>JASSZA010000200.1:2317500-3660602 GCA_031835075.1 Saguinus oedipus
TGGTGGGGCCTGGGGCTGGCCAGAGCTCAGTGTGGACTGATGGCTCCCTCTACCACAGGATCCACTGTCCCCACCCTGGAACACAGGCCTTGTAGATCCTGGCCCTTCCTGGTATTAAGTCAGGCCGGGTGTGGTGACTCATTCCTTTAACCCCAACACTTTGGGAGGCAGAGGCGGTAAGATCTCTTGAGTACGGGAGCTCGACCACCAACCTGGGGCTACATGGCCAAACCCCGGGGTCCGTGCCTGTAGTCTTGGCTACGTGGAGGCACTTCACCCTGGGCAAAAGACAGAGTGACACCGTGTCACAAACAGACAGATGGATGAACAGAGAGACAGACAGAAAACAGCTATATTATGTCCTTCTCAGGGTAGAAAGCAAAACTAAGAAAATACATTTAATTTATTTTTACTTTATATATTTTTTTGAGATGGAGTTTCACTCTAGTTACCCAGGCTGGAGTGCAATGGCGAGATCTCGGCTCACCGCAACCTCTGCCTCCTGGGTTCAAGCAATTCTCTTGCCTCAGCCTCCGGAATAGCTGGGACTACAGGCCCGGGTGGGTGCAGTGGGTGGCTCATGCGTGTAATCAATCCCAGCACTTTGGGAGGTGGGCGGATGAGGTCAGCAGATCCAGACCATTCTGGCTAACGCTGTGAAACCCCGTGTCTACTGAAAATGCAAAAGTCATCCGGGCGTGGTGGCACATGCCTATATTCCCAGATACTCAGGAGGCTGAGGCAGAAAGAATCGCTTGTACCCGGGATGGAAAGGTTGCAGTCAGCCTAGATCGTGCCATTGCCCTCTACCCTAGGCGACAGAGTGAGACTGTGTCTCAAAATAAATAAGTAAATTCGTTCGTTCGTTCATTCATTCATTAATTCTAAATAGACATGCAGGTTGTCAGCTTCTGGCCTCATGGTATCTGAGCTGAGGAGTCCCGTGATCTGCCTATTGCAGGACTGTACAGGTAAGGAGTTAAAAACAATATATATATATATTTTTTTGAGACAGAGTTTCTCTCTTTTTACCCAGGCTGGAATGCAATGGCGCGAACTCGGCTCACCGCAACCTCCGCCTCCTGGGTTCAGGCAATTCTCCTGCCTCAGCCTCCTGAGTAGCTGGGATTACAGGCATGCGCCACCGTGCCCAGCTAATTTTTTGTATCTTTAGTAGAGATGGGGTTTCACCATGTTGACCAGGATGGTTTCGATCTCTCGACCTCGTGATCCACCCGTCTCGGCCTCCCAAAGTGCTGGGATTACAGGCTTGAGCCACCGCACCCGGCCTAAAAAAAAATATTTTTTTAATTGTCATGTTTAAAACAACTAATTTTGTTATACGGAAATACACAGATGTACCCCAAACACAGAAACAGCTCTTCTCTTTGGAAACAACTCTTTTAAAAATTGTCTTAGGCCTGGTGGGTGTGCCAGTGATCCTTTTAGATTTCCACCTTGACGGAGAGAATTTCAATCAGTCTCTCCTTTCTGGAAGGAAGTTTCACATAATCCGATGGGTGGAGACTTAGGTTGTGTCTCCCTGGGGCCCTGGTTGATTGCTTGTGTCAACTATTTGGGAGGTCACGGCGGCCCCACTGTGCTGTGGTAGGGGGAGGGCTCCATTCTTCCCCTCCTCCACTCCCATTCCTGGCAATCCCAGTTCATTCTGGGTTGACACTCTGTTGGCAGGTGGACTTCGGGCATCTCCTAGCGGCCACTGTTACTCTAAAAACCGAGGCCTCACGGAGAAAGAACGCGCTCTGAAAACGGAGGCCTCATGGAGGTAGAACGCTCAGGCCGCCTGCGCACAGCCCGAGGCAACTGCATCTTGTCAGCTGCCCCCGTCCCCACCCCCGTCCCCACCCACGCCCCCCCCCCCTCTCCAAGTTCCTCCCTCTCTTGTTGCCTAGGGAATCGCCATTCCGACCACTGGGTCTCATTGTTCTTTGATCAGATAAAAAGAATATCCTCCTAAATGAAAAGAAAGGCTAAACTTTGTTTTGCTGGAGATTGGATTGATTTTCATCCACTCAACCTGAGAGTTACACTGTACTATGTAGATTGACTGATTTTGGTGAAGCCAGTTTAGTTTTCATCAGTTTTTAGAATGTGAGAAATCATATTTTATTCTGTCATTTTATTTTTTTTTTTGAGACAAAGTGTCGCTGTTGTTACCCAGACTGGAGTGCAATGGCGCGATCTCAGCTCACCGCAACCTCCGCCTTCTGGGCTCAAGCAATTCTCCTGCCTCACCCTCCCAAGTAGCTGAGATTACAGGCATGCGCCACGAAGCCCAGCTAATTTTTGTATTTTTAGTAGAGACGGGGTTTCACCTCGTTGACCAGGATGGTCTCGATCTCTTGACCTCGTGATACACCCGCCTCAGCCTCCCAAAGTGCTGGGATTACAGGCGTGAGCCACCGTGCCTGGCCTCATTTTTTCTTCATAGCGTTTTCTAAAATTTTGACTTTTGCAACCTGACTAATAAGTATTCCTGACTGCGTTGGGTATTTTTGCCATAGAGAACAAATTTAATCCTCTGGTTATATTACTGTGTGGGTTTTTTCCCTTTAAATTAATTTTTATCACAAAGGGCCCTGTCTCTGACTTTTTCTTAACTCTTTAAGTTATATTATGCAGTTGAAAAATCCATGGGACAAGCCTCATAACACTTCATATGTTATTGGAAGTACTAAAGAAAATGAACCTGAGAAACCTAGCCCTACCTCAAGTTCATGTCATTTGTGTCATTTTTTTTGCTTTCCAGTTTTTAATGCACAAAATAACAGTAACAACACCCAGTAACAATTACAGGATACTTGTAAGAATCATAAATCACTTTGATAAGGATCTTCTGTTCAGTATGCATTTCTGAATTTTTAGTCATAGGAAGATAGTGCTAGGTAGAATTTCAGGTGTCTAGTGTAGACATATTATTATCTAAAGTAATTGTTGTCTTGATGTGAAATAAAAGTGCTTTAACATCAAAGGAAAGTTCCACACAATAATATAACTATTGCTATTTTAGGAATATTATCAGGGTTTTTGTAATATTAATAAGAGAATTAGAAAGCTTAAGCAACTAGCCTTTTGGAAAGTTTTTTTAAAAAAGGCTCAAACCTACCTGGGAGGTTGTGGTGGGTGGATCAGGGGTCAGGAGTTCGAGACCAGACTGGTCAACATAATGAAACCCTTGCCTCTACTAGAAATACAAAAAAGTTAGCGGGCCATGCTGGCACGTGCCTGTAATGTAGTCCCAGCTGCTTGCTCACTTGGGAGGCTGAGGTAGGAGAATCGCTTGAACCCAAAGCGGGCGGAGGTTGCAGTGAGCCTGGGCGATAAAGACTGCTTCAAAAAAATATTAGAATAAGGCAGGGCACAGTGGCTCACGCCTGTCATCTTAGCACTTTAAGAGGCCGAGGTGGGTAGATCACCTGAGGTCAGGAGTTCAAGACCAGCCTGGCCACCATGGAGAAACCCCATCTTTAGAAGAAGAAAAAAAGCCACACACACACACACACACACACACACACACTAGAATAGAATAGAATAGAATAGAATAGAATAGAATAGAATAGAATAGAATAGAATAGAATAGAAAACAGAACAGAACAGAATAAAATAGAATTGAACAAATGAATTAATGAGCGATTTTTCGGGAACAAAGACAACCCATGGTGACACAAACCTATGCTTCTCGCCTTTTGAGGCAGCAATGACACTACAAATTATGTGTGATTTCTTGTTTTTTTACATTTAATGTAATGTTATCGTTATTCTATTTCTTGCTATTGTTATTATTTGAGACAGAGTCTTCCTCTGTCACCCAGGCTGGAGTGCAGTGGCATGATCGCGGCTCTCTGCAACCTCCGCCTCCGGAGTCAAAGTGATTCTTCCACCTCGGCCTCTCGAGTGAGTAGCTGGGACTACAGGTGCATGCCACCGCACCCGGATAATTTTTGTGTATTTAGTAGAGATGAGGTTTTGCCCTGGTCGCCAGGCTAGTCTCGAACCCCTGACTTCAAGTAATCCACCCGTCGTCTCAGCCTCCCAAAGTGCTGGGATTATGCTCGGTGCATTATGAGCGGCTCGGCTAACATGGTAACTTTGTGGCCTCATGGTTGGGCCTTTGGTTTCCACCCTGACAGCCAGAGGCTGCCTGAGAGAGCCCTGTCCCTTGAAAGAAGGGCGGTTATCTGCAGATAGCAGCAGGGTCTTGCTCTGAAATCCTCAAAGCCTCCGCTGTGATTCAGAATGGTGTATGTCTCAAACGGATGGTCTTGTTTATCTGCTCTGGTCTTTAGGAATGAATGCTCCCCTACTAAAATCTGTCACGGACACCTCCGGGGCCGAGGAATGTGGTGGGTGCAAGTTTGGAGGTGAGGCAGGTGCTTCACTAGAGCTGAAGTGTTCAAGACCAGCCCGGGCCACAGGCTGTGGTGCATTTGTCTGGCCAAGGCCCATGGCAGCCTCCACTTCCCGACCTCAAGCAATCCTCCCACCTTGGGCTCCAAAACAGCTAGAACTACAGGTGCCTGCCATCACGATGCCTGGCTAACTTTTTAATTGTTTTGATTTTTTAGTACAAACGGGGACTAGCTGTGTTTCCAGGGCTGGTCTCAAACTCCTGGGCTCGAACGATTCTTTTACCTAAGTCTCCCAAAGTGTTGGGCTTATAGGCATGAGCCATGGTGCGCTGCCCTCTTTCTATTTCTTTCATTCTTCTTCTTCTTCTCTCTCTCTCTCTCCCCAATCTCTCTCTCTCCCCTCCCTTTCTCCCCCCATTTCTTCCTTTTCTTTTATTTACTTATTTTTTAAAGTAAAAGATGGGGTTTCACCATGTGTGTCAGGCTGGTCTTGAACTCCCGACCTCAGGTGATCTGCCCGCCTTGGCCTCCAAAGTACTTGGATTACTGGCATGAGTCACCACTCCTGGCCTCATTCTTTTTCTTTTCTCTCTTCCTTTCTCCCTACTTTCATTTCTCATTATCTTTATCTTTCTGCTTCTCTTTCTATTTTCTTTTTCATCTTTCTTCCCTTTTCATCTCTTTCTCTCTCTCTTTCTTTATATTTCTTGTTCTTTATCTTCCTTTTATTGATTTTTTTATTATGTAAAGATGGGGTTTCACCACGATGAACAGGCTGGTCTTGAACTCCTGACCTCAGGTGATCCATACACCTCGGCCTCCCAAAGTACTGGGATGACAGGCGTGAGCCACCGTGCCCACCCTGTTCTTTATCTTCCTTACTCTCTTTCTGTTTTCTTTACTTGTTTCTTTCCATCCCTCCATGTGTGTGTCTTTCTGTGGATTCTGAAAGAGTCTTCATTCTGTACCACAAACCTGAGACTTTCGCTTTGTTGTTTCTCCTCCTTGTTGCGTAACATGAGTTCACCGTTCTTCTATTTTGGTACTCTGTTGACGGTTGAAAGTTGGGGTCTGGGGGAACAGAGAAATGACTCTGACTTTGGTAGGTTTTATGAGAGACATAGGAGACCGAGGAACGTAAGATGAGTGCTTTGCTGAATGCCCTGCTTGTTTCCCCCCACGCGGCTCGTAAGAGTACAAACACAGCTGATGGGTTGGAAGATCTCTATGTGGTCGTGACTCTGCTGTTATGCTTGACAATAGCAGCGATGGCTCGAAAACGTTCACTCTTTTGGTGCCGATTTGGCACGGTGATGACAGATTTCAAACGGCCCGCGTCTGTACCTGATGGTACCGTTTTTCTTTTTTTTCCTTTGTTTTCTTTTTTGCCAATCAATGAGAGCTTGTAAGGTTGCTGAGATTGGCCTTGAACTCATGGCCTCGCCTTCGCAAGCACCACGACATCCTGCTGGAGCCACTTTGGGCCCCGATGGTACCGTTTTTCTGCTTTGGTGTTTAGAAAAAGGTGGAGCTTCCCCAAGGTGCTTTGTTTCCTTGTGTTTTTCTTTTGACATTAATTTATTCACTGTCGTATTTGTTTATTTGAGATGAAGTCTCAGCTGGGGTTGTCTGCATGCACCTATAAAATGAATGAATGAGTGAATGAATGAAGGAACGAGTCGGTTTTCGTAAATATTTACAGGCGAGGTCGGGTGCGGCAGATAAGGGCAGGGCCTTGCTCTGAAATCCTCGAGTCCTCCGCTGTGATTCGGAATGGTGGCTAGCTCAAGTAGATGGTCCTGTTTATCTGCTCTGGTCTTTAGGAACAAGCGGAGCTTTCCCATGCTCCACCACCTCCTTGTATGTCTTCAACGACCGTCCCTCCATCCATCCGTTCATGCATCCATGTATTTTTTTAAAGATGGGGTCTCCCTGTGTCACCCAGGCTGATCTTAGGTCCCTGTGACCTTGAACTGACTGGTGGGCTTAGAGGGATCCTCCCATGCCTCAGACTCCTGAGGAGCTAGGCCTACAGGCTTGGGCAGGTGCTAGGACGCACCATGACACAAAACGCCTGGCTGATTATCTTCCTTCTTTTTAATTGTTTTCTTCTGAGACAGAGATCCCGCTCGCTCGCTCTGTGGCCCGGGCTGGAGTGCAATTGCTATGGGACCAAGTGGGAGGGTCGGGCTGCTTATTCTTGTGGCGTGATGATGAGCTGAAGATGAATTGGGAAAGGAGGGAGTTTTTATTTCTGTGACCGCTTACGCGGAAACGGAAGGCCTGGAAAATATCGCCAGACCGACTTAAAATTACGGAGGGCGTCAGAGCCTGTACACCTTCCGAGCTCTCTGTGTACGTGTAATGGTGCATGGTCACCTAAAGAGGGAAGCGAATTTTTTTCCCTTTCTTTCCTTCCCCCCGGAGTGTTTTTCTGTCACCCAGGCTGAGGTGCAGTCAGTGGTGAGGTCTCGGCTCACTGGGACCTCCACCTCCCGAGTTCCAGCGATTCACCTGCCTCGGCCTTTCAAGGGCCTAGAGACAGGGGTTTTGCCATGTTGACCAGGCTGGTTTGGAACTCCTGACCTCAGGTGACCCGCCCGCCTCTGCCTCTGACTACCGGAGTGCTGGGGTGAGGGGCGTGGGCCGCTGGGCCCGGCCCGCTTTTTCTTTTGTTACTAGAAAAGAAAATAGCTAGCGTGGGCCCTCTCGCTATCACTGTATAAACTCTGCTATACTGCGGGATATGGCGCGCGTGTGAGTGAATGCGTGGGTACGTGCGTGCGTGCGTACGTAGGTGCGTGTGTTTCTGCGTGCCAAGTCACGGTGCTTCCTTCCTTCTCTGGGGCTCCGCTCAATTAGTTGTGGAGAAATGCCTGGGAGGATGTCGGACTGACACTTGCATATGTTGTCATCGGGCGTCACCTAGCGGTCACCTGTTCTCGAAAGCCTAGGCTGCGTTACGGGACTCTCTGGCCGCCGGCCAACAGTCAGGAGCGATTGTGGCTTCTCTCCGCTACCCGCCCTCCCCACCACGCCCCAATTTTCACCTCCCTTCCCACCTCACACCCCGCCCTCCCTTGGTCCATCCGTTCACCTCCCCTGACTCCCTCTTTGCCCAGACGACCCCTGGAGACCCTGGCTGGGCCCGATTGTTCTTCTCTTTGATCCGTTGTTTCCCATTCTTTCCTCGTGTCTTTTTTAACCCATATGGATTTTTCTGCCTGGGTTTTACATATGACAGTTCCACTTTAGGCCTTGTCATTAGTGGGGACTTTCCTGATTCTCCTCAGATGTAGTGAAAGCAGGTAGTTGTCAAGAGTGTGCTAGTAAATGGCATTTCCCAGAAATCATCGATTGAGTGTGGAGGAAGAAACATGCAGTGCTCCCCTTTTAAGGCAGTGATGCTGGAGTCGGCTTGTTTCCTGAGTTGCCCTCCGTGCCCACCCCCACCCCAGGCTTGAAAACATTCTAGAATAACCTACTGTGCCTCCGTTCCTTCCCCTTCATCTTTGTGTCCCCTCCTTCTCCCCTCCGTTTCTCTTCTTCCACTCAGGCATATCCCCGCTCCTCTCTCTCTCTCTCTCTCTCTCTCTCTCTCTCTCTCTCTCTCTCTCTTCCCGCTTCCAATCTCCCTCTCTCCCCACCCACCATGCCTCCCTCCTTCCCTAGGTAAACTCACTCAACCACCCTGGCCCAGGCCCTCATAGTCAATTTTTTTTTTCTTTTGAGACAGAGTCTCACTCTGTCACCTAGCCTGGAGTGCAATGGTATGATCTCAGCTCACCGCGACCTCCATCTCCCGGGTTCAAGCGATTCTCCTGCCTCAGCCTCCTGAATGGCTGGGGTTACAGGCATGCACCACCATGTCCGGAGAATTTCTCGTTCTTTTTAACATTAAAATTAAAGAAGTTTTTTTTTTTTTTGTATTTTTAGCAGAGACGGGGTTTCACCATGTTGGCCAGCCTTGTCTTAGATTCCTGACCTCAGGTGGCCCACCCACCTCAGCACCCCGAGAGTGCTGGGATGACAGGCATGAGCCACCGTGCCCAGCTCAGTCACTTTTAACTGTTACGCTATGTGTGGTATTTTTATTTTTCTGGCCAACATATTCATAAGGTGAAAGGTGTATTGTAGCCCCTTTCTGGGCCTTACTATGCTTTTAGAGAATTTTTTAAATGAAATCTTTCTTTTTTTTCTCCTTTTGATTCTCTCTTCCTAATTGCCTTTTCCAGTTCTTTTCTTCTTTTTTGTCTCTTTCGTTGTTTCTGTGTTTCTTGTGTGGATTTTTTATTTCTTTTCTTTTGTTCTAGGACTGCTGAAATGAGTCTTTAAGGCCAACGTCAAAAATTGTATCTGTTATGATTCCCTTGGAATGGGACCTGTGTGTGACTGAGATGCTGGTGCCTGTGGCGTTTCAGGGTGAGTAGATGGATGTCTGTCTCTCCCTTGGGCTGACAGAGCCCTGGGCTTTGTTTGGGGATTGGGAAAGTGCTTCTTCCCTACCCTAGATCCAGAAACTGACCATGGCCCAGACAGACCAGAGTTTGTAATTCCCTTGGGGTTTACCTTTGCACCAAGGATCGAGACAGCAGCCAGTGGGAAGGGGAGGCTGACTTCTGTATTATGCTAGGACCCACCAGATCGTTTTGCACTGAAACCCTAAAAATTATGTAGCTTGTCTTGAACCTGAAGAGAATACCATTATGTTGTCCCCTAAGCATATATTTTTATCTCTCTGAGTTGTAAAGAAACACCCTAAGGTGAAAGGATTCATCACTCATCTTCTCAGCCTCTGGCTTTTCACAGCACTCTCCTCTCAGGAGATGTTACATAAAAGTGTGTTGAACTGACATGAGAAAGAAAAAACATGTTTATTTGACACAAAAGTATAGATAATCCCATATTCAAATTTACTTGACAGATCAGAAAACAGACTAAATAACACAAATTCTTCTTTTTTTTTTTTCTGAGACTATCCTTCATCTTTTTTTTTTTTTTTTAAGCCTACAGCACCCGGTATTCCCAGGCGGTCTCCCATCCAAGTACTAACCAGGCCCGACTCTGCTTAGCTTCCGAGATCAGACGAGATCAGGTGCGTTCACGGTGGTATGGCCATAGACTATCCTTTATCTTATTCAAGAGGAAAATTTTACAAATTGACCACATTGCTCATAAACACTTTTCTTCAGATTATTAGAAAACCTTTGGAATCTAGACTTGTAAGCTCATTCTGGAATATCGTCTTCTACAAAGAATTGAGTACAGTTCAAATGTAATTACAATTAAATTATTCACTCATACTCATCATCTTTTAGATACTTATTATGTGCAAGATATAATAATGGGTACTGTAAAGAGCCTTTCTCTTTATTTAGTCTTCAACTTGGCTCTGACCCAAACCACTGCAGGCAGTTTCCTACCTGAAGGGGCAAATGGGAGCTGAAGTCCAGCCTTCACTCTGTTTGCCAAACCATATACCCTGGCATGAGGTTGGCTGTGTCCACCCAGGAGAAGTGGTATGTTTTTTGTAATTCTAACAAAATCGTTTATGGGCTAAAGGTTGTTTTGGCCCTGCTCCTCCTTCCACACACATCTCCTAAACAGCACTTGTCCCATCTGTGATTACTTTTACCTTTCCAGAGTATGGCTGTTCAGTTTAATGTACTTTCTGTTGCATGAAATTGCCAAAGTAGAGGAAAAAAAGCACACCATGTTATTTCCCCAGGGCCAAGACTTCCCCAGGAATGGTTCTGACTGAGAGGACACAAAAACAAACACTTTAACACCAATGTATATCCTGGCCAAATTCTCTTTTTGTAGCACAAGGTAGCTGTATTAAAAACAGAACAAGCAAAGTGAGAATTGAATGTGAATTATGAAGCAGAATTATAGTCATAATAAGTGAACTAAACATGAAAAGAATCAGAACCTCTAATTATTTTTTATTGGTGACATTTTCCCAAATATGTAAGTTACTTTTGAAAGATGGCATCTCTTTGAAATCAACTCTCAGCTTCCTGCAAACCTTTAAATGTCCCCACACTCCTTAGTCAACTAAGAGTGATTACTTTTGTTGCTACATGTCATATATGTTTGTTTTGGAGAACATGATGTTAATCATGATTAAATTGTATAGAATAAAAAATGCTTATTACCTGCAAGAAAAAGTAAAATCCAACACAGCTGTAAAAATATTAGCTAACCTGTAAAAATTTGTGTGAATTTCCTAGCAAACTAGCAATGAAAATTCTGAAATCTATATTAATTCTTATGAGAGTCTTCAAAGGTTTCTCTAAAAGGCAAGACTAGGTCAGTTAATTTACTATTTCAAATAGATATTGGCTTACCAGTATATGACTCATACTGACATTGTTCATTTGAAATTTTGTGACAAATCTGAGGCCTTACTGGGTAAAGCAAATTATTCTCCTCCTATTACCTCTCTTGTCTGTCCTCAAATAGGATTATACCTATGATTCCAAGGTAGAGAAATCACCAAGGGGTGAATTCCATCAGCCCCTGCTATGGACTGAATTGTTCCAACCTCACCCCACATTCATATGTTGAAGGCTTAACTTGCTGTGTGACTATATTTGGAGACAGGCCTTTAAGGAGATTATTAGGTTGAATGAGGTATGAGAAGGCAAAGAGACACCAGAGTCTTCTGTCTGCCATGCGAGAACACAGTGAGAAGGTTGCCATCTGCAAGCCAGGAATGAATCCCTCACCAGAACCTGACCAGGCTGGCACCTGAACTCAGACTTCTATTCTCCACAACTGTGAGAAAATAAATCCCCATCAGTTAAACCACCCAGACTAGAGTATTTTGTTATGACAGCCAAAGCATACAGGCCTGCAAGCAAACTAACTAAAATAGCATACATTATTAACATTTTAGTAAATATGTATAAAGAAGAAATGATTTATATTTTTTTATTTTTATAATTTTATGACTGTGAATAAAAGCATCTTTAAAACTTGAGTCACTTTTATTGATCTGTAATAAACACTCTAGGAAAATTGGTGTTGATGCTATGCAGGCCTAGCTTCAAAAGACTTACTCTTGCCTCCTGCCAATTAGATTATTGCTCTGAAATTTCTCCTGTAACAGAAAATCCCAGAACTACCACTCTTAAAGTTCCAATATAAATGCTGCTGCTTCTCTTAAACTTTGCAGATTTCCTGCTCTAGGCTTCCTCTTCTGCACTACCACAGTACTTTATTTATTTATTTATTTATTAAAGTAAAAAATTATTTAAGGAAGGTAATAATACACTATTATGCCTGGCTGTAAATAATATTTTCTTTTCTTTTTTTTTTTTCTTTGCCAATCAATGAGAGCTTGTAAAGTTGCTGAGGTTGGTTGGCCTTGAACTCTTGGCCTCGCCTTCGCAAGCACCATGACATCTGGCCGGAGCCACTTTGGGCCCCTCTTTTTCTTTTTTTGAATAAAAGGAAAGAAGGAGAGGAAAAGGGAAGAAGAAAAAGAGGGAGAGAGAACAGGAATATTGCTTTATTCTATGAATGGGTATTAATAATGGCCAATCAATATTTTGTGTATTTAAAGTGGGGAATGTATATTTTGTGTATTTAAAGTGGAGAGCTCTACAAGTGTTTATTAAGTTTACTTGTTCCAGTTCTGAGTTCAAGTTCTGGATATCCTTATTAATTTTCTGTCTCATTGAGTCTAAATCTTTTTATGGGTCTTATGTATCTGGGTGTTAAGATCCTTAGCTCTTATTATTGCATTGATCCTTTTACCACTCTATCTTTGTTGCTTTGAAATCTGTTTTATCAAATGCGTGAATTGCAACTCCTGCTTTTTGTTTATTTATTTATTTTTGCTCTCCATTTGGTTGGTAAATATTTCTCCAACCCTTTGTTTTGAGTCTTTGTGTATCTTTGGATATAAAATGGGTCTGGATGTAGTATACCATTAGGTTTTGGCTGTATCTTTTGATTGGGGGATTTAGTCAATTTAAATTTAGGATTACTGCCATTTGATGTTAACTGGCTATTTTATCCATTCATTGATGGAAATTCTTTATGTTGATGCTCTTTACTTTTTGGTATATTTTTAGAAAGGCTATTACTGGTTGTTCCTTTCTGTGTGTAATGCTTCTTTTAGAAGTTTTGTAAAGAAGGCCTGGTGGTAATAAAATCTCTGAGTACTTGCTTGTTCATAAAAGATTTTATTTTTCCTTCAATTGTGAAGCTTAGTTTGGCAGGATATGAAATTCTGGGCTGAAAGTTCTGTTCTTTAAGGATGTTAAATATCGGCCTCCACTCACAATACTTAATTTAACATGTCATTTATTATATTTCACCTTGTAATTACCTTGACTTATACATATGCCTGCTCCTCCACTAGAGAACACAGATCTTGAGATCAGGGGCCATGTTATCTTTTTCAGATTTCTCTAATGTCCTCTGTGGTGTTTTCTCAGTAGTGAGTATATATATTGGTAGATATGTGAAAGAATGAATTAATTACTAAATAAGTGGATGGATAAATGAAGTTATTGATTAAAAATTTGTTTATTTATTTACATTTTGTCTCTTGAATCTTTTATATCATCCAGAAAAATTGTCTTTCCACCATCATGACTCCCCTTGATGACACATGTATGAAGGAGAAAGTGTTAATAAAAAGGAAAATGGATAAATCTTTAGTTGCAATGCCTCTGATTTTTTAGGCATAGTACTAGTATAAATTATTTAATTCTGATTATTTGTATTTTACTATCTCCATTTTACTGACAGAAAAACTGAGGATCTGTGAGGTAAAAATACATCCATACCCATGCAGTTGCCAAAAAAGAAAAGCTACAGTGTGAGCATGATGCTAAATCCAAGCCCAATCTTGTCTTTTCTTCTTGGTGGCATTCTCTTAGCTTTTCCCTCAGCCTTCTGAAGAAAGATGAAGAAGAGGTGTACGTATTTTCTGAGGCCACTTAACATGTCCTTCTTCCTGTATCCAACTTGGAGGAGGTGCTGACTATTTCCCAATGATTTTCACTTTCTTGCCACTGTAAGACAACATCAATCTCAGTTTGCTCAGTAACCTCAGCAGTACTTTTAACTTCGCTTAACTATAGTACTACTGAACCAAACCTTTGATGCCACTGAAGGTCTGATATCTCAGAGGACTCCAGCACTGCAAAGATGTCAAGTTCCTCCCAATCCGATGTTCTTCCTGCTGCCACTTCCCAAAGTATAAAATTTGAAGGCAGAACATAATGAGATTCAGGCGAATCTGAATTACATTTCAGGTCTGTCACTTATTAACTATGTATACCTTAATCTTTCTCAGTTTCCACATTTAATAATGTATAAATTCAGACATATCTGAACATATAGAAAAGGCTTGGAAGACAGATTTTTTGAGGTATAATTTACAATAGGGACAGAAACACCTCTTTGTGAATATGGCAGACTAGCTCAATATTCATCAATCATATTTTTTCTTTCTGAGCACTTCAAAAAACTACATTTCCGATCATCCTTGGCAGTTAAGACTGGGGTCCTGTGTATGTCCTCTTTCTGTCTGGTGGTTTGTCCTCTGAGGCTTGTGTCAGGACTGCTGATAGGAAGATGTCTTCAGGAAATGCTAAAATTGGGCACCCTGCCCCCAACTTCAAAGCCACAGCTGTTATTCCAGATGGTCAGTTTAAAGATATCAGCCTGTCAGACTACAAAGAAAAATATGTTGTGTTCTTCTTTTACCCTCTTGACTTCACCTTTGTGTGCCTGGAGATTATTGCTTTCAGTGATAGGGCAGAAGAATTTAAGAAACTCAACTGCCAAGTGATTGGTTCTTCTGTGGATTCTCACTTCTGTCACCTGGCATGGCTCAACACACCTAAGAAACAAGGAGGACTGGGACCCATGAACATTACTTTGATATCAGACCCGAAGCACACCATTGCTCAGGATTATGGGGTCTTGAAGGCTGATGAAGGAATCTCATTCAGGGGCCTCTTTATCATTGATGATAAGGGTATTCTTCGGCAGATCACTGTAAATGACCTCCCTGTTGGCCGCTCTGTGGATGAGATTTTGAGACTAGTTCAGGCCTTCCAGTTCACTCACAAACATGGGGAAGTGTGCCCAGCTGGCTGGAAACCTGGCAGTGATACCATTAAGCCTGATGTCCAAAAGAACAAAGAATATTTCTGCAAACAGAAGTGAGTGGGCTGTTTATGCCAGGCTTGCAGTGGGCAGCCATGAGAACAAAACCCCTTTTGTATTTTTTCTCCCCCATGAGTAAAACACAAGACTTCCAAAAAAAAAAAAAAAGACTGGAGTCCTCTCATGGAAGTAATGTTCACTACATTCAGTCATGGCCACAAAATGTGTCATGTGATCTTCCTTACTCTTTGTTAGCCAGCCAGGTAAATACAGATGATACAGCAGAAAACTCTGCAGAGGCCCTAAAAAATTATTCTACCACAAGATGGAAAAATTGGGGTTCCAGAATCATAGAATGGAAAGCTTCCAAAAGAAAAAATTTCAGCGGGTGAAGTCACTAAGATTTTAAGTTTGTTTTGTTACAGGACTTGGCACTAACTACGTCGATTAATACAATTTCTCAGGAGTCAGAGAAACTAAGTCTAGGGCAAAAATAATAGATGATTCCAGGAGAAAAAGTATGATTTGTTCTTCCACAACTGATGAGCATTGCTCAGAGTATTTTCTGGACAGATTTCTTTCCTTTTCCATCACCACTCACCCACGCCCAGGTGGTAATAATGCCACAACTAGCAGAGGCCAACCTATCATAAACATCCTCATTAGAGTGTCCAAACACACTGACAGTGCAAAGGTGTACTGGTTTGTATACTGCATAACAGAAGAGAAGGTGGAGAATATTTCACCACTTTAACAAGAAGTGGTTGGAGAGCAGAACAGAGGAGAGTAACATGTCAGAAGCAAAGAATGTCACACTAGTTACCTAGGATGCAGGCAGCCCAGGAAGGTCTGAGGAGACCAGAGCAAACTAAAATTTCTAGAGGGTTCAGCCTTCCCACTTCATAGTTAGTGAGGCAGAATCATGCTAAAAGAGCTCAGGTTATAGTACCCATTTTAGTCCCTTCCTTATTTCCCTTTTATGTTGAACTTCCCTCATTAAAAGCATCCTGACTTTTCAACTAATGCTTTTGAATAGCGCAATGATTTTGCACCTCCCTGTAAAGGAGGATATTGGAATTACACGTTGAGTGAGGGACATGCCGAGAACTGCTGTCCATCTTCCAGTGAACTGTGTGATAATCCTGTTAAGCTTCTTACAGGGAAGTCATTAAACAATTTTGAAAGCTGTTTCCTCTCACATCATAACTGCATGCATAATCCGATCTAGTCTTTTTAATATAAGCTGTTTGACTGCACAGATTTAAATAACAGCACTTTGCTTGTTTTAGATAATCTCTTCTTACACTCCCCTCAGCTCAGTTACTGAGTGCATTTGTAGACTTTCTCTCAGTTTAGGTATTATCCTGTAATTTTTCTTTGTTCACGATTTTAACATTTAATTGATTTTCTTTTAACAGTATAGTACCCCTCCTTTAGTTTTTTGATGCCTTTTTCATCACTTGTACCAACACATTTTTCACTCATGTCACCCTGTCACCTTCCTGTGCATTAGTCTGTTTGAATTTGTTGTAATTGGCATTTTGTTCTTATTGCAACCCACCTATCTTCATGAAACTGCCTATTTTTGTTAAACATAATTTATGTTTGGCACTTCACCTTTTTTTTTTTTGCTCCAAGACACTTTATCACTTAGTTATTTTTTTTATGCTTTGTCCTTTTCTTCCTTCTTTCCTTCCTACCTCCCTTCTTTTCTTTTTCCCTTCCTTCCCTCCTTTCTCCCTTTTCTTGTTCTTGAATAAGTATGTTAATGAATATGTGATGTCAGAAATCCGGCCTGAATATATTTACAACAAACAAGTTTTCCACTTTTATCTTCTGATTATTTAGTTTCTTCATTAAACTTGAAAACTCAATTTCCTTTTGGCTCCATAGAAATATTAACTTTTTTTTTTAAGGAAAGGAAAAGAGGGGAAGAAAAAGAGGGAGAGAGAACAGGAATATTGCTTTATTCTATGAATGGGTATTAATAATGGCCGATCATTAGTTTGTGTATTTAAAGTGGAGAGCTCTACAAGTGCTTATTAAGTTTACTTGTTACTGATCTGAGTTCAGATTCTGGATATCCTTATTAATTTTCTGTCTTGTTGAGTCTAAATCTCTTTATGGGTCTTGTTTATCTGGGTGTTAGGATGCAATGATCCTTATACCACTCTATCTTTGTTGCTTTGAAATCTGTTTTATCAAATACATGAATTGCAACTCCTTTTTGTTTATTTATTTGTTTTTGTTCTCCATTTGGTTGGTAGATCTTTCTCCAACCGTTTGTTTTGAGTCTTTGTGTATCTTTGGATATGAAATGGGTCTGGATGTAGTATACCATTAGGTTTTGGCTGTATCTTTTGACTGGGGAATTTAGTTGATTTAAATTTAGGATTACTGCCATTTGATGTTAACTGGCTATTTTATCCATTTGTTGATGTAAATTTTTCTTTATGTTGATGCTCTTTGCTTTTTGGTATGTTTTTAGAAAGGCTAATACTGGTTGTTTCTTTCTGTGTGTAATGCTTCTTTCAGAAGTTTTTGTAAAGCAGGCCTGGTGGTAATAAAATCTCTGAGTACTTGCTTGTTCATAAAAGATTTTATTTTTCCTTCAATTGTGAAGCTTAGTTTGGCAGGATATGAAATTCTGGGCTGAAAGTTCTGTTCTTTAAGGATGTTAAATATTGGCCCCCACAGAAATATTAACTTTTATTTGCAGGACAGAGAGGACTTACATCTTTAACCACACTTGAATAATTGGGTAAAATTGAAATGTACTTCTGGTGGCTTAACTAACAGAAAATGGATTCCTGATCTCCAGGGAAGACTCCGTAATAACACTCTATCATTGAATTAACAATTCAAGCATTAGGAAAGTCTGTTTTCAGGAGAGTCAGGTTTTGGACTTGACATGTTTTTGTTTTTAATTGCATTTTAGGTTTTCAGGTACATGTGAAGAGCATGCAAGTTTGTTGCATAGGTACACATATGGCAGTGTGATTTGCTGCCTTCCTCCCCATCACCTATATCTGGCATTTCTTCCCATGCTGTCTCCCCAACTCCCCATCCACCTCTGTCCCTCCTCTAGTTCCCCTAGACAGACCCCAGTGTGTGATGCTCCCCTCCCTGTGTCCATGTGTTCTCATTGTTCAACACCCACCTATCACTGAGAACATGCGGTGTTTGATTTTCTGCTCTTGTGTCAGTTTCCTGAGAAAGATGGTTTCCAGGTTCATCCATGTCTCTACAAAGAACATGAACTTATCGTTTTTGATGGCTGCATAATATTCCATGGTGTATATGTGCCACATTTTCTCTGTCCAGTCTATCATCGATGGGCATTTGGGTTGGTTCTAGGTATTTGCTATTGTAAACAACACTTCAATGAACATTCGTGTGCATGTGTCCTTATGGTAGAAAGATTTATAATTTTTTTGATATATACCCAGTAGTGGGATTGCTGGGTTAAATGGAATTTCTATTTCCAGGTCCTTGAGGAATCACCACATTGTCTTCCACAATGGTTGAACTAATTTACACTTTCACCAGCAGTGTAAAAGTGTTCCTATTTCTCCACATCCCTCCACCATCTGTTGTCTCTCAATTTTGTAATGATTGCCATTCTAACTGGCGTGAGATGGTATCTCAATGTAGTTTTGATTTGCATTCCTCTAATGACCAGTGATGCTGAGCATTCTTTCATATGTTTGTTGGCCTTATGTATGTCTTTTTTTGTAAAGTGTCTGTTCATATCCTTCTCCCACTTTTGAGCTTGTTTGTTTTTTTCTTATAAATCTGTTTGAGTTCTTTGTAAATTCTGGATATCAGCCCTTTGTCAGATGGGTAAATTGCAAATTTTTTTTTCCCATTCTATTGGTTACTGATTCACTCTAATGACTGTTTCTTTTGCTGTGCAAAAGCTGTAGAGTTTGATTTGGTCCCATTTGTCTATTTTGCCTTTTGTTGCCAATGTTTTTGGTGTTTTGGTCATGAAGTTCTTTCCTACACCTATGTCCCGAATGGTTTTGCCTAGGTTTTCTTTCAGAGTTTTTATGGAGTTAGGTCTTATGTTTAAGTCTTCAATCCAGCTGGAGTTAATTTTAGTGTAAGGTGTCAGGAAGGAGTCCAGTTTCTGCTTTCTGCACATGGCTAGCCAGTTTTCCCAATACCATTTACTAAACAGAGAATCCTTTTTCCATTGCTTGTTTTTGTCAGGTTTGTCAAAGATCAGATGTTTGTAGATGTGTGGTGTTGCCTTCAAGGCCTCTGCTCTGTTCCATTTGTCTATATCTGTTTTGATATCAGTACCATGCTGTTTTAATTACTGTAGCCTTGTAGTATAGTTTGAAGTCTGGTAGTGTGATGTCTCTCGCTTTGTTTTTTTCCTTAGAATTGAATTGGCTATGCGGGCTCTCTTTTGGTTTCATATAAAGTTTAAGGTGGTTTTTCCAGTCCTGTGAAGGTCATTGTAGCTTAATGGGGATAGCATTGAATCTGTAAATTACTTTGGGCACTCTGGCCATTTTCAGGATATCGTTTCTTTTTAACCATGAACATGGAATGTTTCTCCATCTGTTTGTGTTCTCTCTTATTTTGTTGAGCAGTGGTTTGCAGTTCTTCTTGAAGAGGTACTTTACATTCCTTGTTAGCTGTATTCCTAGGTATTTTATTCTCTTTGTAGCAATTGTGAATGGTAGTTCATTCATTCATGATTTGTCTCTCTTTAAGTCTGTTATTGGTGTATAGGAATGCTTGTGATTTTGCACATTGATTTTTGTATCCTGAGACTTTGCTGAAGTTGCTTATCAGTTTCAGGAGATTTTGGGTTGAGACAATTGGGTCTTCTAAATATACACTCATGTCATCTGCAAACAGGAACAACTGGACTTCCTCCTTTTCTGTTTTAGTAACCTTTATTTCTTTTTCTTTCCTGATTGCTCTGGCTAGAACTTCCAATACTGTATTAAATAGGAGTGGCAAGAGAGGGCATCCTTGTCTAGTGCCAGATTTCAAAGGGAATGCTTGCAGTTTTTTGCCCATTTAGTATGATAATGGCTGTTGGTTTCTTGAAAACAGATTTTATTATTTTGAGATACGTTCCATCAATTCCTAGGTTATTGAGGGTTTTAAGCATAAAGAGCTGTTGAATTTTGTCAAAGGCCTTCTCTGTATCAATTGAGCTAATCATGTGGTTTTTGACGTTGGTTCTGTTTATGTGGTGAATTACGTTTATAGATTTGTGTATGTTGAACCACCCTTGAATCACAGGGATGAAGCCTACATGATCATGGTGGATAAGCTTTTTGATGTGCTGTTGCAATCCGTTTGCTAGTATTTTATTGAAGGTATTGGCATCTATGTTAATCATGGATATTTGCCTAAAGTTTTCTTTTTTCACCGAGTCTCTGCCAGGTTTTGGTATCTTGATGATGTTGGGCTCATAAAATGATTTGGGAAGGATTCTGTCTTTTTGTATTATTTAGAATAGTTTCAGAAGAAATGGTACCAACTCCTCTTTGTGTGTCTCGGAGAATTTGGCTGTGAACCCATCTGGACCTGAAATTTTTTTGGGTGGTAGTCTTTTAATTGCTGCCTCAACTTCAGGCCTTCTTATTGGTCTATTCAGGGTTTCGACTTCTTCCTGGTTTAGGCTTGGGAGGATGCAAGTGTCCAGGAATTTATTTATTTCTTCTGGGTTTATTAGTTTATGTGAATAGAATTATTTGTAATAGTCTCTGATGGTGGTTTATATTTCTGTGGAATCTGTGGTAATATTCCCATTATTATTTTTTTATTGCATCTATTTGATTATAATGTCTTATCTTTTTTATTAATCTGGCTAGAGTTTTGTCTATTTTGTTGATCTTTTTGAAAAACCAGCTCCTGAATTTATTGATTTCTTGAAGAGTTTTTTGTGTCTCTATCTCCTTCAGTTCTGCTCTGATCTTAGCTATTTCTTGTCTTCTGCTAGGTTTTGAGTTTTTTGATCTTGCTTTTCTAGCTCTCATTTTTGATGATAGGGTGTTGATTTTAGATCTTTTCTTGCTTCTGGTGTGGACATTTATTGCTATATATTTTCCTCTAGCAATTGCTTTAAATGTGTCCTAGACATTCCGGTATGTTGCGTCTTTGTTCTTGTTGGTTTTGAAGAACATTTTTATTTCTGTCTTCATTTCATTGTTTATCCAGTCAACATTCAAAAGCCTGTTGTCCAATTTTCATGAAGCTGTGCGGTTCTGAGTTAGTTTCTAAATTCTGCGTTCTAATTTCATTGCACTGTGGTCTGAGAGAGTGTTTGTTTTGATTTCTGTTCTTTTGCCTTTTCTGAGGAGTGATTTACTTCCAATTGTGTGGTCAATTTTAAGTAGGTGTAATGTAGTGCTGAGAAGTGTGGATATTCTGTGGCTTTGGCTTGGAGAGTTCGGCAAATGTATGTTAGGTTTGATTGGTCTAGGTCTGAGTTCAAGTTCTGAATATGCTTGTCAATTTTCTGTGTGATTAATCTGTCTAATATTGACAGTGGGGTGTTAGAGTCTCTCACTATTATTGTGTGGGAGTCTAAGTCTCTTTGTAAGTCATTAAGAAATTGCTTTATGTATCAGGGTGCTCCTATACTGGGTGCTTATATATTTAGAATCATTATCTCTTTTTGTTGCATTTGACCCTTTTACCATTATGTAATGTCCTTCTTTGTCTCTTTTGATCTTTCTTGGTTTGAAATGTATTTTATCAGAGACAAAGATTGCAATCTCTGCTTTTTTTTTATTTTTTATTTTTTTTGTGCTCTGCATTTGCTTGGTAAATCTTCCTCCATCATTTTTGTTTTGAGAATTTGTGTATCCCTACATGTGAGATGGGTTTCCCCAGCACATTGATGGGTTCTGGATTTTTTTTTTTCTAATTTTTATTGCATTATAGGTTTGGGGGTACATGTGCAGAACGAGCAAGATAGTTGCATAGGTACACACATGGCAGTGTGCTTTGCTGCTTTCCTCCCCTTCATCCACACGGTATTCATCCCCAGGCTATCCCCCCCAGCCCCCCCTGCTGTCCCTCCCCCATTCCCCCCAACAGTCCCCAGTGTATAGTAGACCGCCTCTCTGTGTCCACGTGTTCTCATTTTTCTCACCCACCTATGAGCGAGTATATGCGGTATTTCTTTTTCTGTTCTTGTGTCAGTTTGCTGAGAATGATGTTCTCCAGATTCATCCATGTCCCTACAAAGGACACAAACTCATCATTTTTGATTGCTGCATAATATTCCATGGTGTATATGTGCCACATTTTCCCAGTGCAGTCTATCATCGTTGGGCATTTGGGTTGGTTCCAGGTCTTTGCTATTGTAAACAGTGCTGCAATGAACATTCGTGTGCATGTGTCCTTATAGTAGAATGATTTATAGTTCTTTGGATAGATACCCAGTAATGGGATTGCTGGGTCAAATGGAATTTCTATTTCTAGGTCCCTGAGGAATCGCCACACTGTCTTCCACAATGGTTGAACTAATTTACACTCCCACCAACAGTGTAAGAGTGTTCCTATTGCTCCACATCCTCTCCAGCATCTGCTGTCTCCAGATTTTTTAATAGTCGCCATTCTAACTGGTGTGAGATGGTATCTCAATGTGGTTTTGATTTGCATCTCTCTAATGACCAATGACGATGAGCACTTTTTCATATGTTTGCTGGCCTCATGTATGTCTGCTTTCGTAAAGTTTCTGTTCATATCCTTTGCCCATTTTTGAATGGGCTTGTTTGTTTTTTTCCTGTAAATCTGTTTGAGTTCTTTGTAAATTCTGGATATCAGCCCTTTGTCAGATACGTAAACTGCAAAGATTTTTTCCCATTCTGATGGTTGCCGATTCACTCTAGTGACTGTTTGTTTTGCCGTGCAGAAGCTGTGGAGTTTGATTAGGTCCCATTTGTCTATTTTGGCTTTTGTTGCCAATGCTTTGGGAGTTTTGTTCATGAAGTCCTTGCCTACTCCTATGTCCTGAATGGTTTTGCCTAGATTTTCTTCTAGGGTTTTTATGGTGTCAGGTCTTACGTTTAAGTCTTTAATCCATCTGGAGTTAATTTTAGTGTAAGGTGTCAGGAAGGGGTCCAGTTTCTCTTTTCTGCACATGGCTAGCCAGTTTTCCCAACACCATTTATTAAATAGGGAATCCTTTCCCCATTGCCTGTTTTTGTCTGGTTTATCAAAGATAATATGGTTGTAGATGTGTTGTGTTGCCTCCGATGCCTCTGTTCTGTTCCATTGGTCTATATCTCTGTTTTGGTACCAGTACCATTCTGTTTTGATTACTGTAGCCTTGTAGTATAGTTTGAAGTCTGGTAGGGTGATGCCTCCTGCTGTGTTCTTTTTGCTTAGAATTGACTTGGCTATGTGGGCTCTTTTTTGGTTCCATATGAAATTCATGGTGTTTTTTTCCAGTTCTGTGAAGAAATTCAATGGTATTTTGATGGGGATAGCATTGATTGTGTAAATTACTTTGGGCAGTATAGCCATTTTCACGATATTGATTCTTCCTAACCACGAACATGGAATGTTTCTCCATCTGTTTGTGTCCTCTCTTATTTCGTTGAGCAGCTGTTTGTAGTTTTCCTTAAAGAGGTCCCTTACATTCCTAGTGAGTTGTATTCCTAGGTATTTTATTTTCTTTGTACCAATTGCGAATGGCACTTCGTTCTTGATTTGGTACTCTTTAAGTCTGTTATTGGTGTACAGGAATGCTTGTGATTTTTGAACATTGATTTTATATCCTGAGACTTTGCTGAAGTTGCTTATCAGTTACAGGAGCTTTTGGGCTGAGGTGATGGGGTCTTCTATGTATACTGTCATGTCGTCTGCAAATAGAGACAATTTGGCTTCCACCTTTCCTATTTGAATATACTGTATTTCTTTTTCTTGCCTGATTGCTCTGGCTAGAACTTCCAGTACTATGTTGAATAGAAGTGGTGAGAGAGGGCATCCTTGTCTAGTGCCAGATTTCAAAGGGAATGCTTCCAGTTTTTGCCCATTAAGTATGATATTGGCTGTTGGTTTGTAGTAAATAGCTTTTATTACTTTGAGATATGTTCCATCAATACCAAGTTTATTGAGGGTTTTTAGCATAAAGGGCTGTTGAATTTTGTCAAATGCCTTCTCTGCATCAATTGAGATAATCATGTGGTTTTTGTTTTTGCTTCTGTTTATGTGGTGAATTACATTTATAGACTTGCGTATGTTGAACCAGCCTTGCATCCCCGGGATGAATCCTACTTGATCATGATGGATAAGTTTTTTAATGTGCTGTTGAAATCGGTTTGCCAGTATTTTATTGAAGATTTTTGCATCTATGTTCATCATGGATATTGGCCTGAAGTTTTCTTTTCTTGTTGAGTCTCTGCCAGGTTTTGGTATCAGGATGATGTTGGTCTCATGAAATGATTTGGGAAGGGTTCCCTCTTTTTGGATTATTTGGAATAGTTTCAGAATGAATGGTACCAGATCCTCTTTGTGTGTCTGGTAGAATTCGGCTGTGAACCCATCTGGACCTGGGCTTTTTTTGTGGGGTAGGCTCTTAATTTCAGCCTCAACTTCAGACCTTGTTATTGGTCTATTCATAGTTTCGGCTTCCTCCTGGTTTAGGTTTGGGAGGACACAGGCGTCCAGGAATTTATCCATTTCTTCCTGATTTACTGGTTTATGTGCATAG
Source organism: Saguinus oedipus (assembly GCA_031835075.1). Classification (NCBI taxonomy): domain Eukaryota; kingdom Metazoa; phylum Chordata; class Mammalia; order Primates; family Cebidae; genus Saguinus; species Saguinus oedipus. The sequence continues at coordinate 2,341,702 of JASSZA010000200.1, forward strand.
AATTGTTTGTAGTATTCTCTGATGATGGTTTGAATTTCTGTGGAATCTGTGGTGATTTTTTCTTTATCGTTTTTTATTGCATCTATTTGGTTGTTTTCTCTCTTCTTTTTTATCCGTCTGGCTAGTGGTCTGTCTATTTTGTTGATCTTTTCGAAAAACCAGCTCTTGGATATATTGATTTTTTGAAGGGTTTTTCTTGTCTCTATCTCCTTCAGTTCTGCTCTGATCTTAGTTATTTCTTGTCTTCGGCTAGGTTTTGAGCTTTTTTGATCTTGCTCCTCTAGCTCTTTCAATTTTGACGATCGGGTGTCAATTTTGGATCTCTCCACTCTTCTCATGTGGGCACTTATTGCTATATATTTTCCTCTACAGACTGCTTTAAATGTGTCCCAGAGATTCTGGTACGTTGTTTCTTCATTCTCGTTGGTTTCAAAGAACTTCTTTATTTCTGCCTTCATTTCATTGTTTATCCAGTCAACATTCAACAGCCAGTTAGTCAGTTTCCCTTTCCATGAACCTGTGCGGTTCTGAGTTAGTTTTTGAATTCTGAGTTCCAACTTGATTGCACTATGGTCTGAGAGACTGTTTGTTATGATTTCAGTTGTTTTGCATTTGCTGAGGAGTGCTTTACTTCCAATTATGTGGTCAATTTTGGAGTAGGTGTGATGTGGTGATGAGAAGAATGTATATTCTGTGGATTTGGGGTGGAGAGTTCTGTAAATGTCTATCAGGTTTGCTTGTTCCAGGTCTGAGTTCAAGTCCTGGATATCCTTGTTAATTTTCTGTCTGGTTGATCTGTCTGCTATTTACAGTGGAGTGTTAAAGTCTCCCACTATTATTGTGTGGGAGTCTAAGTCCTTTTGTAAGTCATTAAGAACTTGCCTTATATATCTGGATGCTCCTACATTGGGTCCATATATATTTAGAATCGTTATCTCTTCTTGTTGTATCAATCCTTTTACCATTATGTAATGACCTTCTTTGTCCCTTTTGATCTTTGTTACTTTAAAGTCTATTTTATCAGAGATGAGAATTGTAACTCCTGCTTTTTTTTGCTCTCCATTTGCTTGGTAAATCTTCCTCCATCCCTTTATTTTGAGCCTTTGTGTATCTTTGCATGTGAGGTGGGTTTCCTGGATACAGCACACCGATGGGTTTTGGTTTTTTATCCAATTTGACAGTATGTGTCTTTTGATTGGTGCATTTAGCCCATTTACATTCAGGGTTAATATTGTTATGTGTGAATTTGATACTGCCATTTTGATGCTAGCTGGCTGTTTTTCCTGTTGGTTCATGTACATTCTTCATTTTGTTGATGGTCTTTAGCATTTGCTATGCTTTTAGGATGGCTGGAACTGGTTGTTTCTTCCTATGTGTAGTGCCTCTTTCAGGAGCTCTTGTAAAGCAGGCCTAGTGGTGACAAAATCTCTGAGTACTTGCTTGTTCGTGAAGGATTTTGTTTTTCCTTCACTTATGAAGCTCAGTTTCGCTGGATATGAATTTCTGGGTTGGAAGCTCTTTTCTTTAAGGATGTTGAATATTGGCCCCCACTCTCTTCTGGCTTGTAGAGTCTCTGCCGAGAGATCTGCTGTGAGTCTGATGGGCTTCCCTTTGTGGGTGACCTGACCTTTCTCTCTGGCTGCCCTTAGTATTTTCTCCTTCGTTTCAACCCTGGTGATTCTGACGATTATGTGCCTTGGGGTTGCTCTGCTTGCAGAGTATCTTTGTGGTGTTCTCTGTATTTCCTGGAGTTGAGTATTGACCTGTCTTGCTAGGTTGGGGATATTTTCCTGGATAATATCCTGAAGAGTGTTTTCCAGCTTGGATTCATTCTCTTCATCACATTCTGGTACACCTATCAAACGTAGGTTGGGTCTCTTCACATAGTCCCACATTTCTTGGAGATTTTGTTCATTCCTTTTTGTGCTTTTTTCTTTAATCTTGGTTTCTCGTTTTATTTCATTGAGTTGATCTTCAACTTCTGATATTCTTTCTTGTGCTTGGTCAATTCGGCTGTTGAAACTTGTGCATGCTTCGCGAAGTTCTCGTGTTGTCTTTCTCAGCTCCTTCAATTCATTCATTTTCCTCTCTAAGTTGTCCATTCTCTTTATCAATTCCTCGAATCTTTTTTCAAATCTTTTTTCAAGGTTCTTAGTTTCTTTGCACTGGTTTAGAACATGTTCCTTTAGCTCACTGAAGTTTCTCATTATCCACTTTCTGAAGTCTGATTCCGTCATTTCGTCACATTCATTCTCCGTCCGGCTTTGTTCCCTTGCTGGTGGGGAGGTTTGGTCCTTTTTTGGAGGTGAGGTGTTTTGGTTTCGGGTGCTTTCCTCCTTTTTGCACTGGTTTCTTCCCATCTTTATGGATTTATCCGCCTGTCCTCTTAGTAGTGGCTGATTTTTCAATTGGGTCTCTGTGTGGACACTGAGATTGCTGATGATGAAGTATTTCTGTTACTTAGTTTTCCCTCTAATGATCTATCCTCTCTCCTGTATGAGTGCTGAGGTCCACTCCAGGCCCTGCTTGTCTGGGGTATACCTGCAGCAGCTGCAGAACAGTGAGGGATGATATCAGTTTCTTTTTCTGCTGCCCTTGTTCCAGAATCATGCCAGCCAAATGTCAGTCTGATTGGTCCTTTTTTGGGGTGACTCCTTGGATATACAGGGGTCAGGGCGCTGCTTGAGGAGACAGTCTGTGCTTTATAGGAGCTCCAGTGCTGAGCTGTGAGCTCCGTTGTTCATTCAGGGTTGTTGGGGGGTTATGTCTGCTGCAATAGAACTGATAAAACACCACTCTTTTTTTTTTTCACCCTTAGATGCCCTGTCTCAGGGAGTTGGGGCTTTTTTTGTGAGTATCTGTTGCACTGTCCTGCCCCACTAGGTGGCAGTCTATTCACTATTTGCCTGCTGGGGCTCTGACCTGCTAACGCGGGTCCGCCCTGTTGCTGCCTGGCGGACTCTCTCTGTTATGGCAGGTTGCCTCGGCAACGGCAGGCTGCGTCAGTCCTGGGCGGTACTTAAGTTGGGGTGCACTTCGTCAGCAATGGTGGACGCCCCTCCCTGACTGGGCTGCACCGTCCTAAATGCCGGCAACAAAATTCTCAGCCCCAAGTGCCTCCAGTCGCCGCCCTGCTTGTCCCCGTGAGCGTGGGACCCGCTGAGCCCGATCACCCAGCTCCCTGCCTCAGAGTCCGTCCTCTCTCTCTCTCTCTCTTCCTCTCCCCAAGCTGAATGGTCGACTCTCTCACTGGCGCCCCAGGAGCCTGCCGATAGGGCACTGGGATCCATGTGATCTCCCGTGCCACTGCCCACTACCCCGGCTCAGATCACGCTTCCCAGGAAACTCCTGGTCTGGCTCATTGTCCAAGTCCTGTTCAATCAGATGGACATGCCAATCTGCCCTTCCAAATCTCAGATTGCCTGTTTAACAGGGCACCCAGACCAGTGAGTTCCGCGCCGGGTCCTGCTGCGGCGCCGGCCGAAGAGGCGGCGGGAGCCGGTTGTGTTAGCCGGCTGCTAGCGTCCCGTGTCTCTCCCACACCTGGGACTTTCAATGCTCTCTATGACGCCATCTTGCCTCCTCCCGGGTTCTGGGTTTTTATCCAATTTGCCTGTCTGTGTCTTTTAATTGGGGCATTTAGCCCATTTACATTTAGGGTTAATATTGTTATGTGTGAATTTGGTCCTGCTATTTTGATGCTATCTGGCTGTTTTTCCTGTTAGTTCATGCAGTTTTTTCATTGTGTCGATGCTATTTACCATGTGGTATGTTTTTGGAGTGGCTGGTACTGGTTGTTTCTATGTTTAGTGGCTCTTTCAGGAGCTCTTTTAAAGCAGGTCTGGGGTGATAAAATGTCTGAGTACTTGCTTGTTCGTAAAGTATTGTATTTTTCCTTCAATTATGAAGCTTAGTTTGACAGGGTATGAAATTCTGGGTTGAAAGTGCTTTTCTTTAAAGATGTTGAATACTAACCCCCACTCTTTTCTGGCTTTTAGGAATTCTGCTGAGAGATCTGCTGTGAGTCTAATGGGTTTCCCTTTGCAGATAACCCGACCTTTCTCTCTGGCTGCCCTTAACATTTTCTCCTTCATTTCAACCCTGGTGAATCTGACGATTATGTGGCTTGGGGTTGCTCTTGAGGAATATTTTTGTGATGTTCTCTGTATTTTCTGGACTTGAATATTGGCCTGCCTTGCTAGGTTGGAAAAGCTTCTCTGGATAATAACCTGAAGTGTGTTTTCCAGCTTGGATTCATTCTCTCCATCACATTCAGGTACACCTATAAAAAATAGATTAGGTCTTTTCACATAGTCCCATATTTCTTCAAGACGTTTTTTATTTCTTTTTACCCTTTTTTCTCTAATCTTGCCTGCTCATTTTATTTCATTGAGCTGATCTTCGACCTCTGATATCATTTTTTCTGCTTGGTCAGTTTGGCTGTTGAAACTTGTGTATGCTTCATGAAGTTTTCATGTTGTGTTTTTTTCAGCTCCATCAATTCATTTGCATTCCTCTCTATGTTATTTATTCTTGTTAGCATTTTATCAAATCTTTTTTCAAGGTTCTTAGTTTCTTTGCATTGAGTTAGAACATGTTTTCTTTAGCTCACATAAGTTTATTATTTACCTTCTGAAGCCTGATTCTGTCAGTTCATCACACTCATTCTCCATCCAGCCTTGTTCCCTTGCTGGTGAGGTGTTGTGATTCCTTGTAGGAGAAGTGTTCTGGTTTCGGGTATTTTCATTCATTTTGCACTGGTTTCTTTTCATATTTGTGGATTTATCCACCTGTCATCTTTGTAGTTGTTGACTTTCAGCTTGGGTCTCTGAGTGTTGATGATGAAGTTACTTTTTCTGATTCTTAGTTTTCCTTCTAACATTCAGGTCCCTCTGCTGTAGAACTGCTGAGGTCCACTGAAGGCCCTGCTTGCCTGGCAATCACCTGCAGTGGCTGCAGAACAGTAAGGGTTGCTGCCAGTTTCTTCTTCTATTTTTGACCCAGAGGGACACTGGCTAGATGTCAGTCTGAGCTCTCCTTTTTGAGGTGACTCTTTGGATATATGGTGGTCAGGAAGCTGCTTGAGAAAAGTCTGTTTCTTATAGGAGCTCAAGTGCTGAGCTGTGAGTTCCATTGTTCATTCAGAGCTACTGGGCAGGTACATTTTAGTCTGCTGCAGTAGAACTCATAAACCCCCCTGTTTTCCCCCAGGTGCTCTGTTCTGTGAAGTTAGGGCTTTATTTATGAATTTCTGCTGTGTTGCTGCCTTTTTTCAGGGCTGCCCTACCCAGTGAGGAGGGATCCTAGTCACTGTCTGCTTGCAGAGGCTTTGCTGAGCTGCTGTGGGCTCCATGAAGCTGCACTGTGAACTTCCCTGCAGTCTTGTTTATATGGATATAATTAGAACTGCCTTGGCAATAGTGGCCCACCTCTGTAATGGTGGCCCACCTCTGTAATGTCGAACTCTCTCTGTAATGGCAGGCTGCCTTGGCAATGGCAGACTGGCTCAGCAATGGCCGACTGCCTCCGAAGTGGTGGACTGCCTCAGTAATGGGAGATGCCCCTCTCCCACAGAGCTGTACCATCCTGGGTTCAGCTGTGCTTGCTGTGAAACTCTCAATCCAGAGCGTTTGAGATTGCTGGTTTTTTGTGTGGTTGGGACCAGCATAGCCTGCTAGCCTGATCACCTGCCTCCCTGCCTCAGATCTTTTTTAAAAAATTTAGTTGAATGGGCAACTCTGTCTCCTTGGTGTTCCAGTCACCTGTTGAAACGGCACCGGGATCTGTGTGATTTCCCATGCGGTGACCCACTGCATCAGCTGAAACAGCCACGCTGAGATTCATGGAGCTTTTGGCCTGGAAATCTCCTGGCCTGGCTCCCTGTTTCCATCCCCCTTTTTATCAGTTGAATGGGCCGGTGAAAACGGCTCCCAGACCAGTGTATTTTGTGTGGAGAACTGCCACACCTGGCCAAAACAGCCATGCTGGCAACCCATGGGGCTCTTCCACCTGAGAATCTCCTGGTCTGTGGGCAGGAAAAATTCATCTGAAAATGTGGAGTCCACTCACACTTGGCACTTTCCCTAGGAGCTGAAATCCTGAGCTGCTTCTAATCAGCCATCTGGAATCAGTCCCCTGGAAATTTACTTTCTCACAATCTTGGAAGCTAGAAGTCCAAAACCAAAATGTCAGAAGATGTGGTTTCTTCAGAAATCTCTCTTGTCTGGCAGATGACCACCTTATGTCTGTGTTTTCACATGGGTTTTTTTCTGGTGTCTCCTGTGTGTTCACATTTTATCTTCTTATAAGGGTGCCAGTGAATTTGGATTGAGCTGCACTGTAACAGTCTCACTTTTCTTTCTTCTTTTTTAATGTCAAGGCTGTGCCATGATGTAATCTTGGCTCACTGCAACCTCTGCCTCCCAGGTTCAAGTGATTCTCCTGTCTCAGCTTTCTGAGTAGCTGAGATTACAGGAATGCACCACCACACCCAGCTAATTTTTGTATTTTTAGTAGAGACAAGTTTTCACCTTTTGGGCCAGGTTGGTCTTGAACTCCTGACCTCAAGTGATCCGCGCAACTCAGCCTCCCAATGTGCTGAGATTACAAGTGTGAGCCATTACATCTGACCCAGTCTCGCATTTTAATCATCTCTTTAAATGCTTCATCTCAGTTAAAGTCACACTGTGAGGTACTGAGTGTTAGGGCTTCAACATAATTTTTTTGGTTGTGGGAGGAGGAAATTCACATTTGATAGATTTCAACCTGACTTACCTTCCAGATTATGGCCATTTGCCTATGGTAGTATTTCTCTTGGGGGTAAGTTCCAAGACCCCCAGTGGATGTCTGAAACCATGCATGATGCAGAGCCCGGTATGTACAATGTTTTTTCTATGCATACTTACCTATGATAAAGGTTTATTAATAAATGAGATGCAGTTCTCTTTTATTATAAGTTACTATTGTTAGCTTCTTAGCTGCAGACTGAAGATAACAATAGTAACTAATAAAAAAGCAACAATTATAACAACACACTCTACTAAAAGTTATGTAGATGTTGTCAGCATCTCTCAAAATATCTTTTTTTTTAAGACAGAGTTTTGCCCTAGTTGGCCAGATCTCAGCTCACTGCAACCTCTGCTTCCTGAGTTCAAGCGATTCTCCTGCCTCAGCCTCCCGACTAGCTGGGATTACAGGGGCTTTCTACCATGCCTGGCTAATTTTTTGTATTTTTAGTAGAGACATTTTCACCATGTTGGCCAGGCTGGTTTTGAACTCTTACCCTCAGGTGATCCAACCGCCTGGGCTTCACAAAGTGCTGGGATTACAGTCTGGAGCTGCCATGCCTGGCCTCAAAATATCTCATTGTACTGTGCTCACTCTTCTTATGATTATGCGAGATAACACAATGCCTATGAGATAAAATGAAGGGAATAGCGTGATAATTCATATCCAGGCTTCAATGAGGTGACATGACATGACATCACCATACTTAGAATGGCATGCAGTTTAAAACTTTTAAATTGTGTATTTTTAGAATTTTTTATTTAATGTTTTTGAACTGCTGTTGATTATGGGAAATTGTGAAAAGTGAAAGTGGACTGGGCTCTGTGGCTCATACGTATAATCTCAGCATCTTGGGAAGCCAAGGCAGGAGGATTGCTTGAGCTTTGGAGTTCAAGACCAGCCTGGGAAATGTAGTGAGACCCCATCTCTAAAAAAATACAAAAATTAGCCAGGCATGGTGGTGTGCACCTGTATTTCCAGCTACTGGGGAGGCTGAATTGAGAGGATCACTTGAGCTCAGGAGTTCGAGGCTGCTGAGACTCAACATCATGTCAGCCTGGGCAATAGAGCAAGTCCCTGCCAAAAGAAAAAGAGAGAGAGAGAGAAAGAAAAAAAAAGAAGGTAAGGGAGAGAGGGGAGGGAAGGAAAGGGAAGGGAGAGAGGAGGGAAGGGAGGAAGAAAGAAAGAAAGAAAAAGAGGGAGGGAAGGAGGGAAGAAGGATAGAAGGAGGAAAGAAGGGGGAAAGGGAGGAAGGGAGAAATAGGTTGGGAGGAAGGAAGGAAAGAAGAGGGGATGGAGGGAAGGAAGGAAACAGAAGGGAAGATAGGGAAGGGAAGAAAAAAAGGGAAGGAAGGGAGGAGGGGAGGAGGGAGGGAGTGAGGAAGAGAGTGAAGGAAGGCAGGAATAAAGAAGAAGGAAAGAAAAAGAAGAAAGGGAAACAGTAATGGGGAATGCTCATATTTTCAAAATAGAATTTACTATATGATGCTCTAAAATAATCCCACTGATGTTTGACTACTACCACTGATGATGTGAAACAGAAGGTGTTTATGATCCTGGATGCAGATACTATAAGAGAGGATTCAGAATTCAAGAACCTGCAGGCAGCTACTTCTTCTTATATAGAAATAGATAAGAAATGCATAAAACTTGGGACACATGAGGACTTCCTTTCAATAGGCTGCTTAAGCCCCATGGTTTCAGCAAAATCTTAAAACTGATATGAGAGTCTGTTCATTTTATTGATTTTTCTAATTATTCAGCAGTTTTTCATAGTTCAGTTTAAGTGTACAGAATATGTCTGTTGAATGTCTATGAAATCCAGAACATGCAATGTTGTAGTTTTATCTGTACAGAAAGAATTTTAATTTTTGTATATATAAAGGTCACAGGACTTGGGACTTGTCAGTGGAAGTGGCTTTTGAATATTTGCTTTATCACTTGATAGGTGTCTGTGACCTTGGGATAAATGTCTAGAACTTTCTGTGATTAAAAGCATGGGCAGGACCAGGTATGGTGTCTCACTCCTGTAATCCCAGCAATTTGGGAAGCTGAGGTGGGTGGATCACCTGAGGTCAGGAGTTTGAAAACAGCCAGATCAACATGGTGAAACCCCATTTCTACTAAAAAGAAAATACAAAATTAGCCAGGTGTGGTGACAGATGCCTGTAATCCCAACTACTCTGGAGGCTGAGGCAGGTGAATTGCTTGAACCCAGGAGTCAGAGGTTCCTTTGAGCTAATATCACACCATTGCCATCAAGCCTGGGCAACAAGAGCAAAACTCCATCTCAAAAAAACAATTAGCAGTGGGTCCAAGCTGCCTGCTTTCACAAACCTGACCCTATTACTTGCTAGCTGTGTGGCCTTGGGAATTTTATCATGCTTCAATTTTTTCTCTGTAATCTTCATGCAAGTCTTCCATAAGTCTGAAATTATTTTTTATAAAAAAATTTCGAAGGGCCAGACATGGTGGCTCACACCTGTAATCCCAGCATTTTGGAAAGCTGAGGAGGAAGGATTGCCTGAGCCTGGAAGTTGGAGACCAGCTTGAACAGCATAGTGAGGCCCTGTCTCTACAAAAAAATATAAAATAAATGGCTGGGCATGGCATCATGTGTCTGTAGTCCCAGCTACTGAGGAGGGTGATGTTGGAGGATCGCTTTAGTCTGGGAGGTTGAGGCTGCAGCAAGCCATGACCATGCCACCACACCACAGACAGGGCCACAGAGCAAGACCGTCTCTCTAAAAAAAGGGTTAAAAGTATATCTTCTTTTTTAAAACTAGAGGGCCAATATGCATATAAAAAATTGTCATATCATCAGATTCTATTCTGCACTCATCCCTAATAAAACATGCTGTCTTCAGCTTTACATAGTTGAAAACAACTTCATTTAGTCTTCAACTTTATTTAATTAAAGAGAGAAAATGTTCCAAGTGGGGCTCCCTTTATCCAAGGAGCCTCGAATTTTACTATGTATTGTTCAAACTGAAAAGAGACTTTGTACATGATTTCAGATGTCATGAAGTAGTCGAAATAAGTTATATTTCTAGTTAAATTAAATTAAGAGTTGCTTCAAGTTCTTAATTAGTAGTACATTCAATAGTCAGGGATACACACTCCTAACTTTATTATCAAGCCATTTTCCTGAAATTTAAAATCTCTAATTTTCACAAAGACCATTATATAAAGATGTAGGCAAGAGTATGTGGCTACTGTCTTATTCTCTTTTCTTTTTTTGAGACAAGGTTTCACTCTGTTGCCCAGGCTGGAGTGTAGTGGCCTGAACAGGGCTCATGGCAGCCTCGACCATCCTGGATCAAGGGATCCTTTCACCTTAGCCTCAAGTAGCTGGGACCACAGTGTGTGGGACTATAGGCATGTGACCACATGCCTGGCTAATTTTTAACTTTACATAAAGATGGGGGTCTTGCCAAATTGTCAGGGTGGGTCTGAAACTTTGGGCTCAAGTGATCTGCTGGAATTAGCCTTTAAAATGCTGTGATTACAGGCATGAGCCACTATGCCCTGCTTGTATTCTTTTTCTTTTTTTGAGATGGAGTTTCACTCTTGTTGCCCAGGATGTGGTGCAATGATGCCATCTTGGCTCATTGCAGCCTCTGCCTGTTGGGTTCAAGCGAGTCTCCTGCTGCAGCCTCCTGAGTAGCTGGAATTACAGGTACCTGCCAACACACCTGGCTAATTTTGTATTTTTAGTAGACATGGGGTTTCACTATGTTGGTCGGGCTGGTCTCAAATTCCTTGCTTCAGGCAATCTGTCTGCCATGGACTTCCAAAGTGCTTGAATTACAGGTGTGAGCCACTGCACCTGGCTGTCTTCTTTTTCAAGTAGATCAGTTCTTACTATGAATGCCTTCCCCTTAAATCTGAACATCTGAGAAATTATTGACATAAGAAGTTTCAATTTCTTTATTTTTATTTTTATTTATTTTTTTAAGACAGAGTCTCTCTCTGTCGACCAAGCTGAAGTGCAGTTATGTTGTTCAGGCAAAATCTTGGCTCACTGCAACCTTCAACTCCTGGGTTCAAGCAATTCTCCAGCCTCAGCCTCCTGAGTAGCTGGAATTACAGGCATGAGCCACCAAGCCCTGCTAGTTTTTGTGCTTTTAGTAGAGATGGGGTTTTATTATGTTGTTCAGGCTGGTCTCGAATCCTGACCTCAGGTGATCCACCCACCTTAGCCTCGAAATATTTTGAAATTCTAGGTTTGAGGCACTGTGCCAAGCCAGCCAAAAGTTTTTATTTCTGTTTGTTAATGACTTATCATCACTATGTTATGTCATATCAACTTCAAGGCTGGCTGGAGCTGCCCCAAAAGTGTCAGCAGGGGAATTCCCACAGGGTAATGTCCCAAATGGTCCTGAGATGAGGCTGGTTGGAATTCCACAGGCTGAAGTACTAAAATGCAAGGGTGATCATTCCAAGGTGTTTATGAGGGAGCTAAGAAGTGTTGCTCAGTCCTCGTGATGGACAGCGGGAGAAAAGAGGTGTCCTATCAAGCTTTGTTCACAGTGAGGAGTTTAGGTTATGGAGTTTTTTGTTGTTCTTTGGTGTTTGTTTTTTTTTTGTTTTTCATCAGATCATGGCTCACTGCAGCCTCGAGTACCTGGGCTCAAGTGATCCTCCCACCTAAGCACCTGAGTAGCTGGGGCTGTAGGTGCTGCCATCATACTTGTCTAATTATTTTTTTCAAATGGAGTTTTGCTCTTGTTGCCCAGACTGGAGTGCATTGGCATGATTATGGCTCACTGCAACCTCCACCTCCAGGAGGCAAGTGATTCTCCTGCCTCAGCCTCCCAAGTAGCTAAAATTACAGGAACCCATAACCATACCTAGCTAATTTTTATATTTTTACTGGAGATAGGTTTCACCATGTTGGCCTGGCTGATATTAAACTCCTGAACTCAGGTGACCCACTAGCCTTGGCCTCCCAAAGTGCTGAGATTACAAGCATGAGCCACCATGCTTGGCCCTAAACCTGGCTAATTAAAAAAAATTTTTGAAGAGACAAGGTCTATGCTGCCAGGCTGATATTACACTCCTAGCCTCAAGCCATCCTCCTTGGCTTTCCAAAGTGCAGGTTATGGAGTTTTTATGAGGGTTTAAAAAATTTGGCTCAGGGCTGGGGACCAGTTTCTTGCAGTGTTTTTAAAACAATTTAGATACATTGGCTAGTGGCTTGCAATGTTCAATAACCTGGTTTTGGTTCAAGCCTGTTGGAAAAACTGCAGCTGGCTGGGTCACAGAGAGGTCAAAGCACTCTGTGAGTTTTGGTCAGAAAAAGAAAGAAGGCAGGGGAAGCTGAGGGACCCCACACACTGGAGTATGTCTTTTCCAGCTTTCTAATTAATATGACCCCAAACATTTACGTTAGGCCTGAATCTACTTTGGCAGTTGTCTGGTCCTTACTGGAGAAGCTTTTAGTTTTGGATATTAAAGTTTACACAATTTTGAACGTCTATGCTATAATATTACAGCCCTGGATTTGTCCATGAATTTTTTTTTTAGATGAAGTTTTGCTCTTCTTGCTTAGGCTAGAGTGCAGTGGTGCAATCTTGGCTCACTGCAACCTCTGCCTCCCAGGTTCAAGCAATTCTCCTGCCTCTGCCTCCTGAGTAGCTGAAATTAAAAGCACCTGCCACCACACCTGACTAATTTTTGTATTATTAGCAGAGACAGAGTTTTATCATGTTGGCCAGACTGGTTTTGAACTCCTGACCTCAGGTGATCCACCCACCATGGTCTCTGAAAGTGCTGGGATTACAGACCTGAGAAACCACTCAAGGCCTGTTCATGAATTTTTTAAAAAAGATCATTAAAAAATCTGGAGACAGCAGATGCTGGAGAGGATGTGGAGAAATAGAAACACTCTTACACTGTTGGTGGGAGTGTAAATTAGTTCAACCATTGTGGAAGACAGTGTGGCGATTCCTCAGGGACCTAGAAATAGAAATTCCATTTTGACCCAGCAATCCGATTACTGGGTATCTATCCAAAGGACTATAAATCATTCTGTTATAAAGACACATGCACATGAATGTTCATTGCAGCACTGTTTACAATAGCAAAGACCTGGAACCAACCCAAATGCCCATCGATGATAGACTGGACTGGGAAAATGTGGCACATATACACCATGGAATATTATGCAGCAATCAAAAATGATGAGTTTGTGTCCTTTGTAGGGACATGGATGAATCTGGAGAACATCATTCTCAGCAAACTGACACAAGAACAGAAAAAGAAATACCGCATATACTCACTCATAGGTGGGTGAGAAAAATGAGAACACATGGACACAGAGAGGTGGTCTACTATACACTGGGGACTGTTGGGGGGAATGGGGGAGGGACAGCAGGGGGGTGCTGGGGGGATAGCCTGGGGATGAACACCAAGTGTGGGTGAAGGGGAGGAAAGCAGCAAAGCACATTGCCATGTGTGTACCTATGCAACTATCTTGCTCATTCTGCACATGTACCCCCAAACCTATAATGCAATAAAAATTAAAAAAAATATATGCTTTGAGCAATCTAAAACAAAAGCAGTCTGCCTAACATTTGTATTTATGTATTTCTACTATATTGCAGATATTGATTTTGTGGAGCTTTAATTTAATAAGATATTTTAAATAATAAAACATTTTTAAATTTTGTATATTGTTATTTTTCTACAAAGTTTATATTTAAGTTCAAATGCAAAAGATAGGAGTGACCACATAGGGGGGTGAGAAAAATGAGAACACGTAGACACAGAGAGGCGGTCTACTATACACTGGGGACTGTTGGGGGAAATGGGGGAGGGACAGCGGGGGGGGGCTGGGGGGGATAGCCTGGGGATGAATACCAAGTGTGGGTAAGGGGGAGGAAGGCAGCAAAACACACTGCCATGTGTGTACCTATGCAATTATCTTGCACGTTCTGCACATGTACCCCAAAACCTATAATGCAATAAAAATTTAAAAAAAAAAAAAAAAAAAAAGGTAGGAGTGACCAAATCAAAGAACTAAGAAAAAACTTTGTGGGTAAAAATTTGACATCAAATATGCAAATATTCAACACCCAATGTAGAAATAATGTCTTTTTACAAAATAAAAATAAACATAATTGTTTGCAAGGTGCTCTTACACACACACACACACACACACATGACCTTTAGAATAAAGTAACCAGGCTGGGTGCAGTGGCTCACCCCCATAATCCTATCACCTTGGTAGGCCTAGGTGGGCTCATCACCTGAGGCCAGGAATTTGAAACCAGCCTGGCCGACATGGTAAAACCCCATCTCTACTAAAAACACAAAAATTAGCTGGGGGTTATGGCAGGTGCCTGTAATTCCAGATACTTGGGAGGCTGAGGCAGGATATTTGCTTGAGCCCATGAGGTGAAGGTTGTAGTGAGCCTAGATTGTGCCATTGCATTCCAGCCTGGGTGATGGAGCAAGACTCTGTCTCAAGAAAAGAAAAGAATATGGTACCACTGTGTTAGCTGAAACAGCTGTGCTGAGATTTGTGGCATCTTTTTGCCCAGGAATCTTCTGGCCTGGCTCTCTGTTTCAGTCCTTTTTTTTTAATCAGTTGAATGAGTGACCTTGTCTCTCAGAAGCTCCAATCACCAACTAAAATGGCTCCCAGACCCGTGTATTTTGTGTGGGGACCCACAGTGCTGGGGTGCCAGCCAAAAGAGTGATGCTGGCCAAAACAGCTGTGTGGGCTGAAACAGCCATGCTGGCAACCCATGGGGCTCCTCAACCTGGGAATCTCCTGGTCTGTGGGCAATAAAAATCCATCTGGAAATGCAACATCCACTCACTCTCCGTGCTTTCCCTGGGAGCTGCAATCCCGAGCTTCTTCTAATTGGCCATCTTGAATCACAGAATTTTTGGATTGAAAGAATCAGTATTATTTCAAAGACCATACTAACCAAAGGAGTTTACAGATTCAACACAATTTCAATCAAATTACCAATGTCATTTTTCATAGAATTAGAAAAAAAAAGATCCTAAATATCATATGAAACCTAAAAAGCATCCAAAAATTAGCTGGATGTGGTGGTGGGCACTTGTAATCATAGCTACTCAGGAGGTTGAGGGAGGAAAATCACTTGAACCCTGGAGGCAGAGATTAGGTTCAGAGAATCACTTGAACCCAGTGAGCCAAGATTATACTACTGCACTCCAGCCTGAGGGACAAAATGAGACTCCATCTCAAAAACAAACCACAATAAGATATCATCTTACACAGAATGGCTAGTACTACAAATACAACAGATGTTTTTGAGGATGCAGAGCAAAATGATTGCCTATTCACTGGTGGTGGAAACGTGAGTGAGCACAACTGCTATAAAAAACATTATAGAGATTTCTCAAAGCATTAAAAATAGAGCCACTACTTAACCTGATCATAAAACTACTGGGCATCTACATGAAAGAAAAAATAAATAATTGTATTAAAAAGTCACTTTCACTCATATGTGTCTTACATTCCTACTCATAATAGTAAAGTCGTGGAATTAACCTAAATGTCCATTAACAGTGGACTGGATTTTTACATGTGGTTTATGTACAGCATGGAATACTATGAAGCCATAAAAAATAAAACCATGCTCTATGCAGTAACATAAATGGATCTGGGGGCTATTATTATTATTATTATTATTATTTTGCCAATAAATGAGAGCTTTTAAGGTTGCTGAGGTTGACCTTGAACTCTTGGCCTCGTATTCACAAGTGCCACAAAATCTGGCTGGAGCCACTTTGGGCCCCCTGGGGGCCATTATTCTAAGTGAAATAACTCAGAAACAGAAAATCAAATACCACATGTTCTTACTTACAAGCGAGAGCTAAACAATGAGCACAACAGAATATAAAAATAGAAACAATAGATATTGGGACTCCAAAAGAAGAGATTGTAAGGAGGTTGATGGTCACAAAATTACCTATTGGTAGTGAGCTGTGATCATGCCACCACACAACAGCTAGGGTGACAGAGCAAGAACATGCCTCAAAAAAAAAAATCTCTTGAGCACAATGTTTACTATTTCAGAGACAGTTTCACTAGAAGCCAAACCTCACTAGTATGCAATATATTTATTTGACAAATGTGTACATATACCCTCTGAATCTAAAATAAAAAACAGAGGAAGTTTATAGTAGTAAACACATACATCTTGAAAGAAAAATCTCAGCCAGGTGATGGCTCATGCCTGTAATCCCAGCACTTTGGGAAACTGAGGTGGGCAGATTGCTTGAGGTTGGGAGTTCAAGACCAGCCTGGCTAACATGGCAAAACCCCATCTCTACTAAAAATACAAAAAAGTTAGTCAGGTGTGATGACTCATGCTTTTAGTCCCAGGTATTCTGGATTGAGAATGAGACTAAGACAAGAGAATTGCTTCAACCCAGGAGGTCGAAGTTGCAGTGAGCCAAGATTACAATGCTGCACTCCAGACTGGTGGACAAAGGAAGATTTCCCCTCAAAGAACAAATAAACACAAAAAAAAGTCAAATAAACAACCTAACTTTATACCTCAAAAAATGAGGGGGGGAACTAAACCAGTAATTAGCACAAGAAAAGAAATAACAGAGATTAGAGAACAAACAAATGAAATACAGAATAAAAAAACATTTTCATTGGCTGGGCCCACTGGCTCATGCCTGGAATACCGGCACTTTGGGAAGCCAAGGCACGTGGATCTCTTGAGGTCAGGAGATTGAGACCAGCCTGGCCAAAATGGTGAAACCCTGTTTCTACTAAAAATACAAAAATTAGCTGGGTGTGGTGGCCAGAACCTGTAATCCCAGCTACTAGGGAGCTTGAGGTAAAAGAATTGCTTGAACCTGGAAGACAGAGGTTGTAGTAAGCCCAGATCTTTCCACTGCACTCCAGCCTGAATGACAAAGTGGGGCTCTGTCTCAAAACAAAACAAATTTTAATCAATAAAGCTAAGAGTTGATTTTGGAAAAAATTAAAATCAAAGCCCTTATCTAGACTAACAACATAAAAAGAGAATATGTTAGTAATATAAGAAATGAAAGAGACAACATTACAACTGGTCTTACAGAAATAAACATAATTACAAGAAACTATTTAGAACAGTTATACACCAACAAATTTGAAAACTTAGAAGAAATGAGAAAATTAGTAGAAACATACAACCTACCAAGATTGAATGAAGAATAAATGGAGAGCTTAAGGAGATCAATAACAAATAGAGGACCTGAAGAAGTAATGTTTCAAAACTCCAAAATATAGCCTAGGACCAGATTACTTCATGGGTAAATTCTACCAAACATTCAAAGAAAATTTAATATAAAACATCCTTAAATTCTTTGAAAAAATAGAAAAAAGAGGTAACACCGGCAGAGCCGTGTTATGAGGCTAGCTTCCCCTTGATATCAAAGCAAGGATATATACTTCTGAGAAGAAAATTATAGGCCAATATCCTTGAGAAACATGGTGTATAAATTTAATCTAAATAAGTCTGTATACAAAGTGTTGATTCTCAGCAAAAGTTTTTGAAAATCAAAAACATAAAACTTTTTTCTTACTGAATTCTCATTAAAACTCATCTACACCATCTGTCAGATATTGTTACTGAAGCTTACAGTAATTGGAGTTCACTTGAGCAGTAGTTTGTTCATCTGTTGGGTACTGATATATCTGGATGCCATTGCTAATCAACTCAATCTTTATCTTTCCCTTAAACGTCTGGTAATATTTTGTAGAAGCTGTGTCTCCTTTGGCAATCAGTGGTATAACATTCACCTATTAAGAAAGAAGACAAACAAAACCTCAGCCCTGAGGATTCGTGGTTCTTCCTGTAGTATTTATAGTAAGCTCTCACAATCTCTGACAACAAATTGTGTAACTAGATAATCACTGATTGTAATGCTTTTCTTAAAAATTATTTTCCAAAATTATCAATTTTTTTGGAGATTCACCTTTTGTCTGAATTCAGATTTAGGAATCTCAACCTTGTTTCTCTTTTAAAAATCCCTTACACTTCTACAAATATAAATTAGTAAAATGTAAATAGTAGGACAATGTAAATTTCTGATTTATTTGCAATTTTATTTCATATTATCCTGAGCGATAAAAAAACAAAATAAAAAATCTTTCATCAAAATGATGGAAGAATTTTTTTATACTTTTTACATCACATTTTTCATCAATCAATCTTCATTAATGTTCCATTTTCACACACTCTTGCCCCACCTACTTGTGTTTGCAGAGAGATTTGCTTTTGTTTTCCAAAGACCACTTGGAAAGAATATAGACATTTTTAGTTACCATATTCCTGTTTTTATTTTATTTTATTTTGAGATGGAGTCTTACTCTGTTGCCCAGGCTGGAGTGAAATGGTGCAATCTAGGCTCACTGCAGTATTTGTGTATTTGAGGTTGAATTTTTACCCACCGAGTTTTTTTCTAGTGCATCAATATTATCACTCCTGTCTTTTGCATTTGTGCTTATTTAAGTAAACTTTCTAGAAAATAACAATATTCAAGACTATAAAATGTGTTATTACAGAGGAGGCAAGATGGCGTCATAGAGGTGACTCAAAATTGCAGCTCTCAGTGAAGGCGCAGAGGGTGAGTCCTAGCTGCATTCTCGGATGTTCCTTTTATGCCCACAGAGCGTTGAAAGTCCCAGGTGTGGGAGAGACACGGGACGCTAGCAGCCGGCTAACGCAATCGGCTCCCGCCGCCTCTTCGGCCGGCGCCGCAGCGGGACGCGGCGCGGAACTCACTGGTCGGGTGCCCTGTTAAAAAGTCAATCTGAGATATGGAAGGGCAGATTGGCATGTCCATCTGATTGAACGGGACTTGGACGATGAGCCAGACCAGGAGTTTCCTGGGAAGCGTGATCTGAGCCGGGGTAGTGGGCAGTGGCACGGGAGATCTCACGGATCCCAGTGCCCTAGCGGCAGGCTCCTGGGGCGCCAGTGAGAGAGTCGACCTTTCAGCGTGGGGAGAGGAAGAGAGAGACAGAGAGGACGGACTCTGAGGCAGGGAGCTGGGTGATCGGGCTTGGCGGGTCCCACGCTCACGGGGACAAGCAGGGCGGCGACTGGAGGCGCTTGGGGCTGAGAGTTCTGTTGCCAGCATTTAGGACGGTGCAGCCCGGTCAGGGAGGGGAGTCCACCATTCCTGAGGAAGTGCACCCCCACTTAAGTACCGCCCAGGACTGACGCAGCCTGCCGTTGCCGAGGCAACCTGCCATAACAGAGAGAGTCCACTACGCCTCAACATGGTGGACCCGCGTAAGCAGGTCAGAGCCCCGGCAGGCAAATAGTGAATAGACTGCCACCTAGTGGGGCAGGACAGTGCAACAGATACTCATAAAGAAAGCCCCAACTCCCTGAGACAGAGCATCTAAGGGTGAAAAAAAAAAAAGAGTGGTGTTTTATGAGTTCGATTGCAGTAGACATAACCTACCAACAACCCTGAATGAACAACGGAGCTCACAGCTCAGCACTGGAGCTCCTATAAAGCACAGACTGTCTCCTCAAGCAGCTCCCTGACCCCTGTATATCCAAGGAGTCACCCCAGAAAAGGACTAATCAGACTGACATTTGGCTGGCATCATTCTGGAACAAGGGCAGCAGAAAAAGAAACTGATATCATCCCTCACTGTTCTGCAGCTGCTGCAGGTATACTCCAGACAAGCAGGGCCTGGAGTGGACCTCAGCACTCATACAGCAGAGAGGATAGATCATTAGAGGGAAAACTAAGTAACAGAAATACTTCATCATCAACAATCTCAGTGTCCACACAGAGACCCAAATGAAAAATCAGCCACTACTAAGAGGACAGGCGGATAAATCCATAAAGATGGGAAGAAACCAGCGCAAAAAGGAGAAAAGCACCCGAAACCAAACCACCTCACCTCCAAAAAAGGACCAAAACTCCTCACCAGCAAGGGAACAAAGCTGGACGGAGAATGAATGTGACGAAATGACGGAATCAGACTTCAGAAAGTGGATAATGAGAAACTTCAGTGAGCTAAAGGAACATGTTCTAAACCAGTGCAAAGAAACTAAGAACCTTGAAAAAAGATTTGAAAAAAGATTCGAGGAATTGATAACGAGAATGGACAACTTAGAGAGGAATATGAATGAATTGAAGGAGCTGAAAAACACAACACGAGAAATTCGCGAAGCATGCACAAGTTTCAACAGCCAAATTGACCAAGCAGAAGAAAGAATATCAGAAGTTGAAGATCAACTCAATGAAATAAAACGAGAAACCAAGATTAAAGAAAAAAGCACAAAAAGGAATGAACAAAATCTCCAAGAAATGTGGGACTATGTGAAGAGACCCAACCTACGTTTGATAGGTGTACCAGAATGTGACGAAGAGAATGAATCCAAGCTGGAAAACACTCTTCAGGGTATTATCCAGGAAAATTTCCCCAACCTAGCAAGACAGGTCAATACTCAACTCCAGGAAATACAGAGAACACCACAAAGATACTCCGCAAGAAGAGCAACCCCAAGGCACATAATCGTCAGATTCACCAGGGTTGAAACGAAGGAGAAAATACTAAGGGCAGCCAG
The DNA here is from genome assembly GCA_031835075.1 of Saguinus oedipus. Taxonomy (NCBI): domain Eukaryota; kingdom Metazoa; phylum Chordata; class Mammalia; order Primates; family Cebidae; genus Saguinus; species Saguinus oedipus. Next base: position 2,362,065 of record JASSZA010000200.1, read on the forward strand.
AGAGAAAGGACAGGTCACCCACAAAGGGAAGCCCATCAGACTCACAGCAGATCTCTCGGCAGAGACTCTACAAGCCAGAAGAGAGTGGGGGCCAATATTCAACATCCTTAAAGAAAAGAACTTTCAACACAGAATTTCATACCCAGCCACACTGAGTTTCATAAGTGAAGGAAAAATAAAATCCTTCATGAACAAGCAAGTACTCAGAGATTTTGTCACCACTAGGCCTGCTTTACAAGAGCTCCTGAAAGAGGCACTACACATAGAAAGAAACAACCAGTTCCAGCCATCCTAAAAGCATACCAAATGCTAAAGACCATCAACAAAATGAAGAATGTACATGAACCAACGGGAAAAACAGCCAGCTAGCATCAAAATGGCAGTATCAAATTCACACATAAATATATTAACCCTGAATGTAAATGGGCTAAATGCACCAATCAAAAGACACAGACTGGCAAATTGGATAAAAAAACAAAACCCATCAGTGTGCTGTATCCAGGAAACCCACCTCACATGCAAAGATACACAAAGGCTCAAAATAAAAGGATGGAGGAAGATTTACCAAGCAAATGGAGAGCAAAAAAAAGCAGGAGTTGCAATTCTCATCTCTGATAAAATAGACTTTAAAGTAACAAAGATCAAAAGGGAAAAAGAAGGTCACTATATAATGGTAAAAGGATCGATACAACAAGAAGAGATAACGATTCTAAATATATATGTACCCAATGTAGGAGCACCCAGATATATAAGGCAAGTTCTTAATGACTTACAAAGGGACTTAGACTCCCACACAATAATAGTGGGAGACTTTAACACTCCACTGTCAATAGCAGACAGATCAACCAGACAGAAAATTAACAAGGATATCCAGGACTTGAACTCAGACCTGGAACAAGCAAACCTGATAGACATTTACAGAACTCTCCACCCAAAATCCACAGAATATACATTCTTCTCAGCACCACATCACACCTACTCCAAAATTGACCACATAATTGGAAGTAAAGCACTCCTCAGCAAATGCAAAACAACTAAAATCATAACAAACAGTCTCACAGACCATAGTGCAATCAAGTTGGAACTCAGAATTCAGAAAATAACTCAGAACCGCACAGCTTCATGGAAACTGAACAACTGGCTCTTGAATGTTGATTGGATAAACAATGAAATGAAGGCAGAAATAAAGAAGTTCTTTGAAACCAACGAGAATGAAGAAACAACATACCAGAATCTCTGGGACACATTTAAAGCAGTCTGTAGAGGAAAATATATAGCAATAAGTGCCCACATGAGAAGAGTGGAGAGATCCAAAATTGATACCCTATCGTCAAAATTGAAAGAGCTAGAGGAGCAAGATCAAAAAAGCTCAAAACCTAGCCGAAGACAAGAAATAACTAAGATCAGAGCAGAACTGAAGGAGATAGAGACAAGAAAAACCCTTCAAAATATCAATAAATCTAAGAGCTGTTTTTTCGAAAAGATCAACAAAATAGACAGACCACTAGCCAGACTGATAAAAAAGAAGAAAGAGAACAATCAAATAGATGCAATAAAAAACGATAAAGGGGAAATCACCACAGATTCCATAGAAATTCAAACCATCATCAGAGAATACTACAAACAATTCTATGCACATAAACCAGTAAATCAGGAAGAAATGGATAAATTCCTGGACGCCTGTGTCCTCCCAAGCCTAAACCAGGAGGAAGCCGAAACTATGAATAGACCAATAACAAGGTCTGAAGTTGAGGCAGCAATTAAGAGCCTACCACACACAAAAAAGCCCAGGTCCAGATGGGTTCACAGCCGAATTCTACCAGACACACAAAGAGGATCTGGTACCATTCCTTCTGAAACTATTCCAAATAATCCAAAAAGAGGGAACCCTTCCCAAATCATTTTATGAGACCAATATCATCCTGATACCAAAACCTGGCAGAGACTCAACAAGAAAAGAAAAGTTCAGGCCAATATCCATGATGAACATAGATGCAAAAATCTTCAATAAAATACTGGCAAACCGATTGCAACAGCACATTAAAAAACTTATCCATCATGATCAAGTAGGATTCATACCGGGGATGCAAGGCTGGTTCAACATACGCAAGTCTATAAATGTAATTCACCACATAAACAGAAGCAAAAACAAAAACCACATGATTATCTCAATTGATGCAGAGAAGGCATTTGACAAAATTCAACAGCCCTTTATGCTAAAAACCCTCAATAAACTTGGTATTGATGGAACATATCTCAAAGTAATAAAAGCTATTTATGACAAACCAACAGCCAATATCATACTTAATGGGCAAAAACTGGAAGCATTCCCTTTGAAATCTGGCACTAGACAAGGATGCCCTCTCTCACCACTTCTATTCAACATAGTACTGGAAGTTCTAGCCAGAGCAATCAGGCAAGAAAAAGAAATAAAGGGTATTCAAATAGGAAAGGTGGAAGCCAAATTGTCTCTATTTGCAGACGACATGATAGTATACCTAGAAGACCCCATCACCTCAGCCCAAAAGCTCCTGCAACTGATAAGCAACTTCAGCAAAGTCTCAGGATATAGAATCAATGTTCAAAAATCACAAGCATTCCTATACACCAATAACAGACTTAAAGAGAACCAAATCAAGAACGAACTGCCATTCACAATTGCTACAAAGAAAATAAAATACCTAGGAATACAACTCACTAGGAATGTAAGGGACCTCTTTAAGGAAAACTACAAACAACTGCTCAATGAAATAAGAGAGGACACAAATAGATGGAGAAACATTCCATGTTCGTGGTTAGGAAGAATCAATATCGTGAAAATGGCTATACTGCCCACAGTAATTTACACAATCAATGCTATCCCCATCAAACTAACATTGAATTTCTTCACAGAACTGGAAAAAACCACCATGAATTTCATATGGAACCAAAAAAGAGCCCGCATAGCCAAGTCAATTCTAAGCAAAAAGAACACAGCAGGAGGCATCACGCTACCAGACTTCAAACTATACTACAAGGCTACAGTAATCAAAACAGCATGGTACTGGTACCAAAACAGAGATATAGACCAATGGAACAGAACAGAGGCATCGGAGGCAACACAACACATCTACAACCATATTATCTTTGATAAACCAGACAAAAACAGGCAATGGTGAAAGGATTCCCTATTTAATAAATGGTGTTGGGAAGACTGGCTAGCCATGTGCAGAAAGCAGAAACTGGACCCCTTCCTGACACCTTACACTAAAGTTAACTCCAGATGGATTAAAGACTTAAACGTAAGACCTGACACTATAAAAACCCTAGAAGAAAATCTAGGCAAAACCATTCAGGACATAGGAGTAGGCAAGGACTTCATGAAAAAAACACCAAAAGCATTGGCAACAAAAGCCAAAATAGACAAATGGGACCTAATCAAACTCCACAGCTTCTGCACGGCAAAACAAACAGTCACTAGAGTGAATCGGCAACCATCAGAATGGGAAAAAATCTTTGCAGTTTACGTATCTGACAAAGGGCTGATATCCAGAATTTACAAAGAACTCAAACAGATTTACAGGAAAAAAACAAACAAGCCCATTCAAAACTGGGCAAAGGATATGAACAGAAACTTTACGAAAGCAGACATACATGAGGCCAGCAAACATATGAAAAAGTGCTCATCGTCATTGGTCATTAGAGAGATGCAAATCAAAACCACATTGAGATACCATCTCACACCAGTTAGAATGGCGATCATTAAAAAATCTGGAGACAGCAGATGCTGGAGAGGATGTGGAGCAATAGGAACACTCTTACACTGTTGGTGGGAGTGTAAATTAGTTCAACCATTGTGGAAGACAGTGTGGCGATTCCTCAGGGACCTAGAAATAGAAATTCCATTTGACCCAGCAATCCCATTACTGGGTATCTATCCAAAGGACTATAAATCGTTCTACTATAAGGACACATGCACACGAATGTTCATTGCAGCACTGTTTACAATAGCAAAGACCTGGAACCAACCCAAATGCCCAACGATGATAGACTGGACTGGGAAAATGTGGCACATATACACCATGGAATATTATGCAGCAATCAAAAATGATGAGTTTGTGTTCTTTGTAGGGACATGGATGAATCTGGAGAACATCATTCTCAGCAAACTGACACAAGAACAGAAAAAGGAATACCGCATATACTCACTCATAGGTGGGTGAGAAAAATCAGAACACATGGACACAGAGAGGCGGTCTACTATACACTGGGGACTGTTGGGGGGGATGGGGGAGGGACAGCAGCGGGGGGCTGGGGGGGATAGCCTGGGGATGACTACCACGTGTGGGTGAAGGGGAGGAAAGCAGCAAAGCACACTGCCATGTGTGTACCTATGCAACTATCTTGCTTTTTCTGCACATGTACCCCCAAACCTATAATGCAATAAAAATTAAAAAAAAATGTGTTATTACCTTTAAAAACTTTATTAAACTATAGCGTCACAAAAACAATATTTTTATTATAGTAGAAATACTTAAATATAAATTTTAGGCAGACTGCTTTTCTTTTAGAGTGCTCAAAGCACATCTTTTAAAATATCCATGGACAGGCCCCGTGTGGTGGTTTATGCCTGCAATCCTAGCACTTTGGGAGGCCAAGAACGGTGGATCACCTGAGGTCAGGAGTTCAAGACCAGCCTAGATAACATGATAAAACCCTGTCTTTTATAATAATACAAAAATATTAGCCAGGTATAGTGGTGCCTGCCTGTAATTTTAGCTATTCAGGAGGCTGAGGCAAGAGAATTGCTTGAACCTGGGAGGCAGAGGTTGCAATGAGCTGAAATTACACTATTGCATAGCAGCCTCATTGACAAGAGCAAATCTCCGTGTCTCAAAAAACAAAAAAAGAAATCCATTAACAAATTTAGGGCTGTAATATTATAGCATAGATGCTCAAAATTGTGTAAACTTTAATATCTAAAAATAAAACATTTTCCAGTAAGGACCAGAAAACTCCTAAGGTAGATTCAAGCTGAGATTGCACCATTGCGCTCCAGCCTGGACAAGAGAAAAACTCCATCTAAAGAAAGAGAAGGAAGGAAGGAAGGAAGGAAGGAAGGAAGGAAGGAAGGAAGGAAGGAAGGAAGGAAGGAAGGAAAAGAAGAAAGGAAGGAAAAGAGGGAGGGAGGGGGAGAGGGAAGGAGGAAGGGAGGGAGGGAAGGAGGAAGGAAGGAATGAAAGAAAGAGAAAGAAAGAAGAAAGAAAGGAAGGAAGGAAGGAAGGAAGAAGAAAGAAAGAAGAAAGAGAAGAAAGAAAGAAATAAAGAAAAAGAAAGAAAGAGAAAGAAAGAAAGAAAGAAAGAAAGAAAGTAAGAAAAAAAGAAAGGAAGGGAGGGAGGGAGAGAAAGAAAGAGACAAGCAGGGCATACTGACACGCTTGTAATCGCAGCACTTTGAAAGGCTGAAGACAGCAGAGCACTTGAGTCTAAAAATTTGCATATCTGCCCAGAAAATATGGCAAGACCCGCAGCTTTACAAAAACCTAAAAATTAGCCAGGTGTGTGGGCATGTGCCTGTGGTCCCAGCTACTCAAAACTGAGGTGGGAGGATCCCTTCAGCCTGGAAGTTCAAGGCTGCCATGAGTCTTGTTCATGCCACTGAACTTCAGCATGGCCAACAGAGTGAGACCCTTTCTCCAATAAAGATAAAAGAAGAAGAGGTTTCAGTGAGTCAAGATTGCACCACTGCATTCCAGCCTCAGCCTGCTCAACAAAAACAACCTCTTTCACAAAAAAAATTATTTTGAGGGACACAGACAGCATTCACATAACTTCTAATAGTGTATTTTTATAATTTTTCTATTTTATTATTAGTTACTATTGCTAGCTTCAGTCTGAACTTAAGAAACTAACAATAGTAACTAATAATAAAAAAGAACTGCTTCTTATTTATAAATAAAACTTTATCATAGGTGAGTATGCATAGAAAAAAACATAGTAGGCAAGAAACAGTAACTCACACCTGTAATCCCAACACTTTGGGAGGCTGAGGCAGGCATATCACAAGGTCAGGAGACGGAGACCATCCTGGCTAACATGGTGAAGCTTCATCTCTACTAACTATACAAAAAAAAATTAGTCAGGCATGGTGGCATATGACTGTAATCACAGCTACTCAGTAGGCTGAGGCAGGAGATTTACTTGAACCCAGGAGGTGGAAGTTTCAGTAAGCTGAGATCGTGCCACTGCACTAGGGCCTGGGTGACAGAATGAGACTCTGTTTCATAAAAGAAAAGAAAAGAAAAAGCATAGTATATATCAGGCTCTGTATTATGCATCATTTCAAACATCCACTGGGGGTCTTGGAACTTACCCCCAAGGGGGATATTCTATAGGCAAAAGACCATGATCTGGAAGGTAAGTCAAGGTTGAAATCTATCAAATGTGAATTGTCTCCCCTGCAATCAAAATTTTGTATGTTAAAGCCCTAATCCCCAGTACCTCAGAATGTGACCTTAACTGAGATAAAGCCTTCATTACTGTGATTAAAAAGTGAGACTGGGCTGGGCATGGTACCTCCCACTTGTAATCCAAGCCCTTTGGGTTTCAAACAGACAGGAGAAATATTTTTTGAGATCTTTTACATTGTGACTATAGTCAATGTATTGCATATTTCAAAATAATCAAGAGAGTAAATTTCAAATGTCCCATTATAGAAATGATAGGTAAGCCGGGTAACAGATAAGTTAATTCATTTGATTGAATCATTTTACATGGTAAACATGTATCAAAACATCACGTTGTATCCACACATGTATATAATTACAATCTTTCAATTAACAATAATATTAATTTTACAAATAAATAAAGGGTCTCAAATACTTCAAAGATGGGTAGTGTTAAAAGTGTACATGCTAGTCCCAATTCTCTCAGTTATTAACATAATGGAGAAATTAAGTATACACTCAGTGGCCAGGCATCATGGCTCACGCCTGTAATTCCAGCACTTTGGGAGGCCAGAGAAGGCAGATTATGAGTTCAAGAGATCAAGACCATCCGGGCTAACATGGTGAAAACCTGTATCTACTATAAATACAAAAACTTGCTGGGTGTGGTGGCATGCACCTGTAGTCCCAGCTACTCAGGATGCTGAGGCAGAAGAAATGCTTGAAGCCAGGAGGCAGAGGTTGTAGTGAGCCAAGATGGTGCCACAGCAGTGCAGTCTGGTAACAGAGTGAAACTTGGTAAAAAAAAAAAAAAAGAAAAGAAAAAAGAAAGAAAGAAAGACTTTTAAGAGCACAGAAATGTTTCAATTTTTAAACGTCATCACAGGTTGGGTGTGGTGGTTGATGCCTGTAATCTTAGCACTTTGGGAAGCTGAGGCAGGTTTACTGCTTGAGCGTAGGAAGTTGAGGCTACCATCAGCTATAATCACATCATTGCACTTCAGCCTGGGAAACAGAGTGATACCCTGTATGCCAAAAAAATTATATAATGTGGCCATGATAAAAATTATTGTAAATATAAAGATACATTTGAATTAATAGCATGAGTGTTACCCTGCTTAAGATAAGTTCAAATGAACATTGGAAAAAAATGAAAAAATAGTTCAAATGAGATGTTTGACACTTACCCACACAAAGAATATTAAAGGTGAATCCCAGTTGGGTAAATCTGTCCACCAACTAATTGGATTAACATTTGAAACCAAAATGTTCAAACATAGCTGTACAATAAGTATTATTTTCTTTTTGCTTAAATTAAAAAAATAGGAGTTTTTTAATGAATAGAAAATAAAGTCATTTTAGAGGAAAATTATATCAAAGAAATTAGAATTATCATTTGATTATCATAACTTAGACAAGATACAAATATAAGTAAATCTGTGAAAATAGAAGTCTGTATTCAAACACATATATTTGGTTACAGTTTTTATAAAGAAAGTGAATCTATCCCTCAGCACACAGAAAGAGGCTCTGTTTCTAAATTTAAAAATATAGTGGCCAGGCACAGTGGCTCACGCCTATAATTCTAGCACTTTTGGAGGCTGAGGTGTGCCAATTGCTTGGTGTCAGAAGTTTGAGATCAGCCTTTCCAGCACAGTGAAACCCTGTATCTACAAAAAATACCAAAATTAGCCAGCTGTGGTGGTGCAACCTTGTAGTCCCAGCTACTCAGAAGGCTGAGGCTCAAAAATTACCTTAACCCAGGAAGCAGAGGTTGCGAAGAGCTGAGATCTTGTCACTGCACTCCAGTCTGAGCAACAGAGTGAAACTCAGTCTCAAAAATTAGAAAAATAAAGATAAATAGGAATTTAAGAATATACTACAAGAAATTCTAATGTATTACTCTAACATACAAATTATTTCTTTTATAAGAAAAAAGAAAAAAACTTTAACATCCTTTCATTCTGCTCCAGCCTTGCCTGCCTTACATGTGCTCAGCGCACTTACATTAGCCTACAGTTGGGCAAAATCAACTAAGACAAAGCTTATGGTAGAAGAAAGTATTGAATGTCTTGTGTAATTTATTGAATAAAGTGAAAAACAGCAGTATCATAGGATCAAAAATTGAAGTTGAGTCAGCTGGAGATTCTATACATATGTGAGGAAACCGAAATTAATTTGAAATTTTAAAAAAATCAAATGACTTTGACTTCAAATTTGTTACATACCCTCTGAAGTCTTGTGGTATATCAAATAAATCTACTACTGATAACACCATTCTAGAAAATTAGCAATCTATCAATATTATACACAAATTTACCTACTAATCATTTTTTAGGGACTATTAAGCAGTTATTCAATATAATTTTCATGGTTGTAATAAAATAATAAACATTTTAAAACAGACTACAGTGTCTTAATTATTTCTATCTTTAGTAATTTATAAGGTCCACTCCTTTTGTGTAAAGAAAAGTAGAATTTCCCTTTGAAATGTCTGAATTATGTAGCCATTACAATTGAGATATAGCATATTTCCACCCACCCACTCCCCACATTTCTTCAAGCTTTTTTTTTTTTTTTTGCCAATCAATGAGAGCTTGTAAGGTTGCTGAGGTTGGTTGGCCTTGAACTCTTGGCCTCGCCTTCGCAAGCGCCACAACATCTGGCCGGAGCCACTTTGGGCCCCTCTTCAAGTTTTTTAATAGTCAAATCCTGACTGTACCCCAGCCATGGAAACCACTGATCTCTTTTTGATTCTACAGTTTTTCTTTATTCATAATAGTATATAATTACAATCATAAAGTATATAACCCTTTTTTTAAACGTTAATCTTGTATTCTGAGGTAATTGTAGACTACCCATTCAGTTGTGATAATACAGAGGTATTCTCAGTACTCCAGCCAGTTTCCTCAAGGGTAACACCTTGCAGTGCTATAATAACAGATCACACCCAGGATATTGACATTGATGTAACAAGGAACAGAATATTTCCCTCTCAAATTTTCCTCATGTTGCTCTTTTACAGAAACACTCAAGGTCCAAAACCCTCCTTAACCCCTGGCAACTAATCATTTGGTCTCCACATGTATGATTTTTGCCCTACTGATCATTTTTAAAAAGTTAAACATAATTTATTTTTATTTCTAAGCACTTTTATTTAAAAAATGGAAATTATACAACCCCTCCACACCTATGAGCATGTTAAATACCACTTTGACATGACAGCTCAGCAGACTTCAGAGTTCTTTTTCTTTTTTTTTTTTGTAAAATAAGAGGACAAGAATTATTTTTATTCACAAACCAATCTGGTGGGTAAAAGAAAAGCAGTCTTTGGATGTAGAAAGCTTGGTTTTCTGAAGAGCCCAGCTGTAAGACCCGGCTTGTCATCAGGTTTCAACACTATCACGGAAACAAAGAAAACTGTTTTTGATTGGTTTACTTGCCTCCTGGGGAGACAAAAGCAACTGAAAACCTTTTTTGTTTTTAAATTAAAAACGGAAAAATATGTTAGAAAAGACAGCACAGAAAAACTGTGGCTTTAGCTCAACCTGGCCATGTCACAGAGTCCATCACTGTCTGTCTTGCATTCTTCCTGCTGGTCAGGCTAATTATCAAGACAGTCAACTTCTCGCTCCGATGTTGCCTTATTCCAGACCAGGGCGTCAAAGTGGTGATAGTCAAGAGTCCCTGCAGATGTCCCATCAATGGAACGCATACAGGAGCAACAGGATGGTACAGATCCCAATAACACCCCCCAGGATGAGAGAGTCCCGCCGCTTCCTCAGGTTGATCCTCTGGATCAGGCTGTTCACAGCAGGAAAATGATTGACCAAAGTGTTCATTTTGCTGTGAATTGACTTCAACATTCCTCTCTGTGGAGTCATATTTTTCTTTTGTTGCCATAGCAACGCTTATTGTCTCTTCTATCAGATAATCTGAGTTTCGAAGGTGGTCATGTTTTTTCAAAGATAGCTCAGTTCTTCTGTTGTTTACTCCAGATCCACTTTTATATGACTCAATATCTTTCCGTACTGTTCCCATGAGATTCTCCCTTTCCCGTATTGCCATAAAGTTTGCTTTGGTTTTATGGAATTCATGTGTATAATCCTGCAGTATGTCTCTATGTCGCTGTAATGTATGCACCAGGGCAGTATTCAAGGAGGGGACACCTGTACTCTTGGCATATTCTGCCATTTTATCATTTACCCCTGTAAGCCTTGCCAAAAGTTGTTCAATCTCAATTGCCATTGTCTCAAACATTCTGTCTTGGCTTGATCCATTTAAAAGGGGTGTTGTATCAGAACTATACCTGTCACATCTTCCATCTCGGGCACTGCTATAATTGTAACTTGTACATAGTTTGCTGAAGGAAACTAGTTTTAGGTCAAGTTCATTTTCCAGTTGTCGAGCCTATTTCCTGAGGTCTTCCTAGTAAGTGCTGGTTCCTGCCGCCATCTTGTTATCCAACGTCCGACTTCAGAGTTCTTAACACTATTCTATGAGAAATAAAAATGCTTTTTATCCAAATTAACACACTTAAAAATGTTTTAGTATATGTGAAAATAAAGGAATTATGAATCAGCAGGAAAGTTGTTAATGTAGAAGCATCAACAATTAGCTCAGCAGATGTTGTCTACATTTAATTTGTACCTTTGTAAAACAAGAACATACTAACTGTCAAGGCACAGTGGCTCACACCCATAATCCCAGCACTCTGGAAGGCAGGAGGATCACTTGAGGTCAGGAGTTTGAGACTGCAAACCTAGCCAACTAGGTGAAAACCCGTCCCTACAAAGATTAGCCAGGCATGGTGGCAGGTACCTGTAGTCCCAGCTCCTCAGGAGGCTGAGGCAGGAGAATCACTTGAACTTGAAAAGCAGAGATTGCAGTGAGCTGATATCTCAGCTCGTTACAATCTCCATCACCTGGGCAATTCTCCAGCCCCAGCCTCCCAAGTAGCTGAGACTATAAGCATGCACCACCATGCTTTGCTAATTTTTTGTAGGGAAGGTGTTTCGCCATGTTGACCAGGCTGGTTTTGAAGTCCTGACCACAGATGATCTGCCTGCCTCAGCCTTCCATAGTGCTGAGATTACAGGTGTGACCAAGAGCGCCTGGCTAATTTCTGTATTTTTGGTAGAGACAGGGTCGCACCATGTTGCTCAGGCGGTTCTTGAACTCCTAAGCTCAAACAATCCTCGTGCCTTAGCCTCCAAAGTGCCGATATTACAGGTGTGAGCCACTGAGTTCAGTCTGCTAACAGAGATTTTTAAAATAGCTATTATAGGAGATCTTCCAAGATAGCATCATAGAGGAGACTCAGGATTGCAGCTCTAAGTGAAGGCGCAGAGGGTGAGTCCTAGCCACATTCTCGGATGGACCCTTTTTGCCCACAGATGTTGAAAGTCCCAGGGGTGGGAGAGACAAGGGACACCAGGGCAGCCGGCTCGCACGGCCCATTCAGCCAGAGCCACAGTGCAGTGGCACCCGGCACAAAACTCACTGGTCTGGGTGCCATGTTAAACTGGCAATCTGAGATTTGGAAGGGCAGATTAGCATGTCCATCTGATTGAATGGGACTTGGACAATGAGCCAGACCAGGAGATTCCTGGGAAGCATGATCTGAGCTGGTGCTGTGGGCAGCAGAATGGGAGATCGCAGGGATCCCAGTGCTCTATCAGCAGGCTACTGGGGCACCAGTGAGAGAGTTGACCATTCAGCTTGGGGAGAGGAAGAGAGAGAGAGACAGAACGGACTCTGAGGCAGGGAGCTGGGTGATCGGGCTCGGCGGATCCCACCCTCATGGGGACAAGCAGGTTGGCAATTGGAGGTGCTCAGGGCTGGGTGTTTTCTGCCAGCACAGTTGAATCTAGGACGGTGCAGCCCAGTGGGGGAGGGGCGTCTGCCACTACAAATGCAATCTGCCCCTACTGAAGTACTGCCCAGTGCTGATGCAACCTGCCGTTGCCGAGGCAACCCGCCATAACAGAGAGACTCGGTCAGCAGGGTGTAGCGCACCACATTAGAATGGAGCCCTGCTGCAGCAGGGAGAACCTGCGCTAGCAGGGCAGAGCCTCGGCAGGCAAATAGTGAATAGACTACCTCTAGCTGGGCAGGACAGTGCTTCAGATACTCATAAAGAAAGCCCCAACTCCCTGAGACAGAGCATCTAAGGGGGAAAAAAGGGAGGGGTTTATGAGTTCTGTGGCAGCAAACATAAACACATACTCCCAACAACCATCAATAAACAATGGAGCTCACAGCTCAGCACTGGAGCTCCTATAAAGCACAGACTGTCCCCTCTAGCAGCTCCCTGACCCCTTTATATCCAAAGAGTCACCCCAAAAAAGGACTAAACAGACTGACATTTGGCGGGTATCATTCTGGAACAAAGATAGCAGAAGAAGAAACTTGTAGCATCCCTCACTGTTCCGCAGCTGCTACAGGTGTGCCCCAGACAAGCAGGACCTGGAGTGGACCTCAGCACTCGTACAGCAGAGAGGCTAGACCATTAGAGGGAAAACTAAGTAACAGAAATACTTCATTATTAACAATCTGGGCGTTCACTCAGAGACACAATTGAAAAATCAGCAAGTACTAAGACGACAGGTGGAAAAATCCATAAAGATGGAAAGAAACCAGCGCAAAAAGGAGGAAAACATACAAAACCAAAACACCTCACCGCTGACAAAGGACCAAAACTCCTCACCAGCAAGGGAACAAAGCTGGACAAAGAATGACTGTGATGAAATGATGGAATCAGACTTCAGAAAGTGGATAATGAGAAACTTCAGTGAGCTAAAAGAACATGTTCTAAATCAGTGCAAAAAAACTAAGAAGCTTGAAAAAAGATTTGAAAAAAGATTCGAGGAAATGATAACAAGAATGGACAACTTAGAGAGGAATATGAATGAATTGAAGGAGCTGAAAAACACAACACGAGAACTTTGCGAAGCATGCACAAGTCTCAACAGCCGAATTGACCAAGAAGAAGAAAGAATATTAGAAGGCAAAGATCAACTCAATGAAATAAAAGGAGAAACCAAGATTAGAGAAAAAAGCAAAAAAAGGAATGAACAAAATCTCAAAGAAATGTGGGAGTATGTGAAGAGACCCAACCTACGTTTGATATGTGTACCAGAATGTGATGAAGAGAATGATTCCAAGCTGGAAAATACTCTTCAGGATATTATCTAGGAAAATTTCCCCAACCTAGCAAGACAGGTCAATACTCAACTTCAGGAAAAACAGAGAACACTAACAAAGATACTCTGCAAGAAAAGCAACCACAAGGCACATAATCGTCAGATTCACCAGGGTTGAAATGAAGGAGAAAATACTAAGGGCAGCCAGAGAGAAAGGTCGGGTCACCCACAAAGGGAAGCCCATCAGACTCAACTCAGATCTCTCAGCAGAGACTCTAAAAGCCAGAAGAGAGTGGGGGCCAATATTCAACATCCTTAAAGAAAATAACTTTCAACCCAGAATTACATATCCAGCCAAACTGAGCTTCATAAGGCAAGGAAAAATAAAATCCTTCATGAACAAGCAAGTACTCAGATATTTTGTCACCACTTGGCCTGCTTTACAAGAGCTCCTGAAAGAGGCACTACACATAGAAAGAAACAACCAGTACCAGCCATCCTGAAAGCATACCAAATGCTAAACAGCATCAACAAAATGAAAAATCTACATGAACCAATGAGCAAAACAGCCGGCTAGCATCAAAATGGCAGTATCAAATTCACACATAACAATACTAACCCTAAATATAAATGGGCTAAATGCACCAATCAAAAGACACAGACTGGCAAATTGGATAAAAAGCCAAAACCCATCGGTGTGCTGTATGCAGAAAACCCATCTCACATGCAAGGATACGCAAAGGCTCAAAATAAAGGGTGAAAGAAAACTTACCAAGAAAATGAAGAGCAAAAAAAAGCAGGAGTTGCAATTTTCCTCTCTGATAAAATAGACTTTAAGCAACAAAGATAAAAAGGGACAAAGAAGATCATTACATAATGGTAAAAGGATCATTACCACAAGAAGAGCTAACGATTCTAAATATATATGGACCCAAAGCAGGAGCACCCAGATATATAAGGCAAGTTCTTAATGACTTACAAAGAGACTTAGACTCCCACACAATAAGAGTGGGAGACTTTAACACTCCACTGTCAATAGCAGACAGGTCAACCAGACAGAAAATTAACAAGGATATCCAGGACTTGAACTCAGACCTTGAACAAGCAAACCTGATAAACATTTACAGAACTCTTCACCCCAAATCCACAGAATATACATTCTTCTCAGCACCATATCACACCTACTCCAAAATTGACCACATAATTGGAAGTAAAGCACTCCTCAGCAAATGCAAAACAACTGAAATGATAACAGTCTCTCAGACCATAGTGCAATCAAGTTGGAACTCAGAATTCAGAAAATAACTCAGAATCACACAGCTTCATGGAAACTGAACAACTGGCTCTTGAATGTTGATTGAATAAACAATGAAATGAAGGCAGAAATAAAGAAGTTCTTCAAAACCAACGAGAATGAAGACACAACACACCAGAATATCTGGGACACATTTAAAGCAGTCTGTAGAGGAAAATATATAGCAATAAATGCCCACATGAGAAGAGAGGAGAGATCCAAAATTGACACCCTATCGTCAAAACTGAAAGAGCTAGAGGAGCAAAATCAAAAAATCTCAAAACCTAGCCAAAGACAAGAAATAACTAAGATCACAGCAGAACTGAAAGACATAGAGTAAAGAAAAAGCCTTCAAAAAATCAATAAACCTAAGAGCTGGTTTTTCAAAAAGATCAACAAAATAGACAGACCACTAAGCAGACTGATAAAAAGAAAAGAGAGAATAACCAAATAGATGCAATCAAAAACGATAAAGGGGAAATCACCACAGATTCCACAGAAATTCAAACCATCATCAGAGAATACTACAAACAACTCTATGCACATAAACTAGTAAACCAGGAAGAAATGGATACATTCCTGGACGCCTGTGTTTTCCCAAGCCTAAACCAGGAGGAAGCTGAAACTATGAATAGACCAATAACAAGGTCTGAAGTCGAGGCAGTAATTAAGAGCCTACCACACAAAAAAAGCCCAGGTCCAAAAGGGTTCAGAGCCGAATTATACCAGACACACAAAGAGGATCTGGTACCATTCCTTCTGAAACTATTCCAAATAATTCAAAAAGAGGGAACCATTCCCAAATCATTTTATGAGACCAACATCATCCTGATACCAAAACCCGGCAGAGACTCAACAAGGAAAGAAAACTTCAGGCCAATATCCTTGATGAACATCGATGCAAAAATCTTCAATAAAATACTGGCAAACCGATGGCAGCAGCACATTAAATAACTTATCCATCATGATCAAGCAGAATTCATGCCGGGGATGTAAGGCTGGTTCAACATACGCAAGTCTATAAATGTAATTCACCACATAAACAGAAGCAAAAACAAAAACCACATGATTATCTCAATCGATGCAGAGAAGGCATTTGACAAAATTCAACAGCCCTTTATGCTAAAAACCCTCAATAAACTTGGTATTGATGGAACGTATCTCAAGGTAATAAAAGCTATTTCTGACAAACCAACAGCCAATATCATTTTTAATGGGCAAAAACTGGAAGCATTCCCTTTGAAATCCGGCACTAGACAAGGATGCCCTCTCTCACCACTTCTATTCATCATAGTACTGGAAGTTCTAGCCAGAGCAATCAGGCAAGAAAAAGAAATAAAGTATATTCAAATAGGAAAGGTGGAAGCCAAATTGTCTCTATTTGCAGACGACATGATAGTATATCTAGAAGACCCCATCACCTCAGCCCAAAAGCTCCTGCAACTCATAAGTAACTTCAGCAAAGTCTCAGGATATAAAATCAATGTGAAAAAATCACAAGCATTCCTATACACCAATAACAGACTTAAAGAGAACCAAATCAAGAACGAACTGCCATTCACAATTGCTACAAAGAAAATAAAATACCTAGGAATACAACTCACAAGGAATGTAAGGGACCTCTTTAAGGAAAACTACAAATTACTGCTCAACGAAATAAGAGAGGACACAAAAAGATGGAGAAACATTCCATGTTCGTGGTTGGAAAGAATGAATATCGTGAAAATGGCTATACTGCCCAAAGTAATTTACACAATCAATGCTATCGCCGTCAAACTACCATTGAATTTCTTCACAGAACTGGAAAAAACCACCATGAACTTCATATGGAACCAAAAGAGAGTCCGCATAGCCAAGTCAATTCTAAGCAAAAAGAACACAGCGGGAGGCATCACGCTACCAGACTTCAAACTATACTACAAGGCTACAGTGATCAAAACAGCATGGTACTTGTATGAAAACAGAGATATAGACCAATGGAACAGAACAGAGGCATCAGAGGCAACACAACATATCTACAACCATATAAAATTTGATAAACCTGACAATAACAAGCAATGGAGAAAGGATTCTCTTTTTAATAAATGGTGTTGGGAAAACTGGCTAGCCATGTGCAGAAAGCAGAAACTGGACCCCTTCCTGACACCTTACACTAAAATTAACTCCAGATGGATTAAAGACTTAAACATAAGACCTGACACCATAAAACCCTAGAAGAAAATCTAGGCAAAGCCATTCAGGACATAGGAGTAGGCAAGGACTTCATGACCAAAACACCAAAAGCATTGGCAACATAAGCCAAAATAGACAAATGGGACCTAATCACACTCCACTGCTTCTGCACAGCAAAGAAAGCAGTCACTAGAATGAATAGGCAACCATCAGAATGGGAAAAAATCTTTGCAGTTTACCCATCTGACAAAGGGCTGATATCTAGAATCTACAAGGAACTCAAACAGATTTACAGAAAAAAAACAAACAAGCCCATTCAAAAATGGGCAAAGGATATGAACAGACACTTTACAAAAGAAGACATACATGAGGCCAACAAACACATGAAAAAATGCTCATCATCACTGGTCATTAGAGAGATGCAAATCAATACCACATTGAGATACCATTTCACACAGTTAAAATGGCGATCATTAAATATCTGGAGACAGCAGATGCTGGAGAGGATGTGGAGAAATAGGAACACTCTTACACTGTTGGTGGGAGTGTAAATTACTTCAACCATTGTGGAAAACAGTGTGGCGATTTCTCAAGGACCTAGAAAGAGAAATTCCATTTGACCCAGCAATCCCATTACTGGGTATGTATCCAAAGGACTATAAATCATTCTACTATAAGGACACATACAGATGAATGTGCATTGCATCACTGTTTACAATAGCAAAGACCTGAAACCAACCCAAATGCCCATCGATGATAGACTGGACTGGGAAACTGTGGCACATATACACAATGGAATATTATGCAGCAATCAAAAATGATGAGTTTCTGTCCTTTGTAAGGACATGGATGAATCTGGAGAACATCATTCTCTGCAAACTGACACAAGAACAGAAAAGGAAATAACGCATATTCTCACTCATAGGCGGGTGAGTAAAATGAGAACACATGGACACAGGGAGGGTGTCTACTACACACTGGGGTCTATTGGGGGGAATGGGGGAGGGACAGCTTGGGGGAACTGGGGAGGAATGGCTTGGGGAGAAATTCAAAATGTGGGTGAAGGGGAGGAAGGCAGCAAAACACACTGCCATGTGTGTACCTATGCAACTATCTTGCACTTTCTGCACATGTACCCCAAAACCTATAATGCAATAAAAATTTAAAAAAATTAAAAATAAAATAAAATAGCTATTATAAATGTGCAGTGGCATAAAAAAAACTGTGCACATAGAATTAGTAAAAAGACCAAAATCCCAAGAGAAAAACAAAAATTATAAAAATTAAGATAAAAGCAGAAAGCATGGCTGGGCACATTGGTTCATGCCTGTAATCTCAGAACTTTGGGAGGCTGTTGTGGGTGGATCACCTGAGGTCAGGAGTTTGAGACAAGCCTGAGCAACATAGTGAAATCTTCTCTCTACTGAATATACAAAAATTAGCTAGGCATGTTGGTGGGCACCTATAATTAAAGCTACTTGGGGGACTGAGCAAGAAGAATTCCTTGAACTAGGGAGGCAGAGGTTGCAGTGAGCCAAAATCATCCCACTGCAATCCAGCCTGGGTGACAGAGTGAGACTCCAATCCCCCCCCCAAAAATAAACACAGAAAACAAAGAAACAGGATATGGACAGCTCTTAGAGAAAATAAAATTAGCAAAAGTTTGCTGCTTTGAAAAGACTGATAAGATTGATAAACACCTAGCTGGATTAATAAAAATATCCAAAACACAAATTACTTATAGCAGAAATAAGAAAATATTATTATGGAAAACACAGATATCAAATTTATAATAGAATACTATAAACAGATTTTGCCAATTAATTTGAAATTTCTCTTTTGACAAAAACTCGAAAATAAATAAATTTCATTGGAAAAAAGCAAATTATATAAATGACAAAACGGGAAATACAAAAACTAGTCTTATATCTACTGAAGAAATTGTAGTAAAAAACCTTTCCACAAAGAAATCTTCAGGCTTTGCGGGTTTCACTACTGAAGTATATCAACATGCAGTTAAAAAAATTCACACAAACTCTCTACACAACAGAAGAGGAGGGAATTTTTTCCAGTGTATTTTATGAAGCCAGATATAATGTCAATATAAACATCTGATAGTCCAGATGTGGTGGCTCACACCTGTAAACCCAGCACTTTTTGAGGTCACGGCGGGTGGATCACCTGAAGTCAGGAGTTTGAGACAAGCTTGACCAACATGATGAAACCCTTCCTCTACTAATTACAGAAGAATTAGCTGGCACAATGGCATATGCCTGTAATCCCAGCTACTTGGGAGGCAATCCTAGTCTCTGATAAAATTGACTTTAAACCAACAAATATCAAAAAAGACCAAGAAGGGCATTAAATAATAGTAAAAGGATCAATGCATCAAGAAGAGTTAATGATCCTAAATACATACACACGCAATACAGCAGCACCCAGGTACATAAAGCAAGTTCTTAGTCAAAGACACTTAGACTCCCACACAATAATAGTGTAAAATTTAACATTCCACTGTCAATATTAGATAGCTCAACGACAGAAAATTAACAAGGACATTCAGGATGTGAACTCAGAACTAGACCAAGCAAACCTAACAGAAATCTACAGAACTCTCCACCCCAAATCCACAGAATACACATTCTCAGCACCACATTGCACCTACTCTAAAATTGACCACATAATTGGAAGTCAATTCTCAGCAGCACAAAAAAAAAAAAAAACGGAAATCAACAACTACCAGTCTCTCAGCCCAAAGTGCAATCAAATTAGAACTCAGAAATCAGAAACTAATTCAGAACCAAACAACTTCATGGAAATTGAACAACCTTTTCCTGAATGTCAACTGGATAAACAATGAAATGAAGGCAAAAAATAGAGATGTTCTTTGAAACCAACAAGAATGAAGACGCAATGTACAAGAATCTCTGGAACACATTGAAAGTAGTGTCCAGAGTAAAACTTACAGCAATAAATGCCCACCAGAGAAGTAAGGAAAGATATAAAATCAACACCCTATCATCAAAATTGAAAGAGCTAGAGGAGCAAGATAAAAAAATAAAGAACTAGCAGAAGACAATAAATAACTAAGATCACAGCAGAACTGAAGGAGATAGAGACAAAATATTATTCAAAAAATTAATAAATCCAAGAGTTGGTTTTTTGAAAAGATCAACAAAATAGATCACTAGTCAGATAATAAAAAAGAAAAAAGAAGAATCAAATAGATGCAATAAAGAAAGATAAAGGGCATATCACCATCCATGCCACAAAAATACAAACTACCGTCAGAGATTACTATGAAAAACTCTATGCACATAAACCAGTGAACCTGGACGAAATGGATAAATTCCTGGACACTTGGAACCTCCAAAGCCTAAACCAGGAAGAAGTTGAAACCTTGAATAGACGAATAACAAGGGCTGAAGTTGAGGCAGCAATTAATAGCTTACCACCCCAAAAAAGTCCATGTCCAGATGGGTTCACAACAAAATTCTACCAGACATATAAAGAGGAGCTGGTACCATTCCTTCTGAAACTATTCCAAACAATAAAAATAGAGGGAATCCTTCCCAAAACATTTTGAAACCAACGTCATCCTGATACAAAAACCCAGCAGACTCAACAAAAAAGAAAACCTCAGGCCAATATCCATGATGAACATCAATGCAAAAATCTTCAATAAAATACTGGCAAACCGATTGCAACAGAACATCAAAAAGCTCATCCGTCACAATCAAATAGGCTTTATCCCAGGGATGCAAGACTGGTTCAACATATGCAAGTCTAGAAACGTAATCCACAACATAAACAGAACCAGAGAGAGAGTCCACCAACACAGAGGTGGGCCACTATTGCCAAGGCAGTTCTAACTACCCCCACATAAACAGGACAGCAGGGAAGTTCACACAGCAGCTGGGCAGAGCCCACAACACTTCAGCAAAGTCTCTGCAGGCAGGCAGTGACTAGGCTGCCTCCTTGATGGGCAGGGCAGCCCTGAAAAAAAAAAAGGGCAGAAGCACAACTGAATCTCATAAATATAGTCCTAACTACCTGGGACAGAGCACCTGGGAACAAAAAGTGGTTTATGAGTTCTGTGGCAGCAGACCTAAGCGTACCTGCCCAGCAGCTCTGAATGAACAAGGAAGCTCACAGATCAGTACTTGAGCCCCTATAAAGAACAGACTGTCTCCTCAAGCAGCTCCCTGACACCGTATATCCAAAGAGTCACCTCATAAAGGAGAGATCAGACTGACATTTGGTGGGTATCCTTCTGGGACAAAGATAGCAGCAAAAGAAACTGGTAGCAACACACTGTTCTGCAGCTGCTGCAGGTGATCCCCAGGCAAGAGGGCCTGGAGTGGACCTCAGCAGTTTTACAGCAGAGGGGCCAGATTATTAGAAGAAAAAATAAGAAAAAGAAATAACTTCATCATCAACTGGACGTCCACTCAGAGACTCAATCTGAAAATCAGCAACTACAAAGACGACAGGTAAATAAATCCACAAAGATGGGAAGAAACCAGCACAAAAACGAGGAAAACACCCAAAATTAAAACACCTCTCCTCCTAAAAGAAATCACAACTCCTTACCAGCAAGGGAACAAGGGTGGATGGAGAATGAGTGTGATGAAATGAAGAATCAGACTTCAGAAGGTGGGTAATGAGAAACTTCTGTGAGTTAAAAGAACATGTTCTAAGCCAATGCAAATAAACTGATAATCTTGAAAAAAAAAATTTGACGAAATGCTAATAAGAATGGACAACTTAGAAATATAAATGAATTGATGGAGCTGAAAAACACAACATGAGAACTTCACGAAGTATGCACAAGTTTCAACAGCTGAATTGACCAAGCAGAAGAAAGAATATCAGAGGTCTAAAATCAACTCCATGAAATAAAAAGAGAAGGCAAGATTAGAGAAAAAAAGCGTAAAATTTTCCAAGAAATATAGGGCTATGTGAAAAGACCTAATCTACGTTTAATAGGTGTACCTGAATATGATGAAGAGAATGAATCTAAGCTGGAAAATAGTCTTCAGGATATTATCCAGGAAAACTTCCCCAACCTAGCAAGGCAGGCCAATATTCAAGTCCAGGAAATACAGAGAACACCACAAAGATATTTCTCAAGAAGAGCAACCCCAAGGCACATAATTGTCAGTTTCACCAAGGTGGAAATGAAAGAGAAAATACTAAGGGCAGTCAGAGAGAAAGGTCACGTTACCCACAAAGAGAAGCCCATCAGACTCACAGCAGATCTCTCAGCAGAAACCCTGCAAGCCAGAAGAAAGTGGGGGCCAATATTCAATATCCTTAAAGAAAAGAACTTTAAACCCAGAATTTCATATCCAGTCAAATTAAGCTTCAAAAGTGAAGGAAAAATAAAATCCTTTGCAAACAAGCAATTACTCAGAGATTTTATCACTACCTTGCCTGCTTCACAACAGCTCCTGAAAGAGGCACTACACATAGAAAGGAACAACCAGTACAAGCCACTCAAAAAACCTACCAAACGGCAAATAGCATAAACAAAATGAAGAATCTGCATCAACAAACGGATAAAACAGCCAGCTAGTATCAAAATGGCAGTATCAAATTCACACATAACAATATTAATTGTAAATGTAAATGGACTAAATACTCCAATCAAAAGACACAGATTGGAAAATTGGATAAAAAGCCAAAATTCATCGGTGTGATGTATCCAGAAAACCCATCTCACATGCAAGGATACAAAAAGGCTCAAAATACAGTGATGGAGGAAGATTTACCAACAAATGGAGAGCAAAAAAAAAAAAAAAAAAAAAGCAGGAGTTGCAATGCTCTTTTCTGATAAAATAGACTTTAAAGCAACAAAGATCAAAAGAGACAAAGAAGGACATTACATAATGGTAAAAGGATTAATGCAACAACAAGAGCTAACAATTTTAAACATATATGTACCCAATATAGGAGCACCCAGATACATAAGGCAAGTTCTTAATGACTTACAAAGAGACTTAGACTGCCACACAATAATAGTGGGAGACTTTAACACTCCACTGTCAATAGCAGACAGATCAACCAGACAGAAAATTAGCAAGGATATCTAGGACTTGAACTCAGACCTGGAACAAGCAAACATGATAGACATTTACAGAACTCTCCACCCCAAATCCACACAATATACATTCTTCTCAGCACCACATCACACCTACTCCAAAATTGACCACATAATTGGAAGTAAAGCACTCCTCAGAAAATGCAAAAAAACCTGAAAGCATAACGAACAGTCTCTCAGACCATAGTGCAATCAAGTTAGAACTCAGAATTCAGAAAATAACTCAGAACCGCACCGCTGAATGGAAACTGAACAACTTGCTCTTGAATGTTTACTAGATACACAATAAAATGAAGGCAGAAATAAAAATGTTCTTTTAAACCAACGAGAATGAAGACACAACACACCAGAATCTCTGGGACACATTTAAAGCAGTCCCTAGAGGAAAATATATAGCAGTAAGTGTCCACATGAGAAGCTAGTAGAAATCCAAAATTGACACCCTATCGTCAAAATTGAAAGAGCTAGAGGAGCAAGATCAAAAAAACTGAAAACCTAGCTGAAGACAAGAAATAACTAAGACAAGAGCAGAACTGAAGGAGATAGAGACACACACACAAAAAAACCCTTCAAAAAATCAATAAATTCAGGAGCTGGTTTTTCAAAAAGATCAACAAAATAGACAGACCACTAGCCAGATTAATGAAAAAGAAAAGAGAGAATAACCAAATTGAAGCAATAAAAAACAATAAAGGAAATATCACCACAGATTCCACAGAAATTCAAACCATCATCAGATATTATTACAAACAACTCTGAACATAAACTAGTAAACCTGGAAGAAATGAATAAATTTCTGGACACTTGCCTCCTCCCAAGCCTAAACCAGGAAGAAGTCAAAACCCTGAATAGACTGATTACAAGGTCTGAAATTGAGGCAGAAATTAAGAGTTTACCACCCAAAAAAAAAAAATCCCAGATCCAGTCGGGTTCACAGCTGAATTCTATCAGACATAAAAATAGGAATTTGATACCATTTCTTTTGAAACTATTCCAAATACTCCAAAAAGAGGGAATAATTCTGAAATCATTTTATGAGACAAACATCATTCTGATACCAAAACCCGGCAGAGACTCAACAAGAAAAGAAAACTTCAGGCCAATACCCATGATGAACATAGATGCAAAAATCTTCAATAAAATACTGGCAAGCCAACTACAAGAGCACGTCAAAGAGCTTATCCACCATGATCAAGTAGGATTCATCCTGGGGATGCAAGGCTGGTTCAACATATTCAAGTCTATAAACGTAATTCATCACATAAACAGAACCAAAGACAAAATCCACATGATTATCTCAATTGATGCAGAGAAGGCCTTTGACAAAATTCAACAGCCCTTTATGCTAAAAACCCTCAATAAACTACGTATTGACAGAACATATCTCAAAACAATAAAAGCTATTTACGACAAACCAACAGCCAATATCATACTGAATGGGCAAAATCTGGACACATTCCCTTTGAAATCTGGCACTAAACAAGGATGCCCGCTCTCACCACTCCCATTCAATCTAGTACTGAAAGTTGTAGCCAGTGCATTCAGGCAAGAAAAAGAGATAAAAAGTATTCAAATAGAAAAGGAGAAAGTAAAATTGTCTCTATTTGCAGACGACATAATTGTATATCTAGAAAACTCCATCGTCTCAACCCAAAATCTCCTGATAAGCAACTTCAGCAAAGTCTCAGGATATATAATCAATATGCAAAAATCACAAGCATTCCTGTACACCAATAACAGACTTAAAGAGCCAAATCAAGAACGAACTGCCATTCACAATTGCTACAAGGAGAATAAAATACCTAGAAATACATCTTACAAGGAACGTAAGGGACCTCTTCAAGAAAAACTACAAACCACTGCTCAACGAAAATAAGAGAGGACACAAACAGATGGAGAAACATTCCATGTTCATGGTTAGGAAGAATCAATATCGTGAAAATGGCCATACTCCCCAAAGTAATTTACAGATTCAACACTATTTTCATCAAGCTACCAATGACCTTCTTCACAGAACTGGAAACAAACACCTTAAACTTTATATGGAATCAAAAGAGAGCCCACATAGCCAAGTCAATTCTAAGCAAAAAGTACAAAGCGGGAGGCATCACACTATCGGACTTCAAACTATACTACAAGGCTACAGTAATCAAAACAGCATGGTATTGGTACCAAACAGAGATGTAGACCAATGGAAGAGAATAGAGGCCTGGAAGGCAACACAACATATTTACAATCATCCAATCTTTGACAAACCTGATAAAAACAAGCAATGGGGAAAGGATTCCCTATTTAATAAATTGTGTTGGGAAAACTGGCTAGCCATGTGCAGAAAGCAGAAACTGAACCCTTTCCTTATGCCTTACACTAAAATTAACTCCAGATGGATTAAAGACTTACACATAAGACCTAACACCATAAAAACCCTAGAAGAAAGTCTAGGCAAAACCATTCAGGACATAGGTGTAGGCAAAGACTTCATGACCAAAACGCCAAAAGCATTGGCAACAAAAGCCAAAATAGACAAATGGGACCTAATCAAACTCCACAGCTTCTGCACGGCAAAAGAAACAGTCATTAGAGTGAATCAGCAATCAACAGAATGGGAAAAAATTGTTGCAGTTTACCCATCTGACATAGGGCTGGTATCCAGAATTTACAAAGAGCTAAAACAGATTTACAAGGAAAAAACAAACAAGCCCATTCAAAAGTGGAAAAGGATATGAACAGACACTTTACAAAAGAAGACATGTGTGAGGCCAACAAACATGAAAAAATGCTCATTACCACTGGTCATTAGAGAAATGCAAATCAAAACTACATTAAGATACCATTTCATGCCAGTTAGAATGGCGATCATTACAAAATCTGGAGACAACAGATGCTCCAGAGGATGTGAAGAAATTGGAACACGTTCACACTGTTGATGGGAGTATAAATTAGTTCAACCATTGTGGAAGACAGTGTGGCAATTCCTCAAGAACCTAGAAACAGAAATTCTATTTGTCCCAGCAATCCCATTACTGGGTATATATCCAAAGGATTATAAATAATTCTACTATAAGGACACATGCACACGAATGTTCATTGCAGCACAGTTTACAATAGCAAAGATCTGAAACCAACCCAAACACCCATTGATGTTAGACTGGACAGGGAAAATGTGGCACATATACAACATGGAATATTATGCAGTCATCAAAAACGATGAGTTTGCGTCCTTTGTAGGGACATGGATGAGCCTGCAAACCATCATTTTCAGGAAACACACAGAAGCAAAAAATCAAACACCACATGTTCTCACTCATAGGTGGGTGCTGAAAAATGAGAACACATAGACACAAGGAGGGGAGCACTACACACTGGGGTCGGTTGGAGGAAATAGGGGAGGGACAGCGTGGGGTGGGAAGTTGGGGAGAGATAGCATGGGGAGAAATGTCAGATATAGGTGATGGGGAGGAAGGCAGCGAATCACACTGCCACGTGTGTACCTATACAACAATCTTGCATGCTCTTCACATGTACCTCAAAACCTAAAATGCAATAAAATAAATAAATAAATATAATACATGCAAAAATAAAAAAACAGAAAACAGAACCAAAGACAAAAACCACATGATTATCTCAATTGATGCAGAGAAGGCCTTTGACAAAATTCAGGAGCTCTTTATGATAATAACTCTTAATAAACTAGTTATTGAAAGAATATATCTCAAAATAACAAAAGCTATTTATGACAAACCTACTGCCAATATCATACTGAGTTGGCAAAAACAAAGCATTTCCTCTGAAATCCAGCACTAGACAAGGATGCCCTCTCTCACCCCTCCTACTAGATATAATATTGGAAGTTCTAGCCATAGCAATCAGGTAAGAGAATAAAAAGAGTATTCAGTTAGGAAAGAAGGAAGTCAAGTTGTCTCTATTTGCAGACAACATAATTGTATATTTAGAAGACCCTGTCATCTCAGCCCAAAATCTTCTTAAACTGATAAGGAACTTTAGCAAATTCTCAAGATACAAAATCAAAATGCAGAAATTACAACCATTTCTATACACCAATAACAGACTAACAGGAATTTGAATCATGAGCAAACTCTCATTCAAAATTGCTACAAATAGAATAAAATACCTAGAAAAACAACTTCAAAGGAGCTCTTCAAGGAGAACTACAAATCACTGCTTAAGGAAATAAGAGAGGACAAAAACAGATGGAGAAACATTCCATGTTCATGGTTTGGAAGAATCAATATCGTGAAAATGACCATACTGCCCAAGTAATTTACAGATTCAATTCTATTTCCATCAAGCTACCAATGACCTTCTTCACAGAACTGGAAAAAAACACCTTAAACTTCATATGGAAACAAAAGGAAGCCCACATAGCCAAGGAAGTCCTAAACAAAAAGAACAAAGCTGGAGGCATCACGCTACCTGATTTCAAACTATACTACAATGCAACAGTAATCAAAATAGCATGGAACTGGTACCAAAACGAAGATATAGATGAATGGAACAGAACAGAGTCCTTGGAGAAAACGCCACACATCTACAACCATCTGATATTTGACAAACCTGACAAAAACAAGCAATAGGGAAAGAATTCCCTGTTTAATAAATGGTGTTGGGAAAACTGTGTAGCATTGTGCAGAAAGCAGAAACTGGACCCCTTCCTAACACCTTACACTAAAATTAGCTCTCAATTGATTGAAGACTTAAACATAAGACCTAACACCATGAAAACAACCTAGAAGAAAACCTAGGCAAAACCATTCAGGACCTAGGCATAGACAATTACTTCATGACTAAAACACCAAAAGCATTGGCAACAAAACCCAGAATAGACAAATGGGACCTAATTAAACTCCAGAGCTTCTGTACAGCAAAAGAAACAATCATTAGACTGAACTGACAACCAACAGAATGGGAAAAAATTTTTGCAATCTACCAATCTGACAAAGGGCTAATATCTAGAATCTACAAATAACTTAAACAGATTTGCAAGAACAAAGCAAACAAACCCATTCAAAAGTGAGCAAAGGATATGAACAGACACTTTTCAAAAGAAGACATATATGAGGCCAACAAACATGATAAAATGCTCATTATTACTGATTATTAGAGAAATGCAAATCAAAATCACATTGAGATACCACCTGATGCCAGTTAGAATGGGAATCATTAAAAAATCTGGAGACAAAAGATGCTGGAGAGGATGTGGAGAAATAGGAACACTTTTACACTGTTGGTGAGAGTGTAAACTAGTTCAACCATTGTGGAAGACAGTGTTACTCTTTCTCAATGACCGAAAAATAAAAATTCAATTTGACCCAGCAATCCCATTACCGGATATATACCCAAAAGATTATAAATCATTCTATTGTAAAGACACATGGACAGGTATGTTCGCAGAGGCACTGTTTACAATATCGAAGACCTGGAACCAACACAAAAGCCCATCAATGATAGACTAGACAAGGAAAATGTAGCACATATACACCATGGAATACTATGAAGCCATAAAAAATGAGGAGTTTTTGTCTTTTGAAGGGACATGAATGAATCTGGAAACCATCATTCTCAGCAAACTGACACAAGAACAGAAAGTCAAACATCACATGTTCTCACTTACAGGAGGTTGTTGAACAATGAGAACATAGGGACACAGGGAGGGGAGAAACACACACTGGGGTCTGTTGGGGAGGTAAAGGTAGGGACAGCAGGGAGTGTGGAGGTGGGAGAAAAATAACATGGGGAGAAATGCCAGATGTACGTGACAGGGGAATGGAGGCAGCAAACCACATTGCCATGTGTGTACCTATGCAACAATCCTGCATAATCTGCACATGTACCCCAGCACCTAAAGTACAATTTAAAAAAAAAGAAAAAGATCGGGGAGGCAAGATGGCGTCGTAGAGGTGACTCAGGATTTCAGCTCTCGGTGAAGGCGCAGAGGGTGAGTCCTAGCCGCATTCTCGGATGTTCCTTTTATGCCCACAGAGCGTTGAAAGTCCCAGGTGTGGGAGAGACACGGGACGCTAGCAGCCGGCTAACGCAACCGGCTCCCGCCGCCTCTTCAGCCGGCGCCGCAGCGGGACCCGGCGTGGAACTCACTGGTCTGGGTGCCCTGTTAAACCGGCAATCTGAGATTTGGAAGGGCAGATTGGCATGTCCATCTGATTGAACGGGACTTGGACAATGAGCCAGACCAGGAGTTTCCTGGGAAGCGTGATCTGAGCCGGGGTAGTGGGCAGCGGCACGGGAGATCGCACGGATCCCAGTGCCCTATCGGCAGGCTCCTGGGGCGCCAGTGAGAGAGTCGACCTTTCAGCTTGGGGAGAGGAAGAGAAAGAGAGAGAGGACGGACTCTGAGGCAGGGAGCTGGGTGATCGGGCTTGGCGGGTCCCACGCTCACGGGGACAAGCAGGGCGGCGACTGGAGGCGCTTGGGGCTGAGAGTTTTGTTGCCGGCATTTAGGACGGTGCAGCCCGGTCAGGGAGGGGCGTCCACCATTCCTGACGAAGTGCACCCACACTTAAGTACCGCCCAGGACTGACGCAGCCTGCCGTTGCCGAGGCAACCTGCCATAACAGAGAGAGTCCGCGGGGCAGCAACAGGGCGGACCCGCCTTAGGAGGTCAGAGCCCCGGCAGGCAAATAGTGAATAGACTGCCACCTAGTGGGGCAGGACAGTGCAACAGATACTCATAAAGAAAGCCCCAACTCCCTGAGACAGAGCATCTAAGGGTGAAAAAAAAAAAAAAAAAAAAGAGTGGTGTTTTATGAGTTCTATTGCAGCAGACATAACCTCCCAACAACCCTGAATGAACAACGGAGCTCACAGCTCAGCACTGGAGCTCCTATAAAGCACAGACTGTCTCCTCAAGCAGCTCCCTGACCGCTGTATATCCAAGGAGTCACCCCAGAAAAGGACTAATCAGACTGACATTTGGCTGGCATCATTCTGGAACAAGGGCAGCAGAAAAAGAAACTGATATCATCCCTCACTGTTCTGCAGCTGCTGCAGGTATACCCCAGACAAGCAGGGCCTGGAGTGGACCTCAGCACTCATACAGCAGAGAGGATAGATCATTAGAGGGAAAACTAAGTAACAGAAATACTTCATCATCAACAATCTCAGTGTCCACACAGAGACCCAATTGAAAAATCAGCCACTACTAAGACGACAGGCGGATAAATCCATAAAGATAGGAAGAAACCAGCGCAAAAAGGAGGAAAGCACCAGAAACCAAAACACCTCACCTCCAAAAAAGGACCAAAACTCCTCACCAGCAAGGGAACAAAGCTGGACGGAGAATGAATGTGACGAAATGACGGAATCAGACTTCAGAAAGTGGATAATGACAAACTTCAGTGAGCTAAAGGAACATGTTCTAAACCAGAGCAAAGAAACTAAGAACCTTGAAAAAAGATTTGAAAAAAGATTCGAGGAATTGATAACGAGAATGGACAACTTAGAGAGGAATATGAATGAATTGAGGGAGCTGAAAAACTCAACACGAGAACTTCGCGAAGCATGCACAAGTTTCAACAGCCGAATTGACCAAGCAGAAGAAAGAATATCAGAAGTTGAAGATCAACTCAATGAAATAAAACGAGAAACGAAGATTAAAGAAAAAAGCACAAAAAGGAATGAACAAAATCTCCAAGAAATGTGGGACTATGTGAAGAGACCCAACCTACGTTTGATAGGTGTACCAGAATGTGACGAAGAGAATGAATCCAAGCTGGAAAACACTCTTCAGGATATTATCCAGGAAAATTTCACCAACCTAGCAAGACAGGTCAATACTCAACTCCAGGAAATACAGAGAACACCACAAAGATACTCTGCAAGAAGAGCAACCCCAAGGCACATAATCGTCAGATTCACCAGGGTTGAAACGAAGGAGAAAATACTAAGGGCAGCCAGAGAGAAAGGTCGGGTCACCCACAAAGGGAAGCCCATCAGACTCACAGCAGATCTCTCGGCAGAGACTCTACAAGCCAGAAGAGAGTGGGGGCCAATATTCAACATCCTTAAAGAAAAGAGCTTTCAACCCAGAATTTCATATCCAGCGAAACTCAGCTTCATAAGTGAAGGAAAAATAAAATCCTTCACGAACAAGCAAGTACTCAGAGATTTTGTCACCACTAGGCCTGCTTTACAAGAGCTCCTGAAAGAGGCACTACACATAGAAAGAAACAACCAGTTCCAGCCATCCTAAAAGCATACCAAATGTTAAAGACCATCAACAAAATGAAGAATGTACATGAACCAACAGGAAAAACAGCCAGCTAGCATCAAAATGGCAGTATCAAATTCACACATAACAATATTAACCCTGAATGTAAATGGGCTAAATGCACCAATCAAAAGACACAGACTGGCAAATTGGATAAAAAACCAAAAGCCATCGGTGTGCTGTATCCAGGAAACCCACCTCACATGCAAAGATACACAAAGGCTCAAAATAAAGGGATGGAGGAAGATTTACCAAGCAAATGGAGAGCAAAAAAAAGCAGGAGTTGCAATTCTCATCTCTGATAAAATAGACTTTAAAGTAACAAAGATCAAAAGGGACAAAGAATGTCATTACATAATGGTAAAAGGATCGATACAACAAGAAGAGATAACGATTCTAAATATATATGGACCCAATGTAGGAGCACCCAGATATATAAGGCAAGTTCTTAATGACTTACAAAGGGACTTAGACTCCCACACAATAATAGCGGGAGACTTTAACACTCCACTGTCAATAGCAGACAGATCAACCAGAC
Organism: Saguinus oedipus; assembly: GCA_031835075.1. Taxonomy (NCBI): domain Eukaryota; kingdom Metazoa; phylum Chordata; class Mammalia; order Primates; family Cebidae; genus Saguinus; species Saguinus oedipus. The sequence goes on from JASSZA010000200.1 coordinate 2,393,987, forward strand.
AGAAAATTAACAAGGATATCCAGGACTTGAACTCAGACCTGGAACAAGCAAACCTGATAGACATTTACAGAACTCTCCACCCCAAATCCACAGAATATACATTCTTCTCAGCACCACATCACACCTACTTCAAAATTGACCACATAATTGGAAGTAAAGCACTCCTCAGCAAATGCAAAACAACTGAAATCATAACAAACAGTCTCTCAGACCATAGTGCAATCAAGTTGGAACTCAGAATTCAGAAAATAACTCAGAACCGCACAGCTTCATGGAAACTGAACAATTGGCTCTTGAATGTTGATTGGATAAACAATGAAATGAAGGCAGAAATAAAGAAGTTCTTTGAAACCAATGAGAATGAACACAAAACGTACCAGAATCTCTGGGACACATTTAAAGCAGTCTGTAGAGGAAACTATATAGCAATAAGTGCCCACATGAGAAGAGTGGAGAGATCCAAAATTGACACCCTATCGTCAAAATTGAAAGAGCTAGAGGAGCAAGATCAAAAAAGCTCAAAACCTAGCCGAAGACAAGAAATAACTAAGATCAGAGCAGAACTGAAGGAGATAGAGACAAGAAAACCCCTTCAAAAAATCAATAAATCTAAGAGCCGGTTTTTCGAAAAGATCAACAAAATAGACAGACCACTAGCCAGACTGATAAAAAAGAAGAGAGAGAACAACCAAATAGATGCAATAAAAAACGATAAAGGGGAAATCACCACAGATTCCACAGAAATTCAAACCATCATCAGAGAATACTACAAACAACTCTATGCACATAAACCAGTAAATCAGGAAGAAATGGATAAATTCCTGGATGCCTGTGTCCTCCCAAGCCTAAACCAGGAGGAAGCCGAAACTATGAATAGACCAATAACAAGGTCTGAAGTTGAGGCAGCAATTAAGAGCCTACCACACAAAAAAAGCCCAGGTCCAGATGGGTTCACAGCCGAATTCTACCAGACACACAAAGAGGATCTGGTACCATTCCTTCTGAAACTATTCCAAATAATCCAAAAAGAGGGAACCCTTCCCAAATCATTTTATGAGACCAACATCATCCTGATACCAAAACCTGGCAGAGACTCAACAAGAAAAGAAAACTTCAGGCCAATATCCATGATGAACATAGATGCAAAAATCTTCAATAAAATACTGGCAAACCGATTGCAACAGCACATTAAAAAACTTATCCATCATGATCAAGTAGGATTTATCCCGGAGATGCAAGGCTGGTTCAACATACGCAAGTCTATAAATGTAATTCACCACATAAACAGAAGCAAAAACAAAAACCACATGATTATCTCAATTGATGCAGAGAAGGCATTTCACAAAATTCAACAGCCCTTTATGCTAAAAACCCTCAATAAACTTGGTATTGATGGATCATATCTCAAAGTAATAAAAGCTATTTATGAAAAACCAACAGCCAATATCATACTTAATGGGCAAAAACTGGAAGCATTCCCTTTGAAATCTGGCACTAGACAAGGATGCCCTCTCTCACCACTTCTATTCAACATAGTACTGGAATTTCTAGCCAGAGCAATCAGGCAAGAAAAAGAAATAAAGGGTATTCAAATAGGGAAGGTGGAAGCCAAATTGTCTCTATTTGCAGACGACATGATAGTATACCTAGAAGACCCCATCACCTCAGCCCAAAGGCTCCTGCAACTGATAAGCAACTTCAGCAAAGTCTCAGGATATAAAATCAATGTGCAAAAATCACAAGCATTCCTATACACCAATAACAGACTGAAAGAGAACCAAATCAAGAACGAACTGCCATTCACAATTGCTACAAAGAAAATAAAATACCTAGGAATACAACTCACTAGGAATGTAAGGGACCTCTTTAAGGAAAACTACAAACAACTGCTCAATGAAATAAGAGAGGACACAAACAGATGGAGAAACATTCCATGTTCGTGGTTAGGAAGAATCAATATCGTGAAAATGGCTATACTGCCCAAAATAATTTACACAATCAATGCTATCCCCATCAAACTACCATTGAATTTCTTCACAGAACTGGAAAAAACCACCATGAATTTCATATGGAACCAAAAAAGAGCCCGCATAGCCAAGTCAATTCTAAGCAAAAAGAACACAGTAGGAGGCATCACGCTACCAGACTTCAAACTATACTACAAGGCTACAGTAATCAAAACAGCATGGTACTGGTACCAAAACAGAGATATAGACCAATGGAACAGAACAGAGGCATCGGAGGCAGCACAACACATCTACAACCATATTATCTTTGATAAACCAGAAAAAAACAGGCAATGGGGAAAGGATTCCCTATTTAATAAATGATGTTGGGAAAACTGGCTAGCCATGTGCAGAAAGCAGAAACTGGACCCCTTCCTGACACCTTACACTAAAATTAACTCCAGATGGATTAAAGACTTAAACGTAAGACGCGACACCATAAAAACCCTAGAAGAAAATCTAGGCAAAACCATTCAGGACATAGGAGTAGGCAAGGACTTCATGAACAAAACCCCCAAAGTATTGGCAAGAAAAGCCAAAATAGACAAATGGGACCTAATCAAACTCCACAGCTTCTGCACAGGAAAACAAACAGTCACTAGAGTGAATCGGCAACCATCAGAATGGGAAAAAATCTTTGCAGTTTACGCATCTGACAAAGGGCTGATATCCAGAATTTACAAAGAACTCAAACAGATTTACAGGAAAAAAACAAACAAGCCCATTCAAAAATGGGCAAAGGATATGAACAGAAACTTTACGAAAGCAGACATACATGAGGCCAGCAAACATATGAAAAAGTGCTCATCGTCATTGGTCATTAGAGAGATGCAAATCAAAACCACATTGAGATACCATCTCACGCCAGTTAGAATGGCGATCATTAAAAAATCTGGAGACAGCAGATGCTGGAGAGGATGTGGAGCAATAGGAACACTCTTACACTGTTGGTGGGAGTGTAAATTAGTTCAACCATTGTGGAAGACAGTGTGGCGATTCCTCAGGGACCTAGAAATAGAATTTCCATTTGACCCAGCAATCCCATTACTGGGTATATATCCAAAGGACTATAAATCGTTCTACTATAAGGACACATGCACACGAATGTTCATTGCAGCACTGTTTACAATAGCAAAGACCTGGAACCAACCCAAATGCCCAACGATGATAGACTGGACTCGAAAATGTGGCACATATACACCATGGAATATTATGAAGCAATCAAAAATGATGAGTTTGTGTCCTTTGTAGGGACATGGATGAATCTGGAGAACATCATTCTCAGCAAACTGACACAAGAACAGAAAAAGAAATACCGCATATACTCACTCATAGGTGGGTGAGAAAAATGAGAACACGTGGACACAGAGAGGCGGTCTACTATACACTGGGGACTGTTGGGGGGAATGGGGGAGGGACAGCGGGGGGGGCTGGGGGGGATAGCCTGGGGATGAATACCAAGTGTGGGTGAAGGGGAGGAACGCAGCAAAGCACACTGCCATGTGTGTACCTATGCAACTATCTTGCTCGTTCTGCACATGTACCCCCAAACCTATAATGCAATAAAAATTAAAAAAAAAAAAAGAAAAAAAAAGAAAGAAAGAAACCAGGGGGCAGAGGTTTCAGTGAGCTGAAATCACAACATGCCTTTCAGCCTGGGTGACTGACTGAGAGTCTGTCTCAAAAAAAAAAAAAAATTAAACAACAACAAAACCTGATAATAACATCACAAAAAAAGAAAATTATATATTACTTAATGTGCATAGCTTCAAAAAATTCTTTTTTACAACCATAATTATTTAACTTTATTTGTACAACTAGCGAGTGTGCAAATAAATGATTCTTAACAACAGAATTATTGAAATGAAAGATAATATTCCATTAGACTATACTACACCTCCCATACCCTTTCTCTTTTTTCTGTTTTTTTTTTTATGACTATAGACATTAAAAAATACTTTTATGTACACAAATATAGAGGTATTATATTTAAAAAACACATACACAGCTGTTAGCTGTGGCTAACAGCTGCAATCCCAGCACTTTGGGTGTTCAAGATTAGGCATTTAAGACTAGCCTGGTTAACGTGGTGAAACCCCATCTCTACTAAAAATACAAAAAATTTAGCCAGGCATGGTGGCATGCACCTGTAACCCAGCTACTCAGTAAGTTGAGTCAGGAGAATTGTTTGAATCTGGGAGGCAGAGGTTGCAGTGAGCCGAGATCGTGCCAATGCACTCTAGCCCTAGTGACAAGAGTGAAATTTCATCTCAAACAAAGAAAAAGAAGTTCATTGTGTAACTTGCTTTTATCTACTAAAAATCCATATATAGTAATTAGCTAGCTTTTTTGAGGAATAATTTTATACAGTAAAACTCACCAACTTTATGTTCACAATTTGATGAAATTTAACAAATGTGTATTGCAATTAAATCACCATCTTGATCACCATATAGAAGATTTCTCATATTTCTGAAGGTTTCCTTCTTAACTCTATTGAATTAATTCATAACTCTCACCCCTCAGCCTTAGCAATCTCTGATTTGTTTTTAGTTGCTATCGTTTTAACTTTTTTTAGAATTTCATATAGAAGAAATCATGCTGCATGGAATTTTTTAAATCTTAACAAAACTTTATCAAATACAATTCACTTGTATATAAAGAAGATAATAGAGTAAAGCAATTGGCATTTATTCTAGAAATGTAAGGTTAGTTCAGCACTCAAAAATCAATACATGATAAACTATAAAATACTCATGCAAGAAATTGAAGAGGACACAAAATAATGAAAAGATATTCCATGTTCATGGATTGAAAAAATCAATATTATTAAAATGGTCTTACCACGAAAAGCAATCTACATATTCAACTCAATTCCTATGAAAATACCAATGACATTCTCCACAAAAATAGGAAAAAAATTCTAAAATTTACGTGTACCTACAAAAAAATCATTTTTAAGAATTTTAGAAAGAGTATTCTGGGTACACTGAAAAAAATCACATTACTTGACTTCAATTTATATACAAGTTACAATACAGGACTACAGTAACCAAAACAGCATTGTACTGGCATGAAAACAGACAAATAGATCAATGGAACAGAATACAGAACCCAGAAATAAATTTATATATGTACAATAAAATCATTTTTAACAAAGGTCTAGAGAACATACTGTGCAGAAAGAAGAGTCTTTAATAAATATTTCTGGGAAAATGGAATATCCATATATAGAAGAATGAAAATAGACTCCTATCTCTTACCATATATAAAAATCAAATAAAATGGATTAAATACATTAATCTAAGTCATGAGACTATGAAGCTTCAATAAAAAAACCCATACAGGGAACCCTTCAGGACATTTACCTGGGCAAATATTTCTTGGGTAATGCCCCACAAACACAGGAAACAAAAGCAAAAATGGACAAATGGGATCATATCAATAAAAAACTTCTGCACAGCAAAGAAAGCAATCAACAGAGTGAGGAGATGAACATTTGCAAACTATCCATTTGATAGGGCATCAATGGGAGACTGAATGGGAGAAAACATTTGCAAACCGTTCATTTGATAGGGCTTTAATAACTAGAAAATATAAGAATCTCAAATTGCTCAATAGAAAAAAAATCCAATAATCCAATTTAAAAGATGGTAAGTGATTGAAATAGACATTTTTCAAAAGACAACATACAAAGAGCAAACAGGTACATAAAAGGTGCTCAATATAATTGACTATCAGAGAAATTCCAGTAAAACCTAAAGTGATATATCATCTCACCTTAGTTAAAGTGGTTTTTACTCCAAAAAAAAAAAACAGAAAATAAAAAATGCCAGTGATAATCTAGAAAAAAAGAGAACCTTCTTACACGCAATAGGAATGTGAATTACTATGAAGAACAGTATGAAGGTACCTCAGAAAGTAAAAACAGAACTGTTTGTATGATCTGGAAACACCACTGCTAAGTATGTACCCCCCCCCAAAAAAGAAATTAGTGCATTGAAGAGAACTACACTCCCATGCCTATTGCAGCACTATTCACAATAGCCAAGATTTGGAAGTAACCTAAGTGCTCATTAATAAACAAATAGACCAAAAAAACTGTGGTAGATATACACACTGGAGTACTATTCAACTATCAAAAAGAAGAAGATCCTGTCTTGTCCAACAACATGGATGAAACCTAACATCATGTTAAGTGAAACTAGCAAGGCATGGAAAGACAAACGTCACTTGTGAGAGCTAAAAAATGGATACTGAAAGATAAGAAGGGTAGTGGGGGTGGTGAGGGGCTGGTTAATGTATACAAGGATATAGGTTGATAGAATGAATAAGACTCAGCATTTGATAGCACAACAGGGTGACAATACTCAAAGATAAATTGTGCATTTTAGAAAAATGGAGAATACAATTGAAATGCTTTTATGAGCCTACCACTCAAAAACAGCCTAGGTCCAGATGGATTCACAGCCGAATTTTACCAGACACACAAAGATGAGCTGGTACCATTCCTTCTGAAACAATTCCAAATAATCTAAAAAGAGGGAATCCTTCCCAAATCATTTTATGAGACCAGCATCATCCTGATACCAAAACCCGGCAGAGACTCAACAAGAAAAGAAAACTTCAGGCCATATCCATGATGAACATAGATGCAAAAATCTTCAATAAAATACTGACAAGCCGATTGCAACAGCACATCAAAAAACTTCTCCATCATGATCAAGTAGGATTCATCCTGGGGATGCAAGGCTGGTTCAACATATGCAAGTCTATAAACGTAATTCACCACATAAACAGAACCAAAGACAAAAACCACACGATTATCTCAACTGATGCAGAGAAGGAATTTGACAAAATTCAACAGCCCTTTATGCTAAAAACCTTCAATAAACTCGGTATTGACGGAATGTATCTCAAAGTAATAAAAGCTATTTATGACAAACCAACAGCCAATAACATACTTAATGGGCAAAAACTGGAAGCATTCCCTTTGAAATCCGGCACTAGACAAGGATGCCCTCTCTCACCACTCCTATTCAACATAGTACTGGAAGTTCTAGTCAGAGCAATTAGGCAAGAAAAAGAAATAAAGGGTATTCAAATAGGAAAGGTGGAAGCCAAATTGTCTCTATTTGCAGACGACATGATAGTATACCTAGAAGACCCCATCGCCTTAGCCCAAAAACTCCTAAAACTGATAAGCAACTTCAGCAAAGTCTCAGGATATATAATCAATGTGCAAAAATTACAAGCATTTTTATACACCAAAAACAGACTTAAAGAGAGCCAAATCAAGGACAAACTGCCATTCACAATTGCTACCAAGAGAATAAAATACCTAGGAATACAACTCACAAGGAACGTAAGGGACCTCTTCAAGGAAAACTACAAACCACTGCTCAATGAAATAAGAGAGGACACAAACAGATGGAGAAACATTCCATGTTCATGGTTAGAAAGAATCAATATCGTGAAAATGGCCATACTGCCCAAAGTAATTTACAGAATCAATGCTATCCCCATCAAGCTATCATTGACTTACCTCACAGAACTGAAAAAAACAACCATGAACTTCATATAGAACCAAAAGAGAGCCCGCATAGCTAAGTCAATTCGAAGCAAAAAGAACACAGGAGGAGGCATCACACTACCGGACTTTAAACTATTCTTCAAGGCTACAATAATCAAAACAGCATGGTACTGGTACCAAACAGAGATATAGACCAATGGAACAGAACAGAGGCATCGCAGGCAACATCACACATCTACAACCATACAATCTTTGATAAACCTGACAAAAACAAGCAATGGAAAAAAAATTCCCTGTTTAATAAATAGTGTTGGGAAAACTGGCTAGCCATGTGCAGAAAGCAGAAACTGGATCCTTACCTGACGCCTTATACTAAAATTAACTCCAGATGGATTAAAGACTTAAACATAAGACCTGGCACCATAAATACCCTAGAAGAAAACTAGGCAAAACCATTCAGGACATAGGGGTAGGCAAGAACTTCATGACTAAACACCAAAAGCATTGGCAACAAAAGCCAAATTAGACAAATGGGACCTAATCAAACTCCACAGCTTCTGCATGGCAAAAGAAACAGTCACTAGAGTGAATCGGCAACCAACAGAATGGGAAAATATTGTTGCCTTTTACCCACCTGACAAAGGGCTGTTATCCAGAATTTACAAAGAACTCAAACAGATTTACAGGAAAAAAACAAACAAGCCCATTCAAAAATGGGCAAAAAATATGAACAGACACTTTACAAAAGAAGACATACATGAGGCCAACAAACATGAAAAAATGCTCACATTACTGGTCATTAGAGAGATGCAAATCAAAACCACATTGAGATACCATCTCATACCAGTTAGAATGGTGATCATTAAAAAATCTGGAGACAGCAGATGCTGGAGAGGATGTGGAGAAATAGGAACACTCTTACACTGTTGGTGGGAGTGTAAATTAGTTCAACCATTGTGAAAGACAGTTTGGCGATTCCTCAAGGCCTTAGAAATAGAATTTTCATTTGACCCAGCAATCCCGTTACTGGGTATATATCTAAAGGAATATAAATTGTTCTATTATAAGAACACATGCACACGATTGTTCATTGCAGCACAGTTTACAATAGCAAAGACCTGGAACTAACCCAAATGCCCATTGATGATAGACTGGACTGGGAAAATGTGGCACATATACACCATGGAATATTATGCAGCAATCAAAAATGACGAGTTCGTGTCCTTTGTAAGGATATGAATCAATCTGGAGAACATCACTCTCAGCAAACTGACACAAGAACAGAAAATGAAATACCGCATATTCTCTCTCATAGGCGGGTGATGAAAAATGAGAACACATGGACACAGGGAAGGAACTACTACACACTGGGGTCTATTGGAGGGAATAGGGGAGGAACAGAGGGGGTGGAGATGGGGAGGGATAGCCTGGGGAGAAGTGCCAAATGTGGGTGAAGGGGAGGAAGGCAGCAAAACACACTACCATGTGTGTACCTATGCAACTATCTTGCATGCTCTGCACATGTACCCCCAAACCTAAAATGCAATTAAAAAAGAAAAAATGTTAGATCATGTTAGAAAGTGAATCTCTGCTTTGTTTCATACCTTAGTTATTTCAGATTTAATTAAAATGATAGTAGACTTTCACTGTTTAATATGCTGTTTGTTTTGGTGAGTGTTCCTTATCAAGTTTGGGAAATTCAATTTCAATCCTGTTTTACTTACAAATATTATCAAATGTCATTTGGGCATCTATTGATACAAGGGTGTAGTTTCTCTCTTTTATTTAATTAATATATTACATAATTAATTACATAATTCACTACATTGCTTACGTAATTGTTTACATCATTAACATGTTACATAATGAATACATAATAAAAATGTTGCATTTCTATTATATAAAAAAATGCTTCTAACACAAAGAAGTGAAAAATACTTAAGATAGTGGATACCCCATTTATCCTTATATGATTATTACAGATCATATTTTTATAACAAAATATCTCATGTGCCCCATAAATATATAGACCAATTATGTACCCATAAAAATTAAACATTAAGGGCTGAGCATGGTGGCTCACATCTGTAATCTCAGAACTTTGGGAGGCTGAGGCTAGAAGATCACTTGAGCTCAGGAAATTGAGACCAGCCTTGGCAACACAGTGAAACCCTGTCTCTATTGAAAATAAAAATTAAAAAAAAAATAGCTGGATGTGGTGGAGCACACTTGTAGTCCCAGATCCTTCAGAGGCTGAAGTGAGAGGATCACTTAAGCCCAGGCATTAGAGTTTGTGGTGAGCTATGATTGTGCCACTGCACTGCAGCCTGAGTAACAGAGTAAAACCCTGTCTCAAGAAAGTTAAAAATTTAAAAATCAATAAACATATTTCACCATAATAATAGTATAAACGGAAATTCCATATGACTGACTCAATAACTGAAAAATATTATATTTGACAAATTGAATCGAATATCCATTTGTGATTTTTAAAGCCTATTAGTAAAATAAGAATTCAAGAAAACTTCCTCAATCTGATAAAAACTATTACAAAAAAATTTAAATCTAACATTATACTTATTAGTAAACATCTGAGTTCTTTCCTCGCAAGACTGAAAATAAAGCAGAGATGTCAGCTCTTGCCATTTATGTACATGTACCGGAGGTTCTTTTTTTTTGAGACAGAGTTTTGCTCTTGTTTCTTAGGCTGGAGTGCAATGGCATGATCTCAGCTCATGGCTACCTCCACATTCCAAGTTCAAGCGACTCTCCTGCCTCAGCCTTCCATGTAACTGGGATTACAGGTGCTTGCCACTATAATCTGCTTGTTTGTACTTTAATAGAAATGGGATTTTTCCATATTGGTCAGGAAGGTATGAAACACCCAACTTTAGGTTATCTGCCAACCACAGGCTCCCAAAGTGCTGAGATTACAGATGTGAGCCACTATGCCCAGCTGACAACTTTTAAAAAACATATCTTAGTACTGATGTTTCAGGTCAACCAATGGTTCTGAAATCAAAGAAGAGACTGGAACCCACAGGAAAAGACAAGATGGGAGCATCAACTTTACTAGGCAAGAAAGATGAATACATCCTTGAGAAGAGTTCCAAATCAATGAGCAAATTGCTAGAACATGCCTTGGCAGAGGAGTGAAAACTTCCGAAATCATCTGGGGCTGCTTTTTACGTTTCTTTGTGTTTTTTTTTTTTTTTTTTTTTTTTTTTTTTGGTTTTCTTTGTCCTTATTTGGAAATTTGTCATTCGAACTGATTCCATGTCTTAGCTATTGTGAACAGCACTGAAATAAAAACAAATGCAGGCCAGGCATGGTGGCTAAAGTCTGTAATTCAACACTTTGGGAGGCAGAGGTGGGCAGATCACTAAAAGTTAGGTATTTGAGACCAGCCTGGCCAACATGATAATACTCTGTCTCTACTGAAAATACAAACATTACCTGGTGTGGTGGTGCATGCCTGTAATCCCAACTACTCAGAAAGCTGAGGAACAAGAAGTGTTTAAATTTGGAAGTGAAGATTGCACTAAGCTGAGATTGAACTGAACTCAAGACTGGGCAAAAGTATAAGATTCTGTCTCAAATTAAAATATGAAAGAAAATAGATTGGGTGTGGTGGCTCAAATCTGTAATCCCATCACTTTGGGAGGTTGAGGCAGGCAGATCACCTGAAGTCAGTAGTTTGAGACCAGCCTGGCCAACATGGTGAAATCCCATCTCTATTGAAAACACAAAATTAGCCAGACACGGTGGTGCATGCCTATAATCCCAGCTACTTAAGAGGTTGGGACAAAAGAATAACTTGAATTTGGGAGGGGGAGGTTGCAGTGAGCTGACATCATGTCATTGCACTCCAACCACCTCAGAAAGATGAAAGAGAGAGAGAGAGAAAGGAAGAAAGAAAGAAAGAAGAAAGAGAGAGAGAAAAGGGAAGGAAGGAAGAAAGGAAGTTAGAAAAGAAGGAAAAAAGAGAGAGGGAGGGAGGGAGTGAGGAAGGGAGGGAGCGAGGGAGAAAGAAAAGAAGGAAGCATGTATTTTGTTTCGTAGAACAAAAAATAATCTGTAGCTCTTTGAAGATTTTTTTTCCTCGAACCCAACCAGGCATTCAGTGAGAGACTTACAGAAGTCTGAAAAAAAGAGAAAATTTCTCTCATGGTACAGAACTGGGCGATGCAACAGCAGAAATGCTAGCAAGAGGCTCCACTCAGACATTTCTCCTCTACAGAATAAAAATCCTTCATTTGTTGTTGAAGAACTAAGAATCACTCACTTTGGGCTCTGGTGAAAGCACATTGCTGCCAGAAGTAGGAAATATACAGAAAAATCTGAAACACTAGAAGATGTGCAGAAATTCACAACGAATTCAGAACCATGTCAATAAAAGAGAATGAGAAGGTCATACCCCTGGGGCTCAGAGGCAGAGTGCTTGCCTGAGTGGAAATCAAATAAAAAATTTCTGACCTACCCTCATCACAAGACTAACTGCTGTCAAGATACATATTATTTTCAAGAGACATACTGTTTCTTAGGGATAGAAAAGAAGGAAGACTTAAGGTTGAGGGTAAAATTATCACCAGAAAAACATCCGCTGGAAAACCAACACCTACCCTCTACATAAGATATTACCAGAGGCATTTAAAGCCCATAAAGTAGACTGAGCATGGTGGCTCATGCCTGCAATCCCACCACGTTGGGAGGCTGAGGTGGGTGGATCACCTGAGGTCAGGAGTTCAAGACCAACCTGACCAACATGGAGAAATGCCATTTTCACTAAAACACAAAATTAGCTGGGTGTGGTGGTACATGCCTGTAATCTCAGCTACTCAAAAAGCAGAGGCAGGAGAATTGCTTGGACCCAAAAGGGAGAGGTTGCAGTCAGCTGAGATCCCATCATTACACTCTAGCCTGGGTAACAAGAGCCAAACACCATCACAGAAAGAAAGAAAGAAGGAAGGAAGGAAGGAAGCAATGAAGAAAGAAAGGAAGGAAGGAAGGAAGGAAGGAAGGAAGGAAGGAAGGAAGGAAGGAAGGAAAAAAGAGGAAGAAGAAGAAAAAAGAAAGAAAGAAAAAGAAAGAAAGAAAGAAAGATCTCATAGGGTAGTTCAAATCACAATCTAGCAACATCAAATCTCAAGCCCAGCTTAACTCAGAGAAACATAAACATCTGTACTAAAGGCCCAGTGAAAGAAAAGGCATCTCAGTTTTAAGACATAAAATCTATTTACCAGGCCGGGCGCGGTGGCTCAAGCCTGTAATCCCAGCACTTTGGGAGGCTGAGGCGGGTGGATCACGAGGTCAAAATATCGAGACCATCCTGGTCAACATGGTGAAACCCCGTCTCTACTAAAGATACAAAAAATTAGCTGGGCACGGTGGCGGGTGCCTGTAATCTCAGCTACTCAGGAGGCTGAGGCAGGAGAATTGCCTGAACCCAGGAGGCAGAGGTTGCAGTGAGCCGAGATTGCGCCATTGCACTCCAGCCTGGGTAACAAGAGCAAAACTCCGTCTCAAAAAAAAAAAAATTTTTTTTACCTTCATTTCTATGGTTCTACATAAGATGTCCAGATTTCAGCCCCAAAATTGAAAAGCTTAAAAAGAGAGGAATAAAGACATCTTGGGAGGCAAAAGAAGATGAAGATGAAAGCAATAGTGAAATCAGCCTCACATGTGACACAGATGTTGCAATAATCTGATACAGAACTTAAAATACCCATGATATGTTAAAATTCTAATAGAAATATGTGCAAGATCAGATAACTAATTTCAACAGAGAGATGGAAACTCTAAGAAAATCATGTGAAAATGCTAGAAATGAAACACATTGATAGATATAAATAAAATCTTTTTATGAGTTTGTCAGCAGACTCAACTGTATTGGAAGTATCAGTGAACTTGAAGGTAAGTCTGTAGAAATCAGAAAAAGACACACACAAATAGAAAGTGTGGAGACAAAGACAGAACATTTTTTTTCTATGTTGACAGATTGGAGGCAGTGTTAGTTTGCCTCTTCCACTTGGAAGAACAGAATAGTGTGTAGAGATTCACACTGAATTTTCCTTCCAAGAACCAATGCAGGAACGCAATAGAAAAACTGAAAGAATCCACAGAACGTTTAAAATAAGCAGCAGGCTACAGCCTGCTTTCTGAGACAGGCAAAAATCTGTAAGTCCCCAGAATGTGAGAGGAAGAGGGTCTGCCTCCAGAGTACACATCCCCACCAGGGAATCTAAAATTTCAGGCCATGGGAGAAGGCCTTTACCCTCCCCAGAGCTGGAAGGGCTTCAGTGAGTAGTGTGAAATATAAAAGTAGAAGCAGCAGTTCAGTCTGGGTAACGGGGTGAAAAAATGTCTACAAAAAATGCAAAAACAAGCCAGCTGTGGTGATGCATGCCTGTAGTCCCAGCTATTCAGGAGGCTGAGGAAGGGGGATCACCAGAGTCCAGGAGGCAAAAGTTTTAGTAAGCTGAGATTGCACCACTGCACTTCAGCCTGGGTGACAAAGCAAGACCCTGTCTCAAAAAAGAGAAAACAGTAAAAGTAGCCATGGGAAGTGCCCTGCAGGTATTCCCAGTCTCCAACATTAACTAAGGGAAGCCATTCATGACTCTATATAACAGAGGCCCTCAGGGAAATCAGCCAAGAAGCTCAGGGAGGGGTGACAGGGTAAAAGAAGCTCCTAACTAAATTTTGTATTATAATCTCTAATAGAGATAAACTTCTGTGATTAGAAAGCAGAAAAAGGAGATTAGGGGTGGGTAGTCAGCTCCAGATACTAGTGCAGGAGCTAGGCACCTGGTTCTGTTGGCAGATGGAGAGGGGCATGGCTTAAAACTTGTGCTTGCTATCCCTGTAGGAAACCTTATGGCCTGGGGCAGGTCTGAACTCTGTGCACAGACTACCTGAATCCAAATCCTGCATTATTAGCAGAGCACTGAGAGTGAGATCAGTCTCACCAACTGCATGGAAGCTGGATGAGGCTTACTGCCACCCACTACTCCCCACAAACTTTGCTAACTCTTCAGTGCAGCAGAGACAGTATTACTACCCTCTGGAACACTGCCAAAGTGGCCTGAGGACAACACCTCAACCACCACAGGGGTGATGTCATTTCCTGCCCAAGGAGAGTCAGAGCATACACCCACCTAATCCTTTTCCCACTTGATGGTACACCTGTACCTACCCTAGTAGCTTAACAAGAAGGACACAAACTTTTGAGAGCTTAATAGCCCCCTGCTCACTCAAGGAATCAGAACACCTGCCCTGAGAAGCTTAGGGCAAGCTCAAGTCCCACTGCTAGTACCACAGCTGGTGCTCTTTTGCAAGTACCACCTCCTGGTTGGAGGCCAATCAACACAATTAATTACAGTCCCTCTAAGTAGAATAACACTGCATCAAGGAAGGAGAATATGGCTATGCAATCTCAGCTATTACCACGGGTTACAACACCCTGGTTAGCCAGAGGTCCTGAGTCTATCCAAATGACAAGTTTATTACAACTATAACCAGAATTTATGAAAGCCGGCACATTAAGTCTATCTACAATCAAGGAATCTCAGAGTCTTCATCACTCCTATGCCACCTCCATAAGAAATGGTGCTAGTATCCCAGCTGGGAGACCTGAAGACCAGTCACATCACTGGATTTCTTGCAGATGTTATCCAACACAAGCCCAAAGTCTGGTAGGTTGCTAGCAACATCACTAGATTACAAGACCCAGAGGAGCAGTAACAATCACTGTTGTCTGGCTTGCAGGAAGTCTCATTCCTAGGAGAAGGGAGAGAGTGCCATAGTAAGGGGCCACCCCATGGGACAAATGAATCTGAATGGCAGGCCTTGAGTGTCAGGTATTTTTACTTGCAGGAAGGTTCTTACAGCAGAGACAAAATTGCTGTGTTGGAAGAAGTAGAAAAAGTCTGCATCTCCACTCCAACAGGTAGAGAGCCTCCATGATCATAAAGGATCTGGGAGAAAGGGTTCTTGTTTACCCCTGGTACGACACTGCAAACATATCGGGCTGCTCCCATGGCAATACACTGCAAATGTAGCTATAGACACCCTTCCTGGAAAAATTTGGGGTAATTGTATTTCCACAGGAGAACTCCCTAGATTCAGTCTATCAAAAGAGGCAGAGTCACAATCCCTCCCTACTTGAACATCAACAGTTCTAGAGATGAAACGTGGTGCCTGTCTGATCTGAATAGCTTGAACACTGGGATCGGAGTGAGGCTGGGAGCAGATAGCTTTCTTGCTGGCCTGGCAGAGAAGCTGATGTAGCTCCCACCCTTTACCTTAATAAAACCTCACTACATATAATTTAAAGCTCCCATAGCCACTTTTATCAAGGCTAGGACCTCTGCCCTATGTTGGGTATTACACCTACCAATCTACTTTAGCTACAACTGGTGTGTACCAAGGGATACTTCCCCTATTGACCTGAAGCCTGAATTGACAAATCAGCAAATAAAATACTGGGGAAAATTAAATAAATTCAAAAAGTGTACACCATGTAGGAATGAGAGAAGCTTCAAGAGATTCTTGACATTTCAACCCCATAGGAGGTAGTAAAGTAAACTTGCCCACACACCAAGTACATAACCAGCATCTAGAAAATCTAGTGCACAAAGACTCTCTATAACAAAGAAACTCACAGAGAGCCTTAACCCCTAAAAGCACCAAGAATCAAGTTAGACTGTAATAAACTACAAACAGTAAAGTCAGATCCTTAAGAAAAAAAAACAATTTAAAAATATTACCATCAAATAAAAAATAAATTCAAAAACTGTTTGAAGAAATAGTCTACCAAAATGAGAAAGAGCCAGAAAAGTCTGTCTAGTAATATGACAAAATGTGGTTCTATAACACCCCTAAAAGAACACATGAGCTCCCCAACAATGGATCCAAACCAAGATGAAATCTTTAAACTACCAGATAAAGAATTCATAAGGTTATTAAGTTACTCAAGAAAATACCAGAGAAAGGTGAAAAAAAAAACATAAAGAAATTTTAAAAATCCAAAATATAAATAAAACTTTATAGAGCGATAGACATTGTAAAGAAAACCCAGGCAGAACCTATGAAAATAAACGTCACATTTAGAGAAATACAAAATGCTGTGGAAAGTTTCAACAATAGACTAGAACAAGTAGGAAAAATAATTTTAGAGCTCAAAAACAAGTCTTTCAAATCAGCCTGATTAGAAAAGATAAACAAAAAGAATCTAAATAAAACAGTCTGAAAGAATATAGGATTATGTAAAAATGGCCAAACTTGAAGTTCACCATTTTAATTGGCATAATATGAAATAAAACTGAAAATCAACTCCAAAAGAAACCCTCAAAACTGTATAAATACATGAAAATTGAATAACGACTCTAGAATGGGTTTTATTTTTTGATACAGAGTTTTGCTGTTGCAGATTACAGGTGCCCATCACCACACCCAGCTATTTTTTTGTACTTTTAGTAGAGACATGATTTTGCCATATTGACCAGGCTAGTCTTGAACTCCTGACTTCAGGTCATCCACCCAAGATGGGGCTCAGGCATGAGAGGAAAGTCACATCATGTAGGTACTGGTCAAATTAATAGGTCACAGTCTTTACTGTGAGAAGTCCGTAGGAAGAAGTAGAGAGTCACACAGTCTAGGTGATGGGCCCAAAGGTATTTGACAGTGACCCCTGTAGGTAAGGGCCAGGAAGAAGAATCACATCACCTGTGTACTGTGCCCAGTTATAAGTCACACTTTTTTCAGTGGGCATGACTCAGGCAGGAGAGAAGAGTCACATTATCCCAGTTCTAGACCCAGAAATATGTCACCATCTCTCTTATGGGCAATATTCAGGTAAGAGAGAAGAGTCACATTATCTAGGTGATGAACCCAGAGATATATCACAATGCTTTCTGTTAACTTGATCCAGGCAGAAGATTCACAACAACTTGGTGCTAAGCCCGGTAACATGTCAAAATCTTTTCTGTGCAAAGGAACTACACAGGAGAAGAGAATCACATTGCTTGGTGATGAGCACAGAGATATGTCATAATGCCCTTGTAGGCAGGGCCCAGGGAGTAGAGTTACATCGCCTGGGTGTTGGATATGCCAAAGTTTCCCTTATGGGCAGTGCACAAGCAGGTGAGTCACATAACCTGGGTGAGGCAAAGCTATATACAACAATGCTTTCTGAGGGCAGAGACAAGGAAGGAAAGGAGACTCACATCACCTGGTTGCAACGTCTAGCCATATGTAAAAATGCTCACTGTGGGCAGTGCCAAGGAAGGAGAAAAGAGTTACATCTCCAAGATGCTGGATCCAGAAATATGTTAATATTTCATCTGTTGACTAGGTCTATGCAAGAGCATCAAGTCACTCAGGTGCTAAGCACTGGCAGATTTCACAGTCAAACCTGAAAAATGGCCCAGAAATGAGATGAACAATCCAACAACTGAGTTGTAGGTATGGCATTCAATAACTCCTGTATGTTGGATGTAATCCGGCTGACTGGATTTGTGCATGACAGCATCAATTTCGGTGCACACTGTGCCTTTTTAGGAAAGTCACAACCTCACAGGTGTGCTGAATCTTGGTCTGAGAGTCACCAACCTACATGTATCTATGTATGAGTCAATTTTTCCATCTTTGACTGACTATAGGTGTGAGATTCAGAACCTCAACAGTAACGTGTTTATGTCAGAGGATGACAATATTTACTGTTGGCTGGGTGTACAAATGAGTGTCACAATCTCACCTGTGGTGCTTGGCCTGGTTAGCACACTCTGTATACTATCCAATGCCTTATACAGTATGAATGAGAGTTGCAATCAATTTTGAGACCTTCCTGCTGGTACGGACCCTTTATTGCACCTGTGGCATTAAGTTTGGGTATGAGAGTCAACATCACTACAATTATCTAGGTCAAGATAGGAGAGTTCTCTCTTGCCTGTGAGCTGGGTTTAGAAATGAGTCACCCTGGCTGGGAGTGGTGGTTCACGCCTGTAATCCCAGCACTTTGGAAGGTCAAGGCAGGCAGACCATGAAGCCAAGAAATCGAGACGATTCTGGCCGACACGGTGAAACGCCATCTCTACTAAAAAAATACAAAAATTAGCTGGGCATGGTGGCACGTTCCTGTAGTCCCAGCTAATCAGGAGGCTGATGCAGGAGAATTGCTTTAACCCAGAAGGCAGAGATTGTAGTGAACCGAGATTGTGCCACTGCACTCTAGCCTGGTGCATGGCGACGAAGTGAGACTCTGTCTCAAAAAAAAAAGAAAAAAAAATGAGTCCCCCTTTCTTTTTAAAAAAATTTTTTTAGGGAGACCCGGCAAGATGGCGTTGTAGAAGCAACTCAGGATTGCAGCTCTCAGTGACGGCGCAGAGGGTGAGTCCTAGCCGCATTCTCGGATGGACTTTTCTAGCCCACAGAGCGTTGAAAGTCCCACAGGACGCTAGTAAAGTAAAACCGGCTAACACAGCCCACTGGCGCGGCCGCTTCGGCCGGTGCTGCTTCGGCCGGCGCTGCAGCAGGACCCGGCAAGGAACTCACTGGTCTGGGCACCCTGTTAAACCAGCAATCTGAGAGTTTGAAGGGCAGATTGGCGCATCCATCTGATTGAACGGGACTTGGAGAGTGAGCCAGACCAGGAGTTTCCTGGGAGTTTCCTGGGAAGCGTGATCTGAGCCGGTGAAGTGGGCAGCGGCACGGGAGATCGCACGGATCCCAGTGCCCTATCGGCAGGCTCCTGGGGCGCCAGTGAGAGAGTCGAACTTTAAGCTCACGGAGAGGGAGGGAGAGAGAGAGAGGACGGACTCTGAGGCAGGGAGCTGGGTAATCGGGCTAAGCGAGTCCCACCCTCACAGGGACAAGCAGGGCAATGACTGGAGATGCTTGGCGCTGAGAGTTTTGCTGCCGGCATCTAGGACGGTGCAGCCCGGTGAGGGAGGGGCGTCCACCACCGCTGACTAAATCCGCCCCTATTGAAGTACCGCCCAGGGCCGAAACAGCCTGCCGTTGCTGAGGCAACCTGCCATAACAGAGAGACTCCCAGGAGACGGGAGCTCTCCACAGCAGAAGGGAGCCCAGCAGCAACAGGGCAGAACCGTGATAGCAGGTCAGAGCCCCGGCAGGCAAATAGTGAATAGACTGCTACCTAGTGGGGCAGGAGAGTGCAACAGATACTCATAAAGAAAGCCCCAACTCCCTGAAACAGTGCATATAAGGGGGGGAAATAAAAGGGTGGTGATTTATGAGTTCTATTACAGCAGAAATAAACAACCTCCCAACAACCCTGAATGAACAACGGAGCTCACATCTCAGCACTGGAGCTACTATAAAGCACAAACCGTCTCCTTAAGCAGCTCCCTGACCCCTGTATATCCAAAGAGTCACCGCAAAAAAAGGACTAATAAGACTGATATTTGGCGGGCATCATTCTGGAACAAAGACAGCAGAAGAAGAAACTGGTATCATCCCTCACTCTTCCACAGCTGCTACAGGTGTACTCCAGACAAACAGGGCCTGGAGTGGACCTCAGAACTCATACAGCAGAGGGGCTAGACCACTAGAAGGAAAACTAAGTAACAGGAATACTTCATCATAAACAATCTCAGCATCCACACAGAGACCCAATTGAAAAATCAGCAACTACAAAGACGACAGGCGGATAAATCAATAAAGATGGGAAGAAACCAGCGCAAAAAGGAGGAAAACACCCGAAACCAAAACACCTCACCTCCTAAAAAGGAACAAAACTCCTCACCAGCAAGGGAACAAAGCTGGACGGAGAATGAGTGTGACGAAATGACGGAATCAGACTTCAGAAAGTGGATAATGAGAAACTTCATTGAGCTAAAAGAACATGTTCTAAATCAGTGCAAAGAAACTAAGAACCTTGAAAAAAGATTTGAAAAAAAATTCGAGGAATTGATAACAAGAATGGAAAACTTAGAGAGGAATATGAATGAATTGAAGGAGCTGAAAAACACAACACGAGAACTTCGCGAAGCATGCACAAGTTTCAACAGCCGAATTGACCAAGCAGAAGAAAGAATATCAGAAATTGAAGATCAACTCAATGAAATAAAACGTGAAACCAAGATTAAAGAAAAAAGCACAAAAAGGAATGAACAAAATCTCCAAGAAATGTGGGACTATGTGAAGAAACCCAACCTACGTTTGATAGGTGTACCAGAATGTGATGAAGAGAATGAATCTAAGCTGGAAAACACTCTTCAGGATATTATCCAGGAAAATTTCCCCAACCTAGCAAGACAGGTCAATACTCAACTCCAGGAAATACAGAGAACACCACAAAGATACTCCGCAAGAAGAGCAACCCCAAGGCACATAATCGTCAGATTCACCAGGGTTGAAACGAAGGAGAAAATACTAAGGGCAGCCAGAGAGAAAGGTCGGGTCACCCACAAAGGGAAGCCCATCAGACTCACAGCAGATCTCTCGGCAGAGACTCTACAAGCCAGAAGAGAGTGGGGGCCAATATTCAACATCCTTATTGAAAAGAGCTTCCAACCCAGAATTTCATATCCAGCGAAACTCAGCTTCATAAGTGAAGGAAAAATAAAATCCTTCACGAACAAGCAAGTACTCAGAGATTTTGTCACCACTAGGCCTGCTTTACAAGAGCTCCTGAAAGAGGCACTACACAAAGAAAGAAACAACCAGTTCCAGCCATCCTAAAAGCATACCAAATGCTAAAGTCCATCAACAAAATGAAGAATGTACATGAACCAATGGGCAAAACAGCCAGATAGCATCAAAATGGCAGTATCAAATTCACACATAACAATATTAACCCTGAATGTAAATGGGCTAAATGCACCAATCAAAAGACACAGACTGGCAAATTGGATAAAAAAACAAAACCCATCAGTGTGCTGTATCCAGGAAACCCACCTCCCACACAAAGATACACAAAGGCTCAAAATAAAAGGATGGAGGAAGATTTACCAAGCAAATGGAGAGCAAAAAAAAAGCAGGAGTTGCAATTCTCATCTCTGATAAAATAGACTTTAAAGCAACAAAGATCAAAAGGGACAAAGAAGGTCACTACATAATGGTAAAAGGATCGATACAACAAGAAGAGCAAACGATTCTAAATATATATGGACCCAATGTAGGAACACCCAGATATATAAGGCAAGTTCTTAATGACTTACAAAGAGACTTAGACTCCCACACAATAATAGTGGGAGACTTCAACACTCCATTGTCAATAGCAGACAGATCAACCAGACAGAAAATGAACAAGGATATCCAGGACTTGAACTCAGACCTGGAACAAGCAAACCTGATAGACATTTACAGAACTCTCCACCCCAAATCCACAGAATATACATTCTTCTCAGCACCACATCACACCTACTCCAAAATTGACCACATAATTGGAAGTAAAGCACTACTCAGCAAATGCAAAACAACGGAAATTATAACAAACAGTCTCTCAGACCATACTGCAATCAAGTTGGAACTCAGAATTCAGAAAATAACCCAGAACCGCACAGCTTCATGGAAAATGAACAACTGGCTCTTGACTGTTGATTGGATAAACAATGAAATGAAGGCAGAAATAAAGAAGTTCTTTGAAACCAACGAGAATGAAGACACAACGTACCAGAATCTCTGGGACACATTTAAAGCAGTCTGTAGAGGAAAATATATAGCAATAAGTGCCCACATGAGAAGAGTGGAGAGATCCAAAATTGACACCCTATCGTCAAAATTGAAAGAGCTAGAGGAGCAAGATCAAAAAAGCTCAAAACCTAGCCGAAGACAAGAAATAACTAAGATCAGAGCAGAACTGAAGGAGATAGAGACAAGAAAAACCCTTCAAAAAATCAACAAATCTAAGAGCTGGTTTTTTGAAAAGATCAACAAAATAGACAGACCACTAGCCAGACTGATAAAAAAGAAAAGAGAGAACAACCAAATAGATGCAGTAAAAAACGATAAAGGGGAAATCACCACAGATTCCACAGAAATTCAAACCATCATCAGAGAATACTACAAACAACTCTATGCACACAAACTAGTAAATCAGGAAGAAATGGATAAATTCCTGGATGCCTGTGTCCTCCCAAGCCTAAACCAGGAAGAAGCCGAAATTATGAATAGACCAATAACAAGGTCAGAAGTTGAGGCAGCAATTAAGAGCCTACTACACAAAAAAAGCCCAGGTCCAGATGGGTTCACAGCTGAATTCTACCAGACACACAAAGAGGATCTGGTAGCATTCCTTCTGAAACTATTCCAAATAATCCAAAAAGAGGGAACCCTTCCCAAATCATTTTATGAGACCAACATCATCCTGATACCAAAACCTGGCAGAGACTCAACAAGAAAAGAAAACTTCAGGCCAATATCCATGATGAACATAGATGCAAAAATCTTCAATAAAATACTGGCAAATCGATTGCAACAGCACATTAAAAAACTTATCCATCATGATCAAGTAGGATTCATCCCGGGCATGCAAGGCTGGTTCAACATACGCAAGTCAATAAATGTAATTCACCACATAAACAGAAGCAGAAACAAAAACCACATGATTATCTCAATTGACGCAGAGAAGGCATTTGACAAAATTCAACAGCCCTTTATGCTAAAAACCCTCAATAAACTTGGTATTGATGGAACATATCTCAAAGTAATAAAAGCTATTTACGGCAAACCAACTGCCAATATCATACTGAATGGGCAAAAACTGGAAGCATTCCCTTTGAAATCCGGCACTAGACAAGGATGCCCTCTCTCACCACTTCTATTCAACATAGTACTGGAAGTTCTAGCCAGAGCAATCAGGCAAGAAAAAGAAATAAAGGGTATTCAAATAGGGAAGGTGGAAGCCAAATTGTCTCTATTTGCAGACGACATGATAGTATACCTAGAAGACCCCATCACCTCAGCCCAAAAGCTCATGCAACTGATAAGCAACTTCAGCAAAGTCTCAGGATATAAAATCAATGTGCAAAAATCACAAGCATTCCTATACATCAATAACAGACTTAAAGAGAACCAAATTAAGAATGAACTGCCATTCACAATCGCTACAAAGAAAATAAAATACCTAGGAATACAACTCACTAGGAATGTAAGGGACCTCTTTAAGGAAAACTACAAACACCTGCTCAACGAAATAAGAGAGGACACAAACCGATGGAGAAACATTCCATGTTCGTGGTTAGGAAGAGTCAATATCGTGAAAATGGCTATACTGCCCAAAGTAATTTACACATTCAATGCTATCCTCATCAAACTACCATTGAATTTCTTCATAGAACTGGAAAAAACCACCATGAATTTCATATGGAACCAAAAAAGAGCCCGCATAGCCAAGTCAATTCTAAGCAAAAAGAACACAGCGGGAGGCATCACGCTACCAGACTTCAAACTATACTACAAGGCTACAGTAATCAAAACAGCATGGTACTCCTACCAAAGCAGAGATATAGACCAATGGAACAGAACAGAAACATCGGAGGCAACACAACATATCTACAACCATATCATCTTTGATAAACCAGAGAAAAACAGGCAATGGGGAAAGGATTCCCTATTTAATAAATGGTGTTGGGAAAACTGGCTAGCCATGTGCAGAAAGCAGAAACTGGACCCCTTCCTGACACCTTACACTAAAATTAACTCCAGATGGATTAAAGACTTAAATGTAAGACCTGACACCATAAAAACCCTAGAAGAAAATCTAGGCAAAACCATTCAGGACATAAGAGTAGGCAAGGACTTCATGAACAAAACACCAAAAGCATTGGCAACAAAAGCCAAAATAGACAAATGGGACCTAATCAAACTCCACAGCTTCTGCACGGCAAAACAAACAGTCACTAGAGTGAATCGGCAACCATCAGAATGGGAAAAAATCTTTGCAGTTTACGCATCTGACAAAGGGGTGATATCCAGAATTTACAAAGAACTCAAACAGATTTACAGGAAAAAAAACAAACAAGCCCATTCAAAAATGGGCAAAGGATATGAACAGAAACTTTACGAAAGCAGACATACATGAGGCCAACAAACATATGAAAAAGTGCTCATCGTCATTGGTCATTAGAGAGATGCAAATCAAAACCACATTGAGATACCATCTCACACCAGTTAGAATGGCGATCATTAAAAAATCTGGAGACAGCAGATGCTGGAGAGGATGTGGAGCAATAGGAACACTCTTACACTGTTGGTGGGAGTGTAAATTAGTTCAACCATTGTGGAAGACAGTGTGGCGATTCCTCAGGGACCTAGAAATAGAAATTCCACTTGACCCAGCAATCCCATTACTGGGTATCTATCCAAAGGACTATAAATCGTTCTACTATAAGGACACATGCACACGAATGTTCATTGCAGCATTGTTTACAATAGCGAAGACCTGGAACCAACCCAAATGCCCAACGATGATAGACTGGAGTGGGAAAATGTGGCACATATACACCATGGAATATTATGCAGCATTCAAAAATGATGAGTTTGTGTCCTTTGTAGGGACATGGATGTATCTGGAGAACATCATTCTCAGCAAACTGACACAAGAACAGAAGAAGAAATACCGCATATACTCACTCATAGGTGGGTGAGAAAAATGAGAACACGTGGACACGGAGAGGCGGTTTACTATACACTGGGGACTGTTGGGGGGAATAGGCGAGGGACAGCGGGGGGGTTGGGGTGATAGCCTGGGGATGAATACCAAGTGTGGGTGAAGGGGAGGAAAGCAGCAAAGCACACTGCCATGTGTGTACCTATGCAACTATCTTGCTCGTTCTGCACATGTACCCCCAAACCTATAATGCAATAAAAATTAAAAAAAAAAAAAAAAAAGAAGAGAGGGGGATACGAAAAAGAGAGGGAAATACACAGAGGAGTGTGTGGAATACACACAGGAGAGAAGAAGATAAACACAGGAGAGGGAGACACATATATGTGTTGCGCTAACTGCGTGTACCAAGCTTGGTTTTTTTTCCTTTTAACGGGCAGGTTCGTTGGAAGAAAACACCAGACCGAGAACAATAATAAAGTGATAGAAAATTTTAATGAGAGAAGTAGGAGGACGGAAAGACCATAGTTACATATATTTATACACACACATATATACACAGAAACCACTCCACCTCAGCACTGGCAAGACAGCAGCACGGGCGATTCTCAAGTCACATCTCAACACCGGCAAGACCGCAGCACGGGCGATTCGCAAGTCACATCTGGAAGTCGCTCTGATCCATTGTCTCTGTGTTCCTCTGCTCCTTTATTGTATCGGCTTACATAACTAATTTACATACTCATCTTTGGGTCAGTCAATAAACAGGGAAGATCTGCTTCATAAGTGCCCTGTCTTTGACTGTTTCTTGGGCACCGGGTGTTGGCCAGCCTCCCAGCCTCCAAGATATCGTTCTGAAACGCCAAGAGCTCTTAGTTCCCCAGAACAGTTTATGGACAGTTCATGGGCTCACAGATACTTCCCTGTCCACTCGCTCACCCCAAACACCCTTTACAAGCAAGCTTTTTACAAAACAGGACTTCTAAAAAACAGGACTTCTACATCATAATCTTACAATAGGAGAGAGGGGCATAGACAGAGGGGAGGAAAGGATACACGCAGAAGAGAGGAGGATACACACAAAAAAGAGTGGGATACACACTGGAGAGAGGAAGATACACATAGGAGAGGGAGATACAAACACAAGAGAGGGGCATACACACAAAAAAGGGGGATACACACAAAAGACAAAAGGATACACACAGGAAAGTGTGATAAACACATGAGAGAGGGGCATAAACACAGGAGAGAGGAGGATACACACAGGAGAGAGGAGGAAACAAACAGGAGAGAGGGGATACACACGAGAGAAAAGAATACACACAAGAGAAAGGGGTGATACACACAGAAAAGAAAGGTGTTACCCACAGGAGAGATGGGAAAACACATAGAAAAGTGAAAGGATACACACAGGAGAGAGGAGGATACACAGAGGAGAGAGGAGGATACACACAGGGAGAGTAGTATACACACAGGAGAGGGGCATACACACAGGAGAGAGCGGAATACACATAGGAGAGTTGGATACATACAGGAGACAAAGAAATACACACAGGAGAGAAGGGGATACACACAGGAGAGGGGGATACACACAGGAGAGAGGGTATACACACAGTAGAGAGGGAAATACACAAGAGAGAGGTGCATACACACAGGAGAGAGGGTGATACACATAGGAGAGAGGAAGATACACAAAAAAAGAGAGGAGGATACACGCAGGAGAGAGGAGTATACACAGGAGAGAGGGACATACACAAAGGAGAGAGGGCGTTACACACAGGAGAGAGGGCAGATACACACAAGAGAGAGAAAGATACACACAGAAGAGAAAAGGATACACACAGGAGAGGGTGGATACACACAGGAGTGTTGAGGATACACACAGGAGAGTGGGGGGATACACACAAGAAAGAGAAGAATACACACAGAAGAGAGGAGGATACATAAAGGCGAGAGAAAGAATACACACAAGGGAGACAAAGGATATAACAGGAGAGAGGGGGATACACACACGAGTGGGGCATACACCCAGAAGAAAGAAGACACACACTGCAGAGAGTAAGATACACACAGGATGAGGAAGAAACACAAAGTAGAGAGAAAGATACACACAGCAGAAAGGAGGATACACACAGGAGAGAGACGGATACACACAGAAGAGAGGAGGATACACACAGGAGAGGGTGATACTCACAAGAGAGAGAAGGATCCACACAAGAGAGAGGGAAATACACATAAGAGAGAGGGGTATACACACATGAGAGGGGTATACAGACAGAAGAGATAAAAATACAGGCAGAAGAAAGGAGGATACACGCAGCACAGAGGAGAATACATGCAGAAAAGAGGGGGATCCACACAGGAGAGAGAAAAATACACACAGGAGAGAAGGAGGATACACACAAGAAAGTGAAGGATACACACGAAAGACAAAAGGATACACACAGTAGAGGGAAGGATACACACAGGAGAGAAAGGCGTACACACAGAAAAGGGAGTATACACAGAGAAGAGAGTGGGATACACAAAATAGAAAGGGATACACACAGGAGAGGGAAATACAAACAGGAGCGAGGGGGATGCAAACAGGATAGAGGGAAATACACACAAGAAAGAAGAGAATACACACAGGAGAGAGAAGAATACACACAGGAGAGGGGGAATACACACAGGAGAGAGGAAGATACACACAGGAGAGAGGAGGATACACAGAGGAGAGAGGAAGATACACAAAAAAGAGAAGAGAATACACACAGGAGTGGGGGATACACAGAGAAGAGAGTGGGATATGCACAGGAATGGGGGATACACAGAGGAGAGGGTGGGATACACAAAGGAGAGAGGGGGATAAACACAGGAGAGGGGGATACATACAGGAGAGAGGGGCATAGACAGAGGACAGTGGAGGATACACACAGGAGAGAAAAGGATACACACTGGAGAGAGGAGGATACACATAGGAGAGGGAGATACACAAAGGAGAGAGGCGCATACACACAAAAAAGGGAAATACACAAAGGAGAAAGTGGGATACACCCAGGAGACAGGAGTATACACACAAGAAAGTGTGATACACACAGGAGAAAGGGGCGTAAACACAGGAGAGAGAAGAATACACAAAGGAGAGAGGAGGAAACAAACAGGAGAGAAGGGATACACAAAAAAGAGAGAAGGATACACACAGGAGAAAGGGGTGATACACACAGGAAAAAAAGGTGTTACCCACAGAAGAGAGGGGGAAAACACACAGAAAAGTGAAGGGATACACACAGGAGAGAGGAGGATACACACAGGAGAGAGGAGTATACACACAGGAGAGGGGAATACACACAGGAGAGAGGGGGATACACACAAGAGAGAGGGGCATACACACAGCAGAGAGGAGGATACACATAGGAGAGAGGAAGATACACAAAGGAGAGAGGAGGATACACGCAGGAGAGAGGAGTATACACAGAAGAGAGGGGAGTACACAGAGGAGAGAGGGCACTACACACAGGAGAGAGGGCGGATACACAGAGGAGAGAGAACGATACACAAAGGAGAGAAGAGGATACACACTGGAGAGAGGAGGATACACATAGGAGAGAAAGATACACACAGGAGAGAGGGGCTTACACACAAAAAAGGGGGATACATGAAAAAGAAAGGGGAATACACCAAGGAGACAGGAGTATACACACAAAAAATGTGTGATACACACAGGAGAGAGGGGCGTAAACACAGGAGTAAGGAGGATACACACAGGAGAGAGGAGGAAACAAACAGAAGAGAGGGGATAAAAACAAGAGAGAGAAGGATACACACAGGAGAAAGGGGTGATACACACAGGAAAGAAAGGTGTTACCCACAGAAGAGAGGGGGGAAACACACAGGAAAGTGGAGGAATACACACAGGAGAGAGGAGGACACACACAGGAGAGAGGGGAGGATACACACAGGAGAGAGGAGTATACACACAGGAAAGGGGCATACACACAGGAGAGAGGGGGATACACACAGGAGAGTTGGATACATACAGGATACAGAGAAATACACACAGGAGAGAGAGAGAGATACACACAGGAGAGTGGGATACACAGAGGAGAGAGGTTATACACACAGGAGAGTGGGAAATACACACAAGAGAGTGGGGCATACACACAGGAGAGAGGAGGATACACATAGGAGAGAGGAAGATACCCAAAGAGAGAGGAGTATACACGCAGGAGAGAGGAGTATACACAGAAGAGAGGGGAGTACACAGAGGAGAGAGGGCATTACACACAGGAGAGAGGAGGATACACACAGGAGAGAGAAAGATACACACAGGAGAGAGGAGTATACACAGAGGAGAGGGTGGATACACACAGAAAAGTGGAGGATACACACAGGAGAGAGGGGGATACACACAAGAAATAGAAGAATACAAACAGAAGAAAGTAGAATACATAAAGGCGAGAGAAAGAATACAAACAGGGGAGAGGGGGGATACTAACAGGAGATAGGGGGATACACACTTGAGAGTGGGGCATACACACAGAAGAGAGAAGATGCACACTGGAGAGAGTAAGATACACACAGGAGGAGAAAGATATGCAAAGTAGAGAGGAGGATACACACAGGAGAAAAGAGGATACACACAGGAGAGAGACGGATACACAAAAGAGAGAAAGATACACACAGGAGAGGGCGATACACACAAGAGAGAGAAAGACCCACAGAGAAGAGAGGGAAATACACATAAGAGAGGGGTATAGACACAGGAGAGAAAAGGATACACGCAGGAGAAAGGAGGACACACGCAACACAGAGGAGGATACACGCAGTAGAGTGGGGAATACACATAGGAGAGAGAAAAATACACACAGGAGAGAAGGGGTATACACACAAGAGAGAGAATAATACACACACAAGAGAAAATGATACACACAGTAGAGAGGGGGGTACACACAGGAGAGAGCGGGATACACTGAAAAAAAAAAGGATACACACAGGAGAGATGAGGATAAACACAGTAGAGAAGGATATACACAGGAGAGCGGGGCATACACACAGCAGAGGGAGATACACATAGAAGAAAGGGGGATAGACACAGGAGAGGGGAGAATACACACAGGAGATGGGGACACACACATGAGAATAGGGCGTACACACAGAAGAGAGGAGGATGCAAAAAGCAGAGAGGAGGATACACACTGGAGAGAGGGGATACACACGAGAGAGAGAGGAATACACACAGGAGAGAGGGGAATACACACAAGAAAGAGCGGGGATACACACAGGAGAGTGAGGAGATACACAAATGAGAGAGGAGAAATACACACAAGAGGGAGGAGGATACACAAAGAAGAGAGGAGGATACACACAGTAGAGAAAAAGATACACACAGAAGAGGAGGATACACACAGGAGAGAATAGGATACACACAGGATAGAGGAATTTACACACAAAAGAGACCAGGCAAGGACTTCATGACCAAAACACCAAAAGCATTGGCAACAAAAGCCAAAATAGACAAATGGGACCTAATAAAACTCCACAGCTTCTGCACGGCAAAAGAAACCATCACTAGAGTGAATCGGCAACCATCAGAATGGAAAAAAATCTTTGCAGTTTACGCATCTGACAAAGGGCTGATTTCCAGAATTTACAAAGAAAACAAACAGATTTACACGAAAAAAGAAACAAGCCCATTCAAAAATGGGCAAAGGATATGAACAGACACTTTACAAAAGAAGACATAAATGAGGCCAAAAAAACTCATGAGAAAATGCTCATCATCACTGGTCATTAGAGAGATGCAAATCAAAACCACATTGAGATACCATCTCATGCCAGTTAAAATGGCAATCATTAAAAAATCTGGAGACAGCAGATGCTGGAGAGGATGTGGAGAAAAAAAAACACTCTTACACTGTTGGTGGGAGTGTAAATTAGTTCAACCATTGTGGAAGACAGTGTGGCGATTCCTCAAGGACCTAGAAATAGAAATTCCATTTGACCCAGCAATCCCTTTACTGGATATATATCCAAAAAACTATAAATCATTCTACTATAAGGACACATGCACACCTATGTTCACTGCCGCACTGTTTACAATAGCAAAGTCCTGGAACCAACTCAAATGCCCATCGATGATAGAATGAATTGGAAAAATGTGGCACATATACACCATGGAATATTATGCAGCAATCAAAAATGATGAGTTTATGTCGTTTGTAAGGACATGTATGAATCTGGAGAACATCATTCTCAGCAAACTGACACAAGAACAGAAAAAGAAATACCGCATATTCTCACTCATAGG
The DNA here is from genome assembly GCA_031835075.1 of Saguinus oedipus. Classification (NCBI taxonomy): domain Eukaryota; kingdom Metazoa; phylum Chordata; class Mammalia; order Primates; family Cebidae; genus Saguinus; species Saguinus oedipus. The sequence goes on from JASSZA010000200.1 coordinate 2,425,387, forward strand.
CGGGTGAGAAAAATGAGAACACATGGACACAGGGAGGGGGTCTACTACACACTGGGGTCTATTGGGGGAAATGGGGGAGGGACAGAAGAGGGGCTAGGGAGGGATAGCCTGGGGATAAATGCCAAGTGTGGGTGTGGGGGAGGAAGGCAGCAAAACACACTGCCAGGTGTGTACCTATGCAATTATCTTTCACTTTCTGCACATGTACCCCAAAACATATAATGCAGTAAAAATTAAAAAAATAATAATAAAAAAATAAAATACACACACACACAAAAGACAGCAGGATACACACAGGAGACAGAAGAATACACACAAAAGAGAAGGGGATATACACAGGAGGGAGGAGGGTACACACAGGAGAGAGGGGCATACACACAGGAAAAATGGATAAACACAGGAGAAAAAGGGATACACACAGAAAAGAGGAGGATACACACAGGTAAGGGGGATACACAAAGATAAAAGGGCGTACACAAAGGAGAGAGGAGAATACACACAGGAGAGAGGAGGATACAATCAGGAGAGAGGTGATACACACAAGAGAAAGGGGGTATACAGAGGATCCTTCACAGCCTCACTGAATATTACACACTTGTGATATAGTCTGGAGTCTATTTTTTATGGCCACCCATTCAGAGAATCACTAAATAATGCTCACATGCGGAATAGTCAGAAGTCTCTTTCCTATGGCCACTCATTTAGAGCCTCATTAAGTGAACACACCTGGAAAAATAGTCAGGATTTACCTTTATCCCCTAATTCAGAGTCTGACTAAATAATGCACACCTGTGGAATAGTCAGGAGACTTTTTCATGTGGCCTCTCATTCAATGTGTCATTGAGAAATGTGTAGTCAGCAGATTCTTTTATGTAGACACATATTCAGAGCCTCAGTGCATAAGACATACCCTTGATATAGTAAGAAATCTAAGTAGTATGGCCACATCTTCTGAGGCTCACCGAATAATACACATCTGGACAATAATTTGGAGTCTATTTTCGATGGACATTCATTCAGAGCCTCGGTAAATAATGCAGACCTGTGGAGTAGCCAGGAGTCTATTTCATTTGGACACACATTCATAGCCTCAGTGAATAATATGCACGTGTTAATTAGTCAGGATTACATTTTAATATAGCCAATGACTCGTAACCTTAATGAATAATGCACAAATGTAAAGTACTCAGCAATCTATTTTATATAGCCATTAATTCAGAGATTCATTGAATAATAAAAATATTTGAGACAGACAGCCTCCTGTGTCATGTGGTCGTACAAAAAGAACCTCACTTAGTGACACACACCTGGAGAAGTGTTAGGAGCGTACTTTACATAGCCTCTCATTTACAGCCTATGGGAATAATGCACACGTTTGGAATAGACACTAGTCTATTTTATATGGTCACAAAATCAAAGCCTGAGTCAGTAATACACAACTTTGGAATAGTCACTAGTCTATTCCATATGCCCAAATATTTAGAGTCAGAGTCAATGATACACGCCTGTAGACTAGTCAGGAAACCATTTCATATGGCCAAAGTTTCAGAGCCTCAGTGAATAATACATACCTGAGGAGTACTCTGGACGCTATTACACGTGGCATTTCTTCAGAGGTTCATTGAGTAAAAAACCCCTGTATTGTAGTCAGAATTCTATTTCATATAGCCACATACTCAGAGCCTAACTGAATAACAGACACCTTGGGAAAGTCAGGATTCTATTTTGTATAGCCACTCATTTACAGCCAAATGTAAAATCTCACGCCTGAGTAGTACATAGGAGTCTCTATATTTTGGCTACTCATTCAGAGCCTCACAGAATAATACAGATGTATGGAAATGTCAGGAGTGTACTTGACATTGCCACTTATTCAGTTCCTCAGTGAAGAATTATATATGTCTGGAAAATACTCAGGATTCTATTATATATAGCCACTTATTAAGAGACTCACTGAATAATGCACACCTGGAGAATTGTCTGGAGACTATTTGATATGACCGTTCACCCAGCGACTCAGTGGAAAATGCAGAGCTGAGAAATAGTCAAGAGGACAGAGTCAGGAGTCTGTTTTATGTGGTCACTCGTTCATAAACTGACTGAAGAATACACACCTTGGGAATAGTCAGAGTCCAGGTCATATGGCCACTCAATCACAGCATTACCGAATAATGCACAATGGGGCAATAGTAAGGAGTCTATTTCATATGGCATCTCATTCAGAGCTTCAGTACCTAATAAACAGCTGTAAAGGAGGGAGGACCTTATTGACCGTAGCCCCAAATAAAGCAGCTCCGTGAATGATACACACATGTGTGAGTCGGGAGACTATTTGATATGGACACTCATACAGACCCTCTTCGAATATTGCACATGTGAAAAATAATCACTAGTCTATTTCATATGGTGGTTCGTTTGGAGAGTCAAAAATTAACGTGCACCTGTGGAGGAAAATGCAACGTATTTCATAAAGCCACTCTTTCAGTGTTTTAGTAAATAACATGTATATCTGATAAGTCAGGAATCTCTTTCACATGGCCACTCGTTCTGGGCCTCTGTGAATAATACTCCCCTCAGAAACAGTCAAGGGTCTACTTCAAATGCCTACACATTCATAGTATCTGTAAATAATGAACACCTGGGCAATACACCTGAGTCTCTTTTTTATGCACGTGTAGTCAGAGTCTCATTCAATAATCAAAACCTGAGGAAGAGTTAAGAGTCTCCTTCATGTAGCCACTCATTTAGATCCTCAGTGAATAATCCACACCGGGGTAATAGTCGAGCATCTTTTATATGGCCACTAATTTTGTGCCTTCATGAATTATACATACCTGGGGAATTTTCAGGATTCTATTTCATATTACCACTCATTTAGAACCTTACTGTGTAATTCACAATGGAGCCATAGTCAGGTGTCTACTTTGTATGGCCGCTTATTCAGAGTTTCAGTGCATAATGAACTTCTACGGAGTAATCAGGACAGTGATAAAGTAGCCATGAATTAAGTGCCTTCCTGAATGACACACACCTGGGTGGTAGTCAGGAGTCTACTTCATATGAACTCTAAGTCTGTGTAACGCTGAGTAATACACACCTGGGGGAGTTTCAGGAGTCTATTTGGTATGGACACTCATACCGAACCTGTTGGAATAATGCACGCATGAAGAATAATGAGGTTTCTATTTCATACGGCTACTCATTCAGACAAACAGTGAATAACGCACATGTGGAGTCATTAGATTTCGTTTCATATGGCCCCTTTTTCACAGCCTCACTGAATATTACACACTTGTGTTATAATCTGGAGTCTATATTTTATGGCCACTCATTCAGAGAATCACTAAATAATTCACACCTGCGGAATAGTCAGAAGTCTCTTTCCTATGGCTACCCGTTGAGAGCCTCACTAAATATACACACCTGAATAATTAATCAGAATTTACTTGTATCTCCTCATTCAGAGTCTCACTAAATAATGCGCACCTGTGGAATAGTCAGGAGACTTTTTCATGTGGCCTCTCATTCAATGTGTCATTGAAAAAATGTAGTGTAGTCAGGAGACTCTTTCATGTAGACACATATTCAGAGCCTAAGTGCATAAGACAGACCCTTGATATAGTACGAAATCTAATTAATATGGCCACATCTTCTGAGGCTCACTGAATAATACACACCTGGAGAATAATTTGGAGTCTATGTTCGATGGACATTCATTCAGAGCCTCGGTAAATAATGCAGATCTGTGGAGTAGCCAGGAGTCTATTTCATTTGGAAACACATTCATAGCCTCAGTGGATAATATGCACGTGTGGATTAGTCAGGATTACATTGTATATGGTCACTGACTCATAAACTAAATGAATAATGCACAGATGGAAAGTACTTAGCCGTTTGTTTCACATAGCCACTCATGGAGATATTCACTGAATAATAAAATTATTTGAGATAGCCTCCTGTTTCATATGGTCATAGAAAAAGAGCCTCACTGAGTGACACACAGCTGGAGAAGTGTTAGGAGTGTGCTTTACATAGCCTCTCATTTCCAGCCTAAGGGAATAATGCACACGTGTAAAATAGACACTAGTATGTTTTATGTGGCCACAAAATCAAAGCCTGGGTCAGTAATACACAACTTTGGAAGAGTCACTAGTCTATTCTATGTGCCCAAATATTTAGAATCAGAATCAATAATACACCCCTGTAGACTAGTCAGGAAAACATTTTATATGGCCAAAGTTTCAGAGCCTCAGTGAATAATAAATACCTGAGGAATACTCTGGACGCTATTACATGTGGCATTTCTTCAGAAGTTCATTGAGTAAAGAACACCTGTATTGTAGTCAGAATTCTATTTCATATAGCCACATACACAGAGCCTAACTGAATAACAGACACCTTGGGAAAGTCAGGATTCTATTTTGTATAGCCACTCATTTACAGCCAAATGTAAAAACTCACGCCTGAATAGTACATAGGAGTCTCTATTTTTTGGCCACTTATTCAGAGCCTCACAGAATAATACAGACATATGGGAATATCAGGAGTGTACTTGACATGGCCACTTATTCAGTTCCTCAGTGAAGAATTATATATATCTGGAAAATACTCAGGATTCTATTATATATAGCCACTTATTAAGAGACTCACTGAATAATTCACACCTGGATAATTGTCTGAAGACTATTTGATATGACCGTTCACGCAGCGACTCAGTGGAAAATGCAGAGCTGAGAAATATTCAAGGAAACAGAGTCAGGAGTCTGTCTTATGTGGTCACTCGTTCAGAAACTGAATAAAGAATACACACCTTGGGAATAGTCAAAGTCCAGGTAATATGGCTGCTCAATCACAGCATTACCAAATAATGCACAATAGGGCAAGAGTAAGGAGTCTATTTCATATGGCCTCTCATTCAGAGCCTCAGTGTGTAATAAACAGCTGTGGAGGATTGAGAAACCTATTGATGGTAGCCCCAAATAAAGAATGATACACACATGTGTGAGAGTCAGGAGACTATTTGATATGGACACTCATACAGAACCTCTTCGAATATTGCACATGTGGGGATTAATCACTAGTCTATTTCATATGGTGGTTCGTTTGGAGAGTCAAAAAATAACACGCACCTGTGGGGTAAAATGCGGTCTATTTCATAAGGCCACTCTTTCAGTGTTTTAGTGAATAATATGTATATCTGATAAGTCAGGAATCTCTTTCTCATGGCCACTGGTTCTGGGCGTCAGTGAATAATACTCCCCTCAGAAAGAGTCAAGGGTCTACTTCAAATGTCTACACATTCAGAGTCTCTGTAAGTAATGAACACCTGGACAATACACCTGAGTCTCTTTTTTATGCCCACTTAGTTACAGTCTCATTCAATAATATACACCTGGGAAAGACTTAAGAATCTACTTCATGTAGCCACTCATTTCTATCCTCAGTGAATAATCCACACCAGGGTAATAGTCGAGCATTTTTTATATGGCCACTCATTCTGTGCCTCCCTGAATGATACACACCTGGGGAATTCTCAGGATTCTATTTAATACTACCACTCATTTAGAACCTTATTGAATAATTCACAATGGAGCAATAGTCTGTTGTCTATTTTGTATGGCCTCTCATTCAGAGTTTCAGTGAATAATGAAGTTCTATGGAGTAATCAGAACATGGCTTAAGAGAGCCATAAATTAAGTGCCTTCCTGAATGACACACACCTGGGTGGTAGTCAGGATTCTATTTCATATGAACTGTAATTCTGTGTAACGCTGAGTAAAACACAGAATCACTTCAAATATTGCACATGTGAAGAATAATCACTAGTCTATTTCATATTGTCGTTCGTTTGGAGAGTCAAAAAATAACACGGGAGAGGGGTGATACACACAGGAGAGTGAAGGGTATGCATATAAGAGAGTGGGTACACAAAGGAGAGAAGAGGATACGCAAAGCAGAGGGGGCTACAAACAGGAGAGTAGAAAATACACAGAAGAGAGAGGAGGATACACACAAGAGAGAAAAAGATAAACACAGGAGAAAGAAATACACAGAGGAGAAAAAGGCATACACACAGGAGCGGGTGATGCACACAGGAGAAAGAAGGTTATACACAGGAGAGAGGAAGATACACACAGAACAAGGGAAACACACAGGAGAGAGAAGCGTACACACAGGAGAAAAAAGAATACACACAACAGAGAGGAGGATACACACAGGAGAGAGGGGTTACGCAGAGGAGAGTGGGAAATACACACAGGATAGAGAAAGTATACACACAAAAGGGAGGGGGTTACCCATAGGAGAGAGGGGATACACACAGGAGAGAGGGGGACACAAAGTGAAGAGAGGGGGGATACCCACAGGAGAGAGGGAAAATATACACAAAAGAGAGGGTTGATATAAACAGGAGAGAAAAATGATACACAGAGGAGAGAGGAGGATACACACAGGAGAAAAAAGAATACACACTGGAGAGAGAAAAGTACACACAGGAGAGGGGGATACACACAAGAGTGACGAGGATTCACACAGGAAAGAATAGGATACACAGGAGACAGGAGGATACACACAAAAGAGGGAAGGATACACACGGTAGACATAAGGATACACACAAAAGAGAGAAGGATACAAACAGGAGAGTGGTGATACAAACAGGAAATATGAGGGTTCACACAGGAGAATAGAGGATACACTCATGAGAGAGATGGATACACACAGGAGAGAGGATTATACACACAGCAGAGAGGAGGATACACACAGGAGAGAGGGCATACACACAGGAGTGAGAAAGATCCACACAGGAGAGAAGGGAATGCACACAGGAGAGAGGTGGATACACAGAGAAGTGGGGCATACACACAAAAGAGAGGGGATACACACAGGAGAGATGGGGGATACACACGGAGAGTGGTGATCCACACACGATAGTTGAGAGTACACACAGGAGAGAGGGGGTACACACAGGAGAGAAGAGGATACACAAAGGAAAAAGATATACACACAGGAGAGTAGGGAATAAACAGAGGAGAGATAAGGATACACAAAGGAGAGAGGAGAATAAACACAGGAGAGGGAGATACACACAGGAGAGCGGGGCTTACACAGCAGAGAGGAAGATACACACAGAAGAGAAAAGATACACAAAGGAGAGAGAAGGATACGCACAAGAGAGAGAAGGGATACACACAGGAGGGAGGGTGGTACACACAGGAGAAAGGAGGGATACGCACAGGAGAGAGAAAGGATACCCACAGGAAAGAGGAGGATGCACACAGGAGAGGGGGATACACACAGGAGAGAGGAGGATGCACACAAAAGAGAGGAGGAGACAACAGGAGAAAGGAGGATACACGCAGGAGAGAGGAGGGTAAACACAGGATAAAGGGGGATACACACAGAAGAGAGGAGGATACAGGCAGGAGAGAGGAGGATACACACACGAGAGAGAAAAACACACACAGGCGGGAGGAAAATACACAGAGAAAAGAGGAGGATACACACAGGAGAGAGGGGGATACACACAAACAAGAGGGAGATACTAACAAAGGGAGAGAAATAAACACAGGAGAAAGAAGGATACACACAAGAAGGAGGAGGATACACACAGGAGAAAGGAGGATACAGAAAGGAGAGGGGAAACACACAGGAGAGAGGGGCATACACAAAGACGTGAAAGATAAACACAGAAGAGAGGTTATACACACAGGAGTGAGGGGGATACACACAGGAGAGAAAATACACACAGAAAAAAGGGGTTTACGCACAGGAGAGAGGAGGATACACAAAGGAAAGAGGGTGAATACACAAAAAAGATAGGGGAATACACACAGGAGAGTGAAGCATACACACAGGAGACAGGGGAATACACAAAGCAGGGGGGGATACACAGAGAGAAAAAAGATAAATACAAAAGAGAGGAGTATACACACCAAAAAGAGAAGGATACAGATAGAAGAAAGAAAGACATACGCAGGAGATTGGAGAATACACAAAAGAGAGGAGGATAAACACAGGAGAAGGTAGTATACACGCAGGAGAGAAGAGGATACACAGAAGAGAGAGGGAAAATATACAGAGGAGAGAGAAGGATACACACAGGAGTGGCGTGATACACACAGAAGAGAGGACGGTACATACAGGAGAAAGCAGAAGACACACAGGAGAGAGAAGGATACACAAAGGAGAGGGGGATACACACGGGAGAGGGGGATACACCGAGGAGAGAGGAGGATACACAAAGGCGAGAGGAGGATACACATAGGAGTGGGAATACACACAGAAAAGAGGACCATAAACACAGGAGAGGAGGATACACACAAGAGAAAAAAATACACACAAAAGAGAGGAGGATACACACAGGACAGGAAGATACACACAGGAGAGTGGGGCGTACACACAGGAGAGAGGAGGATACACACAGCAGAGAGGACGATACACACAGGAGAGAGGGGATACGTACAAGAGAGAGGAACATACAAACTGGAGAGAGGGAAGATACACACAGGAGAGAGAGTGGATACACACAGGAGAGAGGGGTGATACACACAGGAGAGAAAAAAGATACACACAGAAGAGAGGAGGATATACACAGAGAAAGGAGGATACACACTGTTTAGAGGAAGATACACACAAAAGAAGGGGATACACACAGGAGTGAAAAGAATATGCACAGAAAAAAAGAAAATACACACATTAGAGAGAAAAATACAAACAAATGAGGGAAGGATACACACGGTAGACAGAAGGATACACACAGGAGAGAGAAGAATACACACAGGAGAGGGGTGATACACACAAAAGAAATGAGGGTTTACATAGGAGAAAAGAGGATACATACAGGAGAGAGACGGATACACACAGGAGAGAGGAGTATACACACAGCAGAGAGGAGGATACACACATGAGAGAGGGTATACACACAGGGGTGAGGAAGATCCACACAGGAGAGAAGGGAATGCAAACAGGAGAGAGGTGGATACACAGAGAAGTGGGGCATACAAACTGCAGAGAGGAGGATTTACGCAGAAGTGAGGAAAATACACGCAGGAGAGAAGGAGATACACACAAGAGAGAGGGAGATACACACAGGAGAGAAGGGGGATACACACGGAGAGTGGTGATACACACAGGACAGTAGAGGGGACACACAGGAGAGAGGGGGTACACACAGGAGAGATGAGGATACACAAAGGAAAAAGGGATACATACAGGAGAGTAGGGAATAAACAGAGGAAAGAGGAGGATACACACAGGAGAGAAAAGGATAAACAAAGGAGAGGGGGATACACACAGGAGAGAGGGGCATACACACAGGAGAGGGGGATACACACAGGAGAGAGAAACGTAGACACAGAAGAAAGAAAGATACACACAGAAGAGAGGAGGATACACACAGGAGAGAGGAGATACACAGAGGAGAGAGGGCGATACACACAGGAGAGAGAAGGGATACACACAGGAGAGAGGAGATACACAGAGGAGAGAGGGGAATACACACAAAAGAGAGAAGGGATACACACAGGAGAGAGGGAGTTACACACAGGAGAAAAGAGTTATATGCACAGGAGAGAGAATTGATACCCACAGGAGAGAGAAGGATACACACAGGAGAGAAAAGGATACACACAGGAGAGAAGAGAATGCACACAGGAGAGAGAAGGATACATAAAGGAGAGAGGAGGAGACACACTGGAGAAGGAGGGATACACACAGGAGAGAGAAGGATACACACAAAAGAGAGAAGGATACGAAGAGGAGACAGGAGAATACACACAGCAGAGTGGAGGATACACAGAAAATAGAGGAGGATACACACGAGAGAGAGAGAGAGAGAGAAGAGGATACACACAGAAGAGTGGTGATACACACAGGAGAGAGAAGGGTATAAAAAGGAGAAAGGGGGATACAAACAGAAGTTAGAAAGATACACAAAAAAGAGGGGTATACACACAGGAAAGAGGAGGACACACCAATGAGAGAAAAAAATACACAAAGGAGAGAGGAGGATACACACAAAAGAGGGGGATAACAACAGGAAAGAGGGGCATACACAGAGGAGAGAAAGATACACACAGGAGAAAGGGGGATATACACAGGAGAGAAAAGGATACACACAGGAGAGAGGGACACACACAAAAAGAGGGGCGTACACACAGGAGAAAGAAAAATACACACAGCAGAGAAAAGAATAAACACAGCAGAGAGAGGATACACACAGGAGAGAGGAGGATACACAGGAGAGAGGAAAATACACACAAAAGAGGTAAGGATAAACACAGGAGACAGAAGAATACACGCAGGGTAGTGGGGGATACACAAAGTAGAAGGGTGATACACACAGGACAGAGGAGTGTACACACAGGAGAGAGGGGGATACACACAGGAGAGAGGAGGATACACGCAGGATAAGGGGATACAAACAGAGAAGAGAGAGATACACACAACAGAAAGGATACACACAGAAGAGAGGGGCATACACACATAAAGGGGTGATAAACAAAAAAGAAAGGGGGATAAACACAGGAGAGGAAAGTATACACACAGGAAATGGTGATACACACAGGAGACAGGAAGATACAAACTGGAGAGAGAAAAGATACACAAAGGAGAGAGGGTGAATACACAAAAAAGTGAGGGGGATACACACAGGAGAGAGGGGAGTACACAAAAAAGAGAGGGGCATACACACAGAGGAGAGGAGGATACACATAAGAGAGAGGAAGATACAAAAAGGAGAGAGGAGTATACACGCAGGAGAGAGGAGTATACCCAGAAGAGAGGGGAGTACACAGAGGAGACAGGACATTACACACAGGAGAGAGGGCGGATACACACAGGAGACAGAAAGATACACACAGGAGAGAGGAGGATACACACAGGAGAGGGTGGATACACACAGGAGAGTGGAGGATACACACAGGAGAGAGGGGGCATACACACAAGAAAGAGAAGGATACAAACAGCAGAAAGTAGGATACATAAAGAGGAGAGAAAGAATACACACAGGGGAGAGGAGGGATATTAACAGAAGAGATGGCGATACACACCCGAGAGTGGGGTATACACACAGAAGAGAGAAGATACACACTGGAGAAAGTAAGATACACACAGGAGAAGAAAGATATGCAAGTAGAGAGAAGGATACACACAGGAGAAAAGAGGATACAAACAGGAGAGAGACGGATACACAAAAGAGAGAGGAGGATACACACAGGAGAGGGCGAAACACACAAGGGAGAGAAAGATCCACACAGAAGAGAGGGAAATACACATAAGAGAGGGGTATACACACAGGAGAGAAAAGGATACACGCAGGAGAAAAGAGGATACACGCAGCAAAAAAAAGGATAGACGCAGAAGAAAGGAAAATACACACAAAAGAGAGAAAAGCAAAACCATTCAGGACATAGGAGTAGGCAAGGACTTCATGAACAAAACACCAAAAGCATTGGCAACAAAAGCCAAAATAGACAAATGGGACCTAATCAAACTCCACAGCTTCTGCACAGCAAAACAAACAGTCACTAGAGTGAATCGGCAACCATCAAAATGGGAAAAAAATCTTTGCAGTTTACGCATCTGACAAAGGGCTGATATCCAGAATTTACAAAGAACTCAAACAGATTTACAGGAAAAAAACAAACAAGCCCATTCAAAAATGGGCAAAGGATATGAACAGAAACTTTACGAAAGCAGACATACATGAGGCCAGCAAACATATGAAAAAGTGCTCATCGTCATTGGTCATTAGAGAGATGCAAATCAAAACCACATTGAGATACCATCTCACACCAGTTAGAATGGCGATCATTAAAAAATCTGGAGACAGCAGATGCTGGAGAGGATGTGGAGAAATAGGAACACTCTTACACTGTTGGTGGGAGTGTAAATTAGTTCAACCATTGTGGAAGACAGTGTGGCGATTCCTCAGGGACCTAGAAATAGAAATTCCATTTGACCCAGCAATCCCATTACTGGGTATCTATCCAAAGGACTATAAATCGTTCTACTATAAGGACACATGCACACGAATGTTCATTGCAGCACTGTTTACAATAGCAAAGACGTGGAACCAACCCAAATGCCCAACGATGATAGACTGGACTGGGAAAATGTGGCACATATACACCATGGAATATTATGCAGCAATCAAAAATGATGAGTTTGTGTTCTTTGTAGGGACATGGATGAATCTGGAGAACATCATTCTCAGCAAACTGACACAAGAACAGAAAAAGAAATACCGCATATACTCACTCATAGGTGGGTGAGAAAAATGAGAACACGTGGACACAGAGAGGCGGTCTACTATACACTGGGGACTGTTGGGGGGAATGGGGGAGGGACAGCGGGGGGGGGGCTGGGGGGGATAGCTTGGGGATGAATACCAAGTGTGGGTGAAGGGGAGGAAGGCAGAAAAGCACACTGCCATGTGTGTACCTATGCAACTATCTTGCTCGTTCTGCACATGTACCCCCAAACCTATAATGCAATAAAAATTAAAAAAAAAACAAAACAAAAAAAAAAGAGAGAAAAATACACACAGGAGAGAAGGGGGATACACACAAGAGAGAGAATGATACACACAGAAGAGAAAAGGATTCACACAGTAGAGAGGAGGATACACAGAGGAGCAAGGGAAACACACAGGTGAGAGGAGGATATACACAGGAGAGAGGGGCATACACACATTAAAGGGGAGATACACAGAGAAGGGAGTGGGATAAACAAAGAAAAAAAGGATACACACAGGAGAGGAAAATACACACAGGAGAGAGGGTTATGCACACAGGAGTAAAGAAAATACTCAAAGGAAAGACGAGGATACACACAGGAGAAAGAAAATTACACACAGGAGAGGGGGGATACACACAGGAGAGAGGAAGATACACACAGGAGAGAGAAGAATACAAAGAGGAGAGAAGAAGATACACACAGAAGAGAAGAGAATACACACAGAAGTGGGGAATATACACAGAAGAGAGGAGGATAAGAAAAAGAGAGGGAAATACACAGAGGAGAGAGTGGGATACACAGAGGAGAGAGGGGGATAAACACAGGAGAGGGGGTACATACAGGAGAGGGGGCATAAAGGAGAGAGGAGGATACACGCAAGAGAGAAGAAGATACACATAGGAAAGAGGGGATTCACACAGAAGAGAGAAGGATACACACAGGAAAGAAAAGGATACACACAGGAAAGAGGAAGATACACATAGGAGGGGGAGATACACACAGGAGAGAGGGGCATACACACAAAAAAGGGAGATACACACAGGAGCAAGGAGGATACACACAGGAGAGAGGAGAAAACAAACAGGAGAGAGGGGATACACACAAGAGAGGGGGGATACACACAGGAGAAAGGGGCGATACACACAAAAAAGGGAGATACACATAGGAGCAAGGAGGATACACACAGGAGAGAGGAGAAAACAAACAGGAGAGAGGGGATACACACAAGAGAGGGGGGATACACACAGGAGAAAGGGGCGATACACACAGGAAAGAAAAATGTTACCCACAGAATAGATGGGGGAAACACACAGGAAAGCGGAGTGATACACACAGGAGAGAGCAGGATACACACAGGAGAGAGGAGGATACACACGGGAGAGAAGAAGATACACACAGAAAAAAAGGAGTATACACACAGAAGAGGGACATACACACAGGAGAGAGAAGGATACACACACGAGAGATGGATACATGCAGGAGACAGAGAAATACACATAGGAGAGAGGGGAAAACACACAGGAGAGGAGGATACACACAGGAGAGAGGGTATACACACAGGAAAGGGGGATACCTAGAGGAGAGAGAGGAATCCAAACAGGAGAGAGGGAAATACACACAAGAGAGAGCGTCATACACACAGGAGAGAGGGGGATACACATAGGAGAGAGGAAGATACACAAAGGAGAGAGGAGGATACACGCAAAAGAGAGGAGTATAAACAGGAGAGAGGGGAATACACAAATAAGAGATGGCATTACACACAGGAGAGAGGGCGGATACACAGAGAGAGGAGGATACACAAAGGAGAGGGTGGGTACACATAGGAGAGAGGAGGATACACACAATAAAGAGGGGGAAACACACAGAAGAGAGTAGGATATACAAAGGCGAAAGAAGGAATACACACAGGTGAGAGGGGGGATACTAACAGGAGAGAGAAGGATACACACAGGAGAGTGGGGCATACTCAGAGAAGGGAGAGGCTACACACTGGAGAAAGTGGGATACACACAGGAGGAGAAAGATACTCACAATAAAGAGAAGGATACACAGGAGAAAGGAAGATACACACAGGAGAGAGACGGATATACAAAAGAGAGAGAAGCATACACACAGGAGAGAGGGTTGAGAAACACAGGAGAGGAAAATACACACAGGAAAAATGAAGGTACCCACAGGAGAGAGGGGTATATACACGAGAGAAAAGGATACAAAAAGGAGAGGGGAAAACACAAAGGAGAGTGGGAAATACACCAAAAAGAGGAAAGGATACACACAGGAGAGAGGAGGATACACACAGGAGATGAAGAAACACACAGGAGAGAGAAGCATACACACTGGAGAGGGTGATACACACAGAAGAAATGGGGATACACACAGAAAAGATAAGAATACACACAAGAGATGAGGATACACACAAAACAGAAGGACGTACACTAAGGAGAGATAAGGATACACACAGCAGAGTGGAGGATACACACAGTAGAGGGGGAATACACACAGGAGAGAGGGGGATACACACAGGAGAGAGGAGGGATACACACAGGAGAGAGCGGGAATACACACAGGAGAGAAGAAAGATACACACAGAAGATAATAGGATACAAACAGGAGAGAGGAGAATACACACAGGAGAGAGGAAGATACACAGGAGATTAGGATACACACAGGATAGAGAAGGATACACACAGAAGAGAGAAGGATACACACAGGAGACAGAAGGATACACACAGGAGAGAGGGGAATACACACAGGAAAGCTGTGATAAACACAGAAGAGAGGAAGGTACACACAGGAGAGAGGAGGATACACACAAAAGAGAGAAAGATACACACAGGAGACAGAAGGATACACACAGGAGAGAGGAAGATACACAAAGAGGTGTGATAAACACAGGAGAAAAAGGAATACACACAGGAGAGAAAAGGATACACACAAGAGAGGGGGATACACAAAGGTGAGAGAGGCATAAACACAGGAGAAAGGAAGATACACACAGGAGAGAGGTGGATACAAACAGGAGAGAGGGGATACACACGGAAGAGAGGGAGATACACACAGAAGAAATGAGGGATACACACAAGAGAGAAAGGGGTTACACACAGGAGAAAGGGGGAAACACAAAAAAGAGAGGAAGATTACACACAGGAAAGAGAAAGATACACACAGGAGAGAGGAAAATACACACAGCAGAGAGAAGAATACGCACAGGAGAGAGGAGGATACACACAGGAGAGAGGAGGATACACACAAGAGAGAGGAGGATACATATAGGAGAAAGGCATACACACAGGAGAAAGGAGGATAAACAGAGGAGAGTTGGGTACACGCAAGAGACAAGGTAATACACACAGGAGAGAGGGTGATACACACAGGAAAAGGGGGAATGAACCCACCAAAGGCATACATACAGGAGAGATGAGAATACACAAAGGAGAGAGGGAAATACATACAGCAGAAAGGAGGATACAAACAGGAGAGTGCGGCATACACATAAGAGGGAGGGGGATACACAAAAGAGAGAGAAGGATACACACAGGAGAGAGGAGTATACACAAACAAGAGAGGGAAACAAACAATAGAGAGGGGATTACACACAGGCGAGGGATATACACACAGGAGACGGTGTGATACACACAGGAGAGAGGGGGATACACAAAAAAGAGAAGAATACACACAGAAGAGAGGGGTATAAACAAAAAATAGAGGAGGATACACACAGGAGAAAGGGGGAATACACACAGGAGCGAGGGGAATACCCACAGGAGAGTGGGGCATACACAGAGGAGGGAAGGTAATACACACTAGAGAGAGAAGAGTACACACAGGAAGAGAAGAGTAAATACAACAGAGAGGAGGATACACACAAAAGACTGGAGGATACAGACAGAATAGACGATGATACACGCAGGAGAGAGGAGGATACACACAGGAGAGAGGATACACACAGGAGAGAGGAGGATACACGCAGAAGAGAGGAGGATACACACAGGAAAGAGGGGGGATACACACAGGAGAGGGGGATACACACACAAGAGAGGAAGATACACACAGGAGAAAGGAAGATGCACACAGGAGGGTGGAAGATTCACACAAAAGAGAGAATGATACACCCAGGAGAGATGAGTATACACACAGGAGAGAAAAATACACATAAGAGAGGGGGATACACACAGGATAGAAAAAAATACACATAGGAGAGAGGAGGGTACACACAGAAGAAAGGAGGATACACAGAGCAGAGAGGAAAATGCACACAGGAGAGGGGAATACAAACTTAAAAGAGTGACATACACACAGGGGAGACAAGGATATACACAGAATTGAGAAAGATACACACTGGATAGAGTAGAATACAAACAGGAGACAAAAGGATACACACAGGAGACAAAAGGATACACACAGGAGAGAGGGGAAATACACACAGGATAGTGGAAGATACACACAGAAGAGAGGAGGATACACACAGAAGAGAGTATGATCCACACAAATGAAAAAAGGATACACACAGAAGAGAGGAGGATACACACAGGAGAGGGGAAAAAACACAGGTGAGTGGGGGATACACACATGTGGACGGGAAAACACACAGGAGGGAAAAAGATACACACAGGTGAGAGGAAAATACACATAGGAGAGAGGAGCATACACAAAGACATGGGCATACACACAGGAGAGGAAGATACACACAGGAAAATAAGGGATACACACAGGAAAGACAGGATACACAGAAAAGAGGAAGATACACAAAGGAGAGAGGGGCATACACACAGGAGAGAGGAGGATACACACAGGATAGAGGATAATACACACAATAGAGAGAGAGATACACAGGGTAGAGAGGGGGTATACACACAGAAGAGAAGAAGATACACACAGGAGAGAGGAAGATACACACAGGAGAGAGAAGGATACACACAGGGGAGAGATGGATACACACAGGAGAGAGGAAAATTCACACATAAAAAGAAAAAATACAAACAGTAGAGAGAAGGATACACACAGGTGAAAGGAGGATACACACGGGAGAGAAAAAGATACAGACAAAATAGGGGGATATACACAGGAGAAATGGGTATACACACAGGGGGAGGGGAATACACACAGGAGAGAGGAGGATACACACAAGAGAGAGGAGGATACACACAGGAGAGAGGGGGATACACACAGAGCAAGAAGGATACACACAGGAGAGTGGAGGATACAAACAGCAGACAGAAGGATACGCACAGGAGAGAGGAGAATACACACATGAGAAAGGAGGATACACAAAGGAGAGGGGGAAAACACAGTAGAGAGGGAGATATACACAGGCGAGAGGGATACACACAGAAGTGGGGGGGAATACACAGAGGAGAAAGGGGGATCCACAGAGGAGAGGGGGATACAAAACGAAAAGAGGAGCATACACACAGGAGAGAGAATACATACAGGAGAGAAGGGGGATACACACAGGAGAAAGGCGGATACACACAGAAGAGTGGGGCATACACACAGGCTGGAGGGGGATACACACAGGCGAGAGGGCAATACACACAGGGGGAGAAGAATAAATACAGGAGGGAGAAGGGTACACAAAAAAGAGAGGAGGATACAAACAGAAAAGAGGACGATAAACGCAGGAAAGAGGAGGATAAACACAGGAGCGAGGAGGATACACGGGGAAGAGAGAAGGATACACACAGGAGAGTGGGGGAATACACACAGGATAGGGCGATACACACAGAAGAGAAGAGGATAAACACAGGAGAGAGGAGAATACTCACAGGAGAGAGGGGGATGCACACAAAAGAGTGGAAGATGCACACAGGAGAGAAGGGGATACACACAGGAGAGAGGGGGATACACACAGGAGAAAGGAGGATACACAAGGGAGAGGGAGATACACACAGGAGAGAGGGAGATACATGGAAAAGAGAAAAGGATACACACAGGACATGGAAATACACAGGAGAAAGGGGCATACACACAGGAGAGGGTGATACACACAGGAGAAAAGGGGATACACACAGGAAAGAGGAGAATACACACAGGAGAGAAGGATACACACAGGAGAGAAAGGCATCCACACAGGAGAAAGGAGAATACACACAGCAGAGATTAGGATTCACACAGGAGAGAGGGGATAAACACAGGAGAAAGAAGAATACACACAGGAGAAAAAGGGGATACACACAGGAGAGAGGGTGGATACACAAAGGAGAAAGAGGGGATACACAGGAAAATGAGGAGAGATACACACAGGAGAGAGGAACATACACACAGGAGAGAGGAGCATACACACAGGAGAGGGATAGATACACACAGGAGAGAAGGATAAACACAGTAGAGAGGAAAATACACACAGAATAGAGAAGGATACACACAAAATAGAAAATGATACACACAGGAGACAGAAGGATACACACAGAAGAGAGGGGGATAAACACAGGAGAGGGGAATACACATAGGAGAGAAAAAAGATACAGGAGACAGGGATACACAAAGAAGGGAGTTGGATACACACAGGAGAGAGGGGGATACACACAGGAGAGAGGGAAATACACACAAGAGAGATGGGCATACCCACAGGAGAGAGGAGAATACACAAAGGAGAGAGGGGGATACACACAGAAAAAAGGGGGATACAAACAGGAGAGTGCGGCATACACACGGAAGGGAGCAAGATACACACAGGAGAGAGGAGGATACACACAAAATAGAAAATGATACACACAGGAGACAGAAAAATACACACAGGAGAGAGGGGGATAAACACAGGAGAGGGAAATACACACAGGAGAGAAAAAGAAACACACAAGAGACAGAGATACACAAAAAATGAGTTGGATACACACAGGAGAGAGGGAGATACACACAGGAGAGAGGGGAATACACACAAGAGAGATGGGCATACCCACAGGAGAGAGGAGACTACACAAAAAAGAGAGGGGGATACACACAGGAAAAAGGGGGATACAAAGAGGAGTGTGCGGCATACACACAGAAAGGAGGGGGATACACACAAGAGAGAGAAGAATACACACAGAAGAGAGGAGGATACAAAAAGAAGAGGGGGAAACACACAAGAGAGGGGGGATACACACAGGAGAGAGGAGGATACACACAAAAGAGAGGAGGATATACAAAGGAGAGAGGATCATACACACAGGAGAGAGGAGAATACACACAAGAGAGGGGGTTACACACAGGATAGAAAAGGTTACACATAGGAGAGAGAAGGATACACACAGGAGAGAGGAGTCTACACACAGGAGAGAGGAGGATGCACAAAGAAGAGGGGCAAACACAGAAGAGAGTGGGGGATACACACAGGCGGGGGGATAAACACTGGAGACAGTGGGATACACACATGAGAGGGGGTATACACAAAGGAGAGAGGAGGATACACAAAAGAGAGAGGAGGCTACACACAGGAGAAAGGGGGATACACAAAGAAAAAAGGAAAACACACAAAAGAGAGGGGTATACACGCAGGCGAGGGAGATAAACACTGGAGACGGTGGGATACACACAGGAGAGAGGGGGATACAAAAAGGAGAGGGGGATACAAATAGGATGGAGGGGTAAACACAGAAAATAAAGAAAGATACACACAGGAGAGAAGGGTAATACACACAGGAGAGTGGGGGATATACACAGGAAAGTGGGGCATAAACACAGAAGGGAAGGGGATAGACACAGGAGGGAGGGGGATACAAAAAAGGGGGAAGGGTAAATACAGAGGAGAGGAGGATAAACACAAATGAGTGGAGGATACAGACACAATAAAGGAGAATAAACGCAGGAGATAGGAGTATATACAACGGAGAGAAGATACACACAGGAGAGAGGAGATACACACAGGAGAGAGAAGCATACAGACAGGGGCGAGGAGGATACACAAAAGAGAGAGATAGATACACACAGGAGAGAAGGATAAACACAGGAGAGAGGAAGATACACACAGGACAGAGGAAGATACACACAGGAGAGAGGAGGATACACACAAAAAAAGAAAAAAATACAAACAAAAGAGGGGGATACACACAGGAGAGGGGGATACAAAAAGGAGAGAAAAAGATACTCACAGGAGACAGGAATACACAAAGAAGAAAGTTGGATACACACAGGAGAGAGGGCGATACACATAGGAAAGAGGGGAATATACACAAGAGAGAGAGGCATACCCACAGGAGAGAGAATACACAAAGGAGAGATGGGGATACACACAGGAAAAAGAAGGATACAAACAGTAGAGTGTGGCATACACAGAGAAGGGAGGAGGATACACACAGTAGAAAGGGGGATACACACAAGAGAGTGGGGCATACACACAGGAGAGGGTGATACACACAGGAGAAAGGGAGATACAGGTGAGAGAAGAATACACACAGAAGAGGGAGTTACACACAAGAGAGAGGGGCGTACACACAGGAGAGAGGAGGATAGACACAGCAGAGAGGGATACACACAAAAGAGAGGGAGATACACAAAGAAGAAAGGAGGATACACACAGGAGTGTAGGGGATACACAGAGGGATGAGAAAAGATACACACAGGAGAG
The DNA here is from genome assembly GCA_031835075.1 of Saguinus oedipus. Classification (NCBI taxonomy): domain Eukaryota; kingdom Metazoa; phylum Chordata; class Mammalia; order Primates; family Cebidae; genus Saguinus; species Saguinus oedipus. The sequence goes on from JASSZA010000200.1 coordinate 2,446,172, forward strand.
AGGATCATACACACAGGAAAGAGGAGGATACACAGAGGAGAGAGAAAGATACACACAGGAGAGAGGAAGATACACAGAGGAGAGGAAGATACACACAGGAGAGAGGAAGATACACAGAGGAGAGGAAGATACACACAGGAGAGAGGATACACACAAAAGAGAAAAGGATACACAGAGGAGACGGAAGAATACACAAAGTAGAGAGGGGCATACACACAGAAAAGGGGGATACACACAGGAGAAAGGGGGATACACAAAAGAGAGCAGGATACACACAGGAGGGGGGATGCACACAGGTGAGTGAGGCGTACACACAGGAGAGAAAGATACACACAGGAGAGTGGAGGATACAAACAGGAGAGAGGATATACACACAGGAGAGGGGGGATAACCACAGAAGAAAGGGGGGATACAAACAAAAGAGAAAGGGGTTACACACAAAAGAGTGGGGGGAAACACAAGGGAAAGAGAAGGGATACACAAAGGATATAGGAAGATACACACAGGAGAGAGGAAAATACACAGGAGAGAGGAGAATACACACAGGAGAGAAGAGAATACACACAGGAGAGAGGAGGATACACAAAGGAGAGAAGAGGATACACACAGGAGAGGTGCATACACACAGAAAAGAGGGGGATACACACAGGAGAGTTGGATTCAAACAGGAAACAGGGTAATACACACAGGAGAATGGGGGATACACACAGGAGTGAGTGATACACACAGGAGAGAGTGGGATACACACAGGAGAGAGGGGAATACACACAAGAGAGGGGGGCATACACACAGGAGAGAGGATACACACAGGAGAGAGGGGATACACACAGGAACAAGGAAGATACAAACAGGAGAGTGCAGCATACACACAGGAGAAAGGGGGATACACACAGGAGAGAGGAAGATACACACAGGGAAAGGGGGATACACACAGGAGAGAGGAGGATACACACAGGAGAGGAGGGATACACACAGGAGGGAGGAGAATACACACAGGAGAGAGGGGGATACAAACAGGAGTTTGAGGCAGACAAACAGGTGGGAAGAAGATACACACAGGAGATTGAGGCATACACACAGGAGAGAGTGGGATACACACAGGGAAAGGATAAATACAGGAGAGAGAAAGATACACACAAAAGAGTGAAGGACACAGACAGAAGAGAGGGGGATTAACGCAGGAGAGAGGAGGATACACACAGGAGAGAGGTGGATACACACAGGAGAGAGGAGAATACACGCAGGAGAGAGGAGGATACACACAGGAGAGAGAAGGAATACACACAGGAGAGGGGGATACACACTGAAGAGAGGAGAATACACACAGGAGAAAAAAGGATACACACAGGAGAGTGGAAGATACACACAAAAGAGAGGGGGATACACACAGGAGAGGGGAATACACACTGAAGAGTGGTGATACACACAGGCGAGAGGAGGGTTCACAAAGGAGAGAGGGGGATATACACAGGAGAGGGGTATACACACAGGAGAGGGGGATACACTAAAAAAAGGAGGATGTACACAGGAGAGAGGAGGATAAACACAGTAGAGAAGGATATACACAGGAGAGAGGGTCACACACAGGAGAGGGAGATACACACAGGAGAAGGGGAATAGACACAAGAGAGGGGAGAATACACACAGGAGAGGGGGATACACACAGGAGAAGAGGGCGTACACACAGAAGATAGGAGGATTCAAAAAGCAGAGAGGAGGATACGCACTGGAAAGAAGGGATACACAAAAGCGAGAGGAAGATACACACAGGAGAGGGGGATACACACAAAAGAGAGTGGCATAGACACAGGAGAGAGGAGGATACACACAGGAGATGGGAAACACACAGGAGAGAGGGGCATACACACTGGAGAGGGTGATACACGCAGAAGAAAAGGGGATACACTCAGGAGAGATAAGAATACACACAGAAGATGGGGATACACACAGGAGAACAGGGCGTACACACAGAAGAGAGGAGGATTCAAAAAGCAGAGAGGAGGATACACACTGGAGAGAGGGGATACACAATAGAGAGAGGGGAATACACACTGGAGAGAGGGGAATACACACAGGAAAGAGTGGGGATACACACAAGAGAGTGGGGGGATACACACACGAGAGAGGAGGGATACACACAAGAGGGAAAAGGATACACGCAGAAGAGAGGAGGATACACACAGTAGAGAAAAAGATACACACAGAAGAGGGGGATACACACAGGAGAGAGGAGGATACACACAGGATAGAGGAGTTTACACAGAAAAGAGAGCAGGCAAGTACTTCATGACCAAAACACCAAAAGCATTGGCAACAAAAGCCAAAATACACAAATGGGACCTAATCAAACTTCACAGCTTCTGCACGGCAAAAGAAACAGTCACTAGAGTGAATCGGCAACCATCAGAATGGGAAAAAATATTTGCAGTTTACACATCTGACAAATGGCTGATATTTAGAATTTACAAAGAACTCAAACAGATTTATAGAAAAAAAACAAACAAGCCCATTCAAAAATGGGCAAAAAATATGAACAGACACTTTACAAAAGAAGACATACATGAGGCCAACAAATGCATTAAAACATGCTCATCAGAATTTCTTCACAGAACTGGAAAAAACCACCATGAATTTCATATGGAACCAAAAAAGAGCCCGCATAGCCAAGTCAATTCTAAGCAAAAAGAACACAGCGGGAGGCATCACACTACCAGACTTCAAACTATACTACAAGGCTACAGTAATCAAAACAGCATGGTACTGGTACCAAAACGGAGATATAGACCAATGGAACAGAACAGAAGCATTGGAGGCAACACAACATATCTACAAGCATATTATCTTTGATAAACCAGACAAAAACAAGCAATGGGGAAAGAATTCCCTATTTAATAAATGGTGTTGGGAAAACTGGCTAGCCATGTGCAGAAAGCAGAAACTGGACCGCTTCCTGACCCCTTACACTAAAATTAACTCCAGATGGATTAAAGACTTAAACGTAAGACCTGACACCATAAATACCCTAGAAAAAAATCTAAGTAAAACCATTCAGGACATAGGAGTAGGCAAGGTCTTCATGAATAAAACACCAAAAGCATTGGCAACAAAAGCCAAAATAGACAAATGGGACCTAATCAAACTCCACAGCTTTTGCATGGCAAAAGAAACTGTCACTAGAGTGAATCGGCAACCATCAGAATGGGAAAAAATCTTTGCAGTTTACACATCTGACAAAGGGCTGATATCCAGAATTTACAAAGAACTCAAACAGATTTACAGGAAAAAATCAAAGAAGCCCATTCAAAAATGGGCAAAGGATATGAACAGACAATTTACAAAAGAAGACATACATGAGGCCAACAAACATATGAAAAAATGCTCATCATCACTGGTCATTAGAGACATGCAAATCAAAACCACATTGAGATACCATCTCAGGCCAGTTAGAATGGCGATCATTAAAAAATCTGGAGACAGCAGGTGCTGGAGAGGATGTGGAGAAATAGGAACACTCTTACACTGTTGGTGGGAGTGTAAATTAGTTCAACCATTGTGGAAGACAGTGTGGCGATTCCTCAGGGACCTAGAAATAGAAATTCCATTTGACCCAGCAATCCCATTACTGGGTATCTATCCAAAGGATTATAAATCGTTCTACTATAAGGACACATGCACACGAATGTTCATTGCAGCACTGTTTACAATAGCAAAGACCTGGAACCAACCCAAATGCCCAACGATGATAGACTGGACTGGGAAAATGTGGCACATATACACCATGGAATATTATGCAGCAATCAAAAATGATGAGTTTGTGTCCTTTGTAGGGACATGGATGAATCTGTAGAACATCATTCTCAGCAAACTGACACAAGAACAGAAAAAGAAATACCGCATATACTCGCTCATAGGTGGGTGAGAAAAATGAGAACATGTGGACACAGAGAGGCAGTCTACTATACACTGGGGACTGTTGGGGGGAATGGGGGAGGGACAGCAGGGGGGGGCTGGGGGGGATAGCCTGGGGATGAATACCAAGTGTGGGTGAAGGGGAGGAAAGCAGCAAAGCACACTGCCATGTGTGTACCTATGCAACTATCTTGCTCGTTCTGCACATGTACCCCCAAACCTATAATGCAATAAAAAAAAAAAAAAATAAAAATAAAATAAAACCAAATACCATAAAAAAAAAAAAAAAAAAAAAAAAAAAAAAAAAAAATCTGGAGACAGCAGATGCTGGAGAGGATGTGGAGAAATAGGAACACTCTTACACTGTTGGTGGGAGTGTAAATTAGTTCAACCATTGTGGAAGACAGTGTGGCGATTCCTCAGGGACCTAGAAATAGAAATTCCATTTGACCCAGCAATCCCATTACTGGGTATATATCCAAAGGGCTATAAATCGTTCTACTATAAGGACACATGCACACGAATGTTCATTGCAGCACTGTTTACAATAGCAAAGAACTGGAACCAACCCAAATGCCCAACGATGATAGACTGGACTGGGAAAATGTGGCACATATACACCATGGAATATTATGCAGCAATCAAAAATGATGAGTTTGTGTCATTTGTAAGGACATGAATGAATCTGGAGAATATCATTCTCAGCAAACTGACACAAGAACAGAAAAAGAAATACCGCATATACTCACTCACAGGTGGGTGAGAAAAATGAGAACACATGGACACAGAGAGGCGGTCTACTATACACTGGGGTCTATTGGGGGGAATGGGGGAGGGACAGCGGGGGGGGCTGGGGAGGGATAGCCTGGGGATGAATGCCAAGTGTGGGTGAAGGGGAGGAAGGCAGCAAAACACACTGCCATATGTGTACCTATGCAACTATCTTGCACGTTCTGCACATGTACCCCAAAACCTATAATGCAATAAAAATTAAAAAGAAAAATGCTCATCATCACTGGTCATTAGAGAGATGCAAATCAAAACCACATTGAGATACCACCTCACGCCAGTTAGAATGGCGATCATTAAAAAATCTGGAGACAGCAGACGCTGGAGAGGATGCGGAGAAAAAGGAACACTCTTACACTGTTGGTGGGAGTGTAAATTAGCTCAACCATTGTGGAAGACAGTGTGGTGATTCCTCAAGGAGGTAGAAATAGAAATTCCATTTCACCCAGCAATCCCTTTACAGGGTATATATCCAAAGGACTATAAATCGTTCTACTATAAGGACACATGCACACGTATGTTCATTGTGGCACTGTTTACAATAGCAAAGTCCTGGAACCAACCCAAAAGCCCATCGATGATAGCCTGGATTGGAAAAATGGGGCACATATACACCATGGAATATTATGCAGCAATCAAAAAGGATGAGTTTATGTTTTTTGTAAGGACATGGATGAATCTGGAGAACATGATTCTCAGCAAACTGACACAAGAACAGAAAAGGAAATAGCGTATATTCTCACTTATAGGCGGGTGAGAAAAACGAGAACACATGGACAGAGGGAGTGGTTCTACTGCACACTGGGGTCTATTGGGGGAAATGGGGGAGGGAGAGTGGGCGTGGCTGGAAAGAGATAGCCTGGGGATAAATGCTAATTTTGGGTGAGGGGGAGGAAGGCTACAAAACACACTGCCATGTGCGTACCTGCGCAACTATCTTGCACGTTCTGCACGTGTACCCCAAAACATATAGTGCAATAAAAATTAAAAAAAAAGAAGTCTCTTTCCTATGGCCACTCGTTAATAGCCTCAATAAGTGTACACACCGGGGGAAATAGTCAGCATTTACCTTTATCCCCTCGTTCAGAATCTCACTAAATAATGCACACCTTTGGAATAGTCAGGAGACATTTTCATGTGGCCTCTAATTCGGAGTGTCACTGAATAATGTGGTGTAGTCAGGAGTCTATTTCATGTAGACACATATTCAGAGCTTCAGTGAATAAGACAGACACTTGATATAGTAAGGAATCTAATTGATATGGAAACATATTCTGAGCCTCACTGAATAATACACACCTGGAGAATAATTTGGAGTCTGTTTTCGATGGACATATATTCAGAGCCTCGGAAAATGATGTACACCTGTGGTGTAGCCAGGAGTCTATTTTATTAGGACACTCATTCATAGCCTCAGTGGATAATATGCACGTGTGGATTAGTCAGGATTTCATTTTATATGGCCACTGACTCTTAACATCAGTGAAAAATGCAAAAATGTAAAATACTCAGCAGTATATTTCATATAGACACTCATTCAGAGATTCACTGAATAATACAAATATTTGAGATAGGCAGCATCCCGTTTCATATGGTTAAACAAAAAGAGCCTCACTGAGTAATGCACAACAGGGGAAGTGTTAGGAGTCTACTTTACGTAGCCTTTAATTTACAGAACCAGGAAATAATGCACACGTGTGGAATAGACACTAGTCTATTTTATGTGGCCGCAAAATCAAAGCCTTTTTGAATACTGCACATGTGGGGAATAATCAGTTGTCTGTTTCATATGGTGTTTCGTTTGGTGAATCAAAAACTTATGCACACCTTTGGAGTAAATTGGGTTCTATTTCAGAAGGCCACTCTTTCAGTGTTTTAGTGAATAATATGTATATCTGAAAAGTAAGGAATCTCTTTCACATGGCCACTCGTTCAGGGCCTCTGTGAAGAATACTCTTCTCAAAAATAGTCAAGCGTCTACTTTAAGAGGCATCGGAGGCAACACAACACATCTACAACCATATTATCTTTGATAAACCAGACAAAAACAGGCAATGGGGAAATGATTCCCTATTTAATAAATGGTGTTGGGAAAACTGGCTAGCCATGTGCAGAAAGCAGAAATTGGACCCCTTCCTGACACCTTACACTAAAATTAACTCCAGATGGATTAAAGACTTAAACGTAAGACCCGACACCATAAAAACCCTAGAAGAAAATCTAGGCAAAACCATTCAGGACATAGGAGTAGGCAAGGACTTCATGAACAAAACTCCCAAAGCATTGGCAACAAAAGCCAAAATAGACAAATAGGACCTAATCAAACTCCACAGCTTCTGCACAGCAAAACAAACAGTCACTAGAGTGAATCGGCAACCATCAGAATGGGAAAAAATCTTTGCAGTTTACGCATCCGACAAAGGGCTGATATCCAGAATTTACAAAGAACTCAAACAGATTTACAGGAAAAAAACAAACAAGCCCATTCAAAAATGGGCAAAGGATATGAATAGAAACTTTACGAAAGCAGACATACATGAGGCCAGCAAACATATGAAAAAGTGCTCATCGTCATTGGTCATTAGAGAGATGCAAATCAAAACCACATTGAGATACCATCTCACACCAGTTAGAATGGCGATCATTAAAAAATCTGGAGACAGCAGATGCTGGAGAGGATGTGGAGAAATAGGAACACTCTTACACTGTTGGTGGGAGTGTAAATTAGTTCAACCATTGTGGAAGACAGTGTGGCGATTCCTCAGGGACCTAGAAATAGAAATTCCATTTGACCCAGCAATCCCATTACTGGGTATCTATCCAAAGGATTATAAATCGTTCTACTATAAGGACACATGCACACGAATGTTCATTGCAGCACTGTTTACAATAGCAAAGACCTGGAACCAACCCAAATGCCCAACGATGATAGACTGGACTGGGAAAATGTGGCACATATACACCATGGAATATTATGCAGCAATCAAAAATGATGAGTTTGTGTCCTTTGTAGGGACATGGATGAATCTGTAGAACATCATTCTCAGCAAACTGACACAAGAACAGAAAAAGAAATACCGCATATACTCGCTCATAGGTGGGTGAGAAAAATGAGAACATGTGGACACAGAGAGGCAGTCTACTATACACTGGGGACTGTTGGGGGGAATGGGGGAGGGACAGCGGGGGGGGCTGGGGGGGATAGCCTGGGGATGAATACCAAGTGTGGGTGAAGGGGAGGAAAGCAGCAAAGCACACTGCCATGTGTGTACCTATGCAACTATCTTGCTCGTTCTGCACATGTACCCCCAAACCTATAATGCAATAAAAAAAAAAAAATAAATAAAAAAATAAATAAATAAATAAATAAATAAATAAATAAAAATAAAATAAAAACAATGGAGTGAAAAAAAAAAAATGGCTACACATTCACAGACCCTGTAGGTAATGAACACCTGGGCAATCCACCTGAGTCTCTTTTTTTATGCCCACTTAGTCAGAGTCTCATTCAGTAATACATACCTAGGGAAGAGTTACGTGTCTACTTCATGTAGCCACTCATTTAGAGCCTCAGTGAATAATGCACACCAGGGTAATAGTCGAGCATTTTTTATATGGCCACTCATTTTGTGCCTCACTGAGTGATACACAACTGAAGAATCCTAAGGATTCTATTTGATACTACCACGTATTTAGCACCTTATTGAATAATTCACAATGGAGAAATAGTCAGTTGTCTATTTTCTTTTTTATATATAGACACTTATTCAGAGTGTCACTGAATAATGCACAGCTAAGGAATAGTCTGGAGACTATTTGATATGACCCTTCACCCAGCGACTCAGTGGACAATGCAGAACTGAAAAATAGTCAAGAGGATAGGGTCAAGGGTTTATGTTATGTGGTCACTCGTTCAGAATCTCGCTGAAGAATACACACCTTGGGAATAGTCAGTGTCCAAGTCATATGGACACTCAATCACAGCATTACCGAATAATGCACAATGGGGCAATAGTAAGGAGTCTATTTCATATGGCCTGTCATTCGGAGGTTCAGTGCATAATAAACAGCTATGGAGTAGTCAGGATCCTATTTGAGGTAGCCCTAAATTAAGCAGCTCCGTGAATGATACACACATGTGTCAGAGTCAGGAGACTATTTGACATAGACACAGATACAGAAACTTTTCGAATACTGCACATAATCACTAGTCTGTTTCATATGGTGATCATAGTTTGGAGAATCAAAAATTAACTCACACCTGTTGAGCAAAATGGGTTCTATTTCATAAGGCCACTCTTTCAGTGTTTTAGTGAATAATATGTATATCTGATAATTCAGGAATCTCTTTCACATGGCCACTCGTTCAGGGCCTCTGTGAAGAACACTCCCCTCAAAAATAGTCAAGGATCTACTTCAAATTGCTACACATTCAAAGTCTCTGTATGTAATGAACACCCGGGAAATACACCTGAGTCTCTCTCTCTCTCTCTTTTTTTTTTACGAAAGGAAAAAAGAGGAAGAAAAAGAGGGAGAGAGAACAGGAATATTGCTTTACTCTATAAATGGGTATCAATAATGGCGGATTAATATTTTGTGTATTTAAAATGGAGAATGTATATTTTATTTATCTAAAGTGGAGAGTTCTACAAGTGCTTATTAAGTTTACTTGTTACTGATCTGAGTTCATATTCTGGATATCCTTATTAATTTTCTGTTTCTTTGAGTCTGAATCTCTTCATGGGTCTTATGTATCTGGGTGTCGGGATGCATTGATCCTTATACCACTCCATCCTTGTTAGTCTGAAATCTGCCATATCAAATGCATGAATTGCAACTCCTTTTTGTTTATTTATTTGTTTTCTTTCTTTATTTGGTTGGTAAATCTTTCTCTAACCCTTTGTTTTTAGTCTTTGTGTATCTTTGGATATGAAATGGGTCTGGATATAGTATATCGTTAGGTTTTGGCTGTATCATTTAATTAGAAAATTTAATCAATTTCAATTTAAGATTACTGCCATTTGATGTTAACTGGCTATTTTATCCATTTGTTGATGTAAATTCTTTCTGTTGATGCTCTTTACTTTTTGATATATTTTTAGAAAGGCTAATCCTGGTTGTTCCTTTCTGTGTGTAATGCTTCTTTCAGAAGTTTTTGTAAAGCAGGCTTGGTGGTAATAAAATCTCTGAGAACTTGCTTGTTCATAAAAGATTTTATTTTTCCTTCAATTGTAAAGCTTAGTTTGGCAGGATATGAAATTCTGGGCTGAAAGTTCTGTTCTTTAAGAATGTTAAATATTGGCCCCCACTCTCTTCTGGCTTGTAGGGTTTCTGCTGAGAGATCTGCTGTAAGTCTAATAGGTAACCTGACCTTTCTCTCTGGCTGCCCTTAGTATTTTCTCCTTCATTTCAACCCTGGTGAATCTAATGATTATGTGTCTTGGGGTTGCTCTTCCTAAGGAATATCTTTGTGGTGTTCTCTGTATTACCTGAGGTTGAATGGTATCCTGCTTTGATAGATTGGAAAAATTCTCCTGGATAATATCCTGAAGAGTATTTTCCAGCTGGGATTCATTCTCTCCATCACATTCAGGTACACCTATCAAACGTAGATTAGGTCTTTTCACATAGTCCCATAATTCTTGGAGACTTTGCTCATTCCTTTTTATCCTTTTTTCTCTATTCTTGTCTTCTCATTCCATTTCATTAAGTCGGTCTTAGACCTCTGATATTCTTTCTTCTGCTTGATTAATTCGGCTATTCAAACTTGTGCATATTTCACTAAGTTCTTGTGTTGTATTTTTCAACTCCATTAGTTCATTTATATTCCTTTCTATATTGTCCATTCTTTTTAACATTTCGTCTAACCTTTCTTCAAAGTTCTTAGTTTCTTTACATTGGGTTAGAACAAGTTGTTTCAATTCCCAGAAGTTTTTTACCATCCACCTTCTAAAGCGTCCTTCAGATACTGGAACACAGTCCTCTTCCATTAGGGCTTGTTCCATTGCTGATGAGGAATTACTATCCCCTGTAAAGGGAGAGGGGTTCTGACTTTCGGTTGTCTCGGCTTTTTAGGCTGTTTTTTTTTCTTTATTGTGAATTTATCCATCTGATGTCTTTACAATTAGCGCCTTTCTGATTAAGTTCCTGAAAGGATGTCCAATTTATTGATTCCCAGTGCTGGAATCCGAGCAAGCCACTGCGCCGGCCAAAACAACAGCGATAAAACTGATGGTGCTCTTCTGCCTGGGAATCTCTGGTCTGGCTTTCTTCTTGAGTCTGCAACAAGCGACTCTGCCTTCCCAGAGCTCCAAACACCAGTCAGTAGAGGAACCAGTCTCGCTCACTTTGCACAGAGAGCTACCGTGCCAAAGCAATGACAAAACCGCTGCACCGGCCACAGAAGTTGTGCTGGTGACCCGCGGGGCTCCTCCACTGGAAATATTTTGGTCCGTGGGAGACGAAAATTCCTCTGAAAATGTGGTGTCCTCACGTTTTCCGAGCTTTAACTGGGAGCTACTATCCTGAGCTGGTAGAGATCAGCCATCTTGGATCTCTCTCACATAAACTAGTAAACCAGGAGGAAATGGATAAATGTTTGAAAGCCTGTGTCCTCCCAAGCCTAAACCAGGAGGAAGCCAAAACTATGAATAGACCAATAACAACGTCTGAAGTTGAGGCAGCTATTAAGAGCCTACCACACAAAAAAATCACAGGTCCAGATGGGTTCACAGCCGAATTCTACCAGACACACAAAGAGAATCTGGTACCATTCCTTCTGAAATTATTCCAAATAATTCAAAAAGAGAGAACTCTTCCCAAATCATTTTATGAGACCAACATCATTCTGATACCAAAATCCAGCAGAGACTCAACAAGAAAAGAAAACTTCAGGCCAATATCCATGATGAACATATATGCAAACATCTTAAATAAAATACTGGCAAACCGATTACTACAGCACATTAAAAAACTTATTCATTATGATCAAGTAGGATTCATCCCAGGGATGCAAGTCTGGTTCAACATACACGTCTATATATTTAATTCACCACATAAACAAAAGCAAACACAAAAACCACATGATTATCTCAATTGATGCAGAGAAGGCATTTTACAAAATTCAGCAGCCCTTTATGCTAAAAACCCTCAATAAACTTGGTATTGATGGAACATATCTCAAAGTAATAAAAGCGGAAGAAGAGGCAAGATGGCGTCGTAGAAGCGACTCAGGACTGCAGCTCTCAGTGATGGCAAAGAGGGTGAGTCCTAGCCGCATTCTTGGATGGACCTTTCTAGCCCACAGAGCATTGAAAGTCCCACAGGACGCTAGTAAAGTAAAGCCGGCTAACGCAGCCGGCTCGCTCGGCCGCTTCGGCCGGCGCTGCAGCGGGACCCGGCATGGAACTGACTGGTCTGGGTGCCCTGTTAAACCGGCAATCTGAGAGTCTGAAGGGCAGATTGGCACGTCCATCTGATTGAACGGGAATTGGACAGTGAGTCAGACCAGGAGTTTCCTGGGAGTTTCCTGGGAAGCATGATCTGAGCCGGTGAAGTGGGCAGCGGCACGGGAGATCACACGGATCCCAGTGCCCTATTGGCAGGCTACTGGGGCACCAGTGAGAGAGTCGACCTTTCAGCTCGTGGAGAGGGAGAGAGAGAGAGAGAGAGGATGGACTCTGAGAACGGGAGCTGGGTGATCGGGCTCTGCAGGTCCCACCCTCACAGGGACAAGCAGGGCAGTGACTGGAGACGCTTGGGGCTGAGAGTTTTGCTGCCGGCATCTAGGACGGTGCAGCCCGGTGAGGGAGGGGTGTCCACCATTGCTGACACAATCCGCCCCTATTGAAGTACCGCCCAGCTCTGACGCAGCCTGCCATTGCCAAGGCAACCTTCCATAACAGAGAGACTCCCAGGAGAGGGGAGCTCTCCACAGCAGAAGGGAGCCCAGCAGCAACAGGGCAGACCCACGCTAGCAGGTCAGAGCCCCGGCAGGCAAATAGTGAATAGACTGCCACCTAGTGGGGCAGGACAGTGCAACAGATACTCATAAAAAAAGCGCCAACTCCCTGAAACAGAGCATATAAGGAAGGGAAAAAAGGGTGGTGTTTTAGGAGTTCTATTGCAGCAGACATAAACAACCTACCAACAATTCTGAATGAACAACGGAGCTCACAGCTCAGCACAGGAGCTCCTATAAAGCACAAACCGTCTCCTTAAGCACCTCCCGGACCCCTGTATATCCAAAGAGTCACCGCAAAAAAGGACTAATCAGACTGACATTTGGCGGTCATCATGCTGGAACAAAGACAGCAGAAGAAGAAACTGGTATCATCCCTCACTCTCCCACAGCTGCTACAGGTATACTCCAGACAAACAGGGCCTAAAGTGGACCTCAGCACTCATAGAGCAGAGGGGCTAGACCACTAAAAGGAAAACTAAGTAACAGAAATACTTCATCATCAACAATCTCAGCATCCACACAGAGACCCAATTGAAAAATCAGCAACTACTAAGACGACAGGCGGATAAATACATAAAGATGGGATGAAACCAGCGCAAAAAGGAGGAAAACACCCAAAACCAAAACATCTCACCTCCTACAAAGGACAAAAACTCCTCACCAGCAAGGGAACAAAGCTAGACGGAGAATGAGTGTGACGAAAGGATGGAATCAGACTTCAGAAAGTGGATAATGAGAAACTTCATTGAGCTAAAAGAACATGTTCTAAATCAGTGCAAAGAAACTAAGAACTTTAAAAAAAGATTTGAAAAAAAATTCGAGGAATTCATAACAAGAATGGACAACTTAGAGAGGAATATGTATGAATTGAAGGAGCTGAAAAACACAACACGAGAACTTCGTGAAGCATGCACAAGTTTCAAGAGCCGAATTGACCAAGCAGAAGAAAGAATATCAGAAATTGACGATCAACTCAATGAAATAAAACGTGAAACCAAGATTAAAGAAAAAAGCACAAAAATGAATGAACAAAATCTCCAAGAAATGTGGGACGATGTGAAGATACCCAACCTACGTTTTATAGTTGTATCAGAATGAGATGAAGAGAATGAATCTAAGCTGGAAAACACTCTTCAGGATATTATTCAGGAAAATTTCAACAACCTAGGAAGACAGGTCAATACTGAACTCCAGGAAATACAGAGAACACCACAAAGATACTCCACAAGAAGAGCAACCACAAGGCACATAATCGTTAGATTCACCAGGGTGGAAATGAAGGTGAAAATACTAAGGGTAGCCAGAGAGAAAGGTCGGGTCACCCACAAAGGGAAGCCCATCAGACACACAGCAGATATCTTGGCAGAGACTCTACAAGCCAGAAGAGAGTGGGGGCCAATATTCAACATCCTTAAAGAAAAGAACTTTCAACCCAGAATTTCATATCCAGCCAAACTGAGCTTCATAAGTGAAGGAAAAATAAAATCCTTCATGAACAAGCAAGTACTCAGAGATTTTGTCACCACTAGGCCGGCTTTACAAGAGCTCCTGAAAGAGGCACTACACATAGAAAGAAACAACCAGTACCAGCCATCCTAAAAGCATACCAAATGCTAAAGGGCATCAACAAAATGAAGAATCTACATGAACCAATGGGCAAAACAGCCAGGTAGCATCAAAATGAAAGGATCAAATTCACACATAACAATATTAACCCTAAATGTAAATGGGCTAAATGCACCAATCAAAAGACACAGACTGGCAAATTGGATATAAAACCAAAACTTATCGGTGTGCTGTATCCAGGAAACCCAACTCACACGCAAAGATACACAAATGCTCAAAATAAAAAGATAGAGGAAGATTTACCAAGCAAATGGAGAGCAAAAGAAAGCAGGAGTTGCAATTCTCGTCTCTAATAAAATAGACTTTAAAGCAACAAAGATCAAAAGAGACAAAGAAGGTCATTACATAATGGTAAAAGGATCGATACAATAAGAAGAGGTAACGATTCTAAATATATATGGACCCAATGTAGGAGCACCCAGATATATAAGGCAAGTTCTTAATGACTTACAAAGAGAGTTAGACTCCCACACAATAATAGTGGGAGACTTTAACACTCCACTGTCAATATCAGACAGATCAACCAGACAGAAAATTAACAAGGATATACAAGACTTGAACTCAGAGCTGGAACAAGCAAACCTGATAGATATTAACAGAGCTCTCCACCCCAAATCCACAGAATATACATTCTTCTCAGCACCACATCACACTTACTCCAAAATTGACCACATAATTGGAAGTAAAGCACTCCTCAGCAAATGCCAAACAACTCTAATCATAACAAACAGTCTCTCAGATCATAGTGCAATCAAGTTGGAACTCAGAATTCAGAAAATAACTCAGAACTGCACAGCTTCATGGAAAATGAACAACTGGCTCTTGAATGTTGATTGGATAAACAATGAAATGAAGGCAGAAATAAAGAAGTTTTTTGAAACCAATGAAAATGAAGACACAACGTATCAGAATCTACGAAACACGTTTAAAGCAGTCTGTAGAGGAAAATACATAGCAATAAGTGCCCACATGAGAAGAGTGGAGAGATCCAAAATTGACACCCTATCCTCAAAATTGAAAGAGCTAGAGGAGCAAGATCAAAAAAGCTCAAAACCTAGCCAAAGACAAGAAATAACTAAGATCAGAGCAGAACTGAAGGAGATAGAGACAAGAAAAACCCTTCAAAAAATCAAAAAATCAAAGAGCTGGTTTTTCGAAAAGATCAACAAAATAGACAGACCACTAGCCAGACTGATAAAAAAGAAAAGAGAGAACAACCAAATAGATGCAATAAAAAACGATAATGGGGAAATCACCGCAAATTCCACAGAAATTCAAACCATCATCAGAGAATACTACAAACAACTCTATGCACATAAACTAGTAAATCAGAAAGAAATAGATAAATTCCTGGACGCCTGTGTCCTCCCAAGCCTAAAAAAGGAAGAAGCCGAAACTATGAATAGACCAATAACAAGGTCTGAAGTTGAGACAGCAATTAAAATCCTACCACACAAAAAAAGCCCAGGTCCAGATGGGTTCACAGCTGAATTCTACAAGACACACAAAGAGGATCTAGTACAATTCCTTCTAAAACTATTCCAAAGAATCCATAAAGAGGGAACCCTTCCCAAATCATTTTATGAGACCAACATCATCCTGATACCAAAACCCGGCAGAGACTCAACAAGAAAAGAAAACTTCAGGCCAATATCCATGATGAACATAGAGGCAAAAATCTTCAATAAAATACTGGCAAACCGATTGCAACAGCACATTAAAAAACTTATCCATCATGATCAAGTAGGATTCATCCCGGGGATGCAAGGCTGGTTCAACATACGCAAGTCTATAAATGTAATTCACCACATAAACAGAAGCAAAAACAAAAACCACATGATTATCTCAATTGACGCAGAGAAGGCATTTGACAAAATTCAACAGCCCTTTATGCTAAAAACCCTCAATAAACTTGGTATTGATGGAACATATCTCAAAGTAATAAAAGCTATTTACGACAATCCAACAGCCAATATCATACTTAATGGGCGAAAACTGGAAGCATTCCCTTTGAAATCGGGCACTAGACAAGGATGCCCTCTCTCACCACTCCTATTCAACATAGTACTGGAAGTTCTAGCCAGAGCAACCAGGCAAGAAAAAGAAATAAAGGGTATTCAAATAGGAAAGGTGGAAGCCAAATTGTCTCTATTTGCAGACGATATGATAGTATACCTAGAAGACCCCATCACCTCAGCCCAAAAGCTCCTGCAACTGATAAGCAGTTTTAGCAAAGTCTCAGGATATAAAATCAATATTCAGAAATCACAAGCATTCCTATACACCAACAATAGACTTAAAGAGAACCAAATCAAAAACGAACTGCCATTCACAATTGCTACAAATAAAATAAAATACCTAGGAATACAACTCACAAGGAATGTAAGGGACCTCTTTAAGGAAAACTATAAACCACTGCTCAACAAAATAAGAGAGGACACAAACAGATGGAGAAACATTCCATGTTTGTGGTTAGGAATAATCAATATCGTGAAAATGGCTATACTGCCCAAAGTAATTTACACAATCAATGCTATCCCCATCAAACTACCATTGAATTTCTTCACAGAACTGGAAAAAACCACCATGAATTTCATATGGAACCAAAAAAGAGCCCGCATAGCCAAGTCAATTCTAAGCAAAAAGAACACAGCTGGAGGCGTCACACTACCAGACTTCAAACTATACTATAAGTCTACAGTCATCAAAACAGCATTGTACTGGTACCAAAACAGAGATATAGACCAATGGAACAGAACAGAAGCATCGGAGGCAACACAACCTATCTACGGCCATGTTATCTTTGATAAACCAGACAAAAACAAGCAATGGGGAAAGGATTACCTATTTAATAAATGGTGTTGGGAAAACTGGCTAGCCATGTGCAGAAAGCAGAAACCGGACCCCTTCCTGACACCTTACACTAAAATTAACTCCAGATGAATTAAAGACTTAAACATAAGACCTGACACCATGAATACCCTAGAAGAAAATCTAGGCAAAACCATTCAGGACATAGGAGTAGGCAAGGACTTCATGAATCAAAACAACAAAAGCATTGGCAACAAAAGCCAAAATAGACAAATGGGACCTAATCAAACTCCACAGCTTCTGCACGGCAAAAGCAACAGTCACTAGAGTGAATCGGCAACCATCAGAATGGAAAAAAATCTTTGAGGTTTACACATCTGACAAAGTGCTGATATCCAGAATTTACAAAGAACTCAAACAGATTTACAGGAAATAAACAAACAAGCCCATTCAAAAATGGGCAAAGGATATGAACAGACACTTTACAAAAGAAGATATACATGAAGCCAACAAACATATGAAAAAATGCTCATCATCACTGGTCATTAGAGAGATGCAAAACAAATCGATATTGAGATACCATCTCACACCAGTTAGAATGGTGATCATTAAAAAATCTGGAGACAGCAGATGCTGGAGAGATTGTGGAGAAATAGGAACACTCTTACAATGTTAATAGGTGTGTAAATTAGTTCAACCATTGTGCAAGACAGTGTGGCGATTCCTCAGGGACCTAGAAATAGAAATGCCATTTGACCCAGCAATCCCATTACTGGGTATGTATCCAAAGGACTATAAATCGTTCTACTATAAGGACACATGCACACGAATGTTCATTGCAGCACTGTTTACAATAGCAAAGAACCGCAACCAACCCAAATGCCCAACGATGATAGACTGGATTGGGAAAATGTGGCACATATACACCATGGAATATTATGCAGCAATCAAAAATGATGAGTTTGTGTCCTTTGTAAGGACATGGATGAATCTGGAGAACATCATTCTCAGCAAACTGACACAAGAACAGAAAAAGAAATACCGCATATACTCACTCATAGGTGGGTGAGAAAAATGAAAACACATGGACAAAGAGAGGCGGTGTACTATACACTGGGGTCTATTGGGGGGAATGGGCGAGGGACAGCGGGTGGGGGGCTGGGGAGGGACAGACTTGGGATAAATGCCAGTGTGGGTGAAGGGGAGGAAGGCAGCAAAGCACACTGCCATGTGTGTACCTATGCAACAATCTTGCACGTTCTGCACATGTACCCCAGAACCTATAATGCAATAAAAATTAAAAAAAAGAAGACATATATGAGACCAACAAACACATAAAAAAATGCTCATCATCACTAGTCATTAGAGAGATGCAAATCAAAACCACATTGACATACCATCTCATGCCAGTTAGAATGGTGATTATTAAAAAATTTGTGACAGCAGATGGTGGAGAGATTGTGGAGAAATAGGAACACTCTTACACTGTTAGTGGGAGTGTAAATTAGTTCAACCATTGTGGAAGTCAGTGTGGCGATTCCTCAAGAACCTAGAAATAGAAATCCCATTTGACCCAGCAATTCCATTACTGGGTATATATCCAAAGGACTATAAATCGTTCTACTATAAGGACACATGCACACGAATGTTCATTGCAGCACTGTTTACAATAGCAAAGACCTGGAACCAAAACAAATACCCATCGATGATAGACTGGACTGGAAAAATGTGGCACATATGCACCATGGAATATTATGCAGCAATCAAAAATGATGAGTTTGTGTCCTTTGTAAGGATATTGATGAATCTGGAGAACATCATTCTCAGCAAATTGATACAAGAACAGGAAACGAAATACCGCATATTTGCACTCATAGGCGGGTGAGAAAAATGAGAACACATGGACACAGGTAGGGGGTCTACTTCACACTGGAAACTGTTGGAGGAATGGGGGAGGGACAGCAGGGAGGCTGGGGAGAAATAGCCTGGGGATAAATGCCAAGTGTGGGTCAAGGGGAGAAAAACAGCAAAACACACTGTCATGTGTGTACCTATGCAACTACCTTGCACGTTCTGCACATGTACCCCAACGGTTATAATGCAATAAAAACTTAAAAAAAAAATTTTAGGGAGAACTTCCAAGATGGCGTCGTATAGGCGACTCGGGATTGCAGCTCTCAGTGAAGGCGCAGAGGGTGAGTCCTAGCCGCATTCTCGGACACATTTTTTGCCCACGGAACGTTGAAAATTCGAGGTGTGGGAGAGACACGGAATGCTAGCATAGCCAGCTTGCGCGGCCGCTTCAGCTGGTTCTGCAGCGCAGCAGCACCAGACAAAAAACTCACTGGTCCGGGTGCCCTGTTAAACTGGCAATCTGAGATTTGGAAGGGCAGATTGGCATGTCCATCTGATTGAATGGGACTTGGACAATAAGCCAGACCAGAAGATTCCTGGGAATCGTGATTTGAGCCGGTGCAGTGGGCAGCGGCACGGGAGATCGCACGTATCCCAGTGCCCTATCAGCAAGCTACTGGTGCGCCAGTGAGAGTGTCAACCGTTCAGCTTAACCAGAGGAAGAGAGAGAGAGAGAGAGAAAGGACAGAATCTGAGGCAGGGAGCTGGGTGATCGGGCTCGGCGGGTTCCACCCGGATGGGGACAAGTAGGGCAGCGATTGGAGGCGCTCGGGGCTGAGAGTTTTGCTGCCGGCATCTAGGACAGTGCAGCACGGTGCAGGAGGGGCATCTGCCACGACTGACTCAATCCCCCCCTACTGAAGTACCGCCCAGGGCTGACACAGCCTGCTTTTGCCGAGGCAACCTGCATTAACAGAGAGACTCCGCCAGCAGGGCGGAGAAAGCCACAGCAGGGCGGAACAAGCCACAGCAACAGGGAGGACCCGCGCAAGCAGGGCGGAGCCCCGGCAGGCAAATAGTGAATAGACTGAGACCTATCAGGGCAGGACAGTGAAACAGATACTCATAAAGAAAGCCCCAACTCCCTGAGACAGAGCATCTAAGGGGGAAAAAAGAAGGTTGTTTTATGAGTTCTGTTGCAGGAGACATAAACAAATCCTCCCAATTGAAAAATCAGCAACTGCTAAGACGACAAGTGGATAAATCCATAAAGATGGGAAGAAACCAGCGGAAAAAGGAGGAAAACACGCGAAACCAAGACACTTCACCTCCTACAAACAACCAAAACTCCTCACCAGCAAGGGAACATAGCTGGACGGAGAATGAGTGTGATGAAATGACAGAATCAGACTTCATAAAGTGGACCATGAGAAATTTCAGTGAGCTAAAAGAACATGTTCTAAATCAGTGCACAGAAACTAAGAACCTTGAAAAAGATTTGAAAAATATTCGAGGAAATGATAACAACAATGGACAACTTAGAGACGAATATGAATGAATTGAAGGAGCTGAAAAACACAACACGAGAAATTCGCGAATCATGCAAAAGTTTCAACAGCCGAATTGACCAAGCAGGAGAAAGAATATCAGAAGTCGAAGATCAACTCAATGAAATAAAACGAGAAACCAAGATCAAAGAAAAAAGTGCAAAAAGAAATGAACAAAATCTCCAAGAAATGTGGGACTAGGTGAAGAGACCCAACCTACGTTTGATAGGTGTACCAGAATGAGATGAAGAGAATGAATCCAAGCTGGAAAACACTCTTTAAGATATTATAAAGGAAAATTTCCCCAACCTAGCAAGACAGGTCAATACTCAACTCCAGGAAATACAGAGGACACCACAAAGATATTCTGCAAGAAGAAAAACCACAAGGCACATAACCGTCAGATTCACCAGGGTTGAAATGAAGGAGAAAATGTTAAGGGCAGCCAGAGAGAAAGGTCGGGTCACCCACAAAGGGAAGCCCATGAGACTCACAGCAGATCTCTCAGCAGAGACTCTACAAGCCAGAAGAGAGTGGGGGCCAATATTCAACATCCTTAAAGAAAAGAACTTTCAACCCAGAATTTCATATCCAGCCAAAGTGAGCTTCATAAGTGAAGGAAAAATAAAATCCTTCAGGAACAAGCAAGTACTCAGTGATTTTGTCACCACTAGGCCTGCTTTACAAGAGCTACTGAAAGAGGCACTACACATAGAAAGAAACAACCAGTACCAGCCATCCTAAAAGCATACCAAATGCTAAAGACCATCAACAAAATGAAGAATCTACAAAAACCAATGGGCAAAACAGCCAGCTAGCATCAAAATGGCAGTATCAAATACACACATAACAATATTAACCCTAAATGTAAATGGCCTAAATGCACCAATCAAAAGACACAGACTGGCAAATTGGATAAAAAGGCAAAACCCGTCGGTGTGCTGTATTCAGAAAACCCATCTTACACGCAAGGATACACAAAGGCTCAAAATAAAGGGATGGAGAAAGATTTACCAAGCAAATAAAGAGCAAAAGAAAGCAGAAGTTGCAATTCTCGTCTCTGATAAAATAGACTTTAAAGCAACAGAGATCAAAAGGGACAAAAAAGGTCATTACATAATGGTAAAATGATCGATACAACAAGAAGAGCTAACGATTCTAAATATATATGGAACCAATGCAGGAGCACACAGATATATAAGGCAAGTTCTTAATGACTTGCAAAGAGACTTAGACTCCCACACAATAATAGTGGGAGACTTTAACACTCTACTGTCAATAGCAGACAGATCAACCAGACAGAAAATTAACAAAAATATCCAGGACTTGAACTCAGACCTGGAACAAGCAAACCTGATATATATTTACAGAACTCTCCACCCCAAATCCACAGAATATACATTCTTCTCAGCACCACATCACACCTACTCCAAAATTGACCACATAATTGGAAGTAAAGCACTCCTCAGAAAATGCAAAACAACTGAAATCATAACAAACAGTCTCTCAGACCATAGTGCAATCAAGTTGGAACTCAGAATTCAGAAAATAACTCAGAACCGCACAGTTTCATGGAAACTGAACAACTGGCTCTTGAATGTTGATTGGATAAACAATGAAATGAAGGCAGAAATAAAGAAGTTCTTCGAAAACAATGAGAATGAAGACACAACGTACCAGAATCTCTGGGACACATTTAAAGCAGTCTGTAGAGGAAAATATATAGCAATAAGTGCCCACATGACAAGAGTGAAGAGATTCAAAATTGATACCCTATCATCAAAATTGAAAGAGCTAGAGGAGCAAGATCAAAAAAGCTCAAAACCGAGCCGAAGACAAGAAATAACTAAGACCAGAGCAGATCTGAAGGAGATAGAGACACGAAAACCCTTCAGAAAATCAATAAATCTAAGAGCTGGTTTTTTGAAAAGATCAACAAAATAGACAGACCCCAAGCCAGACTGATAAAAAAAAGAGATCAACAAAATAGATGCAATACAAAACGATAAAGGGGAAATCACCACAGATTCCACAGAAATTCAAACCATCATCAGAGAATACTACAAACAACTCTATGCACGTAAAGTAGTAAATCCGGAAGAAATGGATAAATTCCTGGACGCCTGTGTCCTCCCAAGCCTAATCCAGGAGGAAGCCGAAACTATGAGTAGATCAATAACAAGGTCTGAAGTTGAGGCAGCATTAAGAGCCTAGCACACAAAAAAAGCCCTGGTCCAGATGGGTTCACAGAAGAATTCTATCAGACACACAAAGAGGATCTGGTACCATTCCTTCTGAAACTATTCCAAATAATTCAAAAAGAGAGAACCCTTCCCAAATCATTTTATGAGACCAACATCATCCTGATATTGATACCCAGCAGAGACTCAACAAGGAAAGAAAACTTCAGGCCAATATCCATGATGAACATAGAGGCAAAAATCTTCAATAAAATACGGGCAAACCGATTGCAACAGCACATTAAAAAACTTATCCATCATGATCAAGAAGGATTCATCCCAGGGATGCAAGGCTGGTTCAACATACGCAAGTCTATAAATGTAATTTACCACATAAAAAGAAGCAAAAACAAAAACCACATGATTATCTCAATCGACGCAGAGAAGGCATTTGACAAAATTCAACAGGCCTTTATGCTAAAAACCCTCAATAAACTTGGTATTGATGGAACATATCTCAAAGTAATAAAAGCAATTTACAACAAAAAACAGCCAATATCATACTTAATGGGCAAAAACTGGAAGCATTCCTTTTGAAATCTGGCACTAGACAAGGATGCCCTCTCTCACCACTCCTATTCAACATAGTACTGGAAGTTTTAGCCAGAGCAATCAGGCAGGAAAAATAAATAAAGCGTATTCAAATAGGAAAGGTGGAAGCCAAATTGTCTCTATTTGCAGACGACATGATAGTATACCTAGAAGACCCCATCACCTGAGCCCAAAAACTCCTGAAACTGATAAGCAACTTCAGCAAAGTCTCAGGATATAAAATCAATGTTCAAAAATCACAAGCATTCCTATACACCAATAACAGACTTAAGGAGAACCAAATCAAGAGCGAACTGCCATTCACAATTGCTACAAAGAAAATAAAATACCTAGAAATACAACTCACAAGAAACGTAAGGGACCTCGTTAAGGAAAACTACAAACCACTTCTCAACGAAATAAGAGAGGACACAAACAAATGGAGAAACATTCCATGTTCGTGGTTAGGAAAAATCAATATCGTGAAAATGGCTATACTACCCAAAGTAATTTACACAATCAATGCTATCCCCATCAAACTACCATTGAATTTATTCACAGAAGTTGTAAAAACCACCATTAACTTCATATGAAGCCATGTCAATTCTAAGCAAAAAGAACACAGCGGGAAGCATCACACTACCAGACTTCAAACTATACTACAAGGCTACAGTAATCAAAACAGCATGGTACTGGTATCAAAACAGAGATTTAGAGCAATGAAACAGAACAGAGGCATAGGAGGCAACACAGCATATCTGCAACCATATAATCTTTGATAAACCAGACAAAAACAAGCAACGGGGAAAGGATTCCCTGTTTCATAAATGGTGTTGGGAAAACTGGCTAGCCATGTGCAGAAAGCAGAAACTGGGCTTCTTCATGATACCTTACACTAAAATTAACTCCAGAAGGATTAAAGGCTTAAACATAAGAACTGACACCATAAAAACACTAGAAGAAAATCTAGGCAAACCATTCAGGACATAGGAGTAGGCAAAGACTTCATGAATAAAACACAAAAAGCATTGGCAACTAAAGCCAAAATAGACAAATGGGACCTAATCAAACTCCAGTGCTTCTGCACGGCTAAAGAAACAGTTACTAGAGTGAATCAGCAACCATCAGAATGGGAAAAAATCTTTGCAGTTTACACATCAGACAAGGGGCTGATATCCAGAATTTACGAAGAACTCAAACAGATTTACAGGCAAAAAAAAAAAAAAAAAACAAGCCCATTCAAAAATGTGCAAAAGATATGAACAGACACTTTACAAAGAAGACGTACATGAGGCCAACAAACATATGAAAAAATGCTCATCATCACTGGTCATTAGAGAGATGCAAATCAAAACTACATTGAGATACCATCTCACGCCAGTTAGAATGGCGATCATTAAAATATCTGGAGACAGCAGATGCTGGAGAGGATGTGGAGAAATCGGGACACTCTTACACTGTTGGTGGGAGTGTAAATTAGCTCAACCATTGTGGAAGACAGTGTGGCGATTCCTCAGGGATGTAGAAATAGAAATTCCATTTGACCCAGCAATCCCATTACTGGGTATATATCCAAAAGATTATAAATCATTTTACTATAAGAACACAGGAACACAGGCACAAAAATATTCATTGCAGCACTGTTTACAATAGCAGAGAACTGGAACTAACCCAAATGCCCAACGATGATAGACTGGACTGGGAAAATGTGGCACATATACACCATGGAATATTATGCAGCAATCAAAAATGATGAGTTTGTGTCCTTTGTAAGGACATGGATGAATCTGGAGAACATCATTCGCAGCAAACTGACACAAGAACAGAAAAAGAAATACCGCATATACTCACTCATAGGTGGGTGAGAAAAATGAGAACACATGGACACAGAGAGGCGGTCTACTATACACTGGGGTCTATTGGGGTGAATGGGGGAGGGACAGTGGGGGGCGGGAGAGGGATAGCCTGGGGATGAATGCCAAGTGTGGGTGAAGGGGAGGACGGCAGCAAAACACACTGCCATTTGTGTACCCATGCAACTACCTTGCACATTCTGCACATGTACCCCAAAACCTATAGTGCAATAAAAATTTTAAAAAAATATATTCCATGGTCTATATGTGCCACATTTTTTCAGTCCAGCCTATCATCGATGGGCATTTGGGTTGGTTCGAGGTCTTTGCTATTGTAAACAGTACTGCAATGAACATTCGTGTGCATGTGTCCGTATAGTAGAACAATTTATAGTCCTTCGGATATATACAAAGTAATGGGATTGCTGGGTCAAATGGAATTTCTATTTCTAGGTCCTTGAGGTATCGCCACACTGTCTTCCATAATGGTTGAACTAATTTCCACTCCCACCAACAGTGTAAGAGTGTTCCTATTTCTCCACATCCTCTTCAGCATCTGCTGTCTCCAGATTTTTTTAATGATCACCATTCTAACTGGCCTGAGATGGTATCTCAATGTGGTTTTGATTTGCATCTCTCTAATGACCAATGATGATGAGCATTTTTTCATGTTTATTGGCCTCATATGTGTCTTCTTTTGTAAAGTGTCTGTTCATATCCTTTGCCCATTTTTGAATGGGCTTCTTCGTTTTGTTCCTGTAAATCTGTTTAATTTCTTTGTAGATTCTGGATATCAGCCCTTTGTCAGATGCGTAAAGTGCAAAGATTTTTTCCCATTCTGATGGTTGCCGATTCACTCTAGTGACGGTTTCTTTTGCGGTGCATAAGCTGCGGAGTTTGATTAGCCTAACTGAAAAACATACACCTTGGGAAAAGTTAAAATTCTATTTCGTATAGCCACTCATTTAGAGCGAAAGGTAAAAACGCACGACTGAGGAGCATTCAGGAGGCTCTATTTTATGGTCACTCATTCAGAGCTTCACAGAATAAAGCAGACCTATGAAAATGTCAGGAGTGTATTTCACACGGCCACTTATTCAGAACCTCAGTGAGGAATCATATATATCAGGAAAATACTCAGGATTGTATTATATATAGCCACTTATTCAGAGACTCACTGAATAATGCACAGCTAAGGAATAGTCTGGAGACTATTTGATATGACCCTACACCCAGCGACTCAGTGGACAATGCAGAACTGAAAAATAGTCAAGAGGATAGAGTCAATGGTTTATGTTATGTGGTCACTCATTGAGAATGTCATTGAAGAATACACATCTTGGGAATAGTCAGTGTCCAAGTCATATGGACACTGAATCACAGCATTACCGAATAATGCACAATGGGGAAATAGTAAGGAGTCTATTTCGTATGGCCTGTCATTCGGTGCTTCAGTGCTTAATAAACAGCTGTGGAGTAGTCAGGACCCTATTTAAGGTAGCCCCAGATTAAGCAGCTCCGTGAATGATACACATATGTGTCAGAGTCAGGAGACTTTGACATAGACACTCATACAGAACCTTTTCGCATACTGCACATGTGGGGAATAATCACCAGTCTGTTTCATATGGTGATTAGTTTGAAGAATCAAAAAATAACGCACACCTGTTGAGTAAAATGAGTTCTATTTCATAAGGCCACTCTTTCAGTGTTTTAGTGAATAATATGTATATCTGATAAGTCAGGAATCTCTTTCACATGGCCACTTGCTCAGGGCCTCTGTGAAGAATACTTCCGTCAAAAATAGTCAATGGTCTACTTCAAATGACTACACATTCAAAGCCTTTGTACGCAATGAACACCTGGGCAATACACCTGAGTCTCTTTTTTATGCCCACTTAGTCAGAGACTCATTCAATAATACACAACAAAGGAAGATTTAAAAGTCTACTTTATGTAGCCACTCATTTCGAGCCTCAGTGAATAATGCACACCAGGGTAATAGTCAAGCATTTTTTATATGGCCACTCATTTTGTGCCTCACTGAGTGATACACAACTGGAGAATCCTAAGGATTCTATTTGATACTACCACGTATTTAGCACCTTATTGAATAATTCACAATGGAGCAATAGTCAGGTGTCTATTTTATGTGGTCTATTATTCAATCTTTCAGTGAATAGTAAACTTCTATGGAGTAATCAGGACGGTGTTTAACATAGCCACGAATTAAGTGTTTTTGCTGAATGATACGCACCTGTGTGATAGTCAGGAATCTATTTTATATGAACTCTAATTTTGTGTATCACTGAGTAATACACACCTGGGGAAGTCTCAGGAGTCTATTTGGTATGGACACTCAAAAAGAGCCTGTTTGATTAATGCACACATGGATAGTAATGAGAAGTCTATGTTATACGGCTCCTCATTCAGACAAACTGAATAATGCACATGTGGAGTAAATAGAAGTCCGTTTCATATGGCCCCTCTTTCACAGCCTCACTGAATATTACACACTTGTGATATAGTTTAGAGTCTATTTTTTATGGCCACTCATTCAGGGAATCACTAAATAATGCACACCTGTGGAATAGGCAGAAGACTCTTTCCTATGGCCACTCGTTAATAGACTCACTAAGTGTACACACCTGGAGAAATAGTCAGGATTTACCTTTATCCCCTCATTCAGAGTCTCACCTAATAATGCACACCTGTGGAATAGTCAGGAGACTTTTTCATGTGGCCTCTAATTCGGAGTGTCGCTGAATAATGTGGTGTAGTCAGGAGTCTATTTCATGTAGACACATATTCAGAGCTTCAGTGAATAAGACAGACACTTGATATAGTAAAGATTCTAATTGATATGGAAACATATTCTGAGCCTCACTGAATAACACACACCTGGGGAATAATTTGGAGTCTATTTTCGATGGACATATATTCAGATCCTCGGAAAATGATGCACACCTGTGGAGTAGCCAGGAGTCTATTTTATTAGGACACCCATTCATAGCCACAGTGAATAACATGCACGTGTGTATTAGTCAGGATTCCATTTTATATGGCCACTGACTCGTAACCTCAGTGAAAAATGCAAAAAAGTAAAATACTTAGCAGTCTATATCATATAGGCACTCATTCAGAGATTCACTGAATAATAAAAGTATTTGAGATAGACAGCCTCCTGTTTCATATTGTCATACAAAAAGAGCCTCACTTAGTGACACACACGTGGAGAAGTGTTAGGAGTGTACTTTACGTAGCCACTCATTTACAGCATACGGGAACAATGCACACGTGTGGAATAGACACTAGTCTATTTTATATGGCCACAAAACCAAAGCCTGTGTCAGTAATACACAACTTTGGAATAGTCACTAGTCTTTTCCATACGCCCAAATATTTAGAGTCAGTGTCAACAATACATGCCTGTAGACTAGTCAGAAAACAATTTCATATGGCCAAAGTTTCAGAGACTTAACGAATAATAAATACATGAGGAATAATCTGGACGCTGTTACATGGGGCATTTTTAAGACATTCATTGAGTAAAGAACACCTGTATTGTAGTCAGAATTCTAATTCATATAGCCACACACTCAGAGCCTAACTGTATAACAGACACCTTGGGAAATTCACAATTCTATTTCGTATAGCCAGTCATTTACAGCTGAATGTGAAAACTCACGCCTGTGTAGTATATAGGAGTCTCTATTTTAAGGCCACTCATTCAGAGCCTCACAGAATAATACAGACGTATGGAAATGTCAGGAGTGTACTTGACATGGCCACTTATTCAGTTCCTCAGGGAAGAATCATATATATCTGGAAAATACTCAGGATTCTGTATTATTATATATAGCCACTTATTAAGAGACTCACTAAATAATGCACACCTGGAGAATTGTCTGGAGACTATTTGATATTGCCATTCACCCAGCGACTAAGTGGAAAATGAAGAGCTGTTAAATACCCAATAGGACAGAGTCAGGAGTCTATTTTATGAGGTCACTCGTTCAGAAACTGACTGAAGAATACACACCTTGGGAATACTAAGGTTCCAGGTCATATGGCCACTCAATCACAGCATTACCGAATAATGCACAATGGGGCAATAGTAAGGAGTCTATTTCATATGGCCTCTCATTTGTAGCTTCAGTGCGTAATAAACAGCTGTGGAGGAGTGAGGACCCTATTGATGATAGCCACAAATAAAGCAGCTCAGTGAATGATACACACATGTGTGAGAGTCAGGAGACTATTTGATATGGACGCTCATACAGAACCTCTTCGAATATTGCACATGTGGGGAAAAATCACTAGTCAATTTCATATGGTGGATTGTTTGGAGAGTCAAAAAATAACACGCATCTGTGGAGTAAAATGCGGTCTATTTCATAAGGCCACTGTTTCAGTGTTTTAGTGAATAACATGTATATCTGATAAGTCAGGAATCTCTTTCACATGGCCACTCGTTCTGGGCCTCTGTGAATAATACTCCCCTCAGAAACAGACAAGGGTCTACTTCAAATGCCTACACATTCAGAGTCTCTGTATGTAATGAACACCTGGACAATACACTTGTGTCTCTTTTTTATGCCCACTTAGTCAGAGTCTCATTCAATACTACACACCTGGGGAAGAGTTAAGAGTCTATTTCACAAAGCCACTCATTTCGATTTTCAGTGAATAATCCACACCAGGGTAATAGTCGAGCATTTTTTTTATGGCCACTCATTCTGTGCCTCCCTTAATGATACACACCTGGAGAATTCTCAGGATTCTATGTCATACTGCCACTCATTTAGTACCTTATTGAATAATTCACAATAAACCAATAGTCAGGTGTCTATTTTGTATGGCCTCTCATTCAGAATTTCAATATTTTCTTTCTATGGAGTAATCAGGACACTGTTTAAGATAGCCATGAATTAAGTGCCTTCCCTAATGACACACATCTGGGTGGTAATCAGGAGTCTAACTCATATGAACACTAATTCTGTGTAACGCTGAGTAGTACACACCTGGGGGAGTTTCAGGAGTCTATTTGGTATGGACACTAATACCGAACCTGTTGGAATAATGCACACATGGAGAATAAGGAGGTGACTGTTTCATACGGCTACTCATTCAGACAAAGAGTGAATAACGCACATGTGGAGTCATTAGAATTCTGTTTCATATGGCCCCTCTTTCACAGCCTCACTGAATATTAAACACTTGTGATATAGTCTGGAGTCTATATTTTATGGCCACTCATTCAGAGAATCACTGAATAATTGACACCTGCGGAATAGTCAGAAGTCTCTTTCCTATGGCTACCTGTTGAGAGCCTTACTAAATGTACACACCTGAATAAATAGTCAGGAATTACTTGTATCTCCTCATTCAGAGTCTCACTAAATAATGCACACCTGTGAAATATTCGGGAGACTTTTTCATGTGGCCTTTCATTCAAAGTGTCATTGAAATATGTGGTGTAGTCAAAAGACTCTTTCATGTAGACACATATTCAGAGCCTCATTGCTTACGACAGACCCTTGATATAGTAAGAAATCTAATTAGTATGGCTACATTTTCTGAGGCTCACTGAATAATACACACCTGGAGAATAATTTGGAGTCTGTTTTCGATAGACATTCATTCAGAGCCTCGGTAAATAATGCAGACCTGTGGAGTAGCCAGGAGTCTATTTCATTTGGACACACATTCATAGCCTCAGTGGATAATATGCACGTGTGGATGAGTCAGGATTACATTTTATATGGCCACTGACTCATAACCTCAATGAATAATGAACAAATGTAAAGTACTCAGCAGTCTATTTCATATAGCCACTCATACAAAGATTCACTGAATAATAAAATTATTTGAGATAGACAGCCTCCTGTTTCACATGGTCATAAAAAAGAGCCTCACCCAGTGACACACACCTGGGGAAGTGTTAGGAGTGTACTTTACATAGCCTCTCATTTACAGCCAAAGGGAATAATGCACACGTGTGGAATAGACAATAGTCTATTTTATATAGCCACAAAATCAAAGCCTGAATCAGTAATACACAACTTTGGAATAGTCACTAGCCTATTCCATATGTCCAAATATTTAGAGTCAGAGTCAATGATACATGCCTGTAGACTAGTCAGGAAACAATTTTATATGGCCAAAGTTTCAGAGCCTCAGTGAATAATAAATACATGAGGAATACTCTGGATGCTATTACATGTGGCATTTTTTCATAGGTTCATTGAGTAAAGAACACCTGTATTGTAGTCAGAATTCTAATTTATATAGCCACATACTCAGAGCCTAACTGAATAACAGACACCTTGGGAAAGTCCGGAATATTCCTCGTATAGCCACTCATTTACAGCCAAATGTAAAAACTCACGCCTGAGTAGTATATAGGAGTCTCTATTTTATGGCCAGTCATTCAGAGCCTTATAGAATAATACAGACGTATGGAAATGTCAGGAGTGTACTTGACATGGCCACTTATTCAGTTCCTCAGTGAAGAATTATATATATTTAAAAAATACTCAGGATTCTATTATATATAGCCATTACTAAGAGACTCACTGAATAATGCACACCTGGAGAATTGTCAGGAGAAAATTTGATATGACCGTTCACATCAGCGACTCAGTGGAAAATGCAGAGCTGAGAAACCGTCAAGAGGACAGAGTCAGGGGTTTATATTATGTGGTCACCCGTTCAGAAACTGACTGAAGAATACACTCCTTGGGAATAGTCAGAGTACAGGTCATATGGCCACTCAACCACAGCATTACCAAATAATGCACATTGGGGGAATAGTAAGGAGTCTATTTCATATGGCCTCTCATTCAGAGCTTCAGTGCATAATAAACAGCTGTGGAAAAGTGAGAACCCTATTGATGGTAGCCCTAAATAAAGCAGCTCCGTGAATGATACACACATGTGTGAGAGTCAGGAGACTATTTGATATGGACACTCATACAGAACCTCTTCGAATATTGAACATGTGGGGAATAATCACTAGACTCTCATATGGTGGATCGTTCGGAGGGTCAAAAAATAACGCACACCTGTGGAGTAAAATGCGGTCTATTTCATAAGGCCACTTTTTCAGTGTTTTAGTGAATCATATGTATATTAGGATTCTTTTTCACATGGCCACTCGTTCTGGGCGTCTGTGAATAATACTCTCCTCAGAAACAGTCAAGGGTCTAATTCAAATGCCTACACATTCAGAGTCTCTGTAAGTAATGAACACCTGGGCAATACAACTGAGTCTCTTTTTTATGCCCACTTAGTTAGAGTCCCATTCAACAATACACACCTGGGGAAGAGTTAAGAGTCTACTTCATGTAGCCACTCATTTAGATCCTCAGTGAATAATCCACACCAGTGAAATAGTCGAGAATTTTTAATATGGCCACTCATTCTGTGCCAGCCTGAATGATACACACCTGGGGAATTCTCAGGATTCTATTTCCTACTACCACTCATTTAGAATCTTATTGAATAATTCACAATGGAGCAATAATCTGTTGCCTATTTTGTATGGTCTCTCATTAAGAGTTTCAGTGAATAATGAACTTCTATGGAGTAATTAGGACACGGTTTAAGATAGCCATGAATTAAGTGCCTTCCGGAATGACACACACCTGGGTGGTAGTCAGGAGTGTATTTCATATGAACTCTAATTTTGTGTAACGCTGAGTAATACACAGAACCACTTCGAATATTGCACATGTGAAGAATAATCACTAGTTCATTTTATATGCTCGTTCGTTTGGAGAGTCAAAAAATAACAAGGGAGAGTGGTGATACACACAGGAGAGTGGAGGGTACACAAAGGAGAGAAGAGGATACACAAAGGAGAAGGGGCTACAAACAGAAGAGTAGGGAATACAAAGAGGAGAGAGGAGGTTACACACAAGAGAGAGGAGGATAAACACAGGAGAAAGAAATACACACAGGAGAAAAAGGCATACACACAGGAGCGGGTGATACACACAGGAGAAATAAGAATAAACACAAGAGAGAGGAAGATACACAAAGAACAGGATGAAACACACAGCAGAGGAAAGCGTACACACAGGAGAAAAAAGAATACACACAGCAGAGAGGAAGATACACACAGGAGAGAGGGAATACACAGAGGAGAGTGGGTAATACACACAGGAGAGAGAACCTGTACACACAAAAGGGAGGGTGTTACCCATAGGGGAGAGGGGATACACACAGGAGAGTGTGGGACACAAATTGGAGAGAGGAGGGATACACACAGGAGAGAGGGGAAATACACACAAAAGAGAAGGTTGTTATACACAGGAGAGAAAAATTATACACACAGGAGAGAGAAGGATACACACAGGAGAAAAAAGATTACACACTGGAGAGAAAAGGGTACACACAGGAGAGGGGAATACACACCGGAATGAGGAGGATTCACACAGGAAAAAATAGGATACACAGGAGACAGGAGGATACACACAAAAAAAGAAAAGTATACACACGGTAGACAGAAGGATACACACAGGAGAGAGAAGGATACAAACAGGAGAGTGGTGATACAAACAGGAGAGATGTGGGTTCACACAGGAGAATAGAGGATACACACATGAGAGAGATGGATACACACAGGAGACAGGGCATACACACAGGAGTAAGAAAGATTCACACAGGAGAGAAGGGAATGCACACAGGAGAGAGGTGGATACACACAGAAGTGGGGCATACACTTAAAAAGAGAGAATACATACAGGGGAGATGGAGGATACACGCGGAGAGTGGTGATCCACACAGGATAGTTGAGGGTACAAACAGTAGAGAGGGGGTACACACAGGAAAGAAGAGGATACACAAAAGAAAAAGGGATACACACAGGAGAGTAGGGAATAAACAGAGAAGAGAGGAGGATACACAAAGAAGAGAGGAGGATAAAAACAGGAGAGGGAGATACACACAAGAGTGAGAAGCTTACACACAGAAGAGGGGGATACACACAAGAGAAAAAGGGATAAACACAGGAAAAAGGAAGAAACACACAGGAGAGGGGGATACACACAAAAGAGAGGGGCATAGACACAGAAGAAAACAGGATACACACAGAAAAGAGAAAGATACACACAGGAGAGAGGAGATACACCAAAGAGAGAGGGGAATACCCAAAAAAGAGAGAAGGGATGCACACAGAAGGGAGGGTGTTACACACAGAAGAAAGGAGAGATATGCACAGGAGGGAGAAGGAATACCCACAGGAGAGAGGAGGATGCACACAGGAGAGGAAGATACACACAGGAGTTAGGAGGTTGCAAACAAAAGAGAGGAGGAGACACACAGGAGAAAGGAGGATACACGCAGGAGAGAGGAGGGTAAACACAAGTTAGAGAGGGATACACAAGAGAGAGGAAGATACAGGCAAGAGAGAGGAAAATACACACACAAAAGAGAAAGATAAACACAGGCGAGAGGAGAATACACAGAGAAGAGAGGAGGATACACACAGGAGAGAGGGGGATACACACAGGAGAGAGAAGAGATACACACAGGAGAGAGGGAATTACACACAGGAGAAAAGAGGGATATGCACAGGAGAGAGAATTGATACCCACAGGAGATAGAAAGATACACACAGAAGAGAGAAGTATACACACAGGAGAGAGGAGAATGCACACAGGAGAGAGAAGGATACATACAGGAGAGAGGAGGAGACACACAGGAGAAAGAAGGATACACTCAGGAGAGAGGAAAATACACACAGGAGAGAGAAGAATACGAACAGGAGAGAGAAGGATACACGCAAAAGAGAGGAGGATACACACAGGAGAGTGAAGGATACACAGAAAAGAGAGGATGATACACACAAAAGAGAGAGAAATACACACAGGAGAAAAGAGGTTACACACAGAAGAGGGGTGATACACAGAGGAGAGAGAAGGGTACACATAGGAGAAAGGGGGATACAAACGGAAGTCAGAAAGATACACAAAGGAGAGGGGGATAAACACAGGAAAGAGGGGAACACAGCGATGAGAGAAAAGTATACACACAGGAGAGAGGAGGATACACACAGGAGAGGGGGAAAACAACAGGATAGAGGGGCATACACACAGTAGATGAAGATACACACAGGAGAAAGGGGGATATACACAGGAGAGAAGGATACAAACAGGAGAGGGGAACACACACAAAAAGAAAAGCATACACACAGGAGAAAGAAAGATACACACAGCAGAGAAAAGAATACACACAGGAGAGAGAGGATACGCACAGGAGAGAGGAGGATACACAGGAGAGAGGGAAATACACACAAAAAAGGAAGGGATACACATGGGAGACAGAAGGATACACACAGGGTAGTGGGGGATACACAAAGGAAAGGGGTGATACACACAAAAAAGAGGACGGTACACACAGGAGAGAGGGGGATACACAAAGGAGAGAGGAGGATACACACAAAATAAGAAGATACACACATGAAAGAGAGGGATAAACACAGGAGAAAGAATACACACAGGAGAGAGGGGCATACACATATAAAAGGGTGATAAACAAAAAAGAAAGGGGAATAAACACAGGAGAGATAAGTATACACACAGAAAAGGGTGATACACACAGGACAGAGTGGCGTAAACACAGGAGAGTAAAGGATACACACAGAAGAGAGGAGAAAACAAACAGGAGAAAGGGGATACACAAAAAAGAGGGGGATACACATAGAAGAAAGGGGGGAAACACAAAGGAAAGAAAGGTGTTACACACTGGAGAGAAGGGGAAAACACACAGGAGAGCGGATGGATAAACACAGTAGAGAGTAAAATAGACACAAAAGAGAGAAGAATACACACAAGAGAGAAAAGTATACACACAGGAGAGGGGCATACACAATGGAGAGAGGGAAATACACACAGGAGCGTTGGATACATACAGGAGACAGGGAAATACACACAGGAGAGAGAGGGATACACACAAGATATGGAGATAAAAATAGAAGAGAGAGGTATACACACAGGAGAGAGGAGAATACACACAGGAGATAGAAGGATACACACAGGAGAGAGGAGGATACACAAAGAAGAGAGGAAACACAGAGTAGAGTGAGGGATTCACACAGGCGAGAAAGATAAACACAGAAGAGTGGTGGATACACACAGAAGAGAGGGGAATACACACAGGAGAGAAAAATACACACAGAAGAGAGGGGCTTATGCACAGTAGAGAGAAGGATACACGCAGGAGAGAGGGGGGATACACAAAGAAGAGAGGGAATACACACAGGAGAGTGAAGCATACACACAGGAGGGAGGGGAATACACACAGGAGAGAGGAGGATACATAGAGAGGGAAAAGAATAAATACAAAAGAGAGGAGGATACACACAAAAGAGAGGAGGATACAAATAGAGGAGAGAAGAATACATGCAGGAGATTAATGGATACACAAAGGAGAGAGGAGGATACACACAGGAGAGGTGAGGATACACAAAAGAGACAGGAGTATACACACAGAAAAGGGGCATACACACAGGAGAAAGGGAGATTCTCACAGGAGCGTTGGATACATACAGGAGACAGGGAAATACACAAAACAGAGAAGAAAATACACACAGGAGAAGCGGATACACACAGGAGAAAGGAAGATTCACACGGAAGAAGGGATACACACAGAAGAGATGGAGATCCACACAGGAGAGAGGGGAATACGCACAGGAGAGAGGGCGTTATACACAGGAGAGTGGTGGGATACACACAGGAGAGAGGAGGATACACACAGGAAAGAGGAGGATACACACAAGAAAGAGGAGCATACACACAGGACAGAGAAGCTTACGCACAAAATAAAGAAGAATTCACACAAAAGACAGGGTGATACACACAGAAGAGAGGGGAATACACACAGGAGAGAGGGGTATACACACAGGTGAGGGGAATACAAAAAGGAGAGGGGGCATGCACACAGGAGAGAGAAAAGATACACACAGGAGAGAGGAGGAGACACACAAAAGACATGGGGATACACACAGGAGAGAAGAGGATACACACAAGAGAGAGGAGTTTATGCTAAGGAGAAAGGGTGATACACACAGGAGAGAGAAAATACACACAGGAGAGAGGAAATATACACACAGGATAGAGGATACACACAGAAAAGATGGGGATAAACACAGAAGAAAGGAGGATACAAAAAGGAGAGAGGAGGATACACACAGAAAAAAGAAAAATACACACAGAAGAGAGGAGGATACACACAGCAGAGGGGCATACACACAGGGGAGGGGGCATACACACATAAAATGGGGATAAACACAGTAGAGGCAAGATGGCATCATAGAGGTGACTCAGGATTGCAGCTCTCGGTGAAGGCGCAGAGGGTGAGTCCTAGCCGCATTCTCGGATGTTCCTTTTATGCCCACAGAGCGTTGAAAGTCCCAGGTGTGGGAGAGACATGGGACGCTAGCAGCCGGCTAAGGCAACCGGCTCCCGCCGCCGCTTCGGCCGGCGCCGCAGCAGGACCCAGCACGGAACTCACTGGTCTGGGCGCCCTGTTAAACCAGCAATCTGAGAGTTTGAAGGGCAGATTGGCGCGTCCATCTGATTGAACGGGACTTGGACAGTGAGCCAGACCAGGAGTTTCCTGGGAGTTTCCTGGGAAGCGTGATATGAGCCGGTGAAGTGGGCAGCGGCACGGGAGATCGCACGGATCCCAGTGCCCTATCGGCAGGCTCCTGGGGCGCCAGTGAAAGAGTCGAACTTTAAGCTTGCGGAGAGGGAGGGAGAGAGAGAGAGGACGGACTCTGAGGCAGGGAGCTGAATAATCGGGCTCAGCGAGTCCCACCCTCACAGGGACAAGCAGGGCAATGACTGGAGATGCTTGGCGCTGAGAGTTTTGCTGCCGGCATCTAGGACGGTGCAGCCCGGTGAGGGAGGGGCGTCCACCACCGCTGACACAATCCGCCCCTATTGAAGCACCGCCCAGGGCCGAAGCAGCCTGCCGTTGCCGAGGCAACCTGCCATAACAGAGAGACTCCCAAGAGACGGGAGCTCTCCACAGCAGAAGGGAGCCCAGCAGCAACAGGGCAGAACCGCGCGAGTGGGTCAGAGCCCCGGCAGGCAAATAGTGAATAGACTGCCACCTAGTGGGGCAGGACAGTGCAACAGATACTCATAAAGAAAGCCCCAACTCCCTGAAACAGTGCATATAAGGGGGGGAAATAAAAGGGTGGTGTTTTATGAGTTCTATTACAGCAGACATAAACAACCTCCCAACAACACTGAATGAACAACGGAGCTCACAGCTCAGCACTGGAGCTACTATAAAGCACAAACCGTCTCCTTAAGCAGCTCCCTGACCCCTGTATATCCGAAGAGTCACCGCAAAAAAAAAAAAAAGGACTAATCAGACTGACATTTGGCGGGCATCATTCTGGAACAAAGACAGCAGAAGAAGAAACTGGTATCATCCCTCACTCTTCCACAGCTGCTACAGGTATACTCCAGACAAACAGGGCCTGGAGTGGACCTCAGAACTCATACAGCAGAGGGGCTAGACCACTAGAAGGAAAACTAAGTAACAAAAATACTTCATCATCAACAATCTCAGCATCCACACAGAGACCCAATTGAAAAATCAGCAACTACAAAGACGACAGGCGGATAAATCCATAAAGATGGGAAGAAACCAGCGCAAAAAGGAGGAAAACACCCGAAACCAAAACACCTCACCTCCTACAGAGGACCAAAACTCCTCACCAGCAAGGGAACAAAGCTGGACGGAGAATGAGTGTGACGAAATGACGGAATCAGACTTCAGAAAGTGGATAATGAGAAACTTCATTGAGCTAAAAGAACATGTTCTAAATCAGTGCAAAGAAACTAAGAACCTTGAAAAAAGATTTGAAAAAAAATTCGAGGAATTGATAACAAGAATGGAAAACTTAGAGAGGAATATGAAAGAATTGAAGGAGCTGAAAAACACAACACGAGAACTTCGCGAAGCATGCACAAGTTTCAACAGCCGAATTGACCAAGCAGAAGAAAGAATATCAGAAATTGAAGATCAACTCAATGAAATAAAACGTGAAACCAAGATTAAAGAAAAAAGCACAAAAAGGAATGAACAAAATCTCCAAGAAATGTGGGACTATGTGAAGAGACCCAACCTACGTTTGATAGGTGTACCAGAATGTGATCAAGAGAATGAATCTAAGCTGGAAAACACTCTTCAGGATATTATCCAGGAAAATTTCCCCAACCTAGCAAGACAGGTCAATACTGAACTCCAGGAAATACAGAGAACACCACAAAGATACTCCGCAAGAAGAGCAACCCCAAGGCACATAATCATCAGATTCACCAGGGTTGAAACGAAGGAGAAAATACTTAGGGCAGCCAGAGAGAAAGGTCAGGTCACCCACAAAGGGAAGCCCATCAGACTCACAGCAGATCTCTCGGCAGAGACTCTACAAGCCAGAAGAGAGTGGGGGCCAATATTCAACATCCTTAAAGAAAAGAGCTTTCAACCCAGAATTTCATATCCAGCCAAACTGAGCTTCATAAGTGAAGGAAAAATAAAATCCTTCACGAACAAGCAAGTACTCAGAGATTTTGTTACCACTAGGCCTGCTTTACAAGAGCTCCTGAAAGAGGCACTACACATAGAAAGAAAGAACCAGTTCCAGCCATCCTAAAAGCATACCAAATGCTAAAGACCATCAACAAAATGAAGAATGTACATGAACCAATGGGCAAAACAGCCAGATAGCATCAAAATGGCAGTATCAAATTCACACATAACAATATTAACCCTGAATGTAAATGGGCTAAATGCACCAATCAAAAGACACAGACTGGCAAATTGGATAAAAAACCAAAACCCATCAGTGTGCTGTATTCAGGAAACCCACCTCACACACAAAGATACACAAAGGCTCAAAATAAAAGGATGGAGGAAGATTTACCAAGCAAATGGAGAGCAAAAAAAAGCAGGAGTTGCAATTCTCATCTCTGATAAAATAGACTTTAAAGCAACGAAGATCAAAAGGGACAAAGAAGGTCACTACATAATGGTAAAAGGATCAATACAACAAGAAGAGCTAACGATTCTAAATATATATGGACCCAATGTAGGAGCACCCAGATATATAAG
This sequence comes from Saguinus oedipus, assembly GCA_031835075.1. NCBI lineage: Eukaryota > Metazoa > Chordata > Mammalia > Primates > Cebidae > Saguinus > Saguinus oedipus. The sequence continues at coordinate 2,486,430 of JASSZA010000200.1, forward strand.
GCAAGTTCTTAATGACTTACAAAGAGACTTAGACTCCCACACAATAATAGTGGGAGACTTTAACACTCCACTGTCAATAGCAGACAGATCAACCAGACAGAAAATTAACAAGGATATCCAGGACTTGAACTCAGACCTGGAACAAGGAAACCTGATAGACATTTACAGAACTCTCCACCCCAAATCCACAGAATATACATTCTTCTCAGCACCACATCACACCTACTCCAAAATTGACCACATAATTGGAAGTAAAGCACTCCTCAGCAAATGCAAAACAACGGAAATCATAACAAACAGTCTCTCAGACCATAGTGCAATCAAGTTGGAACTCAGAATTCAGAAAATAACTCAGAACGGCACAGCTTCATGGAAACTGAACAACTGGCTCTTGAATGTTGATTGGATAAACAATGAAATGAAGGCAGAAATAAAGAAGTTCTTTGAAACCAACGAGAACGAAGACACAACGTACCAGAATCTCTGGGACACATTTAAAGCAGTCTGTAGAGGAAAATATATAGCAATAAGTGCCCACATGAGAAAAGTGGAGAGATCCAAAATTGACACCCTATCGTCAAAATTGAAAGAGCTAGAGGAGCAAGATCATAAAAGCTCAAAACCTAGCCGAAGACAAGAAATAACTAAGATCAGAGCAGAACTGAAGGAGATAGAGACAAGAAAAACCCTTCAAAAAATCAACAAATCTAAGAGCTGGTTTTTTGAAAAGATCAACAAAATAGACAGACCACTAGCCAGACTGATAAAAAAGAAAAGAGAGAACAACCAAATAGATGCAATAAAAAACGATAAAGGGGAAATCACCACAGATTCCACAGAAATTCAAACCATCATCAGAGAATACTACAAACAACTCTATGCACATAAACCAGTAAATCAGGAAGAAATGGATAAATTCCTGGATGCCTGTGTCCTCCCAAGCCTAAACCAGGAGGAAGCCGAAACTATGAATAGACCAATAACAAGGTCTGAAGTTGAGGCAGCAATTAAGAGCCTACCACACAAAAAAAGCCCAGGTCCAGATGGGTTCACAGCCGAATTCTACCAGACACACAAAGAGGATCTGGTACCATTCCTTCTGAAACTATTCCAAATAATCCAAAAAGAGGGAACCCTTCCCAAATCATTTTATGAGACCAACATCATCCTGATACCAAAACCTGGCAGAGACTCAACAAGAAAAGAAAACTTCAGGCCAATATCCATGATGAACATAGATGCAAAAATCTTCAATAAAATACTGGCAAACCGATGGCAACAGCACATTAAAAAACTTATCCATCATGATCAAGTAGGATTTATCCCGGGGATGCAAGGCTGGTTCAACATACGCAAGTCTATAAATGTAATTCACCACATAAACAGAAGCAAAAACAAAAACCACATGATTATCTCAATTGATGCAGAGAAGGCATTTGACAAAATTCAACAGCCCTTTATGCTAAAAACCCTCAATAAACTTGGTATTGATGGAACATATCTCAAAGTAATAAAAGCTATTTATGACAAACCAACAGCCAATATCATACTTAATGGGCAAAAACAGGAAGCATTCCCTTTGAAATCTGGCACTAGACAAGGATGCCCTCTCTCACCACTCCTATTCAACATAGTACTGGAAGTTCTAGCCAGAGCAATCAGGCAAGAAAAAGAAATAAAGGGTATTCAAATAGGAAAGGTGGAAGCCAAATTGTCTCTATTTGCAGACGACATGATAGTATACCTAGAAGACCCCATCACCTCAGCCCAAAAGCTCCTGCAACTGATAAGCAACTTCAGCAAAGTCTCAGGATATAAAATCAATGTGCAAAAATCACAAGCATTCCTATACACCAATAACAGACTTAAAGAGAACCAAATCAAGAACGAACTGCCATTCACAATTGCTACAAAGAAAATAAAATACCTAGGAATACAACTCACTAGGAATGTAAGGGACTTCTTTAAGGAAAACTACAAACAACTGCTCAATGAAATAAGAGAGGACACAAACAGATGGAGAAACATTCCATGTTCGTGGTTAGGAAGAATCAATATCGTGAAAATGGCTATACTGCCCAAAGTAATTTACACAATCAATGCTATCCCCATCAAACTACCATTGAATTTCTTCACAGAACTGGAAAAAACCACCATGAATTTCATATGGAACCAAAAAAGAGCCCGCATAGCCAAGTCAATTCTAAGCAAAAAGAACACAGCGGGAGGCATCACACTACCAGACTTCAAACTATACTACAAGGCTACAGTAATCAAAACAGCATGGTACTGGTACCAAAACAGAGATATAGACCAATGGAACAGAACAGAGGCATCGGAGGCAACACAACACATCTACAACCATATTATCTTTGATAAACCAGACAAAAACAGGCAATGGGGAAAGGATTCCCTATTTAATAAATGGTGTTGGGAAAACTGGCTAGCCATGTGCAGAAAGCAGAAATTGGACCCCTTCCTGACACCTTACACTAAAATTAACTCCAGATGGATTAAAGACTTAAACGTAAGACCCGACACCATAAAAACCCTAGAGGAAAATCTAGGCAAAACCATTCAGGACACAGGAGTAGGCAAGGACTTCATGAACAAAACTCCCAAAGCATTGGCAACAAAAGCCAAAATAGACAAATGGGACCTAATCAAACTCCACAGCTTCTGCACAGCAAAACAAACAGTCACTAGAGTGAATCGGCAACCATCAGAATGGGAAAAAATCTTTGCAGTTTACGCATCTGACAAAGGGCTGATATCCAGAATTTACAAAGAACTCAAACAGATTTACAGGAAAAAAACAAACAAGCCCATTCAAAAATGGGCAAAGGATATGAACAGAAACTTTACGAAAGCAGACATACATGAGGCCAGCAAACATATGAAAAAGTGCTCATCCATGGACACAGAGAGGCGGTCTACTATACACTGGGGACTGTTGGGGGGAATGGGGGAGGGACAGCAGGGGGGGGCTGGGGGGGATAGCCTGGGGATGAATACCAAGTGTGGGTGAAGGGGAGGAAAGCAGCAAAGCACACTGCCATGTGTGTACCTATGCAACTATCTTGCTTGTTCTGCACATGTACCCCCAAACCTATAATGCAATAAAAATTAAAAAAAAAAAAAAAGAAATAACGCAAAAAAAAAAAAAATAAAAAAATAAATTAAACCAAAAAAAAAAAAAAAAAAAAAAAAAAAGAAAAAGTGCTCATCATCATTGGTCATTAGAGAGATGCAAATCAAAACCACATTGAGATACCATCTCACACCAGTTAGAATGGCGATCATTAAAAAATCTGGAGACAGCAGATGCTGGAGAGGATGTGGAGAAATAGGAACACTCTTACACTGTTGGTGGGAGTGTAAATTAGTTCAACCATTGTGGAAGACAGTGTGGCGATTTCTCAGGGACCTAGAAATAGAAATTCCATTTGACCCAGCAATCCCATTACTGGGTATCTATCCAAAGGATTATAAATCGTTCTACTATAAGGACACATGCACACGAATGTTCATTGCAGCACTGTTTACAATAGCAAAGACCTGGAACCAACCCAAATGCCCAACGATGATAGACTGGACTGGGAAAATGTGGCACATATACACCATGGAATATTATGCAGCAATCAAAAATGATGAGTTTGTGTCCTTTGTAGGGACATGGATGAATCTGTAGAACATCATTCTCAGCAAACTGACACAAGAACAGAAAAAGAAATACCGCATATACTCACTCATAGGTGGGTGAGAAAAATGAGAACACGTGGACACAGAGAGGCGGTCTACTATACACTGGGGACTGTTGGGGGGAATGGGGGAGGGACAGCAGGGGGGGGCTGGGGGGGATAGCCTGGGGATGAATACCAAGTGTGGGTGAAGGGGAGGAAAGCAGCAAAGCACACTGCCATGTGTGTACCTATGCAACTATCTTGCTTGTTCTGCACATGTACCCCGAAACCTATAATGCAATAAAAATTAAAAAAAAAAAAAAAATGCTGGAGAGGATGTGCAGAAATAGGAACACTCTTACACTGTTGGTGGGAGTGTAAATTAGTTCAACCATTGTGGAAGACAGTGTGGCGATTCCTCAGGGACCTAGAAATAGAAATTCCATTTGACCCAGCAATCCCATTACTGGGTATCTATCCAAAAGACTGTGAATCGTTCTACTATAAGGACACATGCACACGAATGTTCATTGCAGCACTGTTTACAATAGCAAAGACCTGGAACCAACCCAAATGCCCATCGATGATAGACTGGACTGGGAAAATGTGGCACATATACACCATGGAATATTATGCAGCAATCAGAAATGATGAGTTTGTGTCCTTTGTAGGGACATGGATGAATCTGGAGAACATCATTCTCAGCAAACTGACACAAGAACAGAAAAAGAAATACCGCATATACTCACTCATAGGCGGGTGAGAAAAATGAGAACACATGGACACAGAGAGGCGGTCTACTATACACTGGGGACTGTTGGGGGAAATGGGGGAGGGACAGCGGGGGGGGGCTGGGGTGGTATAGCCTGGGGATGAATACCAAGTGTGGGTGAGGGGGAGGAAGGCAGCAAAACACACTGCCATGTGTGTACCTATGCAACTATCTTGCACGTTCTGCACATGTACCCCAAAACCTATAATGCAATAAAAATTTAAAAAAAAAAAAAAAAGACTTACAAAGAAACTTAGACTCCCACACAATAATAGTGGGAGACTTTAACACTCCACTGTCAATAGCAGACAGATCAACCAGACAGAAAATTAACAAGGATATCCAGGACTTGAACTCAGACCTGGAACAAGCAAACCTGATAGATATTTACAGAACTCTCCACCCCAAATCCACAGAATATACATTCTTCTCAGCACCACATCACACCTACTCCAAAATTGACCACATAATTGGAAGTAAAGCACTCCTCAGCAAATGCAAAACAACTGAAATCATAAAAAAGAGTCTCTCAGACCATAGTGCAATCAAGTTGGAACTCAGAATTCAGAAAATAACTCAGAACGGCACAGCTTCATGGAAACTGAACAATTGGCTCTTGAATGTTGATTGGATAAACAATGAAATGAAGGCAGAAATAAAGAAGTTCTTTGAAACCAACGAGAATGAAGACACAACGTACCAGAATCTCTGGGACACATTTAAAGCAGTCTGTAGAGGAAAATATATAGCAATAAGTGCCCACATGAGAAGAGTGGAGAGATCCAAAATTGACACCCTATCGTCAAAATTGAAAGAGTTAGAGGAGCAAGATCAAAAAAGCTCAAAACCTAGCTAAAGACAAGAAATAACTAAGATCAGAGCAGAACTGAAGGAGATAGAGACAAGAAAAACCCTTCAAAGAATCAATAAATCTAAGAGCTGGTTTTTCGAAAAGATCAGCAAAATAGACAGACCACTAGCCAGACTGAAAAAAAAGAAGAGAGAGTACAACCAAATAGATGCAATAAAAAACGATGAAGGGGAAATCACCACAGATTCCACAGAAATTCAAACCATCATCAGAGAATACTACAAACAATTCTATGCACATAAACCAGTAAATCAGGAAGAAATGGATAAATTCCTGGACGCCTGTGTCCTCCCAAGCCTAAACCAGGAGGAAGCCGAAACTATGAATAGACCAATAACAAGGTCTGAAGTTGAGGCAGCAATTAAGAGCCTACCACACAAAAAAAGCCCAGGTCCAGAGGGGTTCACAGCCAAATTCTACCAGACACACAAAGAGGATCTGGTACCATTCCTTCTGAAACTATTCCAAATAATCCAAAAAGAGGGAACCCTTCCCAAATCATTTTATGAGACCATCATTATCCTGATACCAAAACCTGGCAGAGACTCAACAAGAAAAGAAAACTTCAGGCCAATATCCATGATGAACATAGATGCAAAAATCTTCAATAAAATACTGGCAAACCGATGGCAACAGCACATTAAAAAACTTATCCATCATGATCAAGTAGGATTCATTCAGGGATGCAAGGCTGGTTCAACATATGCAAGTCTATAAATGTAATTCACCACATAAACAGAAGCAAAAACAAAAACCACATGATTATCTCAATTGATGCAGAGAAGGCATTTGACAAAATTCAACAGCCCTTTATGATAAAAACCCTCAATAATCTTGGAATTGATGGAACATATCTCAAAGTAATAAAATCTATTTATGACAAACCAACAGCCAATATCATACTTAATGGGCAAAAACTGGAAGCATTCCCTTTGAAATCTGGCACTAGACAAGGATGCCCTCTCTCACCACTTCTATTCAACATAGTACTGGAAGTTCTAGCCAGAGCAATCAGGCAAGAAAAAGAAATAAAGGGTATTCAAATAGGAAAGGTGGAAGCCAAATTGTCTCTATTTGCAGACGACATGATAGTATACCTAGAAGACCCCATCACCTCAGCCCAAAAGCTCCTGCAACTGATAAGCAACTTCAGCAAAGTATCAGGATATAAAATAAATGTGCAAAAATCACAAGCATTTCTATACACCAATAACAGACTTAAAGAGAACCAAATCAAGAATGAACTGCCATTCACAATTGCTACAAAGAAAATAAAATACCTAAGAATACAACTCACTAGGAATGTAAGGGACCTCTTTAAGGAAAACTACAAACAACTGCTCAATGAAATAAGAGAGGACACAAACAGATGGAGAAACATTCCATGTTCGTGGTTAGGAAGAATCAATATCGTGAAAATGGCTATACTGCCCAAAGTAATTTACACAATCAATGCTATCCCCATCAAACTACCATTGAATTTCTTCACAGAACTGGAAAAAACCACCATGAATTTTATATGAAACCAAAAAAGAGCCCGCGTAGCCAAGTCAATTCTAAGCAAAAAAACACAGCAGGAGGCATCACGCTACCACACTTCAAACTATACTACAAGGCTAGAGTAATCAAAACAGCATGGTACTGGTACCAAAACAGAGATATAGACCAATGGAACCGAACAGAGACATCGGAGGCAACACAACACATCTACAACCATATTATCTTTGATAAACCAGACAAAAACAGGCAATGGGAAAAAAATTCCCTATTTAATAAATGGTGTTGGGAAAACTGGCTAGCCATATGCAGAAAGCAGAAACTGGACCCCTTCCTGACACCTTACACTAAAATTAACTCCAGATGGATTAAAGACTTAAACGTAAGACCTGACACCATAAAAACCCTAGAAGAAAATCTAGGCAAAACCATTCAGGACATAGGAGTAGGCAAGGACTTCATGAACAAAACACCAAAAGCATTGGCAACAAAAGCCAAAATAGACAAATGGGACCTAATCAAACTCCACAGCTTCTGCTCGGCAAAACAAACAGTCACTAGAGTGAATCGGCAACCATGAGAATGGGAAAAAATCTTTGCAGTTTACGCATCTGACAAAGGGCTGATATCCAGAATTTACAAGTAACTCAAACAGATTTACAGGAAAAAAACAAACAAGCCCATTCAAACATGGGCAAAGGATATGAACAGAAACTTTACAAAAGCAGACATACATGAGGCCAACAAACATATGAAAAAGTGCTCATCGTCATTGGTCATTAGAGAGATGCAAATCAAAACCACATTGAGATACCATCTCACACCAGTTAGAATGGCGATCATTAAAAAATCTGGAGACAGCAGATGCTGGAGAGGATGTGGAGAAATAGGGACACTCTTACACTATTGGTGGGAGTGTAAATTAGTTCAACCATTGTGGAAGACAGTGTGGCGATTTCTCAGGGACCTAGAAATAGAAATTCCATTTGACCCAGCAATCCCATTACTGGGTATCTATCCAAAGGACTATAAATCGTTCTACTATAAGGACACATGCACACGAATGTTCATTGCAGCACTGTTTACAATAGGAAAGACCTGGAACCAACCCAAATGTCCAACGATGATATACTGGACTGGGAAAATGTGGCACATATATACCATGGAATATTATGCAGCAATCAAAAATGATGAGTTTGTGTCCTTTGTAGGGACATGGATGAATCTGGAGAACATCATTCTCAGCAAACTGACACAAGAACAGAAAAAGAAATACCGCATATACTCACTCATAGGTGGGTGAGAAAAATGAGAACACGTGGACACAGAGAGGCGGTCTTTTATACACTGGGGACTGTTGGGGGGAATGGGGGAGGGACAGCGGGGGGCCTGGGGGTGATAGCCTGGGGATGAATACCAAATGTGGGTGAAGGGGAGGAAGGCAGCAAAGCACACTGCCATGTGTGTACCTATGCAACTATCTTGCTCGTTCTGCACATGTACCCCCAAACCTATAATGCAATAAAAGTTGAAAAAAAAAAAGGAGAGAAATAAAGATACTCACAGGAGACAGGAATACACAAAGAAGGGAGTTGGATACACACAGGAGAGAGTGGGATACACTTAGGAAAGAGGGGAATACACACATGAGAAAGAGGCATACCCAAACGAGAGAGAATACACAAAGTAGAGATGGGTATACACAAAGGAAAAAGAATACAAACAGTAGAGAAAGATAAACACAGGAGAGAGGAAGATACACAGGAGAGAGGAAGATACACACAGAGAGAGGATACACACAAAAGAGAAAAGGATACACAGAGGAGACAGAAGGATAAACAAAGTAGAGAGGGGCATACACACAGAAAAGGGAGATACACACACGAGAAATGGAAATACACAAAAGAGAGAGGGGGATACACACAGGAGAGGTGGATACACACAGGTGATAGAGGTGTAAACACAGGAGAGAGGAAGATACACACAAGAGAGTGGAGGATACAAAAAAAAGAGAGTGTATACACAAAGGAGAGAGGGAAATAACCACAGAAAATGGGGGTACAGACAGAAGAGAAAGAGGTTACACACAGGAGAGTGGAGGGAAACACAAGGGGAAGAGGAGAGATACACAAAGGATATAGGAAGATACACACAAGAGAGAAGAAAATACACACAGGAGAGAGGAGGATACACACAAGAGAGAGGAGGATACACACAGAAGAGTTGCATACACACAGGAGAGGGGGATACACGCAGAAGAGTTGGATTCACACAGGAAGCAGGGTAATACTCACAGGAGAGTGGGGGATACACACAGGAGAGAGTGGGATACACACAGGAGAGGGGAATACACACGAGAGAGGGTCATAAACAAAGGAGAGAGGAGGATACACACAGGAGAAAGGAAGATACACACAGGAACAAGAAAGATACAAACAGAAGAGTGAGGCATACACACAGAAGGGAGGGGGATACACACAGGAGAGCGGAGGCTATATAGAGGAGAAAGGAGCATACACAAAAAAGAGGGGGAAACACACAAAAGAGAGGAAGATACACACAGGCGAGAGAGATACGCCCAGGATACAGGAAGATACACACAGGAGTTAGGGGGATACACACAGGAGAGGGGGATACACAGAAAAGAGAGTGGCATACAGAAAGGAGAGAGGAGGATACACAGAGGAGAGAGGGGGAATACACACAGAAGGGAGGGGTATACACACAGGATAGAGGGGAATACAAACAGGAGATTAAGGCATACAAACAGGTGGGAAGAAGATACACACAGGAGATTGAGGCATACACACAGGAGAGAGTAAGATTCACACAGGGAAAGAAGGATAAATACAGAAGAGAGGAAGATACACAGAAAAGAGTGGAGGATACAGACAGAAGAGAGGAGAATAAACGCAGGAGAGAGGCGGATACACACAGGATAGAGGAAAATACACACAGGAGAGAGGAGGATACACGCAGGAGAGAGGAGGATGCACACAGGAGAGAGAAGAAATACACACAGGAGAGAGAAGGGATACACACAGGAGAGGGGGATACACACTGGAAAGAGGAGGATACACACAGAGGAAAAAAAGATACACACGGGAGAGTGGAAGATACACACAAAAGAGAAAAATACACGCAAAAGAGAGGGGGATACATATAGGAGAGAGGGGGATACACACAGAAGGGTGGTGATACACACAGGAGAGAGAAGGGTACACACAGGAGAGAGGAGGATACACAAAGGAGAGGGGATACACACAGGAGAGAGGGGAATACACTGAAAAAAGGAGGATACACACAGGAGAGAGGAGGATAAACACAGTAGAGAAGGATATACACAGGAGAGAGGGTCATACACACAGGAGAGGGAGATACACACAGGAGAAAGAGGAATAGACACAGGAGAGGCGAGAATACACACAGGAGACGGGGATACATACATGAGAACAGGGCGTACACACAGAAGAGAGAAGGATTCAAAAAGCAGAGAGGAAGATACACACAGGAGAGAGGGGATACACACGAAACAGCAGGGATACACACAGGAGAGTGGGGGGATACACACACGAGAGAGGAGGGATACACACAAGAGGGAGGAGGATACACAAAGAAGAGAGGAGGATGCACACAGTAGAGAAAAAGATACACACAGAAGAGGGGTATACACACAGGAGAGAGGAGGATACACACAGGATAGAGGAGTTTACACACAAAAGAGAGCAGGAAACACACAGGAGACAGAAGAATATACACAGGAGGGAGGAGGATATACACAGGAGAGTGTTGATATACACAGAATAGATGAGTATACAAACAGCAGAGAGGTTTTACACACAGAAGAAAGGGGGTATACAGAGGATCCTTCACAGCCTCACTGAATATTACACACTTGTGATATAGTCTGGAGTCTATTTTTTATGGCCACTCATTCAAAGAATCACAAATAATGCACACCTGCTGAATAGTCAGATGTCTCCTTCCTATGTCCACTCGTTAAGAGCCTCACGAAGTGTACACACTTGGGGAAATAGTCAGGATTTACCTTTATCCCCTCATTCACATTCTGACTAAATAAGGCACACCTGTGGAATAGTCAGGAGACTTTTTCATGTGGCCTCTAATTCGGAGGGTCACTGAATAATGTGGTGTAGTCAGGAGTCTATTTCATGTGGACACATATTTAGAGCCTCAGTGAATAAGACAGGCCCTTGATATAGTAAGGAATCTAATTAATATGGCCATATCTTCTGAGCCTCACTGTATAATACACACCTGGAGAATAATTTTGAGTCTATTTTCGTTGGATATTCATTCAGAGCCTCGGTAAATAATGTACACCTGTGGAGTAGCCAGGAGTCTATTTTATTAGGACACTCATTCATAGCCTCAGTGGATAATATGCACGTGTGGATTAGTCAGGATTCCATTTTATATGGCCACGCACTCGTATCCTCAGTGAAAAATGCACAAATGTAAAGTACTCAGCAGTCTATTTCATATAAACACTCATTCAGAGATTCAGTGAATAATACAAATATTTAAGATAGACAACATCCTGTTTCTTGTGGTCACACCAAAAGACCCTCACTGAGTAATGCACCCCTGGGGAAGTGATAAAATTCTACTTTATATAGCCTCTCATTCACAGCCTCAGGGAATAATGCACACGTGTGGAATAGACACTAGTCTATTTTATATGGCCACAAAATCAAAGCCTGAGTGAGTAATATACAACTTTGGAAGAGTCACTAGACTATTCCATATGCCCAACTATTTAGAGTCAGAGTCAATAATACACGCCTGTGGAATAGTCAGAAAACAAGTTCATATGGCCAAAGTTTCAGATCCTCAGTGAATAATACATACTTCAGAAATATTCAGGACGCTATTACATGTGGCATCAATTTTAGAACTTCATTGAATAATAAAAACCTGTACTGTAGTCAGAATTCTATTTTATATAGCTACATATTCAGAGCCTAACTAAATAACATACACCTTGGAAATAGTCAGGATTCTATTTCGTATAGCCACTCATTTAGAGCCGAATGTAAAAACGCATGCCTGAGGAGTATTCAGGAGTCTCTATTTTATGGCCACTCATTCAGAGCTTCACCGAATTATACAGACCTATGGAAACGTCAGGTCTGTATTTCACATAGCCACTTATTCAGAACCTCAGTGAAGAATCATATATATCTGAAAAATACTCAGGATTATATTATATATAGCCACTTATTCAGAGACTCACTGAATAATGCACACATAACAAAGAGTCTAAAGACTATTTGAAATGACCCTACACCCAGCGACTCAGTGGACAATGCAGAACAGAAAAATAGTCAAGATGATAGAGTAAGAAATTTATGTTATGTGGTCACTCGTTCAGAATCTCACTGAAGAATACACACCTTTGGTATAGTAAGAGTCCAAGTCATATGGCCACTGAATCACAGCATTACGGGATAATGCACAAAGGGGCAATAGTAAAGAGTCTATTTCATATGGCCTCTCATTCAGAGCTTCAGCGCGTAAAAAAGAGCTGTGGAGTAGTGAGGACCCTATTTAACGTAGGCCCAAGTTAAGCAGCTCCGTGAATGATACACACATGTGTGAGAGTCAGGAGACTATTTGATATAGACACTAATACAGAACCTTTTCGAATACTGCACATGTGGTGAATAATGAAAAGTCGGTTTCATATGGTGATTCGTTTGGAGAATCAAAAAATAATGCACACCTGTTGGGTAAAATGGGTTCTATTTCATAAGGCCACTCTTTCAATGCTGTAGTGAATAATATGTATATCTGATAAGTCAGGAATCTCATTCACATGGCCACCCGTTCTGTGCCTGTGTGAATAGTACTAGCCTCAGAAACAGTCAAGGATCTACTTCAAATGCCTACACTTTCAGAGTCTCTGTAAGTAATGAGCACCTGGGCAATACACCTGAGTTTCTTTTTTATGCACACTTAGTCAGAGTCTCATTCAATAATACACACCTGGGGAAGAGTTAAGAGTCTACTTCATGTAGCCACTCATTTAGAGCCTCAATGAATAATGCACACCAGGGAAATAATCGAGAATTTTTGATATGGCCACTCATTTTGTGCCTCACTGAGTGATATACACCTGAAGAAGTTTCAGGATTCTATTTGATACTACCACTCATTTAGAACCTTATTGAGTAATTCACAATGGAGCAATAGTCAGGTGTCTATTTGATATGGTCTATCATTCACAGTTTCAGTGAATATTGAAATTCTATGGAGTAATCAGGACGCAGTTTAAGATAGCCACTAATTAAGTGCCTTCCTGAATGATACACACCTGGGCGATAGTAAGGAGTCTATTTCATATGACCTCTAATTTTGTGTATTGCTGAGTAATACACACCTGGGGCAGTGTCAGGAGTCTATTTGGTATGGACACTCAAATAGAACTTGTTGGATTACTGCACACATGTAAAATAATGAGGATTCTATGTCATACAGCTACTCATTCAGACAAACAGTGAATAATGCACATGTGTAGTAATTAGAAGTCTGTTTCATATGGCCTCACTTTCACAGCCTCACTGAATATTACACACTTGTGATATAGTCTGGAGTCTATATTTTATGGCCACTCATTCAGAGAATCACTAAATAATTCACACCTGCGGAATAGTCAGATGTCTCTTTCCTATGGCTACCCGTTGAGAGCCTCACTAAATGTACACACCTGGATGAATAGTCAGGATTTACTTGTATCTCTTCTTTCAGAGTCTCACTAAATAATGCACACCTGTGGAATAGTCAGGAGACTTTTTCATGTTGCCTCTCATTTAATGAGTCATCGAAAAATGTGGTGTAGTCAGGAGACTCTTTCATGTAGACACGTATTCAGAGCCTCAGTGCATAAGACAGAACTTGATGTAGTAAGAAATCTAATTAGTATGGCCACAACTTCTGAGGTTCACTGAATAATAAACACCTGGAGAATAATTTGGAGTTTATTTTCAATTGACATTCATTCAGAGCATCGGTAAATAATGCACACCTGTAAAATAGCCAGGAGTCTATTTCATTTGGAAACACATTCATAGACTCAGTGGATAATATGCACGTGTGGGTTAGTCAGGATTCCATTTTATATGGCCAGTGACTCGTAACCTCAATGAATAATGCACAAATGTAAAGTACTCAGCAGTCTATTTCATAGAGCCACTCATACAGAGATTCACTGAATTAAAAAATTATTTGAGATAGACAGCCTCCTGTTTCTTATGGTCTTACAAAAGAGGATCACTGAGTGACAAAAAACTGGGGCAGTGTTAGGAGTGTACTTCACATAGCCTCTCATTTACAGCCTAAGGGAATAATGCACATGTGTGGAATAGACACTAGTCTATTTAATATGGCCACAAAATCAAAGCCTGAATCAGTAATACAAAACTTTGGAATAGTCACTAGTCTATTTCATATGCCCAAATATTTAGAGTCAGTGTCAATAATACACGCCTTTAGACTAGTCAGGAAACCATTTCATATGGCCAAAGTTTAGGAGCCTCAGTGAATAATAAATACCTGAGGAATACTCTGGACGCTATTACATGTGGCATTTCTTCAGAGGTTTATTGAGTAAAGAACCCCTGTATTGTAGTCAGAATTCTATTTCATATAGCCACATACTCAGAGCCTAACTGAATAACAGACACCTTGGGAAAGTATGGATTCTATTTCGTATAGCCACTCATTTATAGTTGAATGTAAAAACTCACGCCTGAGTAGTATATAGGAGTCTCTATTTTATGGCCACTCATTCAGAGCCTCACAGAATAATACAGACGTATGGAAATGTCAGGAGTGTACTTGACATGGCCACTTATTCAGTTCCTCAGTGAAGAATCATATATATTTGAAAAATACTCAGGATTCTATTATATATAGCCACTTATTAAGCGACTCACTGAATAATGCACACCTGGAGAATTGTCTGGAGACTATTTGATATGACCGTTCACCCAGCGACTCAGTGGAAAATGCAGAGCTGAGAAATAGTCAAGAGGACAGAGTCAGGAGTCTATGTTATGTGGTCACTCGTTCAGAAACTGACTGAAGAATACACACATTCAGAATAGTCAGAGTCCAGGTCATATGGCCACTCAATCACAGAATTACTGAAGAATGCACAATGGGGCAATAGGAAGGAGTCTATTTTATTCGACCTTTCATTCGGAGCTTCAGTGGGTAATAAACAGCTGTGGAGGAGTGAAGACCCTATTGACGGTAGCCCCAAATAAAACAGCTCCGTGAATGATACACACATTTGTGAGAGTCAGGAGACTATTTGATATGGACACTCATACAGAACCTCTTCGAATATTGCACATGTGGGGAATAATCACTAGTCTATTTCAAATGGTTGTTTGTTTGGAGAGTCAAAAAATAACACGCACCTGTGGAGTAACATGCGGTCTATTTCATAAGGCCACTGTTTCAGTGTTTTAGTGAATAACATGTATATCTAATAAGTCAGGAATCTCTTTCACATGGCCGCTGGTTCTGGGCCTCTGTGAGTAATACTCCCCTCAGAAACAGTCAAGGGTCTACTTCAAATGCCTACACATTCAGAGTCTCTGTAAGTAATGAACACCTGGGCAATACACCTGAGTCTCTTTTTTATGCCCACTTATTTACAGTCTCATTCAATAATACACACCTGCGGAAGAGTTAAGGGTCTATTTCATGTAGCCACTCATTTCGATCCTCAGTGAATAATTCACACCAGGGTAATAGTCGAGAATTTTATATATGGCCACCAATTCTGTGCCTCCCTGAATGATACACATCTGGGGAATTCCCAGGATTCTGTTTTATACTACCACTCATTTATAACCTTATTGAATAATTCACAATGGAGCAATAGTCTGTTGTCTATTTTGTATAGCCTCTCATTCAGAGTTTCAGTGAATAATGAAGTTCTATGGAGTAATCAGGACATAGCTTCAGATAGCCATAAATTAAGTACCTTTCTGAATGATACACACCTGGGTTGTAGTCAGGAGTCTATTTCATATGAACTCTAACTCTGTAATGCTGAGTAATTCACAGAACCACTTCGAATATTGCACATGTGAAGAATAATCACTAGTCTATTTCATATGGTCGTTCGTTTGGAGAGTCAAAAAATAAAACTGAAGAGGGGTGATACACACAGGAGAGTGGAGGGTACACATAGGAGACAGTGGGTACACAAAGGAGAGAAGAGGATACACAAAGGAGAGTGGGCTACACACAAGAGAGTAGGGGATACACAGAGGAGAGAGGAGGATACACACAAAAGAGAGGAGAATAAAATACACACAGGAGAAAGGGGCATACACACAGGAGCGGGTGATGCACACAGGAGAAAGAAAGCTAAACACAGGAGAGAGGAAGATACACACAGAACAGAAGAAACACACAGGAGAGAGAAGCGAACACACAGGAGAAAAAAAGGATACACACAGCAGAGGAGATACACACAGGAGAGAGGGGATACATAGAGGAGAGTGGGTAATACACACAGGAGAGAGAAAGTATACACACAAAAAAGAGGAGGTTACCCATAGGAGCGAGGGGATACACACCAGAGAGAGGGGGACACAAAGTGGAGAGAAGGGGGATACCCACAGGAGAGAGGAAAAATATACACAAAAGAGAGATTTGATATACACAGGAGAGAAAAATGATACACACAGGAGAGAGGAGGATACACACAGGAGAAAGGAAGATACACACTGGAGAGAGAAAAGTACACACAGGAGACAGGGATACACACAGGAGTGAGGATTCACACAGGAAAGAATAGGATACACAGGAGACAGGAGGATACACACAAAAGAGGGAAGGATACACATGGTAGACATAAGGATACACACAAAAGAGAAAAGGATACAAACAGGAGAGTGGTGATACAAACAGGAGAGATGAGGGTTCACACAGGAGAATAGAGGATACACACATGAGAGATGGATACACACAGGAGAGAGGAGTATACACACAGCAGAGAGGAAGATACACACAGGAGAGAGGGCATACACACAGGAGTGAAAAAGATCCACAAAGGAGAGAAGGGAATGCACACAGGATAGAGGTGGATACACACAGAAGTGGGGCATACACAAAAAAGAGAGGAAATACACAAAGGAGAGATGGGGGATACACAGGGAGAGAGGTGATCCACACAGGATAGTTGAGGGTACACACAGGAGAGAAGAGCATACACAAAGGAAAAAGGGATACACACAGGAGAGTAGGGAATAAACAGAAAAGAGAAAAGGATACACAAAAAAGAGAGGAGGAAAAACACAGGAGAGGGAGATACACACAGGAGAGAGGGGCTTACACAGAGAAGAGGAAGATACACACAAAAGAAAAAGGGATAAACACAGGAAAGAGGAGGAAACACACAGGAGAAGGGGATACACAGGAGAGAAAAGCATAGACACAAACGAGAAGAGGACACACACAGAGCAGAGAGGAAGATACACACAGGAGAGAGGAGATATACAAAGGAGAGAGGGGCATACGCACAGGAAAGAGAAGCGGTACACACAGGAGGGAGGGTGTTACACACAAAAGAAAGGAGGGATACGCACAGGAGAGAGAAGGGATACCCACAGGAAATAGGAGGATGCACACAGGAGAGGTAGATACACACAGGAAAGAGGAGGATGCACACAAAAGAGAGGAGGAGGCAACAGGAGAAAGGAGAATACACGCAGAAGAGAGGAGGGTAAACACAAAATAGAGGGGGATACACACAGGAGAGAGGAGGAAACAGGCAGGAGAGAGGAGGATAAACACACGAGAGAGAAAGATACACACAGGCGAGAGGAGAATACACAGGGAAGAGAGGAGGATACACACAGGAGAGAGGGGGATACACACAAAGAAGAGGGAGATACTAACAAAGGGAGAGAAATAAACACAGGAAAAGAGGATACACACAAGAAGGAGAAGGATACACATAGGAGAAAGGAGGATACACAAAGAAGAGGGGATACACAGAGAAGAGAGGGGGATACACACAGACGTGAAAGATAAACACAGAAGGGGGGTTATACACACAGGAGTGAGGGGAATACACACATGAGAGGGGGATACACACAGGAAAGAGGGGCTTACGCACAGGAGAGAGGAGGATACACACAGGAAACAGGGTGAATACAGAAAAAAGAGAGGGGGATACAAATAGGAGAGTGAAGCATACACACAGAAGAAAGGGGAATACACATAGGAGAGAGGGGGATACACACAGAGAAAAAAGAATAAATACAAAAGAGTGGAGGATACACACCAAAAAGAGAAGAATACAGATATAAGAGAGGAGGATACACGCAGGAGATTCAAGAATACACAGGAGAGAGGAGGATAAACACAGGAGAGGGGAGGATACACGCAGGAGAGAGGAGGATACACACAAGACTGGCGTGATACACACAGGATAGAGGAGGGTACACACAGTAGACAGCAGAATACACAAAGGAGAGAGGAGGATACACAAAGGACAGGGGAATACACACAGGAGAGAGGGGAATACACCGAGGAGAGAGGAGGATACACAAAGGCGAGTGGAGGATACACACAGGAGGTGGAATACACACAGAAAGAGGACCATAAACACAGGAGATGGGAATAAACACAAGAGAAAAAAATACACAAAAAAAGGAGGATACACACAGGACAGAGATATACACACAGGAGAGTAGGGCGTACACACAGGAGAGAAGAGGATACACACAGCAGAGAGGAGGATACACACAGGAGAGAGGGGATACACACGAGAGAGAAGAAGATACAAACGGGAGAGAGGGAAGATACACACAGGTGACAGGGTAAATACACACAGGAGAGAGGGGTGATACACACAGGAGAGAAAAAAGATACACACAGAAGAGAGGAGGATACACAGAGAAGAAAGGAGGATACACACTAGTTTGAGAAAGATACACACAGGAGAGGGGGATACACACAAAAGTGAAAAGGATACACACAAAAAAGAAGAAAATACACAAAGGAGAGAGGAGAATACACACAAATGTTGGAAGGATACACACGGTTGACAGAAGAATAACACAGGAGAGAAAAGAATACACACAGGAGATGGGTGATACACACAGGAGAATTGAGGGTTCACATAGGAGAAAAAAAGTACATACAGGAGAGAGACGGATACACACAGGAGAGAGGAGTATACACACAGCAGAGAGGAGGATACACACAGGAAAGAGGGTATGCACACAGGAGTGAGGAAGATCCACACAGGAGAAAAGCGAATGCAAACAGGAGAGTGGTGGATACACAGAGAAGTGGGGCATACACACAGCATAGAGGAGGATTTACACAGCAGAGAGGAAAATACACGCAGGAGAGAGGGGGTACACACAAAAGAAAGGGGGATACACACAGGAGAGAGGGGGTACACACAGGAGAGAAGAGGATACAAAAAGGAAAAATGGATACACACAGGAGTGTAGGGAATGAAGAGAGGAGAGAGGAAGATACACACAGGAGAGAAGAGGATAAACACAGGAGAGGACGATACACACAGGAGAGAGGGGCATACACACAGGAGAGGAAAATACACACAGGAGAGAGGGACGTAGACACAGAAGAAATAAGGATACACACAGCAGAGAAAAGGATACACACAGGAGAGGAAAGATACACAGAGGAGAGAGGGGGATACACACAGGAGAGAGAAGGGATACACACAGGAGAGAAGGGGTTACACACAGGAGAAAAGAGGGATACGCACAGGAGAGAGAATTGATACCCACAGAAGAATAAAAAATACACACAGGAGAGAGGAGAATGCACACAGTAGAGAGAAGGAGACATACAGGAGAGAGGAGGAGACACACAGGAGAAAGAAGGATACACGCAGGAGAGAGGAGGATACACACAGGAGGAAGAAGGATACGAACAGGATACAGGAGGATACACAGAGCAGAGTGGAGGATACACAGAAAAGGGAGGAGGATACACACAGGAGGGAGAAATACACACAGGAGAGAAGAGGAGACACACAGAACAGAAATAATACACACAGAAGAGATAAGGGTACAAAAAGGAGAAAGGGGGATACAAAAAGAAGTCAGAAAGATACACAAAGGAGAGGAAAATACACAAAAGAAAGGACACACCTATGAGAGGAAAGGATACACAAAGGAGAGAGGAGGATACACACAGGAGAGGGGAATAACAACAGAAAAAAGGGGCATACACACAGGAGAGGGGGATACACACAGGAGAAACAGGGATATACACAAGAGAGAAAAGGAGATACACAGGAGAGGGGGACACACACAAAAAGAGGGGCGTACACACAGGAGAAAGAAAAATACACACAGCAGAGAATAGAATACACACAGGAGAGAGAAAGATACACACAGGAGAGAGGAGGATACACACAGGAGAGAGTGGATACACACAGGATAGAGAAAGATACACACAGGAGAGAGGAGGATACACACAGGAGAGAGTGGATACACACAGGAGAGGGGGGAAATACACACAAGAAAGAGGGAGACGAACACAGAAGAGAGTAGAATACATAAATGCTAGAGGAGGGATACACACAGGGGAGAGGGGAGATACTAACAAAAGAGAGGGGGATTAAAACAGGAGAGTGGGGCATACACACAGAAGAAAGATAATACACACTGGAGAGAGTGGGATACACACAAGAGGAAAAAAATATGCACAGTAGAGAGGAGGATACTCACAGGAGAAAGAAAGATACACACAGAAGAGAAACGGATACACACAAGAGAGAGGAGGATACACACAGAAGAGGGAAATATACACAAGAGAGGGGGATCCACACAGGAGAAAAGGAAATACACATAAGAGAGAGAGGTATACACACAGGAGAGGGGTATACACACAGGAGAGAAAAGAACACACGCAGAAGAAAAAAGGATACACGCAGGACAGAGGAGGATACCCACAGAAGAGAGGGAGATACACACAGAAGAGAGAAAAATACACACAGGAGAGAAGGGAATACACACAGGAGAGAGAAAAATACACAAAGGAGCGAGGGATACACACAGGTGAGAAAAGGATACACACAAGGGAGTGGGGCATAAACACAGTAAAGGGAAGATACACACAGGAGAGAAAAATACACACAGGACTGAGAAGGATGCACACAGAAGAAATGGAAACACACACAGGAAAAAGGAAGATACACACAGGAGAGAGAACGAAACACACAGGAGAGTGGAGTGTACACACAGGAGGGCGCATACACACAGGAGAGAGAGAGATACACATAGGAGAGTTGGATACATACAGGAGACAAAGAAATACACACATGATAGAGGGGGATACACACAGGATAGGAAGATACACACGGGAGAGAGGGTATACACACAAAAGTGAAGGGAATACACACGAGAGAGGGGCATACACACAGGAGAGAGGGGGATACACATAGCAGAGAGGTAGATACACACAGGAAAGAGGAAGATACACACAGGAAAGAGGAAGATACACACAGGAGAAAGGAGGATACACACAGGAGAGGGCGAAACACACAAGAGAAAGGGGTTCCACACAGGAGAGAGGGGAATACACATAGGAGAGAGGGGTATACACACAGGAGAGTTGTATACACACAGGAGAAAAGAGGATTCATGCAGAAGAGTGGAGGATACTCGCAGCACAGAAAAGGATACCCGCAAGAGAGAGGAGGATACACACAAAAGAGAGAAAAATACACACAGGATTGAAGGGGATACACACAAGAGAGAGAATGACACACACAGGAGAGAAAAGAATACCACAAAAGAGAGGAAGATACACAGAGGAGCGAGGGATACACACAGGTGAGAGAAGGATACACACAGGAGATAGGGGCGTATACAAAGAAAAGGGGGGAACACAGAGGAGAGAGGGAAATACACAAAGGAGAAAGTGATACACACAAAAGAGGAAAATACACAAAGGAGCGAGGAAGATGCACACAGGAGAAAGGGAAATACACACAGAAAAACGGAGAATACAAACAGGAGAAAGAAGGATACACACAGGAGAGGGGGGATACAAACAGGAGAGAGGAAGATACACACAAGAGAGAGGAGTATACACAGAGGAGAGAGGAAAATACACACAGAAGAGAACAGGATACACACAGAAGTGGGAGATACACACAGAAGAGAGGGGGATACGCACAGGAGTGGGAGATACACACAGAAGAGAGGGAGATTCACACAGGAGAAAGATATACACAGAGGAGAGAGTGGGATACACACAGGAGAGAGAAGGATAACCACAGGAGAGGGGGATACATACAGGAAAGAGGGGCATAGACAGAGGAAAGGGGAGGACACATGCAGGAGAGAGGAGGATACACAAAAGATAAAGGGGGATAGACACAGGAGAGAGAAGGATACACACAGGAGAGAAAAGGATACACACAGGAGATAGGAGGATACACATAGGAGAGAAAGATACACATAGGAGAGAGGGGCATACACTAAAAAAAAGGATACACAAAGGAGAAAGTGGGATACACACAGGAGAGTGGAGGATACACACAGGAAAGTGTGATACACACAGGAGAGAGGGGCATAAACACAGGAGAGTGGAGGATACACGCAGGAGAGGAGAAAAGAAACAGGAGAGAGGGGATACACACAAGAGAGAGGGGATACACACAAGAGAGAGGGGGATACACACAGAAGAGAAAGGTGATACACACAGAAAATAAAAGTGTTACATATAGGAAATAGGGGGGAAACCCACAGGAAAGCGGAGGGATACACGCAGGAGAAAGGAGGTTACACACAGAAGAGAAAAGGATACACAGAGGAGAGAGGAGTATACACAAAGGTGAGTGGCATACACACAGGAGAGAGGGGAATACACGCAGGAGATTTGGATACACATAGGAGACACGGAAATATACACAGGAGAGAGAGAAATACACACAAAAGAGGGGATATACACAGGACAGAGGGTATACACACAGGAGAGGGGGATACACATAGGAGAGAGAGGAATCCACACAAAAAAATAGGGGAATACACACAAGAGACAGGGCCATACAGACAGGAGAAAAAAAAGTACACATAGGAGAGAGGAAGATACAGAAAAAAGAGAGGAGGATACATGCAGAAGAGAGGAGTATACACAGGAGAGAGGTTAATACACAGAGGAGAGAGGGCGTTACACACAGGAGAGAAGGCGAATACACACAGGAGAGAGGAGAATACACACAGAAGAGAGGAGGATACACACAAAAGAGAGGAGAATACACACAGAAGAGAGAATGATATACACAGGAGAGACGGGAATTCACAAAATAGAGAGGGGGATACACACAGTAGAGAGGGGGATACACAAGGACGAGAGGTGTGTACACACAGGTGAGGGAAATACACAAAGGAGAGAGGGGCATACTCACAGAAAAGAGAAAAGATACCCACAGGAAAGAGGAGAATACACACAGGAGAAAGGATACACACAAGAGAGAGACGGATACACAGAGGAGAGAGGAGGATACACACAGGATAGGGCGATACACACAAGAGAGAGGGGATCCACACAGGAGAGAGGAAAATACACATAGGAGAGAGGGGTATACACACAGAAAAGGGGCATACACACAGGAGAGAGGAGGATACACGCAGGAGAGAGGAGGATACACGCAGCACAGAGGAGGATACCCATAGGAGAGAGGGGGATACACACAGAAGAGAAAAAAAATACACACAGAAGAGAAGGGGAATACACACAAGAGAGAGAATGATACACACAGGAGAGAAAAGGATACACACTAAGGAGAAAAGGATATACACAGGAGCGAGGGATACACACAGGTTAGAGGATATGCACAGGTTAGATGATACACACAGAAGAGAGGGGCATACACACAGAAAAGGAGGGATACAAAGAGAAGACAGGAAAATATACAAAGGAGAAAAAGATACACACAAAAGAGAGAAATACACACAGGAGCGAGGGGGATGAACGCAGGATTAAGGAAAATACAAACCGGAAAGACGAGGATACACACCGGAGTGAGAAGGATACACTCAGGAGATGGAAAATACACACAGGAGAGAGAAAGATACACACAGGAGAGAGGAAGATACACACAGAAGAGAAGAGGATACACACAGTAGTGGGGGATACACAGAGAAGAGAGTGGGATACTCACAGGAATGGGAGATACACAGAAAAGAGTGTGGAATGCACACAGGAGAGAGGAAGATAAACACAGGAGAGGGAGATACATATAGGTGTTGCGCTAACTGCACGTACCAAGCTTGGTGTTCTTTTTCCTTTTAACAGGCAGGTTCGTGGAAAGAAAACACTAGACCGAGAACAATAATAAAGTGATAGAAAATTTTAATGAGAAATGTAGGAGGATGGAAAGATTATACACACACATATATATACACAGAAAGCACTCCACCTCAGCACCGGCAAGACAGCAGCATGGGTGATTCGCAAGTCACATCTGGAAGTCACTCTGATCCAATGTCTCTGTGTTCCTCTGCTCCTTTATTGTATCAGCTTACATAACTAATTTGCATACTCATCTTTGGGTCAGTCAGTAAACAGGGAAGATCTGCTTCAGAAGTGCCCTGTCCTTGACTGTTTCTTGGGCACCGGGAGTTGGCCAGCCTCCCAGGCTCCAAGATATCGTTCTGAAACGCCAAGAGCTCTTAGCCCCCCAGAACAGTTCATGGACAGTTCATGGGCTCACAGATCCTTCCCTGCCCACTTCCTTACCCCAAACACCCTTTAAAAGCAAGCTTTTTATAAAACAAGACTTCTACAAAACAGGACTTCTACATCATAATCTCACAATAGGAGAGAGGAACATAGACAGATGGGAGAGGAGGATACACGCAGAAGAGAGGAGGATACACACAGGAAAGAGTGGAATACACACAGGAAAGAGTGGAATACACACAGGAAAGAGGGGGATACACAAAAAAAGAGAAAAGAATACACACTGGAGAGAGGAGGATACACATAGGAGAGGGAGATACACACACAAGAGAGGGGCATACACACAAAAAAATGGGATACACACATGAGAAAGGGGGATACACACAAGAGAAAAAAGAATACACACAAGAAAGTGTGATACACACATGAGAGAGGGGCATAAACACAGGAGAGAGGGGGATACACCCAGGAGAGAGGAGGAAACAAACAGAAGAGAGGGGATACACACAAGAGAAAAAAATACAGAAGAAAGGGGTGATACACACAGGAAAGAAAGGAGTTACCCACAGGAGAGAGAAAAAAACATAAAAGTGAAGGGATACACACAAAAGAGAGGAGGATACACACAGGAGAGAGGAGGATACACACAGGGGAGAGGATTATACACACAGTAGAGGGGCATACACACAGAAAAGAGGGGGATACACACAGGAGAGTTGGATCCATACAAGAGACAGAGAAATACACACAGGAGAGAGGGGGATACACACAGAAGAGAGGGGGATACACACAGGAGAGGGGGATACACACAGGAGAGAGGGTATACATACAGGAGAGAGGGGAATACACACAAGAGAGAGGGGCATACACACAGGAGAGAGGAGAATACACATAGGAGAGAGGAAGATACACAAAAGAGAGAGGAGTATACACAGAAGAAAGGAGAGTACACAGAGGAGATAGGGCATTACGCACAGAAGAGAGGGCAGATACACACAGGAGAGAGAAAGATACACACAGGAGAGAGGAGGATACACACAGGAGAGGGTGGATACACACAGGAGAGGGTGGATACACACAGGAGAGTGGAGGATACACACAAGAGAGAGGGGGGATACACACAAGAAAGAGAAGGATACAAACAGAAGAAAGTAGGATATATAAAGGCGAGAGAAAGAATACACACAGGGGAGAGGGGAGATATTAACAGGGGAGAGAAGGGATATTAACAGAAAAGAGGGGTATACACAACCGAGAGTGGGGCATACACACAGAAGAGAGAAGATACACACTGGAGAAAGTAAGATACACACAGGAGGAGAAAGATACGCAAAGTAGAGAGGAGGATACACACAGGAGAAAAGAGGATACACACAGAAGAGAGACGGATACACAAAAGAGAGAGGAGGATACACACAGGAGAGGGCGATACACACAAGAGAGAGGGAAATACACATAAGAGAGGGGTATACGCACAGGAGAGAAAAGAATACACGCAAGAGAAAGGAAGATACATGCAGCACAAAGGAGGATACACGCAGGAGAGAGGGGAATACACACAGGAGAGAGAAAAATACACACAGGAGAGAAGGGGGATACACACAAGAGAGAGAATGATATACAAAGAAGAGAAAAGGATACAAACAGTAGAGAGGAGGATACACAGAGGAGCGAGGGAGACACACAGGTGAGAGGAGGATACACACAGGAGAGAGGGGCGTACACACATTAAAGGGGAAATACACAGAGAAGGGAGTGGGATAAACAAAGAAAAAAGGAATACACACAGGAGAGGGAAATACACACAGGAGCGAGGGTGATGCACACAGGAGTAAAGGAAATACACAAAGGAAAGAAGAGGATGCACACAGGAAAGAGAAAAATACACACAGAAGAGGGGGAATACACACAGGAGAGAGGAAGATACACACAGGAGAGAGGAGGATACACAGAGGAGAGAGGAAGATACACACAGGAGAGAAGAGGATACACACAGAAGTGGGGGATATACACAAAAGAGAGGGGGATACAAAAAAGAGAGGGAATTACACAGAGGAGAGAGTTAGATACACAGAGGAGAGAAAAGGATAAACACAGGAGAGGAGGACACATACAGGAGAGAGGGGCATAGACAGAGGACAGAGGAGGATACACGCAAGAGAGAAGAATATACACACAGGAAAGTGGGGATTTACACAGGAGAGAGGAAAATACACACAGGAGAGAAAAGGATACACACAGGAGAGAGGAGGATACACATAGGAGGGGGAGATACACACAGAAGAGAGGGGCATACACACACACAAAAAAAATACAGACAGGCGCAAGGGGGATGTACACAGGAGAGAGGAGGATACACACAGGAGAGAAGAGGATACACACAGGAAAGAGGAGTATACACACAGAAGAGAAGCATACACACAGGAGAGAGAAGGATACACACAGGAGAGATGGATACATGCAGGAGACAGAGAAATACACACAGAAAAGAGGGGAAAACACACAGGGAGGGGGATACACACAGGGGAGAGGGTATACACACAGGAGAGAAGGATACACAGAGGAGAGAGAGGGATCCAAGCAGGACAGAGGGGAATACACACAAGAGAGAGGGTCATACACACATGAGAGAGGGGGATACACATAGGAGAGAGGAAGATACACAAAGGAGAGAGGAGGATACACGCAAAAGAGAGGAGTATACACAGGAGAGAGGGGAATACACAGACAAGAGAGGGCGTTACACACAGGAGAGAGGGCGGATAAACACAGGAGAGAGGAGAATACACAAAGGAGAGGGTGGGTACACACAGGAGAGAGGAGGATACAAACAGGAGAAAGGGGGGATACACACAATAATGAGGAAGATACACACAGAAGACAGTAGGATATACAAAGGCGAGAGAAGGAATACACAGAGGGGAGAGTGGGGATACTAACAGGAGAGAGGGGGATACACCCAGGAGAGTGGGGCATATTCAGAGAAGGGAGAGGCTACACACTGGAGAGAGTGGGATACACACAGGAGGAGAAAGATACGCATAGTAAGAAGAAGGATACACAGAAGAGAAAGGAAGATACACACAGAGGAGAGACGGATACACTAAAAAGAGAGGAGCATACAAACAGGAGCGGGCGATACACACAAGAGAGAGAAGGAGCCACACAGGAGAGACGAAATACACATAGGAGAGAGGGGTATACACACAGGAGAGGGGTATACACACGAGAGAGGAGGATACACGCAGGAGAAAGGAGGATACACGCAGCACAGAGGAGGATACCCGCAGGAGAGAGGGTGATACACACAGGAGAGAGAAAAATACACACAGAAGGGAAGGGGGATACACCCAAGAGAGAGAATGATACAAACAGAAGATAAAAGGATACACACAGAAGAGAAATGAATACAAACAGGAGCGAGGGGGATACACACAAAAGAGAGGGGGATACACACAGGAGGGGGGAAAATACAAACAGGAGAGAGGGGTATACACAAAGGTGAGGGGAATACACAAAGAAGAGAGGTGCATACACAGGAGAAAGAAAAGATACACACAAAAGAGACGAGGATACACATAGATGAAAGGAGGAAACACAGAGGAGAGGGAGATACACAGAAGAGAGAGGGGGATCCACAAAGGAGAGAGGGAAATACACATAGGAGAGAGGGGTATACATACAAATGTGGGGAATACACAAAGGAGAGAGGGGGATGCACACAAGAGAGAGAAGAATACACACAGGAAAGGGTGATACATACAGGAGAGAGGTGCATAAACACATGAAGGAGGAGGATACACAGAGAAAACAGGATGAAACAAACAGGAGAGAGGAGATACACACAAGAGAGAGGGAGATACACACAAGAGAAAGGGGTGATACACACAGGAAAGAAAGGTGCTACACACAGGAGAGAAAAAGGAAACACACAAGAAAGTGAAGGGATACACGCAGGAGAGAGGAGGATACACGCAGGAGATAGGAGGATACACAAAGGAGAGAGGAGTATACACACAGGAGAAGGGCAAACACACAGGAGAGAGGGGGATACACACAGGAGAGTTGGATACATACAAGAGACAGGGAAATATACACAAGAGAGAGGGGATAAACACAGGAGATGGGAATACACACAGGAGAGAGGGTATACACACAGAAGAGGGAAATACACACAGGAGAGAGGGGCATACAGATAGTAGAGAGGAAAATACATATAGGAGAGAGGAAGATACACAAAAAAAAGAGAGGAGGATACATGCAGGAGAGAGGAGTATACACAGGAAAGAGGTTAATACACAGAGAAAAGAGGGCGTTACACAAAGGAGAGAGGGTGGATACACACAGGAGAGAGGCGGATACACACAGGAGAGAGGAGGATACACACAGGAGAGAGGAGGATACACACAAAAGAGAGGAGCATACACACAGGAGAGAGAATGATACGCCCAGGAGAGATGGGAATTCACAAAATAGAGAGGAAGATATACACAGGAGAGAGGGGGATTCACACAGGAGAGAGGGATATACACATAGGTGAGAAAAAAGATACACACAAAAGAGAGGAGGATACCCACAAGAGAGAGGGGGATAAACAAAGGCGAGAGAAGGGATACACAAAGTTAAGAAGAAGATACACACAAGAGAGAGGAAGATAAAAACAAAAGAGAGGAGGATACACACAGAAGAGTGAAGGATACACAGCAGAGAGGAGGATACACATAGTAGAGGGGGATACACACAGAAGAGAGGGGCATACACAAAGGACAGAGAAGGATACACACAGGATGCAGGAGGATACACACAGGAGAGAGGAAGATACACACAGGAGAGAGGGGGTATACCCACGGGAGAAAAAAAAATACACACAGGAGGGAGGAGGATACACACAGGAAACAGGAGGATACACACAGAATAAAAAAGGATACACACAGGAGAGAGGAAGATACACACAAGAGGGAGGATGATACTAACAGGAGAGAGGAGGATCCCCACAGGTGAAAGGAGGATACACTGAGAAGAAAAAATGATACACACAGGAGAGAGGGGGATACACACAGGAGACAGTGGGATACACACAAGGGAAGGAAGATACACACAGGAGAGAGGAGGATACACACATTAGAGAGAAAGATACAAACATGAGAGAGGAGAATACACAAAAGAGACAAAGGCATACACAAAAAAGAGGCTGATACACATAGGATAAAGGGAAATACACACAGGAAATAAAAGGATACACGCAGAAGAGGGGGATACAGACAGGAGAAAGGGGGATACACACAAAAGAGAGGAGGATACAGAAAGGAGAGAGGAGGATACACACAGGAGAGAAAATGATACAAACAGGAGAAAGGAGGATACACACGCGAAAGGAGGATACATAAAGGAGAGAGGAAGATACACACAGAATAGAGGGGAATAAACTCAGGAGAGTCGGGATACAAACAGGAGAGTGCGGCATACACAAATGGGGAGGGGGATACACACAGGAGAGAAGAGGATACACACAAGAGAGAGGAAAATACACATAGGAGAAAAAAGGATACACATAGGAATGAGGGGGATAAATGTAAAAGAGAGAAAGATAAACACTGCAGAGTGGAGGATGCACACAGGAGAGAGGAGGATACACATAGGAGAGAGGAGGATACACAAATGAGAGGGAAAGACACACAGGAGAGAAGAGAATACACAAAAGAGACAAAGGCATACACAAAGGAGAGGCTGATACACAGAGGATAGAGGGGGATACACACAGGAAAAAAGGATACACGCAGAAGAGTGGGATACACACAGGAGAGAGGGGCATACCCACAGAAGAGAGGAGAATATACAGAGAATAGAGGAGGATACACACAATACAGAGGAGGATACACACAGAAGAGAGTGGATATACACAAGAGAGAAGAAGGTACACACAAAAGAAAGGAGGATACACACAGGAGAGAGGAGGATACACACAAAAAAGAGGAGGATACAGAAAGGAGAGAGGATACACACAGGAGAGAAAATGATGCAAACGGGAGAGAGGGGTATACACACGTGAAAGGAGGATACACACAGGAGAGAGGGGAATACATACAGGAGATAGGGGAATACACTCAGGAGAGTGGGGATACAAACAGGAGAGTGCGGCATACACAAAGGGGGAGGGGGATACACACAGGACAGAGGAAGATACACACAAAAGAGAGGAAAATACACACAGAAGAAAAAAGGGTACACGGGATGACGGCAAGATGGCATTGTAGAAGCGACTCAGGATCGCAGCTCTCAGTGAAGGCACAGAGGGTGTCCTAGCCGCATTCTCAGATGGACCTTTTTTGCCCACAGAGCGTTAAAAGTCCCAGGTGTGGGAGAGACACGGAACGCTAGTAAAGCCGGCTTAAGCAGCCGGCTCACGCCACCGCTTCGGCAGGTGCCGCAGCGGGACCCGGCACGGAACTCACTGGTCTGGATGCCCTGTTAAACCGGCAATCTGAGATTTTGAAGGGCATATTGGCATGTCCATTTGATTGAACAGGACTTGGACAGTGAGCCAGACCAGGAGTTACCTGGGAAGCGTGATCTGAGCAGGTGCAGTGGGCAGCGGCAAAGGAGATCGCAAGAATCTTCCTGACACCTTACAATAAAATTAACCCCAGATGGATTAAAGACTTAAATATAAGACCTGACACCATAAAAACCCTAGAAGAAAATCTAGGCAAAACCATTCAGGACATAGGAGTAGGCAAGGAATTCATGAACAAATCACCAAAAGCATTGGCAACAAAAGCCAAAATAGACAAATGGGACCTAATAAAACTCCACAGCTTCTGCACGGCAAAAGAAACTGTCACTAGAGTGAATCGGCAACCATCAGAATGGGAAAAAATCTTTGCAGTTTACGCATCTGACCAAGGGGTGATATCCAGAATTTACAAAGAACTCAAAGAGATTTACAGGAAAAAAACAAACAAGCCCATTCAAAAATGGGCAAAAGATATGAACAGACACTTTACAAAAGAAGATATACATGAGGCCAACAAACATGAAAAAATGCTCATCATCATTGGTCATTAGAGAGATGCAAATCAAAACCACATTGAGATACCATCTCACGCCAGTTAGAATGGCGATCATTAAAATATCTGGAGACAGCAGATGCTGGAGAGGATGTGGAGAAATAGGAACACTCTTACACTGTTTGTGGGAGTGTAAATTAGTTCAACCATTGTGGAAGACAGTGTGGCGATTCCTCAAGAACCTAGAAATAGAAATCCCATTTGACCCAGCAATCCCATTACTGGGTATCTATCCAAAGGATTATAAATCGTTCTACTATAAGGACACATGCACACGAATGTTCATTGCAGCACTGTTTACAATAGCAAAGACCTGGAACCAACCCAAATGCCCATCGATGATAGACTGGACTGGGAAAATGTGGCACATATACACCATGGAATATTATGCAGCAATCAAAAATGATGAGTTTGTGTCCTTTGTAGGGACATGGATGAATCTGGAGAACATCATTCTCAGCAAACTGACACAAGAACAGAAAAAGAAATACCGCATATACTCGCTCATTGGTGGGTGAGAAAAATGAGAACATGTGGACACAGAGAGGCGGTCTACTATACACTGGGGACTGTTGGGGGGAATGGGGGAGGGAAAGCAGGGGGGGGCTGGGGGGGATAGCCTGGGGATGAATACCAAGTGTGGGTGAAGGGGAGGAAAGCAGCAAGGCACACTGCCATGTGTGTACCTATGCAACTATCTTGCTCATTCTGCACATGTACCCCCAAACCTATAATGCAATAAAAATTAAAAAAAAAAAAAAAAAAGAAAATGAAGACACAACGTAACAGAATCTCTGGGACACATTTAAAGCAGTCTGTAGAGGAAAATATATAGCAATAAGAGCCCACATGAGAAGAGTGAAGAGATCCAAAATTGACACCCTATCGTCAAAATTGAAAGAGCTAGAGGAGCAAGATCAAAAAGCTCAAAACCTAGCCGAAGACAAGAAATCACTAAGATCAGAGCAGAACTGAAGGAGATAGAGAGAAGAAAAACCCTTCAAAACATCAATAAATCTAAGAGGTGGTTTTTCGAAAAGATCAACAAAATAGACAGACCACTAGCCAGACTGATAAAGAAAACAGAGGACAACCAAATAGATGCAATAAAAAACGATAAAGGGGAAATAACAACAGATTTCACAAAAATTAAAACCGTCATCAGAGAATACTACAAACAACTCTATGTACATCAACTAGTAAACCAGGAAGAAATGGATAAATTCCTGGAAGTCTGTGTCCTCCCAAGCCTAAACCAGGAGGAAGCCGAAACTATGAATAGACCAATAACAAGGTCTGAAGTTGAGGCAGCAATTAAGAGCCTACCACACAAAAAAAGCCAAGGTCCAGATGGGTTCACAGCCGAATTCTACCAGACACACAAAGAGGATCTGGTACCATTCCTTCTGAAACTATGCCAAATAATCCAAAAAGAGGGAACCCTTCCCAAATCATTTTATGAGACCAACATCATCCTGATGCCAAAACCTGACAGAGACTAAACAAGAAAAGAAAACTTCAGGCCAATAACCATGATGAACATAGATGCAAAAATCTTCAATAAAATACTGGCAAACGGATTGCCACAGCACATTAAAAAACTTATCCATCATGATCAAGTAGGATTCATCCCGGGGATGCAAGGCTGGTTCAACATACGCAAGTCTATAAATGTAATTCACGACATAAACAGAAGCAAAAACAAAAACTACATGATTATCTCAATTGATGCAGAGAAGCCATTTGACAAAATTCAACAGCCCTTTATGCTAAAAACACTCAATAAACTTGGTATTGATGGAACATATCTCAAAGTAATAAAAGCTATTTACGACAAACCAACAGCCAATATCATACTTAATGGGCAAAAACTGGAAGCATTCCCTTTGCAATCCAGCACTAGACAAGGATGCCCTCTCTCACCACTTCTATTCAACATAGTACTGGAAGTTCTAGCCAGAGCAATCAGGCAAGAAAAAGAAATAAAGGGTATTCAAATAGGAAAGGTGGAAGCCAAATT
Organism: Saguinus oedipus; assembly: GCA_031835075.1. Lineage (NCBI taxonomy): Eukaryota > Metazoa > Chordata > Mammalia > Primates > Cebidae > Saguinus > Saguinus oedipus. The sequence goes on from JASSZA010000200.1 coordinate 2,520,067, forward strand.
GTCTCTATTTGCAGACGACATGATAGTATATCTAGAAGACCCCATCACCTCAGCCCAAAAGCTCCTGCAACTGATAAGCAACTTCAGCAAAGTCTCAGGATATAAAATCAATGTGCAAAAATCACAAGCATTCCTATACACCAATAACAGACTTAAAGAGAACCAAATTAAGAACGAACTGCCATTCACAATCGCTACAAAGAAAATAAAATACCTAGGAATACAACTCACTAGGAATGTAAGGGACCTCTTTAAGGAAAACTACAAACACCTGCTCAACGAAATAAGAGAGGACACAAACAGATGGAGAAAGATTCCATGTTCGTGGTTAGGAAGAATCAATATTGTGAAAATGGCTATACTGCCCAAAGTAATTTACACATTCAATGCTATCCCCATCAAACTACCATTGAATTTCTTCACAGAACTGGAAAAAACCACCATGAATTTTATATGGAACCAAAAAAGAGCCCGCATAGCCAAGTCAATTCTAAGCAAAAAGAACACAGCGGGAGGCATCACACTACCAGACTTCAAACTATACTACAAGGCTACAGTAATCAAAACAGCATGGTACTGGTACCAAAACAAAGACATAGACCAATGGAACAGAACAGAAGCATCGGAGGCAACACAACATATCTGCAACCATATTATCTTTGATAAACCAGACAAAAACAGGCAATGGGGAAAGGATTCCCTATTTAATAAATGGTGCTGGGAAAACTGGCTAGCCATGTGCAGAAAGCAGAAAGTGGACCCCTTCCTGACACCTTACACTAAAATTAACTCCAGATGGATTAAAGACTTAAACGTAAGACCTGACACCATAAATACTCTAGGCAAAACCATTCAGGACATAGGAGTAGTGAAGAACTTCATGAATAAAACACCAAAAGCATTGGCAACAAAAGCCAAAATAGACAAATGGGACCTAATCAAACTCCACAGCTTCTGCACGGCAAAAGAAACAGTCACTACAGTGAATCGGCAACCATCAGAATGGAAATAAATCTTTGCAGTTTACACATCTGACAAAGGGCTGATATCCAGAATTTACAAAGAACTCAAACAGATTTACAGGAAAAAAACAAACAAGCCCATTCAAAAATGGGCAAAGGATATGAACAGACGCTTTAGAAAATAAAACATACTTGAGGCCAACAAACACATGAAAAAATGTTGATCATCACTGGTCATTAGAGAGATGCAAATCAAAACCACATTGAGATACCATCTCATGCCAGTTAGAATGGCGGTCATTAAAAAATCTGGAGACAGCAGGTGCTGGAGAGGATATGGAGAAATAGGAACACTCTTCCACTGTTTGTGGGAGTGTACATTAGTTCAACTATTGTGGAAGACAGTGTGGCAATTCCTCAGGGACCTAGAAATAGAAATTCCATTTGACCCAGCAATTTCATTACTGGGTATATATCCAAAGGATTATAAATCGTTCTACTGTAAGGACACATGCACATGAATGTTCATTGCAGCACTGTTTACAATAGCAAAGACCTGGAAATAACCCAAATGCCCAACAATGATAGACTGGACTGGGAATATATGGCACATATACACCATGGAATATTATGCAGCAATAAAAAATGATGAGTTTGTGTCCTTTGTAAGGACATGGATGAATCTAAAGAACATCATTCTCAGCAAACTAACACAAGAACAGAAAAAGAAATACCGCATATACTCGCTCATAGGTGGGTGAGAAAAATGAGAACATGTGGACACAGAGAGGCAGTCTACTATACACTGGGGACTGTTGGGGGGAATGGGGGAGGGACAGCAGGGGGGGCTGGGGGGGATAGCCTGGGGATGAATACCAAGTGTGGGTGAAGGGGAGGAAAGCAGCAAAGCACACTGCCATGTGTGTACCTATGCAACTATCTTGCTCGTTCTGCACATGTACCCCCAAACCTATAATGCAATAAAATAAATAAATAAAAAAATAAAAAAAAAAAAAAAAAAAAAAAAAAAGAAATACCGCATATACTCACTCATAGGTGGGTGAGAAAAATGAGAACACATGGACACAGAGAGGCGGTCTACTATACACTGGGGTCTACTAGGGGGACTGGGGGAGGGACAGTGGTGGTGGGACTGGGGAGGGATTGCCTGGGGATGAATGCCAAGTGTGGGTGAAGGGGAGGAAGGCAGCAAAACACACTGCCATGTGTATACCTATGCAACTATCTTGCACGTTCTGCACATGTACCCCAAAACCTATAATGCAATAAAATTTTTTTTAAAAAAAGGGTACACACAGGAATGAGGGAAATAAACGCAAAGAGAGGAGAATAAACAAAGCAGAGTGTAGGATACTGACAGACAACCGTGGGATACACACAGTAAAAAGGGATACTCACAGTAGAGGGGGCATACACAAATGAGAGAGGAGGGTAAACACAGGAGAGAGGAAGGATACACACTGGAGAGAGGGGATATACACAGGAGAGTAGGGCATCCACAAAGAAAAGAAGGGGATACACACAGGATCAGGGGTATACCCACAGGGGGATAAGGATAATGACAGGAGGAAGGAGGATACACACAAAATAGAATAGAATACAAACAGAAGAGAGAAAAATACACGCAGGAGAGGGAAAAATTCACACAGGAGAGAGGAGGATACACACAGAAGAGAGGAAGATACACGCAGGAGAGATGAGGATACACACGGTGGAGATGGGGAATACACACAGGAGAGGGGGATACAAACAGAAGAGAGGAGAATACAAACAGGTGAGAGGAGTATATACACAGGAGAGAGGAGGATACACACAAGTGAGAGGAGGATACCTACAAAAAAGAGGGGGATAAACACAGGAGAGAGGATGATACAAACAGAAGAGGGGTGATACACACAGGAAAGGGGAGAGTACACAGAGGAGAGAGGAAGATACAAAAAAAAAGAAAAGAGGATACACATAAAAGAGTGGTATACACACAGGAGAGAGTGTGATATACCAAGAAGAGAGAATTATACACATAGGAGAGAGAAGAAAACACACAGGAGAGGGAATACACACAAGAGAAAGAAGGATACAAACAAGAGAGAGGAGAATACACACAGGAGATGGGAATACACACAGGGGAGAGGAGCGTACACACAGGAGAGAAAAGAATACACATCGCAGAAAGGAGAATACACAGAGGAGGGAGGGGATACCCACAGAGGTGTGGAGGATACACAGGAGAGAGGGGAGATACACACGGAGCCAGGGGAGATACACACAAGAGAGAAGGGGGATACATCCAAAAGAGAGAAGGAATACACACAGGAGAGAGGAGGATACACATAGGAGAGAGAAGGGTACACACAGGAGAGAGGAAGATACACAGAGGAAAAGAAATACACATAGGAGAGAGGAGAATACACATTGAAGAGAGAAAAATACACAAAATAAAGAAGGATACACACAGGAGACAGAAGGATACACAAAAGAGAGAGAAGAATACGCAAAAAGGAGAAGTGATACACACAGGAGAAAGATGGTACACACTGAAGAGAAAAAGATACACACAAATGAGAGAAGGATACACACAGGAGAGAGGGAGATACACAGAGGAGAGTGGTGATACACACAGGAGAAAGGGGGATACACACAGTAGAGAGGAGGATACACAAAGGAGGGGGGATACTCAAAGTAGAAAGGAGCATGTACACAGGAAAGGGGATACACACAGAAGAAAGGGGGATACACACAGGAGAGGGGAGGATACACACAGGAAAGAGGATGATACACACATGAGAGAAGAAGATACAAACAGGCGAGAGGAAATACACACAGGAGAAAGGGTGATACACACAGGAGAAAGGAGGAATACACACAGGAGAAAAAGGGGTTACACACAGGAGATGGGGGAAAACACACAGGAGAGAGGAGGGATACACACAGGATAAAGGAATATACACGCAGGAGAGAGGAAAATACACAGAGGAGACAAAAGGATACACACAGGTGAGGGGGATACACAAAGTAGAGAGGGCATGCACACAGGAAAAAAGGATACACACAGGAGAAAAAGAATACACACAAGGGAGAAAAAAATACACACAGAAGAGGGGGATACACACAGAAGAGAGGGGTATACAAACAGGAGCGAGGAAGATACACACAGGAGGAAGGAAGATCCAAAGAGCAGAGAGGGGATACACACAGCAGAGAGGGTGATACACACAGGAGAAAGGGGGGATACACACAAGAGGGAAAGGAATTACACACAGGAGAGAGGGAAGAAACACACAGGAGAGAGGATGATACCCACAGGTGAGTGGGGCATAGACACAGGATGGAGGGAGATACAAACAGGAGAGGGTTGGTACACACAGGGGGAGAAGGATAAATACAAAAGGGAGGAAAATACACATAAAAGGAGTAAGGATACAGACAGAAGAGAGGAGGATACACGCAGGAGAGAGGAGAATACACACAAAACAGAGGAGGATACACACAAAAGAGAGGAGGATACACGAAGAAGAGAAAAGAATACACACAGGAGAGAGGGTTGAGAAACACAGGAGAGGAAAATACACACAGGACAAAACAAGGTACACACAGGAGAGAGGGGTATACACACGAGAGAAAAGTATACAAAAAGGAGAGAGGCATACACACAGGAGAGAGGGAAATACACCAAAAAGAGGAAAGGATACACACAGGAGAGAGGAGGATACACACAGGAGATGGGGAAACACACAGAAGAAAGGGGCACACACACTGGAGAGGGTGATACACACAGGAGAGATAAGAATACACACAGAAGATGGGGATACACACAGGAGAGAAGGGTGTACACTCAGGAGAGAGAAAGATACACAGAGCAGAGCGGAGGATACAAACAGTAGAGAGGGAATACACACAGGAGAGAGGGAGATACACACAGGAGAGAGGAGGGATACACAAAAGAGAGAGCGGGAATACACACAGGAGAGAAGAGGGATACACACAGAAGATAATAGGATACACACAGGAGAGAGGAGAATACACACAAAAGAGAGGAAGATACACAGGAGATTAGGAAACACACAGAATAGAGAAGGATACACACAGAAGAGAGAAGGATACACACAGGAGACAGAAGGATACACACAGGAGAGAGGGGCATACACACAGAAGAGGGGTGATACACACAGAAGAAATAAAGGTACACACAGGAGAGAGGAGAATACACACAAAAGAGAGAAGGATACACACAGGAGAGAGGAAGATACACACAGGAGAGAGGAAGATACAAAAAGGAGATGTGTGATACACACAGGAGAAATAGAAATATACACAGGAGAGAAAAAGATACACACAGGAGAAAGTAGGATACAAAAAGGAGAGGAAGATACACAAAGTAGAGTGGAGCATACACACAGGAAAGTGAAATACACACAGGGAAAAGGGGAATAAACACAGGCGAGAGGAGGATACACACAAGAGAGGGGGATAAACAAAGATGAGAGGGGCGTAAACGCAGGAGAGAGGAGGATACAAACACGAGAGAGAAGATACACACGGAAGAGAGGGAGATAAACACAGAAGAAATGTGGGATACACACAAAAGAGAAAGGGATTACACAAAGGAGAGAGGGGGGAAACACAAAAAAGAGAGGAGGATTACACACAGGAGAGAGAAAGATACACACAGGAGAAAGAAAAATACACACAGCAGAGAGAAGAATACGCACAGGAGAGAGGAGGATACACACAGGAGAGAGGAGTATACACACAAGAGAGAGGAGGATACACACAGGAGAAAGGCATACACACAGGAGAGAAGAGGATACATATAGGAGAAAGGCATACACACAGGAGAGAGGAGGATACACATAGGAGAAAGGCATACACACAGGAGAGAGGAGGATAAACAGAGGAGAGTTGGGTACACACAAGAGACAAGGTAATACACACAGGAGAGAGAATGATACACACAGGAAAGAGGGGAATGCACACAAAAGAGAGGGCATAAATACAGGAGAGATGAGAATACACAAAGGAGAGAGGGGAATACACACAGGAGAAAGGGGGATACAAACAGGAGAGTGCGGCATACACACAACAGAGAGAAGGCTACACACAGTAGAGAGGAGTATACACAAAGAAGAGAGGGAAACAAACAATAGAGAGGGGGATACACACAGACGAGGGGGATACACATAGGAGATGGTGTGATAAACACAGGAGAGGGGGATACACAAAAAAGAGAAGAATACACACAGAAGAGAGGGGAATAAACAAAAAATAGAGGAGGATACACACAGGAGAGAGGGGAAATACACAAAGGAGAGAGGGTGACACCCACAGTAGAGTAGGGCATACACACAGGAGGGAAGGTAATACACACAGGAGAGAGAAGAATACACACAGAAAGAGAAGAGTAAATACAAGAGAGAGGAGGATACACACAAAATACTGAAGGATACAGACAGAATAGAGGATGATACCCGCAGGAGAGAGAAGTATACACACAGGAGAGAGGAGGATACACACAGGAGAGAGGAGGATATACGCAGAGAAGAGGAGGATACACACAGAAAAGTGGAAAGATACACACAGAAGAGGGTTATACACACAGAAGAGAGGAAGATACACACAGGAGAAAGGAAGATGCACACAGGAGAGTGGAAGATTCACACAAAAGAGAAGATATACACGCAGGATAGACGAGGATACACACGAGAGAGAAAAATACACAAAGGAGAGGGGGATACACACAGGATAGAAAAGGATACACATAGGAGGGAGGAGGGTACACACAGGAGAGAGAAGAATACACAGAGCAGAGAGGAGGATGCACACAGGAGTGGGGGATACACACATAAGAGAGTGACATACACACAGGGGAGACAAGGATATACACAAAATTGAGGAAGATACACACTGGAGAGAGTAGAATACACACAGGAGACAAGAGGATACACACAGGAGAGAGGGGAAATACACACTGGATAGTGGAAGATACACACAGAAGAGAGGAAGATACACACAGGAGAGAGGATGATCCACACGAATGAAAAAAGGATACACAGCAGACAGGAGAATACACACAGGAGAGGAGGGATAAAAACACAGGAGAGTGGGGGATACACACATGTGGAGGGGGATACACACAGGAGGAAAGAAATACACACAGGAGAGAGGAAAATACACATAGGAGAGAGGAGCATACACAAAACAGACATGGGCATACACACAGGAGAGGAAGATACACACAGGAGAATGGGGGATACACACAGGAAAGGCAGGATACACAGAAAAGAGGGGGATACACACAGGAGTGAGGGGCATACACACAGGAGACAGGAGGATAAACACAGAATAGAGGAGAATTCACACAATAGAGAGGGAGATACACAGGGTAGACAGGGGGTATACACACAGAAGAAAAGAAGATACACACAAAAGAGAGGAAGATACACATAGGAGAGAGGAGGATACACACAGGGGAGAGATGGATACACACAGGAGAAAGGAGGATACACACAAAAGAGAAAAAAATACAAACAGGAGAGAGAAGAATACACACAGGTGAAAGGAAAATACACACAGGAGAGAGGAAGATACAGACAAAAGACGGGGATACACACAGAAAGAATGGGGATACAAACAGGAAGAGGGGGATACACACAGGAGAGAGAAGGATACACACAAGAGAGAGGAGAATACACAAAGGAGAGAAAAGGATACACACAGAAGAGAGGAGAATACACACAGGAGAGAGGAGGATACACACAGGGCGAGGGGGATACACACAGGAGAGTGGAGGATACAAACAGCAGACAAAAGGATACACACAGGAGAGAGGAGAAAACACATATGAGAGAGGAGGATACACAAAGGAGAGGGTGGAAAACATAATAGAGAGGGGGATATACACAGGTGACAGGGATACACACAGAAGTGGGGGGATGCACACAGGAGAAAAGGAAATCCACAGAGGAGAGGAAGATACACAACAAAAAGAGGAGCATACAGACAAAAGAGAGGAGGATACACACAGGAGAGAAGGGGGATACACACAGGAGAAAGGGAAATACACACAGGAGTGTGGGGCAAACACACAGGATGGAGGGGGATAAACACAGGAGAAAGGGGGATACACACAGAGGGAGAAAAATAAATACAGGAGAAAGAAGGGTACGCAAAAAAGAGAGGAGGATACAGACAGAAGAGGGGACAATAAACGCAGGAAAGAGGAGGATACACACAGGAGCGAGGAGGATACACATAGGAGAGAGAAGGATACACGCAGGAGAGAGAAGGATACAAAAAGTAGAGTGGAAGGATACACAAAAAATAGAGCGATACACACAGGAGAAAGGGGGATACACACAGGAGTGTGGGGTATACACACAGGATGGAGGGTGATAAACACAGGAGAGAGGGGGATACACACAGGGGGAGAAAAATAAATACAAGAGGGAGGAGGGTACACAAAAAAGAGAGGAGGATACAGACAGAAGAGAGAACGATAAACGCAGGAAAGGGAGGATACACACAGGAGCGAGGAGGACACACAGAGGAGAGTGGGAAGATACACACAGGATAGGGCGATACACACAGAAGAGAGGAGGATAAACACAGGAGAGAGAAGGATACTCACAGGAGAGAGGGGGATACACACAAAAGAGTGGAGGATGCACACAGGAGCGAAGGGGATACACAAAGGAGAGAGGGGGATGCACACAGTAGAAAGGAGATACACACAGAAGAAAGGAGGATACACACCGGAGAGAGGGGGATACACACTGGAGAATGGAGGATACACAAGGGAGAGGGGGATACACACAGGAGAGAAGGGGATACATGGAAAAGAGAATAGGATACACACACACAAAAAAAGGATACACACAGGAGAGGGTGATACACACAGGAGAAAGGGGGATACACAAAGGAAAGAGGAGAATACACACAGGAGAGAAGGATACACACAGGAGAGAAAGGCATACACACAGGAGAAAGGAGAATACACACAGCAGAGATTAGGATTCACAACAGGAGAGAGGGGATAAACACAAAAGAAAGAAGAATATGCACAAGAGAAAGGGGGGATACACACAGGAGAGAGGGTGGATACACAAAGGAGAAAGGGGGGATACACAGAGGAATGAGGAAAGATACACACAGGTGAGAGGGGCATACACACAGGAAAGAGGAGCATACACACAGGAGAGGGATAGATACACACAGGAGAGAAGGATAAACACAGTAGAGAGGAAGATACACACAGGATAGAGGAGGATGCACACAAAATAGAAAATGATACACACAGGAGACAGAAGGATACACACAGAAGAGAGATGGGCATACCCACAGAAGAGAAGAGAATACACAAAGAAGAGAGGGGGATACACAAGAAAAGGGGGGGTACAAAGAGAAGAGTGTGGCATACACACCGAAGGGGAAGGATACACACAGGAGAGAGGAGGAAACACACAAAATAGAAAATGATACACACAGGAGACAAAAATACACACAGAATAGAGGGAGATAAACACAGGAGAGGAAAATACACACAGGAGAGAAAAAGAAACACACAAGAGACAGGGATACACAAAGAAGGGAGTTGAATACACACAGGAGAGTGGGGGATACACACAGGAGAGAGGGGAATACACACAAGAGAGAGGGGCATACCCATAGGAGAGAGTAGACTACACAAAGGAGAGAGGGGGATACACACAGGAAAAAGGAAGATACAAACAGGAGAGTGCAAAAAAAAAACACACAGAAGGGAGGATACACAGGAGAGAAGAGGATATACACAGGAGAGAGAAGAATACAAACAAGAGAGGGGAATACACACAGGATAGAAAATGTTACACATAGTAGAGAGGAGGATACACACAGGAGAGAAGAGGCTACACACAGGAGAGAGGAGGATACACACAGAAGAGGGGAAAACACACAAGAGAGTGGGGGATACACACAGGTGGGGGGATAAACACTGGAGACCGTGAAATACACACATGAGAGGGGGAATACACAAAAAAGAGAGGACGATACACATAAGAGAGAGGCTACACACAGGAGAAAGGGGAATACACAAAGAAAATGGGGAAACACACAAGAGAGAGGGGAATACACACAAGAGAGAGGGGAATACACACAGGCGAGGGGGGAAAATGCTGGAGACGGTGGGATACACACGGGAGAGAGGGGGATCCGAAAAGGAGAGGGGGATAAACACAGGATGGAGGGGTAAACACACAAAATAGAGAAGGATACACACAGGAGAGAAGGGTGATACACACAGGAGAGTGGGGGATACACACATGAAAGTGGGGTATAAACACAGAAGGGAAGCCGATACACACAGAAGAGAGGGGGATACACAAAGGGGGAGAAGGATAAATACAGAAAAGAGGAGGATAAACTCAAATGAGTGGAGGATACAGACAGGATAAAGGAGGATACATGCAGGAGAGAGGAGTATACACAAAGGAGAGAAGATACACACAGGAGAGAGGAGATACACACAAGAGAGAGGAGCATACACACAGGAGAGAGGAGGATACACAAAAGAGAGAGATAGATACACACAAGAGAGGAGGATAAACACAGGAGAGAAAAAGATACACAGAGGACAGAGGAAGATACACACAGGATAGAGGAGGATACACACAAAAAAGAAAAGGATACACACAGAAGACAGAAGGATACACACAGGAGAGAGGGGGATACAAACAGGAAAGGGGGATAAAAAAAGGATAGAAAAAGATACTAACAGGAGACAAGAATACACAAAAAAGAGAGTTGGATACACACAGTAGAGAGGGGTATACACACAAGAGAGAGGGGCATACACACAGGTGAGAGAAGAATACACAAAGAAGAGGGGGATACACACAAGAGAAAGAAGTGTACACACAGAAAAGAGGAGGATAGACACAGCAGAGAGAAGGAAACACAAAGGAGAGAGGGGATACACACAAAAGAGAGGGAGATACACACAGAAGAAAGGGGGATACACACAGGAGAGAAGGGGGATACACAGAGGGATGAGGAAAGATACACAAAGGAGAGAGGGTCATACAGACAGGAGAGAGGAGGATACACAGAGGAGAGAGAAAGATACACACAGGAGAGAGGAAGATACACAGGAGAGAGGAAGATACACACAGGAGAGAGGATACACACAAAAGATAAAAGGATACACAGAGGAGACAGAAGGATACACAAAGTAGAAAGGGGCATACACACAGAAAAGGGGGATACACACAGGATAAAGGGAAATACACAAAATAGAGAGGAGGATACACACAGGAGAGGGGGATACACACAGGTGAGAGAGGCGTACACACAGGAGAGAGGAAGATACACACAGGAGAGTGGAGGATACAAACAGGAGAAAGGAGGATACACACGGGAGAGAGGGGGATAACCACAGAAGAAATGGGGGATACAAACAGAAGAGAAAGGGGTTACACACAGGAGAGTGGAGAAAAACACAAGGGAAAGAGAAGGGATACACAAAGGATATAGAAAGATACACACAGAAGAGAGGAAAATACACACCGGATAGAGGAGAATACACACAGGAGAGAGGAGAATACAGACAGGGGAGAGGAGTATAAACACAGGAGAAAGGAGGATACACACAGGAGAGGTGCGTACACACAGGAGAGAAGGAGATACACACAGGAGAGTTGGATTCACACAGAAAACAGGGTAATACACACAGGCAAGTGGGGGATACAAACAGGAGTGGGGAATACACATAGGAGAGAGTGGGATTCACACAGGAGAGAGGGGAATACACACAAGAGAGAAAGGCATACACACAGGAGAGTGGAGGATACACACAGGAGAGAGGGGGATACACAAGAAACAAGGAAGATACAAACAGGAGAGTGCAGCATACACACAGGAGGAAGGGGGACACACACAGGAGAGAGGAAGATACACACAAAGGAAGGGGGATACACACAGGAGAGAGGAGGATACACACAGGAGAAAGGAGGATACACAAAGAAGAGGGGGAAACACACAAAAGAGAGAGAGATACACACAGTCGAGAGGGATACGACCAGGAGACGGGGAGATACACACAGGAGATAAAGAGATAAACACAGAAGAGGGAAATACACATAAAAGAGAATGGTATACACACAGGAGAGAGGAGGATACACACAAGAGAGAGGGGGGATACACACAGAAGGGAGTGGGGATACACACAGGAGAGAGGGGTATACAAAGAGAATATTGAGGCATACAAACAGGTGGGAAGACGATACACACAGGAGATTGAGGCATACACACAGGAGAGAGTGGGATACACACAGGGAAAGAAGGATAAATACAGGAGACAGGAAGATACACACAAAAGAGTGGAGGATACAGACAGAAGAGAGAAGGATAAACGCAGGAGAGTGGAGGATACACACAGGAGAGAGGAGTATACACACAGGAGAGAGAAGGATACACGCAGGAGAGAGGAGGATACACACAGGAGAGAGGAGGATACACACAGGAGAGAGAAGGGATACACACAGGAGAGTGGGATACACACAGGAGAGTGGAGGATACACAAAAAAGACAGGAAAATACACACAAAAGAGAGGGGAATACACAAAGTATAGAGGGGGATACACACAGAAGACTGGTGATACACACAGGAGAGAGGAGAGTACACACAGGAGAGAGGGGGATACACACAAGAGAGAGGAGGATACACTAAAAAACGAGGATACACACAAGAAAGGGGAGGATAAACACAGTAGAGAAGGATATACACAGGAGAGAGGGGCATACACACAGGAGACGGAGATACACACAGGAGAAAGGAGGATAGACACAGGAGAGGGGAGAATACACACAGGAGAGGGGGATACACACATGAGAACAGAGCGTACCCACAGAAGAGAGGAGGATTCAAAAAGCAGAGAGGAGGATACACACTGGAGAGAAGGGATACACAAAAGAGAGAGGGGAATACACACAGGAGAGAGGGGAATACACACAGAAGCGGGAGATACACACAAAAAAGAGTGGCATACACACAGGAAAGAGGAGGATACACACAGGAGAGAGGGGGGATACTCACAGGAGGGAGTGGGGATACACACAGGAGAGAGGGGGATACAAACAAAAGATTGAGGCATACAAACAGGTGGAAAAAAGATACACACAAGAGATTGAGGCATACACACAGGAAAGAGTAGGATACACACAGGGAAATAAGGATAAATACAGGAGAGAGGAAGATATACACAAAAGAGTGGAGGACACAGAAGAGAGGAGGATAAACGAAGGAGAGAGGAGGACACACACAGGAGAGAGGAGGATACACACAGGCGAGAGGAGGATACACACAGGCGAGAGGAGGATACACACAGGAGAGAGAAGGGATACACACAGGAGAGAGGAGGATATACACAGGAGAAAAAATGATACACACAGGGGAGTGGAAGATACACACAAAAGAGAGGAAATTACACACAAATGAGATGGGGAGACACACAGGAGAGAGGAGGATACACTGAAAAAAAGGAGGATACACACAGGAGAGAGGAGGATAAACACAGTAGAGGGGGATACACACATGAGAACAGGGCGTACACAAAGAAGAGAGGAGGATTCAAAAAGCAGAGAGGAGGATACACACTGGAGAGAGGGGATATACAAAAGAGAGAGGGGTATACACCCAGAAGAGAAGAAGATACACACAGGAGAGGGGATACACACAAAACAGAGAGGCATACACACAGGAGATTAGAATACACACAGGAGAGAGGGGGGATACACACAGGAAAGTGCGGGGATACACACAGGAGAGTGGGGGGATACACACAGAAGAGAGGAGGATACACATAGTAGAGAAAAAGATACACATAGTAGAGAAAAAGATACACACAGAGGAGACGGATACACACAGGAGAGAGGAAGATACACACAGGGGAAGGAGGATACACACAGGAGAGAGGAGGATACACACAGGAGAGAGGAGGCTACACAGAGGAGAAAGGAGGATACACAAAGAAGAGGGGGAAACACACAAAAGAGAGGGAGATACACACAGGCGAGAGGGATACGCCCAGGAGACGGGGAGATACACACAGGAGATAGGGGGATATACACAGTAGAGGGGGATACACACAAAAGAGAGTGGCATACACACAGGAGGGAGCAGGATACACACAGGAGGAAGTGAGGATACACACAGGAGAGAGGGGGATACAAACAGGAGATTGAGGCATACAAAAAGGTGGAAAAAAGATACACACAGAAGATTGAGGCATACACACAGGAGAGAGTGGGATACACACAGGGAAAGAAGGATAAATACAGGAGAGAGGAAGATACACACAAAAGAGTGGAGGATACAGACAGAAGAGAGGAGGATAAACGCAGGAGAGTGGAGGATGCACACAGGAGAGAGGAGGACACAAACAGGAGAGAGGAGGATACACGCAGAATAGAGGAGGATACACACAGGAGAGAGAAGGGATGCACACAGGAGAGGGGGATACACACTGGAGAGAGGAGAATACACACAGGAGAAAACAATACACAAAAGAAAGTAAAAGATACACACAAAAGAGAGCAAAATACACACAAAAGAGAGGGGTATACACACAGGAGAGAGGGGGATACACAGAGGAGAGAGGGGGGATACACACAGGAGAGAGGAGGGTACACACAGGAGAGACGGGGATACACCAAAGAGAGAGGAGGATACACTGAAAAAAAAGAGGATACACACAGGAAAGAGGAGGATAAACACAGTAGGGAAGGATATACACAGGAGAGAGGGGCATACACACAGGAGAGGGAGATACACACAGGAGAAAGAAGGATAGACACAGGAGAGGGGAGAATACACACATTAGAGGGGGATACACACATGAGAACAAGGCGTACACACAGTAGAGAGGAGGATTCAAAAAGCAGAGAGGAGGATACACACTGGAGAGAGGTGATACACAAAAGAGAGAGGGGTATACACACAGAAGAGAGGAGGATACACACAGGAGAGGAGGATACACACAAAAAGAGTGGCATACACACAGGAGAGAAAAGAATACACACAGGAGAGGGAGGATACACACGGGAGGGAGAGGTGATACACACAGGAGAGAGGGGGATACACACAGGAACGAGCGGGGATACACACAGGAGAGTGGGGGAATACACACATGAGAGAGGAGGGATACACACAAGAGGGAGGAGGATACACACAGAAGAGAGGAGGATACACACAGTAGAGAAAAAGATACACACAGAAGAAGGGGATACACACAGGAGAGGAAGATACACACAGGGGAAGGGGATACACACAGGAGAGAGGAGGATACACACAGAGGAGAGGAGGCTACACAGAGAAGAAAGGAGGATACACAAAAAAGAGGGGGAAACACACAAAAGAGAGAAAGATACACACAGGCGAGAGGGATACGCCCAGGAGACAAGGAGATACACACAGGAGATAGGGGGATACACACAGGAGAGGGGGATACACAGAAAAGAGAGTGGCATACACACAGGAGGGAGGAGGATACACACAGGAGAGGGGGGATACACACAGGAGGGAGTGGGGATACACACAGGAGAGGGGGGATACAAACAGGAGATTGAGGCATACACACAAGAGAGAGAAAGATACAGACAGGAGAGAGGAGGATACAAACAGGAGAGAGGTGATGCACACAGGAGAAAGGGGGTATACAGAGGATCCTTCACAGCCTCACTGAATATTACACACTTGTGTTATAATCTGGAGTCTATTTTTTATGGCCGCTCATTCAAAGAATCACTAAATAATGCACACCTGCTGAACAGTCAGATGTCTCTTTCCTATGACCACTCGTTAAGAGCCTCACTAAGTGTACACACCTGGGGAAATAGTCAGGATTTACCTTTATCCCCTCATTCACATTCTTACTAAATAAGGCACACCTGTGGAATAGTCAGGAGACTTTTTCATGTGGCCTCTAATTCGGACTGTCACTGAATAATGTGGTGTAGTCAGGAGTCTATTTCATGTGGACACATATTCAGAGCCTCAGTGAATGAGACAGGCCCTTGATATAGTAAGGAATCTAATTAATATGGCCACATCTTCTGAGCCTCACTGTATAATACACAGCTGAAGAATAGTTTTGAGTCTATTTTTGGTGGATATTCATTCAGAGCCTCGGTAAATAATGTACACCTGTGGAGAAGCCAGGAGTCTATTTTATTAGGACACTCATTCATAGCCTCAGTGGATAATATGCACGTGTGGATTAGTCAGGATTCCATTTTATATGGCCACTGACTCATAACCTCAATGAAAAATGCACAAATGTAAAGTACTCAGAAGTCTATTTCATATAAACTCTCATTCAGAGATTCAGTGAATAATACAAATATTTAAGACACACAACATCCTGTTTCCCATGGTCACACAAAAAGAGCCTCACTGAGTAATGCACACCTGGAGAAGTGATAAAATTCTACTTTATATAGCCTCTCATATACAGCCTAAGGGAATAATGCACACGTGTGGAATAGACACTAGTCTATTTAATATGGCCACAAAATCAAAGCCTGAGTGAGTAATACACAACTTTGGAATAGTCACTAGTCTATTCCATATGCCCAAATATTTAGAGTCAGAGTAAATAATACACGCCTATAGAATAGTCAGAAAACAAGTTCATACGGCCAAAGTTTCAGATCCTCAGTGAATAATACATACTTCGGAATAACTCAGGATGCTATTACATGTGGCATTAATTTCAGAACTTCACTGAATAATAAACACCTGTATAGTAGTCAGAATTCTATTTCCTATAGCCACATATTCAGAGCCTAACTAAATAACATACACCTTGGAAATAGTCAGGATTCTATTTCGTATAGCCACGCATTTAGAGCCAAAGATAAAAACGCACGACTGGGGAGCATTCAGGAGTCTCTATTTTATGGCCACTCATTCAGAGCTTCACAGAATTATACAGACCTATGGAAACGTCAGCAGTGTATTTCACATAGCCACTTATTCAGAACCTCAGTGAAGAATCATATATATATGGAAAATACTCAGGATTATATTATATATAGCCACTTATTCAGAGACTCACTGAATAATACACACATAAGGAATAGTCTAAAGACTATTTGATATGACCCTATACCCAGCGACTCAGTGGACAATGCAGAACAGAAAAATAGTCAAGATGATAGAGTCATAAGTTTACGTTATTTGGTCACTCGTTCAGAATCTCACTGAAGAATACACACCTTTGGTATAGTAAGAGTCCAAGTCATATGGCCACTGAATCACAGCATTACGGGATAATGCACAAAGGGGCAATAGTAAGGAGTCTATTTCATATGGACTCTCAATCAGAGCTTCAGTGTGTAATAAAGAGCTGTGGAGTAGTCAGGACCCTATTTAAGGTAGCCCCAAATTAAGCAGCTCCGTGAATGATACACACATGTGTCAGAGTCAGGAGACTATTTGATATAGACACTCATACAGAAACTTTTTGAATACTGCACATGTGGTGAAAAATCAAAACTCTGTTTCATATGGTGATTCGTTTGGAGAATCAAAAAATAATGCACACCTGTGGAGTAAAATAGGTTCTATTTCATAAGGCCACACTTTCTTTTTTTTTTTTTTTTTTTTTTTTTTTTTTGCCTGTTCATTCTTTTTTTTTTTTTTTTTTTTTTTATGGTATTTGGTTTTTTTTTTTTTTTTTTTTTTTATTGCATTATAGGTTTGGGGGTACATGTGCAGAACGAGCAAGATAGTTGCATAGGTACACACATGGCAGTGTGCTTTGCTGCTTTCCTCCCCTTCACCCACACTTGGTATTCATCCCCAGGCTATCCCCCCCAGCCCCCCCCTGCTGTCCCTCCCCCATTCCCCCCAACAGTCCCCAGTGTATAGTAGACTGCCTCTCTGTGTCCACATGTTCTCATTTTTCTCACCCACCTATGAGCGAGTATATGCGGTATTTCTTTTTCTGTTCTTGTGTCAGTTTGCTGAGAATGATGTTCTCCAGATTCATCCATGTCCCTACAAAGGACACAAACTCATCATTTTTGATTGCTGCATAATATTCCATGGTGTATATGTGCCACATTTTCCCAGTCCAGTCTATCATCGTTGGGCATTTGGGTTGGTTCCAGGTCTTTGCTATTGTAAACAGTGCTGCAATGAACATTCGTGTGCATGTGTCCTTATAGTAGAACGATTTATAATCCTTTGGATAGATACCCAGTAATGGGATTGCTGGGTCAAATGGAATTTCTATTTCTAGGTCCCTGAGGAATCGCCACACTGTCTTCCACAATGGTTGAACTAATTTACACTCCCACCAACAGTGTAAGAGTGTTCCTATTTCTCCACATTCTCTCCAGCACCTGCTGTCTCCAGATTTTTTAATGATCGCCATTCTAACTGGTGTGAGATGGTATCTCAATGTGGTTTTGATTTGCATCTCTCTAATGACCAATGACGATGAGCACTTTTTCATATGTTTGCTGGCCTCATGTATGTCTGCTTTCGTAAAGTTTCTGTTCATATCCTTTGCCCATTTTTGAATGGGCTTGTTTGTTTTTTTCCTGTAAATCTGTTTGAGTTCTTTGTAAATTCTGGATATCAGCCCTTTGTCGGATGCGTAAACTGCAAAGATTTTTTCCCATTCTGATGGTTGCCGATTCACTCTAGTGACTGTTTGTTTTGCTGTGCAGAAGCTGTGGAGTTTGATTAGGTCCCATTTGTCTATTTTGGCTTTTGTTGCCAATGCTTTGGGAGTTTTGTTCATGAAGTCCTTGCCTACTCCTATGTCCTGAATGGTTTTGCCTAGATTTTCTTCTAGGGTTTTTATGGTGTCGGGTCTTACGTTTAAGTCTTTAATCCATCTGGAGTTAATTTTAGTGTAAGGTGTCAGGAAGGGGTCCAATTTCTGCTTTCTGCACATGGCTAGCCAGTTTTCCCAACACCATTTATTAAATAGGGAATCCTTTCCCCATTGCCTGTTTTTGTCTGGTTTATCAAAGATAATATGGTTGTAGATGTGTTGTGTTGCCTCCGATGCCTCTGTTCTGTTCCATTGGTCTATATCTCTGTTTTGGTACCAGTACCATGCTGTTTTGATTACTGTAGCCTTGTAGTATAGTTTGAAGTCTGGTAGCGTGATGCCTCCCGCTGTGTTCTTTTTGCTTAGAATTGACTTGGCTATGCGGGCTCTTTTTTGGTTCCATATGAAATTCATGGTGGTTTTTTCCAGTTCTGTGAAGAAATTCAATGGTAGTTTGATGGGGATAGCATTGATTGTGTAAATTACTTTGGGCAGTATAGCCATTTTCACGATATTGATTCTTCCTAACCACGAACATGGAATGTTTCTCCATCTGTTTGTGTCCTCTCTTATTTCATTGAGCAGTTGTTTGTAGTTTTCCTTAAAGAGGTCCCTTACATTCCTAGTGAGTTGTATTCCTAGGTATTTTATTTTCTTTGTAGCAATTGTGAATGGCAGTTCGTTCTTGATTTGGTTCTCTTTAAGTCTGTTATTGGTGTATAGGAATGCTTGTGATTTTTGAACATTGATTTTATATCCTGAGACTTTGCTGAAGTTGCTTATCAGTTGCAGGAGCTTTTGGGCTGAGGTGATGGGGTCTTCTAGGTATACTATCATGTCGTCTGCAAATAGAGACAATTTGGCTTCCACCTTTCCTATTTGAATACCCTTTATTTCTTTTTCTTGCCTGATTGCTCTGGCTAGAACTTCCAGTACTATGTTGAATAGAAGTGGTGAGAGAGGGCATCCTTGTCTAGTGCCAGATTTCAAAGGGAATGCTTCCAGTTTTTGCCCATTAAGTATGATATTGGCTGTTGGTTTGTCATAAATGGCTTTTATTACTTTGAGATATGTTCCATCAATACCAAGTTTATTGAGGGTTTTTAGCATAAAGGGCTGTTGAATTTTGTCAAATGCCTTCTCTGCATCAATTGAGATAATCATGTGGTTTTTGTTTTTGCTTCTGTTTATGTGGTGAATTACATTTATAGACTTGCGTATGTTGAACCAGCCTTGCATCCCCGGGATAAATCCTACTTGATCATGATGGATAAGTTTTTTAATGTGCTGTTGCAATCGGTTTGCCAGTATTTTATTGAAGATTTTTGCATCTATGTTCATCATGGATATTGGCCTGAAGTTTTCTTTTCTTGTTGAGTCTCTGCCAGGTTTTGGTATCAGGATGATGTTGGTCTCATAAAATGATTTGGGAAGGGTTCCCTCTTTTTGGATTATTTGGAATAGTTTCAGAAGGAATGGTACCAGATCCTCTTTGTGTGTCTGGTAGAATTCGGCTGTGAACCCATCTGGACCTGGGCTTTTTTTGTGTGGTAGGCTCTTAATTGCTGCCTCAACTTCAGACCTTGTTATTGGTCTATTCATAGTTTCGGCTTCCTCCTGGTTTAGGCTTGGGAGGACACAGGCATCCAGGAATTTATCCATTTCTTCCTGATTTACTGGTTTATGTGCATAGAGTTGTTTGTAGTATTCTCTGATGATGGTTTGAATTTCTGTGGAATCTGTGGTGATTTCCCCTTTATCGTTTTTTATTGCATCTATTTGGTTGTTCTCTCTCTTCTTTTTTATCAGTCTGGCTAGTGGTCTGTCTATTTTGTTGATCTTTTCGAAAAACCAGCTCTTAGATTTATTGATTTTTTGAAGGGTTTTTCTTGTCTCTATCTCCTTCAGTTCTGCTCTGATCTTAGTTATTTCTTGTCTTCGGCTAGGTTTTGAGCTTTTTTGATCTTGCTCCTCTAGCTCTTTCAATTTTGACGATAGGGTGTCAATTTTGGATCTCTCCACTCTTCTCATGTGGGCACTTATTGCTATATATTTTCCTCTACAGACTGCTTTAAATGTGTCCCAGAGATTCTGGTACGTTGTGTCTTCATTCTCATTGGTTTCAAAGAACTTCTTTATTTCTGCCTTCATTTCATTGTTTATCCAATCAACATTCAAGAGCCAATTGTTCAGTTTCCATGAAGCTGTGCGGTTCTGAGTTAGTTTCTGAATTCTGAGTTCCAACTTGATTGCACTATGGTCTGAGAGACTGTTTGTTATGATTTCAGTTGTTTTGCATTTGCTGAGGAGTGCTTTACTTCCAATTATGTGGTCAATTTTGGAGTAGGTGTGATGTGGTGCTGAGAAGAATGTATATTCTGTGGATTTGGGGTGGAGAGTTCTGTAAATGTCTATCAGGTTTGCTTGTTCCAGGTCTGAGTTCAAGTCCTGGATATCCTTGTTAATTTTCTGTCTGGTTGATCTGTCTGCTATTGACAGTGGAGTGTTAAAGTCTCCCACTATTATTGTGTGGGAGTCTAAGTCCCTTTGTAAGTCATTAAGAACTTGCCTTATATATCTGGGTGCTCCTACATTGGGTCCATATATTTTAAGATGGTATCTGGCTCTGTTACCCAGGCTGGAGTGTAGTGGTGTGATCCTGGCTCACTGCAACCTCTGCCTCCTGGGTTCAAGTGATTCTCCTGCCTCAACCTCCTGAGTAGCTGGGATTACAAGTACCTGTCACCATGCCCAGCTAATTTCTATATTTTAGTAGAGATGGCGTTTCACCATGTTGGTCAGCCTGGTCTTGAACTCTTGACCTCAAGCAATCCACCTGCCTCAGTCTCTCAAAGTGCTGGAATTACAGGCCTGAGCCACTGAGCCTCACCTTAGTAGCACTTCTTACACAGATAATTGATTATTTGATAACATTGAATCTCTGGCTTTTCTAATTCAACCTTAGAATGAAAGGTATTAGTTTACCTGTGGACCAGCAGCTGTGCACAGAGCAAAGTTTTTGCCCTTATAGAGTCTACGTTATAGAAAAGGATATAGAAAAAAATTAAATAGAGAAATACAAGATATAATTTTAGGTACTGATGGGTGTTATAAGAAGAAATATAGAGAGTACAGTTTGAGAAAGTGATGGGTGGGAACTTGTTTTAGACAGAGTTGGTATGTAAAAGTGAACAAGAAAGAGATGAAATGTAGAGTTCAAAAGGACAGAGCTCATGGAGGGCCTTAGAAGTCTTGGTGAGCATTTTATTCTGAGTTTGATGAGAAACCACTGGAGGGTTAATATCAGAAGATTGATAATATGATTTACACTTAAAAGGAATTTCTTTGGCTGCTGTGGAAATATGAAAATAGATAAGAGGAGACAAGTCAAGATTATGCAGCAGTTAGAAAGGGAAGGACTGGGAAATGGTCAAGTTTGAGCTTCGTTTAGAAGTAGAGATGATAGTATTTGAACACCAGATGATTAGTACTTAAAGTTATAAAAATCTTAATATGGGTTTTTGTTTAATAGAGGGCCTAGCTTTCATCCTCCCATATAAAGGAGATCTACCTGGCCCACCCTGTACATGGTATCACATGCAAAGAAATTTAATGTTCTAATAAATGCATTGTAAGAAAAAAAAAAAAAAAAAAAAAAAAAAAAAAAAAAAAAAAAGAACTTGCCTTATATATCTGGGTGCTCCTACATTGGGTCCATATATATTTAGAATCGTTAGCTCTTCTTGTTGTATTGATCCTTTTACCATTATGTAGTGACCTTCTTTGTCCCTTTTGATCTTTGTTGCTTTAAAGTCTATTTTATCAGAGATGAGAATTGCAACTCCTGCTTTTTTTTGCTCTCCATTTGCTTGGTAAATCTTCCTCCATCCTTTTATTTTGAGCCTTTGTGTATCTTTGTGTGTGAGGTGGGTTTCCTGAATACAGCACACTGATGGGTTTTGGTTTTTTATCCAATTTGCCAGTCTGTGTCTTTTGATTGGTGCATTTAGCCCATTTACATTCAGGGTTAATATTGTTATGTGTGAATTTGATACTGCCATTTTGATGCTATCTGGCTGTTTGCCCGTTGGTTCATGTACATTCTTCATTTTGTTGATGGTCTTTAGCATTTGGTATGCTTTTAGGATGGCTGGAACTGGTTGTTTTTTTCTATGTGTAGTGCCTCTTTCAGGAGCTCTTGTAAAGCAGGCCTAGTGGTGACAAAATCTCTGAGTACTTGCTTGTTCGTGAAGGATTTTATTTTTCCTTCACTTATGAAGCTCAGTTTGGCTGGATATGAAATTCTGGGTTGAAAGCTCTTTTCTTTAAGGATGTTGAATATTGGCCCCCACTCTCTTCTGGCTTGTAGGGTCTCTGCCGAGAGATCTGCTGTGAGTCTGATGGGATTCCCTTTGTGGGTGACCTGACCTTTCTCTCTGGCTGCCCTAAGTATTTTCTCCTTCGTTTCAACCCTGGTGAATCTGACGATTATGTGCCTTGGGGTTGCTCTTCTTGCGGAGTATCTTTGTGGTGTTCTCTGTATTTCCTGGAGTTCAGTATTGACCTGTCTTGCTAGGTTGGGGAAATTTTCCTGGATAATATCCTGAAGAGTGTTTTCCAGCTTAGATTCATTCTCTTTTTTTTTTTTTTTTTTTTTATTTATTTATTTATTTATTTATTTATTTATTTATTTATTTTTATTGCATTATAGGTTTGGGGGTACATGTGCAGAACGAGCAAGATAGTTGCATAGGTACACACATGGCAGTGTGCTTTGCTGCTTTCCTCCCCTTCACCCACACTTGGTATTCATCCCCAGGCTATCCCCCCCAGCCCCCCCCTGCTGTCCCTCCCCCATTCCCCCCAACAGTCCCCAGTGTATAGTAGACTGCCTCTCTGTGTCCACATGTTCTCATTTTTCTCACCCACCTATGAGCGAGTATATGCGGTATTTCTTTTTCTGTTCTTGTGTCAGTTTGCTGAGAATGATGTTCTCCAGATTCATCCATGTCCCTACAAAGGACACAAACTCATCATTTTTGATTGCTGCATAATATTCCATGGTGTATATGTGCCACATTTTCCCAGTCCAGTCTATCATCGTTGGGCATTTGGGTTGGTTCCAGGTCTTTGCTATTGTAAACAGTGCTGCAATGAACATTCGTGTGCATGTGTCCTTATAATAGAACGATTTATAATCCTTTGGATAGATACCCAGTAATGGGATTGCTGGGTCAAATGGAATTTCTATTTCTAGGTCCCTGAGGAATCGCCACACTGTCTTCCACAATGGTTGAACTAATTTACACTCCCACCAACAGTGTAAGAGTGTTCCTATTTCTCCACATCCTCTCCAGCATCTGCTGTCTCCAGATTTTTTAATGATCGCCATTCTAACTGGTGTGAGATGGTATCTCAATGTGGTTTTGATTTGCATCTCTCTAATGACCAATGACGATGAGCACTTTTTCATATGTTTGCTGGCCTCATGTATGTCTGCTTTCGTAAAGTTTCTATTCATATCCTTTGCCCATTTTTGAATGGGCTTGTTTGTTTTTTTCCTGTAAATCTGTTTGAGTTCTTTGTAAATTCTGGATATCAGCCCTTTGTCGGATGCGTAAACTGCAAAGATTTTTTCCCATTCTGATGGTTGCCGATTCACTCTAGTGACTGTTTGTTTTGCCGTGCAGAAGCTGTGGAGTTTGATTAGGTCCCATTTGTCTATTTTGGCTTTTGTTGCCAATGCTTTGGGAGTTTTGTTCATGAAGTCCTTGCCTACTCCTATGTCCTGAATGGTTTTGCCTAGATTTTCTTCTAGGGTTTTTATGGTGTCGGGTCTTACGTTTAAGTCTTTAATCCATCTGGAGTTAATTTTAGTGTAAGGTGTCAGGAAGGGGTCCAATTTCTGCTTTCTGCACATGGCTAGCCAGTTTTCCCAACACCATTTATTAAATAGGGAATCCTTTCCCCATTGCCTGTTTTTGTCTGGTTTATCAAAGATAATATGGTTGTAGATGTGTTGTGTTGCCTCCGATGCCTCTGTTCTGTTCCATTGGTCTATATCTCTGTTTTGGTACCAGTACCATGCTGTTTTGATTACTGTAGCCTTGTAGTATAGTTTGAAGTCTGGTAGCGTGATGCCTCCCGCTGTGTTCTTTTTGCTTAGAATTGACTTGGCTATGCGGGCTCTTTTTGGTTCCATATGAAATTCATGGTGGTTTTTTCCAGTTCTGTGAAGAAATTCAATGGTAGTTTGATGGGGATAGCATTGATTGTGTAAATTACTTTGGGCAGTATAGCCATTTTCACGATATTGATTCTTCCTAACCACGAACATGGAATGTTTCTCCATCTGTTTGTGTCCTCTCTTATTTCATTGAGCAGTTGTTTGTAGTTTTCCTTAAAGAGGTCCCTTACATTCCTAGTGAGTTGTATTCCTAGGTATTTTATTTTCTTTGTAGCAATTGTGAATGGCAGTTCGTTCTTGATTTGGTTCTCTTTAAGTCTGTTATTGGTGTATAGGAATGCTTGTGATTTTTGCACATTGATTTTATATCCTGAGACTTTGCTGAAGTTGCTTATCAGTTGCAGGAGCTTTTGGGCTGAGGTGATGGGGTCTTCTAGGTATACTATCATGTCGTCTGCAAATAGAGACAATTTGGCTTCCACCTTTCCTATTTGAATACCCTTTATTTCTTTTTCTTGCCTGATTGCTCTGGCTAGAACTTCCAGTACTATGTTGAATAGAAGTGGTGAGAGAGGGCATCCTTGTCTAGTGCCAGATTTCAGAGGGAATGCTTCCAGTTTTTGCCCATTAAGTATGATATTGGCTGTTGGTTTGTTATAAATAGCTTTTATTACTTTGAGATATGTTCCATCAATACCAAGTTTATTGAGGGTTTTTAGCATAAAGGGCTGTTGAATTTTGTCAAATGCCTTCTCTGCATCAATTGAGATAATCATGTGGTTTTTGTTTTTGCTTCTGTTTATGTGGTGAATTACATTTATAGACTTGCGTATGTTGAACCAGCCTTGCATCCCCGGGATAAATCCTACTTGATCATGATGGATAAGTTTTTTAATGTGCTGTTGCAGTCGGTTTGCCAGTATTTTATTGAAGATTTTTGCATCTATGTTCATCATGGATATTGGCCTGAAGTTTTCTTTTCTTGTTGAGTCTCTGCCAGGTTTTGGTATCAGGATGATGTTGGTCTCATAAAATGATTTGGGAAGGGTTCCCTCTTTTTGGATTATTTGGAATAGTTTCAGAAGGAATGGTACCAGATCCTCTTTGTGTGTCTGGTAGAATTCGGCTGTGAACCCATCTGGACCTGGGCTTTTTTTGTGTGGTAGGCTCTTAATTGCTGCCTCAACTTCAGACCTTGTTATTGGTCTATTCATAGTTTCGGCTTCCTCCTGGTTTAGGCTTGGGAGGACACAGGCATCCAGGAATTTATCCATTTCTTCCTGATTTACTGGTTTATGTGCATAGAGTTGTTTGTAGTATTCTCTGATGATGGTTTGAATTTCTGTGGAATCTGTGGTGATTTCCCCTTTATCGTTTTTTATTGCATCTATTTGTTTGTTCTCTCTCTTCTTTTTTATCAGTCTGGCTAGTGGTCTGTCTATTTTGTTGATCTTTTCGAAAAACCAGCTCTTAGATTTATTGATTTTTTGAAGGGTTTTTCTTGTCTCTATCTCCTTCAGTTCTGCTCTGATCTTATTTATTTCTTGTCTTCGGCTAGGTTTTGAGCTTTTTTGATCTTGCTCCTCTAGCTCTTTCAATTTTGACGATAGGGTGTCAATTTTGGATCTCTCCACTCTTCTCATGTGGGCACTTATTGCTATATATTTTCCTCTACAGACTGCTTTAAATGTGTCCCAGAGATTCTGGTACGTTGTGTCTTCATTCTCATTGGTTTCAAAGAACTTCTTTATTTCTGCCTTCATTTCATTGTTTATCCAATCAACATTCAAGAGCCAATTGTTCAGTTTCCATGAAGCTGTGCGGTTCTGAGTTATTTTCTGAATTCTGAGTTCCAACTTGATTGCACTATGGTCTGAGAGACTGTTTGTTATGATTTCAGTTGTTTTGCTTTTGCTGAGGAGTGCTTTACTTCCAATTATGTGGTCAATTTTGGAGTAGGTGTGATGTGGTGCTGAGAAGAATGTATATTCTGTGGATTTGGGGTGGAGAGTTCTGTAAATGTCTATCAGGTTTGCTTGTTCCAGGTCTGAGTTCAAGTCCTGGATATCCTTGTTAATTTTCTGTCTGGTTGATCTGTCTGCTATTGACAGTGGAGTGTTAAAGTCTCCCACTATTATTGTGTGGGAGTCTAAGTCCCTTTGTAAGTCATTAAGAACTTGCCTTATATATCTGGGTGCTCCTACATTGGGTCCATAGATATTTAGAATCGTTATCTCTTCTTGTTGTATCGATCCTTTTACCATTATGTAATGACCTTCTTTGTCCCTTTTGATCTTTGTTACTTTAAAGTCTATTTTATCAGAGATGAGAATTGCAACTCCTGCTTTTTTTTGCTCTCCATTTGCTTGGTAAATCTTCCTCCATCCCTTTATTTTGAGCCTTTGTGTATCTTTGCATGTGAGGTGGGTTTCCTGGATACAGCACACCGATGGGTTTTGGTTTTTTATCCAATTTGCCAGCCTGTGTCTTTTGATTGGTGCATTTAGCCCATTTACATTCAGGGTTAATATTGTTATGTGTGAATTTGATACTGCCATTTTGATGCTAGCTGGCTGTTTTGCCCGTTGGTTCATGTACATTCTTCATTTTGTTGATGGTCTTTAGCATTTGGTATGCTTTTAGAATGGCTGGAACTGGTTGTTTCTTTCTATGTGTAGTGCCTCTTTCAGGAGCTCTTGTAAAGCAGGCCTAGTGGTGACAAAATCTCTGAGTACTTGCTTGTTCGTGAAGGATTTTATTTTTCCTTCACTTATGAAGCTCAGTTTCGCTGGATATGAAATTCTGGGTTGAAAGCTCTTTTCTTTAAGGATGTTGAATATTGGCCCCCACTCTCTTCTGGCTTGTAGAGTCTCTGCTGAGAGATCTGCTGTGAGTCTGATGGGCTTCCCTTTGTGGGTGACCCGACCTTTCTCTCTGGCTGCCCTTAGTATTTTCTCCTTTGTTTCAACCCTGGTGAATCTGACGATTATGTGCCTTGGGGTTGCTCTTCTTGCAGAGTATCTTTGTGGTGTTCTCTGTATTTCCTGGAGTTGAGTATTGACCTGTCTTGCTAGGTTGGGGAAATTTTCCTGGATAATATCCTGAAGAGTGTTTTCCAGCTTGGATTCATTCTCTTCGTCACTTTCTGGTACACCTATCAAACGTAGGTTGGGTCTCTTCACATAGTCCCACATTTCTTGGAGATTTTGTTCATTCCTTTTTGTGCTTTTTTCTTTAATCTTGGTTTCTCGTTTTATTTCATTGAGTTGATCTTCAACTTCTGATATTCTTTCTTCTGCTTGGTCAATTCGGCTGTTGATACTTGTGCATGCTTCGCGAAGTTCTCGTGTTGAGTTTTTCAGCTCCTTCAGTTCATTCATATTCCTCTCTAAGTTGTCCATTCTCGTTATCAATTCCTCGAATCTTTTTTCAAATCTTTTTTCAAGGTTCTTAGTTTCTTTGCACTGGTTTAGAACATGTTCCTTTAGCTCACTGAAGTTTCTCATTATCCACTTTCTGAAGTCTGATTCCGTCATTTCGTCACATTCATTCTCCGTCCAGCTTTGTTCCCTTGCTGGTGAGGAGTTTTGGTCCTTTTTTGGAGGTGAGGTGTTTTGGTTTCGGGTGCTTTCCTCCTTTTTGCGCTGGTTTCTTCCCATCTTTATGAATTTATCCGCCTGTTGTCTTAGTAGTGGCTGATTTTTCAATTGGGTCTCTGTGTGGACACTGAGATTGTTGATGATGAAGTATTTCTGTTACTTAGTTTTCCCTCTAATGATCTATCCTCTCTGCTGTATGAGTGCTGAGGTCCACTCCAGGCCCTGCTTGTCTGGGGTATACCTGCAGCAGCTGCTGAACAGTGAGGGATGATATCAGTTTCTTTTTCTGCTGCCCTTGTTCCAGAATGATGCCAGCCAAATGTCAGTCTGATTAGTCCTTTTCTGGGGTGACTCCTTGGATATACAGAGGTCAGGGAGCTGCTTGAGGAGACAGTCTGTGCTTTATAGGAGCTCCAGTGCTGAGCTTTGAGCTCCGTTGTTCATTCAGGGTTGTTGGGAGGTTATGTCTGCTGCAATAGAACTCATAAAACACCACTCTTTTTTTTTTTTTTTTCACCCTTAGATGCTCTGTCTCAGGGAGTTGGGGCTTTCTTTATGAGTATCTGTTGCACTGTCCTGCCCCACTAGGTGGCAGTCTATTCACTATTTGCCTGTCGGGGCTCTGACCTCCTAAGGCGGGTCCGCCCTGTTGCGGCCCGGCGGACTCTCTCTGTTATGGCAGGTTGCCTCGGCAACGGCAGGCTGCGTCAGTCCTGGGCGGTACTTAAGTGGGGGTGCACTTTGTCAGGAATGGTGGACGCCCCTCCCTGACCGGGCTGCACCGTCCTAAATGCCGGCAACAAAACTCTCAGCCCCAAGCGCCTCCAGTCGCCGCCCTGCTTGTCCCCGTGAGCGTGGGACCCGCCGAGCCCGATCACCCTGCTCCCTGCCTCAGAGTCCGTCCTCTCTCTCTCTCTTCCTCTCCCCAAGCTGAAAGGTCGACTCTCTCACTGGCGCCCCAGGAGCCTGCCGATAGGGCACTGGGATCCGTGCGATCTCCCGTGCCGCTGCCCACTACCCCGGCTCAGATCACGCTTCCCAGGAAACTCCTGGTCTGGCTCATTGTCCAAGTCCTGTTCAATCAGATGGACATGCCAATCTGCCCTTCCAAATCTCAGATTGCCGGTTTAACAGGGCACCCAGACCAGTGAGTTCCGCGCCGGGTCCCGCTGCGGCGCCGGCCGAAGAGGCGGCGGGAGCCGGTTGCGTTAGCCGGCTGCTAGCGTCCCGTGTCTCTCCCACACCTGGGACTTTCAACGCTCTGTGGGCATAAAAGGAACATCCGAGAATGCGGCTAGGACTCACCCTCTGCGCCTTCACCGAGAGCTGCAATCCTGAGTCACCTCTACGACGCCATCTTGCCTCCCTCTCTCCTAGATTCATTCTCTTGATCACATTCTGGTACACCTATCAAACGTAGGTTGGGTCTCTTCACATAGTCCCACATTTCTTGGAGATTTTGTTCATTCCTTTTTGTGCTTTTTTCTTTAGTCTTGGTTTCACGTTTTATTTCATTGAGTTGATCTTCAATTTCTGATATTCTTTCTTCTGCTTGGTCAATTCGGCTGTTGAAACTTGTGCATGCTTCACGAAGTTCTCGTGTTGTGTTTTTCAGCTCCTTCAATTCATTCATATTCCTCTCTAAGTTTTCCATTCTTGTTATCAATTCCTCGAATTTTTTTTCAAATCTTTTTTCAAGGTTCTTAGTTTCTTTGCACTGATTTAGAACATGTTCTTTTAGCTCAATGAAGTTTCTCATTATCCACTTTCTGAAGTCTGATTCCGTCATTTCGTCACACTCATTCTCCGTCCATCTTTGTTCCCTTGCTGGTGAGGAGTTTTGGTCCTCTGTAGGAGGTGAGGTGTTTTGGTTTCGGGTGTTTTCCTCCTTTTTGCGCTGGTTTTTTCCCATCTTTATGGATTTATCCGCCTGTCGTCTTTGTAGTTGCTGATTTTTCAATTGGGTCTCTGTGTGGATGCTGAGATTGTTGATGATGAAGTATTTCTGTTACTTAGTTTTCCTTCTAGTGGTCTAGCCCCTCTGCTGTATGAGTTCTGAGGTCCACTCCAGGCCCTGTTTGTCTGGAGTATACCTGTAGCAGCTGTGGAAGAGTGAGGGATGATACCAGTTTCTTCTTCTGCTGTCTTTGTTCCAGAATGATGCCCGCCAAATGTCAGTCTGATTAGTCCTTTTTTTGCGGTGACTCTTTGGATATACAGGGGTCAGGGAGCTGCTTAAGGAGACGGTTTGTGCTTTATGGTAGCTCCAGTGCTGAGCTGTGAGCTCCGTTGTTCATTCAGTGTTGTTGGGAGGTTGTTTATGTCTGCTGTAATAGAACTCATAAAACACCACCCTTTTATTTCCCCCCCTTATATGCACTGTTTCAGGGAGTTGGGGCTTTCTTTATGAGTATCTGTTGCACTGTCCTGCCCCACTAGGTGGCAGTCTATTCACTATTTGCCTGCCGGGGCTCTGACCCACTCGCGCTGTTCTGCCCTGTTGCTGCTGGGCTCCCTTCTGCTGTGGAGAGCTCCCGTCTCCTGGGAGTCTCTCTGTTATGGCAGGTTGCCTCGGCAACGACAGGCGGCTTCGGCCCTGGGCGGTACTTCAATAGGGGCGGATTGTGTCAGCGGTGGTGGACGCCCCTCCCTCACCGGGCTGCACCGTCCTAGATGCCGGCAGCAAAACTCTCAGCGCCAAGCGTCTCCAGTCATTGCCCTGCTTGTCCCTGTGAGGGTGGGACTCACTGAGCCCGATTACCCAGCTCCCTGCCTCAGAGTCCGTCCTCTCTCTCTCTCCCTCCCTCTCCGCGAGCTTAAAGTTCGACTCTCTCACTGGCGCCCCAGGAGCCTGCCGATAGGGCACTGGGATCCGTGCAATCTCCCGTGCCGCTGCCCACTTCACCGGCTCATATCACGCTTCCCAGGAAACTCCCAGGAAACTCCTGGTCTGGCTCACTGTCCAAGTCCCGTTCAATCAGATGGACGCGCCAATCTGCCCTTCAAACTCTCAGATTGCTGGTTTAACAGGGCGCCCAGACCAGTGAGTTCCGTGCCGGGTCCTGCTGCGGCGCCGGCCGAAGCGGCCGCGCCAGAGGGCTGCGTTAGCCGGTTTTACTTTACTAGCGTCCTGTGGGACTTTCAATGCTCTGTGGGCTAGAAAAGTCCATCCGAGAATGCGGCTAGGACTCACCCTCTGCGCCGTCACTGAGAGCTGCAATCCTGAGTCGCTTCTACGACGCCATCTTGCCGGGTCTCCCCTCTGGAGTCTATTTTTTATGGCCAGTCATTCAGAGAATCACTAATTAATGCACACCTGTGGAATAGTCAGAAGTCTCTTTCCTATGGCCACTCATTAAGAGCCTCACTATATGTACACACCTGGGGAAATAGTCAGGCTTGACCTTTATCCCCTCATTCAGCGTCTCACTAAATAATGCACACCTGTGGAATAGTCAGGAGACTTTTTCATGTGGCCTCTAATTTGGAGTGTCACTGAATAATGTGGTGTAGTCAGGAGTCTATATCACGTAGACACATATTAGGAGCCACAGTGAATAAGCAGGCCCTTGATACAGTAAGGAATCTAGTGAATATGGCCACATCTTCTGAGCCTCACTGAATAATTCACACCTGGGAAATAATTTGGAGTCTATTTTCGATGGAAATTCATTCAGAACCTCGGTAAATAATGTACACCTGTGGAGTAGCCAGGAGTCTATTTTATTATGACACACATTAATAGCTTCAGTGGATAATATGCAAGTGTGGATTAGTCAGCATTTCATTTTATATTGCCACTGACTCATAACCTCAGTGAAAAATGCACAAATGTAAAGTACTCAGCAGCCTATTTAATATAGACACTCATTCAGAGATTCACTGAATAACACAAATATTAAATATAGACAGCACCCTTTTTCATATGGTAACACAAAAAGAGCCTCACTGAGTAATGGAAACCTGGGGAAGTGATAGGAGTCTACTTTATATAGTCTCTCATTTACAGCCTCAGGGAATAATGCACACGTGTGGAATAGACACTATTCTATTTTATATGGCCACAAAATCAAAGCCTGTGTGAGTAATACACAACTATGGAATAGTCACTAGTCTGTTCCATATGCCCAAATATTTAGAGTCAGAATCAATAATATACACCAGTGGACTAGTCAGAAAACAATTTCATATGGCCAAAGCTTCAGAGCCTCAGTGAATATTACATACCAAGGAAACACTCAGGACGCTATTACATGTGGCATCAATTTCAGAGCTTCCTTGAATAAGAAACCCCTGTATTGTAGTCAGAATTCTATTTCATATAGCCAAATATTCAGAACCTAACTGAATAACACACACCTTGGGAAAAGTCAGGATTCTATTTCGTATAGCCACTCATTTAGAGCCGAATGTCAAACGCACACCTGAGGAGTATTCAGGAGTCTCTATGGCCACTCATTCAGAGCTTCACAGAATAATACAGACCTATGAAAACCTCAGGAGTGTATTTCACATGGCCGCTTATTCAGATCTTCCGGGATACCTTATATATATTTGGAAAATACTCAGGATTATATTATATATAGCCATTTATTCAGAGACTCAGTGAATAAGGCACACCTAAGGAATAGTCTGGAGACTATTTGATATGACCCTACACCCAGCGACTCAGTGGACAATGCAGAACTGGAAAGTAGTCAAGAGGATAGAGTCAAGAGTTTATGTTATGGGGTCACTCGTTCAGAATCTCACTGAAGAATACATACCCTGGGAATAGTCAGAGTCCAAGTCATATGGACACTCAATCACAGCATTATGGAACAATGCACAATGGGGCAATCGTAAGGAGTCTATGTCATATGGCCTCTCATTCAGAGCTTCAGTGAGTAATAAACAGCTGTGGAGTAGTCAGGACCCTATTTCAGGTAGCCCCAAATTAAACAACTCTGTGAATGATACACACATGTGTCAGAGTCAGGAGACTATTTGACATCGACACTCATACAGAACCTTTTTGAATACTGCACATGTGGGAAATAATCACGAGTCTGTTTCATATGGTGATTCCTTTGGATAATCAAAAAATAATGCACACCTGTGGAGTAAAATGGGTTCTGTTTCATAAAGCTACTTTTTCAGTGATTCACTGAATAATATGTATATCTGATAAGTCAGGAATCTCTTTCACATGGCCACTCGTTGAGGGCCTATGTGAAGAAAACTCGACTAAAAAATTATCAAGTGTCTACTTCAAATGCCTATGCATTCAGTGTCTTTGTACATACTGAACACCTGGAAAATACATCTGAGTCTCTTTTTTATGCCCACTTAGTCAGAGTTTCATTCAATAATACTCACCTGGGGAAGAGTTAAGTGTCTACTTCATGTAGCCACTCATTTAGAGCCTCAGTGAATAATGCACACTATGATAATCGTCGAGCATTTTTTATATGGCCACTCATTTTGTGCCTCACTGAGTGATATACACTTGAAGAATCATCAAGATTCTCTTTGATACTACTACTCATTTAGAACCTTATTGAATAATTCACAATGGAGCAATAGTCAGGTGTCTATTTTATATGGTCTATCATTTAAAGTTTCAGTGAATAATGAACTTCTATGGAGTAATCAGGACGCTGTTGAAGATAGCCACGCATTAAGTTCCTTCCTGAATGATACGCACCTGGGTGATAGTCAGGAGTCTCTTTCTTATGAACTCTCATTGTGTGTATCGCTGAGTAATACACACCTGGGGCAGGGTCAGGATTGTATTTGGTATGGACACTCAAACAGTACTTGTTTGATTAATGCACACATGTATAATAATGAAGAGTCTATGTCATATGTCTTCTCATTCAGACAAACAGTGAATAATGAACATGTGGAATAATTAGAAGTCTTTTTCGTATTGCCCCTCTTTCACAGCCTCACTGAATATTACACACTTGTGATATAGTCTGGATTTTATTTTTAATGGCCAATCATTCAGAGAATAACAAAATAATGCACACCTGTGGAATAGTCAGAAGTCTCTTTCCTATGGCCACTAGTTAAGAGACTCACTAAGTGTACACACCTGGGGAAATAGTCAGGATTTACCTTTATCCCCTCATTCAGAGTGTCACTAAATAATGCACACCTGTGGAATAGTCAGGAGACTCTTTGATGTGGCCTCTAATTCGGAGTGTCACTAAATAATGTGGTGTAGTCAGGAGTCTCTTTTATGTACACACATATTCCAAGCCTCAGTGAATAAGAGAGATCCCTATGTTGTAAGGAATCTAATTAATATGGCCACACCTTCTGAGCCTCACTGAGTAATACACACCTAGAGAATAATATGGTGTCTATTTTCAATGAATGTTCATTCAGAGCCTTGGTGAATAATGCACCCCTGTGGAATAGCCAGAAGTCTATTTCATTTGGACACTCATTCATAGCCTCATTGGATAATATGCACGTGTGGATTAGTCAGGATTCCATTTTATATGGCCACTGACTGGCAACCTCAGTGACAAATGCACAAAAGTAAAGTACTTAGCAGTCTATTTCATATAGACACACATTCAGAGATTCACTAAATAATACAAATATTTAATGTAGCAGCATTCGGTTTCATATGGTCACACAAAATGAGCCTCACTGAGTAAGGCACACCTAGGGAAGTGTTAGGAGTCTACTTTACATAGCCTCTCATTTACATGTTCAGGGAATAATGCACACTTGTGGAATAGACACTAGACTATTTTATATGGCCACAAAATCAAAGCCTGAGTGAGTAATACACAACTTTGGAATAGTCACTTGTCTATTTTACATGCCCAAATATTTAGAGTCAGAGTCAATAATACACGCCTGTGGACAAGTCAGAAAACAATTTCATATGGCGAAAGTTTCAGAGCCTCAGTAAATAATACATACCTGGGAAATACTCAGTACGCTATTACATGTGGCATCAATTTCAGAGATTACTTGAATAAGAAACATCTCTATTGTAGTCAGAATTCTATTTCCTATAGCCACATATTCAGAGCCTAACTGAATATTATACACCTTGGGAAAAGTTAAAATTCTATTTCGTATAGCCACTCATTTACAGCCGAATGTAAAAAGGCATGCCTGAGGAGCATTCAGGAGTCTATTATATGACCACTCATTCAGAGCCTCACAGAATTATACAGACCTATGAAAACGTCAGGAGTGTATTTCACATAATCACTTATTCAGAACCTCAGTGAGGAATCATATATATCTGAAAAATACTCAGGATTATATTACATATAGCCACTTATTTTTTGTTTTTTCTTTTTTATTTTTTTTAAATTTTTTAAAATTTTTATTGCATTATAGGTTTTGGGGTATATGTGCAGAGTGTGCAAGATAGTTGCATAGGTACAGTAATGTCAGTGTGCTTTGCTGCCTTCCTCCCCTTCACCCACACTTGGCATTTATCCCCAAGCTATCCCTCCCCAGCACCCCCCACTGTCCTTCCCCCTTCCTCCAAAAGACCCCAGTGTGTACTAGACCCCCTCCCTGTGTCCATGTGTTCTCATTTTTCTCACATGCCTATGAGTAAGAATATGCGGTTTTGCTTTTTCTGTTCTTGTGTCAGTTTGCTGAGAATGATGTTCTCCAAATTCATCCGTGCCCTTACAAAGAACACAAACTCATCATTTTTGATTGCTGCATAATATTCCATGGTGTATATGTGCCACATTTTCCCAGTCCAGTCTATCATCGATAAGCATTTGGGTTGGTTCCAGGTCTTTGCGATTGTAAACAGTGCTGCAATGAACATTCGTGCGCATGTGTCCTTATAGTAGAATGATTTATAGTCCTTTTGACATACACCCAGTAATGGGATTGCTGGGTCAAATGGAATTTCTATTTCTAGATCCTTGAGGAATCACCACATTGTCTTCCGC
Organism: Saguinus oedipus; assembly: GCA_031835075.1. Lineage (NCBI taxonomy): Eukaryota > Metazoa > Chordata > Mammalia > Primates > Cebidae > Saguinus > Saguinus oedipus. Next base: position 2,556,583 of record JASSZA010000200.1, read on the forward strand.
AATGGTTGAACTAATTTACACTCCCACCAACAGTGTAAGAGTGTTCCTATTTCTCCACATCTTCTCGAGCATCTGCTGTATCCAGATTTTTTAATGATCGCCATTCTAACTAACGTGAGATGGTATCTCAGAGTAGTTTTCATTTGTATCTCTCTAATGACCAGTGATGATGAGCATTTTTTTCATGTGTTTGTTGGCCTCATGTATGTCTTCTTTTGTAAAGTGTCTGTTAATATCCTTTGCCCAATTTTGAATGGGCTTGTTTGTTTTTTTTTCTGTAAATCTGTTTGTGTTTATTGTAAATTCTGGATATCAGCCCTTTGTCAGATGTGTAAACTGCAAAGATTTTTTCTCATTCTGATGGTTGCCAATTCACTCTAGTGACTGTTTCTTTTGCTGTGCAGAAGCTGTGGAGTTTGACTAGGTACCATTTGTCTATTTTGGCTTTTGTTGCCAATGCTTTTGGTGTTTTGTTCATGAATTCCTTGCCTACTCCTATGTCCTGAATGGTTTTGCCTAGATTATCTTCTAGGCTTTTTATGGTGTCAGGTTTTATGTTTAAGTCTTTAATCCATCCGGAGTTAATTTTAGTGTAAGGTGTCAGGAAGGAGTCCAATTTCTTCTTTCTGCCCATGGTTATCCAGTTTTCCCAACACCATTTATTAAATAGGGAATCCTTTCCCCATTGCTTGTTTTTGTCAGGTTTATCAAAGATTATATGTTTGTAGATACGTTGTGTTGCCTCTGATGCCTCTGTTCTGTTCCATTGGTCTACATCTCTGTTTTCATACCAGTACCATGCTGTTTTGATTACTGTAGCCTTGTAGTACAGTTTGAAGTCTGGTAGTGTGATGCCTCCCGCTGTGTTCTTTTTGCTTAGAATTGACTTGGCTATGCGGGCTCTCTTTTGGTTCCATATGAAGTTCATGATGGTTTTTTCCAGTTCTGTGAAGAAATTCAATGGTAGTTTGATGGAAATAGCATTGATTGCGTAAATTACTTTGGGCAGTATAGCCATTTTCACGATATTGATTCTTCCTAACCATGAACATGGAATGTTTCTCCATCTGTTTGTGTCCTCTCTTATTTCGTTGAGCAGTGGTTTGTAGTTTTCCTTGAAGAGGTCCCTTACGTTCCTTTTGAGTTGTATTCCTAGGTATTTTATTTTCTTTGTAGAGACTGTGAATGGCAGTTTGTTCTTGATTTGGTTCTCTTTAAGTCTGTTATTGCTGTACAGCAATGCTTGTAATTTTTCACATTGATTTTATATACTGAGACTTTACTGAAGTTACTTATCAGTTTCAGGAACTTTTGGGCTGAGGTGATGGGGTGTTCTAGATATACTATCATGTCTTCTACAAATAGAGACAATTTGGCTTCCAACTTTCCTATTTGAATACCCTTTTTTTCTTTCTTTTTTTTTTAAATTTTTATTGCATTATAGGTTTGGGGGTACATTTGCAGAACGAGCAAGACAGTTGCATAGGTACACACATGGCAGTGTGCTTTGCTGTTTTCCTCCCCTTCACCCACACTTGGTAGTTATCCCCAGGCTATCCGCCCCAGCCCCCCGCTGCTGTCCCTCCCCCATTCCCCCCAACAGTCCCCAGTGTATAGTATACCGCCTCTCTGTGTCCACGTGTTCTCATTTTTCTCACCCACCTATGAGTGAGTATATGCGGTATTTCTTTTTCTGTTCTTGTGTCAGTTTGCTGAGAACGATGTTCTCCAGATTCATCCATGTCCCTACAAAGGACACAAACTCAACACTTTTGATTGCTGCATAATATTCCATGGTGTATATGTGCCACATTTTCCCAGTCAAGTCTATCATTGTTGGGCATTTGGGTTGGTTCCAGGTCTTTGCTATTGTAAACAGTGCTGCAATGAACATTCGTGTGCATGTGTCCTTATAGTAGATCGATTTATAGTCCTTTGGATAGATACCCAGTAATGGGATTGCTGGGTCAAATGGAATTTCTATTTCTACGTCCCTGAGGAATCGCCACACTGTCTTCCACAATGGTTGAACTAATTTACACTCCCACCAACAGTGTAAGAGTGTTCCTATTTCTCCACATCCTCTCCAGCATCGGCTGTCTCCAGATTTTTTAATGATCGCCATTCTAACTGGTGTGAGATGGTATCTCAATGTGGTTTTGATTTGCATCTCTCTAATGACCAATGACGATGAGCACTTTTTCATATGTTTGCTGGCCTCATGTATGTCTGCTTTCGTAAAGTTTCTGTTCATATCCTTTGCCCATTTTTGAATGGGCTTGTTTGTTTTTTTCCTGTAAATCTGTTTGAGTTCTTTGTAAATTCTGGATATCAGCCCTTTGTCGGATGCGTAAACTGCAAAGATTTTTTCCCATTCTGATGGTTGCCGATTCACTCTAGTGACTGTTTGTTTTGCTGTGCAGAAGCTGTGGAGTTTGATTAGGTCCCATTTGTCTATTTTGGCTTTTGTTGCCAATGCTTTGGGAGTTTTGTTCATGAAGTCCTTGCCTACTCCTATGTCCTGAATGGTTTTGCCTAGATTTTCCTCTAGGGTTTTTATGGTGTCGGGTCTTACGTTTAAGTCTTTAATCCATCTGGAGTTAATTTTAGTGTAAGGTGTCAGGAAGGGGTCCAGTTTCTGCTTTCTGCACATGGCTAGCCAGTTTTCCCAACACCATTTATTAAATAGGGAATCCTTTCCCCATTGCCTGTTTTTGTATGGTTTATCAAAGATAATATGGTTGTAGATGTGTTGTGTTGCCTCCGATGCCTCTGTTCTGTTCCATTGGTGTATATCTCTGTTTTGGTACCAGTACCATGCTGTTTTGATTACTGTAGCCTTGTAGTATAGTTTGAAGTCTGGTAGCGTGATGCCTCCCGCTGTGTTCTTTTTGCTTAGAATTGACTTGGCTATGCGGGCTCTTTTTTGGTTCCATATGAAATTCATGGTGGTTTTTTCCAGTTCTGTGAAGAAATTCAATGGTAGTTTGATGGGGATAGCATTGATTGTGTAAATTACTTTGGGCAGTATAGCCATTTTCACGATATTGATTCTTCCTAACCACGAACATGGAATGTTTCTCCATCTGTTTGTGTCCTCTCTTATTTCGTTGAGCAGCTGTTTGTAGTTTTCCTTAAAGAGGTCCCTTACATTCCTAGTGAGTTGTATTCCTAGGTATTTTATTTTCTTTGTAGCAATTGTGAATGGCAGTTCGTTCTTGATTTGGTTCTCTTTAAGTTTGTTATTGGTGTATAGGAATGCTTGTGATTTTTGAACACTGATTTTATATCCTGAGACTTTGCTGAAGTTGCTTATCAGTTGCAGGAGCTTATGGGCTGAGGTGATGGGGTCTTCTAGGTATACTATCATGTCGTCTGCAAATAGAGACAATTTGGCTTCCACCTTTCCTATTTGAATACCCTTTATTTCTTTTTCTTGCCTGATTGCTCTGGCTAGAACTTCCAGTACTATGTTGAATAGAAGTGGTGAGAGAGGGCATCCTTGTCTAGTGCCAGATTTCAAAGGGAATGCTTCCAGTTTTTGCCCATTAAGTATGATATTGGCTGTTGGTTTGTCATAAATAGCTTTTATTACTTTGAGATATGATCCATCAATACCAAGTTTATTGAGGGTTTTTAGCATAAAGGGCTGTTGAATCTTGTCAAATGCCTTCTCTGCATCAATTGAGATAATCATGTGATTTTTGTTTTTGCTTCTGTTTATGTGGTGAATTACATTTATAGACTTGCGTATGTTGAACCAGCCTTGCATCCCCGGTATGAATCCTACTTGATCATGATGGATAAGTTTTTAATGTGCTGTTGCAATCGGTTTGCCCGTATTTTATTGAAGATTTTTGCATATATGTTCATCATGGATATTGGCCTGAAGTTTTCTTTTCATGTTGAGTCTCTGCCAGGTTTTGGTATCAGGATGACGTTGGTCTCATAAAATGATTTAGGAAGGGTTCCCTCTTTTTGGATTATTTGGAATAGTTTCAGAAGGAATGGTACCAGATCCTCTTTGTGTGTCCGGTAGAATTCGGCTGTGAACCCATCTGGACCTCGGCTTTTTTTGTGTGGTAGGCTCTTAATTGCTGCCTCAACTTTAGACCTTGTTATTGGTCTATTCGTAGTTTCGGCTTCCTCCTGGTTTAGGATTGGGAGGACACAGGCGTCCAGGAATTTATCCATTTCTTCCTGATTTACTGGTTTATGTGCATAGAGTTGTTTGTAGTAATCTCTGATGATGGCTTGAATTTCTGTGGAATCTGTGGTGATTTCCCCTTTATCGTTTTTTATTGCATCTATTTGGTTGTTCTCTCTCTTCTTTTTTATCAGTCTGGCTAGTGGTCTGTCTATTTTGTTGATCTTTTCGAAAAACCAGCTCTTAGATTTATTGATTTTTTAAAGGGTTTTTCTTGTCTCTATCTCCTTCAGTTCTGCTCTGATCTTAGTTATTTCTTGTCTTCGGCTAGGTTTTGAGCTTTTTTGATCTTGCTCCTCTAGCTCCTTCAATTTTGATGATAGGGTGTCAATTTTGGATCTCTCCACTCTTCTCATGTGGGCACTTATTGCTATATATTTTCCTCTACAGACTGCTTTAAATGTGTCCCAGAGATTCTGGTATGTTGTGTCTTCATTCTCGTTGGTTTCAAAGAACTTCTTTATTTCTGCCTTCATTTCATTGTTTATCCAATCAACATTCAAGAGCCAGTTGTTCAGTTTCCATGAAGCTGTGCGGTTCTGAGTTACTTTCTGAATTCTGAGTTCCAACTTGATTGCACTATGGTCTGAGAGACTGTTTGTTATGATTTCCGTTGTTTTGCATTTGCTGAGGAGTGCTATACTTCCAATTATGTGGTCAATTTTGGAGTAGGTGTGATGTGGTGCTGAGAAGAATGTATATTCTGTGGATTTGGGGTGGAGAGTTCTGTAAATGTCTATCAGGTTTGCTTGTTCCAGGTCTGAGTTCAAGTCCTGGATATCCTTGTTAATTTTCTGCCTGGTTGATCTGTCTGCTATTGACAGTGGAGTGTTAAAGTCTCCCACTATTATTGTGTGGGAGTCTAAGTCCCTTTGTAAGTCTTTAAGAACTTGCCTTATATATCTGGGTGCTCCTACTTTGGGTCCATATATATTTAGAATCGTTATCTCTTCTTGTTGTATCGATCCTCCTACCATTATGTAATGACCTTCTTTGTCCCTTTTGATCTTTGTTACTTTAAAGTCTATTTTATCAGAGATGACAATTGCAACTCCTGCTTTTTTTTGCTCTCCATTTGCTTGGTAAATCTTCCTCCATCCCTTTATTTTGAGCCTTTGTGTATCTTTGCATGTGAGGTGGGTTTCCTGGATACAGCACACCGATGGGTTTTGTTTTTTTATCCAATTTGCCAGTCTGTGTCTTTTGATTGGTGCATTTAGCCCATTTACATTCAGGGTTAATATTGTTATGTGTGAATTTGATACTGCCATTTTGATGCTAGCTGGCTGTTTTTCCCGTTGGTTCATGTACATTCTTCATTTTGTTGATGGTCTTTCGCATTTGGTATGCTTTTAGGATGGCTGGAACTGGTTGTTTCTTTCTATGTGTAGTGCCTCTTTCAGGAGCTCTTGTAAAGCAGGCCTAGTGGTGACAAAATCTCTGAGTACTTGCTTGTTCGTGAAGGATTTTATTTTTCCTTCACTTATGAAGCTCAGTTTGGCTGGATATGAAATTTTGGGTTGAAAGCTCTTTTCTTTAAGGATGTTGAATATTGGCCCCCACTCTCTTCTGGCTTGTAGAGTCTCTGCCGAGAGATCTGCTGTGAGTCTGATGGGCTTCCCTTTGTGGGTGACCCGACCTTTCTCTCTGGCTGCCCTTAGTATTTTCTCCTTCATTTCAACCCTATTGAATCTGACGATTATGTGCCTTGGGGTTGCTCTTCTTGCAGAGTATCTTTGTGGTGTTCTCTGTATTTCCTGGAGTTGAGTATTGACCTGTCTTGCTAGGTTGGGGAAATTTTCCTGGATAATATCCTGAAGAGTGTTTTCCAGCTTGGATTCATTCTCTTCGTCACATTCTGATACACCTATCAAACGTAGGTTGGGTCTCTTCACATAGTCCCACATTTCTTGGAGATTTTGTTCATTCCTTTTTGCGCTTTTTTCTTTAATCTTGGTTTCTCGTTTTATTTCATTGAGTTGATCTTCAACTTCTGATACTCTTTCTTCTGCTTGGTCAATTCGGCTGTTGAAACTTGTGCATGCTTCACGAAGTTCTCGTGTTGTGTTTTTCAGCTCCTTCAATTCATTCATATTCCTCTCTAAGTTGTCCATTCTCGTTATCAATTCCTCGAATCTTTTTTCAAATCTTTTTTCTAGGTTCTTAGTTTCTTTGCACTGGTTTAGAACATGTTCCTTTAGCTCACTGAAGTTTCTCATTATCCACTTTCTGAAGTCTGATTCCGTCATTTCGTCACATTCATTCTCCGTCCAGCTTTGTTCCCTTGCTGGTGAGGAGTTTTGGTCCTTTTTTGGAGGTGAGGTGTTTTGGTTTCGGGTGTTTTCCTCCTTTTTGCGCTGGTTTCTTCCCATCTTTATGGATTTATCCGCCTGTCGTCTTAGTATTGGCTGATTTTTCAATTGGGTCTCTGTGTGGACACTGAGATTGTTGATGATGAAGTATTTCTGTTACTTAGTTTTCCCTCTAATGAGTAAAACTCTGCTGTATGAGTGCTGAGGTCCACTCCAGGCCCTGCTTGTCTGGGGTATACCTGCAGCAGCCTCTGCGCCTTCACCGAGAGCTGCAATCCTGAGTCACCTCTCTGACGCCATCTTGCCTCCCGTCCGTTGTTCATTTAGCGTTTTTGGGAGGATGTGTTTATGTCTGCTGCAACAGAACTCATAACCCCTCCCCCATTTTTTCTCCTTAGATGCTCTGTCTCAGGGAGTTGGGGCTTTCGTTATGAGTATCTGTTGCACTGTCCTGCCCAGCTAGGAGGCAGTCTATTCACTATTTTTCTGCTGGGTCTCTACCCTGCTAGCGTGGGTCCACCCTGTTGCTGTGGGGTTCCATTCTGCTGTGGCTTGCTCCGCACTGCTGTGACTTGCTCCGCCCTGCTGTGGCTTGCTCCGCCCTGCTGGTGGAGTCTCTCTGTTATGGCACGTTGCCTGGCAACAGCAGGCTGTGTCAGCCCTGGGCAGTAATTCAGCAGTGGGGAATTGCGTCAGTAGTGGTGGACGCCCCTTTCACACCGGGCTGCACAGTCCTAGATTTCGGCAGCAAAACTCTCAGCCCCGAGTGCCTCCAATCGCTGCTCTGCTTGTCCCTGTCAGGGTGGGACCCACCAAGCCCGATCATCCAGCTCCCTGCATCAGAGTCCATCCTCTCTCTCTCTCTCTTCCTCTCCCCAATCTGAACGGTTGTCTCTCTCACTGGCTCTTCTGTAGCCTGCTGATAGGGCACTGGGATCCATGCAATCTCCCATGCCACTGCCCACTGCACCAGCTTAGATCATGTTTCCAAAGAATCTCCTGGTCTGGCTCATTGTCCAAGTCCCATTCAATCAGATGGACATGCCAATCTGCCCTTCTAAATCTCAAATTGCAGGTTTAACAGGGCACCCAGACCAGTGAGTTTTGTGCCCAGTGCTGCTGCGCTGGGGAACCAGACAAAGTGGCTGTGCGAGCCAGCTGTGCTAGCGTCCCATGTCTCTCCCACACCTGGGACATTCAACGTTCTGTGGGCAAAAAAGATCTGTCTGAGAATGCGGCTAGGACTCACCTTCTGCGCCTTCACTGAGAGCTGCAATCCGGAGTCGCCTCTACGACGCCATTTTGGAAGTCTCCTCCATATATAGCCACTTATTAAGGGCCTCACTGAATAATGCACACCTGGAGAATTGTCTGGAGACTCTTTGGTAAGACCGTTCACCCAGCGACTCAGTGGAAAACGCAGAGCTGGGAAATAGTCAAGAGGACAGAGTCAGGAGTCTATTTTATGTAGTCACTCATTCAGAAACTGACTGAAGAATACACACCTGGGGAATAGTCAGAGTCCTGGTCATATGGCCACTCAATCACAGCATTACCGAATAATGCACAATGGGGCAATAGCAAGGAGTCTATTTCATATGGCCTCTCATTCAGAGCTTCAGTGCATAATAAACAGCTGTGGAGGGAGAAGTACTCTATTGAAGGTAGCCCCAAATAAAGCATCTCCGTGAAGGATACACACATGTGTGAGAGTCAGGAGACTATTTGATATGGACACTCATACAGAACCTCTTCGATTATTGCACATGTGTGGAATAATCACTAGTCTATTTCATATGGTGGTTCGTTTGGAGAGTCAAAAAATAATGCGCACCTGTGGAGAAAAATGCGGTCTATTTCATAAGACCACAATTTCAGTGTTTTAGTGAATAACATGTATATCTGATAAGTCAGGAATCTCTTTCACATGGCCACTCGTTCTGGGCATCTGTGAATAATACTCCCCTCAGAAACAGTCAAGGGTCTACTTCAAATGCCTACACATTCAGAGTCTCTGTAAGTAATGAAGACCTGGGAAATACACCTGAGTCTCTCTTTTATGCCCACTTAGTCAGAGTCTCTTTCAATAATACACACCTGGGGAAGAGTTAAGGGTCTACTTCATGTAGCCACTCACTTAGATCCTCAGTGAAAAATCCACACCAGGTTAATAGTCGAGCATTTTTTTTTATGGCAACACGTTCTGTGCCTTCCTGAATGATTCACACCTGGGGAATTCTCAGGATTCTATTTCATACGCCCTCTCATTTAGAACTTTATTGAATAATTCACAATGGAGCAATAGTCAGGTGTCTATTTTGTATTGCCTCTCATTCAAAGTTTCAGTGAATAATGAACTTCTATGGATAAATCAAGACACTGTTTAAGATAGCCATGAATAAAGTGCCTTCCTGAATGATACACACCTGGGTGGTGGTCAGGAGTCAATCTCATATGAACTCTAATTCTGTGTATTGCTGAGTAATACACACTTGGGGGAGTTTCAGGAGTCTATTTGGTATGGACACTCATACCGAACCTGTTGGAATAATGCACACATGAAGAATAATAAGAAGTCTATGTCATACGGCTACTCATTCAGACAAACAGTGAATAACGCAAATGTGAAGTCATTAGAATTCTGTTTCATATGGCCCCTCTTTCACAGCCTCACGGAATATTACACACTTGTGATATAGTCTGCAGTCTATATTTTATGGCCACTCATTCAGAGAATCACTGAATAATTCACACCTGCGGAATAGTCAGAAGTCTCTTTCCTATGGCTAGATGTTGAGAGCCTCACTAATTGTACACACCTGGATAAATAGTCAGGATTTAGTTGTATCTCCTCATTCAGAGTCTCACTGAATAACGCACACCTGTGGGATACTCAGGAGACTTTTTCATGTGGCCTCTCGTTCAATGTGTCATTGAAAAATGTGGTGTAGTCAGGAGACTCTTTCATGTAGACACATATTCAGAGCCTCAGTGATTAAGACAGATCCTTGATATAGTAAGAAATCTAATTAGTATCACCACATTTTCTGAGGCTCACTTAGTAATACACACCTGGAGAGTAATTTGGAGTCTATTTTCGATGGACATTCATTCAGAGCCTCGGTAAATATTGCAGACCTGTGGAGTAGTAAGGAGTCTGTTCCATTTGACACACTTTCATAGCTGCAGTGGATAATATGCTTGTGTGGATAAATCATGATTCCATTTTTTATGGCCACTGACTCGTAACCTCAATGAATAATGCACAAATGTAAAGTACACAGCAGTTTATTTCATATAGCTGCTCAATAAGTAATTCACTGAATGATAAAAATATTTGAGATAGACAGCCTCCTGTTTCACATTGTCACACAAAAAGTGCCTCACTGTGTGACACACCCCTGGGGAAGTGTTTGGAGTGTACTTTACATAGCCTCTCATTTACAACCTAAGGGAATAATGCACATGTGTGGAATAGACACTAGTCTGTTTTATATGGCCACAAAATCAAAGACTGAGTCAGTAATACACAACTTTGGAGTGGACACTAGTCTATTATATATGCCCAAATATTTAGAGTCAGAGTCAATAATACAGGCCTGTAGACTAGTCAGCAAACAATTTCATATGGCCAAAGTTTCAGAGCCTCAGTGAACAATAAATACCTGTGGAATATACTGGACGCTGTTACATGTGGCATTTCTTCAGAGGTTCATTGAGTAAAGAACACCTGTATTGTAGTCAGAATTCCATTTTATATAGCCACATACTCAGAGCCTAACTGAATAACAGACACCTTGGGGAAGTCAGGATTTTGTTTCGTATAGCGACTCATTTAAAGCTGAATGTAAAACTCATGCCTGAGTAGTATATAGTAGTCTCTATTATATGGCCACTCATTCAGAGCCTCACAGAATAATACAGACATATGGAAATGTCAGGAGTGTACTTGACATGGACACTTATTCAATTCCTCAGTGAAGAATAACATATATCTGAAAAATACTCAGGAGTCTATTATATATAGCCAATTACTAAGGGCCTCACTGAATAATGCACACCTGGAGAATTGTCTGGAGACTCTTTGATAAGACCCTTCACCCAGCAACTAAGTGGAAAATGCAGAGCTGAGAAATAGTCAAGAAGACAGAGTCAGGAGTCTATTTTATGTGGTCATTCGTTCAGAAAGTGACTGAAGAATATACACCTTGAAAATAGTCAGAGTCCAGGTCATATGGACACTCAATCACAGCATTACCGAATAATGCACAATGGGGCAATAGTAAGGGGTCTATATTATATGGCTTCTCATTCAGGGCTTCAGTGCATAAAAAACAGCTGTGGAGGAGGAATGACCCTATTGAAGGTAGTCCCAAATAAAGCAGCTCTGTGAATGATACACACATGTGTGAGAGTCAGGAGACTATGAGCCGGCTGCATTAGCTGGCTGCGCATCTCTCCCACACCTGGGATTTTCAACGCTCTGTGGGCATGAAAGAAACATCCGAGAATGCGGCTAGGACTCACCCTCTGCGCCTTCACTGAGAGCTGCAATCTTGAGTCGCCTCTACGACGCCATCTTCCCCAATTGTTCAGGAGTCTATTTTATATGAACTCTAATTTTGTGTAATGCTGTGTAACACACACCAGGGGAAGTTTCAGGAGTCTATTTGGTATGGGCACTCTTACCGAACTTGTTGTAATAATGCACACATGGAGAATAATGAGGAGTTTATGTCATACAGCTACTCATTCAGACAAACAGTGAATATCGCACATGTGGAGTCATTAGATTTCTGTTTCATATTGCCCCTCTTTCACAGCTTCACTGAATGCTACACACTTGTGATATAGTCTGGAGTCTATATTTTATGGCCACTCATTCAGAGAATCACTGAATAATTCAAACCTTCCAAAGAGTCAGAAATCTCTTTTCTATGGTTACCCGTTGAGAGCCTCAGTAAATGTACACACCTGGAAAAATAGTCAGGATTTACTTGTATTTCCTCATTCAGAGTCTCACTAAATAATGCACACCTGTGGAATAGTCAGGAGACTTTTTCATGTGGCTTCTAATTCAATGTGTCATAGAAATATTTGGTGTAGTCAGAAGACTCTTTCATGTAGACACTTATTCAGAGATTCAGTGCATAAGACAGATCCTTTTTTTTAGTAAGAAATCTAATTAGTATGACCATATTTTCTGAGACTCACTGAATAATACACACCTGGAGAATAATTTGGAGTCTATTTTGGATGGACATTCATTTAGAGCCTAGGTAAATAATGCGAACCTGTGGAGTAATCAGTAGTCTATTTCATTTGGACACACATTCATAGCTTCAGTGGATAATACGCACATGTGGATTAATCAGGATTTCATTTTATATGGCCACTGACTCATAACCTCAATGAATAATGCAAAAATGTAAAGTGCTCAGCAGTTTGTTTCCTATAGCCCCTCATTCAGAGATTCACTGAATAATAAAACATATGAGATAGCCTCCTGTTTCAAATTGTCATACAAAAGGAGCCTCACTGACTGACACACACCTGGGGAAGTGTTAGGAGTGTCCTTTACATAGCCTCTCATTTACAGCCTAAGGGAATAATATACATGTGTAAAATAGACACTAGTCTGTTTTATATGGCCACAATATCAAAGCCTGAGTCAGTAATACACAACTTTGGAATAGTCACTAGTCTATTCTATATGCCTAAATATTTAGAGTCAGAGTCAATAATACATGCCTGTAGACTAGTCAGGAAACAATTTCATATGGCTGAAGTGACAGAGCCTCAGTGAATAATAAATACCTGAGGAATACTCTGGACGCTGTTACGTGTGGCATTTCTTAAGAGGTTCCTTGAGTAAAGAACACCTGTATTGTAGTCAGAATTCTATGTCATATAGCCACATACTCAGAGCCTAACTGAATAACAGACACCTTGGGAAAGTCAGGATTCTGTTTCATATAGCCTCTCATTGACACCCAAATGTAAAAACTCACGCCTGAGTAGTATATAGAAGTCTCTATTATATGGCCACTAACTGAGAGCCTCGCAGAATAATACAGACGTGTGGAAATGTCAGGAGTGTACTTGACATGGCCACTTATTCAGTTCCTCAGTGAAGAATCATATATATCTGGAAAATACTCAGGATTCTATTATATATAGCCACTTATTTAGAGACTCACAGAATAATGCACACCTGGAGAATTGTCTGAAGACTATTTGATATGACCATTCACCCAGCGATGCAGTGGAAAATGCAGAGCTGAGCAATAGTCAAGAGGACAGAGTCAGGAGTTTATTTTATGTGGTCACTCGTTCAGAAACTGACTGAAGAATACACACCTTGGGAATAGTCAGAGTCCAGGTCATATGGCCACTCAATCACGGCATTACCGAATAATGCACAATGGGGCAATAGTAAGGAGTCTATTTCATATGGCCTCTTATTCAGAGCTTCAGTGCATAATAACTAGCTGTGGAGGAGTGAGGACCCTATTGACGGTAGCCCCAAATAAAGCAGCTCGGTGAATGATACACACATGTGTGAGAGTCAGGAGACTATTTGATATAGACACTCATACTGAACCTCTTCAAATATTGCACATGTGGGAAATAATCCCTAGTCTGTTTCATATGGTGGTTAGTTTGGAGAGTCAAATAATAACGCGCACCTGTGGAGTAAAATTCGGTCTATTTCATAAGGCCACACTTTCAGTGTTTTAGTGAATAACATGTATATCTGATAAGTCAGGAATCTCTTTCACATTGCCACTCGTTCTGGGCCTCTGTGAATAAACCTCCCCTCATAAACAGTCAAGGATCTACTTCAAATGCCTACACATTCAGAGTCTCTGTAAGTAATGAACACCTGGGCAATACACGTGAGTCTATTTTTATGCACACTTAGTCAGAGTCTCATTCAATAATACACACCTGGCTAAGAGATAAGGGTCTACTTCATCTAGCCACTCATTTAGATCCTCAGTGAATAATCCACACCAGGGTAATAGTCAAGCATTTTTTATATGGCCACCCATTTTGTTCCTCCCTAAATGATACACACCTGGGCAATTCTCAGGATTCTATTTCATACTACCCCTCATTTAGAACCTTTTTGAATAATTCACAATGGAGCAATAGTCAGGTGTCTCTTTTGAATGGCCTCTCATTCAACCTTTCAGTGAAAAATGATTTTCTATGGAGTAATCAGGACACCGTTTAAGATAGCCATGAATTAAGTGCCGTCCTGAATGACACAAACCTGTGTGGTAGTCAAGAGTATATTTCATATGAACTCTATTTCTGTGTAACACTGAATAATACATACCTTGGTGAGTTTCAGGAATCTATTTGGTATAAACACTCATACCGAACCAGTTGGAATAATGCACACATGGAGAATAATAAGGTGTCTATATCCTAAGGCTACTCATTCAGACAAAGAGTGAATAACGCACATGTGGATTCAGTAGAATTCTGTTTTATATGGCCTCTCTATCACAGCCTCACTGAATATTACACACTTGTGATATAGTCTGGAGTCTATATTTAATTGCCACTCATTTAGAGAATCACTGAATAATTCACACCTGCGGAATACTAAGAAGTCTCTTTCCTATGACTACGAGTTGAAAGCCTCACTTAATGTACACACCTGGATAAATAGTCAGGATTTACTTGTATCTCCTAATTCAGAGTCTCACTAAATAATGCACACCTGTGGAATAGTCAGGAGACTTTTTTATTTGGCCTCTCATTCAATGTGTCATTGAAATATGTGCTGTAGTCAGGAGTCTCTTTCATGTAGACACATTCAAAGACAAAGTTCATAAGACAGACCCTTTTCATAGTAAGAAATCTAATTAATATGACCATATCTTCTGAGGCTCACTGAATAATACACACATGGAGAATAATTACGAGTCTATTTTCGATAGACATTCATTCAGAGCCTCGGTAAATAATGCAGACTTGTGGAGTAATCCGGAGTCTATTTCATTTGGACTCACATTCATAGCTTCAGTGGATAATATGCACATGTGGATTAATAAGGATTTCATTTTATATGGCCACTGACCCATAACCTCAATGAATAATGCACAAATGTAAAGAACTCAGCAGTTTATTTTATATAGCCCCTCATTCAGAGATTCACTGAATAATAAAATATTTAAGAGAGACAGCCTCCTGTTTCATATTGTCATACAAAAAGAGCCTCACTGAGTGACACACACCTGGGGAAGTGTTTGGAGTATACTTTACATAGTCTCTCATTTACAACCTAAGGAAATAATGCACATGTGTGGAATAGACACTAGTCTGTTTTATATGGCCACAATATGAAAGCCGGAGTCAGTAATACACAACTTTGGAATAGTCACTAGTCTATTCTATATGCCCAAATACTTAGAGTCAGAGTCAATAATACACACCTGTAGACTAGTCAGGAAACAATTTCATATGGCCAAAGTTACAGAGCCTCAGTGAATAATAAATAGCTAAGAAATACTCTGGACCCTGTTACATGTGGAATTTCTTCAGACGTTCATTGAGTAAAGAACACCTGTATTGTAGTCAGAATTCTATTTCATGTAGCCACATACTCAGAGCCTAACTGAATAACAGACACCTTGGGTAAGTCATGATTCTGTTTCATATACCCACTCATTTACACCCGAATGTAAAAACTCACGCCTGAGTAGTATATAGGAGTCTCTGTTATATGGTCCCACATTCAGAGCCTCGCAGAGTAATACAGACGTAAGGAAATGTCAGCAGTGTACTTGACATGGCCACGTATTCAGTTGCTCAGTGAAGAATCACATATATCTGGAAAATACTCAGGATTCTATTATATATAGCCACTTATTAAGAGACTCACTGAATAATGCACACCTGGAGAATTGTCTGGAGACTATTTGATATCACCGTTCACCCTGAGACGCAGTGGAAAATGCAGTGCTGAGAAATAGTCAAGAGGACAGAGTCAGGAGTCTATTTTGTATGGTCACTCATTCAGAAACTGACTGAAGAATACACACCTTGGAAACAGTCAGAGTCCAGGTCATATGGCCACTCAATTACAGCATTACCGAATAATGCACAATGGGGCAATAGTAAGGAATCTATTTCATATGGCCTCTCATTCAGAGCTTCAGTGCGTCATAAATAGCTGTGGAGAAGGGAGGACCCTATTGATGGTAGCCCCAAATAAAGCAGCTCGGTGAATGATACACACTTGTGTGAGAGTCAGGAGACTATTTGATATGGACACTCATACAGAACCTCTTTGAATATTGCACATGTGTGGAATAATCACTAGTCTATTTCATATGGTGGTTCGTTTGGAGAGTCAAAAAATAATGTGCACCTGTGCAGTAAAGTGCGGTCTATTTCATAAGGCCACTCTTTCAGTGTTTCAGTGAATAACATGTATATCTGATAAGTCAGGAATCTCTTTCTCATGGCCACTCGTTCTGGGACTCTGTGAGTAATACTCCCCTCAGAAACAGTCAAGGGTCTACTTCAAATGTCTACACATTCAGAGTGTCTGTAAGTAATGAGCATCTGGGAAATACACCTGAGTCTCTATTTATGCCCACTTAGTCAGACTCTCATTCAATAATACACACCTGGGGAAGAGTTAAGAGTCTACTTCATGTAGCCACTCATTTCAGTCCTCAGTGAGTAATCCATACCAGGGTAACAGTCGAGCATTTTCTATATTGCCACTCATTCTGTGCCTCCCTGAATGATAGAAACCTGAGGAATTCTCAGGATTCTATTTCATACTACCACTGATTTAGAACCTTATTGAATAATTCACAATGGAGCAATAGTCAGGTGTCTATTTTGTATGGCCTCTCATTCAAAGTTTCAGTGAATCATGATCTTATATGGAGTGATAAGGACACTGTTTAAGAAAGCCATGCATTAAGTGCCATCCTGAATGACACACACCTGGGTGGTAGTCAAGAGTCTATTTTATATGAACTGTAATTCTGTGTAACACTGAGTAATACACACCTCAGGGAGTTTCAGGAGTCTATTTGTTATAAATACTCTTATCCAACCAGTTGGAATAATGCACACATGGAGAATAATGAGTTGTTCATGTCATAGTGCTACTTATTTAGAGAAACAGTGAATAATGCACATGTGGAGTCATTAGAATACTGTTTCATATGGCCTCTCTATCACAGCCTCACTGAATATTACACACTTGTGATATAGTCTGGAGTCTATATTTTATGGCCCCTCATTCAGAGAATCACTAAATAGTTCACAATGGTGGAATAGTCAGAAGTCTGTTTCCTATGGCTACCCATTGAGAGCCTCACTAAATGTACACACCTGGATAAGTAGTCAAAATTTACTTGTATCTCCTCATTCAGAGTCTCACTAAATAATGCACACCTGTGGAATAGTCAGGAGACCTTTTCATGTGGCCTCTCATTCAATGTGTCATTGAAAAATGTGGTTTAGTCAGGAGACAATTTCATGTAGACACATATTCAGAGCCTCAGTGCATAAGACAGACCCTTAATATAGTAAGAAGTCTAATTCGTATGGCCACATCTTCTGAGGCTCACTGAATAATACACACCTGGAGAATAATTTGGAGTCCATTTCCAATGGACATTCATTCAGAGCCTCGGTAAATAATGCAGAACTGTGGAGCATCCAGGAGTCTATTTCATTTGCACATTCATAGCCTCAGTGGATAATATGCACGTGTGGATTAGTCAGGATTACATATTATATGGCCACTGACTCCTTACCTTAATGAATAATGCACAAATGAAAAGTACTCAGCAGTCTATTTTATATAGCCATTCATTCAGAGATTCACTGGATAATAAAAATATTTGAGACAGACAGCCTCCTGTTTCAAATGGTCATAGAAAAAGAACCGGGGGGACTGGCAAGATGGCATCGTAGAAGTGAATCAGGATTGCAGCTCTCAGTGAAGGCGCAGAGGGTGATTCCAAGCCGCATTCTCGGATGGACCTTTTTCGCCCACAGAGCATTGGAAGTTCAAGGTGTGGGAGAGACACAGGACGCTAGTACAGCCGGCTAGCGCAGCCAGCTCATGCGGCCGCTTCGGCCGGCACTGCAGCGGGACCCGGCACGGAACTCACTGGTCTGGGTGCCCTGTTAAACCAGCAATCTGAGATTTCAAAGGGCAGATTGGCATGTCCATCTGATTGAACGGGACTTGGACAATGAGCCAGACTAGGAGATTCCTGGGAAGCGTGATCTGAGCCGGTGCAGTGGGCAGTGGCTCGGGAGATCACACGGATCCCAGTGCCCTATTGGCAGGCTACTGGGGCGCCAGTGAGAGAGTCGACTTTTCAGCTGGTGAAGAGGAAGAGAGACAGAGAGAGGACGGACTCTGAGGCAGGGAGCTGGGTGATCGGGCTCGGCAGGTCCCACCCTCATGGGGACAAGCACGGTGGCAAATGGAGGCACTTGGGGCTGAGAGTTTTGCTACCAGCATCTAGGATGGTGCAGCCTGGTGACGGAGGGGCGTCCGCCATTACTGATGCAATCCACCCCTACTGAAGTACCGCCCAGGGCTGATGCAGCCTGCCATTGCCAAGGCAACCTGCCATAACAGAGAGACTCCGCCAGGAGGGGGTAGTGCTCCACAGCAGAAGGGATCCCAGCAGCAACAGGGCAGACCAGTGCTAGCAGGTCAGAGCCCAGGCAGGCAAATAGTGAATAGACTGCCACCTAGTGGGGCAGGACAGTGCAACAGATACTCATAAAGAAAGCCCCAACTCCCTGAGACAGAGCATCTAAGGGGGGGAAAAAAGGGTGGTGTTTTATGAGTTGTATTACAGCAGACATAAACAACCTCCCAACAACACTGAATGAACAACGGAGCTTACAGCTCAGCACTGGAGCTCCTATAAAGCACAGACCGTCTCCTTAAGCAGCTCCCTGACCCCTGTATATCTAAAGAGTCACCCAAAATAAAGGACTAATCAGACTGACATTTGGCGGGCATCATTCTGGAACAAAGACAGCAGAAGAAAAAACTGGTAAAATTCCTCAATGTTCCACAGCTTCTACAGGTATACCCCAGACAAGCAGGGCCTGAAGTGGACTTCAGCACTCATACAGCAGACGGGCTAGACCATTAGAAGAAAAACTAAGTAACAGAAATACTTCATCATCAACAATCTCAGCATCCACACGAGACCCAATTGAAAAATCAGCAACTACTAAGAAGACAGGTGGATAAATCCATAATGATGGGAAGAAACCAGCGCAAAACTGTTTACAATAGCAAAGACCTGGAACCAACCCAAATGCCCAACGATGATAGACTGGACTGGGAAAATGTGGCACATATACACCATGGAATATTATGCAGCAATCAAAAATGATGAGTTTGTGTCCTTTGTAGGGACATGGATGAATCTGGAGAACATCATTCTCAGCAAACTGACACAAGAACAGAAAAAGAAATACCGCATATACTCACTCATAGGTGGGTGAGAAAAATGAGAACACGTGGACACAGAGAGGCGGTCTACTATACACTGGGGACTGTTGGGGGGAATGGGGGAGGGACAGCAGGGGGGGGCTGGGGGGGATAGCCTGGGGATGAATACCAAGTGTGGGTGAAGGGGAGGAAAGCAGCAAAGCACACTGCCATGTGTGTACTTATGCAACTATCTTGCTCGTTCTGCACATGTACCCCCAAACCTATAATGCAATAAAAATTAAAAAAAAAAAAAAAGAAACCAGCGCAAAAAGGAGGAAAACACCCAAAACCAAAACAACTCACCTCCTACAAAGGACAAAAACTCCTCACCAGCAAGGGAACAAAGCTGGACGGAGTATGAGTGTGACGAAATGACGGAATCAGACTTCAGAAAGTGGATAATGAGAAACTTCATTGAGCTAAAAGAATATGTTCTAAATCAGTGCAAAGAAACTAAGAACCTTGAAAAAAGATTTGAAAAAAGATTCGAGGAATCGATAACAAGAATGGACAACTTAGAGAGAAATATGAATGAATTGAAGGAGCTGAAAAACACAACACGAGAACTTTGTGAAGCATGCACAAGTTTCAACAGCCGAATTGACCAAGCAGAAGAAAGAATATCAGAAGTTGAAGATCAACTCAATGAAATAAAACAAGAAACCAGGATTGAAGAAAAAAGCACAAAGCAGAATGAACAAAATCTCCAAGAAATGTGGACTATGTGAAGAGACTTAACCTACGTTTAATAGGTGTACCAGAATATGATGAAGAGAATGAATACAAGCTGGATAACACTCTTCAAGAGATTATCCAGGAAAATTTCCCCAACCTAGCAAGACAGGTCAATACTCAACTCCAGGAAATACAGAGAACACCACAAATATACTCCGCAAGAAGAGCAACCCCAAGGCACATAATCATCAGATTCAGCAGGGTTGAAATGAAGAAGAAAATACTAAGGGCAGAAAGAGAGAAAGGTCGGGTCACCCACAAAGGGAAGCCAATCAGACTCACAGCAGATCTCTTAGCAGAGACTCTACAAGCCAGAAGAGAGTGGGGGCCAATATTCAACATCCTTAAAGAAAAGAACTTTCAACCCAGAATTTCCTATCCAGCCAAACTGAGCTTCATAAGTGAAGGAAAAATACAATCCTTCATGAACAAGCAAGTACTCAGAGATTTTGTCACCACTAGGCCTGCTTTACAAGAGCTCCTGAAAGAGGCACTACACATAGAAAGAAACAACCAGTACCAGCCATCCTAAAAGCTTACCACATGCTAAAGAGCATCAACAAAATGAAGAATCGACATGAACCGATGGGCAAAACAGCCAGCTAGCATCAAAATGGCAGTATCAAATTCACACATAACAATATTAACCATAAATGTAAATGGGCTAAATGCACCAATCAAAAGACACAGACTGGCAAATTGGATAAAAAACCAAAACCCATCAGTGTGCTGTATCCAGGAAACCCACCTCACACGCAAGGATACACAAAGGCTCAAAATAAAGGGATGGAGGAAGATTTACCAAGAAAATGGAGAGCAAAAAAAAGCAGGAGTTGCAATTCTCGTCTCTGATAAAATAGACTTTAAAGCAACAAAGATCAAATGGGACAAAGAAGGGCATTATATAATGGTAAAAGGTTTGATACAAAAAGAAGAGCTAAGGATTCTAAACATATATGGAACCAATGCAGCAGCACCCAGATATATAAGGCAAGTTTTTAATGACTTACAAAGAGACTTAGACTCCCACACAATAATAGTGGGAGACTTTAACACTCCATTGTCAATATCAGACAGATCAACCAGACAGAAAATTAACAAGAATATCTAAGACTTGAACTCAGACCTGGAACAAGCAAACCTGACAGACATTTACAGAACTCTCTACCCCAAATCCACAGAATATACATTATTCTCAGCACCACATCAAACCTACTCCAAAATCGACCACATAATTGGAATTAAAGCACTCCTCAGCAAATACAAGACAACTGAAATCACAACAGTCTCTCAGACCATAGTGCAATCAAGTTAGAACTCAGAATTCAAAAAACATCTCAGAACTGCACAGCTTTATGAAAACTGAACAACTGCCTCTTGAATGTTGATTGGATAAACAAAGAAATGAAGGCAGAAATAAAAAATTTCTTTGAAATCAACGAGAATGAAGATACAACATACCAGAATCTCTGGGACACATTTAAAGTAGTCTGTAGAGGAAAATATAGAGCAAAAAGTGCCCACATGAGAAGAGTGGAGAGATCCAAAATTGACACCCTATCATCACAATTGAAAGAGCTAGAGGAGCAAGATCAAAAAAGCTCAAAACCTAGCTGAAGACAAGAAATAACTTAGATCAGAGCAGAACTGAAAAAGATAGAAACTAGAAGAACCCTTCAAAAAATCAATACATCTAAGAGCTGGTTTTTTGAAAAGATCAACAAAGTAGACAGACCACTAGCCAGACTGATCAAAAAAAAAGAGAGAACAACCAAATAGATGCAATAAAAAAGGATAATGGGGAAATCACTACGGATTTCACAGAAATTCAAACCATCATCAGAGAATACTACAAACGACTCTATGCACTTAAATTAGTAAACCAGGAACAAATGGATAAATTCCTGGACGCCTGTGTCCTCCCAAGCCTAAACCAGGAGGAAGCCGAAACTATGAATAGACCAATAACAAGGTCTGAAGTTGAGGCAGAAGTTAAGAGCCTACCACAGAAAGGAAGCCCAGGTCCAGATGGGTTCACAGCCGAATTCTACAAGACACACAAAGAGGATCTAGTACCATTCCCTCTGAAACTACTCCAAATAATTCAAAAAGAGGGAACCATTCCCAAATCATTTTATAAGACCAACATCATCCTGATACCAAAACCTGGCAGAGATTCAACAAGAAAAGAAAACTTCAGGCCAATATCCATGATGAACATAGATGCAAAAATCTTCAATAAAATACTGGCAAACCGATTGCAGCAGCACATTAAAAAACTTATCCATCATGATCAAGTAGGATTCATCCCGGGGATGCAAGGCTGGTTCAACATACGCAAGTCTATAAATGTAATTCACCACATAAACAGAACAAAAAACAAAAACCACATGATTCTCTCAATTGATGCAGAGAAGGCATTTGACAAAATTCAACAGCCCTTTATTGTAAAAACCCTCAATAAACTTGGTATTGATGGAACGTATCTCAAAGTAATAAAAGCTATTGACGACAAACCAACAGCCAATATCATACTGAATGTGCAAAAACTGGAAGCATTCCCTTTGAAATCCGGCACTAGACAAGGATGCCCTCTCTCACCACTTCTATTCAACATAGTACTGGAAGTTCTAGCCAGAGCAATCAGGCAAGAAAAAGAAATAAAGGGTATTCAAATAGGAAAGGTGGAAGCCAAATTGTCTCTATTTGCAGACGACATGATAGTATACCTAGAAGACCCCATCGCCTCAGCCCAAAAGCTCCGGCAACTGATAAGCAATTTCAGCAAAGTCTGAGGATATGAAATCAATATTCAAATATCACAAGCATTCCTATACACCAATAACAGACTTAAAAAGAAACAAATCAAGAATGAACTGCCATTCCCAATTGCTACAAAAAAATAAAGTACCTAGGAATACAACTCACAAGGAATGTAAGGGACCTCTTTAAGGAAAAGTACAAACCACTGCTCAACGAAATAAGAGAGGACACCAACAGATGAAGAAACATTCCATGTTAGTGGTTGGAAAGAATCAATATCGTGAAAATGGCTATACTACCCAAAGTAATTTACACAATCAATGCTATCCCCATCAAACTACCATTGAATTTCTTCACAGAAATGGAAAAAACCACCATGAATTTCATATGGAACCAAAAAAGAGCCCGCATAGCCAAGTCAAGTCTAAGCAAAATGAACACAGCGGGAGGCATCACACTACCAGACTTCAAACTATACTACAAGGCTACAGTAATCAAAACAGCATGGTACTGGTACCAAATCTGGGATATAGACCAATGGAACAGAACAGAAGCATCAGACGCAACACAACGTATCTACAGTCATATAATCTTTGATAAACCAGACAAAAACAAGTAATGGGGAAAAAATTCCCTATTTAATAAATGGTATTGGGAAAACTGGGTAGCCATGTGCAGAAAGCAGAAACTGGACCCCTTCCTGACTGTTTACACTAAAATTAACTCCAGATGGATTGAAGACTTAAACATAAGACCTGACACCATAAAAACCCTAGAAGAAAATCTAGCCAAAACCGTTCAGGACATAGGAGTAGGCAAGGACTTAATGAATAAAACACCAAAAGCATTGGCAACAAAAGCCAAAATAGACAAATGGGACCTAATCAAACTCCACAGCGTCTGCACGGCAAAACAAACAGTCACTAGAGTGAATCGGCAACCATGAGAATCGAAAAAATCTTTGCAGTTTATACATCTGACATAGGGCTGATATCCAGAATTTACAAAGAACTCAAACAGATTTACAGGAAAAAAACAAACAAGCCCATTCAAAAATGGGCAAAGAATATGAACAGACAATTTACAAAAGAAGACATACATGAGGCCAACAAACATATGAAAAAATGCTCATCATCACTGGTCATTAGAGAGATGCAAATCAAAACCACATTGAGATACCATCTCACACCAGTTAGAATGGCGATCATTAAAAAATCTGAAGACAGCAGATGCTGGAGAGGATGTGGAGAAATAGGAACACTCTTACACTGTTGGTGGGAGTGTAAATTAGTTCAACCATTGTGGAAGACAGTGTGGCGATTCCTCATGGACCTAGAAATAGAAATTCCATTTGACCCAGCAATCCCATTACTGGGTGTCTATCCAAAGGACTGTAAATCGTTCTACTATAAGGACACATGCACACGAATGTTCAGGGTAGCACTGTTTACAATAGCAAAGACCTGGAACCAACGCAATTCCCATTGATGATAGACTGGTCTGGGAAAATGTGGCACATATACTCCATGGAATATTATGCAGCAATAAAAAATGATGAGTTTGTGTCCTTTGTAAAGACATGGATGAATCTGGAGAACATTATTGTCAGCAAACTGACACAAGAACAGAAAAAGAAATACCGCATATACTCACTCATAGGCGGGTGAGAAAAATGAGAACACATGGACACAGGGAGCGTGTCTACTATACACTGGGGACAATTGGGGGAATGGGGGAGGGACAGCGGGGGGGCTGGGGAGGGATAGTTTGGGGATAAGTGACAAGTGTGTGTGAAGGGGAGTAAGGCAGCAAAACACACTGCCATGTGTGTACCTAAGCAACTAACTTACATGTCCTGCACATGTACCCGAAAACCTATAATGCAATAAAAATTTAAAATATTAAAAAAAAGAAGAAGCAATAAACACGAATTAGGCATAAAAAGAAATAAAGCACACCTGTGGAGTATTCAGGAGACTTTTTCATGTGGTCTCTCATTCAATGTGTCATTGAAAAATGTGGTGTATTCGGGAAACTCTTTCATGTAGACACATATCAGAGCCTCAGTGCATAAGACAGACCCTTGATATAGTAAGAAATCTAATTAGTATGACCACATCTTCTGAGGCTCACTGAATAATACACACCTGGAGAATAATTCGGAGTCTATTTTCGATGGACATTCATTCAGTGCCTCGGTAAATAATGCAGACCTGGGGAGCACCAAGGAGTCTATTTCACTTGGAAACACATTCATAGCCTCAGTGGATAATATGCACGTGTGGATTAGTCAGGATTACATTTAATATGGCCACTGACTTGTAACCTCAATAAATACTGCACAAATGTCAAGTACTCAGCAGTCTATTTCATATAGCCACTCAAACAGAGATTCATTGAATAATAAAATTATTTGAGATAGACTGCCTCCTGCTTCATATGGTCATACAATAGAGCCTCACTGAGTGACACACACCTGGGGAAGTGTTAGGAGTGTACTTTACATGGCCACTCATTTACAGCCTAAGGGAATAATGCACATTTGTGGAATAGACACTAGTCTATTTTATATGGCCACAAAATCAAACCCTGAGTCACTAATACACAACTTTGGAAAAGTCACTATTTTATTCCATATGCCCAAATATTTAGAGTCAGAGTCAATAATACACGCCTGTAGACTATTCAGGAAAACATTTCATGTGCACAAAGTTTCAGAGCCTCAGTGAATAATAGATACCTGAGGAAAACTCTGGACGCTCTTACATGTGGCATTTCTTCAGAAGTTCATTGAGTAAATAACTGCTGTATTGTAGTCAGAATTTTATTTCATATCGCCACCAACTCAGAGCCTAACTGAATAACAGACACCTTGGGAAAGGCAGGATTCTATTTCGTATAGCCACTCATTTACAGCCGAATGTAAAACTCACGCCTGAGTAGTATATAGGAGTCTCTATTTTATGGTCACTCATTCAGAGCCTCACAGAATAATGCAGACGTATGGAAATGTCAGGAGTGTACTTGACATGGCCATGTATTCAGTTCCTCAGTGAAGAATCATATATATCTGGAAAATACTCAGGATTCTATTATATATAGCCATCTTATTAAGAGACTCACTGAATAATGCACACCTGGAGAATTGTCTGGAGACTATTTGATATGACCGTTCATCCAGCGACTCAGTGGAAAACGCAGAGCTGAGAAATAGTCAAGAGGACAGAGTCAGGAGTCTATATTATGTGGTCACTCTTTCAGAAACTGACTGAAGAATACACACCTTGGAAATAGTCAGAGTCCAGATCATATGGCCAATTAATCACAACTTTACCGAATAATGCACAATGGGGCAATAGTAAGGAGTCTATTTCATATGGCCTCTCATTCAGAGCTTCAGTGCGAAATAAACAGCTGTGGAGGAGTGAGGACCCTATTGACGGTAGCCTCAAATAAAGCAGCTCCGTGAATGATACACACATCTGTGAGAGTCAGGAGACTATTTGATATGGACACTCATACAGAACCTCTTCGAATATTGCACATGTGGGGAATAATCACTAGTCTATTTCATATGGTGGTTTGTTTGGACGGTCAAAAAATAACGCGCCCCTGTTGAGTAAAATGCAGTCTATTTTAATAGGCCACTCTTTCTGTGTATTAGTGAATAACTTGTATATCTGATAAGTAAGGAATCTCTTTCACATGGCCACTCGTTCTGGGCCTCTGTGAATAATACTCCCCTCAGAAACAGTCAAGGGTCTACTTCAAATGCCTACACATTCAGAGTCTCTGTAAGTAATGAAAACCTGGGCAATACACCTGAATCTCTTCTTTATGCCCACTTAGTTAAAGTCTCATTCAATAATACACACCTGGTGAAGAGTTAAGAGTCTACTTCATGTAACCGCTCATTTAGTTCCTCAGTGAGTAATCCACACCAGGATTATAGTTTAGCATTTTTTATATGGCCACTCATTCTGTGCCTCCCTGAATGATACAGACCTCGGGAATTCTCAGGATTCTATTTCATACTACCACGTATTTAGAACCTTATTGAATAATTCACAATGGAGCAATAGTCAGGTGTCTATTTTGTATGGCCACTCATTCAGAGTTTCAGTGAATAATGAACGTCTATGGAGTAATCAGGACACTGTTTAAGATAGCCATAAATTAAGTGCCTTCCTGAATGACACAAACCTGTGTGGTAGTCAGGAGTCTATTTCATATGAACTCTAATTCTGTGAAATGCTGTGTAATACACACCTGTGGGAGTTTCAGGAGTCTATTTGGTATGGACACTCATACCGAACCTGTTGGAATAATGTATACATGGAGAATAATGATGTGTCTATGTCATACGGCTACTCATTCAAATAAACAGTGAATAATTACACATGTGAAGTCATTAAAATTCTTCTTCATATTGTCCCTCTTTTACAGCCTCACTGAATATTACACACTTGTGATATAGTCTGGAGTCTATATTTTATGGCCACTCATTCAGATAATCAGTGAATACTTCACACCTGCGGAATAGACAGAAGTCTCTTTCCTATGGCTACCCGTTGAGAGCCTCTCTAAATGTACACACATGGATAAATAGTCAGGATTTACTCGTATCTCCGCATTCAGAGTCTCAACTAAATAATGCACACCTGTGGAATAGTCGGGAGACTTTTTCATATGGCCTCTCATTAAATATGTCATTGAAAAATGTGGTGCAGTCAGGAGAATCTTTCATGTATTCACATATTGAGAGCCTCAGTGCATAATATAGATCCTTGATATAGTAAGAAATCTAATTAGTGCGGCCCCATTTTCTGAGGCTCACTGAATAATACACACCTGAAAAATAATTTGGAGTAATTGGTGTTGGGAAAACTGGCTAGCCATGTGCAGAAAGCAGAAATTGGACCCCTTCCTGACACCTTACACTAAAATTAACTCCAGATGGATTAAAGACTTAAACGTAAGACCCGACACCATAAAAACCCTAGAGGAAAATCTAGGCAAAACCATTCAGGACATAGGAGTAGGCAAGAACTTCATGAACAAAACTCCCAAAGCATTGGCAACAAAAGCCAAAATAGACAAATGGGACCTAATCAAACTCCACAGCTTCTGCACAGCAAAACAAACAGTCACTAGAGTGAATCGGCAACCATCAGAATGGGAAAAAATCTTTGCAGTTTACGCATCTGACAAAGGGCTGATATCCAGAATTTACAAAGAACTCAAACAGATTTACAGGAAAAAAACAAACAAGCCCATTCAAAAATGGGCAAAGGATATGAACAGAAACTTTACGAAAGCAGACATACATGAGGCCAGCAAACATATGAAAAAGTGCTCATCGTCATTGGTCATTAGAGAGATGCAAATCAAAACCACATTGAGATACCATCTCACACCAGTTAGAATGGCGATCATTAAAAAATCTGGAGACAGCCGATGCTGGAGAGGATGTGGAGAAATAGGAACACTCTTACACTGTTGGTGGGAGTGTAAATTAGTTCAACCATTGTGGAAGACAGTGTGGCGATTCCTCAGGGACCTAGAAATAGAAATTCCATTTGACCCAGCAATCCCATTACTGGGTATCTATCCAAAGGATTATAAATCGTTCTACTATAAGGACACATGCACACGAATGTTCATTGCAGCACTGTTTACAATAGCAAAGACCTGGAACCAACCCAAATGCCCAACGATGATAGACTGGACTGGGAAAATGTGGCACATATACACCATGGAATATTATGCAGCAATCAAAAATGATGAGTTTGTGTCCTTTGTAGGGACATGGATGAATCTGGAGAACATCATTCTCAGCAAACTGACACAAGAACAGAAAAAGAAATACCGCATATACTCACTCATAGGTGGGTGAGAAAAATGAGAACACGTGGACACAGAGAGGCGGTCTACTATACACTGGGGACTGTTGGGGGGAATGGGGGAGGGACAGCAGGGGGGGGCTGGGGGGGATAGCCTGGGGATGAATACCAAGTGTGGGTGAAGGGGAGGAAAGCAGCAAAGCACACTGCCATGTGTGTACCTATGCAACTATCTTGCTCGTTCTGCACATGTACCCCCAAACCTATAGTGCAATAAAAATTTAAAAAAAAAAATAAAAAATAATAATAATAATTTGGAGTCTATTTTTGAAGGACATTCATTCAGAGGCTCGGTAAATAATGTAGACCTGTGGAGTAGCCAGCTGTCTATTTCATTAAAACACACATTCATAGCCTCAGTAGATACCATGCACGTGTGCATTAGTCAGTATGCCATTTTAATATAGCCACTGACTCGTAACCTCAATGAATAATGCACAAATGTAAAGAACTCAGCAGTCTATTTCATATAGCCATTCATTCAGAGATTCACTGAATAATAAAAATATTTGAGAAAAACAGCCTCCTGTTTCATATGGTCATATAAAAAGAGCATCACTGAGTGACACACACCTGGGGAAGTGTTAGGAGTGTACTTTACATAGCCTCTCATTTACAGCCTAAGGGAATAAAGCATACGTGTGGAACAGACACTAGTCTATTTAATATGTCCACAAAATCAAAGCCTGAGTCAGTAATACACAACTTTGGAATAGTCACTAGTCTATTCCATATGCTCAAATATTTAGAGTCAGTGTCAATAATACATACCTGTAGACTAGTCAGGAAACCATTTCATATGGCCAAAGTTTCAGAGCCTCAGTGAATAATAAATACCTGAGGAATACTCTGGACGCTATTACATGTGGCATTTCTTCAGAGGTTCATTGAGTAAAGAACTGCTGTATTGTAGTCAGAATTCTATTTCATATAGCCACATACTCAGACCCTAACTGAATAACAGACACCTTGGGAAAGTCAGGATACTATTTGGTATAGCCACTCATTTACAGCCGAATGTAATAACTCACGCCTGAGTAGTACATAGGAGCTTCTATTTTTTGCACTCATTCAGAGCCTCACAGAATAATACAGATGTATGGAAATGTCAGGAGTGTACTTGACATGGTCACTTATTCTGTTCCTCAATGAAGAATCATATATATCTGGAAAATACTCAGGATTTTATTATATATAGCCACTTATTAAGAGACTCACAGAATAATGCACACCTGGAGAATTGTCTAAAGACTATTTGAAATGACCGTTCAACCATCGACTCAGTGCAAAATGCAGAGATGGGAAATAGTCAAGGGGACAGAGTCAGGGGTCTATTTTATGTTGTCACTCATTCAGAAACTGGCTGAAGAATACACACCATGGGAATAGTCAGAGTCCAGGTCATATGGCCACTCAATCACAGCATTACCGAATAATGCACAATGGTGCAATAGTAAGGGGTCTATTTCATATGGCCTCTCATGCGGAGCTTCAGTGCCTAATAAACAGTGGTGGAGGAGGGAGGACCCTATTGATGGTAGCCCCAATTAAAGCAGCTCCGTGTATGATACACACATGTGTGAGAGTCAGGAGACTATTTGATATGGACACTCATACAAAACCTCTTCGAATATTGCACATGTGGGAAATAATCGCTTGTTTATTTCATATGGTGGTTCGTTTGGAGAGTCAAAAATAA
This sequence comes from Saguinus oedipus, assembly GCA_031835075.1. Taxonomy (NCBI): domain Eukaryota; kingdom Metazoa; phylum Chordata; class Mammalia; order Primates; family Cebidae; genus Saguinus; species Saguinus oedipus. The sequence continues at coordinate 2,586,716 of JASSZA010000200.1, forward strand.
TGTGCACCCGTGGAGTAAAATGCGGTCTATTTCATAAGGCTACTCTTTCAGTGTTTTAGTGAATAACATGTATATCTGATAATTCAGGAATCTCTTTCACATGGCCACTCGTTCTGGGCCTCTGTGAATAATACTCCCCTTAGAAACAGTCAAGGGTCTACTTCAAATGCCTACAAATTCAGAGTCTCTGTAAGTATTGAACACCTCGGAAATACACCGGAGTCTTTTTTTTATGCCCACTTAATCAGAGTCTCATTCAATAATACACACCTGGGGAAGAGTTAAAAGTCTACTTCATGAAGCCACTCATTTCGATCCTCAGTGAATGATCCACACCAGGAAAATAGTCGAGCATTTTTTATATGGCCACTCATCCTGTGCCTCCCTGAATGATTCACACCTGGGGAATTTTCAGTATTCTATTTCCTACTACCACTCATTTAGAACCTTATTGAATAATTCACAATGGAGCAATTGTCAGGTGTTTATTTTGTATGGCCTCTCATTCAGAGTTTCAGTGAACAATGAACTTCTATGGAGTAATCAGGACTCTGTTTAAGATAGCCATGAATTAAGTGCCTTTTCAAATGACAAAAACCTGGGTGGTAATCAGGATTCTATTTGATATTAACTCTAATTCTGTGTAAGGCTGAGTAATACCCACCTGGGGAAGTTTCAGGAGTCTATTTGGTATGGACACTCATACCGAACCTGTTGGAATAATGCACACATGGAAAATAATGTGGTGTCTATATCATATGGCTACTCATTCAGAAAAACATTGAATAACGCATATGTGGAGTCATTAGAATTCTGTTTCATATGGCCCCTCTTTCACAGCCTCACTGAATATTACACACTTGTGATATAGTCTGGAGTCTATATTTTATGGCCACTCATTCAGAGAGTCACTAAATAATTCACACCTGCGGAATAGTCAGATGTCACTTTCCTATGGCTACCCATAGAGAGCCTCAGTAAATGTACACACCTGGATAAATAGTCAGAATTTAATTGTATCTCCTCATTAAGAGTCTCACTATAGAAAAAAAAAAGAGTCTCACTAAATAATGGACACCTGTGGAATAATCAGGAGACTTTTTCATGTTGCCTCTCATTCAATGTGTCATTGAACAATGTGGTGTAGTCAAGAGACTCTTTCATGTAGACACATATTCAGAACGTCAGTGCATAAGACACACCCTTGATATAATAAGAAATCTAATTAGTATGGCCACATCTTCTGAGGCTCACTGAATAATACACACCTGGAAAATTATTTGGAGTCTATTTTCGATGGACATTCATTCAGAGCCTCGGTAAATAATGCAGACCTGTGTAGTAGCCAGGAGTCTATTTTATTTGGAAACACAACCATAGCCTCAGTGGATAATATGCACGTTTGGATTAGTCAGGATTACATTTTATATGGCCACTGACTCGTAATCTCAATGAATAATTCACAAATGTAAAGTACTCAGCAGTCTATTTCATATAGCCAGTCATACAGAGATTCACTGAATAACAAAATTATTTGAGATGGACCGCCTCGTGTTTCATGTGGTCATATTTTGTATGAGAGCCTCACTGAGTTACACACACCTGTGGAAGTGTTAGGAGTGTACTTTACATAGCCTCTCATTTACAGCCTAAGGGAATAATGCACACGTGTGGCATAGAAACTAGTTTCTTTTATATGGCCACAAAATCAAAGCCTGAGTAAGTAATACACAACTTTGGAATAGTCTCTAGTCTATTCCATATGCCCAAATATATAGAGTCAGTGTCAATAATACACACCTGTAGACTTGTCAGGAAACTGTTTAATATGGCCAAAGTTTCAGAGCGTCAGTGAATAATAAATACCTGAGGAACACTCTGGATGCTATTACATGTGGAATATTTTCAGAGGTTCATTAAGTAAAGAACACGTGTATTGTAGTCAGAATTCTATTTTATATAGCCACATACTCAGACCCTAACTGAATAACAGACACCTTGGGAAAGTCAGGATTCTATTTTGTATAGCCACTCATTTACAGCAAAATGTAATAACTCACTCCTGAGTAGTATATAGGAGTCTCTATTTTATGGCCACTCATTCAGAGCCTCACAGAATAATACAGACGTATGGAAATGTCAGGAGTGTACTTGACATGGCCACTTTTTCAGTTCCTTAGTTAAGAATCATATATATCTGGAAAATACTCAGGATTCTATTATATATAGACACTTATTAAGAGACACACTGGGGCAAGATGGCGTCATAGAAGCAACTCAGGATTGCAGCTCTCAGTGAAGGCACAGAGGGTGAGTCCTAGCCGCATTCTCGGATGGACCTTTTTTGTTCACAGAGCGTTGAAATTCCCAGGTGTGGGAGAGACACGAGACGCTTTGCTGGCTAATGCAGCCAGCTCGGGCGGCTGCTTTGGCCGGCACCACAGTGGGACCCCAAACGGAACTCACTGGTCTGGGTGCCCTGTTAAACAGGCAATCCGAGATTTGGAAGGGCAGATTGGCATGTCCATCTGTTTGAATGGGACTTGGACAGTGAGCCAGACCAGGAGTTTCCTGGGAAGCGCGATCTGAGCCAGTGCAGTGGGCAGTGGCACGGGAGATCGCACGGATCCCAGTGCCCTATCGGCAGGCTACAGGGGCACCAGTGAGAGAGTCGAACTTTCAGCTTGTGGAGAGGGAGTGAGAGAGAGAGAGGACGGACTCTGAGGCAGGAAGTTGGGTGATCCAGCTCAGCGGTCCCACCCTCACGGGAACAAGCAGGGTGGTGACTGGAGACCCTTGGGGCTGAGAGTTTTGCTGCCGGCATCTAGGACGGTGCAGCCCGGTGTGGGAGGGGCGTCCACCATTGCTGACGCAATCTGCCCCTACTGAAGTACCGCCCAGGGCTGACGCAGCCTGCCATTGCCGAGGCAACCTGCCATAACAGAGAGACTCCACCAGGAGCGCTCCACAGTAGAAGGGAGACCAGCAGCAACAGGGCAGACCCGCGGTAGCAGGTCAGAGCCCTGGCAGGCAAATAGTGAATAGACTGCCACCTAGTGGGGCCGGACAGTGCAACAGATACTCATAAAGAAAGCCCCAAATCCCTGAGACAAAGCATCTAAGGGGAAAGAAAAAAAGGGTGGTGTTTTATGAGTTCTATTGCAGCAGACATAAACAACCACCCAACAACTCTGAATGAACAACGGAGTTCACAGCTCAGCACTGGAGCTCCTATAAAGCACAGACCATCTCCTTAAGCAGGTCCCTGACCCCTGTACATCCAAAGAGTCACCCCAAAAAAGGACTAAGAAGACTGAAATTTGGTGGGCATCATTCTGGAACAAAGACAGCAGAAGAAGAAACTGGTATCATCCCTCATTGTTTCACAGCTGCTACAGCTATACTCCAGACAAGCAGGGCCTGGAGTGGACCTCAGCACTCATAGAGCAGAGGGGCTAGACAATTAGAAGGAAAACTAAGTAACAGAAATATTTCATCATCAACAATCTCAGCATCCACAAAGACACCCAATTGAAAAATCAGCAACTACTAAGACGACAGGCGGATAAATCCATAAAGATGGGAAGATACCAGCGCAAAAAGGAGGAAAACACCCGAAACAAAAACAACTCACCTCCTACAAAGGACCAAAACTTCTCACCAGCAAGGAAAACAAGCTGGATGGAGAATGAGTGTGACGAAATGACAGAATCAGACTTCAGAAAGTGGATAATGAGAAACTTCAGGGAACTAAAAGAACACGTTCTAAATCAGTGCAAAGAAACTAAGAATCTTGAAAAAAGATTTGAAAAAAGATTCGAGGAATTAATAACAAGAATGGACAACTTAGAGAGGAAAATGAATGAATTGAAGGAGCTGAAAAACACAACAAGAGAACTTCGTGAAGCATGCACAAGTTTCAACAGCCAAATTGACCAAGCAAAAGAAAGAATATCAGAAGTTGAAGATCAACTCAATGAAATAAAACGAGAAACCAAGATTAAAGAAAAAAGCACAAAAAGGAATGAACAAAATCTCCAAGAAATGTGGGACTATGTGAAGAGACCCAACCTACGCTTGACAGGTGTACCAGAATGTGATGAAGAGAATGAATCCAAGCTGGAAAACACTCTTCAGGATATTATCCAGGAAAATTTCCCCAACCTAGGAAGACAGGTCAATACTCAACTCCAGGAAATACAGAGAATACCACAAAGATACTCCGCAAGAAGAGCAACCCCAAGGCACATAATCGTCAGATTCACCAGGGTTGAAACGAAGGAGAAAATACTAAGAGCAGTCAGAGAGAAAGGTCGGGTCACCCACAAAGGGAAGCCCATCAGACTCACAGCAGATCTCTCGGCAGAGACTCTACAAGCCAGAAGAGAGTGGGGGACAATATTCAACATCCTTAAAGAAAAGAGCTTTCAACCCAGAATTTCATATCCAGCAAAACTGAGCTTCCTAAATGAAGGAAAAATAAAATCCTTCACGAACAAGCAAGTACTCAGAGATTTTGTCACCACTAGGGCTGCTTTACAAGAGCTCCTGAAAGAGGCACTACACATAGAAAGCAACAACCAGTACCAGCCATCCTAAAAGCATACCGAATGCTAAAGACCATCAACAAAATGAAGAATCTACATGAACCAACGGGCAAAACAGCCAGCTAGCATCAAAATGGCAGTATCAAACTCACACATAACAATATTAACCATAAATGTAAATGGACTAAATGCACCAATCAAAAGACACAGACTGGCAAATTGGATAAAGAAACAAAATCCATCGGTGTGTTGTATCCAGGAAACCCACCTCACACGCAAAGATACACAAAGGCTAAAAATAAAAGGATAGAGGAAGACTTACCAAGCAAATGGAGAGCAAAAAAAAAAAGCAGGAGTTGCAATTCTCGTCTCTAATAATGTAGACTTTAAAGCAACAAAGATCAAAAGGGACAAGGAGGGTCATTACATAATGGTAAAAGCATCGATACAACAAGAAGAGATAACGATTCTAAATATATATGGACCAATGCAGGAGCAACCACATATATGAGGCAAGTTCCTAATGACTTAAAAAGAGACTTGGACTCCCACACAATAATAGTGGGAGACTTTAACACTCCACTGTCAATAGCAGACAGATCAACCAGACAGAAAATTAACAACCATATCCAAGAATTGAACTCAGACCTAGAACAAGCAAACCTAATAGACATTTACAGAACTCTCCACCCCAAATCCACACAATATACATTCTTCTCAGCACCACATCACACCTACTCCAAAATTGACCACATAATTGGAAGTAAAGCACTCCTCAGCAATTGCAAAACAACTGAAATCATAACAAACAGTCTCTCAGACCATAGAGCAATCAAGTTGGAACTCAGATTTCCGAAAATAACTCAGAACCGCACAGCTTCATGGAAACTGAACAACGGGCTCTTGAATGTTGATTGGATAAACAATGAAATGAAGACAGAAATAAAGAAGTTCTTTGAAACCAAAGAAAATGAAGACACAACGTACCAGAATCTCTGGGACACATTTAAAGCAGTCTGTAGAGGAAAATATATAGCAATAAGTGCCCACATGAGAAGAGTGGAGAGATCCTAAATTGACACCCTATTGTCAAAATTGAAATAGCTGGAGAAGCAAGATTAAAAAATGCTCAAAACCTAGCGGAAGACAAGAAATAACTAAGATCAGAGCAAAACTGAAGGAGACAGAGACAAGAAAAACCCTTCAAAAAATCAATAAATCTAAGAGCTGGTTTTTTGAAAAGATCAACAAAATAGACCACTAACCAGATTGATAGAAAAGAAAAGAGAACAACCAAATATATGCAATAAAAAAACGATAATGGGGAAATCACCACAGATTCCACAGAAATTCAAACCATCATCAGAGAATACTACAAACAACTCTATGCACAAAAATTAGTAAATCAGGAAGAAATGGATAAATTCCTGGACGCCTGTGTCCTCCAAAGCCTAAACCACGAGGAAGCCGAAAGTATGAATAGATTAATAACAAGGTGTGAAGTTGAGGCAGCAATTAAGAGCCTACCACACAAAAAAAAGCTCAGGTCCAGACGGGTTCACAGCTGAATTCTACCAGACACACAAAGAGGATCTGGTACCATTCCTTCTAAAACTATTCCAAATAATCCAAAAAGAGGGAACCCTTCCCAAATCATTTTATGAGAACAACATCAACCTGATACCAAAACCTGAGAGAGACTCAACAAGAAAAGAAAACTTCAGGCCAATATCCATGATGAACATAGATGCAAAAATCTTCAATAAAATACTGGCAAACCGATTGCAACAGCACATTAAAAAACTTATCCATCATGATCAAGTAGGATTCATACCGGGGATGCAAGGCTGGTTCAACATATGCAAGTCTATAAATGTAATTCATCACATAAACAGAAGCAAAAACAAAAACCACATGATTATCTGAATTGACGCAGAGAAGGCATTTGACAAAATTCAACAGCCCTTTATGCTATAAACCCTCAATAAACTTGGTATTGATGGAACACATCTCAAAGTAATAAAAGCTATTTACGACAAACCAACAGCCAATATCATACTTAATGGGCAAAAACTGGAAGCATTCCCTTTGAAATCTGGCACTAGACAAAGATGCCCTCTCTCACCGCTCCTATTCAACATAGTACTGGAAGTTCTAGCCAGAGCAATCAGGCAAGAAAAAGAAATAAAGGGTATTCAAATAGGAAAAGTGGAAGCCAAATTGTCTCTATTTGCAGACCACATGATAGTATACCTACAAGACCCCATCACCTCAGCCCAAAATCTCCTGCAACTGATAAGCAACTTCAGCAAAGTCTCAGGATATAAAATCAATGTTCAAAAATCACAAGCATTCCTATACACCAATAACAGACTTTAAGAGAACCAAATCAAGAAGGAACTGCCATTCACAATTGCTACAAAGAAAATAAAATACCTAGGAATAGAACTCACAAGGAATGTAAGGGACCTGTTTAAGGAAAACTACAAACCAGTGCTCAACGAAATAAGAGAGGACACAAACAGATGGAGAAACATTCCGTGTTCGTGGTTAGGAAGAATCAATATCGTGAAAATGGCTATACTGCCCAAAGTAATTTACACAATCAATGCTATCCCCATCAAACTCCCATTGAATTTCTTCACAGAACTGGAAAAAGCCACCATGAATTTCATATGGAACCAAAAAGAGCCCGCATAGCCAAGTCAATTCTAAGCAAAAAGGACACAGCGGGAGGCATCACAGTACCAGACTTCAAACTATACTACAAGGCTACAGTAATCAAAACAGCATGGCACTGGTACCAAAACAGAGATATAGACGAATGGAACAGAACAGAAGCATCGGAGGCAACACAACATATCTACGGCCATATTATCTTTGATAAACCAAACAAAAACAGGCAATGGGGAAAGGATTCCCTATTTGATAAATGGTGTTGGGAAAACTGACTAGCCATGTGCAGAAAGCAGAAACTGGATCCCTTCCTGACACCTTACACTAAAATTAACTCCAGATGGATTAAAGAGTTAAACGTAAGACCTGACACCATATAAACCCTAGAAGAAAATCTAGGCAAAACCATTCAGGACATAGGAGTAGGCAAGCACTTCATGAAGAAAACACGAGAAGCATTGGCAACAAAACCCAAAATAGACAAATGGGACCTAATCAAACTCCACAGCTTCTGCACGGCAAAAGAAACAGTCACTAGAGTGAATCGGCCATCATCAGAGTGGGATAAAATCTTTGCAGTTTGCACATCAGACAAAGGGCTGATATCGAGAATTTACAAAGAACTCAAACAGATTTACAGAAAAAAAACAAACAAGCCCATTCAAAAATGGGCAAAGGATATGAACAGACACTTTACAAAAGAAGACATACATGAGGCCAACAAACATATGAAAAAATGCTCATCATCACTGATCATTAGAGAGATGCAAATCAAAACCACATTGAGATACCATCTCACGCCAGTTAGAATGGCAATCTTTAAAAAATCTGGAGACAGCAGATGCTGGAGAGGATGTGGAGAAATAGGAACACTCTTACACTGTTGGTGGGAGTGTAAGTTAGTTCAACCATTGTGGAAGACAGTGTGGCGATTCCTCAGGGACCTAGAAATAGAAATTCCATTTGACCCAGCAATCCCATTACTGGGTATCTATCCAAAGGACTATAAATCGTTCTACTATAAGGACACATGCACACAAATGTTCATTGCAGCACTGTTTACAATAGCAAGGACCTGGAACCAACCCAAATGCCCATCGATGATAGACTGGACTGGGAAAATGTGGCACATATACACCATGGAATATTATGCAGCAATCAAAAATGATGAGTTTGTGTCCTTTGTAGGGACATGGATGAATCTGGAGAACATCATTCTCAGCAAACTGACACAAGAACAGAAAAAGAAATACCGCATATACTCACTCATTTGTGGGTGAGAAAAATAACACATGGACACAGAGAGGCGGTCTACTATACACTGGGGACTGTTGGGGGGAATGGAGGAGGGACAGCAGGGGGGGCTGGGAGCGATGACCTGGGGATGACTACCAAGTGTGGGTGAAGGGGAGGAAGGCAGCAAACCACACTGCCATATGTGTACCTATGCAACTATCTTGCACGTTCTGCACATGTACCCCGAAACCTACAATGCAATAAAAATTAAAAAAAAAATTTTTCAAGAAAGAAAAAAAAAAGTCTACTTCATGTAGCCACTCATTTAGAGCCTCAGTGAATAATGCACACCAGAGTAATTGTTGAGCATTTTTTATATGGCCACTCATTTTGTGCCTCACTGAGTGATATACACCTGAAGAATTCTCAGGATTCTATTTGATAGTACGACGCATTTTGCACCTTATTGAATAATTCACAATGGAGCAATAGTCAGGTGTCTATTTTATATGGTCTATCACTCAAAGATTCAGTGAATAATTAACTTCTATGAAGTAATCAGGACGCTGTTTAAGATAGCCACGATTTAAGGGCCTTCCTGAATGATACACACCTGGGTAATAGCCTAGTGTCTATTTCATATAAACTCTAATTTTCTGTATCGTTAAGTAATACACACCTAAGGCAGTGTCAGGAGTCTATTTGGCATGGACACTCAAGCAGAACCTGTTTGATTAATCCACACATGCAAAATAATGAGGACTCTATGTCATATGGCTACTCATTCAGACAAAGAGTGAATAATGCACATGTAAAGTAATTAGCAGTCTGATTCTTATGAAAACTCTTTCACAGCCTCAGTGAATATTACACATTTGTGATGTAGTCTGGAGTCTATTTTTTATGTCCACCCATTCAGAGAATCACTAAATAATGCACACCTGTGGGATACTCAGAAGTCTCTTTCCTATGGCCACTCGTTAAGAGTCTCACTAAGAATACACACCTGGAGAAATAGTCAGGATTTACCGTTATCCCCTCATTCAGAGTCTCACTAAGTAATGCACACCTGTGAAATAGTCAGGAGAATTTTACATGTGGCCTCTAATTCGGAGTGTCACTCCATAATGTGGTGTAGTCAGGACTCTATTTCATGTAGGCACATATTCAGAGCTTCAGTGAATAAGACAGACACTTGATATATTAAAACATCTAATTGATATAAAAACATATTCTGAGCCTCACTGAATAATACACACCTGGGGAAAAATTTGGAGTCTATTTTCGATAGACATATATTCAGAGACTCGGAAAATAATGTACAGCTGTGCAGTAGCCAGGAGTCTCTTTTATGAGGACACTAATTCATAGCCTCAGTGGATAATATGCACATGTGGATTAGTCAGGATTCCATTTTATATGTCCACTGACTCGTAACCACAGTGAAAAATGCAAAAATGTAAAACATTTAGCAGTCTATTTCATATAGGCACTCATTCAGAAATTTACTGAATAATACAAATATTTGAGATAGACAGCATCCTGTTTCATATGGTTAAACGAAAACAGCCTCACTGAGGAATGCACACCAGGGGAAGTGTTTGGAGTCTACTTTATATAGCCTTTAATTTACAGCATCAGAAAATAATGCACACCTGTGGAATAGACACTAGTCTATTTTATATGGCCGCAAAATCAAAGCCTTTTTAAATACTGCACATGTGGTGAATAATCACTTGTCTGTTTCATATGGTGTTTCGTTTGGTGAATCAAAGACTTATGCACACCTGTGGAGTAAAATTCGTTCTATTTCAGAAGGCCACTCTTTCAGTGTTTTAGTGAATAATATGTATGTATGAAAAGTAAGAAATCTCATTCACATGGCCACTCATTCAGGGCCACTGTGAAGGAAACTCCCCTCATAAATAGTCAAGTGTCTACTTTAAATGGCTACACATTCAGAGACTCTGTAGGTAATGAACACCTGAGCAACACACCTGAGTCTCTTTTTTTATGCCCACTTAGTCAGAGTCTCATTCAAAAATACACACCTGAAAAAGAGTTAAGTGTCTACTTCATGTAGCCACTCATTTAGAGCCTCAGTGAATAATGCACACCAGGGTAATAGTCGAGCATTTTATATTTGGCCTCTCAATTTGTGCCTCACTGAGTGAAATACACCTGAAGAATCCTCAGGATTCTATTTGATACTACCACGCATTTAGCACCTTATGGAATAATTAACAATGAAGCAACAGTCAGGTGTCTATTTTATATGGTCAATCACTCAAAATTTCAGTGAATAATAAACTTCTATGGAGTAATCAGAACGCTGTTTAAGACAGCCAGGAATTAAGTGCATTCCTGAATGATACACACCTTGGTAATAGCATGGCGCCTATTTCATATGAACTCTTATTTTGTGTATCATTGTGTAATAGACACCTGGGGCAGTGTCAGGAGGCTATTTGGTGTGGACACTCGAACAGAAACTGTTCGATTAATGTACACATGTATAATAATGAGGGGTCTATGACATATGGCTACTCATTCAGACAAACAGTGAATAATGCACATGAAAAGTAATTAGAAGTCTGATTCTTATGGGCCCTTTTTCACAGCATCACTGAATATAACACACTTGTGATATAGTGTGGAGTCTATTTTTTATTTCCACTCATTCAGAGAATCACTAATTAATGCACAACTGCAGAATAGTCAGAAGTTTTTTTCCTATGGCCACTGGTTAAGGGCCTCACTAAGTGTACACACCTGGGAAAATAGTCAGGATTTACCATTATCCCCTTATTCAGAGTCTCACTAAATAATGCACACCTGTGGAATAGTCAGGAGACTCTTTCCTATGGCCACTCCTTAAGAGCCTCACGAAGTATACACACCTGGGGAAATAGCCAGGATTTACCTATATCCCTTCATTCGGAGTCTCACTAAATAATGCACACCTGTGGAATAGTCAGGAGACTTTTTCATGTGGCCTCTAATTCGGAGCGTCACTGAATAATGTGGTGTAGTCAGGGTCTATTTCTTGTAGACACATATTTAGAGCCACAGTGAATAAAACAGGTCCTTTATGTTGTTAGGAATCTAATTAATATGGCCACATCTTCTGAGCCTCACTGAATAATACACAACTTGAGAATAACTTGGAGTCTATTTTCGATGGACATTAAGAGCCTCGGTAAATAATGTACACCTGTGGGGTCCCCAAGAGTCTATTTTATTAGGACACTCATTCATAGCCTCAGTGGATAATATGCACGTGTGGATTAGTCTGGATTCCAATTTATATGGCCACTGACTCGTAACCTCAGTGAAAAATGCTAAAATGTCAAATAGTTAGCAGTCTATTTCATATAGACATTCAGAGATTCACTAAATAATACAAATATTTAATATAGCAGCATCCTGTTTCATATGGTCAAACAAAATGAGCCTCACTGAGTAAGGCACACCTAGGGAAGTGTTAGTAGTCTACTTTATATAGCCTCTCATTTACAGCTTCAGGGAGTAATGCACACGTGTGCAATAGACACTAGACTATTTTATATGGCCACAAAATCAAAGCCTGAGTGAGTAATACACAACTTTGGAATAGTCACTTGTCTATTTTACATGCCCAAATATTTAGAGTCAGAGTCAATAGTAAACACCTGTGGACAAGTCAGAAAACAACTTCATATGGCCAAAATTTCAGAGCCTCAGTGAATAATACATACCTGGGAAATACTCTGGACGCTATTACATGTGGCATTAATTTCAGAGTTTTCTTGAATAAGAAACACCTCAATTGTAGTCAGAATTCTATTTCCTATAGCCACATATTCAGAGCCCAACTGAATAACATACACCATGGGAAAAGTTAAAATTCTATTTTGTATAGCCACTCATTTAGAGCCAAATGTAAAAACGTACGCCTGAGGAGAATTCAGGAGGCTCTATTTTATGGCTACTCATTCAGAGCTTCACAGAATAATACAGACCTATGGAAACGTCAGTAGTGTATTTCACACAGCCACTTATTCAGAACCTCAGTGAGGCATCATATATATCTGGAAAATACTCAGGATTATATTATATATAGCCACTTATTCAGAGACTCACTGAATAATGCACAGCTAAGGAATAGTCTGGAGACTATTTGATATGACTCTTCACCCAGCCACTCAGTGGACAATGCAGAACTAAAAAACAGGCATTAGGATAGAGTCAAGGGTTTATGTTATGTGGTCACTCGTTCAGAATCTCACTGAAGAATACACAACATGGGAATAATCAGTGTCCAATTCATATGGACACTCAATCACAGCATTACCGAATAATGCACAATAAGGCAATAGTAAGGAGTCTATTTCATATGCCTGTCATTCGGAGATTCAGTGCATAATAAACAGCTGTGGAGTAGTCAGGACCCTATTTAAGGTAGCCCCAAATTAAGCAGCTCCATGAATTATACACACATGTGTCAGAATCAGAAGACTATTTGACATAGACACCCATACAGAAACTTTTCGAATACTGCACATGTGGGGAATAATCACTAGTCTGTTTCATATGGAGATTAGTTTGGAGAATCAAAAAATAATGCACACCTGTTGAGTAAAATGGGTTATATTTCATGAGGCCACTTTTTCAGTCTTTTAGGGTATAATATGTATATCTGATAAGTCAGGAATCTCTTTCATATGGACACTCCTTTGGGGACTCCTTGAGGAATACTCCCCTCAAAAACAGTCAAGGGTCTACTTCAAATGTCTAAACATTCAAAGCCTCTTTAAGCAATGAACACCTGGGCAATACACTTGAATCTCTTTTTATGCCCCCTTAGTCAGAGACTCATACAATAATACACAACAAAGGAAGATTTAAGGTTCTACTTTCTGTAGCCACTCATTTAGCGCCTCAGTGAATAATGCACACCAGGGTAATAGTCCAGGATTTTTTATATGACCACTGATCTTGTGCCTCATTGAGTGATATACACCTGAAGAATCCTCAGGATTCTATTTGATACTACCACTCATTTAGAACCTTATTTATTTATTTATTTATTTATTTATTTTAATTTTTATTGCATTACAGGTTTGGGAATACATGTGCAGAACGAGCAAGATAGTTGCATAGGTACACACATGGCAGTGTGCTTTGCTGCTTTCCTCCCCTTCACCCACACTTGGTATTCATCCCCAGGCTATCCCCCCCAGCCCCCCCCTGCTGTCCCTCCCCCATTCCCCCCAACAGTCCCCAGTGTATAGTAGACCGCCTCTCTGTGTCCACGTGTTCTCATTTTTCTCACCCACCTATGAGTGAGTATATGCGGTATTTCTTTTTCTGTTCTTGTGTCAGTTTGCTGAGAATGATGTTCTCCAGATTCATCCATGTCCCTACAAAGGACACAAACTCATCATTTTTGATTGCTGCATAATATTCCATGGTGTATATGTGCCACATTTTCCCAGTCCAGTCTATCATCGTTGGGCATTTGGGTTGGTTCCAGGTCTTTGCTATTGTAAACAGTGCTGCAATGAACATTCGTGTGCATGTGTCCTTATAGTAGAACGATTTATAATCCTTTGGATAGATACCCAGTAATGGGATTGCTGGGTCAAATGGAATTTCTATTTCTAGGTCCCTGAGGAATCGCCACACTGTCTTCCACAATGGTTGAACTAATTTACACTCCCACCAACAGTGTAAGAGTGTTCCTATTTCTCCACATCCTCTCCAGCATCTGCTGTCTCCAGATTTTTTAATGATCGCCATTCTAACTGGTGTGAGATGGTATCTCAATGTGGTTTTGATTTGCATCTCTCTAATGACCAATGACGATGAGCACTTTTTCATATGTTTGCTGGCCTCATGTATGTCTGCTTTCGTAAAGTTTCTGTTCATATCCTTTGCCCATTTTTGAATGGGCTTGTTTGTTTTTTTCCTGTAAATCTGTTTGAGTTCTTTGTAAATTCTGGATATCAGCCCTTTGTCAGATGCGTAAACTGCAAAGATTTTTTCCCATTCTGATGGTTGCCGATTCACTCTAGTGACTGTTTGTTTTGCTGTGCAGAAGCTGTGGAGTTTGATTAGGTCCCATTTGTCTATTTTGGCTTTTGTTGCCAATGCTTTGGGAGTTTTGTTCATGAAGTCCTTGCCTACTCCTATGTCCTGAATGGTTTTGCCTAGATTTTCCTCTAGGGTTTTTATGGTGTCGGGTCTTACGTTTAAGTCTTTATTCCATCTGGAGTTAATTTTAGTGTAAGGTGTCAGGAAGGGGTCCAATTTCTGCTTTCTGCACATGGCTAGCCAGTTTTCCCAACACCATTTATTAAATAGGGAATCCTTTCCCCATTGCCTGTTTTTGTCTGGTTTATCAAAGATAATATGGTTGTAGATGTGTTGTGTTGCCTCCGATGCCTCTGTTCTGTTCCATTGGTCTATATCTCTGTTTTGGTACCAGTACCATGCTGTTTTGATTACTGTAGCCTTGTAGTATAGTTTGAAGTCTGGTAGCGTGATGCCTCCCGCTGTGTTCTTTTTGCTTAGAATTGACTTGGCTATGCGGGCTCTTTTTTGGTTCCATATGAAATTCATGGTGGTTTTTTCCAGTTCTGTGAAGAAATTCAATGGTAGTTTGATGGGGATAGCATTGATTGTGTAAATTACTTTGGGCAGTATAGCCATTTTCACGATATTGATTCTTCCTAACCACGAACATGGAATGTTTCTCCATCTGTTTGTGTCCTCTCTTATTTCATTGAGCAGTTGTTTGTAGTTTTCCTTAAAGAGGTCCCTTACATTCCTAGTGAGTTGTATTCCTAGGTATTTTATTTTCTTTGTAGCAATTGTGAATGGCAGTTCGTTCTTGATTTGGTTCTCTTTAAGTCTGTTATTGGTGTATAGGAATGCTTGTGATTTTTGCACATTGATTTTATATCCTGAGACTTTGCTGAAGTTGCTTATCAGTTGCAGGAGCTTTTGGGCTGAGGTGATGGGGTCTTCTACGTATACTATCATGTCGTCTGCAAATAGAGACAATTTGGCTTCCACCTTTCCTATTTGAATACCCTTTATTTCTTTTTCTTGCCTGATTGCTCTGGCTAGAACTTCCAGTACTATGTTGAATAGAAGTGGTGAGAGAGGGCATCCTTGTCTAGTGCCAGATTTCAAAGGGAATGCTTCCAGTTTTTGCCCATTAAGTATGATATTGGCTGTTGGTTTGTCATAAATAGCTTTTATTACTTTGAGATATGTTCCATCAATACCAAGTTTATTGAGGGTTGATGGATAAGATTTTTAATGTGCTGTTGCAATCGGTTTGCCAGTATTTTATTGAAGATGTTTGCATCTATGTTCATCATGGATATTGGCCTGAAGTTTTCTTTTCTTGTTGAGTCTCTGCCAGGTTTTGGTATCAGGATGATGTTGGTCTCATAAAATGATTTGGGAAGGGTTACCTCTTTTTGGATTCATTGGAATAGTTTCAGAAGGAATGGTACCAGATCCTCTTTGTGTGTCTGGTAGAATTCGGCTGTGAACCCATCTGGACCTGGGCTTTTTTTGTGTGGTAGGCTCTTAATTGCTGCCTCAACTTCAGACCTTGTTATTGGTCTATTCATAGTTTCGGCTTCCTCCTGGTTTAGGCTTGGGACGACACAGGCGTCCAGGAATTTATCCATTTCTTCCTGATTTACTGGTTTATGTGCATAGAGTTGTTTGTAGTATTCTCTGATGATGGTTTGAATTTCTGTGGAATCTGTGGTGATTTCCCCTTTATCGTTTTTTATTGCATCTATTTGGTTGTTCTCTCTCTTCTTTTTTATCCGTCTGGCTAGTGGTCTGTCTATTTTGTTGATCTTTTCGAAAAACCAGTTCTTAGATTTATTGATTTTTTGAAGGGTTTTTCTTGTCTCTATCTCCTTCAGTTCTGCTCTGATCTTAGTTATTTCTTGTCTTCGGCTAGGTTTTGAGCTTTTTTGATCTTGCTCCTCTAGCTCTTTCAATTTTGACGATAGGGTGTCAATTTTGGATCTCTCCACTCTTCTCATGTGGGCACTTATTGCTATATATTTTCCTCTACAGACTGCTTTAAATGTGTCCCATATATTCTGGTACGTTGTGTCTTCATTCTCGTTGGTTTCAAAGAACTTCTTTATTTCTGCCTTCATTTCATTGTTTATCCAATCAACATTCAAGAGCCAGTTGTTCAGTTTCCATGAAGCTGTGCGGTTCTGAGTTATTTTCTGAATTCTGAGTTCCAACTTGATTGCACTATGGTCTGAGAGACTGTTTGTTATGATTTCCGTTGTTTTGCATTTGCTGAGGAGTGCTTTACTTCCAATTATGTGGTCAATTTTGGAGTAGGTGTGATGTGGTGCTGAGAAGAATGTATATTCTGTGGATTTGGGGTGGAGAGTTCTGTAAATGTCTATCAGGTTTGCTTGTTCCAGGTCTGAGTTCAAGTCCTGGATATCCTTGTTAATTTTCTGTCTGGTTGATCTGTCTGCTATTGACAGTGGAGTGTTAAAGTCTCCCACTATTATTGTGTGGGAGTCTAAGTCCCTTTGTAAGTCATTAAGAACTTGCCTTATATATCTGGGTGCTCCTACATTGGGTCCATATATATTTAGAATCGTTATCTCTTCTTGTTGTATCGATCCTTTTACCATTATGTAGTGACCTTCTTTGTCCCTTTTGATCTTTGTTACTTTAAAGTCTATTTTATCAGAGATGAGAGTTGCAACTCCTGCTTTTTTTTGCTCTCCATTTGCTTGGTAAATCTTCCTCCATCCTTTTATTTTGAGCCTCTGTGTATCTTTCTGTGTGAGGTGGGTTTCCTGGATACAGCACACTGATGGGTTTTGGTTTTTTATCCAATTTGCCAGTCTGTGTCTTTTGATTGGTGCATTTAGCCCATTTACATTCAGGGTTAATATTGTTATGTGTGAATTTGATACTGCCATTTTGATGATAGCTGGGTGTTTTTCCCGTTGGTTCATGTACATTCTTCATTTTGTTGATGGTCTTTAGCATTCGGTATGCTTTTAGGATGGCTGGTACTGGTTGTTTCTTTCTATTTGTAGTGCCTCTTTCAGGAGCTCTTGTAAAGCAGGCCTAGTGGTGACAAAATCTCTGAGTACTTGCTTGTTCGTGAAGGATTTTATTTTTCCTTCACTTATGAAGCTCAGTTTCGCTGGATATGAAATTCTGGGTTGAAAGCTCTTTTCTTTAAGGATGTTGAATATTGGCCCCCACTCTCTTCTGGCTTTTAGATTATCTGCCGAGAGATCTGCTGTGAGTCTGATGGGCTTCCCTTTGTGGGTGACCCGACCTTTCTCTCTGGCTGCCCTTAGTATTTTCTCCTTCGTTTCAACCCTGGTGAATCTCACGATTATGTGCCTTGGGGTTGCTCTTCTTGCAGAGTATCTTTGTGGTGTTCTCTGTATTTCCTGGATTTGAGTATTGACCTGTCTTGCTAGGTTGGGGAAATTTTCCTGGATAATATCCTGAAGAGTGTTTTCCAGCTTAGATTCATTCTCTTGATCCCATTCTGGTACACCTATCAAACGTAGGTTGGGTCTCTTCACATAGTCCCACATTTCTTGGAGATTTTCTTCATTCCTTTTTGTGCTTTTTTCTTTAATCTTGGTTTCACGTTTTATTTCATTGAGTTGATCTTCAATTTCTGATATTCTTTCTTCTGCTTGGTCAATTCGGTTGTTGAAACTTGTGCCTGCTTCACGAAGTACTCGTGTTGTGTTTTTCAGCTCCTTCAATTCATTCATATTCCTCTCCACGTTTTCCATTCTTGTTATGAATTCCTCGAATTTTTTTCAAATCTTTTTTCAAGGTTCTTAGTTTCTTTGCACTGGTTTAGAACATGTTTTTTTAGCTCAATGAAGTTTCTCATTATCCACTTTCTGAAGTCTGATTCTGTCATTTCGTCACATTCGTTCTCCGTCCAGCTTTGTTCCCTTGCTGGTGAGGAGTTTTGGTCCTTTGTAGGAGGTGAGGTGTTTTGGTTTCAGGTGTTTTCCTCGTTTTTGCGCTGGTTTCTTTCCATCTTTATGGATTTATCCGCCTGTCGTCTTTGTAGTTGCTGATTTTTCAATTGGGTCTCTGTGTGGATGCTGAGATTGTTGATGATGAAGTATTTCTGTTACTTAATTTTCCTTCTAGTGGTCTAGCCCCTCTGCTGTATGAGTGATGGGGTCCACTCCAGGCCCTGTTTGTCTGGAGTATACCTGTAGCAGCTGTGGGAGAGTGAGGGATGATACCAGTTTCTTCTTCTGCTTTCTTTGTTCCAGAATGATGCCCGCCAAATGTCAGTCTGATTAGTCCTTTCTTTTGCGGTGACTCTTTGGATATACAGGGGTCAGGGAGCTGCTTAAGGAGACGGTTTGTGCTTTATAGTAGCTCCAGTGCTGAGCTGTGATCTCCGTTGTTCATTCAGGGTTGTTGGGAGGTTGTTTATGTCTGCTGCAATAGAACTCATAAAACACCACCCTTTTATTTCCCCCCCTTATATGCACTGTTTCAGGGAGTTGGGGCTTTCTTTATGAGTATCTGTTGCACTGTCCTGCCCCACTAGGTGGCAGTCTTTTCAGTATTTGCCTGCCGGGGCTTTGACCTGCTAGCGTGGATCTGCCCTGTTGCTGCTGGGCTCCTTTCTGCTGTGGAGAGCTCCCGTCTTCTGGGAGTCTCTCTGTTATGGCAGGTTGCCTCGGCAACGGCAGGCTGCTTCGGCCCTGGGTGGTACTTCAATAGGGGCGGATTGTGTCAGCGGTGGTTGACGCCCCTCCCTCACCGGGCTGCACCGTCCTAGATGCCGGCAGCAAAACTCTCAGCGCCAAGCGTCTCCAGTCATTGCCCTGCTTGTCCCTGTGAGGGTGTGACCCTTTGAGCCCGATTACTTAGCTTCCTGCCTCAGAGTCCGTCCTCTCACTCTCTCCCTCCCTCTCCGTGAGCTTAAAGTTCGACTCTCTCACTGGCGCCCCAGGAGCCTACCGATAGGGCACTGGGATCCGTGTGATCCCCCGTGCTGCTGCCCATTTCACTGGCTCAGGTCAGGCTTCCCAGGAAACTCCCAGGAAACTCCTGGTCTGGCTCACTGTCCAAGTCCCGTTCAATCAAATAGACGCGCCAATCTGCCCTTCAAACTCTCAGATTGCCGGTTTAATAGGGCGCCCAGACCAGTGAGTTCCATGCTGGGTCCTGCTGCGGAGCCGGCTGAAGCGGCGCCGGCCAAATTGGCCGCGCCAGAGGGCAGCGTTAGCCGGTTTTACTTTACTAGCGTCCTGTGGGACTTTCAACGCTCTGTGGGCTAGAAAAGTACATCCGAGAATGCGGCTAGGACTCACCCTCTGCTCCGTCACTGAGAGCTGCAATCCTGAGTCGCTTCTACGACGCCATCTTGCCGGGTCTTCCCTGATTTACTGGTTTATGTGCATAGAGTTGTTTGTAGTATTCTCTGATGATGGTTTGAATTTCTGTGGAATCTGTGGTGATTTCCCCTTTATCGTTTTTTATTGCATGTATTTGGTTGTTCTCTCTCTTTTTTTTTATCAGTCTGGCTAGTGGTTTGTCTATTTTGTTGATCTTTTCGAAAAACCAGCTCTTAGATTTATTGATTTTTTGAAGGGTTTTTCTTGTCTCTATCTCCTTCAGTTCTGCTCTGATCTTAGTTATTTCTTGTCTTTGGCTAGGTTTTGAGCTTTTTTGATCTTGCTCCTCTAGCTCTTTCAGTTTTCACGATAGTGTGTCAATTTTGGATCTCTCCACTTTTCTCATGTGGGCACTTATTGCTATACATTTTCCTCTACAGACTGCTTTAAATGTGTCCCAGAGATTCTGGTACGTTGTGTCTTCATTCTCGTTGGTTTCAAAGAACTTCTTTATTTCTGCCTTCATTTCATTGTTTATCCAATCAACATTCAAGAGCCAATTGTTCAGTTTCCATGAAGCTGTGCGGTTCTGAGTTATTTTCTGAATTCTGAGTTCCAACTTGATTGCACTATGATCTCAGAGACTGCTTGTTATGATTTCAGTTGTTTTGCATTTGCTGAGGAGTGCTTTACTTCCAATTATGTGGTCAATTTTGGAGTAGGTGTGATGTGGTGCTGAGAAGAATGTATATTGTGTGGATTTGGGGTGGAGAGTTCTGTAAATGTCTATCAGGTTTGCTTGTTCCAGGTCTGAGTTCAAGTCCTGGATATCCTTGTTAATTTTCTGTCTGGTTGATCTGTCTGCTATTGACAGTGGAGTGTTAAAGTCTCCCACTATTATTGTGTGGGAGTCTAAGACCCTTTGTAAGTCATTAAGAACTTGCCTTATATATCTGGGTGCTGCTACATTGGGTCCATATATATTCAGAATCATTACCTCTTCTTGTTGTATCGATCCTTTTACCATTATGTAATGACCTTCTTTGTCCCTTTTGATCTTTGTTATTTTAAAGTCTATTTTATCAGAGATGAGATTTGCAACTCCTGCTTTTTTTTTTGCTCTCCATTTGCTTGGTAAATCTTCCTCCATCCCTTTATTTTGAGCCTTTGTGTATCTTTGCATGTGAGGTAGGTTTCCTGGATACAGCACACCGATGGGTTTTGGTGTTTTATCCAATTTGCCAGTATGTGTCTTTTGACTGGTGCATTTAGCCCATTTACATTCAGGGTTAATATTGTTATGTGTGAATTTGATACTGCCATTTTGATGCTAGCTGGCTGTTTTGCCCATTGGTTCATGTACATTCTTCATTTTGTTGATGGTCTTTAGCATTTGGTATGCTTTTAGGATGGCTGGAACTGGTTGTTTCTTTCTATGTGTAGTGCCTCTTTCAGGAGCTCTTGTAAAGCAGGCCTAGTGGTGACAAAATCTCTGAGTACTTGCTTGTTCGTGAAGGATTTTATTTTTCCTTCACTTATGAAGCTCAGTTTCGCTGGATATGAAATTCTGGGTTGAAAGCTCTTTTCTTTAAAGATGTTGAATATTGGCCCCCACTCTCTTCTGGCTTGTAGAGTCTCTGCCGAGAGATCTGCTGTGAGTCTGATGGGCTTCCCTTTGTGGGTGACCCGACCTTTCTCTCTGGCTGCCCTTAGTATTTTCTCCTTCGTTTCAACCCTGGTGAATCTCACGATTATGTGCCTTGGGGTTGCTCTTCTTGCAGAGTAACTTTGTGGTGTTCTCTGTATTTCCTGGAGTTGAGTATTGACCTGTCTTGCTAGGTTGGGGAAATTTTCCTGGATAATATCCTGAAGAGTGTTTTCTAGCTTGAATTCATTCTCTTCGTCACATTCTGGTACACCTATCAAACGTAGGTTGGGTCTCTTCACATAGTCCCACATTTCTTGGAGATTGTGTTCATTCCTTTTTGTGCTTTGTTCTTTAATCTTGGTTTCTCGTTTTATTTCATTGAGTTGATCTTCAACTTCTGATATTCTTTCTTCTGCTTTGTCAATTCGGCTGTTGAAACTTGTGCATGCTTCGTGAAGTTGTCGTGTTGTGTTTTTCAGCTCCTTCAATTCATTCATATTCCTCTCTAAGTTTTCCATTCTCATTATCAATTCCTCGAATCTTCTTTCAAATCTTTTTTTCAAGGTTCTTAGTTTCTTTGCACTGGTTTAGAACATGTTCCTTTAGCTCACTGAAGTTTCTCATTATCCACTTTCTGAAGTCTGATTCCGTCACTTCGTCACATTCATTCTCCGTCCAGCCTTGTTCCCTTGCAGGTGAGGAGTTTTGGTCCTTTTTTGGAGGTGAGGTGTTTATTTTATTTTTTTTTTAATTTTTATTGCAATATAGGTTTGGGGGTACATGTGCAGAACGAGCAAGATAGTTGGATAGGTACACACATGGCAGTGTGCTTTGCTGCTTTCCTCCCCTTCACCCACACTTGGTATTCATCCCCAGGCTATCCCCCCAGCCCCCCCCGCTGTAACTCCCCTATTCCCCCCAACAGTCCCCTGTGTATAGTAGACTGCCTCTCTGTGTCCACGTGTTCTCATTTTTCTCACCCACCTATGAGTAAGTATATGCGGTATTTCTTTTTCTGTTCTTGTGTCAGTTTGCTGAGAATGATGTTCTCCAGATTCATCCATGTCCCTACAAAGACACAAATTCAGTATTTTTGATTGCTGCATAATATTCCATGGTGTATATGTGCCACATTTTCCCAGTCCAGTCTATCATCATTGGGCATTTGGGTTGGTTCCAGGTCTTTGCTATTTTAAACAGTGCTGCAATGAACATTCGTGTGCATGTGTCCTTATAGTAGAACGATTTATAGTCCTTTGGATAGATACCCAGTAATGGGATTGCTGGGTCTAATGGAATTTCTATTTCTAGGTCCCTGAGGAATCGCCACACTGTCTTCAACAATGGTTGAACTAATTTACACTCCCACCAACAGTGTAGGAGTGTTCCTATTTCTCCACATCCTCTCCAGCATCTGCTGTCTCCAGATTTTTTAATGATCGCCATTCTAACTGGTGTCAGATGGTATCTCAATGTGGTTTTGATTTGCATCTCTCTAACGACAATGACGATAAGCACTATTTCATATGTTTGTTGGCCTCATGTATGTCTGCTTTCGTAAAGTTTCTGTTCATATCCTTTGCCCATTTTTGAATGGGCTTGTTTGTTTTTTTCCTGTAAATCTGTTTGAGTTCATTGTAAATTCTGGATATAAGCCCTTTGTCAGATGCGTAAACTGCAAAGACTTTTTCCCATTCTGATGGTTGCCGATTCACTCTAGTGACTGTTTGTTTTGCTGTGCAGAAGCTGTGGAGTTTGATTAGGTCCCATTTGTCTATTTTGGCTTTTGCTGCCAATGCTTTTGGTGTTTTGGTCATGAAGTCCTTGCCTACTCCTATGTCCTGAACGGTTTTGCCTAGATTTTCTTCTAGGGTTTTTATGGTGTCAGGTCTTACGTTTAAGTCTTTAATCCATCTGGAGTTAATTTTAGTGTAAGGTGTCAGGAAGTGGTCCAGTTTCTGATTTCTGCACATGGCTAGCCAGTTTTCCCAACACCATTTATTAAATAGGGAATCCTTTCCCCATTGCCTGTTTCTGTCTGTTTTATCAAAGATAATATGGTTGTAGATGTGTTGTGTTGCCTCCGATGCCTCTGTTCTGTTCCATTGGTATATCTCTCTGTTTTTGTTACAGTACCATGCTGTTTTGATTACTGTAGCCTTGTAGTATAGTTTGAAGTCTGGTATCGTGATGCCTCCTGCTGTGTTCTTTTTGCTTAGAATTGACTTGGCTATGCGGGCTCTTATTTGGTTCCATATGAAATTCATGGTGGTTTTCTCCAGTTCTGTGAAGAAATTCAATGGTAGTTTGATGGGGATAACATTGATTGTGTAAATTACTTTGGGTAGTATAGCCATTTTCACGATATTGATTTTTCCTATCCACGAACATGGAATGTTTCTCCATCTGTTTGTGTCCTCTCTTATTTCGTTGAGCAGTTGTTTGCAGTTTTCCTAAAAGAGGTCTCTTACATTCCTAGTGAGTTGTATTCCTAGGTATTTTATTTTCTTTGTAGCAATTGTGAATGGCAGTTCGTTCTTGATTTGGTTCTCTTTAAGTCTGTTATTGGTGTATAGGAATGCTTGTGATTTTTGAACATTGATTTTATATCTTGAGACTTTGCTGAAGTTGCTTATCAGTTGCAGGAGCTTTTGGGCTGAGGTGATGGGGTCTTCTAGGTATACTATCATGTCGTCTCCAAATAGAGACAATTTGGCTTCCACCTTTCCTATTTGAATACCCTTTATTTCTTTTTCTTGCCTGATTGCTCTGTCTAGAACTTCCAGTACTATATTGAATAGAAGTGGTGAGAGAGGGCATCCTTGTCTAGTGCCAGATTTCAAAGGGAATGCTTCCAGTTTTTGCCCATTAAGTATGATATTGGCTGTTGGTTTGTCATAAATAGCTTTTATTACTTTGAGATATGTTCCATCAATACCAAGTTTATTGAGGGTTTTTAGCATAAATGGCTGTTGAATTTTGTCAAATGCCTTCTCTGCGTCAATTGAGATAATCCTGTGGTTTTTGTTTTTGCTTCTGTTTATGTGTTGAATTACATTTATAGACTTGCGTATGTTGAGCCAGCCTTGCATCCCCGGGATGAATCCTACTTGATCACGATGGATAAGTTTTTTAATGTGCTGTTGCAATCGGTTTGCCAGTATTTTATTGGAGATTTTGCATCTATGTTCATCATGGATATTGGCCTGAAGTTTTCTTTTCTTGTTGAGTCTCTGCCAGGTTTTGGTATCAGGATGATGTTGGTCTCATAAAATGATTTGGGAAGGGTTCCCTCTTTTTGCATTATTTCGAACAGTTTCAGAAGGAATGGTACCAGATCCTCTTTGTGTGTCTGGTAGAATTCGGCTGTGAACCCATCTGGACCTGGGCTTTTTTTGTGTGGTAGGCTCTTAATTGCTGCCTCAACTTCAGACCTAGTTATTGGTCTATTCATAGTTTCGGCTTCCTCCTGGTTTAGGCTTGGGAGGACACAGGCGTCCAGGAATTTATCCATTTCTTCCTGATTTACTGGTTTATGTGCATAGAGTTGTTTGTAGTATTCTCTGATGATGGTTTGAATTTCTGAGGAATCTGTGGTGATTTCCCCTTTATCTTTTTTTATTGCATCTATTTGGTTATTCTCTCTCTTCTTTTTTATCAGGCTGGCTAGTGGTCTGTCTATTTTGTTGATCTTTTCGAAAAACCAGCTCTTATATTTATTGATTTTTTGAAGGGTTTTTCTTGTCTCTATCTCCTTCAGTTCTGCTCTGATCTTAGTTATTTCTTGTCTTTGGCTAGGTTTTGAGCTTTTTTGATCTTGCTTCTCTAGCTCTTTCAATTTTCACGATAGGGTGTCAATTTTGGATCTCTCCACTCTTCTCATGTGGGCACTTATTGCTATATATTTTCCTCTACAGACTGCTTTAAATGTGTCCCAGAGATTCTGGTACGTTGTGTCTTCATTCTCGTTGGTTTCAAAGAACTTCTTTATTTCTGCCTTCATTTCATTGTTTATCCAATCAACATTCAAGAGCCAATTGTTCACTTTCCATGAAGCTGTGCGGTTCTGAGTTATTTTCTGAATTCTGAGTTCCAACTTGATTGCACTATGGTCTGAGAGACTGCTTGTTATGATGTCAGTTTTTTTTGCATTTGCTGAGGAGTGCTTTACTTCCAATTATATGGTCAATTTTGGAGTAGGTGTGATGTGGTGCTGAGAGGAATGTATATTCTGTGGATTTGGGGTGGAGAGTTCTGTAAATGTCTATCAGGTTTGCTTGTTCCAGGTCTGAGTTCAAGTCCTGGATATCCTTGTTAATTTTCTGTCTGGTTGATCTGTCTGCTATTGACAGTGGAGTGTTAAAGTCTCCCACTATTATTGTGTGGGAGTCTAAGTCCCTTTGTAAGTCATTAAGAACTTGCCTTATATATCTGGGTGCTCCTACATTGGGTCCATATATATTTAGAATCGTTAACTCTTCTTGTTGTATCGATCCTTTTTTTTTTTTTCTTTTAGTCTGTCTTATTTTATTTTATTTTATTTTTTTTTAATTTTTATTTTATTTTATTTTATTTATTTATTTATTTTTTTTTAATTTTTATTGCATTATAGGTTTGGGGGTACATGTGCAGAACGAGCAAGATAGTTGCATAGGTACACACATGGCAGTGTGTTTTGCTGCCTTCCTCCCCCTCACCCACACTTGGTATTCATCCCCAGGCTATCCCACCCAGCCCCCCCCACTGTCCCTCCCCCATTTCCCCCAACAGTCCCCAGTGTATAGTAGACTGCCTCTCTGTGTCCATGTGTTCTCATTTTTCTCACCCGCTTATGAGTGAGTATATGCGGTATTTCTTTCTCTGTTCTTGTGTCAGTTTGCTGAGAATGATGTTCTCCAGATTCATCCATGTCCCTACAAAGGACACAAACTCATCATTTCTGATTGCTGCATAATATTCCATGGTGTATATGTGCCACATTTTCCCAGTCCAGTCTATCATCGATGGGCATTTGGGTTGGTTCCAGGTCTTTGCTATTGTAAACAGTGCTGCAATGAACATTCGTGTGCATGTGTCCTTATAGTAGAACGATTCACAGTCTTTTGGATAGATACCCAGTAATGGGATTGCTGGGTCAAATGGAATTTCTATTTCTAGGTCCCTGAGGAATCGCCACACTGTCTTCCACAATGGTTGAACTAATTTACACTCCCACCAACAGTGTAAGAGTGTTCCTATTTCTCCACATCCTCTCCAGCATCTGCTGTCTCCAGATATTTTAATGATCGCCATTCTAACTGGTGTGAGATGTTATCTGAATGTGGTTTTGATTTGCATCTCTCTAATGACCAATGATGATGAGCACTTTTTCATATGTTTGTTGACCTCATGTATGTCTTCTTTTGTAAAGTGTCTGTTCATATCCTTTGCCCATTTTTGAATGGGCTTGTTTGTTTTTTTTCTGTAAATCTGTTTGAGTTCTTTGTAAATTCTGGATATCAGCCCTTTGTCCGATGCGTAAACTGCTAAGATTTTTTCCCATTCTGATGGTTGTCGATTCACTCTAGTGACTGTTTCTTTTGCTGTGCAGAAGCTGTGGAGTTTGATTAGGTCCCATTTGTCTATTTTGGCTTTTGTTGCCCATGCTTTTGGTGTTTTGTTCATGAAGTCTTTGCCTACTCCTATGTCCTGAACGGTTTTGCCTATATTTTCTTCTAGGGCGTTTATGGTGTCAGGTCTTACATTTAAGTCTTTAATCTATCTGGAGTTAATTTTAGTGTAAGGTGTCAGGAAGGGGTCCAGTTTCTGCTTTCTGCACATGGCTAGCCAGTTTTCCCAACACCATTTATTAAATAGGGAATCCTTTCCCCATAGCCTGTTTTTGTCTGGTTTATCAAAGATGATATGGTTGTAGATATGTTGTGTTGCCTCCGATGTTTCTGTTCTGTTCCGTTGGTCTATATCTCTGTTTTGGTACCAGTACCATGCTGTTTTGATTACTGTAGCCTTGTAGTATAATTTGAAGTCTGGTAGCGTAATGCCTCCCGCTGTGTTCTTTTTGCTTAGAATTGACTTGGCTATGCGGCCTCTTTTTTGGTTCCATACGAAATTCATGGTGGTTTTTTCCAGTTCTATGTAGAAATTCAATGGTAGTTTGATGGGGATAGGATTGAATGTGTAAATTACTTTTGACTGTATATCCATTTTCACAATATTGATTCTTCCTAACCACGAACATGGAATGTTTCTCCATCTGTTTGTGTCCTCTCTTATTTCGTTGAGCAGGTGTTTGTAGTTTTCCTTAAAGAGGTCCCTTACATTCCTAGTGAGTTGTATTCCTAGGTATTTTATTTTCTTTGTAGCGATTGTGAATGGCAGTTCGTTCTTAATTTGGTTCTCTTTAAGTCCGTTATTGGTGTATAGGAATGCTTGTGATTTTTGCACATTGATTTTATATCCTGAGACTTTGCTGAAGTTGCTTATCAGTTGCAGGAGCTTTTGGGCTGAGGTGATGCGGTCTTCTAGGTATACTATCATGTCGTCTGCAAATAGAGACAATTTGGCTTCCACCTTTCCTATTTGAATACCCTTTATTTCTTTTTCTTGCCTTATTGCTCTGGCTAGAACTTCCAGTACTCTGTTGAATAGAAGTGGTGAGAGAGGGCATCCTTGTCTAGTGCCAGAGTTCAAAGGGAATTCTTCCAGTTTTTGCCCATTAAGTATGATATTGGCTGTTGGTTTGTCGTAAATAGCTTTTATTACTTTGAGATATGTTCCATCAATACCAAGGTTATTGAGGGTTTTTAGCATAAAGGGCTGTTGAATTTTGTCAAATGCCTTCTCTGCATCAATTGAGATAATCATGTGGTTTTTGTTTTTGCTTCTGTTTATGTGGTGAATTACATTTATAGACTTGCGTATGTTGAACCAGCCTTGCATGCCCTGGATGAATCCTACTTGATCATGATGGATAAGTTTTTTAATGTGCTGTTGCAATCGATTTGCCAGTATTTTATTGAAGATTTTTGCATCTATGTTCATCATGGATATTGGCCTGAAGTTTTCTTTTCTTGTTGAGTCTCTGCCAGGTTTTGGTATCAGGATGATGTTGGTCTCATAAAATGATTTGGGAAGGGTTCCCTCTTTTTGGATTATTTGGAATAGTTTCAGAAGGAATGGTACCAGTTCCTCTTTGTGTGTCTGGTAGAATTCGGCTGTGAACCCATCTGGACCTGGGCTTTTTTTGTGTGATAGGCTCTTAATTGCTGCCTCAACTTCTGACCTTGTTATTGGTCTATTCATAATTTCAGCTTCCTCCTTGTTTAGGCTTGGGAGGACACAGGCATCCAGGAATTTATCCATTTCTTCCTGATTTACTAGTTTGTGTGCATAGAGTTGTTTGTAGTATTCTCTGATGATGGTTTGAATTTCTGTGGAATCTGTGGTGATTTCCCCTTTATCGTTTTTTATTGCATCTATTTGGTTGTTCTCTCTTTTCTTTTTTATCAGTCTGGCTAGTGGTCTGTCTATTTTGTTGATCTTTTCAAAAAACCAGCTCTTAGATTTGTTGATTTTTTGAAGGGTTTTTCTTTTCTCTATCACCTTCAGTTCTGCTCTGATCTTAGTTATTTCTTGTCTTCGGCTAGGTTTTGAGCTTTTTTGATCTTGCTCCTCTAGCTCTTTCAATTTTGACGATAGGTTGTCAATTTTGGATCTCTCCACTTTTCTCATGTGGGCACTTATTGCTATATATTTTCCTCTACAGACTGCTTTAAATGTGTCCCAGAGATTCTGGTACGTTGTGTCTTCATTCTCGTTGGTTTCAAAGAACTTCTTTATTTCTGCCTTCATTTCATTGTTTATCCAATCAACATTCAAGAGCCAGTTTTTCAGTTTCTATGAAGCTGTGCGGTTCTGAGTTATTTTCTGAATTCTGAGTTCCAACTTGATTGCACTATGGTCTGAGAGACTGTTTGTTATGATTTCCGTTGTTTTGCATTTGCTGAGGAGTGCTTTACTTCCAATTATGTGGTCAATTTTGGAGTAGGTGTGATGTGGTGCTGAGAAGAATGTATATTCTGTGGATTTGGGGTGGAGAGTTCTTTAAATGTCTATCAGGTTTGCTTGTTCCAGGTCTGAGTTCAAGTCCTGGATATCCTTGTTAATTTTCTGTCTGGTTGATCTGTCTGCTATTGACAGTGGAGTGTTAAATTCTCCCACTATTATTGTATGGGAGTCTAAGTCTCTTTGTAAGTCATTAAGAACTTGCCTTATATATCTGGGTGCTCCTACATTGGGTCCATATATATTTAGAATCGTTAGCTCTTCTTGTTGTATCGATCCTTTTACCATTATGTAGTGACCTTCTTTTTTTTTTTTTTTTTTTTTTTTATAGCTCCTATAGTTTTATTCTAACATGGTAAAGCTATTTTTTTTTGTTTTGCCTTTCAGATAGAACACTAAACAGCTCTTCCTTTTTATTCAAGTATACCAGCTAAAGAATATATCACCTTGGCTTATGTTCAAATCACACAGTTTTTCCTCCCTAGGCTTGAAAGAAATTCCTTCTTAAACATAAATTATTAAAACTTTTTTTTAGCTTGGTAAAGCTGGGTGAGGAGGTACATTGTGAGTCACCTATGTCAATCTGAACATTGCTGAAACAAAATATACCTTAATAGTTCCAATGGTATTCATTCAGCACTGTTCTGACCTTTCTTTCACTCAAATTAAACATTAACACTGTAAAACAAAGAGCTCTTTGACGACTATAATACATTTTTGTATTGTGACATGCCCTCTGGCTTCAAGTGTATCTATAAAGAACTGAGACTGTGATTAGCAGACTTGGCTTTAGGTTAAAGATGAATGGATCTGCTAACAATTGGAGGGGCTATCCTCAAAAGCATGGTCATTGGAAGACTATTAAACATCACTGTCATTAGGAATTTCGAAGGAGCAAATGTAATTTTTGCTTTTCCAGGAGTTGGCATTCTGGACACACATATGATCTGTGGAACCTCACTGGTGAGCCCAAACGGTAGTCTTTGGCTTCCCAACAACTTACAACATGACGTTGGACCTGAAGACACTTTTGATATTTTGCTTGAACCATTTAAACCATTTGCCTGTTGTCAAGAATAGTAATTAATGCAGGAAGATGCTAAGTATTTAACTTTAAAGGTTTTATCATATTGTATCCTTACTACAGACAGGCCTGCTGTTTTGCTGATCCTGGCATTTTTCTTGATGTGTTTTTTTAGGGAAAGTCAATGACTTCTTTTTGACTCAACAATTAGACTTAAATGTATGTATTCATTCAATTAGTATTTAAATCCCTATTATAGGCTGTGCATGGAAATAGCCCTGGGCAAATGGGATTCTACAGAAGACATGCAATTTATAGAGCTCACAGAATACTGGGGTGAGGGAGGCAGCAATAAATAGACAGAAGCTAATGGAATGGAGTTAGGTTGTGTGGCACAGTATTCTTTTATATGTTTTTAATTTTTAAAAATAATTTTTAGTAGAGATGGGGTCTCACTATGTTGCCCAGGCTGGTCTCAAACTTCTGAGCTCAACTGATCCTCCTACCTCAGCCTCCCAAAGTGCTGGAATTATACGCATGAGTCACCATGCCTGGTTGGTGGCACAGTATTCTAAGCAGATGTGTCTGTGTTTGGACAGCATGGAGGGTAAGAGACAACATGGAGACCCACAAGGACTTTCACATGGGCACACCTTCCGGTGAAAGGAGGAAGTGAAACTGAAGAGACTGGCAAGGGCAAGATCCCAGAAGGACTTCTTCCCCATGCCAGGGAGTTTGAACGTAATTATTTTTTTAGAGATGGGGTCCTGGTCTGTCAACCAGGCTGGCACAGTTATAACTCATCACTTGCCAAAGTCTTGGCTCCTGGGCTCAAGTGATCCTTCCTTCTTAGCCTCCAGAGTAGCTAGGACTATACATATATTCCACAATGCCTGACTGAATGTAATCTTAAATTCAATAATTGGGAAGCCAATGAAGAATTTTAAGAAAAAATAACAGGATGAGCACAAGATACACTATTATATGAGTCAGTAAAAACTCGGTGAAGCTTTCTGGAGGAAATTTAATATTCATTCTTTTCTAGTGGTGGAAATCATCTCCTTCATTGGAGACATGGGAGTCACTGCCTGGACAAGACAGACCTGTATTTCCTTCCCATGCCTAACCTAAAGGCAAGTTAATAGAGTCCAGTGAAACGTGGAAGCTCCCTGGATGCTAATTTGGCACTGCAGTTTGGAAGAATGCTAATGCAATTTACTTTGGCATGACTAATGATACGTTCATACCTTCTTTATACTAAAATTGAAAAAAAAATTTTGAAGCCTCCTTACACAGTCATGATATTTCTTTCAAATAGAGATAGCAAAGTTTGTATAGTATTGTAATTTCTAGAAAAAAATTTTTAAATTGTTTAAATCATTTAAACAATTTAGAATATATTTAATATGCAAAATGACTTTCTTTTTTAGGTAATACTACAATAGAGTTGCATTGACATTCACAGCAGAAGTTGACTTAAGACCTTAAAAAAATCTTTTACAGAAATCTCTATTGGCTCTTAATAAAGACCTGTTGAAAGCTAAACAAAGACCTGTCAAAAGCTCGTGATGGTATTATTTTTCAAGTGGCTATAACATATTTTTTACTTGATCCACAAAAAGTAGATAGGGAAACCCCTACAGTGCTTTTTACAGATTAGGGCAACATATTGAGTGCTTCTGACAGTATCACAGAAGGAAAAATAAGGTGATTGGAAACAAATAAAATTGAGACTGCCTAGTATTATATGGATTGCAAGGGAATCCTAGTGAATCTTTTGGGAAAATGCAGCCCTAGTGAGGAACAGGGTGTTTTGAGTGGAAGCACTAAGAATGGGTCACTCCACAGTGAATGGCCAGAGACAGGTTTGGAGGCAAATGGAAATAACCAAAATGAAGGGAAAAGGAGAAAGCCAACATTAGAACTTAAGAATTCACTGAAATTAAGAAGCTAAAAAGACCTGTTAAATCTTATCCAACTTCTTTGGCTGGCATTGAGGCCTCTTTTCTCAATGCACATCTTCCTTGCTGTTATATTTAATTTGTTTTTCTTTCTTTTTTTTTTTTTATGTTCATATATATTTTTATTTATTTATTTATTAATTAATTAATTTATTTATTTATTTTTATTGCATTATAGGTTTGGGGGTACATGTGCAGAACGAGCAAGATAGTTGCATAGGTACACACATGGCAGTGTGCTTTGCTGCTTTCCTCCCCTTCACCCACACTTGGTATTCAGTAGTGACCTTCTTTGTCCCTTTTGATCTTTGTTGCTTTAAAGTCTATTTTATCAGAGATGAGAATTGCAACTCCTGCTTTTTTTTGCTCTCCATTTGCTTGGTAAATCTTCCTCCATCCCTTTATTTTGAGCCTTTGTGTATCTTTGCGTGTGAGGTGGGTTTCCTGGATACAGCACACCGATGGTTTTGGTTTTTTATCCAATTTGCCAGTATGTGTCTTTTGATTGGTGCATTTACCCCATTTACATTCAGGGTTAATATTGTTATGTGTGAATTTTATACTGCCATTTTGATGCTAGCTGGCTGTTTTGCCCATTGGTTCATGTACATTCTTCATTTTGTTGGTGGTCTTTAGCATTTGGTATGCTTTTAGGATGGCTGGAACTGGTTGTTTCTTTCTATGTGTAGTGCCTCTTTCAGGAGCTCTTGTAAAGCAGGCCTAGTGGTGACAAAATCTCTGAGTACTTGCTTGTTCATGAAGGATTTTATTTTTCCTTCACTTATGAAGCTCAGTTTCGCTGGATATGAAATTCTGGGTTGAAAGCTCTTTTCTTTAAGGATGTTGAATATTGGCCCCCACTCTCTTCTGGCTTGTAGAGTCTCTGCCGAGAGATCTGCTGTGAGTCTGATGGGCTTCCCTTTGTGGGTGACCTGACCTTTCTCTCTGGCTGCCCTTAGTATTTTCTCCTTCGTTTCAACCCTGGTGAATCTCACGATTATGTGCCTTGGGGTTGCTCTTCTTGCAGAGTATCTTTGTGGTGTTCTCTGTATTTCCTGGAGTTGAGTATTGACCTGTCTTGCTAGGTTGGGGAAATTTTCCTGGATAATATCCTGAAGAGTGTTTTCCAGCTTGGATTCATTCTCTTCGTCACATTCTGGTACACCTATCAAACGTAGTTTCGGTCTCTTCACATCCTCCCACATTTCTTGGAGATTGTTTTCATTCCTTTTTGTGCTTTTTTCTTTAATCTTGGTTTCTCGTTTTATTTCATTGAATTGATCTTCAACTTCTGATATTCTTTCTTCTGCTTGGTCAATTCGGCTGTTGAAACTTGTGCATGGTTCGCGAAGTTTTCGTGTTGTGTTTTTCAGCTCCTTCAATTCATTCATATTCCTCTCTAAGTTGTCCATTCCTGTTATCAATTCCTCGAATGATTTTCAAATCTTTTTTCAAGGTTCTTAGTTGCTTCGCACTGGTTTAGAACATGTTCCTTTAGCTCACTGAAGTTTCTCATTATCCACTTTCTGAAGTCTGATTCCGTCATTTCGTCACATTCATTCTCCGTCCAGCTTTGTTCCCTTGCTGTTGAGGAGTTTTGGTCCTTTTTTGGAGGTGAGGTGTTTTGGTTTCGGGTGCTTTCCTCCTTTTTGCGCTGGTTTCTTCCCATCTTTATGGATTTATCCGCCTGTCGTCTTAGTGGTGGCTGAGTTTTCAATTGGGTCTCTGTGTGGACACTGAGATTGTTGATGATGAAGTATTTCTGTTACTTAGTTTTCCCTCTAATGATCTATCCTCTCTGCTGTATAAGTGCTGAGGTCCACTCCAGGCCCTGCAGTCTGCGTTAGTCCTGGGCGGTAATTAAGTTGTGGTGCACTTCGTCAGGAATGGTGGATGCCCCTCCGTGACCGGGCTGCACGGTCCTAAATGCCGGCAACAAAACTCTGAGCCCCAAGCGCCTCCAGTCGCTGCCCTGCTTGTCCCCGTGAGCGTGGGACCCACCGAGCCCTATCACCCAGCTCCCTGCCTCAGAGTCCGTCCTCTCTCTCTCTCTCTTCCTCTCCCCAAGCTGAAAGGTCGACTCTCTCACTGGCGCCCCAGGAGCCTGCTGATAGGGCACTGGGATCCGTGCGATCTCCCGTGCCGCTGCCCACTACCCCGACTCAGATCACGCTTCCCAGGAGACTCCTGGTCTGGCTCTTTGTACAAGTCCCTTTCAATCAGATGGACATGCCAATCTGCCCTTCCAAATCTCAGATTGCCGGTTTAACAGGGCACCCAGACCAGTGAGTTCCGCGCCCGGTCCCGCTGCGGCGCCGGCCGAAGAGGCGGCAGAAGCCGGTTGCATTAGCCGGCTGCTAGCGTCCGGTGTCTCTCCCACACCTGGGACTTTCAACGCTCTGTGGGCATAAAAGGAACATCCGAGAATGCGGCCAGGACTCACCCTCTGTGCCTTCACCGAGAGCTGCAATCCTGAGTCACCTCTATGACGCCATCTTGCCTCCTCCCCGGAGGTGAGGTGTTTTGGTTTCGGGTGCTTTCCTCCTTTTTGCTCTGGTTTCTTCCCATCTTTATGGATTTATCCACCTGTCGTCTTAGTAGTGGCTGATTTTTCATTTAGGTCTCTGTGTGGACACTGAGATTGTTGATGATGAAGTATTTCTGTTACTTAGTTTTCCCTCTAATGATCTATCCTCTCTGCTGTATGAGTGCTGAGGTCCACTCCAGGCCCTGCTTGTCTGGGGTATACCTGCAGCAGCTGCGGAACAGTGAGGGATGATACCAGTTTCTTCTGCTGCTGCCCTTGTTCCAGAATGATGCCAGCCAAATGTCAGTCTGATTAGTCCTTTTCTGGGGTGACTCCTTGGATATACAGGGGTCAGGGAGCTGCTTGAGGAGACAGTCTGTGCTTTATAGGAGCTCCCGTGCTGAGCTGTGAGCTCCGTTGTTCATTCAGGGTTGTTGGGAGGTTATGTCTGCCTGTGCTCCTTCACCGAGAGCTGGAATCCTGAGCCACCTCTATGACGCCATCTTGCCTCGATTCCAAGGCAAGTTCTTAATGACTTAAAAAGAGACTTAGACTCCCACAGAATAATAGTGGGAGACTTTAACACTCCACTGTCAATATCAGAAAGATCAACCAGACAGAAAATTAACAAGGATATCCAGGACCGGAACTCAGACCTGGAACAAGCAAACCTGATAGACATTTACAGAACTCTCCACCCCAAATCCACAGAATATACATTCTTCTCAGCACCACATCACACCTACTCCAAAATTGACCACATAATTGGAAGTAAAGCACTCCTCAGCAAATGCAAAACAACTGAAATCATAACAAACAGTCTCTCAGACCATAGTGCAATCAAGTTGGAACTCAGAATTCAGACACTACCTCAGAACCGCACAGCTTCATGGAAACTGAACAACTGGCTCTTGAATGTTGATTGGATAAACAATGAAATGAAGGCAGAAATAAAGAAGTTCTTGGAAACCAACGAGAATGAAGACACAACATACCAGAATCCTGGGACACATTTAAAGCAGTCTGTAGAGGAAAATATATAGCAATAAGTGCCCACATGAGAAGAGTGGAGAGATCCAAAATTGACACCCTATCGTCAAAATTGAAAGAGCTAGAGAAGCAAGATCAAAAAAGCTCAAAACCTAGCCGAAGACAAGAAATAACTAAGATCAGAGCAGAACTGAAGAAGATAGAGACGAGATAAACCCTTCAAAAATCAATAAATCTAAGAGCTGGTTTTTCGAAAAGATCAACAAAATAGACAGACCACTGGCCAGACTGATAAAAAAGAACAGAGAGAACAACCAAATAGACGCAATAAAAAACGATAAAGGGGAAATCACCACAGATACCACAGAAATTCAAACCATCACCAGAGAATACTACAAACAACTCTATGCACACAACCTAGTTAATCAGGAAGAAATGGACAAATTCCTGGACGCCTGTGTCATCCCAAGCCTAAACCAGGAGGAAGCCAAGACTATGAATCCACCAATAACAAGGTCAGAAGTTGAGGCAGCAATTAAGAGCCTACCACACAAAAGAAGCCCAGGTCCAGATGGGTTCACAGCTGCATTCTTCCAGACACCCAAAGAGGATCTGGTACCATTCCTTCTGAAACTATTCGAAATAATCTAAAAAGAGGGAACCGTTCCCAAATCATTTTATGAGACCAACATCATGCTGATACCAAAACCTGGCAGAGACTCAACAAGAAAAGAAAACTTCAGGTCAATATCCATGATGAACATAGATGCAAAAATCTTCAATAAAATACTGGCAAATCGATTGCAACAGCACATTGAAAAACTTATCCATCATGATCAAGTAGGATTCATCCCGGGGATGCAAGTCTGGTTCAACATACACAAGTCTATAAATGTAATTCACCACATAAACAGAAGCAAAAACAAAAACCACATGATTATCTCCATTGACGCAGAGAAGGCATTTGACAAAATTCAACAGCCCTTTATGCTAAAAAACCTCAATATACTTGGTATTGATGGAACATATATGAAAGTAATAAAAACTATTTATGACAAACCAACAGCTAATATCATACTTAATGGGCAAAAACTGGAAGCATGCCCTTTGAAATCTGGCACTAGACAAGGATGCCCTCTCTCACCACTGCTATTCAACATAGTACTGGAAGTTCTAGCCAGAGGAATCCGGCAAGAAAAAGAAATATATTGTATTCAAATAGGAAAGGTGGAAGCCAAATTGTCTCTATTTGCAGACGACATGATAGTATACCTAGAAGACCCCATCACCTCAGCCCAAAAGCTCCTGCAACTGATAAGCAACTTCAGCAAAGTCTCAGGATATAAAATCAATTTTCAAAAATCACAAGCACTTCGATACACCAATAACAGAATTAAGGAGAACCAAATTAAGAACGAACTACCATTCACAATTGCTACAAAGAAAATAAAATACCTAGGAATACAAGTCACTAGGAATGTAAGGGACCTCTTTAAGGAAAACTACAAACAACTGCTCAACGAAATAAGAGAGGACACAAAGAGATGGGGAAACATTCCATGTTCGTGGCTAAGCAGAATCAGTATTGTGAAAATGGCTATATTGTGCAAAGTAATTTACACAATCAATGCTATCCCCATCAAACTACCATTGAATTTCTTCACAGAACTGGAAAAATCCACCATGAATTTCATATGGAACCAAAAAAGAGCCCGCATAGCCAAGTCAATTCTAAGCAAGAAGAACACAGCGGGAGGCATCACGCTACCAGACTTCTAACAATACTACATGGCTACAGTAATCAAAACAGCATGATACTGGTACCAAAACAGAGATATAGACCAATGGAAGAGAACAGAAGCATCGGAGGCAACACAGCATATCTACAACCATATTATCTTTGATAAACCAGACAAAAACAGGCAATGGGGAAAGGATTCCCTATTTAATAAATTGTGTTGGTAAAACTGGCTAGCCATGTGCAGAAAGCAGAAACTGGACCCCTTTCTGACACCTTACACTAAAATTAACTCCAGATGGATTAAAGACTTAAACGTAACAACTGACACCATAAAAACCCTAGAAGAAAATCTAGGCAAAACCGTTCAGGACATAGGTGTAGGCAAGGACTTCATGAACAAAACACCAAAAGCATTGGCAACAAAAGCCAAAGTAGACAAATGGTACCTAATCAAACTCCACAGCTTCTGCACGGCCAAAGGAAATGTCACTAGAGTGAATCGGCAACCATCAGAATGAGAAAAAATCTTTGCAGTTTACCCATCTGACAAAGGGCTGATATCCAGAATTTACAAAGAACTCAAACAGATTTACAGAAAATAAACAAACAAGCCCATTCAAAAATGGGCAAAGGATATGAACAGAAACTTTACAAAAGAAGACATACATGACGCCAACAAACATATGAAAAAGTGCTCATCATCATTGGTCATTAGAGAGATGCAAATCAAAACCACATTGAGATATCATCTCACACCAGTTAAAATGGGGATCATTAAAAAATCTGGAGACAGCAGATGCTGGATAGGATGTGGAGAAATAGGAACACTCTTACACTGTTGGTGGGAGTGTAAATTAGTTCAACCATTGTGGAAGGCAGTGTGGCAATTCCTCAGGGACCTAGAAATAGAAATTCCATTTGACCCAGCCATCCCATTACTGGGTATATATCCAAAAGACTATAAATCGTTCTACTATAAGGACACATGCACACGAATGTTCATTGCAGCACTGTTTACAATAGCAAAGACCTGGAACCAACCCAAATGCCCATCGATGATAGACTGGACTGGGAAAATGTGGCACATATACACCATGGAATATTATGCAGCAATCAAAAATGATGAGTTTGTGTCCTTTGTAAAGACATGGATGAATCTGGAGAACATCATTCTCAGCAAACTGACACAAGAACAGAAAAAGAAATACTGCATATACTCACTCATAGGTGGGTGAGAAAAATGAGAACGCATGGACACAGAGAGGTGGTCTACTATACACTGGGGACCATTGGGGGAAATGGGTGAGTAACAGCGGGGGGGGCTCTGGGGGATAGCCTGGGGATGAATACCATGTGTGGGTGAAGGGGAGGAAGCCAGCAAAACACACTGCCATGTGTGTACCTATGCAACTATCTTGCACGTTCTGCACATGTACCCCAAAACCTATAATGCAATAAAAATTAAAAAAAAATACATACCTGAGAAATACTCAGGACGCTATTACATGTGGCATGAATTTCAGCGCTTCCTTGAATAAGAAACACCTCTATGGTAGTCAGAATTCTATTTTCTATAGCCACATATTCAGAGCCTATGTGAACAACATACACCTTGGGAAAAGTTAAAATTCTATTTCGTATATAGCCACTGATTCAGAGCCAAATGTAAAATCGCATGCCTGAGGAGCATCCAGGAGGCTCTATTTTATATCCACTCATTCAGAACTTCACAGAATAATACAGAACTATGAAAACGTCAGGCGTGTATTTCACACGGCCACGTTTTCAGAACCACAGTGAGAAATTTAATATATCTTGAAAATACTGATGATTATATTATATATCCACTTATTCAAAGACTCACTGAATAATGCACAGCTAAGGAATAGTCTGGAGACTGTTTGATACGACTCTTCACCTAGCGACTCAGTGGACAATGCAGAATTGAAAATGCGTCAAGAGGATAGAGTCAAATGTTTATGTTATGTGGTCACTCGTTCAGAATCTCACTGAAGAATACACACCTTGGGAATAGTCAGTGTCCAAGTCATATGGAAACTCAATCACAGCATTACCGAATAATGCACAATGGGGCAATAGTAAGGAGTCTATTTCATATGGCCTGTCATTCGGAGCTTCAGTGCATAATAAACAGCTGTGGAGTAGTCAGTCCTCTAATTAAGGTAGACCCAAATTAAGCATCTCCGTGAATGATACACACATGTCTCAGAGTCAGGAGGCTATTTGACCTAGACACTCATACAGAACCTTTTCGAGTACTACACATGTGGGGAATAATCACTAGTCTGTTTCACATGGTGATTAGTTTGGAGAATCAAAAAATAACGCACACCTGTTGAGTAAAATGGGTTCTATTTCATAAGGCCACTCTTTCAGTGTTGTAGTGAATAATATGTGTATCTGATAAGTCAGGATTCTCTTTCACATGGCCACTCGTTCAGGGCCTCTGTGAAGAATACTCCCCTCAAAAATAGTCAAGGGTCTACTTCAAATGGCTACACATTCAAAGTCTCTGTACGCAATGAACAACTGGGCAATACACCGGAGTCTCTTTTTTATGCCCACTTTGTCAGAGACTCATTCAATAATACACAACAAAGGAAGATTTAAGAGTCTACTTCATGTAGCCACTGATTTAGAGCCTCAGTGAACAATGCACACCAGGGTAATAGTCGAGCATTTTTTTATATGGCCACCCATTTTGTGCCTCACTGAGTGCTATACACCTGAAGAATCCTCAGGATTCTATTTGATACTACCACTCATTTAGAACCATATTGAATAATTTACAATGAAGCAATAGTCAGGAGTCTATTTTATATGGTCTATCATTCAAAGTTTCAGTGTATAGTAAATTTCTATGGAGTAATCAGGACGCTGTTTAACATAGCCAGAATTTCGTGGGTTGCTGAATGATAAGCAGCTGTGTAATAGTCAGGATTCTATTTCATATGAACTCTAATTTTGTGTATCCCTGAGTAATACACACCTGGGGCAGTGTCAGAAGTCTATTTGATATGGCCACTGAAAGAGACCCTGTTTGATTAATGCACACATGTATAATAATAAGGCGTATATATTATACGGCTACTCATTCAGACAAACTGTGAATAATGCACATGTGTAGTAATGAGAAGTCTGTTTCATATGGCCCCTCTTTCACAGCCTCACTGAATATTACACACTTGTGATATAGTCTGGAATTTATTTTTTATTGCCTCTCATTCAAACAATCACTAAATAATGCACACCTGCGGAATAGTCAGAAGTCTCTTTCCAATGGCTACCCGTTGAGAAACTCACTAAATAAACACACCTGGATAAATAGTCAGTATATACTTGTATCTCCTCATTCAAAGTCTCAATAAATAATGCACACCTGTAAAATAGTCAGGAGACTTTTCCATGTGGCCTCTCATTCAATGTGTCATTGAAAAATGTGGTTTAGTCAGAAGACTATTTCATGTAGACACATATTCAGAGCCTCAGTGCATAAGACAGACCCTTGATATAGTAAGAAATCTAATTAGTATGAACACATCTTTCAAGGCTCACTGAAGAATACACACCTGGAGAGTAATTTGGAGTCTATTTTCGATGGACATTCATTCAGAGCCTCGGTAAATAATGCAGACCTGTGGAGTAGTCAGGAGTCTCTTTCATTTGAACACACATTCATAGACTCAGTGGATAATATGCACGTGTGTATTAATCAGGATTCCATTTTATATGGCCACTGACTCGTAACCTCAATGAACAATGCATAAATGTAAAGTACTCAGCAGTTTATTTCATATAGGTACTCATTCAAAGTTTCACTGAATAATAAAAATATTTGAGATAGACAGCCTCCTGTTTCATATTGTTATACAAAAAGAGCCTCACTTAGTGACACACACCTGGGGAAGTGTTAGGAGTGTACTTTACCTAGCCTCTGATTTACAGCCTGAGGGAATAATGCACACGTGTGGAAAAAACACTAGTCTGCTTTATATGGCAACTAAATCAAAGCCTGGGTAAGTAATACACAACTTTGGAATAGTCAGTAGTCTATTATATATATGCCCAAATATTTAGAGTCAGAGTCAATAATACACGCCTGTAGACTAGTCAGGAAACAATTTCATATGGCCAAAGTCTCAGAGCCTCAGTGAATAATAAATACCTGAGGAATACTCTGGATGCAATTACATGTGGCATTTCTTAAAACGTTCATTGTGTAAAGCACACGTGTATTGTAGTCAGAATTCTATTTCATATAGCCACATACTCAGAGCCTAACTGAATAACAGACACCTTGGGAAAGTCAGAATTCTGTTTCGTATAGATACTCATTTACACCCGAATGTAAAATCTCACGCCTGAGTAGTATATAGGAGTCT
This sequence comes from Saguinus oedipus, assembly GCA_031835075.1. Taxonomy (NCBI): domain Eukaryota; kingdom Metazoa; phylum Chordata; class Mammalia; order Primates; family Cebidae; genus Saguinus; species Saguinus oedipus. Next base: position 2,628,926 of record JASSZA010000200.1, read on the forward strand.
CTATTATATGGCCACTCATTCAGAGTCTCACAGAATAATACAGATGTATGGAAATGTCAGGAGGGTAATTGACATGGCCACTTATTCAGTTCCTCAGTGATGAATCATATATATCTGGAAAATACTCAGGATTATATTATATATAGCCACTTATTAAGAGACTCACTGAATAATGCACACCTGGAGAATTATCTGAAGACTATTTGATATGACTGTTCACCCAGCGACTCAGTGGAAAATGCAGAGCTGAGAAATAGTCAAGAGGACAGAGTCAGGAGTCTATTTTATGTGGTCACTCGTTCAGAAACTGACTGAACAATACACACCTTGGGAATAGTCAGAGTCCAAATCAAATGGCCACTGAATCACAGCATTACCGAATAATGCACAATGGGGCAAGAGTAAGGAGTCTATTTCATATGGCCTCTCATTCAGAGCTTCATTGCATAATAAACAGCTGTGGAGGAGGGAGGACCCTATTGAAGGTGGCCCCAAATAAAGCAGCTCCGTGAATGATACACACATGTGTGAGAGTCAGGAGACTATTTGATATGGACACTCATATGGAACCTCTTCAAATATTGCACATGTGGGGAATAATCACTAGTCTATTTCATATGGTGGTTCGTTTGGAGAGTCGAAAAATAACGCGCAGCTCTGGAAGAAAATGCAGTCTATTTCATAAGGCCACTCTTTCAGTGTTTTAGTGAATTATATGTATATCTGATAAGGCAGGTATCTCTTGCACATGGCCACTCCTTCTGGGCCTCTGTGAATAATACTCCCCTCAGAAACTGTCAAGGGTCTACTTAAAGTGCCTACACATTCAGAGTCTCTGTAAGTAATGAACACCTGGGAAATACACCTGAGTCTCTTTTTTATGCCCACTTAGTCAGAGTCTCATTCAATAATACACACCTGGGGAGGACTTAAGAGTCTAATTCATGTAGGGACTAATTTCGATTCTCAGTGAATAATCCACGTCAGGGTAATAGTCAAGCATTTTTTATATAAACACTCATTCTGTGCCTCCCTGAATGATACACACCTGGGGAATTCTCAGGATTCTATTTCATACTACCACTCATTTAGAAACTTATTGAATAATTCAAAACAGAGCAATAGTCATGTTTCTATTTTGTATGGCCTCTTATTCAAAGTTTCAGTGAATAATAATCTTCTATGGAGTAATCAGGACACAGTTTAAGATAGCCATGAATTAAGTGCCTTCCTGAATCATACACACCTGGGTGGTAGTCAGGAGTCTATTTCGTATGAACTCTAATTCTGTTTAACGCTGAGTTATACACACCTGGGGGAGATTCAGGAGTCTACTAGGTATAGACACTCATACAGAACCTGTTGGAATAATGCACACATGGGGAATAATGAGGAGTCTATGTCATATGGCTACTCATTCAGACAAACAGTGAGTAATGCACATGTGGAGTCATTAGAATTCTGTTTCACATGGCCCCTCTTTCACAGCCTCATTGAATATTACACACCTGATATAGTCTGGAGTCTATATTCTATGGCCACTCTTTCAAAGAATCACTGAACAATTTACACCTGTGGAATAGTGAAAAGTCTCCTTCCTATTGCTACCCGTTGAGAGCCTCACTAAATGTACACACCTGAATAAATAATCAGGATTTATTTGTATCTCATCATTCAGAGTCTCACTAAATAATGCACACCTGTGGAAGAGTCAGGAGACTTTTACATGTGGCCTCTCATTCAATGTGTCATTGAAAAATGTGGTGTAGTCAGGAGACTCTTTCATGAAGACACATATTCAGAGCCTCAGTGCATAAGACAGACCCTTGAAATAGTAAGAAATCTAATTAGTTTGGTCACATCTTCTGAGGCTCACTGAATAATAAACACCTGGAGAATAATTTGGAGCCTACTTTCAATGGACATTCATTTAGAGCCTTGGTAAATAATGCAGACCTGTGGAGTAGCCAGTAGTCTATTTCATTTGGACACACATTCATAGCTTCAGTGGATAATATGAACGGGTAGATTCGTCAGGATTTCATTTCATATAGCCACTGACTCGTAACCTGAATGAATAATGCGGAAATGTAAAGTACTCAGTAGTCTATTTCATATAGCCCCTCATTCAGAGATTCACTTAATAATAAAATTATTTGAGATAGACAGCATTCTGTTTCATATTGTCATACAAAAAGCCTCACTGAGTGACACACACCTGGAGAAGTGTTAGGAGTGTACTTTACCTAGCCTCTAATTTACAGCCTAAGGGAATAATGCACACGTGTGCAATAGACACTAGTCTATTTTATATGGAAACAAAATCAAGCCTGAGTCAGTAATACACAACTTTGGAATAGTCACTAGTCTATTCCATATGCCCAAACATTTAGAGTTAGAGTCAATGTCACACGCCTGTAGACTAGTCAGGAAACAATTTCATATGGCCAAAGTTTCAGAGCCTCAGTGAATAATAAATACCTGAGGAATACTCTGGACGTTATTACATGTGGCATTTCTTCAGAGGTTCATTGAGTAAAGAACACCTGTATTGTAGTCAGAATTTTATTTCATTTAGCCACATACTCAGAGCCTATCTGAATAAGAGACACCTTGGCAAAGTCAGGATTCTATTTCGTATATCCACTCATTTACAGCCGAATGTAAAAACTCACGCCTGAGTAGTATATAGGAATCTCTATATTTTGGCCACTTATTCAGAGCCTTACATAATAATACAGACATAGGGAAGTGTCAAGAGTGTACTTGATGTGGCCACGTATTAAGTTCCTCAGTGAAGAATCATATATATCCGGAAAATACTCAGGATTCTATTATATATAGCCACTTATTAAGAGACTCACTGAATAACGCACATCTGGAGAATTATCTGTAGACTATTTGATATGATCGTTCACCCAGCGACTCAGTGGAAAATGCAGAGCTGAGAAACAGTCAAGAGGATGGAGTCAGGAGTCTATTTTATGTGGTCACTCGTTTAGAAACTGACTGAACAAAACACACCTTGGGAATAGTCAGAGTCCAGATCATATGGCCACTCAATCACAGATTTACCGAATAATGCACAATGGGGCAATAGTAATGAGTCGATTTCATATCGCCTCTCATTCAGAGTTTCAGTGTGTAATAAACAGTTGTCGAGGAGGGAGGAACTTATTGAAGCAAATAAAGCAGCTCCGTGAATGATACACACATGTGTGAGAGTCAGGAGACTATTTGATATGGACACTCAAACAGAACCTCCTCGAATATTGCACATGTGGGGATAATCAGTATTCTATTTCATATGGTGGTTCATTTGGAGAGTCAAAAAATAACGCTCACCTCTGGAGAAAAATGCGTTCTCTTTCATAAGGCCACTCTTTCAGTGTTTAAGTGAATAATATTTATATCTGATAAGGCAGGAATCTCACATGCCCACTCTTTCTGGGCCTCTGTGAATAATACTCCCCTCAGAAACAGTCAAGGGTCTACTTAAAGTGCCTACACATTCAGAGTCTCTGTAAGTAAAGAACAATTGGGCAATATACCTGAGTCTCTATTTTATGCCCACTTAGTCACAGTCTCATTCAATAATACACACCTGGGGAAGAGTTAAGAGTCTACTTCATGTAGCCACTTATTTCTTCCTCAGTGAATAATCCACATCAGGGTAATAGTCGAGCACATTTTATATGGCCACTCATTATGTGCCTCCCTGAATGATACACACCTGGGTAATTCTCAGGATTCTATTTCATACTACCACTCATTTAGAACCTTATTTAATAATTCACAATGCAGCAGTAGTCAGGTGTCTGGTTTGTATGGCCTCTCATTCAAAGCTTCAGTGAATAATGACCTTCTATGGAGTATTCAGGACACTGCTTAAGATAGCCATGAATTAAGTGCCTTTCTGAATGATACACACCTGGGTGGTAGTCAGTAGTCTATTTCATATGAACTCTAATTCTGTGTAACACTGAGTAATACACAGAACCACTTCGAATATTGCACATGTGAAGAATAATCACTAGTGTATTTCATATGGTCGTTCGTTTGAAGAGTCAAAAAATAACACTGAACAAATGTAATACACACAGGAGAGTGGAGGGTACACACAGGAGACAGTGGGTCCACAAAGGAGAGGAGAGGATACAAAGGAGAGCGGATACACACAGGAGAGTAGAGGATACACAGAAAAGAGAGGAGGATTCACATAAGAGAGAGGAGGATAAACACAGGAGAAAGAAATACAAACAGGAGAGAGGGGCATACACACAGGAGAGGGTGATACACACAAAAGAAAGAAAAATAGTCACAAAAAAGAAAAAGATACACACAGAACAGGGGGAAACACGCAGCAGAGAGAAGCATACACACAGGAATAATAAGGATACACAGAGAAGAGAGGAGGATACATACAGGAGAGAGGGGATACATAGAGTAGAGAGGAAAATACACACAGTACACAAAAAGTATACACACAAAATGGATGGGGTTACAAATAGGAGAGAGGGGATACACAGGAGAGAGGAGGACACAAACTAAAGAGGGGGGATACACACAGGATAGAGGAGAAATACACAAAAAGGAGAGGGTTGATATACATAGGAGAGAAAAATGATACACAAAGGAGGGAGGAGGATACACACAGGAGAAAATAGCATACACACTGGAGAGAGAAATGTACACACAAAAGAGGGGTAAATACAGGACTGAGGAAAATTCACACAGGAAAGAAGGGGATACACAAAGCAGACAGGAGGATACCCACAAAAGTGGGAAGGATACACATGGTAGACAGAAGGATACACACAGGAGAGAGAAGGATAAAAACAAGAGAGTGGTGATACAAACAGGAGAGATGAGGGTTCACACAGGAGTATAAAGGATACACACATGAGAGAGATGGATACACACAAAAGAAAGTAGTATACAAACAGCAGAGAGAAGGATACACACAGGAAAGAGGGCATACACACAGGAGTGAGAAAGATCCCCACAGGAGAGAAGGGAATGCACACAAAAGAGAGGTGGATACACACAGAAGTGGGGCATACAAAAAAAGAGAGGGGATACACACAGGAGAGAAAGGGAATACACACAGAGAGTGGTGATTCACACAGGATAGTTGAGGGTACACACAGGAGTGAAGGGGTACACACAGGAAAGAAGAGGATACACAAAGGAATAAGGGATACACACAGGAGAGTAGAAAATAAACAGAAGAGAGAAAAAGATACACAAAAATGAGAGGAGAATAAACAGAGTAGAGAGAGATACACACACAGGAGAAAGGGGCTTACACACAGAAGAGAAGTATACACACAGGAGAAGACAGGATAAACACAGGAAAGAGGAGGAAACACACAAGAGAAGGGGATACACAAAGGAGACAGGGACGTAGACACAGAAGAAAACAGTATACACACAGCAAAGTGTAAGATACACACAGGAGAGAAAAGATACCCAAAAAAAGAAGGGAATATGCACAGGAGAGAAAAGATACACAAAAAAGAGAAGGAAATATGCACAGGAGAGAGAAGGGACACACACAGATTGGAGGGTGTTACACACAAAAGAAAGGAGGGATATGTACAGGAAAGAAAAGAGATACCCACAGAAAAAAAAAGGATGCACACAGGAGAGGGGGATACACACAGGAGAGAGGAGGATGCACACAAAAGAGAGTAGGAGACACACAAAATAAAGGAGGATACACGCAGGAGAGAGGAGGGTAAACAGAGGATAGAGAAAGATACACACAGGAGAGAGGAGGATACAGGCAGAAGAGAGGAGGATACAAAAAAGAGAGTAAAAAATACACACAGGCGAGAGGAGAATACACAGAGAAGAGAGGAGTATACACACAGGACAGTGAAAGATACACACAAAAAAGAGGGAGATACTAACAAAGGGAGGGAAATAAACACAGGAGAAAGGAGGATAGACACCGGAGAGAGAAGGATACACACAGGCGAAAAAGATAAACACAGAAGAGGGGGTATACACACAGGAGAGAAGGGAATACACACAAGAGAGGGGGATACACACAAGAAGGAGGGGCTTAGGCACAGGAGAGAAAAGAATACACACAGAAGAGAGGGTGAATACACAAAAAGAGAGGGGATACACACAGGAGAGTGAAGCATACACACGAAAGAGAGAAGAATACACACAGAAGAGAGGGAGATACATAGAGGAAAAAAAGATAAATTCAAAAGAGAGGAGGATACACACCAAAAAGTGAAGGATCCAGATAAAAGAGAGGAGGATACACGGAGGAGATTGGATAATACACAGAAGAGAGGAGGAAAAACACAGGAGAGGGGAGGATATACGCAGGAGAGAGGAGGATACACAAAAGAGAGAGAAAAAATATACAGAGGAGAGAGAAGGATACACACAGGAGTGGCGTGATACACACAGTAGGAAGTAGAATACACACAGGAAAGAGGAGGATACACAAAGAAGAGGGGGATACACACAGGAGAGAGGGGGATACACAGAGGAGAGAGATGGATACACAAAGGCGAGAGGAGAATACACACAGGAGAGAGAATACACAGAGAAAAGAGGACCATAAACACAGGAGAAAAAAATACACACAAGAGAAAGAAAAATACACACAAAAGAGAGGAGGATACACACAGGACAGGGAGATACACACAAAAGAGTGGGGCCTACAAACAGGAGAGAAAAGGATACACACAGCAGAGAGGAGGATACACACAGGAGAGAGGGGATACACACAAGAGAAAGGAAAGTACAAACTGCAGAGAGAGAATATACACACAGGAGAGAGAGTGGATACACACAGGAGACAGGGGTGATACACACAGGAGAGAAAAAAGACACACACAGAAGAGAAAAAAATACACACAGGAGAAAGGAGGACACACACTGGTTAGAGAAAGATACACACAGGAGAGAAGGATACACACAGGAGTGATAAGAAAACACACAGGAAAGAAGAAAATACACACAGGAGAGAGAAGGATACACACAAATGAGGGAAGGATACATACGGTAGACAGAAGGATACACACAGGAGAGAGAAGAATACACACAGGAGAGGGGTGATACACACAGAAGAGATGAGGGTTCACAGAGAAAAGAGGATACATACAAGAGAGAGAAGGAAACACAGGGGTGAGGAGTATACACACAGCAGAGAGGAGGAAACACATAGGAGAGAGGGTTTACACACAGTAGTGAGGAAGATCCACACAGGAGAGAAGGGAATGCAAACAGTAGAGGTGGATACACAGAGAGGTGGTGCATACCCACAGCAGAGAGGAGGATTTACGCAAGAGAGAGAAAAATACACGCAGGAGAGAGGGAGATACACACAAGAGAGGGGGGGATACAAGCAGGAGAGAGGGGGGATACACACGGAGAGTGGTGATACAAACAAGACAGTGGAGGGTACACACAGGAGAGATGAAGTACACACAGGATTGATGAGGATACACAAAGGAAAAGGGATACACACAGGAGATTAGGGAATAAACAGAGGAGAGAGAAGGATGCACACAGGAGAGAGGAGGATAAACACAGGAGAGGGGGAAACACACAGGAGAGAGGGGCATACACACAGGGGAGGAATATACACACAAAAGAATTGGGCATAGACACAGGAGAAAAAAGGATACACACAGCAGAGAGGAGGATACACGCAGGAGAGAGAAGATACACAGAGGAGAGAGAGGGATACACACAGGAGAGAGAAGGGATACACACAGGAGAGAGGGGGTTACACATAGAAAAAAAGAGGGATACGCACAGGAGAGAGAATTAATACCCACAAGAGAGAGAAGGATAACCACAGGAAAAAAAAATGATACACACAGGAGAGAAAAGAATGCACACAGGAGAGAGAAGGATACATAGAAGAGAGAGAAGGAGACACACAGGAGAAAGAAGAATACACGCAGGAGAGAGGAGAATACACACAGGAGAGAGAAGGATACAAACAGGAGAAAGGAGGATACACACAGGAGAGTGGAGAATACACAGAAAAGAGAGGAAAATACACACGAGAGAGAGAAATACACAGGAGAGAAGAGGATACACACAGAAAAGGAGTGATACACACAGGAGAGAGAAGGGTACACAAAGAAGAAAGGGGGATACAAACAGAAGTCAGAAAAATACACAAAGGAGAGGGGGATACACACAGGAAGGAGGGGGACACACCAATGAGAGAAACGGATACACACAAAAGAGAGGAGAATACACACAGGAGAGAAAGATAACAACAGGAAAGAGGGGCATACACAAAGGAGAGGGGGATACACACAGGAGAAAGGGGGATATACACAGGAGAGATAAGGATACACACAGGAGAGGGGGACACACACAAAAAGAAAGACGTACACAAAGGAGAAAGAAAAATAACACAGCAGAGAAAAGAATACACACAGGAGAGAGAGGATACACACAGAAGAGAGAGAATAAACAAGAGAGAGGAAAATATACACAAAAGAGGAAAGGATACACACAGGAGACAGAAGAATACACACAGGATAGTGGGGGATACACAAAGGAGAGGGGTGATACACACATGAGAGAGGAGGGCACATACAGGAGAGAGGAGGAAACAAACAGGAGAGAGGGGATACACACAAAAGAGGGGGATACACACAGGAGAAAGTGTAGATACACACAAAAAAGAAAGTTGTTAGACACAGAAGAGAAGGGGAAAACACAAGGAGAGCAAAGGGATAAACACAGTAAAGAGAAGAATACACACAAAAGAGGAGGATACACACAAGAGAGTAAAGTATACACACAGGAAACGGGCATACACAAAAGAGAGAGGGGGATACACACAGGAGTGTTGGATACACACAGGAGACAGGAAAATACACACAGAAGAGAGGGGGATACACACAAGATATGGGGATACAAACAGGAGAGAGGGGTATACACACAGGAGAGAGGAGAATACACACAGAAGATAGAAAAATACACACAGGAGGGAGGGGAATATACACGGGAGAAAAAGGATACACACAGAGGGTAAAGAATAAATACAAAGAAGAGGAGGATACACACAAAAGAGAGGAGGATACAAATAGAAGAGAGGAAAATACATGCAGCAGATTGGAGGATACACAAAGGAGAGAGGAAGGTACACACAGGAGAGAGAAGGATTCACACAGAAGAGGGGGATACACACAGGAGAGATGGAGATCCACACAGGAGAGAGGGGAATACACACAAGAGAGAGGGCGTTACACACAGGACAGAGAAGGTTACGCACAAAATAGAGAAGAATTCACACAATAGAGAGAGTGATACACACAAGAGAGAGGGGAATACAAACAGGAGAGAGGGGTATACACATAGGTGAGGAGAATACACAAAAGAGACAGGGACATACACACAGGAGAGAGAAAAGATACACACAGGAGAGAGAAGGATACACACAAATGAGATAGGGATACACACAGGAGAGAGGAGGATACACAGAGGAGAGAAGGGGATACACAGAGGAGAGAGGGGATACACACAGGAGAGAGGGAATACACACACAGGATAGAGGAGGATATACACAGAAAAGATGGGGATACACACAGAAGAAAAAAATACAAAAAAAGAGAGGAGGATACACACAGAAGAGAGAAGGATACACACAGAAGAGAGATGGATACACACAGGAGAGAGGAGGATACACACAGGAGAGAAGGATACACACAGGGGTGGGGGCATACACACATAAAATGGGGATAAACACAGTAGAAAAGGGGTACACACAGAAGAGAGGAGGATACACAAAGGAAAAGGTGATTCAAGACGGAGAGAGAAATACACACAGGAAAGAGGAGGATACACACAGGAGGGAGGGGCATAAACACAGAAAAGTGGAAATACACAGAGGAGAGAGGGGGATACACAAAGGAGAAAGGGATACACACAAAAGAGAGAAATACACACAGGAGTGAGAAGGATGCAAACAGAAGAAACGGAAATACACACAGAAAAGAGGAGGATACACACAGGAGAGAGAATGATACACACAAAAGAGGGGGGATACACACAGTAGAGAAAAAGATACACACAGGAGAGAGGAGGATACAAAAAGGAGAGAGGAAGATACACACAGAAGTAAAGGAGATACACACAGGAGTAGGGGATACATACAGAAGAGAGTGGGTACACACAAAATCGCTGGATACATGCAGGAGACAGGGAAATACACAAAGGAGAGAGGGGAATACATACAGAAGAGGGGACACACACAGGAGAGAGGGAGATACACACAGGAGAGAGAAGTATACACAGGAGAGAGCGGGATACGCACAGAATATAAAGGAATATACACGAGAGAGGGGCATACACATAAGAGAGAGGGGGATACACACAGAAGAGAGAAAGATACACAAAGGAGAGAGGAGGATACACGCAGGAGAGAGAAGTATACACAGGAGAAAGTGGAAAACACACAGGAGAGAGGAGGATACAAAGAGGAGAAAAAAATACACACAGGTGAGAGAAGGATACACACAGGAGAGTGGGGCGTCGACACAGAAGAGGGGAGTTACACAAAGCAGAAAGGTGGATACATAAAAAAGAAAGGGATACACACAGGAGAAAGAAATACACACAAGAGCGATGGAGATGCACACAGGAGAAAAGAGGATACACAGGGGAAAGAGGATACACACAGGAGAGAGGAGCATATACACAGGAGAGAGGGTGATACACACAGGAGAAAGGAAGATACAAACAGGAGAGTGAGGCACACAAACATGAGGGTGGGGGATACACATAAAAGAAAGGAGTATACACAGAGTGGTAGAAGGATACACACAGAAGTGAGGAGGATACATACTGGAAAGAGGAGGATACACACAGGATAGAGGAAGATACGCACAGAAGAGGAAAGGATACACACAGGAGAAAAAGATAGACACAGAAGAGAAGGGGATAGGCAAAGAAGAGAAGGATACACAGATGAGAGAGGGGATACACACAGGAGAGAGGGGGAAAAACACAAAAGAGGGGGATACATACAGAAAAGAGGGGCATAGACAGAGGAGAGGGGATGATACACGCAGGAGAGAGGAGGATGCACACTGAAGAGGGGGATACACACAGAAAAAGAAGGATAAACACAGGAGAGAGAAGAATACATAAAGGAGACAGGAGGATACACAGAGGGGAAAGGAAGATACACACAAAAGAGAGAAGGATACACAAAGGAGAAAGGGGTATACAGACAGTAGAGAGGGAGATACACACAGGGGGAGGGGAATACACACAAAAAAGAGGAGTATAAACACAGGAAAGAAGAGAATACACACAAGAGAGAGGAGGATACACAGGTGAAAGATACAAACAGGAGAGAGGGGAATAAACACAGAAAAAAGGAGGTTGCACACGAGAGAGGAGGATACACACAGGAGAGTGGAAGATACACACAGGGCAAAGGAGGATACACAAAAGAGGGAAGTATACACATAGGAGAGAGGGGAATACACACAGGAGACAAAGGTATACACACAGGGGGACAGGGATAAATACAGAAGAGAGAAGGATTCACACAGGAGAGAGGAGGATACACACAGGACAGTGGAAAATACACAAAGGAGACAGGAGCATACACACAGTAGAGAAGAATAAAAACAAAAGAGGAAGATACACACAGAAAAGAGAAGGATACATACAGGGGATGGGGATACACACAGGAGAGGGGGGCATAAAAACAGAAGAGAGCACAATACACACAAAATAGAGGAGGATACACACAGGAGAGAGGGGAATACACACAACATATGGGGACACAAACAGGAGTGAGGGGCCTACACACAGAAGAGAGCAGGATACACACAAAATAGAGGAGAATACACACAGGATACAGGGGGATACACACAGGAGAGAAGAATATACACACAGGAAAAAAAGGATACACACAGTAGAGAGAAGGATACACCCAGAAGAAGCGGGATACACACAGAAGAGGAAAGGATACACACAAAAAAGAGGAGGATACACACAGGAGAGTGAAGGATACCTACAGAAGAGAGGAAGATACACACAGGAGAGAGGAAGATACACACAGGGCAAAGGAGGATACACACAAAAGAGAAAAGTATACACATAAGAGAGAGGGGAATACACACAGGAGACAAAGGGATACACACAGGGGGACAGGGATAAATACACAAAAGCGTTGGATACATGCAGGAGACAAAAAAATACACACAAGAGAGAGGGGGATACATACAGAAGAGAAGAATACACACAGGAGAGAGGAAGATACACACAGGAGAGAGGAGTATACACAGAAGAGAGTGGGATACACACGAGAGAGGGGAATACACAAAAGAGAAAGGGGCATACACACAGGAGAGAGGGGGAAACACACAGGAGAGAGAAAGATACACAAAAAAGAGAGCAGGATACACGCAGGAAAGAGAAGCATACAGAGGAGAAAGTGGGATACACACAGGAGAAAGGAGGATACACAATGGAGAGAAAAATACACACATGTGAGATAAGGATACACACAGGAGAGTAAGGCATACACACAGAAGAGGGGGTTACACAAAGGAGAAAGGTGGATACACAAAAAAGAAAGGGATACACACAGAAGAAAGAAATGCACACAAGAGCGAAGGAGATGCACACAGGAGAAAGGAGGATACACACAGGGGAGCGGGGGGATAAACACAAGAGAGAGAAGAATACAAAAAAGAGACAGGAGGATACACAGAGGTGAAAGGAAGATACAAACAGGAGAGAGAAGGATACAAACAGAAAGGTGGATATAGACAGTAGAGAGGGAGATACACACAGGAGAGAGGAGTATACACACAGGAGAGAAAAGAATACACACAAGAGAGAGGTGGATACACACAGGTGAAGGGAAGATACAAAATGAAGAAAGAAGAATACAGACAGGAGAGAGGAGAGTAAACACAGAAAAGAAAAGGATGCACACAAAGAGAGGAGGATACACACAGAAGAGAGGAAGATAAACACAGGAAAACAAAAGGATACACACAAAAGAGAAAAGGATACACATAAAAGAGAGGGGGATACACACAGGAGACAGAGGGATACAAAGAGAAGGACGGGGATAAATACAGGAGAGAGGAGAATACACACAGGAGACAGGAAGGATACACACAGGAGAGAAAAAGATATACACAGGAAAGAAGAGAATACACACAGGAGAGAGAAGGATACACACAGGGGAAGCGGGATACACACAGAAGAGGAAAGGATACACACAAAAGAGAGGAGGATACACACAGGAGAGTGAGGAATACCCAAAGAAGATAGGGGTATACACAGATGAAAGAGGGGGTACACACAGGAGAGAAGAGAATACACAAAGGAAAAAGGGATACACAAAGGAAAGTAGGAAATAAACAGAAGAGAGAAAAGGATACACAAAGGAGAGAGGAGGACAAACACAGGAGAAGGAGATACACAGGAGAGAGGGCTAACACACAGAAGAGGAGGATACACACAGGAGATAAAAAGATAAACACAGGAAAGAGGAGAAAACACACAGATGAAGGGGATACACACAGGACAGAGGGGCGTAGACACAGGAGAAAACGGAATACACACAGCAGAGAGAAAGATACACACAAGAGAGACGAGATACACAAAGGAGAGAAGGGGATACGCACAGGAGAGAGAAGAGATACACACAGAATGGAGGGTGTTACACACAGGAGAAAGGAGGGATATGCACAGGAAAGAGAAGGAATACCCAGAGGAGAGAGGAGGATGAACAGAGGAGAGGGGTATACACACAGGAGAGAGGAGAATGCACACAAAAAAGAGGAGGAGACACACAGGAGAAAGGAGGATACACGCAGAAGAGAGAAGGGTAAACACAGCATAGAGGGGGATACACACAGGAGAGAGAAGGATACAGGCAGGAGAGGGGAGGATACACACACGACAGAGAAAGATACACACAGGGGAGAGGAGAATACACAGAGAAGAGAGGAGGATACACACAGGAGAGTGGGGGATACACACAAAGAAGAGGGAGATACTAACAAAGGGATGGATATAAACAGGAGAAAAAAAGGATACACACAGAAGAGAGGATACACACAGGAGAAAGGAGGATACACAAACGAGAAGGGAAACACACAGGAGAGAAGGGGATACACACAGGCGGGAAAGATAAACACAGAAGAGGGTGTATACACACAGAAGAGAGGGGGATACACACAGGAGAGTGGGATACACACAGAAAAGGGAATTACTCACAGAAGAGAGGAGAATACACACAAAAGAGAGGGTAAATACACAAAAAGGGAGGGGGATACACACAGGAGAGTGAAGCACACACACAGGAGGGAGGGGAATACACACAGGAGAGAGGGGTATACACAGAGAAAAAAAGATAAATACAAAAGAGAGGAGGATACACACCAAAAAGAGAAGGATACAGAGAGAATAGAAAAGGATACACGCAGGAGATTGGCGAATACACAGAAGAGAGGAGGATAATCACAGGAGAGGAAAGAAAACACGCAGGAGAAAGGAGGATACACACAAGAGAGAGGGAAAATATACAGAGGAGAGAGGAGGATACACACAGGAGTGGCATGATACACATAGGAGAGAGAAGGGTACACACAGTAGAAAGTAGAATACACACAGGAGAGAGGAGGATACACAAAGGAGAGGGGGATACACACAGGAGAGAGGGGGATACACCGAGGAGAGAGGAGAATACACAAAGGAGGAAGGAGGATACACACAGGAGGAAGAATACACACAGAAAAGAAAACCATAAACACTGGAGAGGGGGATACACACAAGAGAAAGAAAAACACACCCAAAAGAGAGGAGGATACACACAGGACAAGGAGATACACACAGGAGAGTAGGGCGTACACACAGGAGAGAAGAGGATACACACAGCAGAGAGGAAGATACACACAGGAGAGAGGGGTACACAAAAGAGAGAGGAAGATACAAACTGAAGAGAGGGAAGATACACACAAAAGAGGGGGTGAATACACACAGGAGAGAGGGGTGATACACATAGAAGAAAAAAATACACACAAAAGAGAGAAGGATACACACAGGAGAAAGGAAGATACACACTGGTTAGAGAAAGATACACACAAAAGAGGGGGATACACACAGGAGTGAAAAGGATACACACAGGAAAGAAGAAAATACACACAGGAGAGAGGAGGATACACACAAATGAGGGAAGAATAAACAAGGTAGACAGAAGGATACACACAGGAGAGAGAAGAATACACACAGGAGAGGGGTGATACATACTGCAGAGATGAGGGTTCACATAGGAGAAAAGAGGATACATACAGGAGAAAGACGGATACACACAGGAGAGAGAAGTATACATACAGCAGAGAGGAGGATACACACAGGAGACAGGATATACACACAGGAGTGAGGAAGATCCACACAGGAAAAATGGGAATGCAAACAGAAGAGAGGAGGATACACAGAGAAGGGGGGCATACACACAGCAGAGAGAAGGATTTAAGCAGGAGAGAGGAAAATACACGCAGGAGAGAGGGGAATGCACACAAGAGAGAGGGGGATACACACAAGAGAGAGGGGGAATACACACGAAGACTGGTGATACACACAAAACAGTGGAGGGAACACACAGGAGAGAGGAAGTACACACAGGAGAGAAGAGGATACACAAAGGAAAAAGGGATACACAAAGGAGAGTAAGAAATAAACAGAGGAGAGAGGAGGATAAACGCAGGAGAGAGGAGGATAAACACAGGAGAGGGGGATACACACAGGAGAGAGATGCATACACAAAGGAGAGGCGGATACACAAAGGAGAGAGGGGCGTAGACAGAGGAGACAGGAGGATACACACAATAGAGAAAGGAATACACACAGGAGAGGGGGATACACACAGGAGAGTGGGGGGTACACACAGGAGAGAGAAGGGATACACACAGGAGAGAGCGGGTTACACACAGGAGAAAAGAGGGATACATACAGGAGAGAGAACTGATACCCACAGGAGAGAGAAGGATACACACAGGAGAGAAAAGGATACACAGAAGAGAGAAGGATACATGCAGGAGAGAGGAGGAGACACACAGTAGATAGAAGGATACACGCAGGACAGAGGAGGATACACACAGGAGAGAGAAGGATGCGAACAGGAGACAGAAGGATACACACAGCAGAGTGGAAAATACACAGAAAAGAGAGGAGGATACACACAGGAGAGAGAGAAATACACAGAGGACAGAAGAAGATGCACACAGAATAGGGGTGATACTCAAAGGAGAGAGAAGGGTACACATAGGAGAAAGGGGGATACAAAAAGAAGTCAGAAAGATACACAAAGAAGAGTGGGATACACACAGGAAAGAGGGGGAAACACCGATGAGAGAAGAGAATACAAACAGGGAGAGGAAAATACACACAGGAGAGGGGGATAACAACAGGAAAGAGGGGCATACAAAGAATAGAGGGGGATACACACAGGAGAAAGGGAGATATACACAGAAGACAAAAGGATACACACAGGAGAGAGTGACACACACAAAGAGGGGCGTACACACAGGAGAAAGAAAAATACGCACAGCAGAGAAAAGAATACACACAAAAGAGAGAGGATACTCACAGGAGAGAGGAGGATACACAGGAGAGAGGGAAATACACACAAAAGAGGAAAGGATACACACAAAAGACAGAAGGATACACACAGGGTAGTGGGGGATACACAAAGGAGAGGGGTGATACACACAGGAGAGAGGAGGGTACACACAGAAGAGAGGAAAATACACGCAGGAGAGAGGAGGATACACGCAGGAGAGAGGGGGATACACACAGGAAAAAGAGAAATACACACTGGAGAAAGGATACACACAGGAGAGAGTGGCATAAACACATAAAATGGTGATAAACAAAGGAGAAAGGGGGATAAACACAGGAGAGAAAAGTAGGCACACAGGAAAGGGTGATACGCACAGGAGAGAGTGGTGTAAACACAGGAGAGGAAAGGATACACACAGAAGAGAGGAGGAAACAAACAGGAGAGAGGGGATACACACAAAAGAGGGGGATACACACAGGAGAAAAAGGAAATACACACAGGAAAAATAGGTGTTACACACAAGAGAGAAGGGGAAAACACACAGGAGAGAAGAGGGAAAAACACAGTAGAGAGAAGGATACACACAAAAGAGAGGAGGATGCACACAAGAGAGAAAAGTATACACACAGAAGAGGGGCATACACAAAAGAGAAAGGGGAATACACACAAGAGCGTTGGATACATACAGGAGACAGGGAAATACACACAGGAGAGAAGGGGATACACACAAGATATGTGGATACAAACAGGAGAGGGGGGATACACACAGGAGAGATGAGAATACACACAGGAGATAGGAGGATACACACAGGAGAAAGGGGAATACAGACAGGAGAGAGGAGTATACACAGAGAGGGAAAAGGATAAATACAAAAGAGAGGAGGATACACACAATAGAGAGAAGGATACAGATAGAAGTGCGGAGGATACATGCAGGAGATTGAAGGATACACAAAGAAGAGAGGAGGATACACACAGGAGAGAAGAGGATACACACAGAAAACCGGCATATACATAGGAGATAAAGAGATTCTCACAGAAGCGTTGGATACATAAAAGAGACGGGGAAATACACACAATGGAGAAGGAAATACACACAGGAGAGGTGGATACACACAAAAGAAAGGAGGATGCACACAGAAGAGGGGGATACACACAGGAGATATGGAGATCCACACAGAAGAGAGGAGAATACACACAAAAGAGAGAGCGATACACACAGGACAGAGAAGGTTATGCACAGAAAATAGGAAAATTCACACAATAGAGAGGGTGATACACACAAGAGAGAGGAAAATACACACAGGAGAGAGGGCTATACACACAGATGAGGGGAATACACAAAGAAGAGAGGGGCATACACACAGGAGAGAGAAAAGATACACACAAGAGAAAGGAGAATACACACAAAAGAGATGGGGATACACACAGGAGAGAAGGGGATGCACACAGGAGAGAGGAGAATACACAGAGGAGAGAGGGGGATACAAACAGGAGCGAGGGGATGCACACAGGAGCGAGGGAATATACACACAGGATAGGGGAGATACACACAGAAAAGATGGTGATACACACAGAAGAAAGGAGGATACACAAAGGAGAGAGGAGCATATACAGAGAAGAGAAAAGAGTACACACAGGAGAGAGGAGGATACACACAGGAGAGGGGCATACACACAGGGGAGAGGGCATACACACATAAAATGGGGATAAACACAGTAAAAAGGGGGTACACACAGAAGAGAGGAGGATACTCACAGGAAAAGCTGATACAAACAGGAGAGAGAAATACACACAGGTGAGGAGGATACACACAGGAGGGAGGGGAGTAAACACAGAAATCTGGGGGTATACAGAGGAGAGAGGAAGATACGCAAAGGAGAAATGGATACACACAGGAGAGGAAAATACACACAGGAGCGAGGGGTATGCACACAGGAGAAAGAAAAATACACACAGGAAAGAGGAGGAAACACACATGAGAGAGAATGATACACACAGGAGAGGAGAAATACACACAGTAGAGAGGAAGATACACACAGGAGAGAAAAGGATACAAAGAGAAGAGAGGAAGATACAGAAGAGAAGGAGATACACACAGGAGTGGGGGATACACGCAGGAGAGAGGGGGTACACATAAATGCGTTGGATACATGCAGGAGACAGGAAAATACACACAGAAGAGAGGGGAATACATACAGAAGAGGGGGATACACACAGAAGATAGGGAGATACACACAGGAGAGAGGAGTATACACAAAAGAGAGTGGGATATACAAAGGAGAGAGGGGAATACACACAAGAGAGAGGGGCATACACACAGGAGAGAGGGGAATACACACAGGAAAAAGAAAGATACACAAAGAAGAGAGGAGGATACACGCAGGAGAGAGAAGTATACACAGGAGAAAATGGGATACACACAGGAGAGACGAGGATACGCAGAGGAGAGAAAAATACACAAAGGTGAGAAAAAGATGCACACAGGAGAGTGGGGCGTACATACAGAAGAGGGTGGTTACACAAATGAGAGAGGTGGATACACAAAAAATAAAGGGATACACACAGGAGAAAGAAATACACACAAGAGTGAGGGAGATGCACACAGGAGAAAGGAGGATACACACAGGAAAGAGAAGGACACACACAGGAGAGAGGAGCAAATACACAGGAGAGAGGGTTATACACACAGGAGAAAAAAAGATACACACAGGAGAGTGGGGCACACAAACATGAGGGTGGGAAATACACACAAAAGAGAGGAGTATACACAGAGTGGTAGAAGGATACACACAAAAGTGAGGAGGATACACACTGGAGAGAGAAGGATACACACAGGAGAGAGGAAGATACGCACAGAAGAGAAAAAAATACACACAGGAGGAGATACACACAGAAGAGAGGGAGATAGCACAGGAGAGAAGGATACACAAACGAGAGAGGGG
The DNA here is from genome assembly GCA_031835075.1 of Saguinus oedipus. Classification (NCBI taxonomy): domain Eukaryota; kingdom Metazoa; phylum Chordata; class Mammalia; order Primates; family Cebidae; genus Saguinus; species Saguinus oedipus. Next base: position 2,648,465 of record JASSZA010000200.1, read on the forward strand.
ATACACACAGGAGAGAGAAGGGAAAACACAGGAGACTGGAATATATACAGAAGAGAGTAACATAGACAGAAGAGAGGGGATGATACACGCAGGAGAGAGGAAAATTTACACAGGAGAGAGGAGGATACACACAGGAGAGAGTGAAGATAAACACAGGAGAGAGAAGAATACATAAAAAGACAAAATGATACACAGAGGTGAAAGGAAGATACACACAGGAGAGAGAAGGATACACACAGGAGAAAGGGGGATACAGACAGTAGAGAAGGAGATACACACAGGGGGAGGGGATACACACAGGAGAGAGGAGTATACACAAAGGAGAGAAGAGAATACACACAAGAGAAAGGAGGATACACACAAGTGAAGGGAGGATAAAAACAGGAGAGAGGAGGATACACACAGGAGAGAGGGGAATAAACACAGAAAAGAGGACGCACACAACAGAGAGGAGGATACACACAGGAGAGAGAAAGATACACACAGGAGAAGAAAGGATACACACAAAAGAGGGAAGGATACACATAGGAGGAAGGGGGATACACACAGAAGACAGAGGGATACACACAGGGGGACGGAGATAAATACAGGAGAGAGAAGGATACACACAGGACAGTGGAGGACACACAAAGGAGACAGGAGCATAAACACAGGAGAGGGGAATACACACAAAAGAGGAAGATACACACAGAAAAGAGGATAAATACAGGAAATGGGGATACACACAGGAGAGAGGGGCATACACACAGAAGAGAGCAGGATACACACAAAATAGAGGAGGATACACACAGGAGAGAGGGGTACACACAGGAGACGGGGGATAAACACAGGAGAGAAGAAGATACACATAGGAAAGAAGAGGATACACACAGGAGAGAGAAGGATACACACAGGGAAGCGGGATACACACAGAAGAGTGAAGGATACACACAAAAGAAAGAAGGATACACAAAGGAGAGTGAAGGATACCAACAGAAGAGAGAAGGATACACACAGGAGAGAAATAGATACAAACAGGGGAAAGGAGGATACAAACAAAAGTGGGAAGGATAGACATAGAAGAGAGGGGGATACACACAGGAGACAAAGGGATACACATAGGGAGACGGAGATAAATACAGGAGAGAGGAGGATACACACAGGAGAGAGGAGGATACACACAGGACAGTGGAGGATACACAAAAAAGACAGGAGCATACACACAGGAGAGGGGGATACAAACAAAAGAGAAAGATACACACAGAAAAGAGAAGGATACATAAAAAATGGGAATACACACAGGACAGAGGGGCATACACACAGAAGAGAGCAGAATACACATAAAATAGAGGAGGATACACACAGGAGAGAGGGGTACACACAGGAGACGGAGGGATACACAAAGGAAAGAAGAAGATACACACAGGAAAGAAGAGGATACACACAGGAGAGAGAAGGATACACAGAGGGGAAGTGGGATAAACACAGAAGAGGGAAGGATACACACAAAAGAGAGGAGGATACACACAGGAGAGTGAAGGATACCCACAGAAGAGAGGGGGATAAACACAGGAGAGATGGAGTACACACAGGAGAGAAGAGGATACACAAAGGAAAAAGGGATACACACAGGAGAAAAAAGAGGAGGATACACCAAGGAGAGAGGAGGATAAACACAGGAGAGGGAGATACACACAAGAGAGAAGTGCTCACACACAGAAGAGGGGGATACACGCAAGAGAAAAAGGGATAAACACAGGAAAAAAAAGAAAACACACAAGGAAAGACGATCCACACAGGAGAGAGGGGCGTAGACACAGGAGAAAACAGGATATACACAGCAGAGAGTAAGATACACACAGGAGAGAGGAGATACACAAAGGAGAGAAGGGGATACGCACAGGAGAGAGAAGGGATACACACAGGATGGAGGGTGTTACACACAGGAGAAAGGAGGGATATGCAAAGAAGAGAGAAGAGATACCCACAGGAGAGAGGAGGATGCACACAAAAGAGAGGAGGAGACACACAGGAGGAAGAAGGATACACGCAGGAGAGAGGAGAATAAACACAAGATAGAGGGAGATACAAACAGAAGAAAGCAGGATAAAGGCAGGAGAGAGAAGAATACACACACGAGAGAGAAAGATACACACAGGTGAGAGGAGAATACACAGAGAAGAGAGAAGAATACACACAGAAGAGTGGGGGATACACACAAAGAAAAGGGAGATACTAACAAAGGGAGAGAAATAAACACAGGAGAAAGGAGGATACACACAGGAGAGAGGAGGATACACACAGGAGAAAAAAATACACAAAGGAGAAGGGAAACACACAGGAGAGAGGGAGATACACGTGGGGGGAAAGATAAACACAGAAGAGGAGTTATACACACAGGAGAGAGAAAGATACACAGAGGACAGGGGATACACACAGGAAAGAGGGTCTTATGCACAGGAGAGAGAAGAATACACACAGGAGAGAGGGTGAATACAAACAAAAGAGAGGGGGATACACACAGGAGAGTGAAGCGTACACACAGGAGGAAGGGGAATACACACAAAAGAGAGGGGGATACACACAGAGAAAAAAGAATAAATACAAAAGAGAGGAGAATACACACCAAAAAGAGAAGGATCCAGATAGAAGAGAGGAGGATACACGCAGGAGATTGGAGAATACACAGGAGAGAGGAGGATAAACAAAAAAGAAGGGAGGATAAACGCAGGAGAGAGGAGTATACACACGAGAGAGGGAAAATATACAGCGGAGAGAGGAGGATACACACAGGAGTGGCGTGATACACACAGGAGAGAGGAGGGTACACACACTAGAAAGTAGAATACACACAGGAGAAAGGAGGATACACAAAGGAGAGGGTGATACACACAGGAGAGAGGGGGATACACCGAGGAGAAAGATACACAAAAACGAAAGGAGGATACACACAGGAGAGGGAATACACACAAAAAAGGACCATAAACACAGGAGAGGGGGATACACACAAAAGAAAAAAAAATACACACAAAAGAGAGGAGGATACACACAGGACAAAGAGATACACACAGGAGAGTGGGGCATAAACACAGGAGAGAGGAGGATACACACAGCAGAGAGGAGGAGGATAAACAAAGGAAAGAGGGGATACACACAAGAGAGAGGAAGATACAAACAGGAGAGAGGGAAGATACACACAGGAGAGAGGGTGGACACACACAGGAGACAGGGGTGATACACACAGGAGACAGGGATGATACACACAGGAGAGAAAAATATACACACAGAAGAGAGGAGGATACACACAGGAGTAAAGAGGATACACACTGGTTAGAGAAAGATAAACACAGAAGAGGGGGATTCACACAGGAGTGAAAAGGATACACACAGGAAAAAAGAAAATACACAAAGGAGAGAGGAGAATACACACAAATGAGGGAAGGATACACACGGTAGACAGAAGGATAAACACAGGAGAGAGAAAAATACACACAGGAGGAAGTGACAAACACAGGAGCGATGAGGGTTCACATAGGAGAAAAGAGGATACATACAGGAGAAAGACGGACACACACAGGAGAGAGGAGTATACACACAGCAGAGAGGAGGATACACACAGGAGAGAGGGATACACACAGGAAAGGGGCTTACACACAGGAGAGAGGAGGATACACACAGAAGAGAGGGTGAATACACAAAATAGATGGGAAATACACACAGGAAAGTGAAGCATATACACAAGAGGGAGGGGAATACACACAGGAGAGAGGGGGATACACACAGAGAAAAAAGGATAAATACAAAAGAGAGGAGGATACACACCAAAGAAAGAACAATACAGATAGAATAGAGGAGGATACACGCAGAAGATTGGAGAATACACAGGAGAGAGGAGGATAAACACAAGAGAAGGGAGGATACAAGCAGAAGAGAGGAGGATAAACACGAGAGAGGGAAAATATACAGAGGAGAGAGGAGGATACACACAGGAGTGGCGTGACACACACAGGAGAGAGGAGGGTACACACAGTAGAATGTAGAATACACACAAGAGAGAGGAGAATACACAAAGGAGAAAAGGATTCAAACAGGAAAGAGGGGAATACACCGAGGAGAGAGGAGGATACAAAAAGGCGAAAGGAGGATAAACACAGGAGGGGGAATACACACAGAAAAGAAAACCATAAACACCGGAGAGGGGGATATACACAAGAGAAAGGAAAATACACACAAAAGAGAGGGGGATACACACAGAACAGAGAGATACACAGGAGAGTGGGGCGTACACACAGGAGAGAGGAGGATACACACAGCAGAGAGGAGGATACACACAGGAGAGAGTGGATACACACAAGAGAGAGGAAGATACAATCTGGAGAGAGGGAAGACACACACAGGAGAGAGGGTGGCTACACAAAGGAGAGAGGGGTGATACACAAAGAAGAAAAAAAATACACACAAAAGAGAAAAGGATACACAGAGGAGAAAGTGGATACAAACTGGTTAGAGAAAGATACACACAGGAGGGGGGATACTCACAGGAGTGTAAAGGATACACACAGGAAAGGAGAAAATACACACAAGAGGAGGATACACACAAAAGAGAAAAATACACACGGTAGACAAAAGAATATGCACAGGAGAGAGAATACACACAGGAGAGGAATGATACACACAGGAGAGATGAGGGTTCACATAGGAGAAAATAGGATACATACAGGAGATAGACGGATACACACAGGAGAGAAGGGTATACACATAGCAGAGAGGAGGATACACACAGGAGAGAAGGTATACACACAGGAGTGAGGAAGATCCACACAGGACAGAAGGGAATGCAAACAGGAGATAGGTGGATACACAGAGAAGTTGTGCATACACACAGCAGAGAGGAGGATTTATGCAGGAGAGAGGAAAATACACGCAGGAGAGAGAAGGATATACACAAGAGAGAGGGGGATACACACAGGAGAGACGGGAGATACACACGGAGAGTTGTGATACACACAGGACAGTGGAGCATACACACAGGAGAGAGGGGGTAAACACAGGAGAGAAGAGGATACACAAAAACGGGATACACACAGGAGAGTAGGAAATAAACAGAGGAGAGATAAAAATACACACAGAAGAGAAAAAGATAAACACAGGAGAAAGAAATACACATAAAAGAGAGGGGCATACACACAGGAGAGGGTGATACACATAGGAGAGTGAAGCGTAGACACAGGAGAAAGGAGGATACACACAGCAGAGAGGAGGATACACAGAGGAGAGAGAAGATACACAGAGAAGAGAGAAGGATACACACAGGAGAGAAAAGAAATACACACAGGAGAGAGGGGGTTACACAAAGGAGAAAAGAGGGATATGCACAGGAGAGAGAATTGATACCCAAAGGAGAGAGAAGGATACACACAGGAGAGAAAATGACACACACAGGAGACAGGAGAATGCACACAGGAGAGAGAAGGATACATACAGGAAAGAGGAGGAGACACACAGGATAAAGAAGGATACAAGTAGGAGAGAGGAGGATACACGCAGGAGAGAGAAGGATACGAAAAAAAGACAGGAGGATACACACAGGAGAGTGGAGGATACACAGAAAAGAGAGGAGAATACACACAGGAGAGAGAAAAATACACACAGGAGAGAAAATAATACACACAGAAGAGGAGTGATACACGCAGGAGAGAGAAGGGTACACATAGGAGAAAGGGGGATACAAACAGAAGTCAGAAAGATACACAAAAAAGGGGAGGATACACACAGGAAAGAGGGGAACACACCGATGAGAGAAGAGGATACACACAAGAGAGAGGAGGATACACACAGGAGAGGGGGACAGCAACAGAAAAGAGGGGCATACAAACAGGAGAGGAGGATACACACAGAAGAAAGGGGGATATACACAGGAGAGAATAAGATACACACAGGAGAGGGGGACACACACAAAAGGAGGGGCGTACACACAGGAGAAAGAAAAATATGCACAGCAGAGAAAAGAATACACACAGGAGAGAAAGGATACACACAGGAGAGAAAGTATACACACAGGCGAGAGGAGGATACACAGGAGAGAGGAAAATACACACAAAAGAGGGAAGAATACACACAGTAGACAGAAGAATACACAGGGTAGTGGGGGATACACAAAGGAGAGGGGTGATACACACAAAAGAAAGGAGGGTACACACAGGAGAGAAAGGAATACACACAGGAGAGAGGAGGATACACGCAGAATAAGAAGATACACACAGGGAAGAGAAGGATACACACAGGAGAAACGATACACACAAGAGAGAGGGGCATACACACATAAAAGGGTGATAAAGGAGAAAGGTGGATAAACACAGGAGAGAAAAGTATACATACAGGAAAGAATGATACACGAAGGAGAGAGTGGCGTAAACACAGGAGAGAAAAGGATACACACAGGAGAGAGGAGGAAACAAACAGGAGAGAGGGGATAAACACAAAAGAGAGGTATACAAACAGGAGAAATAAGGGATACACACTGAAAAGAAAGGTGTTACACACAGGAGAGAAGGGGAAAACACACAGGAAATCGGAGGGATAAACACAGTAGAGAGAAGGATACAAACAAAAGAGAGGAGGATACACACAAGAGAGAAAAGTATACACACAGGAGAGGGGCATACACAAAAGAGAGAGGGGAATACACACAGAAGCGCTGGATACATACAGGAGACAGGGAAATACACACAGGAGTGAGGGGGATACACACAAGATATGGGGATACAAACAGGAGAGAGGGGGATACACAGAGGAGAGAGGAGGATACACGCAGACGAAAAATGATAAATACAAAAAAGAGGAGGATACACACAAAAAAGAGGAGAATACAGATAGAAGAGAGGAGGATACATGCAGGAGACTGGAGGATACACAAAGGAGAGAGGAGGATACACAAAGGAGAGAGGAGGATACACACAGGAGAGGTGAGGATACACAAAGGAGACAGGAGTATACACACAGAAAAGGGGCATACACACAGGAGAAAGGGAGATTCTCACAGGAGCGTTGGATACATACAGGAGACAGGGAAATACACACAATAGAGAAGTGGATACACACAGAAGAGGCGGATACAAACAAGAGAAAGTGGGATTAACACAGAAGAGGGGGATACACACAGGAGAGATGGAGATCCACACAGAAGAGAGAAGAATACACACAAAAGAGAGGGCGTTACACACAGGACAGAGAAGGTTACGCAGAGAATAGAGGGGAATTCACACAATAGAGAGGGTGATACACACAGCAGAGAGGGGAATACACACAGGAGAGAAAGGCTTACACACTGAAGAGAGCAGGATACACACAAAATAAAGGAGAATACACACAGGAGAGAGGGGGTACACAAAGGAGACAGGGAGGATACACACAGGAGAGAAGAAGATACACACAGGAAAGAAGAGGATACACACAGGAGAGAGAAGGATACAAACAGGGGAAGCGGGATACACACAGAAGATAAAAGGATACACACAGAAGAGAGCAGGATACACACAGGAGAGTGAAGGATATGCACAGAAGAGAGGGGGATACACACAGGAAAGAGAGGGTACACACAGGAGAGAAGAGGATACACACACAAAAAAGGAATACATACAGGAGAGAAGGGAATAAACAGGAGAGAGAGGAGGATACACCAAGGAGAAAGAAGGATAAACACAGAAGAGGGAGATACACACAGGAGAGAGGGTCTTACACACAGAAGAGGGAAATACACACAGGAGAAAAATGGATAAACACAGGAAAGAGGAGGAAACACACAGGAGAAAGAGATACACACAAAAGGAAGGGGCGTAGACACAGGAGATAACAAAATACACACAGCAGAGAGGAAGATACACACAGGAGAGAGGAGATACACAAAGGAGAGAAAAGAATACGCACAGAAGAGAGAAGGTATATACACAGGATGGAGGGGGTTACACACAGAAGAAAGGAGAAATACGCACAGGAGAGAGAAGGGATACACACAGGAGAGAGGAGGATGCACACGGGAGAAAGGGATACACACAGGAGAGAGGAGGATGCACATAAAAGAGAGGAGGAGACACACAGGAGAAAGGAGGATACACGCAGGAGAGAGGAGGTTAAACACAGCATAGAGGGGAATACACACAAAAGAGAGGAGGATACAGGCAAAAGAGAGGAGGATACACACACGAGAGAGAAAGATACACACAGGCGAGAGGAGAATACACAGAGAAGAGAGGAGGATACACACAGGAGAGTGGGGGATACACACAAAGAAGAGGGAGATACTAACAAAGAGAGGGAAATCAACACAGAATAAAAAAGGATACACACAGAAGAAAGGAGGATACACACAGGAGAAAGGAGGATACACAAAGGAGAAAGGAAACACACAGGAGAGAGGGGAATACACACAGGAGAGAGGGGTATACACACAGAGAAAAAAAGGATAAATACAAAAAAGAGGAGGATACACACCAAAAAGAGAAGGATACCGATAGAAGAGAGGAGGATACATGCAGGAGATTGGAGAATACACAGGAGAGAGGAGGATAAAAACATAAGAGGGAGGACATACAAAGGAGAGGGGATACACAGAGGAGAGAGGGGAATACACACAGGCGGGAAAGATAAACACAGAAGAGGGTGAATACACACAGGAGAGAGGGGAATACACACAGGAGAGGGGGATACACACAGGAAAAAGGGTGAATACACAAAAAAGAGGGGGATAAACACAGGAGAGTAAAGCATACACACAGGAGGGAGGGGAATACACACAGTAAAGAGGGGTATACACACAGAGAAAAAAGGATAAATACAAAAGAGAGGAGGATACACACCAAAAAGAGAAGGATACAGATAGAAGAAAGGAGGATACACGCAGGAGATTGGAGAATACACAGGAGAGAGGAGGATAAACACATAAGAGAGGAGGATACACGAAGGAGAGAGGAGGACACACACAGAAGAGAGGGAAAATATACAAAGGAGAAAAGAGGATACACCCAGGAGTGGCGTGATACACTCAGGAGAGAGGAGGGTACACACAGTAGAATGTAGAATACACACAGGAGAGAGGAGGATACACAAAGGAGAGGGGGATACACACAGAAAAGAGGGGGATACACCGAGGAGACTGGAGGATACACAAAGGCGAGAGGAGGATACACACAGGAGAAAAAATACACACAAAAAGAAAACCATAAACACAGGAGAGAGGGGGTACACACAGGAGAGAAGAGGAAACACACAACAAAAGGAATACACACAAGAGGGTAGGGAATAAACAGAGGAGAGAGGAGGATACACACAGGAGAGAGGAGGATAAACACGTAAGAGGGGAGGATACACAAAGGAGACAGGAGGACACACACAGAAGAGAGGGAAAATATACAAAGGAGAAAGGAGGATACACCCAGGAGTGGCGTGATACACTCAGGAGAGAGGAGGGTACACACAGTAGAATGTAGAATACACACAGGAGAGAGGAGGATACACAAAGGAGAGGGGGATACACACAGAAAAGAGGGGGATACACCGAGGAGACTGGAGGATACACAAAGGCGAGAGGAGGATACACACAGGAGAAAAAATACACACAAAAAGAAAACCATAAACACAGGAGAGAGGGGGTACACACAGGAGAGAAGAGGAAACACACAGAAAAAGGAATACACACAAGAGGGTAGGGAATAAACAGAGGAGAGAGGAGGATACACACAGGAGAGAGGAGGATAAACACATAAGAGGGGAGGATACACAAAGGAGACAGGAGGACACACACAGAAGAGAGGGAAATTATACAAAGAAGAAAGGAGGATACACCCAGGAGTGGCGTGATACACTCAGGAGAGAGGAGGGTACACACAGTAGAATGTAGAATACACACAGGAGAGAGGAGGATACACAAAGGAGAGGGGGATACACAGAGAAGAGAGGGGGATACACCGAGGAGAGTGGAGGATACACAAAGGCGAGAGGAGGATACACACAGGAGAAAAAATACACACACAAAAGAAACCCATAAACACAGGAGAGAGGGGGTACACACAGAAGAGAAGAGGAAATACACAAAAAAAAGGATACACGCAGGAGGGTAGGGAATAAACAGAGGAGAGAGGAGGATACACACAGGGGAGAGGAGGATAAACACAGAGAAGGGGTTACACACAGAAGAGGGGGATACACACAGGAGAGAAGATCGTAGACACAGGACAAAGGAGGATACACACAGCAGAGAGGAGAATACACACAGGAGAGAGGAGATACACAGAGGAGAGAGAAGGGATACACACAGGAGAGAGAGGGTTACATACAGGAGAAAAGAGGGATATGCACAGGAGAGAGAATTGATATTCACAGGAGAGAGAAGGATACACACAGGAGAGAAAAGAATACACACAGGAGAGAGGAGAATGCACACAGGAGAGAGAAGGATACATACAGGATAGAGGAGGAGACCCACAAAAGAAAGAAGGATACACGCAGGAGAAAGAAGGATACACACAGGAGAGAGAAAGATACGAACAGGAGAGAGGAGGATACACACAGGACAGGGAGATACACACAGGAGAGTGGGGCGTACACACAGGAGAGAGGAGGATACACAGAGCAGAGAGGAGGATACACACAGGAGAGAGGGGATACACACAAGGGAGAGGAAGATACAAACTGCAGAGAGGGTAGGTACACACAGGAAACAGGGTGGATACACACAAAAGAGAGTGGTGATACACACAGGAGAGTAAAAAGATAAACACAGAAGAGAGGAGGATACACACAGGAGAAAGGAGGATACACACTGGTTAGAGAAAGATACACACAAAAGAGGGGGATACACACAGGAGTGTAAAGGATACACACAGAAAAGAAGAAAATACACACAGGAGAGAGGAGAATACACACAAATGAGGGAAGGATACACACGGTAGACAGAAGGATACACACAGGAGAGAGAAGAATACACAAAGGAGAGGGGTGATACACACAGGAGAGATGAGGGTTCACATAAAAGAAAAGAGGATACATACAGGAGAGAGACGGATACACACAGCAGAGAGGAGTATACACACAGCAGAGAGGAGGATACACACAGGAGAGTGGGTATACACACAGGAGTGAGGAAGATCCACACAGGAAAGAAGGGATTGCAAACAAGAGAGAGGTGGATACACAGAGAAGCTAGGCATACACACAGCACAGGGGAGGATTTACGTAGGAGAGAAAAAAATACACGCAGAAGAGAGGAAGATACACACAAGAGAGAGGAGGATACACACAGAAGAGAGGGGGGATACACATGGAGAGTGGTGATACACACAGGACAGTGGAGGGTACACACAGGAGAGAGGGGGTACACACAGGAGAGAAGAGAATACACAAAGGAAAACGGGATACACACAGGAGAGTAGGGAATAAACAGAGGAGAGAAAAAAATACACACAGGAGAGAGGAGAATAAACACAGGAGAGGGGGATACACAAAGTAGAGAGGGGCATACACACAGGAGAGGGGGATACACAGAGTAGAGTGGGTGGTAGACACAGGAGAAAGTAGGATACACACAGCAGAGAGGAGGATACACACAGGAGAGAGGAGATACACAGAGAAGAGAGGGGGATACACACAGGAGAGAGAAAGGATACACACAGGAGAGAGAAAGGATACACACAGGAAAGAGGGTGTTACACACAGGAGAAAAGAGGGATACGCACAGGAGAGAACTGATACCCACAGGAGAGAGAAGAATACAAACAGGATAGAAATAAATACACAGGGGAGAGGAGAATGCACACAGGAGAAAGAAGGATACATACAGGAGAGAGGAGACACACAGGCGAAAGAAGGATACACGCAGGAGAGAGGAGGATACACACAGAAGAGTGGAGGATACACAGAAAAGAGAGAAGGATACACACAGAAGAGAGAGAAATACACACAGAAGGGAAGAGGATACACAGAAGAGGGGTGATACACACAGGAGAGAAAAGGGCACACATAGGAGAAAGGGAGATACAAACAGAAGTCAGAAAGATACACAAAAAAGAGGGGGATACACACAGAAAAAAGGGGGACACACCGATGAGAGAAGAGGATACACACAGGAGAAAGGAGGATACAAAGAGGAGAGAGGAATAACAACAGGAAAGAGGGGTATACAAACAGGAGAGGAGGATACACACAGGAGAAAGGGAGATATACACAGGAGAGAAAAGAATAAACACAGGAGAGGGGGACACACATAAAAAGAGGGGCGTACAACAAGAGAAAGAAAAATGGCACAACAGAGAAAAGAATACACGAAGGAGAGAGAGGATATACACAGGAGAGAGGAGGATACACAAAAGAGAGGGAAATACACAGAAAAGAGGGAAGGATACACACAGGTTAGTGAGGGATACACAAAGGAGAGGGGTGATACACACAGGAGAGAGGAGGGTTCACACAGGAGAGAGGGGTATACACACAGGATAGATGAGGATACACGCAGCATAAGGGAATACACACAGGAAAAAAAGAGCGATACACACAGGAGAAAAAATACACACAGGAGAGAGGGGCATACACACATAAAAGGGTGATAAACAAAGGAGAAATGTGTATAAACACAGGAGAGAAAAGTATACACACAGGAAAGGGTGATACACACAGGAGAGAGAGGTGTAAACACAGGAGAGGAAAGGATACACACAGGAGAGAGGAGGAAACAAACAGGAGAAAGGGGATACATACAAAAGAGAAGTATACACACAGAAGAAATAGGGGATACACACAGGAAAGAAAGGGGTTACACACAAGAAAAGGAGAAAACACACAGTAGATCGGAGAAAAAACACAGTAGAGAGAAGGATACACACAAAAGAGAGGAGGATACACACAAGAGAGAAAAGTATACACACAGGTAAGAAGCATACACAAAAGAGAGAGGGGGGATACACACAAGTGGGTTGGATACATACAGAATACAGGGAAATACACACCTGAGAGAGGGGGATACACACAAGATATAGGGATACAAACAGGAGAGAGGGGGGATACACACAAAAGAGAGGAGAATACACACAGGAGATAGTTGAATACACACAGGAGGGAGGGGAATACACACAGGAGAGAGGTGGGATACACACGGAGAGTGGTGATACACACAGGACAGTGAAAGGTACACACAGGAGAAAGGGGGTACACACAGGAGAGAAAAGAAAACACACAAAAAAAGGGATACACACAGGAGGGTAGGGAATAAACAGAGGAGAGAGGAGGATACACACAGGAGAGAGGAAGATAAACACAGAGAGGGGGTTACACACAGGAGAGGGGGATACACACAGGAGAGAAGATCGTAGACACATGACAAAGGAGAATACACACATCAGAGAGAAGAATACACAGAGGAGAGAGGAGATACACAGAGGAGAGAGAAGGGATACACACAGGAGAGAGAGGGTTACATACAGGAGAAAAGAGGGTTATGCACAGGAGAGAGAATTGATATTCACAGGAGAGAGAAGGATACACACAGGAGAGAAAAGAATACACACAGGAGAGAGGAGAATGCACACAGGAGAGAGAAGGATACATACAGGATGGAGGAGGAGACCCACAAAAGAAAGAAGAATACACGCAGGAGAAAGGAGGATACACACAGGAGAGTGGAGGATACACAGAGAAGAGAGAAGGATACACACAGGAAAGAGAGAAATTCACATAGAAGAGAACAGTATACACACAGAAGAGGGGTGATACTCACAGGAGAGAGAAGGGTACACAAAGGAGAAATGTGGATCCAAACAGAAGTCAGAAAGATACACAAAGGAGAGGGGGACACACACAGGAAAGAGGGGGACACACCGAGGAGAAAGAATACACAAAGGAGAGATGTGGATACACACAGGAGAGGAGGATAACAACAGGAAAAAGGGGCATACAGACATGTGAGGGGGATACACACAGGAGAAAGAAAAATATACACAGGAGAGAAAATGATACACACAGGAGAGGGGGCACACACAAAAAAAGGGGCGTACACACAGGAGAAAAAAAATACACAGAGCAGAGGAAAGAATACACACAGGAGAGAGAGGATACACACAGGAGAGAAGAGGATACACAGGAGAGAGAAAAATACACACAGGAGACAGAAGGATACACACAGGGTAGTGGAGGACACACAAAGGAGAGGGGTGATACACACAGGAGAGAGGAGTGAACACACAAAACAGAGGGGGATACACACAGGAGAAAGAAGGATACACGCAAGATAAGGGGATACACACAGGGAAGAGAGGGATACACACAGGAGAAAGGATACACACAGGAGAGAGGGACATACACACATAAAAGGGTGATAAACAAAGGAGAAAGGTGGATAAACATAGGAGAGAAAAGTATACACACAAGAAAGGGTGATACTCACAGGAGAGAGTGGCGTAAACACAGGAGAGGAAAGGATACACACAGGAGAGAGGAGAAAACAAACAGGAGGGAGGGGATACACACAAAAGAGGGAGATACACACAAGAGAAATGGGGGATACACACAAAAGAAAAAGGTGTTACACATAGGAGAGAAGGGGAAAACACACAGGAAAGCGGAGGGATAAACACCGTAGAGAGAAAGATACACACAAAAGAGAGGAGGATAAACACAAGAGAGAAAAGTATACACACAGGAGTGGGGCATACACAAAAGAGAGAGGGGGATACACACAGGAGTGTTGGATACATATAGGAGAGAGGAAGATACACACAGGAGAGAGGAGAATACACAGAGGAGATAACAGGATACACACAGGAGGGAGTAGAATACACACAGGAGAGAGGAGAATACACGCAGAGAAAAATAAATAAATACAAAAGAGAGGAGGATACACACAAAAGAGAGGAGGATACAGATAGAAGAGAAGAGGATACATGCAGAAGATTGGAGGATACACAAAGGAGAGAGGAGGATACACACAAAAGAGGTGAGGATACACACAGGATAGAGGAGTATACACATAGAAAAGGGGGATATACTCAGGAGAAAGGGAGACTTTCACAGGAGCGTTGAATACATAAAGGAGACAGGGAAATACACACAATAGAGAAGGGGATACCCACAGGAGAAGTGGATACACACAGGAGAAAGGGGGATTCACACAGAAGAGGGGGATACACACAGGAGAGATGGAGATCCACACAGGAGAGGGGAATACACACAAGAGAGAGGGCGTTACACACAGGACAGAAAAGGTTACGCACAGAATAGAGGGGAATTCACACAATAGAGAGGGTGATACACACAGGAGAGAGGGGAATACACACAGGAGAGAGGGGTATACACACAGTTGAGGGGAATACACAAAAGAGAGAGGGGCATAAACACAGAAGAGAGAAAAGATACACACAGGAGAGAGGAAGATACACACAAAAGAGATGGGGATACACACCAGAAAGAAGAGGAAACACACATGAGAGAGGAAGATACACAGAGGAGAGAGGGGGATACACAATAAAGAGAGGGGATACACACAGGAGGGAGAGAATATACACACAGTATAGAGGAGGATACACACTGAAAAGATGGAAATACACACAGAAGAAAGGAGGATACACAAAGGAGAGAGGAGGATACACACAAAAGAGAGAAGAATACACATAGGAGAGAGGAGGATACACACAGAAGAAAGGGATACACACAGGGGAGGGGGCATATACAAATTAAATGGGGATAAACACAGTAGAAAGGGGGTACACACAGAAGAGAGGAGGATACTCACAGGAAAAGGTGATACAAATAGGAAAGAGAAATACACACAGGTGAGAGGAGGATACACACAGGAGTGAGGGGCATAAACACAGAAAAGTTGGAATACAAAGAGGAGAGAGGGGGATATGCAAGGGAGAAAAAGATACAAACAGGAGAGGGAAGTACACACAGGAGAGAGGGGAATGCACACAGGAGAAAGAAAAATACACACAGGAAAGAGGAAGATAAACACAGGAGAGAGAATGATACACACAGGAGAAGGGAGATACACACAGTAGAGAGGAAGATACACACAGAAAAGAAAAGGATACAGAGAGGACAGAGGAAGATACACACAGAAGAAAATGAGATACACACAGGAGTGGGGAACACACACAGAAGAGAGGGGGTACACACGAAAGTGTTGAATACATGCAGGAGACAGGGAAATACACACAGAAGAGAGGGGGATACATACAGAAGAGGAAGATACACACAGGAGAGAGGGAGATACACACAAGAGAAAGAAGTATACACAGGAGAGATGGGGATACACACAGGAGAGGGGGGAATACACACAAGAGAGAGGGGCATGCACACAGGAGAGTGGAGGATACACACAGGAGAGAGAAAGATACACAAAGGAGAGAGGAGAATACACGCAGGAGAGAGAAGTATACACAGGAGAAATTGGAATACACACAGGAAAGAGAAGGATACACAAAGGAGAGAAAAATACACACAGGTGAGAAAAGAATACACATAGGACAGTGGGGCGAACACACAGAAGAGGAAGGTTACACAAAGGAAAGAGGTGGATACACAAAGAGAAAGAAATACACAAAGGAGAAAGAAATACACACAAGAGCGAGGGAGATGCACACAGGAGAAAGGAGGATACACACAGGAGAGAGGAAGATACATACAGGAGGGTGGAGCATATACACAGGAGAGTGGGTGATACACGGAGGAGAAAGGAAGATACATACAGGAGAGTGGGGCACACAAACATGAGGGTGGGAGATACACACAAAAGAAAGGGGTATACACAGAGAGGAAGAAGAATACACACAGGAGTGAGAAGGATACACACTGGAGAGAGAAGGATACACACAGGAGACAGGAAGATACGCACAGAAGAGGAAAGGATACACACAGTTGAAGGAGATACACACAGAAAAGAGGGTTATAGGCACAGGAGAGAAAAATACACAGACGAGAGAGGGGATACACAAAGGAGAGAGGGAGAAAAACACAGGAGAGCGAGATACATACAGAACAGAGAAGCATAGACAGAGGAGAGAAGATGATACACGCAGGAGAGAGGAGGATACAGACAGGAGAGAGGGTCATACACAGGAGAGAGGGGAGATAAACACAGGAGAAAGAAGAATACATAAAGGAGACAGGAGGATACACAGAGGTAAAAGGAAGATACACACAGGAGAGAGAAGAATACATACAAGAGAAAGGGGGATACAGACAGTAGAGAGGGAGATACACACAGGGGGAGGGGGATACACACAGGAGAGAGGAGTATGCACACAGGAGTGAAGAGAATACAAACAAGAGAGAGAAGGATATACACAGGTGAAGGTAGGATACAAACAGGAGAGAGGAGGATACACACAGGAGAGAGGGGAATAAACACAGAATAGAGGAGGATGCACACAAGAAAGAGGAGGATACACACAGGAGAGAGAAAGATACACACAGAAGAAAGGAGGATACACACAAAAGAGGGAAGGATACACATAGGAGAGAGGAGGATACACACAGGAGAGAGGAGGATACACACAGGACAGTGAAGGATACACAAACAAGACAGAAGCATACACACAGGAGAGGGGGATACACACACACACAAAAAAGATACACACAGAAAAGAGGAGGATACATACAGGGGATAAGGATAAACACAGGAGAGAGGGACATACACACAGAAGAGAGCAGGATACACACTAAATAGAGGAGGATACACACAGGAGAGAGGGAATACACACAGGAGACAGGGGGTATACACACAGGAGAGAAGAGTATACACACAGAATAGAGAAGGATACACACAGGGAAAGCGGGATACACACAAAAGAGGAAAGGATACACACAAAAAAGAGGAGGATACACACAGGAGAGTGAAGGATACCCACAGAAGAGAGGGGGATACACACAGGAGCGAGGGGGTACACAAAAACGCGTTGGATACATGCAGGATACAGGAAACTACACACAGGAGAGAGAGGGATACATACAGAAAAAAGGGATACACAGAGGAGAGAGAAAAATACACACAGGAGAGAGGAGTATACACAGGAGAGAGTGGGATACACACAAGAGAAAGGGGAATACACACAAGAGAGAGGGGCATACACACAGGAGAGAGAAGGAAACACACAGGAGAGAGAAATATACACAAAGGATAGAGGAGGATACACGCAGGAGAGAGAAGTATACACAGGAGAAAGTGGGATACACAAAGGAGAGAGGAGAATACACAAAGGAGAGAAAAATACACACAGGTGAGAGGAAAATACACACAGGAGAGTGGGGCGTACACACAGAAGAGGGGGTTACAAAAAGGAGAAACGTGTATACACAAAGGAGAAAGGGATACACACAGAAAAGGGAAATACACACAGGAGCATGGGGGATGCCCACAGGAGAAAGGGAAATACACACAAGAAAGAGGAGGATACACACACGAGAGAGAATGATACACACAGGAGAGGGGAATACACACAGTAGAGAAACATACACACAGGAGAGAGGAGGATACAGAGAGGAGAGAGGTAGATACACAGAAAAGATGGACATACAAACAGGAGTGGAAGATACACACAGAAGAAAGGGCGTACACACAACAAAGTTGTATACATGCAGGAGACAGGGAAATACACACAGAAGAGAGGGGGATACATACAGAAGTAGGGGATGCACACAGGAGAGAGAAATATACACAAAGTACAGAGGAGGATACACGCAGGAGAAAGAAGTATACACAGGAGAAAGTGGGATACACACAGGAGAGAGGAGGATACACAAAGAAGAGAAAAATACGCACAGGTTAGAGGAGAATACACATAGGAGTGTGAAGCGTACACACAGAAGAGGGGAATTACACAAAGGTGAGAGGTGAATACACAAAATAGAAACGGATACACACAGGAGAAAGAAATACACAAAAGAGCGAGGGAGTTGCACACAGGAGAAAAAAGAATACACACAGGAGAGAGGAGGATACACACAGGAGAGAGGAGCATATACACAGGAGAGAGGGTGATACACAGAGGAGAAAGAAAGATACACACGTGGAGGGAGGCAAGATGGCGTCGTAGAGGTGACTCAGGATTGCAGCTCTCGGTGAAGGCGCAGAGGGTGAGTCCTAGCCGCATTCTCGGATGTTCCTTTTATGCCCACAGAGCGTTGAAAGTCCCAGGTGTGGGAGAGACACGGGACGCTAGCAGCCGGCTAACGCAACCAGCTCCCGCCGCCTCTTCGGCCGGCGCCGCAGCGGGACCCGGCGCGGAACTCACTGGTCTGGGTGCCCTGTTAAACCGGCAATCTGAGATTTGCAAGGGCAGATTGGCATGTCCATCTGATTGAACAGGACTTGGACAATGAGCCAGACCAGGAGTTTCCTGGGAAGCGTGATCTGAGCCGGGGTAGTGGGCAGCAGCACGGGAGATCGCACGGATCCCAGTGCCCTATCGGCAGGCTCCTGGGGCGCCAGTGAGAGAGTCGACCTTTCAGCTTGGGGAGAGGAAGAGAGAGAGAGAGAGAGGACGGACTCTGAGGCAGGGAGCAGGGTGATCGGGCTCGGCGGGTCCCACGCTCACGGGGACAAGCAGGGCGGCGACTGGAGGCGCTTGGGGCTGAGAGTTTTGTTGCCGGCATTTAGGACGGTGCAGCCCGGTCAGGGAGGGGCATCCACCATTCCTGACAAAGTGCACCCCCACTTAAGTACCGCCCAGGACTGACGCAGCCTGCCGTTGCCGAGGCAACCTGCCATAACAGAGAGAGTCCGCCGGGCCGCAACAGGGCGGACCCACCTTAGGAGGTCAGAGCCCCGGCAGGCAAATAGTGAATAGACTGCCACCTAGTGGGGCAGGACAGTGCAACAGATACTCATAAAGAAAGCCCCAACTCCCTGAGACAGAGCATCTAAGGGTGGAAAAAAAAAAAAAGAGTGGTGTTTTATGAGTTCTATTGCAGCAGACATAACCTCCCAACAACCCTGAATGAACAACGGAGCTCACAGCTCAGCACTGGAGCTCCTATAAAGCACAGACTGTCTCCTCAAGCAGCTCCCTGACCTCTGTATATCCAAGGAGTCACCCCAGAAAAGGACTAATCAGACTGACATTTGGCTGGCATCATTCTGGAACAAGGACAGCAGAAAAAGAAACTGATATCATCCCTCACTGTTCTGCAGCTGCTGCAGGTATACCCCAGACAAGCAGGGCCTGGAGTGGACCTCAGCACTCATACAGCAGAGAGGATAGATCATTAGAGGGAAAACTAAGTAACAGAAATACTTCATCATCAACAATCTCAGTGTCCACACAGAGACCCAATTGAAAAATCAGCCACTACTAAGACAACAGGCGGATAAATCCATAAAGATGGGAAGAAACCAGCGCAAAAAGGAGGAAAGCACCCGAAACCAAAACACCTCACCTCCAAAAAAGGACCAAAACTCCTCACCAGCAAGGGAACAAAGCTGGACGGAGAATGAATGTGACGAAATGACGGAATCAGACTTCAGAAAGTGGATAATGAGAAACTTCAGTGAGCTAAAGGAACATGTTCTAAACCAGTGCAAAGAAACTAATAACCTTGAAAAAAGATTTGAAAAAAGATTCGAGGAATTGATAATGAGAATGGACAACTTAGAGAGGAATATGAATGAATTGAAGGAGCTGAAAAACTCAACACGAGAACTTCGCGAAGCATGCACAAGTATCAACAGCCGAATTGACCAAGCAGAAGAAAGAATATCAGAAGTTGAAGATCAACTCAATGAAATAAAACGAGAAACCAAGATTAAAGAAAAAAGCACAAAAAGGAATGAACAAAATCTCCAAGAAATGTGGGACTATGTGAAGAGACCCAACCTACGTTTGATAGGTGTACCAGAATGTGACGAAGAGAATGAATCCAAGCTGGAAAACACTCTTCAGGATATTATCCAGGAAAATTTCCCCAACCTAGCAAGACAGGTCAATACTCAACTCCAGGAAATACAGAGAACACCACAAAGATACTCTGCAAGAAGAGCAACCCCAAGGCACATAATCGTCAGATTCACCAGGGTTGAAACGAAGGAGAAAATACTAAGGGCAGCCAGAGAGAAAGGTCGGGTCACCCACAAAGGGAAGCCCATCAGACTCACAGCAGATCTCTCAGCAGAGACTCTACAAGCCAGAAGAGAGTGGGGGCCAATATTCAACATCCTTAAAGAAAAGAGCTTTCAACCCAGAATTTCATATCCAGCGAAACTGAGCTTCATAAGTGAAGGAAAAATAAAATCCTTCACGAACAAGCAAGTACTCAGAGATTTTGTCACCACTAGGCCTGCTTTACAAGAGCTCCTGAAAGAGGCACTACACATAGAAAGAAACAACCAGTTCCAGCCATCCTAAAAGCATACCAAATGCTAAAGACCATCAACAAAATGAAGAATGTACATGAACCAACGGGCAAAACAGCCAGCTAGCATCAAAATGGAAGTATCAAATTCACACATAACAATATTAACCCTGAATGTAAATGGGCTAAATGCACCAATCAAAAGACACAGACTGGCAAATTGGATAAAAAACCAAAACCCATCGGTGTGCTGTATCCAGGAAACCCACCTCACATGCAAAGTTACACAAAGGCTCAAAATAAAGGGATGGAGGAAGATTTACCAAGCAAATGGAGAGCAAAAAAAAGCAGGAGTTGCAATTCTCATCTCTGATAAAATAGACTTTAAAGTAACAAAGATCAAAAGGGACAAAGAAGGTCATTACATAATGGTAAAAGGATCGATACAACAAGAAGAGATAACGATTCTAAATATATATGGACCCAATGTAGGAGCACCCAGATATATAAGGCAAGTTCTTAATGACTTACAAAGGGACTTAGACTCCCACACAATAATAGTGGGAGACTTTAACACTCCACTGTCAATAGCAGACAGATCAACCAGACAGAAAATTAACAAGGATATCCAGGACTTGAACTCAGACCTGGAACAAGCAAACCTGATAGACATTTACAGAACTCTCCACCCCAAATCCACAGAATATACATTCTTCTCAGCACCACATCACACCTACTCCAAAATTGACCACATAATTGGAAGTAAAGCACTCCTCAGCAAATGCAAAACAACTGAAATCATAACAAACAGTCTCTCAGACCATAGTGCAATCAAGTTGGAACTCAGAATTCAGAAAATAACTCAGAACCGCACAGCTTCATGGAAACTGAACAATTGGCTCTTGAATGTTGTTTGGATAAACAATGAAATGAAGGCAGAAATAAAGAAGTTCTTTGAAACCAATGAGAATGAAGACACAACGTACCAGAATCTCTGGGACACATTTAAAGCAGTCTGTAGAGGAAAATATATAGCAATAAGTGCCCACATGAGAAGAGTGGAGAGATCCAAAATTGACACCCTATCGTCAAAATTGAAAGAGCTAGAGGAGCAAGATCAAAAAAGCTCAAAACCTAGCCGAAGACAAGAAATAACTAAGATCAGAGCAGAACTGAAGGAGATAGAGACAAGAAAAACCCTTCAAAAAATCAATAAATCTAAGAGCTGGTTTTTCGAAAAGATCAACAAAATAGACAGACCACTAGCCAGACTGATAAAAAAGAAGAGAGAGAACAACCAAATAGATGCAATAAAAAACGATAAAGGGGAAATCACCACAGATTCCACAGAAATTCAAACCATCATCAGAGAATACTACAAACAACTCTATGCACATAAACCAGTAAATCAGGAAGAAATGGATAAATTCCTGGATGCCTGTGTCCTCCCAAGCCTAAACCAGGAGGAAGCCGAAACTATGAATAGACCAATAACAAGGTCTGAAGTTGAGGCAGCAATTAAGAGCCTACCACACAAAAAAAGCCCAGGTCCAGATGGGTTCACAGCCGAATTCTACCAGACACACAAAGAGGATCTGGTACCATTCCTTCTGGAACTATTCCAAATAATCCAAAAAGAGGGAACCCTTCCCAAATCATTTTATGAGACCAACATCATCCTGATACCAAAACCTGGCAGAGACTCAACAAGAAAAGAAAACTTCAGGCCAATATCCATGATGAACATAGATGCAAAAATCTTCAATAAAATACTGGCAAACCGATTGCAACAGCACATTAAAAAACTTATCCATCATGATCAAGTAGGATTTATCCCGGGGATGCAAGGCTGGTTCAACATACGCAAGTCTATAAATGTAATTCACCACATAAACAGAAGCAAAAACAAAAACCACATGATTATCTCAATTGATGCAGAGAAGGCATTTGACAAAATTCAACAGCCCTTTATGCTAAAAACCCTCAATAAACTTGGTATTGATGGAACATATCTCAAAGTAATAAAAGCTATTTATGACAAACCAACAGCCAATATCATACTTAATGGGCAAAAACTGGAAGCATTCCCTTTGAAATCTGGCACTAGACAAGGATGCCCTCTCTCACCACTTCTATTCAACATAGTACTGGAAGTTCTAGCCAGAGCAATCAGGCAAGAAAAAGAAATAAAGGGTATTCAAATAGGAAAGGTGGAAGCCAAATTGTCTCTATTTGCAGACGACATGATAGTATACCTAGAAGACCCCATCACCTCAGCCCAAAAGCTCCTGCAACTGATAAGCAACTTCAGCAAAGTCTCAGGATATAAAATCAATGTGCAAAAATCACAAGCATTCCTATACACCAATAACAGACTTAAAGAGAACCAAATCAAGAATGAACTGCCATTCACAATTGCTACAAAGAAATTAAAATACCTAGGAATACAACTCACTAGGAATGTAAGGGACCTCTTTAAGGAAAACTACAAACAACTGCTCAATGAAATAAGAGAGGACACAAACAGATGGAGAAACATTCCATGTTCGTGGTTAGGAAGAATCAATATCGTGAAAATGGCTATACTGCCCAAAGTAATTTACACAATCAATGCTATCCCCATCAAACTACCATTGAATTTCTTCACAGAACTGGAAAAAACCACCATGAATTTCATATGGAACCAAAAAAGAGCCCGCATAGCCAAGTCAATTCTAAGCAAAAAGAACACAGCGGGAGGCATCACGCTACCAGACTTCAAACTATACTACAAGGCTACAGTAATCAAAACAGCATGGTACTGGTACCAAAACAGAGATATAGACCAATGGAACAGAACAGAGGCATCGGAGGCAACACAACACATCTACAACCATATTATCTTTGATAAACCAGACAAAAACAGGCAATGGGGAAAGGATTCCCTATTTAATAAATGGTGTTGGGAAAACTGGCTAGCCATGTGCAGAAAGCAGAAATTGGACCCCTTCCTGACACCTTACACTAAAATTAACTCCAGATGGATTAAAGACTTAAACTTAAGACCCGACACCATAAAAACCCTAGAAGAAAATCTAGGCAAAACCATTCAGGACATAGGAGTAGGCAAGGACTTCATGAACAAAACTCCCAAAGCATTGGCAAGAAAAGCCAAAATAGACAAATGGGACCTAATCAAACTCCACAGCTTCTGCACAGCAAAACAAACAGTCACTAGAGTGAATCGGCAACCATCAGAATGGGAAAAAATCTTTGCAGTTTACGCATCCGACAAAGGGCTGATATCCAGAATTTACAAAGAACTCAAACAGATTTACAGGAAAAATCAAACAAGCCCATTCAAAAATGGGCAAAGGATATGAACAGAAACTTTACGAAAGCAGACATACATGAGGCCAGCAAACATATGAAAAAGTGCTCATCGTCATTGGTCATTAGAGAGATGCAAATCAAAACCACATTGAGATACCATCTCACACCAGTTAGAATGGCGATCATTAAAAAATCTGGAGACAGCAGATGCTGGAGAGGATGTGGAGAAATAGGAACACTCTTACACTGTTGGTGGGAGTGTAAATTAGTTCAACCATTGTGGAAGACAGTGTGGCGATTCCTCAGGGACCTAGAAATAGAAATTCCATTAGACCCAGCAATCCCATTACTGGGTATCTATCCAAAGGACTATAAATCGTTCTACTATGAGGACACATGCACACGAATGTTCATTGCAGCACTGTTTACAATAGCAAAGACCTGGAACCAACCCAAATGCCCAACGATGATAGACTGGACTGGGAAAATGTGGCACATATACACCATGGAATATTATGCAGCAATCAAAAATGATGAATTTGTGTCCTTTGTAGGGACATGGATGAATCTGGAGAACATCATTCTCAGGAAACTGACACAAGAACAGAAAAAGAAATACCGCATATACTCACTCATAGGTGGGTGAGAAAAATGAAAACACGTGGACACAGAGAGACGGTCTACTATACACTGGGGACTGTTGGGGGGAACGGGGGAGGGACAGCGGGGGGGCTGTGGGGATAGCCTGGGGATGAATACAATGTGTGGGTGAAGGGGAGGAAAGCAGCAAAGCACACTGCCATGTGTGTACCTATGCAACTATCTTGCTCGTTCTGCACATGTACCCCCAAACCTATAATGCAATAAAAAAAAAAAAAAAAAGTTCAAAGCTAAAAAAAAAAAAAAAAAAAAAAAAAAAAAAAAAAAAAAGAAAGATACACACAGGAGAGTGGGGCACACAAACATGAGGGTGGGGGATACACACAAAAGAGAGGGGTATACACAGAGTGGTAGAAGGATACACACAGAAGTGAGGAGGATACACACTGGAGAGAGGAGGATACACAGAGGAGAGAGGAAGATACGCACAGAAGAGAAAAGGATACACAGAGGAGAAGAAGATACACACAGAAGAGAGGGGGATAGGCACAGAAGAGAAGGATACAGAGACGACAGAGGGGATACACACAAAATAGAGAAGGAAAAACAAGGGAGAGGGAGATACATACAGAAGAGAGGGGCATAGACAGAGGAGAGGGGATGATACACGCAGGAGAGGAGAATGCACACAGACGAGAGGGGAATAAACACAGAAAAGAGGAGGATGCACACAAGAGAGAGGAGGATACACACAGGAGAGAAGAAGATACCCACAGGGGAAAGGAGGATACACACAGGAGAGAGAAGAATACACACAGGAGAAAGTGGGATACAGACAGTAGAGAGGGAGATACACACAGGGGGGAAACGAATACACACAGAAGAGAGGAGTATACACACAGGAGAGAAGAGAATACACACAAGATAAATGAGGATACACTCAAGTGAAGGAAGGATACAAACAGGAGAGAGGAGGATACACACAGGAGAGAGGGGAATAAACACAGAAAAGAGGAGGATGCACACAAGAGAGAGGATGATACACACAGAAGAGAGGAAGATACACACAGGGGAAAGGAGGATACACACAAAAGAGGGAAGGATACACATAGGAGAGAGGGGGACAAACACAGGACACAGAGGGATACAAACAGGGGGACGGGGATAAATACAGGAGAGAGAAGGATACACACAGGAGAGAGAAGGATACACACAGGACAGTGGAGGATACACAAAAAAGACAGGAGCATACACACAGGAGAGGGGAATACACAAAAAAGAGGAATATACACACAGAAAAGAGGAGGATACATACAGAAAATAAGGATACACACAGAAGAGAGGGGCATACACACAGAAGAGAGCAGGATACACACAAAATAGAGGAAAATACACACAGAAGAGAGGGGGTACACACAGGAGACAGGGGGGATACACACAGGAGAGAAGAAGATACACACAGGAAAGAAGAGCATACACACTGGAGAGAGAAGGATACACACAGAGGAAGAGGGATACACACAGAAGAGGAAAGAATAGACACAAAAAAGAGGAGAATACACACAGGAGAGTGAAGGATACCCACAGAAGAAAGAGGGATATACACAGGAGAGAGGGGGTACACAGAAAAGCGTTGGATACATGCAGGAAACAGGAAACTACACACAGGAGAGGGGGAATACATACAGAAGAGGGGGATACACACAGGAGAGGGGGAGATACACACAGGAGAGAGGAGTATACACAGGAGAGAGTGGGATACACACAAGAGAGAAGGGAATACACACAAGAGAGAGGGGCATACACACAGGAGTGGGGGATACACAGAGAAGAGAGTGGGATATGCACAGGAATGGGAGATACACAGAGGAGAGGGTAGGATACAAAAAGGAGAGAGGGCGATAAACACTGGAGAGGGGTATAAATACAGGAGAGAGGGGCATAGACAGAGGAGAGTGGAGGATACACACAGGAAAGAAAAGGATACACACTGGAGAGAGGATGATACACATAGGAGAGGGAGATACACAGGAGAGAGGGGCATACACACAGAAAAGGGGGATACAAAAAGAAGAAAGGGGGATACACCCAGGAGACAGGAGTATACACACAAGAAAGTGTGATACACACAGGAGAGAGGAGCGTAAACACAGGAGAGAGGAGGAAACAAACAGGAGAGAGGGGATACACACAAGAGAGAGAAAAATACACACAGAAGAAAGGGGTGATACACACAGGAAAGAAAGGTATTACCCAAAGAAGAGAGGGGTGAAAAACACAGGAAAGTGAAGGGATAAACACAGGAGAGAGAAGGACACACACAGGAGCGGGGCATACACACAGAAGAGAGGAAGATACACACAGGAGAGTTGGATACATACAGGAGACAGAGAAATACACACAGGAGAGAGGGAGATACACAGGAGAGTAAGATACACAGTGGAAAGAGGTTATACACACAGGAGAGAGGGAAATACACACAAGAGAGAGGGTCATACACACAGGAGAGAGGAGGATACACATAGGAGAAAAAAATATGCACAAAGGAGAGAGAAGGATACACGCGGGAGAGAGTAGCATACACAGAAGAGAGGAAAGTACACAGAGGAGAGAGGGCATTACACACAGGAGAGAGGGCGGATACACAGAGGAAAGAGAAAGATACACACAGGAGAGAGGAGGATACACACAGGAGAGGGTGGATACACACAGGAGAGTGGAGGATGCACACACAGGAGAGAGGAAGGTTACACACAAGAAAGAGAAGGATACACACAGAAGAAAGTGGGATACATAAAGGCGAGAGAAAGAATACACACAGGGGAGAGAGGCGATACTAACAGGAGAGAGAAGAATACACACCCGAGAGTGGGGCATACACACAGAAGGGAGAAGATACACACTGGAGAGAGTAAGATACACACAAACGGAGGAAGATACGCAAAGAAGAGTGGAAGATACACACAGGAGAAAAGAAGATACACACAGGAGAGAGATGGATACACAAAAGAGAGAGGAGGATACACACAGGAGAGGGCAATACACACAAGAGAAAGAGAAGGATCCACAGAGCAGCTAGGGAAATACACATAAGAGAGGGGTATACACACAGGAGAGAAAAGGATACACGCAGGAGAAAGGAGGATACACGTAGCACAGAGGAGGATACACGCAGGAGAGAGGGGAATACACACAGGAGAGAGAGGGGATACTAACAGAAGAGAGGGGGATACACACCCGAGAGTGGGGCATACACACAGAAGGGAGAAGATACACACTGGAGAGAGTAAGATATACACAAAAGGAGGACGATACGCAAAGAAGAGAGGAGGATACACACAGGAGAAAAGAGGATACACACAGAAGAAAGACGGAAACACAAAAGAGAGAGGAGGATACACACAGTAGAGGGCGATACAAACAAGAGAGAGAGAAGGGGCGACCATTTTGAAGATGGCGTCATAGAGGTGACTCAGGATTGCAGCTCTCGGTGAAGGCGCAGAGGGTGAGTCCTAACCGCATACTCGGATGTTCCTTTTATGCCCACAGAGCGTTGAAAGTCCCAGGTGTGGGAGAGACACGGGACGCTAGCAGCCGGCTAATGCAACCGGCTCCCGCCGCCTCTTCGGCCGGCGCCGCAGCGGGACCCGGCGCGGAACTCACTGGTCTGGGTGCCCTGTTAAACCGGCAATGTGAGATTTGGAAGGGCAGATTGGCATGTCCATCTGATTGAACGGGACTTGGACAATGAGCCAGACCAGGAGTTTCCTGGGAAGCGTGATCTGAGCCGGGGTAGTGGGCAGCGGCACGGGAGATCGCACGGATCCCAGTGCCCTATCGGCAGGCTCCTGGGGCGCCAGTGAGAGAGTCGACCTTTCAGCTTGGGGAGAGGAAGAGAGAGAGAGAGAGGACGGACTCTGAGGCAGGGAGCTGGGTGATGGGGCACGGCGGGTCCCAGGCTCACGGGGACAAGCAGGGCGGCGACTGGAGGCGCTTGGGGCTGAGAGTTTTGTTGCCGGCATTTAGGACGGTGCAGCCCGCTCAGGGAGGGGCGTCCACCATTGCTGACGAAGTGCACCCCCACTTAAGTACCGCCCAGGACTGACGCAGCCTGCCGTTGCCGAGGCAACCTGCCATAACAGACAGAGTACACCAGGCAGCAACAGGGCAGACCCGCGTTAGCAGGTCAGAGCCCCAGCAGGCAAATAGTGAATAGACTGCCACCTAGTGGGGCAGGACAGTGCAACAGATACTCATAAAGAAAGCCCTAACTCCCTGAGACAGAGCATCTAAGGGTGAAAAAAAAAAGTGGTGTTTTATGAGTTCTATTGCAGCAGACATAACCTCCCAACAACACTGAATGACCAACGGAGCTCACAGCTCAGCACTGGAGCTCCTATAAAGCACAGACTGTCTCATGTCTCATCAAGCAGCTCCCTGACGTCTGTATATCCAAGGAGTCACCCCAGTAAAGGACTAATCAGACTGACATTTGGCTGGCATCATTCTGGAACAAGGGCAACAGAAAAAGAAACTGATATCATCCCTCACTGTTCCGCAGCTGCTGCAGGTATACCCCAGACAAGCAGGGCCTGGAGTGGACCTCAGCACTCATACAGCAGAGAGGATAGATCATTAGAGGGAAAACTAAGTAACAGAAATACTTCATCATCAACAATCTCAGTGTCCACACAGAGACCCAATTGAAAAATCAGCCACTACTAAGACAACAGGCGGATAAATCCATATAGATGGGAAGAAACCAGCGCAAAAAGGAGGAAAGCACCCGAAACCAAAACACCTCACCTCCAAAAAAGGACCAAAACTCCTCACCAGCAAGGGAACAAAGCTGGACGGAGAATGAATGTGACGAAATGACGGAATCAGACTTCAGAAAGTGGATAATGAGAAACTTCAGTGAGCTAAAGGAACATGTTCTAAACCAGTGCAAAGAAACTAAGAACCTTGAAAAAAGATTTGAAAAAAGATTCGAGGAATTGATAACGAGAATGGACAACTTAGAGAGGAATATGAATGAATTGAAGGAGCTGAAAAACTCAACACGAGAACTTCGCGAAGCATGCACAAGTTTCAACAGCCGAATTGACCAAGCAGAAGAAAGAATATCAGAAGTTGAAGATCAACTCAAGGAAATAAAACGAGAAACCAAGATTAAAGAAAAAAGCACAAAAAGGAATGAACAAAATCTCCAAGAAATGTGGGACTATGTGAAGAGACCCAACCTACGTTTGATAGGTGTACCAGAATGTGACGAAGAGAATGAATCCAAGCTGGAAAACACTCTTCAGGATATTATCCAGGAAAATTTCCCCAACCTAGCAAGACAGGTCAATACTCAACTCCAGGAAATACAGAGAACACCACAAAGATACTCTGCAAGAAGAGCAACCCCAAGGCACATAATCGTCAGATTCACCAGGGTTGAAACGAAGGAGAAAATACTAAGGGCAGCCAGAGAGAAAGGTCGGGTCACCCACAAAGGGAAGCCCATCAGACTCACAGCAGATCTCTCAGCAGAGACTCTACAAGCCAGAAGAGAGTGGGGGCCAATATTCAACATCCTTAAAGAAAAGAGCTTTCAACCCAGAATTTCATATCCAGCCAAACTGAGCTTCATAAGTGAAGGAAAAATAAAATCCTTCACGAACAAGCAAGTACTCAGAGATTTTGTCACCACTAGGCCTGCTTTACAAGAGCTCCTGAAAGAGGCACTACACATAGAAAGAAACAACCAGTTCCAGCCATCCTAAAAGCATACCAAATGCTAAAGACCATCAACAAAATGAAGAATGTACATGAACCAACGAGCAAAACAGCCAGCTAGCATCAAAATGGCAGTATCAAATTCACACATAACAATATTAACCCTGAATGTAAATGGGCTAAATGCACCAATCAAAAGACACAGGCTGGCAAATTGGATAAAAAACCAAAACCCATCGGTGTGCTGTATCCAGGAAACCCACCTCACATGCAAAGATACACAAAGGCTCAAAATAAAGGGATGGAGGAAGATTTACCAAGCAAATGGAGAGCAAAAAAAAGCAGGAGTTGCAATTCTCATCTCTGATAAAATAGACTTTAAAGTAACAAAGATCAAAAGGGACAAAGAAGGTCATTACATAATGGTAAAAGGATCGATACAACAAGAAGAGATAACGATTCTAAATATATATGGACCCAATGTAGGAGCACCCAAATATATAAGGCAAGTTCTTAATGACTTACAAAGGGACTTAGACTCCCACACAATAATAGCGGGAGACTTTAACACTCCAC
The DNA here is from genome assembly GCA_031835075.1 of Saguinus oedipus. Lineage (NCBI taxonomy): Eukaryota > Metazoa > Chordata > Mammalia > Primates > Cebidae > Saguinus > Saguinus oedipus. Next base: position 2,679,986 of record JASSZA010000200.1, read on the forward strand.
TGTCAATAGCAGACAGATCAACCAGACAGAAAATTAACAAGGATATCCAGGACTTGAACTCAGACCTGGAACAAGCAAACCTGATAGACATTTACAGAACTCTCCACCCCAAATCCACAGAATATACATTCTTCTCAGAACCACATCACACCTACTCCAAAATTGACCACATAATTGGAAGTAAAGCACTCCTCAGCAAATGCAAAACAACTGAAATCATAACAAACAGTCTCTCAGACCATAGTGCAATCAAGTTGGAACTCAGAATTCAGAAAATAACTCAGAACCGCACAGCTTCATGGAAACTGAACAATTGGCTCTTGAATGTTGATTGGATAAACAATGAAATGAAGGCAGAAATAAAGAAGTTCTTTGAAACCAATGAGAATGAAGACACAACGTACCAGAATCTCTGGGACACATTTAAAGCAGTCTGTAGAGGAAAATATATAGCAATAAGTGCCCACATGAGAAGAATGGAGAGATCCAAAATTGACACCCTATCGTCAAAATTGAAAGAGCTAGAGGAGCAAGATCAAAAAAGCTCAAAACCTAGCCGAAGACAAGAAATAACTAAGATCAGAGCAGAACTGAAGGAGATAGAGACAAGAAAAACCCTTCAAAAAATCAATAAATCTAAGAGCTGGTTTTTCGAAAAGATCAACAAAATAGACAGACCACTAGCCAGACTGATAAAAAAGAAGAGAGAGAACAACCAAATAGATGCAATAAAAAACGATAAAGGGGAAATCACCACAGATTCCACAGAAATTCAAACCATCATCAGAGAATACTACAAACAACTCTATGCACATAAACCAGTAAATCAGGAAGAAATGGATAAATTCCTGGATGCCTGTGTCCTCCCAAGCCTAAACCAGGAGGAAGCCGAAACTATGAATAGACCAATAACAAAGTCTGAAGTTGAGGCAGCAATTAAGAGCCTACCACACAAAAAAAGCCCAGGTCCAGATGGGTTCACAGCCGAATTCTACCAGACACACAAAGAGGATCTGGTACCATTCCTTCTGAAACTATTCCAAATAATCCAAAAAGAGGGAACCCTTCCCAAATCATTTTATGAGACCAACATCATCCTGATACCAAAACCTGGCAGAGACTCAACAAGAAAAGAAAACTTCAGGCCAATATCCATGATGAACATAGATGCAAAAATCTTCAATAAAATACTGGCAAACCGATTGCAACAGCACATTAAAAAACTTATCCATCATGATCAAGTAGGATTTATCCCGGGGATGCAAGGCTGGTTCAACATACGCAAGTCTATAAATGTAATTCACCACATAAACAGAAGCAAAAACAAAAACCACATGATTATCTCAATTGATGCAGAGAAGGCATTTGACAAAATTCAACAGCCCTTTATGCTAAAAACCCTCAATAAACTTGGTATTGATGGAACATATCTCAAAGTAATAAAAGCTATTTATGACAAACCAACAGCCAATATCATACTTAATGGGCAAAAACTGGAAGCATTCCCTTTGAAATCTGGCACTAGACAAGGATGCCCTCTCTCACCACTTCTATTCAACATAGTACTGGAAGTTCTAGCCAGAGCAATCAGGCAAGAAAAAGAAATAAAGGGTATTCAAATAGGAAAGGTGGAAGCCAAATTGTCTCTATTTGCAGACGACATGATAGTATACCTAGAAGACCCCATCACCTCAGCCCAAAAGCTCCTGCAACTGATAAGCAACTTCAGCAAAGTCTCAGGATATAAAATCAATGTGCAAAAATCACAAGCATTCCTATACACCAATAACAGACTTAAAGAGAACCAAATCAAGAACGAACTGCCATTCACAATTGCTACAAAGAAAATAAAATACCTAGGAATACAACTCACTAGGAATGTAAGGGACCTCTTTAAGGAAAACTACAAACAACTGCTCAATGAAATAAGAGAGGACACAAACAGATGGAGAAACATTCCATGTTCGTGGTTAGGAAGAATCAATATCGTGAAAATGGCTATACTGCCCAAAGTAATTTACACAATCAATGCTATCCCCATCAAACTACCATTGAATTTCTTCACAGAACTGGAAAAAACCACCATGAATTTCATATGGAACCAAAAAAGAGCCCGCATAGCCAAGTCAATTCTAAGCAAAAAGAACACAGCGGGAGGCATCACACTACCAGACTTCAAACTATACTACAAGGCTACAGTAATCAAAACAGCATGGTACTGGTACCAAAACAGAGATATAGACCAATGGAACAGAACAGAGGCATCGGAGGCAACACAACACATCTACAACCATATTATCTTTGATAAACCAGACAAAAACAGGCAATGGGGAAAGGATTCCCTATTTAATAAATGGTGTTGGGAAAACTGGCTAGCCATGTGCAGAAAGCAGAAATTGGACCCCTTCCTGACACCTTACACTAAAATTAACTCCAGATGGATTAAAGACTTAAACGTAAGACCCGACACCATAAAAACCCTAGAGGAAAATCTAGGCAAAACCATTCAGGACATAGGAGTAGGCAAGGACTTCATGAACAAAACTCCCAAAGCATTGGCAACAAAAGCCAAAATAGACAAATGGGACCTAATCAAACTCCACAGCTTCTGCACAGCAAAACAAACAGTCACTAGAGTGAATCGGCAACCATCAGAATGGGAAAAAATCTTTGCAGTTTACGCATCTGACAAAGGGCTGATATCCAGAATTTACAAAGAACTCAAACAGATTTACAGGAAAAAAGCAAACAAGCCCATTCAAAAATGGGCAAAGGATATGAACAGAAACTTTACGAAAGCAGACATACATGAGGCCAGCAAACATATGAAAAAGTGCTCATCGTCATTGGTCATTAGAGAGATGCAAATCAAAACCACATTGAGATACCATCTCACACCAGTTAGAATGGCGATCATTAAAAAATCTGGAGACAGCAGATGCTGGAGAGGATGTGGAGAAATAGGAACACTCTTACACTGTTGGTGGGAGTGTAAATTAGTTCAACCATTGTGGAAGACAGTGTGGCGATTCCTCAGGGACCTAGAAATAGAAATTCCATTTGACCCAGCAATCCCATTACTGGGTATCTATCCAAAGGATTATAAATCGTTCTACTATAAGGACACATGCACACGAATGTTCATTGCAGCACTGTTTACAATAGCAAAGACCTGGAACCAACCCAAATGCCCAACGATGATAGACTGGACTGGGAAAATGTGGCACATATACACCATGGAATATTATGCAGCAATCAAAAATGATGAGTTTGTGTCCTTTGTAGGGACATGGATGAATCTGGAGAACATCATTCTCAGCAAACTGACACAAGAACAGAAAAAGAAATACCGCATATACTCACTCATAGGTGGGTGAGAAAAATGAGAACACGTGGACACAGAGAGGCAGTCTACTATACACTGGGGACTGTTGGGGGGAATGGGGGAGGGACAGCAGGGGGGGCCTGGGGGGGATAGCCTGGGGATGAATACCAAGTGTGGGTGAAGGGGAGGAAAGCAGCAAAGCACAGTGCCATGTGTGTACCTATGCAACTATCTTGCTTGTTCTGCACATGTACCCCCAAACCTATAATGCAATAAAAATTAAAAAAAAAAAAAATATACCTATACCTGTTCAAATAAAATGTACCTATACCTGTTTAAGTAAAAAAAAAAAAAAAAAAAAAAAAAAAAAAAAAACCCTTCAAAAAATCAACAAATCTAAGAGCTGTTTTTTTTAAAAGATCAACAAAATAGACAGACCACTGGCCAAACTGATAAAAAAGAAAAGAGAGAACAACCAAATAGATGCAATAAAAAACGATAAAGGGGAAATCACCAGAGATTCCACAGAAATTCAAACCATCATCAGAGAATACTACAAACAACTCTATGCACACAAACTAGTAAATCAGGAAGAAATGGATAAATTCCTGGATGCCTGTGTCCTCCCAAGCCTAAACCAGGAGGAAGCCGAAACTATGAATAGACCAATAGCAAGGTCAGAATTTGAGGCAGCAATTAAGAGCCTACCACACAAAAAAGCCCAGGTCAAGATGGGTTCACAGCTGAATTCTACCAGGCACACAAAGAGGATCTGGTACCATTCCTTCTGAAACTATTCCAAATAATCCAAAAAGACGGAACCCTTCCCAAATCATTTTATGAGACCAACATCATCCTGATACCAAAACCTGACAGAGACTCAACAAGAAAAGAAAACTTCAGGCCAATATCCATGATGAAAATAGATGCAAAAATCTTCAATAAAATACTGGCAAATCGATTGCAACAGCACATTAAAAAACTTATCCATCATGATCAAGTAGGATTCATCCCGGGCATGCAAGTCTGGTTCAACATACGCAAGTCTATAAATGTAATTCACCACATAAACAGAAGCAAAAACAAAAACCACATGATTATCTCAAATGACGCAGAAAAGGAATTTGACAAAATTCAACAGCCATTTATGCTAAAAACCCTCAATAAACCTGGTATTGATGGAACATATCTCAAAGTAATAAAAGCTATTTATGACAAACCAACAGCCAATATCATACTTAATGGGCAAAAAGTGGAAGCATTCCCTTTGAAATCCGGCACTGGACAAGGATGCCCTCTCTCACCACTTCTATTCAACATAGTACTGGAAGTTCCAGCCAGAGCAATCAGGCAAGAAAAAGAAATAAAGTGTATTCAAATAGGAAAGGTGGAAGCCAAGTTGTCTCTATTTGCAGATGACATGATAGTATACCTAGAAGACCCCATCACCTCAGCCCAAAAGCTCCTGCAACTGATAAGCAACTACAGCAAAGTCTCAGGATATAAAGTCAATGTTCAAAAATCACAAGCATTCCTATACACCAATAACAAACTTAAAGAGAACCAAATTAAGATCGAACTGCCATTCACAATCGCTAAAAAGAAAATAAAATACCTAGGAATACAACTCACTAGGAATGTAAGGGACCTCTTTAAGGAAAACTACAAACACCTGCTCAACGAAATAAGAGAGGACACAAACAGATGGAAAACATTCCATGTTCGTTGTTAGGAAGAATCAATATCGTGAAAATGGCTATACTGCCCAAAGTAATTTACACATTCAATGCTATCCCCATCAAACTACCATTGAATTTCTTCATAGAACTGGAAAAAACCACCATGAATTTCATATGGAACCAAAAAAGAGCCCGCATAGCCAAGTCAATTCTAAGCAAAAAGAACACAGCGGGAGGCATCACGCTACCAGACTTCAAACTATACTACAAGGCTACAGTAATCAAAACAGCATGGTACTGGTACCAAAACAGAGATATAGACCAATGGAACAGAACAGAAACATCGGAGGCAACACAACATATCTACAACCATATCATCTTTGATAAACCAGACAAAAACAGGCAATGGGGAAAGAATTCCCTATTTAATAAATGGTGTTGGGAAAACTGGCTAGCCATGTGCAGAAAGCAGAAATTGGACCCCTTCTTGACACCTTACACTAAAATTAACTCCAGATGGATTAAAGATTTAAATGTAAGACCTGACACCATAAAAACCCTAGAAGAAAATCTAGGCAAAACCGTTCAGGACATAAGAGTAGGCAAGGACTTCACGACCAAAACACCAAAAGCATTGGCAACAAAAGCCAAAATAGACAAATGGGACCTAATCAAACTCCACAGCTTCTGCACGGCAAAAGAAACAGTCACTAGAGTGAATCGACAACCATCAGAATGGGAAAAATCTTTGCAGTTTACGCATCAGACAAAGGGCTGATATCCAGAATTTACAAAGAACTCAAACAGATTTACATAAAGAAAACAAACAAGCCCATTCAAAAATGGGCAAAGGATATGAACATACACTTTACAAAAGAAGACATACATGAGGCCAACAAACATATGAAAAAGTGCTTATCATCATTGGTCATTAGAGAGATGCAAATCAAACCCACATTGAGATATCATCTCACACAACTTAGAAAGGCGATCATTAAAATATCTGGAGACAGCAGATGCTGGAGAGCATGTGGAGAAATAGGAACACTCTTACACTGTTGGTGGGAGTGTAAATTAGATCAACCATTGTGGAAGACAGTGTGGCGATTCCTCAGGGACCTAGAAATAGAAATTCCATTTGACCCAGCAATCCCATTACTGGGTATCTATCCAAAAGACTGTGAATCGTTCTACTATAAGGACACCTGCACACGAAAGTTGATTGCAGCACTGTTTACAATAGCAAAGACCTGGAACCAACCCAAATGCCCATCGATGATAGACTGGACTGGGAAAATGTGGCACATATACACCACGGAATATTATGCAGCAATCAGAAATGATGAGTTTGTGTCCTTTGTAGGGACATGGATGAATCTGGAGAACATCATTCTCAGCAAACTGACCCAAGAACAGAAAAAGAAATACCGCATATACTCACTCATAGGCGGGTGAGAAAAATGAGAACACATGGACACAGAGAGGCGGTCTACTATACACTGGGGACTGTTGGGGGAAATGGGGGAGTGACAGCGGGGGGGGGCTGGGGGTGATAGCCTGGGGATGAATACCAAGTGTGGGTGACGGGGAGGAAGGCAGCAAAAAACACTGCCATGTGTGTACCTATGCAACTATTTTGCACGTTCTGCACAAGTACCCCAAAACCTATAATGCAATAAAAATTAAAAAAAAAAAAGAAAGGAACAACCAGTTCCAGCAATCCTAAAAGCATACCAAATGCTAAAGACCATCAACAAAATGAAGAATGTACATGAACCAACGGGAAAAACAGCCAGCTAGCATCAAAATGGCAGTATCAAATTCACACATAACAATATTAACCCTGAATGTAAATGGGCTAAATGCACCAATCAAAAGACACAGACTGGCAAATTGGATAAAAAACCAAAACCCATCGGTGTGCTGTATCCAGAAAACCCACCTCACATGCAAAGATACACAAAGGCTCAATATAAAGGGATGGAGGAAGATTTACCAAGCAAATGGAGAGCAAAAAAAGCAGGAGTTGCAATTCTCATCTCTGATAAAATAGACTTTAAAGTAACAAAGATCAAAAGGGACAAAGAAGGTAATTACATAATGGTAAAAGTATCGATACAACAAGAAGAGCTAACGATTCTAAATATACATGGGCCCAATGTAGGAGCACCCAGATATATAAGGCAAGTTCTTAATGACTTACAAAGGGACTTAGACGCCCACACAATAATAGTGGGAGACTTTAACACTCCACTGTCAATAGCAGACAGATCAACCAGACAGAAAATTAACAAGGATATCCAGGACTTGAACTCAGACCTGGAACAAGCAAACCTGATAGACATTTACAGAACTCTCCACCCCAAATCCACAGAATATACATTCTTCTGAGCACCACATCACACCTACTCCAAAATTGACCACATAATTGGAAGTAAAGCACTCCTCAGCAAATGCAAAACAACTGAAATCATAACAAACAGTCTCTCAGACCATAGTGCAATCAAGTTGGAACTCAGAATTCAGAAAATAACTCAGAACCGCACAGCTTCATGGAAACTGAACAACTGGCACTTGAATGTTGATTGGATAAACAATGAAATGAAGTCAGAAATATAGAAGTTCTTTGAAACCAACGAGAATGAAGACACAACGTACCAGAATCTCTGGGACACATTTAAAGCAGTCTGTAGAGGAAAATATATAGCAATAAGTGCCCACATGAGAAGAGTGGAGAGATCCAAAATTGACACCCTATCGTCAAAATTGAAAGACATAGAGGAGCAAGATCAAAAAAGCTCAAAACCTAGCCGAAGACAAGAAATAACTAAGATCAGAGCAGAACTGAAGGAGATAGAGACAAGAAAACCCTTCAAAAAATCTATAAATCTGAGAGCTGTTTTTTCGAAAAGGTCAACAAAATAGACAGACCACTAGCCAGACTGATAAAAAAGAAGACAGATAACAACCAAATAGATGGAATAAAAAACGGTAAAGGGGAAATCACCACAGATTCCACAGAAATTCAAACCATCATCCGAGAATACTACAAACAACTCTATGCACAAAAACCAGTAAATCAGGAAGAAATGGATAAATTCCTGGACGCCTGTGTCGTCCCAAGCCTAAACCAGGAGGAAGCCGAAACTATGAATAGACCAATAACAAGGTCTGAAGTTGAGGCAACAATTAAGAGCCTACCACACAAAAAAAGCCTATGTCCAGATGGGTTCACAGCCGAATTCTACCAGACACACAAAGAGGATCTGGTACCATTCCTTCTGAAACTATTCCAAATAATCCAAAAACAGGGAACCCTTCCCAAATCATTTTATGAGACCAACATCATCCTGATACCAATACCTGGCAGAGACTCAACAAGAAAAGAAAACTTCAGGCCAATATCCATGATGAACATAGATGCAAAAATCTTCAATAAAATACTGGCAAACCGATTGCAACAGCACATTAAAAAACTTATCCATCATGATCAAGTAGGATTCATCCCGGGGATGCAAGACTGGTTCAACATACGCAAGTCTAAATATGTAATTCACCACATAAACAGAAGCAAAAACAAAAACCACATGATTATCTCAATTGATGCCCAGAAAGCATTTGACAAATTTCAACAGCCCTTTATGCTAAAAACCCTCAATAAACTTGGTATTGATGGAACATATCTCAAAGTAATAAAAGCTATTTATGACAAACCAACAGCCAATATCATACTTAATGGGCAAATACTGGAAGCATACCCTTTGAAATCCAGCACTAGACAAGGATGCCCTCTCTCACCACTTCTATTCAACATAGTACTGGAAGTTCTAGCCAGAGCAATCAGGCAAGAAAAAGAAATAAAGGGTATTCAAATAGGAAAGGTGGAAGCCAAATTGTCTCTATTTGCAGATGACATGATAGTATACCTAGAAGACCCCATCACCTCAGCCCAAAAGCTCCTGCAACTGATCAGAAACTTCAGCAAAGTCTCAGGATATAAAATCAATGTGCAAAAATCACAAGCATTCCTTTACACCAATAACAGACTTAAAGAGAACCAAATCAAGAACGAACTGCCATTCACAATTGCTACCAAGAAAATAAAATACCTAGGAATACAACTCACTAGGAATGTAAGGGTCCTCTTTAAGGAAAACTACAAACAACTGCTCAACAAAATAAGAGAGGACACAAACAGATGGAGAAACATTCCATGTTCGTGGTTAGGAAGAATCAATATCGTGAAAATGGCTATACTGCCCAAAGTAACTTGCACAATCAATGCTATCCCCATCAAACTACCATTGAATTTCTTCACAGAACTGGAAAAAACCACCATGAATTTCATATGGAACCAAAAAAGAGCCCGCATAGCCAAGTCAATTCTAAGCAAAAAGAACACAGCAGGAGGCATCACGCTACCAGACTTCAAACTATACTACAAGGCTACAGTAATCAAAACAGCATGGTACTGGTATCAAAACAGAGATATAGACCAATGGAACAGAACAGAGGCATCGGAGGCAACACAACACATCTACAACCATATTATCTTTGATAAACCAGACAAAAACAGGCAATGGGGAAAGGATTCCCTATTTAATAAATGGTGTTGGGAAAACTGGCTAGCCATGTGCAGAAAGCAGAAACTGGACCCCTTCCTGACACCTTACACTAAAATTAACTCCAGATGGATTAAAGACTTAAACGTAAGACCTGACACCATAAAAACCCTAGAAGAAAATCTAGGCAAAACCATTCAGGACATAGGAGTAGGCAAGGACTTCATGAACAAAACACCAAAAGCATTGGCAACAAAAGCCAAAATAGACAAATGGGACCTAATCAAACTCCACAGCTTCTGCACGGCAAAACAAACCGTCACTAGAGTGAATCGGCAACCATCAGAATGGGAAAAAATCTTTGCAGTTTACGCATCTGACAAAGGGCTGATATCCAGAATTTACAAAGAACTCAAACAGATTTACAGGAAAAAATTAAACAAGCCCATTCAAAAATGGGCAAAGGATGTGAACAGAAACTTTACGAAAACAGATATACATGAGGCCAGCAAACATATGAAAAAGTGCTCATCGTCATTGGTCATTAGAGAGATGCAAATCAAAACCACATTGAGATACAATCTCACACCAGTTTGAATGGAGATCATTAAAAAATCTGGAGACAGCAGATGCTGGAGACGATGTGGAGAAATAGGAACACTCTTACACTGTTGGTGGGAGTGTAAATTAGTTCAACCATTGTGGAAGACAGTGTGGCGATTCCTCAGGGACCTAGAAATAGAAATTCCATTAGACCCAGCAATCCCATTACTGGGTATCTATCCAAAGGACTATAAATCGTTCTACTATGAGGACACATGCACACGAATGTTCATTGCAGCACTGTTTACAATAGCAAAGACCTGGAACCAACCCAAATGCCCAACGATGATAGACTGGACTGGGAAAATGTGGCACATATACACCATGGAATATTATGCAGCAATCAAAAATGATGAATTTGTGTCCTTTGTAGGGACATGGATGAATCTGGAGAACATCATTCTCAGCAAACTGACACAAGAACAGAAAAAGAAATACCGCATATACTCACTCATAGGTGGGTGAGAAAAATGAAAACACGTGGACACAGAGAGACGGTCTACTATACACTGGGGACTGTTGGGGGGAACGGGGGAGGGACACCGGGGGGGCTGTGGGGATAGCCTGGGGATGAATACAATGTGTGGGTGAAGGGGAGGAAAGCAGCAAAGCACACTGCCATGTGTGTACCTATGCAACTCTCTTGCTCGTTCTGCACATGTACCCCCAAACCTATAATGCAATAAAAATTAAAAAAAAAAAAAAAGAAGTGATGTTGCATAAAAATACTACTCTATGTAGCTCTTTCTAGTGGAGAGTTCAAATTCTGGACTCACAGAGATAAGTTCGCATATTAGCTCTGCTGCTAATTGACTATGGATACAGAATAAAGTAAAATTTGCTGTTTTTTAAAAAGAGAGAGAGAGAGAGAAGGATCCACAGAGCAAAGAGGGAAATTTACATTAAAGAGAGGTATACACACAGGAGAGAAAAGGATACACGCAGGAGAAAGAAGGATACACGCAGCACAGAGAAGGATACACGCAGGAGAGAGAGGAATACCCATAGGAGAGAGAAAAATACACAAAGGAGAAAAGGGGTATACACACAAAAAAGAGAATAATACACACAGAAGAGAAAAGGATACACACAGTAGAGAGAAGGATGCAGAGAGGATCGAGGGATACAGACAGGTGAGAGAAGGATACACACAGGACAGTGGAGGATACACAAAGGAAACAGGAGCATACACAAAGGAGAGGAAGAAACACACAAAAATTAAAGATACACACAGAAAAGGGAAGGATACATACAGGGGATGGGGATACACACAGGAGAGAGTGGCATACACACAGAAGAGAGCAGGATACACACAAAATAAAAAAGGATACACACAGGAAAGAGAGTGTACACACAAGGGACAGGGGTATACACACAAGAGAAAAGAAGATACACACAGGAAAGAAGAGTATACACAAAGGAGATAGAAGAATACACACAGTGGAAGCGGGATACAAACAGAAGAGAGAAGAATACACACAATATCGCGAAGGATACACACGGGAGTGTGAAGGATACACACAGAAGTGTGGGGGATACAAACAGAAGAAAGGAGGTACACAAAAAAGCGTTGGATACATGCAGGGGACAGAAAACTACACACAGGAATGAGGGGGATACATAAAGAAGAGGGATCCACACAGGAGAGAGGGAGAGACACACAGGAGAGAGGAGTATACCCAGGAAAGAGTGAGATACACACAAGAGAGAGGGGAATACACACAAAAGAGAGGGGCATACACACAGGAGAGAGGGGGATAAACACAGGAGAGAGAAAGATACACAAATTAGAGAGGAGAATACTCGCAGGAGAGAGAAGTATGCACAGGAGAAAGTAGGATACACACAGAAGAGAGAAAAATAAACAAAGGAGAAAAAAATACAGAGGTGAGAGGAGAATACACACAGGAGAGTTGGGCGTACACACAGAAGAGGGGGGTTACACAAAGAAGAGACGTGGATACCCAAAGGAGAAAGGGATACACACAGGAGAGGGAAATACACAGGAGTGTGGGAAATGCACACAGGAGAAAGGGAAATACACACAGGAAAGAGGAAAATACACACACGAGAGAGAATGATACACACAGGAGAAGGGAGATACACACAGTAGAGAGAAAGATACACACAAGAGAGAGGAGGATACAAAGAGGAGAGAGGAAGATACACACAGAAAAGGAGGAGATACACACAGGAGTGAAGGATACACACAGAAGAGAGGGCGTACACACAAAATAGTTGGATACATGCAGGAGACAGGGAAATACACACAGGAGAGGGTAATACATACAGAAGAGAGGGGCATAGACAGAGGAGAGGGGATGATACACGCAGGAGAGAGGAGGATACACACAGGAGAGAGTAGAATTAACACAGAAAAGAGAAGGATGCACACAAGAGAGAGGAGGATATACACAGGAGAGAGGAAGATACACTCAGGGGAAAGGAGGATACACACAGGAGAAAGGGGGATACAGAGAGTATAGAGGAAGATACACAAAGAAGTATGTAAATACACTCAAAAGAGAGAAGTATACACACAGGAGAGAGGTGCATACACGCAGGAGAGAGAAGGATACACACAGGAGAGGTGGGATATACACAGGAGATGGGGGATACACATAGGAGAGAGGAGGATACAAACAGGAAAAAGGGGTATACACACAGTGAAAAAAAATAAATACAGTAGAGAAAAGGACACACACAAACGGGAAGATGATACAAATAGAAGAGAGGAGGATACACTCAGGAGAGAGAACGATACACACAGGAGAGGGGGAGTACACACAGGAGGAATGGGGATACATACACAAGGAGGGGGATACCCACAGGAGAGAGGAGAATACACACAAGTCAGAGGAGGATACACACAGGAGAGAAAAGGATACACACAGGAGACGGTGTGGTACACAAAGGAGAGTGGGGGATACACACAGGAGAAAGAAGGATACAAACAGGAGAGTGTGGCATACACACAAGAGGGAGGGGCATACACACAGGAGAGAGGAGGGTACACACAGGAGAGAGAAGGCTACACACAGGAGAGAGGAGTATCCACAAAGAAGAGAGGGAAACAAACAAGAGAGAGGGGGATACACAGGCGATGGGGATACACACAAAAGACGGTGTGATACACACAGGAAAGAGGGGAATACACAAAAAAGAGAAGAATACACACAGGAGAGAGTGGTATAAACAAAAAATAGAGGAGAATACACACAGGAGAGAGGGGGGATACACACAGGAGAGAGGGAGATACCCACAGGAGAGTGGGGCATACACACAGGAGGGAAGGTAATACAAAAGAGAGAGAAGGATACACACAGGAAGACAAGAATAAATACAAGAGAGAGAAGGATACACACAAAAGACTTTAGGATACAGACAGAATAGAGGATGATATACGCAGGAGACAGGAGGATACACACAAAAGAAAGGGGGAAAAAACACAGGAGAGTGGGGGATACACACATGTGGAGGGGGATACACACAGATGGGATAAAGATACACACAGGAGAGAGGAAAATACCCAAAGGAGAGAGGAGCATACACAAAAAAGATATGGGCATACACACAGGAGAGGAAGATACACACAGGAGAATGGGGCATACACACAGGAAAGGAAGGATACACAGAAAGAGGGGAATACACATAGGAGAGAGGGGCATACACACAGGAGAGAGGAAAATACACACAGGATAGAGAAGAATACACACAATAGAGAGGGAGATACACAGGGTAGAGAGGGTGTATACACATAGAAGAGAAGAAGATACACACAGAAAAGAGGAAGATACACACAGGAGAGAGGAAGATACACACAGGGGAGAGATGGATACACACAGGAGAGAAAAGGATACACACAAAAGAGAAAAAAATACAAAGAGGAGAGAGACGGATACACACAAATGAAAGGAGGATACACACAGGAGAGAGGCAGATCAAGACAAAAGAGGGGGATACACACAGGAGGAATGGGGATACACACAGGAGGAGGGGGATACACACAGAAGAGAGGAGGATACACACAGGCTAGAGGGGGATACACACAGGGCGAGGAGACTACACACAGGAGAGTGGAGGATACAAACAACAGACAGAAGGATACGCACAGGAGAGAAGAGAATACACACATGACAGAGGATGATACACAAAGGAGAGGGGGAAAAACACAATAGAGAGAAGGATATATACAGGGGAGAGGGATACACACAGAAGTGGGGGGATTTACACAGGAGAAATGGGGATCTACAGAGGAGAGGGGGATACACAATGAGAAGAGGAGCATACACACAGGAGAGAGGAGGATACACACAGGAGAGAAGGGGATACACATAGGAGAAAGGGGGATAAACACAGGAAAGTGAAGCATACACACAGGATGGAGGGGTATACACACAGGAGAGAGGGGCATACACACAGGGTAGAGAAGGATAGACACTGCAGAGAGGAGGATACACACAGGAGAGAAAAAATACAAACAGGAGAAAGGATACACACAGGTGAAAGTAGGATACACACAGGAGAGAAATGGATACACACAGAAGAGAGGGAAATACATCCAGAAGAAATGGAGATACACACAGGGGTAAAGGGATACACACAGGAGAGAGGGGATACAGGCAAAAAAGAGGAGGATGCACACAGGAGAAATGGGGATACACACAGGAGAGAGGGAAATACACACAGAAGAGGTGTGATACACACCAAAGAAAGGAGGATACACACAGCAGAGAAAAGGATATACACAGGAAAGATAAGAATACACAAAGAAGATGGGGATACAAACAGGATGAAGTAGACACACGGAAAACAGAAAAGGATACAAAAGAGAGAGAAGAATACACACAGGAGATGGGAATACACACAAGAGAGAGGGACATACACACAGGAGAGGGTGATACACACAGGAGAAAGAAGGATACACACAGTTGAGAGAAGAATACACCGAAGAGGGGGATACACACAAGAGAGAGGGGCATACACACAGGAGAGAGGAAGATACACACAGGGGAAAAAAAGGATACACACAAAAGAGGGAAGAATACACATTGGCGAGAGAGTGATACACACAGGACACAGAGGGATACAAACAGGTGGACAAGGATAAACACAGGAGAGAGGAGGATACACACAGGAGAGAGGAGGATACACACAGGACAGTGGAGGATACACAAAGGAGACAGGAGCATACACACAGGAGAGGGGGATACACAAAAATGAGAAAGATACACACAGAAAAGAGGAGGATACATACAGAAAATGGGGACACACACAGGAGAGAGGGGCATACACACAGAAGAGAGCAGGATACACACAAAATAGAGGATGATACACACAGAAGATAGGAAGTACACACAGAAGACAGAAGGGATACACACAGGAGAGAAGAAGATACACACAGAAAAGAAGAGGATACACACAGGAGAGAGAAGGATACACACAGGAGAAGAGGGATACACACAGAAGAGAGAAGAATACACACAAAAGAGAGGAGGATACACACAGAAGAGTGAAGGATACCCACAGAAGAGAGAGGGATACACACAGGAGAGAGGGCATACACACAAAAGCGTTGGATACATTCAGATACAGGAAACTACACAATAGAGAGAGGGGAATACATACAGAAGAGGGGGATACACACAGGAGAGAGGGAGATACACACAGGAGAGAGGAGTATACACAGGAGAGGGTGGGATACACACAAGATAGAGGGGAATACACACAAGAGAGAGGGGCATACACACAGGAGTGGGGGATACACAGAGAAGAGAGTGGGATACACAAAGGAGAGAGGGCGATAAACACTGGAGAGGGGTATAAATACAGGAGAGAAAGGCATAGACAGAGGAGAGTGGAGGGTACACACAGGAGAGAAAAGGATACACACTGGAGAGAGAAGGATACACATAGGAGAGGGAGATACACAGGAGAGAGGGTCATACACACAGAAAAGGGGGATACACAAAAGAGAAAAGGGGATACACCCAGTAGACAGGAGTATACACACAAGAAAGTGTGATACACACAGGAGAGAGGGGCGTAAACACAGAAGAGAGGAGGATACACACAGGAGAGAGAAGGAAACAAACAGGAGAGAGGGGATACACACAAGAGAGAGAAGGATACACACAGAAAAAAGGGGTGATACACACAGGACAGAAAGGTGTTACCCACAGAAGAGAGGGGTGAAAAACACAGGAAAGTGGGGGGATACACACAGGAGAAAGAAGGATACACAAAGGAGTGGGGCATACACACAGAAGAGAGGGGGATACACACAGGAGAGTTGGATACATACAGGAGACAGAGAAATACACACAGTAGAGAGGGAGATACACACAGGAGAGTGGGATACACAGCGGAGAAAGGTTATACACACAGGAGAGAGGGAAATACACACAAGAGAGAGGGGCATACACATAGGAGAGAGGAGGATACACTTAGAAGAGAGGAAGATACACAAAGGAGAAAGAAGGATACACGCAGGAGAGAGGAGTATACACAGAATACAGGGGAGTACAAAGATGAGAGAGGGCATTACACACAGGAGAGAGGGCGGACACACACAGGAGAGAGAAAGATACACACAGGAGAGAGGAGGATACACACAGGAGAGGGTGGATACACACAGGAGAGTGGAGGATACACACAGGAGAGAGGAAGGTTACACACAAGAAAGAGAAGGATACACACAGAAGAAAGTAGGATACATAAAGGCGAGAGAAAGAATACACACAGGGGAGAGAGGGGATACTAACAGGAGAGAGAAAGATACACAACTGAGAGTAGGGTATACACACAGAAGGGAGAAGATACACACTGAAGAGAGTAAGTTACACACAGAAAAAAAAGATACGCAAAGAAAAGAGGAGAATACACACAGGAGAAAAGAGGATACAAACAGGAGAGAGACAGATACACAAAAGAGAGAGGAGGATACACACAGGAGAGGGTGATACACAAAAGAGAGAGAGAGAAAGATCCACAGAGGAGAGAAAGAAATACACATAAGAGAAGGGTATACACGCAGGAGAGAAAAGGATACACGCAGGAGGAAGGAGGATACAAGCAGCACAGAAAAGGATACACGCAGGAGAGAGGGGAATACACACAGGAGAGAGAAAAATACACACAGGAGAGAAGGGGGATACACACAAGAGAGAGAATGATACACACAGAAGAGAAAAAGATGCACACAGTAGAGAGGAGGATACACAGAGGAGCGAGGGATACACACAGGTGAGAGGAGGATACACACGGGAGAGAGGAAAGTACACACAAAGAAGGGGGGATACACAGAGAAGGGAGTGGAATAAACAAAAAAGAAAGGAATACACACAGGAAAGGGAAATACACACAGGAGCGAGGGGGATGCACCAGGAGTAAAGGAAATACACAAAAAAACATGAAGATACACATGGGAGCGAGAAAAACACACACAGCAGATGGGGGATACACACAGGAGAGAGGAAGATACACACAGGAGAGAGAAGTATACACAGAGGAGAGAGGAAGATACACACAGAAGAGAAGAGGATACACACTGGAGTGGGGGATGTACACAGAAGACAAAAGGATACGAAAAAGAGAGGGAAATACACAGAGGAGAGAGTGGGATACACAGAGGAGAGAGGGGAATAAACACAGGAGAGGGGGACACATACAGGAGAGAGGGTCATAGACAGAGGAGAGAGGATACACGCAAGACAGAAGAAAATACACACAGGAAAGAGGGGATTCACACAAGAGAGAGGAAAATACACACAGGAAAGAATAGGATACACACAGGAGAGAGGAGAATACACCTAGGAGGGGGAGATACACACAGGAGAGAGGCGCATACACAGAAAAAAAGGAGATACACACAGTAGAAAGGGGGATACACACAGGAGAGAGGAGGATAAACACAGGAGAGAGGAGGAAACAAAACAAAGAGAGGGAATACACACAGCAGAAAGGGGTGATACACACAGGAAAGAAAGGTGTTACCCACAGGAGAGATGGGGGAAACACACAGGAAAGCGGAGTGATACACACAGGAGAGAGCAAAATACACACAGGAGAGGGGCATACACACAGGAGAAAGAAGAATACACACAGGAGAGATGGATACATGCAAAAGACAGGGAAATACACACAAGAGCGAGGGGAAAACACACAGGAGAGAAGGATACACACAGGAGAGAGGGTATACACACAGGAGAGAGGGTATACACACAGAAGAGGGGATACACAGGAGAGAGGGAGATCCAAACTGGAGAGAGGGGAATACACACAAGAGAGAGGGTCATACACACAGGAGAGAGGGGGATACACATATTAGAGAGGAAGATACACAAAGGAGAGAGGAGGATATACGCAAAAGAGAGGAGTATACACAGGAGATAGGGGAATACACAGAGGAGAGATGGTGTTACACATAGGAGAGAGGGCGGATACACACAAGAGAGAGGGTGGATACACACAGGAGAGAGGAGAATACACACAGGAGAGATGAAGATACACACAAGAGAGGGGCGGATGCACACAATAAAGAGGGGGATACACACACAAGAGGGTAGGATATACAAAGGCAAGAGAAGAGATACACACAGGGGAGAGGAGAAATACTAACAGAAGAGAGGAGAGAGTTGGGCATACTAAGGAGAGTTCGGCATACTAAGAGAAGTGAGAGGCTACAGACTGGAGAGAGTGAGATACACACAGAAGGAGAAAGATACGCACAGTAAAGAGAAGGATTCACACAGAAGAAAGAAAGATACAAACAGGAGAGAGACGGATACACAAAAGAGAGACGAGCATACACACAGGAGAGGGCGATACACACATGAGAGAGGGGATCCACATAGAAGAGACGAAATACACATAGGAGAGAGGGATATACACACAGGAGAGGGGTATACACATGAGAGAGAAGAATACACGCAGCACAGAGGAGGATACCTGCAGGAGAGAGGTGAATAAACACAGGAGACAGAAAAATAAACACAGAAATAAAGGGGGATAAACACAAGAGAGAGAATGATACACACAGAAGAGAAAATAATACACACAGAAGAGAAAAGAACACACACAGGAGCGAGGGGGATACACACAAAAGAGAGGGGTATACACAGGAGAGAGGGAAGATACACACAGAAGAGAGGGGTATACACAAAGGTGAGAAGAATACACAAATAAGAGAGATGCATAAACACAGGAGAGAGAAAAGATACACACAAAATAGAGGAGGATACACATAGATGAAAGAAGGACACACAGAGGAGACGGCAATACACAGAAGAGAGAGGGGGATCCACACAGGAGAGAGGGAAATACACATAGGAAAGAGGCATATACACACAAATGAGGGGAATACACAAAGGAGAGAGAAGGATGCACACACGTGAGAGAAGAATACACACAGGAAAGGGTGATACACACAGGAGAGAGGTGCATAAACACAGGAGAAAGGAAAATACACACAGAAGAGAGGACGAAACACAGGAGAGAGGAGAAACACACAAGAGAGAGGGGGATACACACAGGAGAAAGCGGGGTACACACAGAAAAGAAAGGTGTTACACACAGGAGAGGGGGGAAACACACAAGAAAGCGGAGGGATACACGCAGGAGAGAGGAGGATACACGCAGGAGACAGGAGAATACACACAGGAGAGAGGAGTATACACAAAGGAAAAGGGTACACACAGAGGAGAGAGGGGAATACACACAAGAGAGTTGCATACATACAGGAGAAATAAAAATATACACAAGAGAGAGGAGGATAAACACAGGAGATGAGAATACACACAATAGAGAGGGTCATAAAGACAGGAGAGAGGGAAATTCATATAGAAGAGAGGAAGATACACAAAAAAGAGAGGAGGATACACGCAAGAGAGAAGAGTATACACAGGGGAGAGGTTAATACGCAGAGGAGAGAGGGCGTTACACACAAGAGAGAGGGTGGATACACACAGGAGAGAGGAGGATACACACAGGAGAGATGAAGATACACACAAAAGAGAGGAGCATACACACAGGAGAGAGAATGATATGCATAGGAGAGACGGGAATTCAAAAAATAGAGAGGGGGATACACACAGGTGAGGAAAATACACCAAAAAAGTGAGGGGCATACACACAGGAGAGGGAAAAGATACACACAGGAGAGAGGAAGATAAACACAAAAAAGAGGGAGATAAACACAGGAGAGAGAAGGGATACACAAAGTTAAGAAAAAGATACACACAAGAGAGAAGAAGATAAAAACAAGAGAGGAGGATACACACAGGAGGGTGAAGGATACACAGAGCAGAGAGAAGGATACACACTGTAGAGGGGAATACACACAGAAGAGAGGGGCATACACAAAGGAGAGAAAAGGATACACACATTATGCAGGAGGATACACACAGGAGAGAGGAAGATACACACAAGAGAGGGAGGAAACACACGGAAGAAAAGAAAATACACACATTAGGGAGGAGGATACACACAGGAGACAGGAGGATACACACAGAATAGAAAAGGATACACACAGGAGAAAGGAAGATACACACAAGAGGGACGATGATACTCACAGGAGAGAGAAGGATCCCCACAGGTGAAAGGAGGATACACAGAGAAGACAAAATGATACACGCAGGAGACAGTAGAATACACACAGGGGCAGGAAGATACACACAGGAGAGACGAGGATACACACATTAGAGAGGAATATACACACATGACAGAAGAGAATACACAAAAAAGACAAAGGCATACACAAAGGAGAGGCTGATACCCACTGGATAGAGGGGGATACACACAGGAAAAAAAGAATATACGCAGAAGAGGGGGATACACACAGGAGAGAGGGGGAAACACACAAAAGAGAGAAGAATACAGAAAAAAGAGAATAGGATACACACAGGAGAGAAAATGATACAAACAAAAGAGAGGAGGATACACACGTGAAAGAAGGATACACACAGGAGAGAGAAGGATACACACAGGAGAGAGGGGAATACACTCAGGAGAGTCGGGATACAAACAGGGGAGTGTGGCATCCACAAATGGGGAGGGGGATACACACAGGAGAGAGGAGGATACACACAAGTAAAAGGAAAATAAACACAAGAGAAAAAAGGATACACACAGAAATGGGGGATAAACGCAAAATAGAGAAGGATAAACACAGCAGAGTGGAGGATACACACAGAAGAGAGGAGGATACACATAGGAGAGAGGAGGATACACATAGGAGAGAGGAGGATACACAAATGAGAGGGGAAGATACACACAGGAGAGAAGAGAATACACAAAAGAGACAAAGGCACACAAAGGAGAGACTGATACACACAGGATAGAGGGGGATACACACAGGACACAAAGGATATACGCAGAAGAGTGGGATACACACAGGAAAGAGGGGCAAACACACAGAAGAGAGAAGAATATACACAGAATAGAGCAGGATACACACAATAAAGAGGAGGATACACACAGGAGAAAGAAGGTGTACACACAAGAGAGAAGAAGGTACACACAGGAGAGAGGAGGTTACACACAGGAGAGAGGATGATACACACAAAAAAGAGGAGGATACAGAAAGGAGACAGGAGGATACACAAAGGAGAGAAAATGATGCAAACAGGAGAGAGGAGGATACACACGTGAAAGGATGATACACACAGGAGAGAGGGGAATACACTCAGGAGAGTGGGGGATACAAACAGGAGAGTGTGGAATACACAAAGTGGAAGGGGAATACACACAGAAGAGAGAAGCATACACACAAGAGAGAGGAAAATACACACAGGAGAATGGAGGATACACACAAGAATGAGGTGGATAAAGCAAAAGAGAGAAGGATAAACACAGCAGAGTGGAGGATACACACAGGAGAAAGGAGGATACACAAATGAGAGGGGAAGCACACAGGAGAAAGGGGGATACAAACAGGCGAGGGGAAAACACAAAGGATTAGGAAGGATACACAAAAAAAGAGAGTGGGATACACACAAAAGAGATGAGGATACAGAAAGGAAAGAGGGGAATACACACAGAACAGAAAATGATACAAACAGGAGAGAGGAGGATACACATGTGAAAGGAGAATACAAACAGGAGAGAGGAGGATACACACAAAAGGGAGGGGTATACACTCAGGAGAGTGGGGGATACACTCAGGAGAGTGGGGGATACAAACAGGAGAGTGCAGCATACACAAAGGGAAAGGGGAATACACACAGGAGAGAGGAAGATACACAAAACAGAGAGAAAAATACACACAGGAGAAAGGAGAATACACACAGAAATGAGGGGGATAAACGCAAAATAGAGGAGGATAAACACAGCAGAGGGTAGGACACACACAGGAAGGAGTGGGATACACACAGGAGAAAGGGATACACACAGAAGAGAGGGGCATACACAGAGGAAAGAGGACGGTAAACACAGGAGAGAGGAATAATACACAGAGGAGAGAGAGGATACACACAGGAAAGTGGGGCATACACATAGAAGAGAGGGGGATACACACAGAAAACAGGGAGATACCCACAGGGGGAGAAGGATAATGACAAGAGGGAGGAGGATACACACAAAATAGAATAGATACAGATAGAATAGAGAAAATTACACGCAGGCGAGAGGAAAATTCACACAGGAGAGAGGAGAATACACACAGAAAAGAGGAGGATACACGCAGAAGAGAAGAGGATACACACAGTGAAGAAAAGGAATACACACAGGAGAGGGGGATACAAACAGAAGAGAGGAGCATACAAACAGGTGAGAGGAGTATACACACAGGAGAGAGGAGAATACACACAGGTGAGAGGAGGATACCCACAAAAAAGAGGGGGATAAACACAGGAGAGAGGGTGATACACACAGAAGAGGGGTGATACACACAGGAACGGGAAGGGTACACAGAGGAGAGAGGAAGATACACAAAAGAGAAAAGAGGATACACAAAAAAGAGGGGGATACACACAGGAGAGAGGGTGATATACCAAAAAGAGAGAAGGATACACACAGGAGAGAAAAGGATACACACAGGAGAGGGGAAACCACACAAGAGAAAGGGGGATACACAAAGGAGAGAGGAGAATACACACAAGAGAGAAGAATACACACAGGAGAGAGGGGCGTACACACAGGAGAGAAATGGATACACACAGTAGAGAGGAGAATACACAGAGGAGAGAGGGGATACCCACAGAATAGTGGAGGATACACATAGAAGAGAGGGGGGATACACACGGAAAGAGGGGAGATACACACAAGAGAGAAGGGGAATACATCCAAAAGAGTGGAGGAATACACACAAGAGAGAGGAGGATACACATAGGAGAGAGCAGGATACACACAGGAGAGAGGAAGATACACACAGGAATAAAACTACAAACAGGATAGAGGAGAATACACACAGGAGAGAGAAGGATACACACAAAATAGAGAAGGATACACACATAAGACAGAAGGATACACACAGGAGAGAGAAAGATAAACACAGGAGAGAGGTGATACACACATGAGAAAAAAAAGTACACACCTGAGAGAGGAAGATACACATAAATGAGAGAAAGATACATAGAAGAGAGAGGGGGATACACACAGGAGAGTGGTGATACACACAGGAGACATGGGCAGACACACAGGAGAGAAAAGGAATCACACAGGAGAGAGGAGGATACACACAGGAGAGGAAGATACACAAATTAGAAAGGAGAATGCACACAGGAAAGGGGATACACACAGAAGAAAGAAGGATAAAGACAGGAGAGGGGGGATACACACAAGAGATGGGGATACACACAGGAGAGAGGATGATACACACATGAGAGAGAAAAATACAAAGAGGAGAGAGGGGATACACACAGGAGAAAAGGAAAGTACACACAGGAGAAAAAGTGGTTACACACAGGAGAGAGAAGGAAAACACACAGGAGAGAGGAGAAATACACACAGGATAAAGGAATATACACGCAAGAGAGAGAAAAATACACACAGGAGAAAAAAGGATACACAGAAGAGAGAAGGATACACAAAGAAGAGAGGGGCATGCACACAGGAAAAAAGGATACACACAGGAGAAAATAGAATTCACACAAGAAAGAAAATGATCCATACAGAAGAGAGGGATACACAAAGCAGAGAGGGGCATACACACAGTAGCAAAGAAGATACACACAGGAGAGAAGATACAAGTACAAGAGAGGGGATACACAATGGACAGAGGGTGATACACACAGAAGAAAGGGGAATACACACAAGAGAAAAAGGAATTACACACAGGAGAGAGGGGAGAAACACACAGGAGAGAGGAGTGATACACAGAGAAGAAAAGAAGATACACACAAGAGAGTAGAAAATACACACAGGAGAGAGGAGGATGCACACAGGAAAGAGGAGGATACACACAGGAGAGAAGAGGATACACAAATGAGAGAGGAGAATACACAGAGAAGAAAGGAGGATACACACAGGAGAGGGGCATACACACAGGAGAAAGGGGATACAAACAAGAGATTTGGATACACGCAGAAGACAGGGTAATACACACAGGAGAGAGGGGGATACAGAAAGGAGAGAGGGAAATACATACAGAAGAAAGAAGAATACACACAAGACAGAGGGGCATAGAAACAGTAGAGAGGAAAATACACACAGGAGAGAGCGGGATACACACAGGAGAGAGGGGGATACAAACAAGAAAGTTCGGAATACACACAGGAGGGAGGGGGATACACAGAGGAGAGAGAAGAATACACACAGAAGGAGGGGAATACACACAGGAGAGAGGAAAATACACACAGGAGAGAGGAGGATACACACAGGAGAAAGAAGGATTCACAAAAAACAGGGGAAATACACAGGAGAGAGGAGGATACAAACAGGCGAGAGGGATACACACAGGAGACGGGGAAGTACACACAGGAGAGAGGGGGATACACACAGGAGAGGAGGACACACATAGGAGAGAGGTGCATACACGCAGGAGAGAAAAGAATACACATAGGAGAGGGGGATGCACACAGGAGATGGGGGATACACACAGGAGAGAGGCGTATACAGACAGTGAAAGAAGGATGAATACAGGAGAAAGGAGGATACACACAAAACGGAAGATGATACAAAGAGAAGAGAGGAGGATACACGCAGGAGAGAGGAGGATACACACAGGAGAGGGGGAAATACATACAGGAGGAATGGGGATTCACACAAAAGGAGGGGGATACCCACAGGAGTGAGGAGAATACACACAAGCCAGAGAAGGATACACACAGAAGAGAAAAGAATACACACAGGAGACGGTGTGGTACACAAAGAAGAGTGGGGGATACACACAGGAGAAAGGGGGATACAAACAGGAGAGTGTGGCATACACACAAGAGGGAGGGGGATACACACAGGAGAGAGGAGGATACACACAGGAGAGAGAATGCTACACACAGGAGAGAGAAGTATACGCAAAGAAGAGAGGGAAACAAACAAGAGAGAGGGGGATACACACAGGAGACGGTGTGATACACAAAGGAAAGAGGGGAATACACGATAAAGAGAAGAATACATACAGGAAAGAGTGGTATAAACAAAAACAGAGGAGGATACACACAGGAGAGAGGGGGGATACACACAGGAGAGAGGGGGTACCCAAAGGAGAGTGAGGCATACACACAGGAGGGAAGTTAATACACACAGGAGAGAGAAGGATACACACAGGAAGACAAGAATAAATACAAGAGAGAGGAGGATACACACAAAAGACTGGAAAATACAGACAGAGTAGAGGATGATATACGCAGGAAAGAGGAGGATACACACAGGAGAGAGAAGGATACACACAGGAGAGAGGAAGATACACGCAGAAGAGAGAAGGATACACACAGGAAAGAAAGGGATACACACAGGAGAGGGGGATACACACAGGAGATAAGAAAATACACACTGGAGAGAGTAACATACACACAAAAGACAAGAGAATACACACAGGAGAGAGGGGAAATACACACAGAATAGTGGAAGATACACACAGAAGAGAGGAGAATACACACAGGAGAGAGGATGATCCACACAAATGAAAAAAGGGTACACACAGCAGAGAGGAGGATACACACAGAAGAGAGGGGAAAATACACAGGAGAGTGAAGGATACACACATGTGGAGGGGGATACACACAGGAGGGATAAAGATACACACAGGAGAGAGGAAAATACACCAAGGAGAGAGGAGCATACACAAAAAAGACATGGGCACACACACAGGAGAGGAAGATACACACAGGAGAATGGGGGATACACCCAGGAAAGGCAGGATACACAGAAAGAGGGGGATACACAAAGGAGAGAGGGGCATACACACAGGAGAGAGGAGGATACACACAGAATAGAGAAGACTACACACAATAGAGAGAAAGATACACAGGGTAGAGAGGGGGTATACACACAGAAGAGAAGAAGATACACACAGAAAAGAGAAAGATACACACAGGAGAGAGGAGGATACACACAGGGGAGAGATGGATACAAACAGGAGAGAAAATGATACACACAAAAATGAAAAAAAAATTACAAACAGGAGAGAGAAGGATACACACAGGTATCTTCTCCTGTGTGTATCCCCTTCTCTCCTGTGTGCATCTTCCACTCTTTTGTGTGTATCCTTCTCTCTCCAGTGAGTATCCTCCTCTCTCCTGTGTTTATACTCCTCTCATCTGTGTGTATCGCAGAAGAGATGAGTATAAAAACAAAAGAGGGGCACACACAGAAGAGAGGCAGATAAAAACAAAAGAGGGGTATACATACAGGAGGAATGGGGATACACACAGGGGGAGGGGAATACACACAGGAGAGAGGAGGATACACACAAGAGAGAGGAGGATACACACAGAAGAGAGGGGATACACACAGTACGAGGAAAATACACACGGGAGAGTGCAGGATACAAAGAGCAGACAAAAGGATACGCACAGAAGAGAAGAGAATACACACATGACAGAGGAGGATACACAAAGGAGAGGGGGAAAAACACAGTAGAGAGGGGAATATACACAGGCGAGAGGGATACACACAGAAGTGGGGGGATGCACAAAGGAGAAATGGGGATCCACAGAGGAGAGGGAAATACACAATTAAAAAAGGAGCATACACACAGGAGAGAGGAGGATACACACAGGAGAGAAGGGGGATACACATAGGAGAAAGGGGGATAGACACAGGAGAGTGGGGCATACACACAGGATGGAGGGGGATACACACAGGAGAGAGGGGGATATGCACAGGGGAGGAAGGATAAATACAGGAGGGTGGATGGTACACAAAAAAGAGAGGAGGATATAGACAAAAGAGAGGACGATAAACGCTGGAAAGAGGAGGATACACACAGGAGCGAGAATGATACACAGAGGAGAGAGAAAGATACACGCAGGAGAGAGAAAAATACACAAGGGAGAGTGGGGGATACACACAGAATAGGGCGATACACACAGAAGAGAGGAGTATAAACACAGGAGAGAGGAGGATACTCACTGGAGAGAGAAGGATACACACAAAAGAGTGGAAGATGCAAGATGGCGTCGTAGAGGTGACTCAGGATTGCAGCTCTCGGTGAAGGCGCAGAGGGTGAGTCCTAGCCGCATTCTCGGATGTTCCTTTTATGCCCACAGAGCGTTGAAAGTCCCAGGTGTGGGAGAGACACGGGACGCTAGCAGCCGGCTAACGCAACCAGCTCCCGCCGCCTCTTCGGCCGGCGCCGCAGCGGGACCCGGCGCGGAACTCACTGGTCTGGGTGCCCTGTTAAACCGGCAATCTGAGATTTGCAAGGGCAGATTGGCATGTCCATCTGATTGAACAGGACTTGGACAATGAGCCAGACCAGGAGTTTCCTGGGAAGCGTGATCTGAGCCGGGGTAGTGGGCAGCAGCACGGGAGATCGCACGGATCCCAGTGCCCTATCGGCAGGCTCCTGGGGCGCCAGTGAGAGAGTCGACCTTTCAGCTTGGGGAGAGGAAGAGAGAGAGAGAGAGAGGACGGAATCTGAGGCAGGGAGCAGGGTGATCGGGCTCGGCGGGTCCCACGCTCACGGGGACAAGCAGGGCGGCGACTGGAGGCGCTTGGGGCTGAGAGTTTTGTTGCCGGCATTTAGGACGGTGCAGCCCGGTCAGGGAGGGGCGTCCACCATTCCTGACAAAGTGCACCCCCACTTAAGTACCGCCCAGGACTGACGCAGCCTGCCGTTGCCGAGGCAACCTGCCATAACAGAGAGAGTCCCCCGGGCCGCAACAGGGCGGACCCGCCTTAGGAGGTCAGAGCCCCGGCAGGCAAATAGTGAATAGACTGCCACCTAGTGGGGCAGGACAGTGCAACAGATACTCATAAAGAAAGCCCCAACTCCCTGAGACAGAGCATCTAAGGGTGGAAAAAAAAAAAAAAAGAGTGGTGTTTTATGAGTTCTATTGCAGCAGACATAACCTCCCAACAACCCTGAATGAACAACGGAGCTCACAGCTCAGCACTGGAGCTCCTATAAAGCACAGACTGTCTCCTCAAGCAGCTCCCTGACCTCTGTATATCCAAGGAGTCACCCCAGAAAAGGACTAATCAGACTGACATTTGGCTGGCATCATTCTGGAACAAGGGCAGCAGAAAAAGAAACTGATATCATCCCTCACTGTTCTGCAGCTGCTGCAGGTATACCCCAGACAAGCAGGGCCTGGAGTGGACCTCAGCACTCATACAGCAGAGAGGATAGATCATTAGAGGGAAAACTAAGTAACAGAAATACTTCATCATCAACAATCTCAGTGTCCACACAGAGACCCAATTGAAAAATCAGCCACTACTAAGACAACAGGCGGATAAATCCATAAAGATGGGAAGAAACCAGCGCAAAAAGGAGGAAAGCACCCGAAACCAAAACACCTCACCTCCAAAAAAGGACCAAAACTCCTCACCAGCAAGGGAACAAAGCTGGACAGAGAATGAATGTGACGAAATGACGGAATCAGACTTCAGAAAGTGGATAATGAGAAACTTCAGTGAGCTAAAGGAACATGTTCTAAACCAGTGCAAAGAAACTAAGAACCTTGAAAAAAGATTTGAAAAAAGATTCGAGGAATTGATAACGAGAATGGACAACTTAGAGAGGAATATGAATGAATTGAAGGAGCTGAAAAACTCAACACGAGAACTTCGCGAAGCATGCACAAGTATCAACAGCCGAATTGACCAAGCAGAAGAAAGAATATCAGAAGTTGAAGATCAACTCAATGAAATAAAACGAGAAACCAAGATTAAAGAAAAAAGCACAAAAAGGAATGAACAAAATCTCCAAGAAATGTGGGACTATGTGAAGAGACCCAACCTACGTTTGATAGGTGTACCAGAATGTGACGAAGAGAATGAATCCAAGCTGGAAAACACTCTTCAGGATATTATCCAGGAAAATTTCCCCAACCTAGCAAGACAGGTCAATACTCAACTCCAGGAAATACAGAGAACACCACAAAGATACTCTGCAAGAAGAGCAACCCCAAGGCACATAATCGTCAGATTCACCAGGGTTGAAACAAAGGAGAAAATACTAAGGGCAGCCAGAGAGAAAGGTCGGGTCACCCACAAAGGGAAGCCCATCAGACTCACAGCAGATCTCTCAGCAGAGACTCTACAAGCCAGAAGAGAGTGGGGGCCAATATTCAACATCCTTAAAGAAAAGAGCTTTCAACCCAGAATTTCATATCCAGCGAAACTGAGCTTCATAAGTGAAGGAAAAATAAAATCCTTCACGAACAAGCAAGTACTCAGAGATTTTGTCACCACTAGGCCTGCTTTACAAGAGCTCCTGAAAGAGGCACTACACATAGAAAGAAACAACCAGTTCCAGCCATCCTAAAAGCATACCAAATGCTAAAGACCATCAACAAAATGAAGAATGTACATGAACCAACGGGCAAAACAGCCAGCTAGCATCAAAATGGCAGTATCAAATTCACACATAACAATATTAACCCTGAATGTAAATGGGCTAAATGCACCAATCAAAAGACACAGACTGGCAAATTGGATAAAAAACCAAAACCCATCGGTGTGCTGTATCCAGGAAACCCACCTCACATGCAAAGATACACAAAGGCTCAAAATAAAGGGATGGAGGAAGATTTACCAAGCAAATGGAGAGCAAAAAAAAGCAGGAGTTGCAATTCTCATCTCTGATAAAATAGACTTTAAAGTAACAAAGATCAAAAGGGACAAAGAAGGTCATTACATAATGGTAAAAGGATTGATACAACAAGAAGAGATAACGATTCTAAATATATATGGACCCAATGTAGGAGCACCCAGATATATAAGGCAAGTTCTTAATGACTTACAAAGGGACTTAGACTCCCACACAATAATAGTGGGAGACTTTAACACTCCACTGTCAATAGCAGACAGATCAACCAGACAGAAAATTAACAAGGATATCCAGGACTTGAACTCAGACCTGGAACAAGCAAACCTGATAGACATTTACAGAACTCTCCACCCCAAATCCACAGAATATACATTCTTCTCAGCACCACATCACACCTACTCCAAAATTGACCACATAATTGGAAATAAAGCACTCCTCAGCAAATGCAAAACAACTGAAATCATAACAAACAGTCTCTCAGACCATAGTGCAATCAAGTTGGAACTCAGAATTCAGAAAATAACTCAGAACCGCACAGCTTCATGGAAACTGAACAATTGGCTCTTGAATGTTGATTGGATAAACAATGAAATGAAGGCAGAAATAAAGAAGTTCTTTGAAACCAATGAGAATGAAGACACAACGTACCAGAATCTCTGGGACACATTTAAAGCAGTCTGTAGAGGAAAATATATAGCAATAAGTGCCCACATGAGAAGAGTGGAGAGATCCAAAATTGACACCCTATCGTCAAAATTGAAAGAGCTAGAGGAGCAAGATCAAAAAAGCTCAAAACCTAGCCGAAGACAAGAAATAACTAAGATCAGAGCAGAACTGAAGGAGATAGAGACAAGAAAAACCCTTCAAAAAATCAATAAATCTAAGAGCTGGTTTTTCGAAAAGATCAACAAAATAGACAGACCACTAGCCAGACTGATAAAAAAGAAGAGAGAGAACAACCAAATAGATGCAATAAAAAACGATAAAGGGGAAATCACCACAGATTCCACAGAAATTCAAACCATCATCAGAGAATACTACAAACAACTCTATGCACATAAACCAGTAAATCAGGAAGAAATGGATAAATTCCTGGATGCCTGTGTCCTCCCAAGCCTAAACCAGGAGGAAGCCGAAACTATGAATAGACCAATAACAAGGTCTGAAGTTGAGGCAGCAATTAAGAGCCTACCACACAAAAAAAGCCCAGGTCCAGATGGGTTCACAGCCGAATTCTACCAGACACACAAAGAGGATCTGGTACCATTCCTTCTGAAACTATTCCAAATAATCCAAAAAGAGGGAACCCTTCCCAAATCATTTTATGAGACCAACATCATCCTGATACCAAAACCTGGCAGAGACTCAACAAGAAAAGAAAACTTCAGGCCAATATCCATGATGAACATAGATGCAAAAATCTTCAATAAAATACTGGCAAACCGATTGCAACAGCACATTAAAAAACTTATCCATCATGATCAAGTAGGATTTATCCCGGGGATGCAAGGCTGGTTCAACATACGCAAGTCTATAAATGTAATTCACCACATAAACAGAAGCAAAAACAAAAACCACATGATTATCTCAATTGATGCAGAGAAGGCATTTGACAAAATTCAACAGCCCTTTATGCTAAAAACCCTCAATAAACTTGGTATTGATGGAACATATCTCAAAGTAATAAAAGCTATTTATGACAAACCAACAGCCAATATCATACTTAATGGGCAAAAACTGGAAGCATTCCCTTTGAAATCTGGCACTAGACAAGGATGCCCTCTCTCACCACTTCTATTCAACATAGTACTGGAAGTTCTAGCCAGAGCAATCAGGCAAGAAAAAGAAATAAAGGGTATTCAAATAGGAAAGGTGGAAGCCAAATTGTCTCTATTTGCAGACGACATGATAGTATACCTAGAAGACCCCATCACCTCAGCCCAAAAGCTCCTGCAACTGATAAGCAACTTCAGCAAAGTCTCAGGATATAAAATCAATGTGCAAAAATCACAAGCATTCCTATACACCAATAACAGACTTAAAGAGAACCAAATCAAGAATGAACTGCCATTCACAATTGCTACAAAGAAAATAAAATACCTAGGAATACAACTCACTAGGAATGTAAGGGACCTCTTTAAGGAAAACTACAAACAACTGCTCAATGAAATAAGAGAGGACACAAACAGATGGAGAAACATTCCATGTTCGTGGTTAGGAAGAATCAATATCGTGAAAATGGCTATACTGCCCAAAGTAATTTACACAATCAATGCTATCCCCATCAAACTACCATTGAATTTCTTCACAGAACTGGAAAAAACCACCATGAATTTCATATGGAACCAAAAAAGAGCCCGCATAGCCAAGTCAATTCTAAGCAAAAAGAACACAGCGGGAGGCATCACGCTACCAGACTTCAAACTATACTACAAGGCTACAGTAATCAAAACAGCATGGTACTGGTACCAAAACAGAGATATAGACCAATGGAACAGAACAGAGGCATCGGAGGCAACACAACACATCTACAACCATATTATCTTTGATAAACCAGACAAAAACAGGCAATGGGGAAAGGATTCCCTATTTAATAAATGGTGTTGGGAAAACTGGCTAGCCATGTGCAGAAAGCAGAAATTGGACCCCTTCCTGACACCTTACACTAAAATTAACTCCAGATGGATTAAAGACTTAAACGTAAGACCCGACACCATAAAAACCCTAGAAGAAAATCTAGGCAAAACCATTCAGGACATAGGAGTAGGCAAGGACTTCATGAACAAAACTCCCAAAGCATTGGCAACAAAAGCCAAAATAGACAAATGGGACCTAATCAAACTCCACAGCTTCTGCACAGCAAAACAAACAGTCACTAGAGTGAATCGGCAACCATCAGAATGGGAAAAAATCTTTGCAGTTTACGCATCCGACAAAGGGCTGATATCCAGAATTTACAAAGAACTCAAACAGATTTACAGGAAAAAAACAAACAAGCCCATTCAAAAATGGGCAAAGGATATGAACAGAAACTTTACGAAAGCAGACATACATGAGGCCAGCAAACATATGAAAAAGTGCTCATCGTCATTGGTCATTAGAGAGATGCAAATCAAAACCACATTGAGATACCATCTCACACCAGTTAGAATGGCGATCATTAAAAAATCTGGAGACAGCAGATGCTGGAGAGGATGTGGAGAAATAGGAACACTCTTACACTGTTGGTGGGAGTGTAAATTAGTTCAACCATTGTGGAAGACAGTGTGGCGATTCCTCAGGGACCTAGAAATAGAAATTCCATTTGACCCAGCAATCCCATTACTGGGTATCTATCCAAAGGATTATAAATCGTTCTACTATAAGGACACATGCACACGAATGTTCATTGCAGCACTGTTTACAATAGCAAAGACCTGGAACCAACCCAAATGCCCAACGATGATAGACTGGACTGGGAAAATGTGGCACATATACACCATGGAATATTATGCAGCAATCAAAAATGATGAGTTTGTGTCCTTTGTAGGGACATGGATGAATCTGGAGAACATCATTCTCAGCAAACTGACACAAGAACAGAAAAAGAAATACCGCATATACTCGCTCATAGGTGGGTGAGAAAAATGAGAACATGTGGACACAGAGAGGCGGTCTACTATACACTGGGGACTGTTGGGGGGAATGGGGGAGGGACAGCAGGTGGGGGGCTGGGGGGGATAACCTGGGGATGAATACCAAGTGTGGGTGAAGGGGAGGAAAGCAGCAAAGCACACTGCCATGTGTGTACCTATGCAACTATCTTGCTCGTTCTGCACATGTACCCCCAAACCTATAATGCAATAAAAAAAAAAAAAAAAAAAAAAAAAAAAAAAAAAATAAAGCTTGTACCAAACAATAAAAAAAAAAAAAAAAAAAAAAAAAAAAAAAAAAAAAAAAAAAAGAGTGGAAGATGCACATAGGAGAGAAGGGGATACACACAGGAGAGAGGGGGATACATGGAAAAGAAAATAGGATACACACAGGAGAGAAAATGATACACACAGGAGATGGAAATACACAGGAGAGAGAGGCATACACACAGGAGAGAGTGATACACACAGGAGAAAGGGGGATACACACAGCAAAGAGAAGAATACACACAGGACAGAAGGATACACACAGGAGAGAAAGGCATACACACAGGAGAAAGGAGAATACACACAGCAGAGATTAGGATTCACACAGAAGAGAGGGGATAAACACAGGAGAAAGAAGAACACACACAGGAGAAAGGGGGGATACACACAGGAGAGACGGTGGATACACAAAAAAGAAAGGGGGGATACACAGAGGAATGATGAGAGATACACACAGGAGAGAGGAGCATACACACAAGAGAGAGGACCATACACACAGGAGAGGGATAGATACACACAGGAGAGAAGGATAAACACAGTAGAGAGGAAGATACACACAGGAAAAAAGAGGATACACAGAAAATAGAAAATGATACACACAGGAGACCGAAAAATACACACAGAAGACAGAAAAATAAACAAAGGAGATGGGAATACACACAGGAGAGAGAAAAGATACACATAGGAGACAAGGATACACAAAGAAGGGAGTTGGATACACACAGGAGAGAGGGGGTTACACACAGGAGATAGGGGAATACACACAAGAGAGATGGGCATACCCACAGAAGAAAGGAGAATACACAAAGGAGAGAGGGAGATACACACAGGAACAAGGGGGAAACAAACAGGAGGGTGCGGCATAAACACAGAAGGGAGGGGGATACACACAGGAGAGAGGAAGATACACACAAAATGGAAAATAATACATACAGGAGACAGAAAAATACACACAGGAGAGAGGTGGATAAACACAAGAGAGGGAAATACACACAGGAGAGAAAAAAACATACAAGAGACAGGGATACACAAAGAAGAAAGTTGGATACACACAGGAGAGAGGGGAATACACACAGGAGACAGGAAAATACACACAAGTCAGAGGGGCATACCCACAGGGGAGAAGAGACTACACAACGGAGAGAAGGAAATACACAAAGGAAAAAGGGGGATACAAACCGGAGAGTGTGGCATACACACAGAAGAAAGGGGGATACACACAGGAGAGAGGAGGATGCACACAGGAGAGAAAAGGCTACACAAAGGAGAGAGGAGGATACACAAAGAAGAGGGAAAAACACACAAGAGAGAGGGGATACACACAGGAGAGAGGAGGATACACATAGAAGAGTGGAGGATATACAAAGGAGAGAGGAGAATACACACAGGGGAGAGAATAATACACACAAGAGAGGGGGATACACACAGGATAGAAAAGGTTACACACAGGAGAGAAGAGGATATACACAGGAGAAAGGATGATACACATAGAAGAGAGAAGAATACACACAAGAGAGGGGTATACACACGGGATAGAAAAGAGTACACATCGGAGAAAGGAGGATACACACAGGAGAGATGAGGATATAGAAAGAAGAGGGGGAAACACAAAAGAGAGAGGAAGATACAAACATGCGAGTGGGATAAACACTGGAGACGGTGGTATATACACAAAAGAGAGGGGGATACACAAAAAAAAGAGGATGATACACAGAGGAGAGAGGAGTCTACACACTGCAGAGAGAAAGATACACAAAGAAGAGAAGGAAACACACGAGAGAGGGTGATACACACAGTCGTTGTGGATAAACACTGGAGACGGTGGGATAAACATAGGAGAAAGGCAAATACACAAAACAGAGGAGATTACACACAGAAGAGAGGTGTATACAAACAAAATAGGTGAGGATACACACAAAAGAGAGGAAAGATAAACATAGGAGAGGGGGGATACACACAGGAGAGTGGGGCATAAACACAGGAGGGAAGGGGATATACATAGCAGAGAGGGGAATACACACAGTGGGAGTAGAATAAATACAGCAGAACAGAGACATCGGAGGCAACACAACACATCTACAACCATATTATCTTTGATAAACCAGAAAAAAACAGGCAATGGGGAAAGGATTCCCTATTTAATAAATGGTGTTGGGAAAACTGGCTAGCCATGTGCAGAAAGCAGAAACTGGACCCCTTCCTGACACCTTACACTAAAATTAACTCCAGATGGATTAAAGACTTAAACGTAAGACCTGACACCATAAAAACCCTAGAAGAAAATCTAGGCAAAACCATTCACGACATAGGAGTAGGCAAGGACTTCATGAACAAAACACCAAAAGCATTGGCAACAAAAGCCAAAATAGACAAATGGGACCTAATCAAACTCCACAGCTTCTGCACGGCAAAATAAACAGTCACTAGAGTGAATCGGCAACCATCAGAATGGGAAAAAATCTTTGCAGTTTACGCATCTGACAAAGGGCTCATATCCAGAATTTACAAAGAACTCAAACAGATTTACAGGAAAAAAACAAACAAGCCCATTCAAAAATGGGCAAAGGATATGAACAGAAACTTTACGAAAGCAGACATACATGAGGCCAGCAAACATATGAAAAAGTGCTCATCGTCATTGGTCATTAGAGAGATGCAAATCAAAACCACATTGAGATACCATCTCACACCAGTTAGAATGGCGATCATTAAAATATCTGGAGACAGCAGATGCTGGAGAGGATGTGGAGAAATAGGAACACTCTTACACTGTTGGTGGGAATGTAAGTTAGTTCAACCATTGTGGAAGACAGTGTGGCGATTCCTCAGGGACCTAGAAATAGAAATTCCATTAGACCCAGCAATCCCATTACTGGGTATCTATCCAAAGGACTATAAATCGTTCTACTATAAGGACACATGCACACGAATGTTCATTGCAGCACTGTTTACAATAGCAAAGACCTGGAACCAACCCAAATGCCCAACGATGATAGACTGGACTGGGGAAATGTGGCACATATACACCATGGAATATTATGCAGCAATCAGAAATGATGAGTTTGTGTCCTTTGTAGGGACATGGATGAATCTGGAGAACATCATTCTCAGCAAACTGACACAAGAACAGACAAAGAAATACCGCATATACTCACTCATAGGTGGGTGAGAAAAATGAGAACACGTGGACACAGAGAGGCGGTCTACTATACACTGGGGACTGTTGGGGGGAATGGGGGAAGGACAGCGGGGGGGGCTGGGGGTGATAGCCTGGGGATGAATACCAAGTGTGGGTGAAGGAGAGGAAAGCAGCAAAGCACACTGCCATGTGTGTACCTATGCAACTATCTTGCTCGTTCTGCACATGTACCCCCAAACCTATAATGCAATAAAAATTAAAAAAAAAAGAATAAATACAGCATAGAGGAGGATACGCACAGAAGAGTGGTGATGCACACAGGAGAGAGGAGGGTACACACAGGAGAGAAGAGGATACACAAAGGAGAGAGGAGGATACACAAAGGAGAGGGGGATACACACAGGAGAGAGGGGGTTACACTGAAAAAAAAAAGGATACACACAGGAGAGAGGAGGATAAACACTTTAGAGAAGGATATACACAGGAGAGAGGGGCATACACACAGGAAAGAAAGATACACACAAGACAAAGGGGGATAGACACAGGAGAGGGGAGAATACACAAAGGAGAGGGGGATACACACATGAGAACAGGGCGAACACACAGAAGAGAGTAGGATTCAAAAAGCAGAGAGGAGCATACACATTGGAGAGAGGGGATACTCAGAAGAAAGACGGGGATACACACAGAAGAGTGGGGGCATACACACAGGACAGAGGAGGGATACACACAAGAGGGAGGAGGATACAAACAGAAGAGAGGAGGATACACACAGTAGAGAAAAAGATACACACAGAAGAGGGAGATACACACAGGAGAGAGGAGGATACACACAAAATAGAGGAGTTTACACAGTAATAGAGCAGGATACACACAGGAGACAGAAGAATACACACAGAAGAGAGGGGGATATATACAGGAGAGTGGTGATATACACAGGAGGGAGGAGGGTACACACAGGAGAGAGGGGCATACACACAGGAGAAATGGATAAACACAGGAAAAATTGGTAAACACACAGGAAAGAGGAGGATAAACACAGGTAAGGGGGATACACAAAGATAAAAGGGCGTATACACAGGAGAGAGGAGGATACACACAGGAGAGAGGAGGATGCAAACAGAAGAGAGTTGATACACACAGGAGAAAGAAGGTATACAGAGGATCCTTCACAGCCTCAGTGAATATTACACACTTGTGATATAGTGTGGAGTCTATTTTTTATGGCCAATCATTCAAAGAGTCACTAAATAATGCACAGCTGCTGAATAGTCAGATGTCTCTTTCCTATGGTCACTCCTTAAGAGACTCACTAAGTGTACACACCTGGGGAAATAGTCAGGATTTACCTTTATCCCTTCATTCACATTCTCACTAAATAAGACACACCTGTGGAATAGTCAGGAGACTTTTTCATGTGGCATCTAATTCGGAGTGTCACTGAATAATGTGGTGTAGTCAGGAGTCTATATCACGTAGACACATATTCAGAGCCTCAGTAAATAAGACAGGCCCCAGATATAGTAAGGAATTTAATTAATATGGCAACATCTTCTGACCTTCACTCTATAATACACACCTGGAGAATAATTTTGAGTCTCTTTTCGATGGACATTCATTCAGAGCCTCGGTAAAAAATGTACACCTGTGGAGTAGCCAGGAGTCTATTTTATTAGGACACTCATTCATAGACTCTGTGGATAATATGCACGTGTGAATTAGTCAGGATTCCATTTTATATGGCCACTTACTTGTAACCTCAGTGACAAATGCACAAATGTAAAGTGCTCAGCAGACTATTTCATATAGACACTCATTCAGAGATTCATTGAATAATAAAAATATTTAAGATAGACAGCATCCTGTTTTCTATGGTTACACATAAAGAGCCTCATTAAATAATATGCTCGTGTGGATTATTCAGGATTCCATTTTATATGGCCACTGACTCGTAACCATATAAATGCACAAAAATAAAGAACTCAGCAGTCTATTTTTTATAGAAACTAATTCAGAGATTCACTGAATAATACAAATATTTGAGATAGACAGCATCCTGTTTCATATGGTTAAACAAAAAGTGCCTCACTGAGTAATGCACACCAGGGGAAGTGTTAGCAGTCTACTTTATATAGCCTTTAATTTACAGAATCAGGAAATAATGCACACGTGTGGAATAGACACTAGTCTATTTTATATGGCCGCAAAAGCAAAGCCTTTTCGAATACTGCACATGTGGGGAATAATCACTTGTCTGTTTCATATGGTGTTTCGTTTGGTGAATCAAAAACTTATGCACACCGGTGGAGTAAAATGGGTTCTATTTCAGAAGGCCACTCTTTCAGTGTTTTAGTGAATAATATGTATATCTGAAAAGTAAGGAATCTCTTTCACATGGACACTCGTTCAGGGCCTCTGTGAAGAATACTCCCCTCAAAAATAGTCAAGTGTCTACTTTAAATGGCTACAGATTCAGAGACCCTGTAGGTAATGAACACGTGGGCAATGCACATGAGTCTCTTTTTTATGCCCAATTAGTCACAGTCTCATTCAATAATACTCACCTGGAAAAGAATTAAGAGTCTACTTCATGTAGACACTCATTGAGAGCCTCAGTGAATAATTCACACCAGGGTAATAGTCGAGAATTTTTTATATGGCCACTCATTTTGTGTCTCATGGAGTGATATACACCTGAAGAATCCTCAGTATTCTATTTGATACTACCAATCATTTAAAACCTGGCAGAGACTCAACAAAAAAGAAAACTTCAGGCCAATATCCATGATGAACATAGATGCAAAAATCTTCAATAAAATACTGGCAAACCGATTGCAACAGCACATTAAAAAACTTATCCATCATGATCAAGTAGGATTCATCCCGGGGATGCAAGGCTGGTTCAACATACGCAAGTCTATAAATGTAATTCACCACATAAACAGAAGCAAAAACAAAAACCACATGATTATCTCAATTGACGCAGAGAAGGCATTTGACAAAATTCAACAGCCCTTTATGCTAAAAACCCTCAATAAACTTGGTATTGATGGAACATATCTCAAAGTAATAAAAGCTATTTACGACAAACCAACAGCCAATATCATACTGAATGGGCAAAAACAGGAAGCATTCCCTTTGAAATCCGGCACTAAACAAGGATGCCCTCTCTCACCACTTCTATTCAACATAGTACTGGAAGTTCTAGCCAGAGCAATAAGGCAAGAAAAAGAAATAAAGGGTATTCAAATAGGAAAGGTGGAAGCCAAATTGTCTCTATTTGCAGACGACATGATAGTATACCTAGAAGACCCCATCACCTCAGCCCAAAAGCTGCTGAAACTGATAAGCAACTTCAGCAAAGTCTCAGGATATAAAATCAATGTTCAAAAATCACAAGCATTCCTATACACCAATAACAGACTTAAGGAGAACCAAATCAAGAACGAACTGCCATTCATAATTGCTACAAAGAAAATAAAATACCTAGGAATACAACTCACTAGGAATGTAAGGGACCTCTTTAAGAAAAACTATAAACAAGTGCTCAACGAAATAAGAGAGGACACATTAGAGATATGCAAATCAAAACCACATTGAGATACCATCTCAGGCCAGTTAGAATGGCGATCATTAAAAAATATGGAGACAGCAGATGCTGGAGAGGATGTGGAGAAATAGGAACACTCTTACACTGTTGGTGGGAGTGTAAATTAGTTCAACCATTGTGGAAGACAGTGTGGCGATTCCTCAGGGACCTAGAAATAGAAATTCCATTTGACCCAGCAATCCCATTACTGGGTATCTATCCAAAAGACTGTGAATCGTTCTACTATAAGGACACATGCACACGAATGTTCATTGCAGCACTGTTTACAATAGCAAAGACCTGGAACCAACCCAAATGCCCATCGATGATAGACTGGAGTGGGAAAATGTGGCACATATACACCATGGAATATTATGCAGCAATCAGAAATGATGAGTTTGTGTCCTTTGTAGGGACATGGATGAATCTGGAGAACATCATTCTCAGCAAACTGACACAAGAACAGAAAAAGAAATACCGCATATACTCACTCATAGGTGGGTGAGAAAAATGAGAACACATGGACACAGAGAGGCGGTCTACTATACACTGGGGACTGCTGGGGGGAATGGGGGAGGGACAGCAGGGAGGGGCTGGGGGGGATGGCCTGGGGA
The DNA here is from genome assembly GCA_031835075.1 of Saguinus oedipus. Taxonomy (NCBI): domain Eukaryota; kingdom Metazoa; phylum Chordata; class Mammalia; order Primates; family Cebidae; genus Saguinus; species Saguinus oedipus. The sequence goes on from JASSZA010000200.1 coordinate 2,721,551, forward strand.
TGAATACCAAGTGTGGGTGAAGGGGAGGAAGGCAGCAAAGCACACTGCCATGTGTGTACCTATGCAACTATCTTGCACGTTCTGCACATGTACCCTCAAACCTACAATGCAATAAAAATTAAAAAAAAAAGAATCTTACTGAATAATTCACAATGGAGCAATAGTCAGGTGTCTATTTTATATGGTGTATCACTCAAAGATTCAAGGAATAATAAACGTCTATGGAGTAATCAGGATGCTGTTTAAGACAGCCACGAATTAAGTGCCTTCCTGAATGATACACACCTGTGTAGTAGCCTGGCGTCTATTTCATATAAACTCTAATTTTGTGTATCATTGAGTAATCCACACCTGGGGCAGTGTCAGGAATCTCTTTGGTATGGACACTCAAACATGTCCTGTTGGATTAATGCACACATGTAAAATAATGAGGAGTCTATGTCATACAGTTACTCATTCAGACAAACAGTGAATAAGGCACATGTGAAGTAATTAGAAGTCTGATTCTTATGAACCCTCTTTCACAGCTTCACTGAATATTACACACTTGTGATATAGTCTTGAGCCTATTCTTTATGGCCACACATTCAGAGAAATCACTAAATGATGCACACCTGCGGAATAGTCAGAAGTCTCTTTTCTATGGCCACTCGTTAAGAGCCTCTTAAGTGTACACACCTGGGGAAATAGGATTTACCATTATCCCCTCATTCAGAGTCTCACTAAATAATGCACACCTGTGGAAGAGTCAGGAGACTATTTCCTATGGCCACTCGTTAAGAGCCTCACTAAGTGTACACACCTGTGGAAATAGTCAGGATTTACCTATATCCTTTTATTTAGAGTCTCACCAAATAATGCACACCTGTGGAATACTCAGGAGACGTTTTCATGTGGCCTCTAATTCGGAGTGTCACTGAATAATGTGATGTAGTCAAAAGTCTATTTAATGTAGGCACATATTCAGAGCCACAGTGAATAAAACAGGCCCTTTATGTTGTAAGGAATCTAATTAATACGGCCACATCTTCTGAGCCTCACTGAATAATACACACCTGGAGAATAATTTGGAGTCTATTTTCGATGGACATTCATTCAGAGCCCTGGTAAATAATGAACACCTGTGGAGTAGCCAGGAGTCTATTTTATTAGGACACTCATTCATAGCCTCAGTGGATAATATGCACGTGGGATTTAGTCCGTATTCCTATTTATATTGCCACTGTCTGGTAACCTCAGTAAAAAATGCACAAATGTAAAGTACTCAGCAGTCTATTTCATATAGACACTCATTTAGAGATTCACTAAATAATACAAATATTTAATATAGCAGAATCCTGTTTTATATGGTCACACAAAATGAGCCTCACTGAGTAAGGCACACCTAGGGAAGTGTTAGGAGTCTAATTTATACAGCCTCTCACTTACAGCATCAGGGAATAATGCACACGTGTGAAATAGACAATAGACTATTTTATATGGCCAAAAAATCAAAGCCTGAGTGAGTAATACACAACTCTGGAATAGTCACTTGTCTATTTTACATGCCCAAATATTTGGAGATAGAGTCAATAATACACGCCTGTGGACAAGTCAGAAAACAATTTTATATGGCCAAAGTTTCAGAGCCTCAGTGAATAATACATACCTGGGATATACTCAGGACGCTATTACATGTGACATCAATTTTAGAGCTTCCTTGAATAAGAAACACGTCTATTGTAGTCAGAATTCTATTTCCTATAGCCACATATTCAGAGCCTAACTGAATAACATACACCTTGGTAAACGTTAAAATTCTATGTCGTATAGCCAATCATTTAGAGCCGAATGTAAAAACGCATGCTTGAGGAGCATTCATGAGGCTCTATTTTATGGCCACTCATTCAGACCTTCACAGAATAGTACAGACCTTTGAAAATGTCAGGAGTGTATTTCACACAGCCACTTATTCAGAACCTCAGTGAGGAATTATATATATCTGGAAAATACTCGGGATTATATTATATATAGCCACTTATTCAGAGACTCACTGAATAATGCACAGCTAAGAAATAGTCTGAAGATTATTTGATATGACCCTTCACCCAGCGAGTCAGTGGACAATGCAGAACGAAAAAATAGTCAAGAGGATAGAGTCAAGTGTTTATGTTATGTGGTCACTCGTTCAGAATCTCACTGAAGAATACACACCTTGGGAATAGTCAGTGTCCAAGTCATATGGACACCCAATCACAGCATTACCGAATAATGCACAATGGGGCAATAGTAAAAAGTCTATTTTATATGGCCTGTTATTTGGAGCTTCAGTGCATAATAAACAGCTGTGGAGTAGTCAGGACCCTATTTAAGGTAGCCCCATATTAAGCAGCTCCGGGAATGATACACACATGTTACAGAGTCAGGAGACCATTTGACCTAGACACTCATACAGAACCTTTTCGAATACTGCAGATGTAAGGAACAATCACTAGTTTGTTTTACATGGTGATTAGTTTGGAGAATCAAAAAACAATGCACACCTTTTGAGTAAAATGGGTTCCATTTCATAAGGCCATCCTTTCAGTGTTTTAATGTGTAATATTTATATCTGATAAGTCAGGAATCTCTTTCACATAGCCACCAGTTTAGGGCCTCTGTGAAAAACACTCCTTTCAAAAATAGTCAACAGCCTACTTCAAATGGCTACACATTCAAAGTCTCTGTACAAAATTATCACCTGGGCAATACACCGAAGTCTCTTTTTGATGCCCACTTAGTCAGAAACTCATTCAATTATACACAAAAAAGGAAGATTTAAGAGTCTACTTCAGAGACTCACAAGATGGCGTCATAGAAGCGACTCAGGATTACAGCTCTCAGTGAAGGCGCAGAGGGTGAGTCCTAGCCACATTCTCGGATGGACCTTTTTTGCCCACAGATAGTTGAAAGTCCCAGGTGTGGAAGAGACACCGGACACTAGTACAGCCGGCTAGTGCAGCCAGCTCGCGTGGCTGCTTCGGCTGGCACCGCAGAGGGACCTGGCACAGAACTCACTGATCTGGGTGCCCTGTTAAACCAGCAATCTGAGATTTGGAAGGGCAGAGTGGCATGTCCATCTGAATGAACGGGAATTGGGCAATGAGCCAGACCAGGAGTTTCCTGGGAAGCGTGATCTAGCCGGTGCAGTGGGCAGCGGCATGGGAGATTGCACGGATCCCAGTGCCCTATCAGCAGGATACTGGGGCGTCAGTGAGAGAGTCGACATTTCAGCTCGGGGAGAGGAAGAGAGAGAGAGAGAGAGGACGGACTCTGAGGCAGGGAGCTAAGTGATCGGGCTCGGGGGGTCCCACCCTCACAGAAACAAGCAGGGTGGTGATTGGAGGTGCTCGGGGCTGAGAGTTTTGCAGCCGGCATCTAGGATGGTGCAGCCCAGTGAGGGAGGGGCGTCCGCCATTGCTGACGCAATACACCCCTACTTAAGTACTGCCCAGGGCTGACACAGCCTGCCGTTGCTGAGACAACCTGCCATAACAGAGAGACTCCGCCAGGAGGGGGGAGCGCTGCACAGCAGAACGGAGCCCAGCAGCAAAAGGGCGGACATGCGCTAGCAGGTCAGAGCCCTGGCAAACATATAGTGAATAGACTGCCTCCTAGTGGGGCAGGACAGTGCAACAGATACTCATAAAGAAAGCCGAAACTCCCTGAGACAGAGCATCTAAGTGGGGAGAAAAAAGGGTGGTGTTTTATGAGTTCTATTGCAGCAGACATAAACAACCTCCCAACAACCCTGAATGAACAACGGAGCTCACAGCTCAGCACTGGAGCTCCTATAAAGCACAGACCGTCTCCGTAAGCAGCTCCCTGACCCCTGTATATGCAAAGAGTCACCCCAAAAAAGGACTAATCAGACTGACTTTTGGCGGGCATCATTCTGGAACAAAGACAGCAGCAGAAGAAACTGGTATCATCCCTCACTGTTCCACAGCTGCTACAGGTATAACCCAGACAAGCAGGGCCAGGAGTGGACCTCAGCACTCATACAGAAGAGGGGCTGGACCATTAGAAGGAAAACTAAGTAACAGAAATACTCCATCATCAACAATCTCAGCGTCCACACAGAGACCCAATTGAAAAATCAGCAAATACTAAGACGACAGGCGGATAAATCCAAAAAGATGGAAAGAAACCAGCGCAAAAAGGAGAAAAACACCCGAAAGCAAAACACCTCACCTCCTACAAAGAACCAAAACTTCTCACGAGCAAGGGAACAAAGCTGGATGGAGAATGAGTGTGATGAAATGATGGAATCAGACTTCAGAAACTGGATAATGAGAAACTTCATTGAGCTAAAAGAACATGTTCTACATCAGTGCAAAAAACTAAGAACCTTGACAAAAGATTTGAAAAAAGATTCGAGGAATTGATAACAAGAATGGACAGCTTAGAGAGAAATATGAATGAATTGAATGAGCTGAAAAACACAACACGAGAACTTCGCGAAGCATGCACAAGTTTCAACAGCCGAATTGACCAAGCAGAAGAAAGAATGTCAGAAGTTGAAGATCAACTCAATGAAATAAAACGAGAAACCAAGATCAAATAAAAAAGCACAAAACGGAATGAACACAATCTCCAAGAAATGTGGGACTATGTGAAGAGACCCAACCTACGTTTGATAGGTGTACCAGAATGTGATGAAGAGAATGAATCCAAGCTGGAAAACCCTCTTCAGAATATTATCCAGCAAAATTTCCCCAACCTAGCAAGACAGGTCGATACTCAACTCCAGGAAATACAGAGAACACAACAAAGATACTCCACAAGAAGAGCAATCCCGACGGAGACTCGCAAGATGGCATCGTAGAATCAACTCAGGATTGCAGCGCTCAGTGAAGGCGCAGAGGGTGAGTCCTAGCTGCATTCTCGGATGGACCTTTTTTTCCCACAGAGAGTTGAAAGTCCCAGGTGGGAGAGAGACACGAGACGCTTTGCCAGCTAACGCAGCCGGCTCGCGCGGCTGCTTTGGCCGGCACCGCAGCGGGACCCCGCACGGAACTTACCGGTCTGGGTGCCCTGTTAAACCGGCAATCTGAGATTTGGAAGGGCAGATTGGCATTTCCATCTGTTTGAATGGGACTTGGACAGTGAGCCAGACCAGGAGTTTTCTGGGAAGCGTGATCTGAGCCGGTGAAGTGGGCAGCAGCACGGGAGACTGCACGGATCCCAGTGCCCTATTGGCAGGCTACTGGGGCGCCAGTGAGAGAGTCGACCTTTCAGCATGTGGAGAGGGAGTGAGAGAGACAGAGGACGGACTCTGAGGCAGGGAGCTCGGTGATCAGGCTCAGCGGTCCCACCCTCACGGGGACAAGCAGGACGGCGACTGGAGACGCTTGGGGCTGAGAGTCTTGCTGCCGGCATCTAGGATGGTGCAGCCCGGTAAGGGAGAGACGTCCACCATTGCTGACGCAATCTGCCCCTACTGAAGTACCGCCCAGGGCAGACGCAGCCTGTCATTGCCGAGGCAACCTGCCATAACAGAGAGACTCCACCAGGAGTGGGGAGCAAGACACAGCAACAGGGCGGACCCGCGCTAGCAGGTCAGAGCCCTGGCAGGCAAATAATGAATAGACTGCCACATAGTGGGGCAGGACAGTGCAACAGATACTCATAAAGAAAGCCCCAACTCCCTGAAACAGAGCATCTAAGGGGAGGGGAAAAAGGGTGGTGTTTTATGAGTTCTATTGCAGCAGACATAAGCAACCTCCCAACAACCCTGAATGAATAACGGAGCTCACAGCTCAGCACTGGAGCTCCTATGAAGCATAGACCGTCTCCATAAGCAGCGCCCTGACCCTTGTACATCCAGAGTCACCCAAAAAAAAGGACTAATCAGACTGACTTTTGGCAGGCATCATTCTGAAACAAAGACAGCAAAAAAATAAACTGATATCATCCCTCACTGTTCCACAGCTGCTTCAGGTATACTCCAGACAAGCAGGGCCTGGAGTGGACCTCAGCACTCATACAGCAGAGAGGCTAGACCACTAGAAGGAAAACTAAGTAACAGAAATACTTCATTATCAACAATCTCAGCATCCACAAAAAGACCCAATTGAAAAATCAGCAACTACTAAAATGACAGACGGATAAATCCATAAAGATGGGAAGAAACCAGCGCAAAAAGGAGAAAAACACCCGAAACCAAAACACCTCACCTCCTACAAAGGACCAAAACTCCTCACCAGCAAGGGAAACAAGCTGGACGGAGAAAGAGTGTGATGAAATGACGGATTCAGACTTCAGAAACTGGATAATGAGAAACTTCATTGAGCTAAAAGAACATGTTCTAAATCAGTGCAAAGAAACTAAGAATCTTGAATAAAGATTTGAAAAAAGATTCGAGAAATTCATAACAAGAATGGACAACTTAGAGAGGAATATGAATGAATTGAAGGAGCTGAAAAACACAACATGAGAACTTCGTGAAGCATGCACAAGTTTCAACAGCCGAATTGATGAAGCAGAAGAAAGAATATCAGAAGTTGAAGATCAACTCAATGACATAAAAGGTGAAACCAAGATTAAAGAAAAAAGCACAAAAAGGAATGAACAAAATCTCCAAGAAATGTGGGACTATGTGAGGAGACCCAACTTACGTTTGATAGGTGTACCAGAATGTGATGAAGAGAATGAATCCAAGCCGAAAAACACTCTTCAGGATATTATCCAGGAAAATTTCCCCAACCTAGCAAGACATGTCAATACTCAACTCCAGGAAATACAGAGAACACCACAAAGATACTCCACAAGATGAGCAACCCCAAGGCACATAATCATCAGATTCACCAGGGTTGAAATGAAAGAGAAAACACTAAGGGCAGCCAGAGAGAAAGGTCGGGTCACCCACAAAGGGAAACCAATTAGACTCACAGCAGATCTCTCGGCAGAGACTCTACAAGCCAGAAGAGAGTGGGGGCCAATATTCAACATCCTTAAAGAAAAGAACTTTCAACACAGAATTTCATATCCAGCCAAACTGAGCTTCATAAGTGAAGGAAAAATCAAATCCTTCATAAACAAGCAAGTACTCAGAGATTTTGTCACCACTAGGCCTGCTTTACAAGAGCTCCTAAAAGAGGCACTACACATAAAAAGAAACAACCAGTTCCAGCCATCCTAAAAGCATACCAAATGCTAAAGACCATCAACAAAATGAAGAATCTACATGAACCAACGGGCAAAACAACCAGCTGGCATCAAAATGGCAGTATTAAACTCACACATAACAATATTTGCCCTAAATGTAAATGGGCTAAATGCACCAATCAAAAGTCACAGACTGGCAAATTGGATGAAAAACCAAAACCCATCGGTGTGCTGTATCCAGGAAAACCACCTCACACGCAAAGATACACAAAGGCTCAAAATAAGAGGATGGAGGAAGATTTACCAAGCAAATGGAGAGCAAAAAAAAGAAGGAGTTGCAATTCTCGTCTCTGATAAGGTAGACTTTAAAGCAACAAAGATCAAAAGGGAAAAAAAGGGTCATTACATAATGGTAAAAGGATCGATACAACAAGAAGAGCTAACAATTCTAAATATATATGGACCCAATGCAGGAGCACCCAGATATATAAGGCAAGTTCTTAATGACTTACAAAGGGACTTGGACTCCCACACAGTAATAGTGGGAGACTTTAACACTCCACTGTCAATAGAAGACAGATCAACCAGAAAGAAAATTAACAAGGATATCCAGGGCTTGGACTCAGACCTAGAACAAGCAAACCTGATAGACATTTACAGAACTCTCCACCCCAAATCCACAGAATATACATTCTTCTCAGCACCACATCACACCTACTCCAAAATTGACCACATAATTGGAAGTAAAGCACTCCTCAGCAAATGCAAAACAACTGAAATCATAACAAACAGTCTCTCAGATCATAGTGCAATCAAGTTGGAACTCAGAATTCAGAAAATAACTCAGAACCTCACAGTTTCATTGAAACTGAACAACTGGCTCTTGAATGTTGATTGGATAAACAATGAAATGAAGGCAGAAATAAAGAAGTTCTTTGAAACCAAAGAAAATGAAGACACAACGTACCAGAATCTCTGGGAAACATTTAAAGCAGTCTGTAGAGGAAAATATATAGCAATACGGGCCAACATGAGAAGAGTGGAGAGATCCAAAATTGACACCGTATCTTCAAAATTGAAAGAGCTGGAGGAGCAAGATCAAAAAAGCTCAAAACCTAGCCGAAGACTAGAAATAACTAAGATCAGAGCAGAACTGAAGGAGATAGAGAAAAGAAAAACACTTCAAAAAATCAATAAATCTAAAAGCTGATTTTTTGAAAAGATCAACAAAATAGACAGACCACTAGGCAGATTGATAAAAAAAAAAAAGTGAGAACAACCAAATAGATGCAATAAAAAACGATAAAGGGAAAATCACCACAGATTCCACAGAAATTCAACCCATCATCAGAGAATACTAGAAACAACTCTATGCACATAAATTAGTAAATCAGGTAGAAATGGATAAATTCCTGGACGCCTGTGTCCTCCCAAGCCTAAACCAGGAGGAAGCCGAAACTATGAATAGACCAATAACAAGGTCTGAAGTTGAGGCAGCAATTAAGAGCCTACCACACAAAAAAAGTCCAGGTCCAGATGGGTTCACAGCTGAATTCTACCAGACACACAAAGAGGATCTGGGACCATTCCTTCTGAAACTATTCCAAATAATCCAAAAAGAGGGAACCCTTCCCATATCATTTTATGAGACCAACAGCATCCCGATACCAAAACCTGGCAGAGACTCAACAGGAAAGAAAACTTCAGGCCAATATCCATGATGAACACAGATGCAAAAATCTTCAATAGAATACTGGCAAACCGATTGCAACAGCACATTAAAAAACTTATCCATCATGATCAAGTAGAATTCATCCCTGGGATTCAAGGCTGGTTCAACATTCGCAAGTCTATAAATGTAATTCACCACATAAACAGAAGCAAAAACAAAAACCACATGATTATCTCAATTGACGCAGAGAAGGCATTTGACAAAATTCAACAGCCCTTTATGCTAAGAACCCTCAATAAACTTGGTATTGATGGAACACATCTCAAAGTAATAAAAGCTATTTATGACAAACCAACAGCCAATATCATACTTAATGGGCAAAAACTGGAAGCATTCCCTTTGAAATCGGGCACTAGACAAGGATGCCCTCTCTCACCACTCCTATTTAACATAGTACTGGAAGTTCTAGCCAGAGCAATCAGGCAAGAAAAAGAAATAAAGTGTATTCAAATAGGAAAGGTGGAAGCCAAATTGTCTCTATTTGCAGACGACATGACAGTATACCTAGAAGTCCCCGTCACCTCAGCCCAAAAGCTCCTGAAACTGATAAGCAACTTCAGCAAAGTCTCAGGATATAAAATCAATTTGCAAAAATCACAAGCATTCCTATACACCAATTACAGACTTAAAAAGAGCCAAATCAAGAACGAACTGCCATTCACAATTGCTACAAAGAAAATAAAATAGCTAGGAATACAACTCACAAGGAATGTAAGGGACCTCTTTAAGGAAAACTACAAACCACTGCTCAACGAAATAAGAGGGGACACAAACAGATAAAGGAACATTCCATGTTCGTGTTTAGGAAGAATCAATATTGTGAGAATGGCTATACTGCCCAAAGTAATTTACACAATCAATGCTATCCCCATCAAACTACCATTGAATTTCTTCACAGAACTGGAAAAAACCACCATGAATTTTATATGGAACCAAAAAAGAGCCCGCCTAGCCAAGTCAATTCTAAGCAAAAAGAACACAGCGGGAGGCATCACACTACCAGACTTCAAACTATATTACAACGCTACAGTAATCAAAACAGCATGGTACTAGTACCAAAACAGAGATATAGACCAATGGAACAGAACAGAAGCATCGGAGGCAACAGAACATATCTACAACCATATTATCTTTGATAAACCAGACAGAAACAAGCAATGGGGAAAGGATTCCATATTTAATAAATGGGGATGGAAAACTGGCTAGCCATGTGCAGAAAGCAGAAACTGGACCCCTTCCTGACACCTTACACTAAAATTAACTCCAGATGGATTAAAGACTGAAACGTAAGCCCTGACACCATAAATACCCTAGAAGACAATCTAGGCAAAACCATTCAGGACATAGGAGTAGGCAAGGTCTTCATGAATAAAACACCAAAAGCATTGGCAACAAAAGCCAAAATAGACAAATGGGACCTAATCAAACTCCACAGCTTCTGCACGGCAAAAGAAACTGTCAGAAGAGTGAATCGGCAACCATCAGAATGGGAAAAATTCTTTGCAGTTTACACATTTGAAAAAGGGCTGATATACAGAATTTACAAAGAACTCAAACAGATTTACAGGAAAAAAACAAACAAGCCCATTCAAAAATGGGCAAAGGATATGAACAGACACTTTACAAAAGAAGACATACATGACGCCAACAAACATATGAAAAAATGCTCATCATCACTGGTCATTAGAGAGATGCAAATCAAAACCACATTGAGATACCATCTCACGCCAGTTAGAATGGCAATCATTAAAAAATCTGGAGACAGCAGATGCTTGAGAGGATGTGGAGAAAGAGGAACACTCTTACACTGTTGGTGGGAGTGTAAATTAGTTCAACCATTGTGGAAGACAGTGTGGCGATTCCTCCGGGACCTAGAAATAAAAATTCCATTTGACCCAGCAATTCCATTACTGGGTATATTTCCAAAGGACTATAAATCGTTTTACTATAAGGACACATGCACACGAATGTTCATTGCAGCATTGTTTATAATAGCAAAGAACTGGAACCAACCCAAATGCCCAATGATGATAGACTGGACTGGGAATATGTGGCACATATACACCATGGAATATTATGCAGCAATCAAAAAGGATGAGTTTGTGTCCTTTGTAAGGACATGGATTAATCTGGAGAACATCATTCTCAGCCAACTGACACAAGGACAGAAAAAGAAATACCGGATATACTCACTCATAGGTGGGTGAGAAAAATGAGAACACATGGTCACAGAGAGGCGGTCTACTATACACTGGGGTCTTTTGGGGGGAATTGGGGAGAAACAGCAGGGGGGCTGGGGAGGGATAGCCTGGGGATGAATGCCAAGTGTGGGTGAAGGGAAGGAAGGCAGCAAAACACACTGCTATGTGTGTACCTATGCAACTCTCTTGCACGTTCTGCACATGTACTCCAAAACCTATAATGCAATAAAAATTAAAAAAAAAAATAGACGGGGGTAAACACAGGAGAGGGAAATACACAGAGGTGAAAGGGTTATAGACACAGGAAAGGAAAGAATACATACAAAAGAAATGGATACACACAAAAGTTGGGGGCATCCACAGAGAAGAGAGGAGGATACAGACAGGATAGAGGAGAATACACACAATACAGAGGGGGATACACACAGGAGAGAGGGGTATACACATAGGAAGGAAGAAGATACACACAGAAGAAAGAAAGGTACAGACAGGGGAGAAGAGAATACACACAGGGGAGAGAAGGATAGACACAGCAGAGAGGAGGATACACACAGGAGAGAAAAAATACAAACAGGAGAAAGGATACACACAGGTGAAAGGAGGATACACACAGGAGAGAGGAGTATATACATAGGAGAGAGGAAAATACACCCAGGAAAAATGGGGATACACAAAAGGGTAAAGGGATACACAAAGAAGAGAGGGGGATACACCCAGAAGCGAGGGGGTAACACAAAAAAGAGAGGGAGATACAAACAGGAGAGTGTGACATACAAACAGGATAGAGTAAAATACACAGAGGAGAGAGCAGGATACACACACGGGGAGGTGGATACACACAGGAGAGAGGAGGATACAAACTGCAAAGAGGAGGATATGCACAAAAGAGAGGAGGATACACCCAGGAAAAGGGAGGATACACAAAGAAGAGGGGGAAACACCGTAGAGAGGGGTATACACACAGGTTAGGGGGATACACACAGAAGTGGAAAAGGTGCACACAGGAGAAAGGGGGATCCACACAGGAGAGGGGGATACACACAGAACAGAGGGGCATACACACAGGAGAAAAGAGGATACACATAGGAGAGAGGGGGGATACACACATGAGAAAGGGGGATACACAAAAGAGAGTGGGGCATGCACACAGGATAGAGGGGCATACACACAGGGTGAGAAAGATAAATACAGGAGGAAGGATAGTACACAAAATGCGAGGAGAACACAGACAAAAGAGAGGAGGATACACGCCGGAGAGAGAAGGACACAGACAGGACAGTGGAGGATACAAAAAAAAGACAGGAGCATACACACAGGAGAGAAGGATACACACAAAAGAGGAAGATACACATAGAAAAGAGGAGGATACATACAGGAAATGGGGATACACACAGGAGAGAGGGGGGCATACACACAGAAGAGAGCAGGATACACACAAAATAGAGGAGGATACACGCAGAAGAGAGGGGGTACACACAGGATACACAAGGGATAAACACAGGAGAGAAGAAGATACACACAGGAAAGAAGAGGATGCACACAGGAGAGAGAAGGATACACATAGTGGAAGAGGGATACACACAGAAGAGGGAAGAATACACACAAAAGAGAGGAGGATACACAGAGGAGAGTGAAAGATAACCACAGACGAGAGAGGGATACACACAGGAGAGCGGGTACACACAAAAGCGTTGGATACATGCAGCATACAGGAAACTACACACAGGAGAGAGGGGGATACATACAGAAGAGGGTATACACACAGGAAAGGGGGAGATACACACAGGAGAGAGGAGTATACACAGGAGAGAGTCGGATACACACAAGAGAGAGGGGAATACACACGAGAGAGGGGCATACACACAGAAGTGGGGGATACAAAGAGAAGAGAGTGGGATACGCACAGGAAAGGGAGATACACAAAGGAGAATGTGGGATACACAAAAAAGAGAGGGGGATAAACACTGGAGAGGGGTATAAATACAGGAGAGAGGGGCATGGACAGAGGAAAGTGGAGGATACACACAGGAAAGAGGAGGAAACAAACAGAAGAGAGGAAATAAACACAAGAGAGAGAAGGATACACACAGAAGAAAGAGGTGATACACACAGGAAAGAAAGGTGTTACCCACAGAAGAGAGGGGTGAAAAACACAGGAAAGTGGAGGGATACACACAGGAGAGAGGAGGATACACACAGGAGCGGGGCATACACACAGGAGAGGTGGATACACACAGGAGAGTTGAATACATACAGGAGACAGAGAAATACACACAGGAGTGAGGGAGATACACACAGGAGAGTGGAATACACAGCGGAGAGAGGTTATACACACAGAAGAGAGGGAAATACACATAAGAGAGAGGGGCATACACACAGGAGAGAGAAGGATACACATAAAAGAGAGGAAGATACACAAAGGAGAGAGGAGTATACACGCAGGAGAAAGGAGTATACATAAAAGAGAGGGGAGTGCACAGAGGAGACAGCGAAGTACACACAGGAGAGAGGGCAAATACACACAGGAGAGGATAGATACACACAGGAGAGTGGAAGATACACACAGAAGAGAGGAAGGTTACACACAAGAAAGAGAAGGATACACACAGAAGAAAGTAGGATACATAAAGGCGAGAGAAAGAATGCACACAAGGGAGAGAGGGGATACTAAGAGGAGAGAGGGAGATACACACCCGAGAGTGGGGCATACACACAGAAGGGAAAAGATACGCACTGGGGAGAGTAAGATACACACAGGAGGAGGAAAATATGCAAAGAAGAGAGGAGGATACACACAGGAGAAAAGAGGATACACACAAAAGAGAGACGGATACACAAAAGAGAGAGGAGGATACACACAGGAGAGGGTGATACACAAAAAAGAGAGAGAAGGATACACAGAGGAGAGAGGGTAATACACATAAGAGAGGGATATACACACAGGAGAGAAAAGAATACACACAGGAGCAAAAAGGATACACGCAGGAGAAAAAAGGATACACGCAGCACAGCGGAGGATACACGCAGGAGAGAGGGGAATACACATAAAACAAAGAAAAATACACACAGGAGAGAAGGGGTATACACACGAGAGAGAATGATACACACAGAAGAGAAAAGAATACACACAGAAGAGAAAAGAACACACACAGAGAGCAAGGGGGATACACACAAAAGAGAGGGGTATACACAGGAGAGAGAAAAGATACACACAAAAAAGTGGGTATACACAAAGGTGAGGGGAATACACAAAGGAGAGAGGTGCATACACACAGGAGAGAGAAAAGATACACACAAAAGAGAGGAGGATACACATAGATAAAAGGAGGACACACAGAGGAGAGGGCGATACAAAGAAGAGAGAGGGGGATCCACACAGAAGAAAAGGGAATACACATAGGAGAGAGAGATATACACACAAATGAGGGAAATACACAAAGGAGAGAGGAGAAAGCACACACGTGAGAGAAGAATACACACAGGAAAGGGTGATACACACAGGAGAGAGGTGCATAAACACAGGAGAGAGGAGGATACACACAGAAGAGAGGACGAAACAAACAGGAGAGAGGAGATACACACAAGAGAGAGGGGGATACACACAGGAGAAAGGGGGGATACACACATTAAAAAAGGTGTTACACACAGGAGAGAGGGTGGAAACAAACAGGAAAGCGGAGGGATACACGCAGGAGAGAGGAGGATACACGCAGGAGACAGGAGGATACACACAGGAGAGAGGAGTATACACACAGGAGAAGGGCATCCACACAGGAGAGAGGGGGATACACACAGGAGAAATGGATACATATAGGAGAAAGGGAAATATACACGAGAGAGGAAGATAAACACAGGAGATGAGAATACACACAGGAGAGAGGGTATACACACAGAAGAGGGGAATATACACAGGAGAGAGGGGCATGCAGACAGGAGAAAGGGAAATACATATAGAAGAGAGTAAGATGCACAAAAAAGAGAGGCGGATACACGCAGGAGAAAGGAGTATACACAGGAGAGAGGTTAATACACAGAGAAGAGAGGGCGTTATACACGAGAGAGGGTGGATACACACAGGAGAGAGTAGGATACACACAAAAGAGAGGAGCATACACACAAAAGAGAGAATGATACGCATAGGAGAGACGGGAATTAACAAAATAGAGAGGGGGATATAAACAGGAGAGAGGGGGATACACACAGGAGAGAGGGGTATACACACAGATGAGGGAAATACACAAAAATGAGAGGGGCATACACAGGAGAGAGAAAAAATACACACAGGAGAGAGGAGGATACACACAAGAGAGAGGGGGGATAAACACAGGAGACAAAGGGATACACAAAGTTAAGAAGAAGATAAACACAGGAGAGAGGAAGATAAAAACAAAAGAGAGGAGGATACACACAGGAAGGTGAATAATACACAGAGCAGAGAGGAGGATACACACAGTAGAGAAGGATACACACAGAAGAAAGGGGCATACACAAAGGAGAGAAAAAGATACACACAGAATGCAGGAGGATACACACAGGAGAGAAGAAGATACACACAGGAGAGAGGGGGGATACCCACGGGGGAAAAGAAAATACATACAGGAGGGAGGAGGATACACACAGGAGACAGAAGAATACACACAGAATAGAAAAGGATACACACAGGAGAGAGAAAGATACACACAAGAGGGACGATGATACTCAGAGGAGAGAGAAGGATCCCCACAGGTGAAAGGAGGATACACAGAGAAGACAAAATGATACACACAGGAGACAGTGGCATACCCTCAGGGGCAGAAGATACACAGAAGAGAGACGAGGATACACACATTAGAGAGAAAGATACACACATGAGACGGGAGAATACACAGAAGAGACAAAGGCATACACAAAGGAGAGGCTGATACACACAGGATAAAGGGGGATAAACACAGTAAAATAAGGATACATGCAGAAGAGGGGGATACACACAGGAGAGAGGGGGATACACACAAAAGAGAGGAGGAGGATACACACAGGAGACAGAAGAATACACACAGAATAGAAAAGGACACACACAGGAGAGAGAAAGATACACACAAGAGGGATACAAACAGGAGAAAGGAGGATACACACGTGAAAGAAGGATACACACAGGATAGAGGGGAATACACTCAGGAGGGTCGGGATACAAACAGGAGATTGTGGCATACACAAATGGGGAGGTGGATACACACAGCAGAGAGGAGGATACGCACAAGAGAGGAAAATACACACAAGAGAAAGGAGGATACACACAGGAATGAGGGGAATAAACGCAAAAGAGAGAATTATAAACAGCAGAGTGGAGGATACACAGGAGAGAGGAGAATACAAACAGGAGTAAGGGGAATACACTCAGGAGAGTGGGGGATACAAACAGGAGAGTGTGGCATACACAAATGGGGAGGAAGATACACACAGAAGAGAGAAAGATACACACAACAGAGAGGAAAATACACACAGGAGAAAGGAGAATACACACAGAAATGAGGAGGATAAACGCAAAAGAGAGGAGGATAAACACAGCAGAGTGTAGAATTTACACAAAAAGGAGTGGGATACACACAGGAGAAAGGGATACACACAGGAGAAAAGAGAATACACAGAGGAGAGAGGAGGGTAAACACAGGAGAGAGGAAGGATACACCCAGGAGAGAGGGAATACACACAGGAGAGTGGGGCATACACATAGAAGAGAGGGGGATACACACAGGAAACAGGGGGATACCCACAGGGGGAGAAGAATAATGACAGGAAGGAGGAGGATACACACAAAATAGAATATGATACAGACAGAAGAGAGAAAAATACACGCAGGAGAGAGGAAAATTCACACAGGAGAGAGGAGGATACACACAGAAGAGAGAAGGATACACGCAGAAGAAACGAGGATACACACAATGAAGAGGGGGAATACACACAGAAGAGGGGGATACAAATAGAAGAGAGGAGCATAGAAACAGGTGAGAGGAGTATACACACAAGAGAGAGGAGGATACACACAGGTGAGAGGAGGATACCCACAAAAAAGGGGGGGATAACCACAGGAGAGAGGGTGATACACACAGAAGACGGGTGATACACACATGTAAAAGGAGGGTACACAGAGAAGAGAGGAAGATACACAAAGGAGGAAAGAGGATACACAAAAAAGAGGGGGATACACACAGGAGAGAGGGTGATATACTAAAAAGAGAGAAGGATACACAAGGAGAGAAAAGGAAACACAGAGGAGAGGGGAAAACACACAAGAGAAAGGGGGATACACACAGGAGAGAGGAGACTACACAGGAGAAAGGGGGATACACACAGGAGAGAAAAGTAATCACACAGGAGAGAGGAGGATACACACAGGAGAAGGAGATACACAAATTAGACAGGAGAATGCACACAGGAAAGGGGATACACACAGAAGAAAGAAGGATGAAGACAGGAGAGGGGGATACACACAGGAGACGGGGATACACACAAGAGAGAGGATGATACACACATGAGAGAAAAAATACAGAGTCGAGAGGGGATACACACAGAAAAAAGGGGGGATACACACAGGAGAAAAAGGGGTTACACACAGGAGAGAAAGGGAAAACACACAGGAGAGAGGAGAAATACACACAGGATAAAGGAATATACATGCAGGAGAGAGGAAAATACACACAGGAGAAAAAAAGATACACAGGAGAAAGAAGGATACGCAAAGAAGAGAGGGGCATGCACAAAGAAAAAAAGGATACACACTGGAGAAAAAAGAATTCACATAAGAGAGAAAAGGATACACACAGAAGAGGTGGATACACAAAGCAGAGAGGGGCATACACACAGTAGAAAAAAGATACACACAGAAGAGAGGAAGATTCAAAAAAGAGAGAGGGGATAAACACTAGGGAGAGGGTGGTACACACAGGAGAAAGGGGGGATACACACAAGAGAGAAAGGAATTACACACAGGAGAGAGAAGAAAAACACACAGGAGAAAGGAGGGATACACACAGGAGAATAGAAGATACACACAAGAGAGTAGAAAATCCACACAGGAGAGAGGAGGATACACACAGGAGAGAAGAGGATACACAAATGAGCGAGGAGAATACACAGAGAAGAAAGGAGGATACACACAGGAGAGTGGCAGACACACAGGAGAGAGGGGATAAAAACAAGAGATTTGGATACACACAGGAGACAGGGTAATACACATAGGAGAGACGGGGATACACATAGGAGATGGGGATACAGAGAGGAGAGGGGGGATACATACAGGAGAAAGAAGAATACACACAAGACAGAGGGGCATAGACACAGTAGAAAGGAGGATACACACAGGAGAGAGTGGGATACAAACAGGAAAGCTCGGAATACACACAGCAGGGAGGGGCATACACAGAGGAGAGAGAAAAATATACACAAAAGGAGGGGAATACACCCAGGAAAAAGGAAAATACACACAGGAGAGAGGAGGATACACACAGGAGAGAAGAGAATACACGCAGGAGAAAGGAGGATTCACAAAAAAGAGGGGAAATACACAGGAGACAGGAGGATACAAACAGGTGAGAGGGATAAACAGGAGAAGGGGTAGTACACACAGGAGAGAGAAGGATACACACAGGAGAGGAGGACACACACAGGAGAGAGGTGCATACACGCAAAAGAGAGAATGATATGAGGATTCGTAAGATGGCGTCGTATAAGCGACTCAGGATTGCAGCTCTCAGTGAAGGCGCAGAGGGTGAGTCCTAGCCGCATTCTCGGATGGACCATTTTCTGCCCACAGAGCATTGAAAGTCCCAGGTGTGGGAGAGACACGGGACGCTAGTTAAGCCGGCTAATGCAGCCAGCATGCATGGCCGCTTCGGCCGGTGCCGCAGCAGGACCCGGCACGAAACTCACTGGTCTGGGTGCCCTGTTAAACCGGCAATCTGAGATTTGGAAGGGCAGATTGGCATGTCCATCTGATTGAACGGGAAATGGACAGTGAGCCAGACCAGGAGTTTCCTGGGAAGCGTGATCTGAGCCGGTGCAGTGGGCAGAGGCACGGGAGATCGCACAGATCCCAGTGCCCTATCGGCAGGCTACTGGGGCACCAGTGAGAGAGCCGACCTTTCAGCTTGTGGAGAGGGAGAGAGAGAGAGAGAGGATGGACTCTGAGGCAGAAAGCTGGGTGATTGGGCTCGGCGGGTCCCACCCTCACGGGGACAAGCAGGGAGGTGAATGGAGGCGCTTGGGGCTGAGAGTTTTGCTGCCGGCATCTAGGACGGTGCAGTCCGGTGAGGGAGGGGTGTCCGCCACTGCTGACGCAATTCGCCCCTACTGAAGTACCGCGCAGGGCTGACGCAGCCTGCCATAACAGAGAGACCCCGCCAGGAGGGGGGAGCGCTCCACAGAAGAAGGGAGAACAGCAGCAACTGGGTGGACCCACGCTAGCAGGTCAAAGACCCAGCAGGCAAATAGTGATTAGACTGCCACCTAGTGGGGCAGGACAGTGCAACAGATACTCATAAAGAAAACCCCAACTCCCCGAGACAGAGCTTCTAAGGGGGGGGAAAAAAGGGGTGGTGTTTTATGAGTTCTATTGCAGTAGACATAAACAACCTCCGAACAACACTGAATGAACAACGGAGCTCACAGCTCAGCACTGGAGCTCCTATAAAGCACAGACCGTCTCCTTAAGCAGCTCCCTGACCTCTGTACATCCAAAGAGTCACCCCAAAAAGGACTAATCAGACTGACATTTGGCGGGCATCATTCTGGAACAAAGACAGCAGAAGAAGAAACTGGTATCATCCCTCACTCTTTCACAGCTGCTACAGGTATACTCCAGACACGCAGGGCCTGGAGTGGACCTCAGAACTCATACAGCAGAGGGGTTAGACTATTAGAAGGAAAACTAAGTAACAGAAATACTTCATCATCAACAATCTCAGCATCCACACAGAGACCCAATTGAAAAATCAGCAACTACTGAGACGACAGGTGGATAAATCCATAAAGATGGGAAGAAACCAGCGCAAAAAGGAGGAAAACACCCGAAACCAAAACACCTCACCTCCTACAAAGGAACAAAACTCCTCACCAGCACGGAAACAAAGCTGGACGGAGAATGAGTGCGACGAAATGACGGAATCAGACTTCAGAAAGTGGATAATGAGAAACTTCATTGAGCTAAAAGAACATGTTCTAAATCAGTGCAAAGAAACTAACAACCTTGAAAAAAGATTTGAAAAAAGATTCGAGGAATTGATAACAAGAGTGGACAACGTAGAGAGGAATATAAATGAATTGAAGGAGGTGAAAAACACAACACGAGATCTTCGTGAAGCATGCACAAGATTCAACAGTCGAATTGACCAAACAGAAGAAAGAATATCAGAAGTTGAAGATCAACTCAATGAAATAAAATGTGAAACGAAGATTAAAGAAAAAAGCAGAAAAAGGAATGAACAAAATCTCCAAGAAATGTGGGACTATGTGAAGAGACCCAACCTACATTTGATAGGTGTACCAGAATGTGATGAAGAGAATAAATCAAAGCTGGAAAACACTATTCAGGATATTATCCAGGAAAATTTCCCCAACCTAGCAAGACAGGTCAATACTCAACTCCAGGATATACAGAGATCACCACAAAGATACTCCGCAAGAAGAGCAACCCCAAGGCACATAATCGTCAGATTCACCAGGGTTGAAATGAAGGAGAAAATACTAAGGGCAGCCAGAGAGAAAGGTAGGGTCACCCACAAAGGGAAGCCCATCAGACTCACAGCTGATCTCTCGGCAGAGACTCTACAAGCCAGAAGAGAGTGGGGGACAATATTTAACATCCTTAAAGAAAAGAGATTTCAACCCAGAATTTCATATCCAGCCAAACTGAGCTTCATAAGTGAAGGAAAAATAAAATTCTTCATGAACAAGCAGGTACTCAGAGATTTTGTCACCACTAGGCCTGCTTTACAAGAGCTCCTGAAAGAGGTACTACACATAGAAAGAAACAACCAGTACCAGCCATTCTAAAAGCATACCAAATGCTAAAGACCATCAACAAAATGAAGAATCTACATGAACCAACGGGCAAAACAGCCAGCTAGCATCAAAATGGCAGTATCAAATTCATACATAACAATATTAACCCTAAATATAAATGGGCTAAATGCACTAATCAGAAGACACAGCCTGGCAAATTGGATAAAAAACCAAAACCCTTCGGTGTGCTGTATCCAGAAAACCCACCTGACACGCAAAGATACACAAAGGCTCAAAATAAAAGGATGGAGGAAGATTTTCCAAGCAAATGGAGAGCAAAAGATAGCAGGAGTTGCAATTCTCGTCTCTGATAAGGTAGACTTTAAAGCAACAAAGATCAAAAGGGACAAGGAGGGTCATTACATAATGGTAAAACGATCGATACAACAATAAGAGCTGACGATTCTAAATATGTATGGACCCAATGTAGGAGCACCCAGATATATAAGGCAAGTCCTTAATGACTTCCAAAGAGACTTAGACTCTCACACAATAATAGTGGGAGACTTTAACACTCCACTGTAAATAGAAGAGAGATCAACCAGACAGAAAATTAAAAAGGATATTTAGGACTTGAACTCAGACCTGGAAAAAGCAAACCTGATAGACATTTACAGAACTGTCCATCCCAAATCCACAGAATATACATTCTCCTCAGCACCACATCACACCTACTCCAAAATTGACCACATAAATGTAAGTAAAGCAATCCTCAGCAAATGCAAAACAACTGAAATCATAACAAACAGTCTCTCAGACCATAGTGCAATCAAGTTGTAACTCAGAATTCAGACAATAACTCAGAACCGCACAGCTTCATGGAAACTGAACAACTGGCCGTTGAATGTTGATTGGATAAACAATGAAATGAAGGCAGAAATAAAGAAGTTTATTGAAACCAAGAAAAATAAAGACACAACGTACAAGAATTTCTGGGACACATTTAAAGCAGTCTGTAGAGGAAAATATATAGAAATAAGTGCCCACATGAGAAGAGTGGAGAGATCCAAAATTGACACCTTATCGTCAAAATTGAAAGAGCTAGAGGAGCAAGATCTAAAACGCTCAAAACCTAGCCGAAGACAAGAAATATCTAAGATCAGAGCAGAAATGAATGAGATAGAGACAAGAAAAACCCGTCAAAAAATCAATAAATCTAAGAGATAGTTTTTTGAAAAGATAAAAAAAAATAGACAGACCACTAGCCAGACTGATAAAAAAAAAATAGAGAACAACCAAATACATGCAATAAAAAACGATAATGGAAAAATCACCACAGATTCCACAGAAATTGAAACCATCATCAGAGAATACTACAAATAACTGTATGAATATAAACTAGTAAATCAGGAAGAAATGGATAAATTCATGGAGGCCTGTGTCCTCCCAAGCCTAAACCAGGAGGAAGCCGAAACTATGAATAGACCAATAACAAGGTCTGAAGTTGAGGCAGCAATTAAGAGCCCACCACACAAAAAAAGCCCAGGTCCAGATGGGTTCATGGCTGAATTCTACCAGACACACAAAGAGGATCTGGTACGAATCCTTCTGAAACTATTCCAAATAATCCAAAAAGAGGGAACCCTTCCCAAATCATTTTATGAGACCAACATCATCCTGATACCAAAACCTGACAGAGACTCAACAAGAAAAGAAAACGTCAGGCCAATATCCATGATGAACATAGATGCAAACATTTTCAATAAAATACTGGCAAACCGATTGAAACAGCACATTAAAATCTTATCCATCATGATCAAGTAGGATTCATCCCGGGCATGCAAGGCTGGTTCAACATATGCAAGTCTATAAATGTAATTCACCACATAAACAGAAGCAAAATCAAAAACCACACGATTATCTCAATTGATGAAGAGAAGGCATTTGACAAAATTCAACAGCCCTTTATGCTAAAAACCCTCAATAAACTTGGTATTGATGCAACATATCTCAAAGTAATAAAAGCTATTTACGAAAAACCACAGCCAATATCATACTTAATGGGCAAAAACTGGTAGCATTCCCTTTGAAATCGGGCACTAGACAAGGATGCCCTCTCTAACCACTCCTATTCAACATAGTACTGGAAGTTCTAGCCAGAGTAATCAGGCAAGAAAAAGAAATAAATGGTATTCAAATAGAAAAGGTGGAAGCCAAATTGTCTCTATTTGCAGAAGACATGATAGTATACCTAGAAGACCCCATCACCTCAGCCCAAAAGCTCCTGCAACTGATAAGCAACTTCAGCAAAGTCTCAGGATATAAAATCAATGTTCAAAAATCACAAGCATTCCTATACACCAAAAACAGACCTTAAGAGAACGAAATCAAGAACGAACTGCCATTCACAATTGCTACAAAGAAATTAAAATTCCTAGGAATATAACTCACAAGGAATGTAAGGGACCTCTTTAAGGAAAACTACAAACCACTGCTCAACGAAATAAGAGAGGATACAAACAGATGGAGAAATATTCCATGTTCGTGGTTAGGAAGAATCAATATCGTGAAAATGGCTATACTGCCCAAAGTAATTTACACAATCAATCCTATCCTCATCAAACTACCATTGAATTTCCTCACAGAACAGGAAAAAACCACCATGAATTTCATACGGAACCAAAAAAGAGCCCGCATAGCCAAGTCAATTCTAAGCAAAAAGAACAAAGCAGGAGGCATCACACTACCAGACTTTAAACTATACTACAAGGCTACAGTAAACAAAACAGCAATGGTACTGGTACCAAAACAGAGATATAGACCAATGGAACAGAACAGAAGCATCGGAGGCAACACAACCTATCTACAAGCATATTATCTTTGATAAACCAGACAAAAACAAGCAATCGGGAATGGATTCCCTATTTAATAAATGGTGTTGGGAAAACTGGCCAGCCATGTGCAGAAAGCAGAAACTGGACCGCTTCCTGACACCTTACACTAAAATTAACTCCAGATGGATTAAAGACTTAAATGTAAGACCTGACAGCATAAAAACCCTAGAAGAAAATCTAGGCAAAACAATTCAGGACAAAGGAGTAGGCCAGGACTTCATGAATAAAACACCAAAAGCAATGGCAACAAAAGCCAAAATAGACAAATGGGACCTAATCAAACTCCACAGCTTCTGCACGGCAAAAGAAACTGTCACTAGAGTGAATTGGCAACCATCAGAATGGGAAAAAATCTTTTCAGTTTACACATCTGACAAAGGGCTGATATCCAGAATTTACAAAGAACTCAGACAGATTTACAGGAAAAAAACAAACAAGCCCATTCAAAAATGGGCAAAGGATATGAACAGACACTTTACAAAAGAAGATATACCTGAGGCCAAAATACATATGAAAAAATGCTCATCATCACTGGTCATTAGAGACATGCAAATCAAAACCACATTGAGATACCATCTCACGCCAGTTAGAATGGCGATCATTAAAAAATCTGGAGACAGCAGATGCTGGAGAGGATGTGGAGAAATAGAAACACTCTTACACTGTTGGTGGGAGTGTAAATTAGTTCAACCATTATGGAAGACAGTGTGGCGATTCCTCAGGGACCTAGAAATAGAAATGCCTTTTGACCCAGCAATCCCATTACTGGGTATATATCCAAAGGACTATAAATCGTTCTACTATAAGGACACATGCACACGAATGTTCATGGCAGCACTGTTTACAATAGCAAAGAACTGGAACCAACCCAAATGCCCAACGATGATAGACTGGACTGGGAAAATGTGGCACATATACACCATGGAATATTATGCAGCAATCAGAAATGATGAGTTTGTGTCCTTTGTAGGGACATGGATGAATCTGGAGAACATCATTCTCAGCCAACTGACACAAGAACAGAAAAAGAAACACCGCATATACTCACTCATAGGTGGGTGAGAAAAATGAGAACACATGGACACAGAGAGGCGGTCTTCTATACACTGGGGTCTATTGGGGGAATGGGGGACGGACAGCGGGGAAGGTTGGGGAGGGATAGCCTGGGGATGAATGCCAATTGTGGGTGAACGGGAGGAAGGCAGCAAAACACACTGCCATGTGTGTACCTATGCAACTATCTTTCACGTTCTGCACATGTACCCCAAAAGCTATAATGCAATAAAAATTAAAAACAAAACAAAACAAAACAAAACTAAGCATTATTGCAAAATAAAACATATTAAAATTAAAAAAAAGAATGATACACACGGGAGGGGGGATACACACAGGAGATGGGGGATACACATAGGAGAGAGGAGGATACAAAAATTAGAGAGAGTTCTACACACAGTGAAAGAAGGATAAATACAGAAGAGAGGAGAATACACACAAATGGGAAGACGATACAAAGAGAAGAGAGGAGGATACACGCAGGAGAGAGGATGATACACACAGGAGAGGTGGAAATACACACGGGGGGATGGGAATACACACAAAAGTAGGGGGATACCCACAGGAGAGAGGAGAATACACACAAGGCAGAGGAGAATTCACAAAGGAGAGAAAAAGATACACACAAGAGATGGGGTGATAGGCAAAGGAGAGTGGGGGATAAACACAGGAGAAAGGGTGATACAAAGAGTAGAGTGTGGCATGCACAGAAGAGGGAGGGGGTACACACAGGAGAGTAAAGGATACACACAGGAGAGAGAAGGCTACACACAGGAGAAAGATGTATACACAAAAAAAGAGAGGGAAACAAACAAGAGAGGCGGAATACACACAGGCGAGTGGTATACACACAGGAGACGGTGTGATACACACAGGAACAAGAAAGACACACAAAAAGAGAAGAATACACACAGGAGAGAGTGGTATAAACAAAACATAGAGGTAAATTCACACAAGACAGAGGGGATATACACACAGGAGAGAGGGGTATCCACAAAGGAGAGTGGGGCATACACACAGGACGGAAGGTAATACACACAGGACAGAGAAGGATACACACAGGACAGAGTAGAATACACACAGGAAGACAAGAATAAATACAAGAAAGAGAAGGATACACACAAAAGACTGGAGAATACAGAAAGAGAAGAGGATGATATACGCAGTAGAGAGGAGGATACACACAGGAGAGAGGAGGATACACACAGGAGAGAGAAGGATACACGCAGAAGAGAAAAGGATACAAACAGGAAAGAGGGGGATACAAAAAGGAGAGGGGGATACACACAGGAGATAAGAAAAACATCATCCTGATATCAAAACCCGGCAGAGACTCAACAAGGAAAGAAAACTTCAGGCCAATATCCATGATGAACATAGATGCAAAAATCTTCAATAAAATACCGGCAAACCGATTGCAACAGCACATTAAAAAACTTATCCGTCATGATCAAGTAGGATTCATCCCTTGGATGCAAGGCTGGTTCAACATACGCAAGTCTATAAATGTAATTCACCACATAAACAGAAGCAAAAACAAAAACCACATGATTATCTCAATTGAGGCAGAGAAGGCATTTGACAAATTTCAACAGCGCTTTATGCTAAAAACCCTCAATAAACTTGGTATTGATGGAACATATCTCAAAGTAATAAAAGCTATTTACGACAAACCAACAGCCAATATCATACTTAATGGGCAAAAGCTGGAAGCATTCCCTTTGAAATCGGGCACTAGACAAGGATGCCCTCTCTCCCCGCTCCTATTCAACATAGTACTGAAAGTTCTAGCCAGAGCAATCAGGCAAGAAAAAGAAATAAAGGGTATTCAAATAAGAAAGGTGGAAGCCAAATTGTCTCTATTTGCAGACGACATGATAGTATACCTAGAAGACCACATCACCTCAGCCCAAAAGCTCCTGAAACTGATAAGCAACTTCAGCAAAGTCTCAGGATATAAAATCAATGTGCAAAAATCACAAGCATTCCTATACACCAATAACAGACTTAAAAAGAACCAAATCAAGAACGAACTGCCATTCCCAATTGCTACAAAGAAAATAAAATAACTAGGAATACAATTCATAAGGAATGTAAGGGACCTCTTTAAGGAAAACTACAAACCAATGCTCAACGAAATAAGAGGGGACACAAACAGATGGAGAAACATTCCATGTTCGTGGTTAGAAAGAATCAATATCGTGAAAATGGCTATATTACCCAAAGTAATTTACACAATCAATGCTATCCCCATCAAAGTACCATTGAATTTCTTCACAGAACTGGAAAAAACCACCATGAATTTTATATGGAACGAAAAAAGAGCCCGCATAGCCAAGTCAGTTCTAAGCAAAAAGAACACAGCAGGAGGCATCACACTACCAGACTTCCAACTATACTACAAGGCTACAGTAATCAAAACAGCATGGTACTGGTACCAAAACAGAGATATAGACTAATGGAACGGAACAGAAGCATCGGAGGCAACACAACGTATCTACAATCATATTATCTTTGATAAACCAGACAAAAACAAGCAATGGGGAAAGGATTCCCTATTTAATAAATGGTGTTGGGAAAACTGGCTAGCCATGTGCAGAAAGCAGAAACTGGACCCCTTCCTGACACCTTACACTAAAATTAACTCCTGATGAATTAAAGACTTAAACGTAAGACCTGACACCATAAATACCCTAGAAGAATATCTAAGCAAAACCATTCAGGACATAGGAGTAGGCAAGGACTTCATGAATAAAACACCAAAAGCATTGGCACCAAAAGCCAAAATAGACAAATGGGACCTAATCAAACTCCACAGCTTCTGCACGGCAAAAGAAACTGTCACTAGAGTGAACCGGCAACCATCAGAATGGGAAAAAATCTTTGCAGTTTACGCATCTGACAAAGGGATGATATCCAGAATTTACAAAGAACTCAGACAGATTTACAGGAAAAAAACAAACAAGCCCATTCAAAAATGGGCAAAGGATATGAACAGACACTTTACAAAAGAAGATATACATGAGGCCAACAAACATATGAAAAAATGATCATCATCACTGGTCATTAGAGAGATGCAAATCAAAACCACATTGAGATACCATCTCACGCCAGTTAGAATGGCGATCATTAAAAAACCTGGAGACAGCAGATGCTGGAGAGGATGTGGAGAAATAGGAACACTCTTACACTGTTGGTGGGAGTGTAAATTAGTTCAACCATTGTGGAAGACAGTGTGGCGATTGCTCAGGGACCTAGAAATAGAAATTCCATTTGACCCAGCAATTCCATTACTGGGTATATATCCAAAGGACTATAAATCGTTCTACTATAAGGACACATGCACACGAATGATCATTGCAGCACTGTTTACAATAACAAAGAACTGGAACCAACCCAAATGCCCAACGATGATAGACTGCACTGGGAATATGTGGCACATATACACCATGGAATATTATGCAGCAATCAAAAATGATGAGTTTGTGTCTTTGTAAGGACATGGATGAATCTGGAGAACATCATTCTCAGCCAACTGACACAAGAAGAGAAGGAGAAATACCGCATATACTCACTCATAGGCGGGTGAGAAAAATGAGAACACATGGACACAGAGAGGCGGTCTAATATACACTGGGGTCTATTGGGGGAATGGGGGAGAGACAGCAGGAGGGGTTGGGGAGGGATAACCTGGGGATGAATGCCAAGTATGGGTGAAGTTGAGGAAGGCAGCAAAACCCACTGCCATATGTGTACCTATGCAACTGTCTTTCACGTTCTGCACATGTACCCCAAAACCTACAATGCAATAAAAATTTTTTAAAAAATTTTTTTCCAAAATAAAAATAGAATATACACACTGGAGAGAGTAGGATACACACAAAAGACAAGAGGATACGCACAGGAGAGAGGGGAAGTACACACAGGATAGTGGAAGATACACACAGAAGAGAGGAGGATACACACAGGAGAGAGGATGATCCACATAAATGAAAAAAGTGTACACACAGCAGAGAGGAGGATGCACACAGGAGAGACGGAAAAAACACTGGAGAGTTGGGGATACACACAT
Source organism: Saguinus oedipus (assembly GCA_031835075.1). Lineage (NCBI taxonomy): Eukaryota > Metazoa > Chordata > Mammalia > Primates > Cebidae > Saguinus > Saguinus oedipus. Next base: position 2,750,606 of record JASSZA010000200.1, read on the forward strand.
GTGGAGGGGGATACACACATGTGGAGGGGGATACACACAGGAGGAAAAAGATACACACAGGAGAGAGGAAAATACACATAGGAGAGAGGAGCACACAATAAAAAGGCATGGGAATTCACACAGGAGTGGAAGATACACACAGAAGAAAGGTGGATACACACAGGAAAGGCAGGATACACAGAAAGAGGGGGATACACAAAAAGCCGGGGGCATACACACAGGAGAAAGGAGAATACACACATAATAGAGAAGAATACACACAATAGAGAGGGAGATACACAGGGTAGAGAGGGGCTATACACATAGAAAAGAGGAAGATACACAGGAGAGAGGAGGATACGCACAGGGGAGAGATGAATACACACAGGAGAGAGGAGGATACACACAAAAGAGAGAAAAATACAAACAGGAGAGAGAAGGATACACACAGGTGAAATAAAAATACACAGATGAGAGAGGCAGATAAAGACAAAGGAGGGGGATACACAAAGGAGGAATGGGGATACACACGGGGGAGGTGGATACACACAGGAGAGAGGAGGATAAACACAACAGAGAGGGGAATACACACAGGAGAGTGGAGGATACAAACAGCAGACAGGAGGATACGCACAGGATAGAAGAGAATACACACATGACAGAGGAGGATACACAAAGGAGAGGAGAAAAAACACAGTAGAGAGGGGGATATACACAGGCGAGAGGGATACACACAGAAGTGGGGGTATGCACACAGGAGAAATGGGAATCCACAGAGGAGAGGGGGATACACAATGAAAAAGGAGCATACACACAGGAGAGAGGGGATAAACACAGGAGAGAAGGGGGATACACATAGGAGAAAGGGGGATACACACAGGATGGAGAAGGATACACGCAGGAGAGAGAAAGATACACACAGGAGAGAGGAGAATACACGCAGAAGAGAGGATGATACAAACAGGAAAGAGGGGGGATACACACAGGAGAGGGGGATACACAGAGAAGAGAGGAAGATACACACAGGAGAAAAGAATATGCACACAGGAGAGTGGAAGATTCACACAAAAGGGAGAATGATACACACAGGAGAAACGAGGATACACACAGAAGAGAGTACAATACACACAGGAGGGAAGATACACACAAAATAGAAAAGGATACACATAGAAGAGAGGAGGGTACACACAGAAAAAAGGAGGATACACAAAGCAGAGAGGAGGATACACACAGGAGAGAGGGATACACACATAAGAGAGTGATATACACAAAGGGGAGACAAGATATACACAGAATTGGAGAAGATACACACTGGAGAGGGTAAAATACACACAGGAGAGAGGGGAAATACACACAGGAAAGTGGAAGATACACACAAAAGAGAGGAGGATACACACAGGAGAGAGGATGATCCACACAAATGAAAAAAGGATTCACCCAGTAGAGAGGAGGGTACACACAGGAGCGAGGAGAAAAAACAAAGAGTGGTTGATACACACATGTGGAGAAAGATACACACAGGAGAGAAAAAGATACACACAGACGAGAGGAAAATACACATAGGAGAGAGGAGCATAGACAAAAAAGACATGGGCATAGAAACAGGAGAGAAAGATACACACAGAAGAATGGGTGATACACACAAAAAAGACAGAATACACAGAAAAGAGGGGGAAACACACAAAAGAGAGGGGCATACACACAGGAGAGAGGAGAATAAACACATGATAGAGGAGAATACACACAATAGAGAGGGAGATACACAGGGTAGAGAGGGGGTATACACACAGAAGAGAAAAAATACACACAGAAGAGAGGAAGGTACACACAGGAGAGAGGAGGATACACACAAAAGAGAAAAAAATACAAACAGGAGAGAGAAGGATACACACAGGTGAAAGGAGGATACAAAGAGGAGAGAGGAAGATACAGACAAAAGAGGGAGATACACACAGGAGAGAGGAAGATACACAAAGAGAGAGGAGGATACACACAGGAGAGAGGAGGATACACACAGAAGAGAGGAGGATACAAACAGGAGAGAGGAAAATACACACAAGGCGAGGGAGATACAAACAGGATAGTGGAGGATACAAACAGAAGACAGGAAGTTACGCACAGGAGAGAGGAGAATACATACATGAGAGAGGAGGATACAAAAGGAGAGGGGGAAAAACACAGTAGAGAGGGGGATATACACAGGTGAGAAGGATACACACAGAAGTGGGGAGATGCACACAGGAGAAAGGGGAATCCACAGAGGAGAGCGGGATACACAACGAAAAGAGGAGCATACACACAGGAGAGAGGAGGATACACACAGGAGAGAAGGGGGATACACACAGGAGAAAGGGGATAGACACAGGAGGGTGGGGCATACACACAAAATGGAGGGGGATACACACAAGAGAGAGGGGGATATACACATGGGGAGAAAAATAAATACAGGAGGGAGGAGGGTACACAAAAAAGAGAGGAGGATACAGACAGAAGAGAGGAAGATAAACGCATGAAAGAGGAGGATACACACAGGAGCGAAGAAAATACACAGAGGAGAGAAAAGGATACACTCAGGAGAGAGAAGGATACACACAAGAGAGTGGGGGGATACACACAGGATAGGGCGATAAACACAGAAGAGAGGAGGATAAACACAGAAGAGAGAAGAATACTCACAAGAGAAAGGGGATACAAACAAAAGAGTGGAGGATGCAAACAGGAGAGAAGGGGATACACACAGGAGAGAGGGGGATAAACACAGTAGAGAGGAGATGCACACCGGAGAAAGGAGGATACACACAGGAGAAAGGGGGATACACACAGGAGAAAATAGGATACACAAGGGAGAGTGTGATACACACAAAAGAGAGGGGTTACATAGAAAAAAAATGGATACACACAGGAGAGAAAAGGATACACACAGGATATGGGAATACACAGGAGAAAGGGGCATACACACAGGAGATGGTGATATACACAGGAGAAAAGCGGATACACACAGGAAAGAGGAGAATACACACCGGAGAGAAGGATACACACAAAAGAGAAAGGCATACACAGAGAAGAAAGGAGAATACACACAGCAGAGATTAGGATTTACACAGGAGAGAGGGGATAAACACAGGAGAAAGAAGAATACACACAGTAGAAAGGGGGGATACACACAGGAGAGAGGGTGGATACACAAAGGAGAAAGGGGGGATACACAGAGGAATGAGGAGAGATACCCACAGGAGAGAGGAGCATACACACAGGAGAGGGATAGATACACAGAGGAGAGAAGGATAAACACAGTAGAGAGGAAGATACACACAGGATAGAGGTGGATACACACAAAATAGAAAATGATACACACACGAGACAGAAGGATACACACAGAAGAGAGGGGGATAAACACAGGAGAGGGGAATACACACAGGAGAGAAAAAGAAACACACAAGAAGCAGGAATACACAAAGAACAGAGTTGGATACACACAGGAGAAAGGGAATACACACAGAAGAGAGGGGAATACACACAAAAGAGAGAGGCATATTCACAGGAGAGAGGAGACTACAAAAAGAAGAGAGGAGGATACACACAGGAAAAAGGGGAATACAAACAGGAGAGTTCGGCATACACACAGAAGGGAGGGGTATACAGCAGAGAAGAGGATACACACAGGAGAGAGGAGGCGACACAAAGGAGAGAGGAGGATACACAAAGAAGAGTGGGAAACACACAAGAGAGGGAAGATACACACAGGAGAGAGGAGGTTACACACAAAAGAGAGGAGGATACACAAAGAAGAGGAGGAAACACACAAGAGAATGGGGGATACACACAGGCGGGGTGATAAACACTGGAAACGGTGGGATACACACATGAGAGGGGGGATACACCAAGGAGAGAGGAGGATACACCAAAGAGAGAGGAGGATACACATAAGAGAGAGGAGGATACACAAAGAAAAGTGGAAAACACACAAAAGAGAGGGGGATACACACAGGCGAGGGGGATAAACACTGGAGACGGTGGGATACACACAGTAGAGAGGGGGATACAAAAAGGTGAGGGGGATACAAAAAGGATGGAGGGGTAAACACACAAAATAGAGAAGAATACACACAGAAAAGAAGGGTGATACACACAGAACAGTGGGGTATACACACGTGAAAGTTTCGCATAAACACAGAAGGGAAGGGGATACACACAGGAGAGAGTGGGATACACACAGGAGAGACGGGATTACAAAAAAAGAGGGGGATACACACAGGATGGAGGGTTAAACACACAAAATAGAGAAGGATACACAAAGAAGAGAAGGGTGATACACACAGGTGAGTGGGGTATACACACATGAAAGTGGGGCATAAACACAGAAGGGAAGGGGACACACACAGGAGAGAGTGGGATATACAAAGGTGCAGAAGGATAAATACAGTAGGGAGGAGGATAAACACAAATGAGTGGAGGATACAGACAGAATAATGGAGGATACACGCAGGAGAGTGGAGTATACACAAAGGAGAGAAGACACACACAGGAGAGAGGAGATACACACAGGAGAGAAGACCATACACACAGGAGAGAGGAGGATACACACAGGACAGAGGAGGATACACACAGGAGAGAGGAGGATACACACAAAAAAGAAAAGAATACACACAGGAGACTGAAGGATACACACAGGAGAGAGGGGGATACACACAGAAGAAGGAATAAAAAAAGAATAGAAAAAGATACTCACAGGAGACAGCAATACACAAAGAAGGGAGTTGGATACACACAGAAGAGAGGGGGATACACTTAGGAAAGAGGGGAATACACACAACAGAGAGGCATACCCACAGGAGAGAGAATACACAAAGGAGAGATGAAGATACACACAGGAAAAAGAAGGATACAAAGAGTAGAGTGCGGCATACAAACAGAAGGGAGGGGGATACACACAGTAGAGAGAAGGATACACACAAGAGAGAGGGGCATATACATAGGAGAGGGTGATACACACAGGAGAAAGGGGGATACAAACAGGTGAGAGAAGAATACACACAGAAGAGGGGGATACACACAAGAGGGGCGTACACACAGGAGAGAGGAGGATAGACACAGCAGAGAGGAGGATACACAAAGGAGAGAGGGGATACACAAAAAAGAGATGAAGACACACACAGAAGAAAGGGGGATACACACAGGAGAGAGGGGGTATACACAGAGGGATCAGAAAAGATACACACAGAATTGAGGATCATACACACAGGAGAGAGGAGGATACACAGAGGAGAGAGAAAGATACACACAGGAGAGAGAAAGATACATAGGAGAGAGGAAGACACACACAGAAGAGAGGATACACACAAAAGATAAAAGATACACAGAGGAGACAGAAGAATACACAAAGTAGAGAGGGGCATACACACAGAAAAGTGGGATACACACAGGAGAAAAAGGGATACACAAAAGAGAGAGGAGGATACACACAGGAGAGGGGGATACAAACAGGTGAGAGAGGCGTACACATAGGAGAGAGGAAGATACACACAGGAGAGTGGAGGATACAAACAGGAGAGAGGGTATACACACAGGAGAGAGAAGCATATCCACAGAAGAAAGGGGGGATAAAAACAGAAGAGAAAGGGGTGACACACAGGAGAGTGGGGGGAAACACAAGGGAAAGAGGAGGGATACACAAAGGATATAGGAAGATACACACAGGAGAGAGGAAAATGCACACAGGACAGAGGAGAATACACAGAGGAGAGAGGAGAATACACACAGGAGAGAGGAGGATACACACAGGAGAGGTGCATACACACAGGAGAGAGGGGGTACACACAGGAGAGTTGGATTCACACAGGAAACAGGGTAATACACACAGGAGAGTGGGGGATACAAACAGGAGTGGGGGATACATACAGCAGAGAGTGGGATACACACAGGAGAGAGGGGAATACACACAAGAGAGAGGGGAATACATACAGGAGAGAGGAGGATACACATAGGAGACAGGGGGATACACGCAGGAACAAGGAAGATACAAACAGGAGAGTGCAGCATACACACAGGAGGGAGGGGGATACACACAGGAGAGAGGAAGATACACACAGAAGAATGGGGAAACACACAGGAGAGAGGCGGATGCACACAGGAGAGAGGAGGCTACACAGAGGAGAAAAGAGGATACACAAAAAAGAGGGGAAAACACACAAAACAGAGGGTGATACACAGTCGAGAGGGATACGACCAGGAGACAAGGAGATACACACAGGAAAGAGGAGGATACACACAGGATAGAGGGGGATACACACAGGAACAAGGAAGATACAAACAGGAGAGTGCAGCATACACACAGCAGGGAGGGGGATACACACAGGAGAGAGGAAGATACACACAGGTGAAGGGGGATACACACAGGAGAGGGGAGAATACACACAGGAGAGGGGATACACACATGAGAACAGGGCATACACACAGAAGAGAGGAGGATGCAAAAAGCAGAGAGGAGGATACCCACTGGAGAGACGGGATACACACAAGAGAGAGGGGTATACACACAGGAGAGAGGAGGATACACACAGGAGAGAGGAGGATACACACAGGAGAGGGGAATACACACAAAAGAGAGTGGCATACACACAGGAGAGAGGAGGATACACACAGGATAAAGGGGGATACACACAGGAAAGAGGAAGATACACACAGGTAAGGGGGATACACAAAGAAAAAAGGGCGTAGACACAGGAGAGAGGAGGATAAACACAGGAGAGAGGAGGATACACACAGGAGAGAGTATGATACAAACAGGAGAGAGGTGATACACACAAGAGAAAGGATGTATAGAGAGGATCCTTTACAGCCTCACTGAATATTACACACTTGTGATATAGTCTGGAGTCTATTTTTTATAGCCACTCATTCAAAGAATCACTACATAATGCACACCTGCTGAATAGTCAGATATCTCTTTCCTATGGCCACTCGTTAAGAGTCTAACTAAGTGTACACACTTGGGGAAATAGTTAGGATTTCCCTTTATCCCCTCATTCACATTTAGACTAAATAAGGCACACCTGTGGAATAGTCAGGAGACTTTTTCATGTGGCTTCTAATTCTGAGTGTCACTGAATAATGTGGTGTAGTCAGGAGTCTATTTCATGTGGACACATATTCAGACCCTCAGTGAATAAGACAGGCCCTTGATATAGTAAGGAATCTAATTAATATGGCCACATCTTCTGAGCCTCACTGTATAATACGCACCTGGAGAATCATTTTGAGTCTATTTTTGATGGATATTCATTCAGAGCCTCGGTAAATAATGTACACCTGTGGAGTAGCCAGGAGTCTATTTTATTAGGACACTCATTCATAGCCTCATGGATAATATGCACGTGCGGAATAGTCGGGATTCCATTTTATATGGCCACCGACTCGTAACCTCAATGATAAGTGCACAAAGGTAAAGTACTCAGAAGTCTATTTCATATAAACACTCATTCAGAGATTCAGTGAATAATAAAAATATTTAAGATAGACAACATCCTGTTTCCTATGGTCACACAAAAAGAGCCACACTGAGTAATGCACACCTGGGGAAGTGATAAAATTCTACTTTATATAGCGTCTCATTTCCAGCCTAAGGGAATAATGCACACGTGTGGAATAGACACTAGTCTATTTTATATGGCCACAAAATCAAAGCCTGAGTGAGTAATACACAACTTTGGAATAGTCACTAGTCTATATTATATGCCCAAATATTTAGAGTAAGAGTAAATAATACACGCCTGTGGAATAGTCAGAAAACAAGTTCATATGGCCAATGTTTCAGATCCTCAGTGAATAATACATACTTCGGAAAAACACAGGACGCTATTAAATGTGGCTTCAATTTCAGAACTTCATTGAAAAATAAACACCTCTATTGTAGTCAATAATTCTATTTTCTATAGCCACATATTCAGAGCCTAACTAAATAACATAAACTTTGTTAATAGTCAGGATTCTATTTCGTATAGCCACTCATTTAGAGCCAAATGTCAAAACACACGCCTGAGGAGTATTCAGGAGTCTCTATTTTATGGCCACACATTCAGAGCTTCACAGAATAATACAGACCTATGGAAATGTCAGGAGTGTATTTCACATAGCCACTTATTCAGAACCTCAGTGAAGAATCATATATATCTGGAAAATAGTCAGGATTATATTATATAAAGCCACTTATTCAGAGACTCACTGAATAATGCACACATAAGGAATAGTCTAAAGACTATTTGATATGACCCTACACCCAGCGACTCAGTGGACAATGCAGAACAGAAAAATAGTCAAGATGATAGAGTCAGAAGTTTATGTTATGTGGTCATTCGTTCAGAATCTCACTGAAGAATACATACCTTTGGTATAGTAAGAGTCCAAGTCATATGGCCACTGAATCACAGCATTACGGGATAATGCACAAAGGGGCAATAGTAAAGAGTATATTTTACATGGACGCTCAATCAGAGCTTCAGTGTGTAATAAAGAGCTGTGGAGTAGTCAGGACCCTATTTAAGGTAGACCCAAATTAAGCAGCTCCGTGAATGATACAGACATGTGTCAGAGTCAGGAGACTATTTGATATAGACACTCATACCGAAACTTTTCGAATACTGCACATGTGATGAATAACCAAAAGTCTGTTTCATATGGTGATTAGTTTGGAGAATCAAAAAATAATGCACAGCTGTGGAGTAAAATGGGTTCTATTTCATAATGCCACTCTTTCAATGCTTTAGTGAATAATATGTATATCTGATAAGTCAGGAAGCTCTTTCACATGGCCACTCATTCTGGGCCTGTGTGAATAGTATTCCCCTCAGAAACAGTCAAGGACCTACTTCAAATGCCTACACATCCAGTGTCTGTAAGTAATGAACACGTAGGAAATACACCTGAGTATCTTTTTTATGCACACTTAGTCAGAGTCTCATTCAATAAAAAAAACCTGGGGAAGAGTAAAGAGTGTACTTCAACAGAGGGAGGAGGCAAGATGGCGTCATAGAGGTGACTCAGGATTGCAGCTCTCGGTGAAGGCGCAGAGGGTGAGTCCTAGCCACATTCTCAGATGTTCCTTTTATGCCCACAGAGCGTTGAAAGTCCCAGGTGTGGGAGAGACACGGGACGCTAGCAGCCGGCTAACGCAACCGGCTCCCGCCGCCTCTTCGGCCGCCACCGCAGCGGGACCCGGTGCGGAACTCACTGGTCTGGGTGCCCTGTTAAACCGGCAATCTGAGATTTGGAAGGGCAGATTGGCATGTCCATCTGATTGAAAGGGACTTGGACAATGAGCCAGACCAGGAGTTTCCTGGGAAGCGTGATCTGAGCCAGGGTAGTGGGCAGCGGCACGGGAGATCGCACGGATCCCAGTGCCCTATCGGCAGGCTCCTGGGGCGCCAGTGAGAGAGTCGACCTTTCAGCTTGGGGAGAGGAAGAGAGAGAGAGAGAGGACGGACAGTGAGGCAGGGAGCTGGGTGATCGGGCTCGGCGGGTCCCACGCTCACGGGGACAAGCAGGGCGGCAACTGGAGGCGCTTGGGGCTGAGAGTTTTGTTGCCGGCATTTAGGACGGTGCAGCCCGGTCAGGGAGGGGCGTCCACCATTGCTGACGAAGTGCACCCCCACTTAAGTACCGCCCAGGACTGACGCAGCCTGCCATTGCCGAGGCAACCTGCCATAACAGAGAGAGTCCGCCAGGCAGCAACAGGGCGGACCCGCGTTAGCAGGTCAGAGCCCCAGCAGGCAAATAATGAATAGACTGCCACCTAGTGGGGCAGGACAGTGCAACAGATACTCATAAAGAAAGCCCCAACTCCCTGAGACAGAGCATCTCAGGGTGGAAAAAAAAAAGAGTGGTGTTTTATGAGTTCTATTGCAGCAGACATAACATCCCAACAACACTGAATGAAAAACGGAGCTCACAGCTCAGCACTGGAGCTCCTATAAAGCACAGACTGTCTCTTCAAGCAGCTCCCTGACTCCTATATATCCAAGGAGTCACCCCAGGAAAGGACTAATCAGACTGACATTTGGCTGGCATCATTCTGGAACAAGGGCAGCAGCAGAAGAAACTGGTATCATCCCTCACTGTTCTGCAGCTGCTGCAGGTATACCCCAGACAAGCAGGGTCTGGAGTGGACCTCAGCACTCATACAGCAGAGAGGATAGATCATTAGAGGGAAAATTAAGTAACAGAAATACTTCATCATCAACAATCTCAGTGTTCACACAGAGACCCAATTGAAAAATCAGCCACTACTAAGACGACAGGCGGATAAATCCATAAAGATGAGAAGAAACCAGCGCAAAAAGGAGGAAAGGACCCGAAACCAAAACACCTCACCTCCAAAAAAAAAAGGACCAAAACTCACCAGCAAGGGAACAAAGCTGGACGGAGAATGAATGTGACAAAATGACGGAATCAGACTTCAGAAAGTGGATAATGAGAAACTTCAGTGAGCTAAAGGAACATGTTCTAAACCAGTGCAAAGAAACTAAGAACCGGGGAGGGAGGCAAGATGGCGTCGTAGAGGTGACTCAGGATTGCAGCTCTCGGTGAAGGCGCAGAGGGTGAGTCCTAGCCGCATTCTCGGATGTTCCTTTTATGCCCACAGAGCGTTGAAAGTCCCAGGTGTGGGAGAGACACGGGACGCTAGCAGCCGGCTAACGCAACCGGTTCCTGCCGCCTCTTCGGCCGGCGCCGCAGCGGGACCCGGCGCGGAACTCACTGGTCTGGGTGCCCTGTTAAACCGGCAATCTGAGATTTGGAAGGGCAGATTGGCATGTCCATCTGATTGAACAGGACTTGGACAATGAGCCAGACCAGGAGCTTCCTGGGAAGCGTGATCTGAGCCGGGGTAGTGGGCAGCAGCACGGGAGATCGCACGGATCCCAGTGCCCTATCGGCAGGCTCCTGGGGCGCCAGTGAGAGAGTCGACCTTTCAGCTTGGGGAGAGGAAGAGAGAGAGAGAGAGAGGACGGACTCTGAGGCAGGGAGCAGGGTGATCGGGCTCGGCGGGTCCCACGCTCACGGGGACAAGCAGGGCGGCGACTGGAGGCGCTTGGGGCTGAGAGTTTTGTTGCCGGCATTTAGGACGGTGCAGCCCGGTCAGGGAGGGGCGTCCACCATTCCTGACAAAGTGCACCCCCACTTAAGTACCGCCCAGGACTGACGCAGCCTGCCGTTGCCGAGGCAACCTGCCATAACAGAGAGAGTCCGCCGGGCCGCAACAGGGCGGACCCGCCTTAGGAGGTCAGAGCCCCGGCAGGCAAATAGTGAATAGACTGCCACCTAGTGGGGCAGGACAGTGCAACAGATACTCATAAAGAAAGCCCCAACTCCCTGAGACAGAGCATCTAAGGGTGAAAAAAAAAAAAAAAAAGAGTGGTGTTTTATGAGTTCTATTGCAGCAGACATAACCTCCCAACAACCCTGAATGAACAACGGAGCTCACAGCTCAGCACTGGAGCTCCTATAAAGCACAGACTGTCTCCTCAAGCAGCTCCCTGACCTCTGTATATCCAAGGAGTCACCCCAGAAAAGGACTAATCAGACTGACATTTGGCTGGCATCATTCTGGAACAAGGGCAGCAGAAAAAGAAACTGATATCATCCCTCACTGTTCTGCAGCTGCTGCAGGTATACCCCAGACAAGCAGGGCCTGGAGTGGACCTCAGCACTCATACAGCAGAGAGGATAGATCATTAGAGGGAAAACTAAGTAACACAAATACTTCATCATCAACAATCTCAGTGTCCACACAGAGACCCAATTGAAAAATCAGCAACTACTAAGACAACAGGCGGATAAATCCATAAAGATGGGAAGAAACCAGCGCAAAAAGGAGGAAAGCACCCGAAACCAAAACACCTCACCTCCAAAAAAGGACCAAAACTCCTCACCAGCAAGGGAACAAAGCTGGACGGAGAATGAATGTGACGAAATGACGGAATCAGACTTCAGAAAGTGGATAATGAGAAACTTCAGTGAGCTAAAGGAACATGTTCTAAACCAGTGCAAAGAAACTAAGAACCTTGAAAAAAGATTTGAAAAAAGATTCGAGGAATTGATAACGAGAATGGACAACTTAGAGAGGAATATGAATGAATTGAAGGAGCCGAAAAACTCAACACGAGAACTTCGCGAAGCATGCACAAGTATCAACAGCCGAATTGACCAAGCAGAAGAAAGAATATCAGAAGTTGAAGATCAACTCAATGAAATAAAACGAGAAACCAAGATTAAAGAAAAAAGCACAAAAAGGAATGAACAAAATCTCCAAGAAATGTGGGACTATGTGAAGAGACCCAACCTACGTTTGATAGGTGTACCAGAAAGTGACGAAGAGAATGAATCCAAGCTGGAAAACACTCTTCAGGATATTATCCAGGAAAATTTCCCCAACCTAGCAAGACAGGTCAATACTCAACTCCAGGAAATACAGAGAACACCACAAAGATACTCTGCAAGAAGAGCAACCCCAAGGCACATAATCGTCAGATTCACCAGGGTTGAAACAAAGGAGAAAATACTAAGGGCAGCCAGAGAGAAAGGTCGGGTCACCCACAAAGGGAAGCCCATCAGACTCACAGCAGATCTCTCAGCAGAGACTCTACAAGCCAGAAGAGAGTGGGGGCCAATATTCAACATCCTTAAAGAAAAGAGCTTTCAACCCAGAATTTCATATCCAGCGAAACTGAGCTTCATAAGTGAAGGAAAAATAAAATCCTTCACGAACAAGCAAGTACTCAGAGATTTTGTCACCACTAGGCCTGCTTTACAAGAGCTCCTGAAAGAGGCACTACACATAGAAAGAAACAACCAGTTCCAGCCATTCTAAAAGCATACCAAATGCTAAAGACCATCAACAAAATGAAGAATGTACATGAACCAATGGGCAAAACAGCCAGCTAGCATCAAAATGGCAGTATCAAATTCACACATAACAATATTAACCCTGAATGTAAATGGGCTAAATGCACCAATCAAAAGACACAGACTGGCAAATTGGATAAAAAAACCAAAACCCATCGGTATGCTGTATCCAGGAAACCCACCTCACATGCAAAGATACACAAAGGCTCAAAGTAAAGGGATGGAGGAAGATTTACCAAGCAAATGGAGAGCAAAAAAAAGCAGGAGTTGCAATTCTCATCTCTGATAAAATAGACTTTAAAGTAACAAAGATCAAAAGGGACAAAGAAGGTCATTACATAATGGTAAAAGGATCGATACAACAAGAAGAGATAACGATTCTAAATATATATGGACCCAATGTAGGAGCACCCAGATATATAAGGCAAGTTCTTAATGACTTACAAAGGGACTTAGACTCCCACACAATAATATTGGGAGACTTTAACACTCCACTGTCAATAGCAGACAGATCAACCAGACAGAAAATTAACAAGGATATCCAGGACTTGAACTCAGACCTGGAACAAGCAAACCTGATAGACATTTACAGAACTCTCCACCCCAAATCCACAGAATATACATTCTTCTCAGCACCACATCACACCTACTCCAAAATTGACCACATAATTGGAAGTAAAGCACTCCTCAGCAAATGCAAAACAACGGAAATTATAACAAACAGTCTCTCAGACCATAGTGCAATCAAGTTGGAACTCAGAATTCAGAAAATAACTCAGAACCGCACAGCTTCATGGAAACTAAACAATTGGCTCTTGAATGTTGATTGGATAAACAATGAAATGAAGGCAGAAATAAAGAAGTTCTTTGAAACCAATGAGAATGAAGACACAACGTACCAGAATCTCTGGGACACATTTAAAGCAGTCTGTAGAGGAAAATATATAGCAATAAGTGCCCACATGAGAAGAGTGGAGAGATCCAAAATTGACACCCTATCGTCAAAATTGAAAGAGCTAGAGGAGCAAGATCAAAAAAGCTCAAAACCTAGCCGAAGACAAGAAATAACTAAGATCAGAGCAGAACTGAAGGAGATAGAGACAAGAAAAACCCTTCAAAAAATCAATAAATCTAAGAGCTGGTTTTTCGAAAAGATCAACAAAATAGACAGACCACTAGCCAGACTGATAAAAAAGAAGAGAGAGAACAACCAAATAGATGCAATAAAAAACGATAAAGGGGAAATCACCACAGATTCCACAGAAATTCAAACCATCATCAGAGAATACTACAAACAACTCTATGCACATAAACCAGTAAATCAGGAAGAAATGGATAAATTCCTGGATGCCTGTGTCCTCCCAAGCCTAAACCAGGAGGAAGCCGAAACTATGAATAGACCAATAACAAGGTCTGAAGTTGAGGCAGCAATTAAGAGCCTACCACACAAAAAAAGCCCAGGTCCAGATGGGTTCACAGCCGAATTCTACCAGACACACAAAGAGGATCTGGTACCATTCCTTCTGAAACTATTCCAAATAATCCAAAAAGAGGGAACCCTTCCCAAATCATTTTATGAGACCAACATCATCCTGATACCAAAACCTGGCAGAGACTCAACAAGAAAAGAAAACTTCAGGCCAATATCCATGATGAACATAGATGCAAAAATCTTCAATAAAATACTGGCAAACCGATTGCAACAGCACATTAAAAAACTTATCCATCATGATCAAGTAGGATTTATCCCGGGGATGCAAGGCTGGTTCAACATACGCAAGTCTATAAATGTAATTCACCACATAAACAGAAGCAAAAACAAAAACCACATGATTATCTCAATTGATGCAGAGAAGGCATTTGACAAAATTCAACAGCCCTTTATGCTAAAAACCCTCAATAAACTTGGTATTGATGGAACATATCTCAAAGTAATAAAAGCTATTTATGACAAACCAACAGCCAATATCATACTTAATGGGCAAAAACTGGAAGCATTCCCTTTGAAATCTGGCACTAGACAAGGATGCCCTCTCTCACCACTTCTATTCAACATAGTACTGGAAGTTCTAGCCAGAGCAATCAGGCAAGAAAAAGAAATAAAGGGTATTCAAATAGGAAAGGTGGAAGCCAAATTGTCTCTATTTGCAGACGACATGATAGTATACCTAGAAGACCCCATCACCTCAGCCCAAAAGCTCCTGCAACTGATAAGCAACTTCAGCAAAGTCTCAGGATATAAAATCAATGTGCAAAAATCACAAGCATTCCTATACACCAATAACAGACTTAAAGAGAACCAAATCAAGAACGAACTGCCATTCACAATTGCTACAAAGAAAATAAAATACCTAGGAATACAACTCACTAGGAATGTAAGGGACCTCTTTAAGGAAAACTACAAACAACTGCTCAATGAAATAAGAGAGGACACAAACAGATGGAGAAACATTCCATGTTCGTGGTTAGGAAGAATCAATATCGTGAAAATGGCTATACTGCCCAAAGTAATTTACACAATCAATGCTATCCCCATCAAACTACCATTGAATTTCTTCACAGAACTGGAAAAAACCACCATGAATTTCATATGGAACCAAAAAAGAGCCCGCATAGCCAAGTCAATTCTAAGCAAAAAGAACACAGCGGGAGGCATCACGCTACCAGACTTCAAACTATACTACAAGGCTACAGTAATCAAAACAGCATGGTACTGGTACCAAAACAGAGATATAGACCAATGGAACAGAACAGAGGCATCGGAGGCAACACAACACATCTACAACCATATTATCTTTGATAAACCAGACAAAAACAGGCAATGGGGAAAGGATTCCCTATTTAATAAATGGTGTTGGGAAAACTGGCTAGCCATGTGCAGAAAGCAGAAATTGGACCCCTTCCTGACACCTTACACTAAAATTAACTCCAGATGGATTAAAGACTTTAACGTAAGGCCTGACACCATAAAAACCCTAGAAGAAAATCTAGGCAAAACCATTCAGGACATAGGAGTAGGCAAGGACTTCATGAACAAAACTCCCAAAGCATTGGCAACAAAAGCCAAAATAGACAAATGGGACCTAATCAAACTCCACAGCTTCTGCACAGCAAAACAAACAGTCACTAGAGTGAATCGGCAACCATCAGAATGGGAAAAAATCTTTGCAGTTTACGCATCCGACAAAGGGCTGATATCCAGAATTTACAAAGAACTCAAACAGATTTACAGGAAAAAAACAAACAAGCCCATTCAAAAATGGGCAAAGGATATGAATAGAAACTTTACGAAAGCACACATACATGAGGCCAGCAAACATACGAAAAAGTGCTCATCGTCATTGGTCATTAGAGAGATGCAAATCAAAACCACATTGAGATACCATCTCACACCAGTTAGAATGGCGATCATTAAAAAATCTGGAGACAGCAGATGCTGGAGAGGATGTGGAGAAATAGGAACACTCTTACACTGTTGGTGGGAGTGTAAATTAGTTCAACCATTGTGGAAGACAGTGTGGCGATTCCTCAGGGACCTAGAAATAGAAATTCCATTTGACCCAGCAATCCCATTACTGGGTATCTATCCAAAGGATTATAAATCGTTCTACTATAAGGACACATGCACACGAATGTTCATTGCAGCACTGTTTACAATAGCAAAGACCTGGAACCAACCCAAATGCCCAACGATGATAGACTGGACTGGGAAAATGTGGCACATATACACCATGGAATATTATGCAGCAATCAAAAATGATGAGTTTGTGTCCTTTGTAGGGACATGGATGAATCTGGAGAACATCATTCTCAGCAAACTGACACAAGAACAGAAAAAGAAATACCGCATATACTCGCTCATAGGTGGGTGAGAAAAATGAGAACATGTGGACACAGAGAGGCAGTCTACTATACACTGGGGACTGTTGGGGGGAATGGGGGAGGGACAGCAGGGGGGGGCTGGGGGGGATAGCCTGGGGATGAATACCAAGTGTGGGTGAAGGGGAGGAAAGCAGCAAAGCACACTGCCATGTGTGTACCTATGCAACTATCTTGCTCGTTCTGCACATGTACCCCCAAACCTATAATGCAATAAAAATAAATAAATAAATAAATAAATAAATAAATAAATAAATAAAAAAAAAAGAAACTAAGAACCTTGAAAAAAGATTTGAAAAAAGATTCGAGGAATTGATAACGAGAATGGACCACTTAGAGAGGAATATGAATGAATTGAAGGAGCTGAAAAACACAACACGAGAACTTCGCGAAGCATGCACAAGTTTCAACAGCCGAATTGACCAAGCAGAAGAAAGAATATCAGAAGTTGAAAATCAACTCAATGAAATAAAACGAGAAACCAAGATTAAAGAAAAAAGCACAAAAAGGAATGAACAAAATCTCCAAGAAATGTGGGACTATGTGAAGAGACCCAACCTACGTTTGATAGGTGTACCAGAATGTGATGAAGAGAATGAATCCAAGCTGGAAAACACTCTTCAGGATATTATCAAGGAAAATTTCCCCAACCTAGCAAGACAGGTCAATACTCAACTCCAGGAAATACAGAGAACACCACAAAGATACTCTGCAAGAAGAGCAACCCCAAGGCACATAATCGTCAGATTCACCAGGGTTGAAAGGAAGGAGAAAATACTAAGGGCAGCCAGAGAGAAGGGTCGGGTCACCCAAAAAGGGAAGCCCATCAGACTCACAGCAGATCTCTCGGCAGAGACTATACAAGCCAGAAGAAAGTGGGGGCCAATATTCAACATCTTTAAAGAAAAGAGCTTTCAACCCAGAATTTCATATCCAGCGAAACTGAGCTTCATAAGTGAAGGAAAAATAAAATTCTTCACGAACAAGCAAGTACTCAGAGATTTTGTCACCACTAGGTCTGCTTTACAAGAGCTCCTGAAAGAGGCACTACACATAGAAAGCAACAACCAGTTTCAGACATCCTAAAAGCATACCAAATGCTAAAGACTATCAACAAAATGAAGAATGTACATGAACCAACGGGAAAAACAGCCAGCTAGCATCAAAATGGCAGTATCAAATTCACAAATAACAATATTAACCCAGAATGTAAATGGGCTAAATGCACCAATCAAAAGACACAGACTGGCAAATTGGATAAAAAACCAAAACACATCGGTTTGCTGTATCCAGGAAACCCACCTCACAGGCAAAGATACACAAAGGCTCAAAATAAAGGGATGGAGGAAAATTTACCAAGCAAATGGAGAGCAAAAAAAAGCAGGAGTTGCAATTCTCATCTCTGATAAAATAGACTTTAAAGTAACAAAGATCAAAAGGGACAAAGAAGGTCATTACATAATGGTAAAAGGATCGATACAACAAGAAGAGCTAACGATTCTAAATATATATGGACCCAATGTAGGAGCACCCAGATATATGAGGCAAGTTCTTAATGACTTACAAAGGGACTTAGACTCCCACACAATAATAGTGGGAGACTTTAACACTCCACTGTCAATAGCAGAAAGATCAACCAGACAGAAAATTAACAAGGATATCCAAGACTTGAACTCAGACCTGGAACAAGCAAACCTGATAGACATTTACAGAACTCTCCACCCCAAATCCACAGAACATACATTCTTCTCAGCACCACATCACACCTACTCCAAAATTGACCACATAATTGGAAGTAAAGCACTCCTCAGCAAATGCAAAACAACTGAAATCATAACAAACAGTCTCTCAGACCATAGTGCAATCAAGTTGGAACTCAGAATTCAGAAAATAACTCAGAATCGCACAGCTTCATGGAAACTGAACAACTGGCTCTTGAATGTTGATTGGATAAACAACGAAATGAAGGCAGAGATAAAGAAGTTCTTTGAAACCAACGAGAATGAAGACACAACGTACCAGTATCTCTGGGACACATTTAAAGCAGTCTGTAGAGGAAAATATATAGCAATAAGTGCCCACATGAGAAGAGTGGAGAGATCCAAAATTGACACCCTATCGTCAAAATTGAAAGAGCTAGAGGAGCAAGATCAAAAACGCTCAAAACCTAGCCGAAGACAAGAAATAACTAAGATCAGAACAGAACTGAAGGAGATAGAGACAAGAAAAACCCTTCAAAAAATCAATAAATCTAAAAGATGGTTTTTCAAAAAGATTAATAAAATAGACAGACCACTAGCCAGACTGATAAAAAAGAAGAGAGAGAACAACCAAATAGATGCAATAAAAAACGATAAAGGGGAAATCACCACGGATTCCACAGAAATTCAAACCATCATCAGAGAATACTACAAACAACTTTATGCACATAAACCAGTAAATCAGGAAGAAATGGATAAATTCCTGTACGCCTGTGTCCTCCCAAGCCTAAACCAGGAGGAAGCCGAAACTTTGAATAGACCAATAACAAGGTCTGAAGTTTAGGGAGCAATTAAGAGCCTACCACACAAAAAAAGCCCAGGTCCAGATGGGTTCACAGCCGAATTCTACCAGACACACAAAGAGGATCTGGTACCATTCCTTCTGAAACTATTCCAAATAATCCAAAAAGAGGGAACCCTTCCCAAATCATTTTATGAGACCAACATCATCCTGATACCAAAACCTGGCAGAGACTCAACAAGAAAAGAAAACTTCAGGCCAATATCCATGATGAACATAGATGCAAAAATCTTCAATAAAATACTGGCAAACCGATTGCAACAGCACATTAAAAAACTTATCCATCATGATCAAGTAGGATTCATCCCGGGGATGCAAGGCTTGTTCAACATACGCAAGTCTGTAAATGTAATTCACCACATAAACAGAAGCAAAAACAAAAACCTCATGATTATCTCAATTGATGCAGAGAAGGCATTTGACAAAATTCAACAGCCCTTTATGCTAAAAACCCTCAATAAACTTGGTATTGATGGAACATATCTCAAAGTAATAAAAGCTATTTATGACAAACCAACAGCCAATATCATACTTAATGGGCAAAACTGGAAGCATTCCCTTTGAAATCTGGCACTAGACAAGGATGCCCTCTCTCACCACTTCTATTCAACATAGTACTGGAAGTTCTAGCCAGAGCAATCAGGCATGAAAAAGAAATAAAGGGTATTCAAATAGGAAAGGTGGAAGCCAAATTGTCTCTATTTGCAGACGACATGATAGTATACCTAGAAGACCCCATCACCTCAGCCCAAAAGCTCCTGCAACTGATAAGCAACTTCAGCAACGTCTCAGGATATAAAATCAATGTTCAAAAATCACAAGCATTCCTAAACACCAATAACAGACTTAAAGAGAACCAAATCAAGAACGAACTGCCATTCACAATTGCTACAAAGAAAATAAAATACCTAGGAATACAACTCACTAGGAATATAAGGGACCTCTTTTTTTTTTATTGCATTATAAGTTTTGGGGTACATGTGCAGAACGTGCAAGATAGTTGCATAGGTACACACATGGCAGTGTGTTTTGCTCCCTTCCTCCCCCTCACCCACACTTGGTATTCATCCCCAGGCTATCCCCCCCAGCCCCCCCCCGCTGTCCCTCCCCCATTTCCCCCAACAGTCCCCAGTGTATAGTAGACCGCCTCTCTGTGTCCATGTGTTCTCATTTTTCTCACCCGCCTATGCGTGAGTATATGCGGCATTTCTTTTTTTTTTTTTTTTTTTTTTTTTTTTTTAATTTATTTTTTTTTTTTATTGCATTATAGGTTTGGGGGTACATGTGCAGAACGAGCAAGATAGTTGCATAGGTACACACATGGCAGTGCGCTTTGCTGCTTTCCTCCCCTTCACCCACACTTGGTATTCATCCCCAGGCTATCACCCCCAGCCCCCCCCGCTGTCCCTCCCCCATTCCCCCCAACAGTCCCCAGTGTATAGTAGACCGCCTCTCTGTGTCCACATGTTCTCATTTTTCTCACCCACCTATGAGCGAGTATATGCGGTATTTCTTTTTCTGTTCTTGTGTCAGTTTGCTGAGAATGATGTTCTCCAGATTCATCCATGTCCCTACAAAGGACACAAACTCATCATTTTTGATTGCTGCATAATATTCCATGGTGTATATGTGCCACATTTTCCCAGTCCAGTCTATCATCGTTGGGCATTTGGGTTGGTTCCAGGTCTTTGCTATTGTAAACAGTGCTGCAATGAACATTCGTGTGCATGTGTCCTTATAGTAGAACGATTCACAGTCTTTTGGATAGATACCCAGTAATGGGATTGCTGGGTCAAATGGAATTTCTATTTCTAGGTCCCTGAGGAATCGCCACACTGTCTTTCACAATGGTTGAACTAATTTACACTCCCACCAACAGTGTAAGAGTGTTCCTATTTCTCCACATCCTCTCCAGCATCTGCTGTCTCCAGATTTTTTAATGATCGCCATTCTAACTGGTGTGAGATGATATCTCAATGTGGTTTTGATTTGCATCTCTCTAATGACCAATGATGATGAGCACTTTTTCATATGTTTGTTGGCCTCATGTATGTCTTCTTTTGTAAAGTGTCTGTTCATATCATTTGCCCATTTTTGAATGGGCTTGTTTGTTTTCTTTCTGTAAATCTGTTTGAGTTCTTTGTAAATTCTGGATATCAGCCCTTTGTCTGATGCGTAAACTGCAAAGATTATTTTTTCTTTCTGATGGTTGTCGATTCACTCTAGTGACTGTTTGTTTTGCCATGCAGAAGCTGTGGAGTTTGATTAGGTCCCATTTGTCTATTTTGGCTTTTGTTGCCAATGCTTTTGGTGTTTTGGTCGTGAAGTCCTTGCCTACTCCTATGTCCTGAACGGTTTTGCCTAGATTTTCTTCTGGGGTTTTTATGGTGTCAGGTCTTACATTTAACTCTTTAATCCATCTGGAGTTAATTTTAGTGTAAGGTGTCAGGAAGGGGTCCAGTTTCTGCTTTCTGCACATGGCTAGCCAGTTTTCCCAACACCATTTATTAAATAGGGAATTATTTCCCCATTGCCTGTTTTTGTCTGGTTTATCAAAGATGATATGGTTGTAGATATGTTCTGTTGCCTCTGATGTTTCTGTTCTGTTCCATTGATCTATATCTCTGTTTTGGTACCAGTACCATGCTGTTTTGATTACTGTAGCCTTGTAGTATAGTTTGAAGTCTGGTAGCGTGATGCCTCCCGCTGTGTTCTTTTTGCTTAGAATTGACTTGGCTATGCGGGCTCTTTTTTGGTTCCATATGAAATTCATGGTGGTTTTTTCCAGTTCTGTGAAGAAATTCAATGGTAGTTTGATGGGGGTAGCATTGAATGTGTAAATTACTTTGGGCAGTATAGCCATTTTCACGATATTGATTCTTTCTAACCACGAACATGGAATGTTTCTCCATCTGTTTGTGTCCTCTCTTATTTCGTTGAGCAGGTGTTTGTAGTTTTCCTTAAAGAGGTCCCTTACATTCCTAGTGAGTTGTATTCCTAGGTATTTTATTTTCTTTGTAGCGATTGTGAATGGCAGTTCGTTCTTAATTTGGTTCTCTTTAAGTCTGTTATTGGTGTATAGGAATGCTTGTGATTTTTGAACATTGATTTTATATCCTGAGACTTTGCTGAAGTTGCTTATCAGTTGCAGGAGCTTTTGGGCTGAGGTGATGGGGTCTTCTAGGTATACTATCAGGTCGTCTGCAAATAGAGACAATTTGGCTTCCACCTTTCCTATTTGAATAGCATTTATTTCTTTTTCTTGCCTGATTGCTCTGGCTAGAACTTCCAGTACTATGTTGAATAGAAGTGGTGAGAGAGGGTATCCTTGTCTAGTGCCGGATTTCAAAGGGAATGCTTCCACTTTTTGCCCATTAAGTATGATATTGGCTGTTGGTTTGTCGTAAATAGCTTTTATTACTTTGAGATATGTTCCATCAATACCAAGTTTATTGAGGGTTTTTAGCATAAAGGGCTGTTGAATTTTGTCGAATGCCTTCTGTGCATCAATTGAGATAATCATGTGGTTTTTGTTTTTGTTTCTGTTTATGTGGTGAATTACATTTATATACTTGCGTATGTTGAACCAGCCTTGCATGCCCGGGATGAATCCTACTTGGTCATGATGGATAAGTTTTTTAATGTGCTGTTGCAATCGATCTGCCAGTATTTTATTGAAGATTTTTGCGTCTATGTTCATCATGGATATTGGCCTGAAGTTTTCTTTTCTTGTTGAGTCTCTGCCGCGTTTTGGTATCAGGATGATGTTGGTCTTATAAAATGATTTTGGAAGGGTTCCCTCTTTTTGGATTATTTGGAATAGTTCCAGAAGGAATGGTACCAGATCCTCTTTGTGTGTCTGGTAGAATTCGGCTGTGAACCCATCTGGACCTGGGCTTTTTTTTGTGTGGTAGGCTCTTCATTGCTGCCTCAACTTCTGACCTTGTTATTGGTCTATTCATAGTTTCGGCTTCCTCCTGGTTTAGGCTTGGGAGGACACAGGCATACAGGAATTTATCCATTTCTTCCTGATTTGCTAGTTTGTGTGCACAGAGTTGTTTGTAGTATTCTCTTATGATAGTTTGAATTTCTGTGGAATCTGTGGTGATTTCTCCTTTATCGTTTTTTATTGCATCTATTTGGTTGTTCTCTCTCTTCTTTTTTTATCAGTCTGGCTAGTGATCTGTCTATTTTGTTGATCTTTTCAGAAAACCAGCTCTTAGTTTTGTTGATTTTTTGAAGTGTTTTTCTTGTCTCTATCTCCTTCAGTTCTGCTCTGATATTAGTTATTTCTTGTCTTCCGCTAGGTTTTGGGCTTTTTTGATTTTGCTCCTCTAGCTCTTTAAATTTTGACATAGGGTGTCAATTTTGGATCTCTCCACTCTTCTCATGTGGGCACTTATTGCTATATATTTTCCTCTACAGACTGCTTTAAATGTTTCCCAGAGATTCTGGTACGTTTTGTCTTCATTCTCGTTGGTTTCAAAGAACTTCTTTATTTCTGCCTTCATTTCATTGTTTATCCAATCAACATTCAAGAGCCAGTTGTTCAGTTTTCATGAAGCTGTGGGGTTCTGAGTTATTTTCTGAATTCTGAGTTCCAACTTGATTGCACTATGGTCTGAGAGACTGTTTGTTATGATTTCTGTTTTTTTGGATTTCCTGAGGAGTGCTTTACTTCCAATTATGTGGTCAATTTTGGAGTAGGTGTGATGTGGTGCTGAGAAGAATGTATATTCTGTGGATTTTGGGTGGAGAGTTCTGTAAATGTCTATCAGGTTTGCTTGTTCCAGGTCTGAGTTCAAGTCCTGGATATCCTTGTTAATTTTCTGTCTGGTTGATCTGTCTGCTATTGACAGTGGAGTGTTAAATTCTCCCACTATTATTGTGTGGGAGTCTAAGTCTCTTTGTAAGTCATTAAGAACTTGCCTTATATATCTTGGTGCTCCTACATTGGGTCCATATATATTTAGAATCGTTAGCTCTTCTTGTTGTATCGATCCTTTTACCATTATAAAATGACCTTCTTTGTCTCTTTTGGTCTTTGTTGCTTTAAAGTCTATTTTATCAGAGATGAGAATTGCAAGTCCTGCTTTTTTTACTCTCCATTTGCTTGTTAAATCTTCCTGCATCCTTTTATTTTGAGCCTTTGTGTATCTTTGCGTGTGAGCTGGTTTTCCTGGATACAGCACAGTGATGGGTTTTGGTTTTTTATCCAATTTGCCAGTCTTTGTCTTTTGATTGGTGCTTTTAGCCCATTTACATTCAGGGTTAATATTGTTATGTGTGAGTTTGATACTGCCATTTTGATGCTAGCTGGCTGTTTTTCCCGTTGGTTCATGTACATTCTTCATTTTGTTGATGGTCTTTAGCATTTGGTATGCTTTTAGGATGGCTGGAACTGGTTGTTTCTTTCTTTGTGTAATGCTTCTTTCTGGAGCTCTTGTCAAGCAGGACTACTGGTGACAAAATCTCTGAGTACTTCCTTGTTCGTGAAGGATTTTATTTTTTCTTCACTAATGAAGTTCAGTTTGGCTGTATATGAAATTCTGGTTTGAAAGCTCTTTTCTTTAAGGATGTTGAATATTGGCCCCCACTCTCTTCTGGCTTGTAGAGTCTCTGCCGAGAGATCTGCTGTGAGTCTGATGGGCTTCCCTTTGTGGGTGACCTGACCTTTCTCTCTGGCTGCCCTTAGTATTTTCTCCTTCGTTTCAACCCTGGTGAATCTGACGATTATGTGCCTTGGGGTTGCTCTCCTTGCGGAGTATCTTTGTGGTGTTCTCTGTATTTCCTGGAGTTGAGTATTGACCTGTCTTGCCAGGTTGGGGAAATTTTCCTGGATAATATCCTGAAGATTGTTTTCCAGCTTGAATTCATTCTCTTCGTCACATTCTGGTACACCTATTAAACGTAGGTTTTTTCTCTTCTCATAGTCCCAAATTTCTTGGAGATTTTGTTCATTCCTTTTTGTCCTATTTTTTTTAAACTTGATTTCTCGTTTTATTTCATTGAGTTGATCTTCAACTTCTGATATTCTTTCTTCTGCTTGTTCAATTCGGCTGTTGAAACTAGTGCATGCTTCGCAAAGTTCTCGTGTTGTGTTTTTGAGCTCCTTCAATTCTTTCATATTCCTCTCTAAGTTGTCCATTCTTGTTATCAATTCCTCGAATCTTTTTTCAAATCTTTTTTCAAGGTTCTTAGTTTCTTTGCACTGGTTTAGTACATGTTCCTTTAGCTCACTGAAGTTTCTCATTATCCACTTTCTGAAGTATGATTCCGTCATTTTGTCGCATTTATTCTTTGTCCAGCTTTGTTCCCTTGCTGGTGAGGAGTTTTGGTCCTTTGTAGGAGGTGAGGTGTTTTGGTTTCGGGTGCTTTCCTCCTTTTTGCGCTGGTTTCTTCCCATCTTTATGGATTTATCCTCCTGTCATCTTGGTAGTTGCTGATTTTTCAATTGGGTCTCTGTGTGGACGCTGAGATTGTTGATGCTGAAGTATTTCTGTTACTTAGTTTTCCCTCTAATGGTCTATCCCCTCTGCTGTATGAGTGCTGAGGTCCACTCCACGCCCTGCTTGTCTGGGGTATACCTGCAGCAACTGCGGAACAGTGAGTGATGATACCAGTTTTTTTTCTGCTGTCTTTGTTCCAGAATAATGCCTGCCAATTTTCAGTCTG
Source organism: Saguinus oedipus (assembly GCA_031835075.1). Classification (NCBI taxonomy): domain Eukaryota; kingdom Metazoa; phylum Chordata; class Mammalia; order Primates; family Cebidae; genus Saguinus; species Saguinus oedipus. The sequence goes on from JASSZA010000200.1 coordinate 2,776,598, forward strand.
ATTAGTCCTTTTCTGGGGTGACTCCTTGTATATACAGGGGTCAGGGAGCTGCTTGAGGAGACAGTCTGTGCTTTATAGGAGCTCCAGTGCTGAGCTGTGAGCTCCGTTTTTCATTCAGCGTTGTTGGTTAGTTGTTTATGTCTGCTGCTATAGAACTCATAAAACTCCACTTTTTTTTTCCCTTTTAGATGCTCTGTTTCACGGAGTTGGGGCTTTCTTTATGAGTATCTGTTTCACTGTCCTGGCCCACTAGGTGGCAATCTATTTGCTATTTGCCTGCCGGGGCTCTGACCTGCTAGCACGGGTCCGCCCTGTTGCTGCTGGACTCCCTTCTGCTGTGGAGCACGGAGTCTCTCTGTTATGGCAGGTTGCCTCGGTAACGGCAGGCTGCGTCAGTCCTGGGTGGTACTTCAGTGGGGGTGGACTGCGTCAGCAATGGTGGATGCCCCTCCCTCACTGGGCTGCACCGTCCTAGATGCCGGCAGCAAAACTCTCAGCCCCAAGCATCTCCAGTCGCCGCCCTGCTTGTCCCCATGAGCGTGGGGCCCGCCAAGCCCCATTACCCAGCTCCTTGCCTCAGAGTCCATCCTCTCTCTCTCTCTTCCTCTCCCCAATCTGAAAGGTCAACTCTCTCACTGGCGCCCCAGGAGCCTGCCGATAGGGCACTGGGATCCGTGCGATCTCCCGTGCCGCTGCCCACTAACCCAGCTCAGATCTGTCTTCCAAGGAATCTCCTAGTCTGGCTCATTGTCCATTTCCCGTTCAATCAGATGAACATGCAAATCTGCCCTTCCAAATCTCAGATTGCCGGTTTAACTGGGCACCCATACCAGTGAGTTCCGCGCCAGGTCCCACTGCAGTGCCGGCAGAAGAGGCGGCGAGAGCCGGCTGTATTAGCCGGCTGCGTTAGCATCCCGTGTCTCTCCCACACCTGGGACTTTCAAGGCTCTATGGGCATATAAGGAACATCCGAGAATGCGGCTAGGACTCACCCTCTGTGCCTTCACTGAGAGCTGCAATCCTGAGTCGCCTCTACAACGCCATCTTGCCTCCTCACCCCCACATATCATCGCATTTTTTATATGGCCACTCATTTTGTGCCTCACTGAGTGATATACGATTGAAGATTTCTCAGGATTCTCTTTGATACTACTACTCATTTACAACCTTATTGAATAATTCACAATGGAGCAATAGTCAGGTGTCTATTTTATATGCTCTATCATTTAAAGTTTCAGTGAATAATTAACTTCTATGGAGTAATCAGGACGCTGATTAAGATAGGCACGCATTAAGATCCTTCCTGAATGTTACACATCTGGGTGATAGTCAGGAGTCTCTTTCATATGAACTCTAATTTTGTGTGCCACTGAGTAATAAGAACCTGGGGAAGGGTCAGGATTGTATTTGGTATGGACACTCAAACAGAACCTGTTTGATTAATGCACACATGTATAATAATGAGTCTATGTCATATGTCTTCTCATTCAAACAAACAGCAAATAATGCACATGTGGAAAAATTAGAAGTCTGTTTCATATTGCCCCTCTTTCACAGTCTCACTGAATATTAAACACTTCTGATATAGTCTGGAGTCTATTTTTAATTGCCAGCAATTTAGAGAATAATTACATAATGCACACCTGTGGAATAGTCAGAAGTCTCTTTCCAATGGCCACTCGTTAAGAGCCTCACTACGTGTACACACCTGGAGAAATAGTCAGGGTTTACCTTTATCCCGTCATTCAGAGTCTCACTAAATAATGCACACCTGTGGAATAGTCAAGAGACTCTTTGATGTGGCCTCTAATTCTGAGTGTCACTGAATAATGTGGTGTAGTCAGGAGTCTATTTCAGGTAGCCAAATATTCAGAGCTTCAGTGAATAAGACAGACACTTGATATAGTAAGGAATCTAATTGATATGGAAACATATTCTGAGGCTCACTGAATAATACAACCCTGGGGAATAATTTGGAGACTATTTTCAATGGATATATATTCAGTGCCTCGAAAAATAATGTACACCTTTTGAGTAGCCAGGAGTCTATTTTATTAGGACACCTTTTCATAGCCTCAGAGGATAACATGCACGTGTGGATTAGTCAGAATTCCATTTTATATGGCCACTGACAAGTAACCTTAGTGAAAAATGCAAAAATGTAAATTACTTAGCAGTCTATTTCATATAGACACTCATTCAGAGATTTACTGAATAACACAAATATTTAGGATTGACAGCATCCTCTTTCATATGGTTAAACAAAAAAAAAACCTCACTGAGTAATGCACAGGAGGGAAAGTGTTAGGAGTCTACTTTATATAGCCTTTAATTTACAGAATCAGGAAATAATGCACACGTGTGGAATAGACAATAGACTATTTTATATGGCCACAAAATAAAAGCCTGAGTGAGTAATACACAACTTTGGAATAGTCACTTGTTTATTTTTCATGCCCAAATATTTAGAGTCTGAGTCAATGATACGCGGCTGTGGACAAGTCAGAAAACAATTTCAAATGGCCAAAGTTTCAAAGCCTCAGTGAATAATACATACCTGGGAAATACTCAGGACGCTATTACATGTGGCATCAATTTCAGAACTTCCTTGAATAAGAAACACCTCTATTGTAGTCAGAATTCTCTTTTTTATAGCCACATATTCAGAGCCTAACTGAATAACATACAACTTGGGAAAAGTTAAAATTCTATTTCGTATAGCCACTCATTTAGAGCCGAATGTGAAAACGCACGCCTGAAGAGCATTCAGGAGTCTCTATTTTATGGCCACTCATTTAGAGCTTCACAGTATAATACAGACCTATGGAAACGTCAGGAGTGTATTTCACATGGCCACTTATTCAGAACCTCAGTGAGGAATCATATATATCTGGAAAATACTCAGGATTCTATTATATATAGCCCACTTATTCAGAGACTCACTGAATAATGCACAGCTAAGGAATAGTCTGGGGACTATTTGATATGACTCTTCACCCAGCGACTCTGTGGACAATGCAGAACTGAAAAATAGTCAAGAGGATAGAGTCAAGGGTTTGTGTTATGTGGTCACTCATTCAGAATGTCACTGAAGAACACACACCTTGGGAATAGTCAGTGTCGAAGTTATATGGACACTCAATCACAGCATTACCGAATAATGCACAATGGGGCAATAGTAAGGAGTCTATTTCATATGGCCTTTCATTCGGAGCTTCAGTGCATAATAAACAGCTGTGGAGTAGTCAGGACCCTATTTAAGGTAGCTTCATGTTAAGCAGCTCCGTGAATGATACACACATATGTCAGAGTCAGGAGACTATCTGACATAGACACTCATACAGAACCTTTTCAAAAACTGCACATGTGGGGAATAATCACTAGTTTGTTACATATGATGATTAGTTTGGAGAATCAAAAAATAACGCACACCTGTTGAGTAAAATGGATTCTATTTCATAAGGCCACTCTTTCAGTGTTTTAGTGAATAATATGTATATCTGCTAAGTCAGGAATCTCTTTCACATGGCCACTCGTTCATGGCCTCTGTGAAGAATAATCCCCTCAAAAATAGTCAAGGGTCTACTTCAAATGCCTACACATTCAAAGTCTCTGTACTTAATGAACACGTGGGCAATACACCTGAGTCTCTTTTTGATGCCCACTTAGTCAGAGACTCATTCAATAATACACAACAAAGAAAGATTTAAGAGTCTACTTCATGTAGCCACTCATTTAGAGCCTCAGTTAATAATGCACACCAGGATAATAGTCGAGTATTCTTTATATGACCACTCGTTTTGTGCCTCACTGAGTGATATACACCTGAAAAATCCTCAGGATTCTATTTGATACTACCACTCATTTAGAAACTTACTGAATTTTTTGCAATGGAGCGATAGTCAGGTGTCTATTTTATATGGTCTGTCATTCAAAGTTTCAGTGAATAGTAAAATTCTATGGAATAATCAGGACGCTGTTTAATATAGCCACGAATTAAGTGCCTTGCTGAATGATATGCACCTGTGTGATAGTCAGGAGTCTATCTCATATGAACTCTAATTATGTGTATCGCTGAGTAATACACACCTGGGGCAGTGTCAGGAATCTATTTCGTATGGACACTCAAACAGAGCCTGTTGGATTAATGCACACATGGATAATAATGAGGAGTGTATGTCCTAAGGCTACTCATTCAGAAAAACTGTGAATAATGCACATGTGGAGTAATTAGAAGTCTGTTTCACAGGCAATGGGGAAAGGATTCCCTCTTTAATAAATGGTGTTGGGAAAACTGGCTAGCCATGTGCAGAAAGCAGAAACTGGACCCCTTCCTGACACCTTACACTAAAATTAACTCCAGATGGATTAAAGACTTAAACGTAAGACCGGACACCATAAAAACCCTAGAAGAAAATCTAGGCAAAACCATTCACGACATAGGAGTAGGCAAGGACTTCATGAACAAAACACGAAAAGCATTGGCAACAAAGGCCAAAATAGACAAATGGGACCTAATCAAACTCCACAGCTTCTGCACGGCAAAACAAACAGTCACTAGAGTGAATCGGCAACCATCAGAATGGGAAAAAATCTTTGCAGTTTACGCATCTGACAAAGGGCTGATATCCAGAATTTACAAAGAACTCAAACAGATTTACAGGAAAAAAACAAACAAGCCCATTCAAAAATGGGCAAAGGATATGAACAGAAACTTTACGAAGGCAGACATACATGAGGCCAGCAAACATATGAAAAAGTGCTCATCGTCATTGGTCATTAGAGAGATGCAAATCAAAACCACATTGAGATACCATCTCACACCAGTTAGAATGGCGATCAAAAAAAAATCTGGAGACAGCAGATGCTGGAGAGGATGTGGAGAAATAGGAACACTCTTACACTGTTGGTGGGAGTGTAAATTAGTTCAACCATTGTGGAAGACAGTGTGGCGATTCCTCAGGGACCTAGAAATAGAAATTCCATTTGACCCAGCAATCCCATTACTGGGTATCTATCCAAAGGATTATAAATCGTTCTACTATAAGGACACATGCACACGAATGTTCATTGCAGCACTGTTTACAATAGCAAAGACCTGGAACCAACCCAAATGCCCAACGATGATAGACTGGACTGGGAAAATGTGGCACATATACACCATGGAATATTATGCAGCAATCAAAAATGATGAGTTTGTGTCCTTTGTAGGGACATGGATGAATCTGGAGAACATCATTCTCAGCAAACTGACACAAGAACAGAAAAAGAAATACGGCATATACTCACTCATAGGTGGGTGAGAAAAATGAGAACACGTGGACACAGAGGGGCGGTCTACGATACACTGGGGACTGTTGGGGGGAATGGGGGAGGGACAGCAGGGGGGGCTGGGGGGGATAGCCTGGGGATGAATACCAAGTGTGGGTGAAGGGGAGGAAAGCAGCAAAGCACACTGCCATGTGTGTACCTATGCAACTATCTTGCTCGTTCTGCACATGTACCCCCAAACCTATAATGCAATAAAAATTAAAAAAAAAAAAAGAAGTCTGTTTCATATGGCCCTTCTTTCACAGCCTCCCAGAATATTACACACTTGCGATACAGTCTGGAGTCTATTTTTTATGACCACTCATTCAGAGAATCACTAAATAATGCACACCTGAGGAATAGTCAGAAGTGTCTTTCTTATGGCCACTCGTTAAGAGCCTCACTAAGTGTACACACCTAAAGAAATAGTCAGGATTTACTTTTATCCCCTCATTCAGAGTCTCACTAAATAATGCACACCTGTGGAATAGTCAGGAGACTTTATCATGCGGCCTCTAATTCGGAGTGTCACTGAATAATGTGATCTAGTCAGGAGTCTATTTCATGTAGACACATATTCAGAGACACAGTGAATAAAACAGGCACTTTATGTTGTAAGGAATCTAATTAGTATGGCCAAATCTTCTGAGCCTCACTGAATAATACAAACCTGGAGAATAATTTGGAGTCAATTTTCGATGGACATTCATTCAGAGTCCTGGTAAATAATGTACACCTGTGGAGTATCCAGGAGTCTATTTTATTAGGACACACATTCATAGCCTCAGTGGATAATATGCACGTCTTAATTAGTCCGGATTCCAATTTACATGGCCACTGACTCCTAACCTCAGTGAAAAATGCACAAATGTAAAGTACTCAGCAGTCTATTTCATATAGACACTCATTCAGAGATTCACTAAATAATACAAATATGTAACATAGCAGCATCCTGTTTTATATGGTCACACAAAATAAGCCTCACTGAGTAAGGCACACCTAGGGAAGTGTTAGGAGTCTACTTTATATAGTCGCTCACTTACAGCCTCAGAGAATAATGCACACGTGTGGAATAGACACTAGACTATTTTATATGGCCACAAAATCAAAGCCTGAGTAAGTAATACCCAACTTTGGAATAGTCACTTGTCTATTTTACATGCCCAAATATTTGGAATCAGAGTCAATAATACACGCCTGTGGAAAAGTCAGAAAACAATTTCATATAGCCAAAGTTTCAAAGCCTCAGTGAATAATTCATTCCTGGAAAATACTCAGGACGCTATTACATGTGGCATCAACTTCAGAGCTTCCTTGAATAAGGAACACCTCTATTGTAGTCAGAATTCTATTTCCTATAGCCACATATTCAGAGCCTAACTGAGTAACATACACCTTGGGAAAAGTTAAAATTCTATTTCGTATAGCCACGCATTTAGAGCTGAATGTAAAATCGCACGCCTGAGGAGCATTCAGGAGGCTCTATTTTTTGGCTACTTATTCAGAGCTTCACAGAATAATACAGACCTATGAAAATGTCAGGAGTGTATTTCACAGGGCGACTTATTCAGAACCTCAGTGAGGAATCATATATATCTGGAAAATACTCAGGATTATATTATATATAGCGACTTATTCAGAGACTCACTGAATAATGCACAGCTAAGGAATAGTCTGGAGACTATTTGATATGACTCTACACCCAGCGACTCAGTGGACAATGCAGAACTGAAAAATTGTCAAGAGGATAGAGTCAAGGGTTTATGTTATGTGGTCACTCGTTCAGAATGTCACTGAAGAATACACACCTTGGGAATAGTCAGTGTCGAAGTTATATGGACACTCAATCACAGCATTACCGAATAATGCACAATGGGGCAATAGTAAGGAGTCGATTTCATATGGCCTCTCATTCAGAGCTTCAGTCCATAATAAAAAGCTGTGGAGGAGGGAGGACTGTATTGAAGGTTGCTCCAAATAAAGCAGCTCCGTGAATGATACACATATGTGTGAGAGTCAGGAGACTATTTGATATGGACACTCATACAGAACCTCTTCAAATATTGCACATGTGGGGTATAATCAATAGTGTATTTTATATGGTTCGTTTGGAGAGTCAAAAAATAACGTGAACCTCTGGAGTAAAATGCAGTCTATTTCATAAGGCCATTCTTTCAGTGTTTTAGTGAATAACATGTATATCTGATAAGTCAGGAATCTCTTTCACATGGCCACTCCTTCTGAGTGTCTGTGAATAATACTCCCCTCAGAAACAGTCAAGGGTCTACTTCAAATGCCTACACATTCAGAGTCTCTGTACATAATAAACACCTGGGCAATACACCTGAGTCTCTTTTTTATGAACACTTAGTCAAAGTCTCATTCAATAATACACAGCTGGGGAAGAGTTAAGGGTCTACTTCATGTAGCCACTCATTTAGATACTTAGTGAATAATCCACACCAGGGTAATAGTCAAGCATGTTTTATATTTCCACTCATTCTCTGCCTTTCTCAATGATACACACCTGGGGAATTCTCAGGATTCTATTTCATACTAGCACTCATTTAGAACCTTATTTAATAATTCACAATGGAGCAATTGTCAGGTGTCTATTTTGTATGACCTCTCATTCAATGTTTCAGTGAATAATGAACTTCTATGGAGTAATCAGGACACTGTTTAAGATAGCCATGAATTAAGTGCCTTCCTGAATGATACACACCTGGGTGTTAGTCAGGAGTCTGTTTCATATGAACTCTAATTCTGTGTAACGCTGAGTAATAAACACCTAGGGGAGGTTCAGGAGTCTATTTGGTATTGACACTCATACCGAACCTGTTGGAGTAATGCACACATGGAGAATAATGAGGAGTCTATATCATATGGCTACTCATTCAGACAAACAGTGAATAACACACATGTGAAGTCATTAGAATTCTGTTTCACTTGGCCCCTCTTTCAAAGCCTCACTGAATATTACACACTTGTGAAATAGTCTGGAGTCTATATTTTATGGCCACTCATTGAGAGAATCACTGAGTAATTCACACCTGTGGAATAGTCAGATGTCTCTTTCCTATGGCTACCCATTGAGAGCCTCACTAAATGTACACACCTGGATAAATAGTCAGGATTTACTTTTATCTCCTCATTCAGAGTCTCACTAAATAATGCACACCTGTGGAATAGTCGGGAGACTTTTTCATGTGGCCTCTCATTCAATGTGTCATTGAAAAATGTGGTGTAGTCAGGAGACTCTTTCATGTAGACACATATTCAGAGCCTCAGTGCATAAGACAGACCCTTGATATAGTAAAAGATCTAATTAGTATGACCACATTTTCTGAGGCTCACTGAATAATACACACTTGGAGAGTAATTTGTAGTCTATTTTCGATGGACATTCATTCAGAGCCTCGGTAAATAATGCAGACCTGTGGAGTAGTCAGGATTCTCTTTCATTTGGACACACATTCATAGCCTCAGTGGATAATATGCTCGTGTGAATTTGTCAGGATTACATTTTATATGTCCACCCACTCCTAACCTCAATAAATAATGCACAAAGTTAAAGTACTCAGGAGTTTATTTCATATAGCCACTCATTTAGTGATTCACTGAATAATAAATGTCTTTGAGATAGCCTTCTGTTTCATATTGTTATACAAAAAGAGCCTCACTGAGTGACACACACATGGGGAAGTGTTAGGAGTGTACTTTACATAGCCTCTCATTTACAGCCTAAGGGAATAATGCACATGTGTGGAATAGACACTAGTCTGTTTTATATGGCCACAAAATCAAAGCCTGGGTCAGCAATACACAACTTTGGAATAGTCACCTGTCTATTCCATATGCCCAAATATTTAGAGTAACTGTCAATAATACACGCCTGTAGACTAGTCAGGAAACAATTTCATATGGCCAAAGTTTCAGAGCCTCAGTGAATAATAAATACCTGTGGAGTACTTCAGAAGCTGTTACATGTGGCATTTCTTCAGAAGTTCATTGAGTAAAGAACCCTTGTATTGTAGTAAGAATTCTATTTCATATAGCCACATACTCAGAGCCTAACTGAGAAACAGACACCTTGGGGAAGTCAGGATTCTGTTTCGTATAGCCACTTATTTACAGCCGAATGTAAAAACTCACGTCTGATTAGTATATAGAAGTCTCTATTATATGGCCACTCATTCAGAGCCTCACAGAATAAAACAGACTTATGAACATGTGAGGAGTGTACTTGACAGAGCCACTCATTCAGTTCCTCAGTGAAAAATATATATCTGAATAATACTCAGGATTCTATTATATATAGCCACTTATTAAGGGCCTCACTGAATAATGCACACCTGGAGAATTGTCTGGAGGCTATTTGATAAGAACGTTCACCCAGGGACAAAGTGGAAAATGCGAACCTGAGAAATAGTAAAGAGGACAGAGTCAGGAGTCTGTTTTATGTGGTCACTCATTCAGAAACTGACTGAAGAATACACAAATTGGGAATAGCTAGAGTCCAGGTCATATGGCCACTCAATCACAGCATTACTGAATAATGCACAATGGGGCAATAGTAAGGAGTGTATTTTATATGGCCTCTCATTCAGAATTTCAGTGCGTAATAAACAGCTGTCTAGGAGGGAGGTCCCTATTGAAGGTAGCCCCAAATAAAGCAGCTCCGTGAAAGATACACAAGTGTGTGAGAGTCAGGAGACTATTTGATATGGACACTCATACAGAACCTCTTTGAATATTGCACATGTGGGGAATAATCACTAGTTTATTTCATATGATGGTTCCTTTGGAGTGTCAAAAAATAACGCGCACCTGTTGAGTAAAATGCGGTCTATTTCATAAGGCCACACTTTCAGTGTTTCAGTGAAAAACATGTATATCTGATAAGTCTGGAATCTATTTCTTTCTTTCTTTCTTTTTTTTTAATTTTTATTGCATTATAGTTTTGGGGGTACATGTGCAGAACGAGCAAGATTGTTGCATAGGTACACACATGGCAGTGTGCTTTGCTGCTTTCCTCCCCTTCACCCACACTTGGTATTCATCCCCAGGCTATCCCCCCCAGCCCCCCCGCTGTCCCTCCCCCATTCCCCCCAACAGTCCCCAGTGTATAGTAGACCGCCTCTCTGTGTCCACGTGTTCTCATTTTTCTCACCCACCTATGAGTGAGTATATGCGGTATTTCTTTTTCTGTTCTTGTGTCAGTTTGCTGAGAATGAGGTTCTCCAGATTCATCCATGTCCTTACAAAGGACACAAACTCATCATTTTATTTATTTATTTATTTATTTATTTATTTTTAAATTTTTATTGCATTATAGGATTTTGGGGTACATGTGCAGAACATGCAAGATAGTTGCATAGGTACACACATGGCAGTGTGTTTTGCTGCCTTCCTCCCCCTCACCCACACTTGGTATTCATCCCCAGGCTATCCCCCCCAGCGCCCCCCGCTGTCCCTCCCCCATTTCCCCCAACAGTCCCCAGTGTATAGTAGACCGCCTCTCTGTGTCCACGTGTTCTCATTTTTCTCACCCGCCTATGAGTGAGTATATGCGGTATTTCTTTTTCTGTTCTTGTGTCAGTTTGCTGAGAATGATGTTCTCCAGATTCATCCATGTCCCTACAAAGGACACAAACTCATCATTTCTGATTGCTGCATAATATTCCATGGTGTATATGTGCCACATTTTCCCAGTCCGGTCTATCATCGTTGGGCATTTGGGTTGGTTCCCGGACTTTGCTATTGTAAACAGTGCTGCAATGAACATTCGTGTGCATGTGTCCTTATAGTAGAAAGATTTATAGTCCTTTGGATAGATACCCAGTAATGGGATTGCTGGGTCAAATGGAATTTCTATTTCTAGGTCCCTGAGGAATCGCCACACTGTCTTCCACAATGGTTGAACTAATTTACACTCCCACCAGCAGTGTAAGAGTGTTCCTATTTCTCCACATCCTCTCCAGCATCTGCTGTCTCCATATTTTTAAATGATCGCCATTCTAACTGGTGTGAGATGGTATCTCAATGTGGTTTTGATTAGCATCACTCTAATGACCAATGACGATGAGCACTTTTTCATATGTTTGCTGGCCTCATGTATGTCTGCTTTCGTAAAGTTTCTGTTCATATCCTTTGCCCATTTTTGAATGGGCTTGTTTGTTTTTATCCTGTAAATCTGTTTGAGTTCTTTGTAAATTCTGGATATCAGCCCTTTGTCAGATGCGTAAACTGCAAAGATTTTTTCCCATTCTGATGGTTGCCGATTCACTGTAGCGACTGTTTGTTTTGCCGTGCAGAAGCTGTGGAGTTTGATTAGGTCCCATTTGTCTATTTTGGCTTTTGTTGCCAATGCTTTTGGTGTTTTGTTCATGAAGTCCTTGCCTACTCCTATGTCGTGAATGGTTTTGCCTAGATTTTCTTCTAGGGTTTTTATGGTGTCAGGTCTTACGTTTAAGTATTTAATCCATCTGGAGTTAATTTTAGTGTAAGGTGTCAGGAAGGGGTCCAGTTTCTGCTTTCTGCACATGGCTAGCCAGTTTTCCCAACACCATTTATTAAATAGGATATCCTTTCTCCATTGCCTGTTTTTGTCTGGTTTATCAAAGATAACATGGTTGTAGATGTGTTGTGTTGCCTCCGATGCCTCTGTTCTGTTCCATTGGTCTATATCTCTGTTTTGGTACCAGTACCATGCTGTTTTGATTACTGTAGCCTTGTAGTATAGTTTGAAGTCTGGTAGCGTGATGCCTCCTGCTGTGTTCTTTTTGCTTAGAATTGACTTGGCAATGCGGGCTCTTTTTTGGTTCCATATGAAATTCATGGTGGTTTTTTCCAGTTCTGTGAAGAAATTTAATGGTAGTTTGATGGGGATAGCATTGATTGGGTTAATTACTTTGGGCAGTATAGCCATTTTCACGATATTGATTCTTCCTAACCACGAACATGGAATGTTTCTCCATCTGTTTGTGTCCTCTCTTATTTCGTTGAGCAGTTGTTTGTAGTTTTCCTTAAAGAAGCCCCTTACTTTCCTAGTGAGTTGTATTCCTAGGTATTTTATTTTCTTTGTAGCAATTGTGAATGGCAGTTCGTTTTGATTTGGTTCTCTTTAAGTCTGTTATTGGTGTATAGGAATGCTTGTGATTTTTGAACATTGATTTTATATCCTGAGACTTTGCTGAACTTGCTTATCAGTTGCAGGAGCTTTTGGGCTGAGGAGATGGGGTCTTCTAGGTATACTATCATGTCGTCTGCAAACAGAGACAATTTGGCTTCCACCTTTCCTATTTGAATACCCTTTATTTCTTTTTCTTGCCTGATTGCTCTGGCTAGAACTTCCAGTACTATGTTGAATAGAAGTGGTGAGAGAGGGCATCCTTGTCTAGTGCCGGATTTCAAAGGGAATGCTTCCAGTTTTTGCCCATTAAGTATGATATTGGCTGTTGGTTTGTCATATATACCTTTTATTACTTTGAGCTATGTTCCATCAATACCAGGATTATTGAGGGTTTTTAGCATAAATGGCTGTTGAATTATGTCAAATGCCTTCTCTGCATCAATTGAGATAATCATGTGGTTTTTGTTTTTGCTTCTGTTTATGTGGTGAATTACATTTATAGACTTGCGTATGTTGAACCAGCCTTGCATCCCCGGGATGAATCCTACTTGATCATGATGGATAAGTTTTTTAATGTGCTGTTGCAATCCGTTTGCCAGTATTTTATTGAAGATTTTTGCATCTATGTTCATCATGGATATTGGCCTGAAGTTTTCTTTTTTTGTTGAGTCTCTGCCAGGTTTTGGTATCAGGATGATGTTGGTCTGATAAAATGATTTGGGAAGGGTTCCCTCTTTTTGGATTAATTGGAATAGTTTCATAAAGAATGGTACCAGATCCTCTTTGTGTGTCTGTTAGAATTCAGCTGTGAACCCGTTCTGACCTGGGCTTTTTTTTTGTGGTAGGCTCTTAATTGCTGCCTCAACTTCAGACCTTGTTATTGGTCTATTCATAGTTTCGACTTCCTCTTGGTTTAGGCTTGGGAGGACACAGGCGTCCAGGAATTTATCCATTTCTTCCTGATTTACTAGTTTATGTGCATAGAGTTGTTTGTAGTATTCTCTGATGATGGTTTGAATTTCTGTGGAATCTGTGGTGATTTCCCCTTTATCGTTTTTTATTGCATCTATTTGGTTGTTCTCTCTCTTCTTTTTTATCAGTCTGGCTAGTGGTCTGTCTATTTTGTTGATCTTTTCGAAAAGCCAGCTCTTAGATTTGTTGATTTTTTGAAGGGTTTTCTTGTCTCTATCTCCTTCGGTTCTGCTCTGATCTTAGTTATTTCTTGTCTTCGGCTAGGTTTTGAGCGTTTTTGATCTTGCTCCTCTAGCTCTTTCAATTTTGATGATAGGGTGTCAATTTTGGATCTCTCCACTCTTCTCATGTGGGCACTTATTGCTATATATTTTCCTCTACAGACTGCTTAAATGTGTCCCAGAGATTCTGGTACGTTGTGTCTTCATTCTCGTTGGTTTCAAAGAACTTCTTTATTTCTGCCTTCATTTCATTGTTTATCCAATCAACATTCAAGCCAGTTGTTCAGTTTCCATGAAGCTGTGCGGTTCTGAGTTATTTTCTGAATTCTGAGTTCCAACTTGATTGCACTATGGTCTGAGAGACTGTTTGTTATGATTTCAGTTGTTTTGCATTTGCTGAGGATTGCTTTACTTCCAATTATGTGGTCAATTTTGGAGTAGGTGTGATGTGGTGCTGAGAAGAATGTATATTGTGTGGATTTGGGGTAGAGAGTTCTGTAAATGTCTATCAGGTTTGCTTGTTCCAGGTCTGAGTTCAAGTCCTGTATATCCTTGTTAATTTTCTGTCTGGTTGATCTGTCTGCTATTGACAGTGGAGTGTTAAGATCTCCCACTATTATTGTGTGGGAGTCTAAGTCCCTTTGTAAGTCATTAAGAACTTGCCTTATATATCTGGGTGCTCCTACATTGGGTCCATATATATTTAGAATAGTTATCTCTTCTTCTTGTATCGATCCTTTTACCATTATGTAATGACCTTCTTTGTCCCTTTTGATCTTTGTTACTTTAAAGTCTATTTTATCAGAGATGAGAATTGCAACTACTGCCTTTTTTTGCTCTCCATTTGCTTGGTAAATCTTCCTCCATCCCTTTATTTTGAGCCTTTGTGTATCTTTGCATGTGAGGTGGGTTTCCTGGATACAGCACACCGATGGGTTTTGGTTTTTTATCCAATTTGCCAGTCTGTGTCTTTTGATTGGTGCATTTAGCCCATTTACATTCAGGGTTAATATTGTTATGTGTGAATTTGATACTGCCATTTTGATGCTAGCTGGCTGTTTTGCCCGTTGGTTCATGTAGATTCTTCATTTTGTTGATGGTCTTTAGCATTTGGTATGCTTTTAGGATGGCTGGAACTGGTTGTTTCTTTCTATGTGTAGTGCCTCTTTCAGGAGCTCTTGTAAAGCAGGCCTAGTGGTTTACAAAATCTCTGAATACTTGCTTGTTCGTGAAGGATTTTATTTTTCCTTCACTTTTGAAGCTCAGTTTCGCTGGATATGAAATTCTGTGTTGAAAGCTCTTTTCTTTAAGGATGTTGAATATTGGCCCCCACTCTCTTCTGACTTGTAGAGTCTCTGCCAAGAGATCTGCTGTGAGTCTGATGGGCTTCCCTTTGTGGGTGACCCGACCTTTCTCTCTGGCTGCCCTTAGTATTTTCCCCTTCGTTTCAACCCTGGTGAATCGGACGATTATGTGCCTTGGGGTTGCTCTTCTTGCAGAGTATCTTTGTGGTGTTCTCTGTATTTCCTGGAGTTCAGTATTGACCTGTCTTGCTAGGTTGGGGAAATTTTCCTGGATAATATCCTGAAGAGTGTTTTCCAGCTTGGATTCATTCTCTTCGTCACATTCTGGTACACCTATCAAACGTAGGTTGGGTCTTTTCAGATAGTGCCACATTTCTTGGAGATTTTGTTCATTTCTTTATGTGCTTTTTTCTTTAATCTTGGTTTCTCGTTTTATTTCATTGAGTTGATCTTCAACTTCTGATATTCTGTCTTCTGCTTGGTCAATTCGGCTGTCGAAACTTGTGCATGCTTTGCGAAGTTCTCTTGTTTTGTTTTTCAGCTCCTTCAATTCATTCATATTCCTCTCTATGTTGTCCATTCTCGTTATCAGTTCCTCGAATCCTTTTTTAAATATTTTTTCAAGGTTCTTAGTTTCTTTGCACTGGTTTAGAGCATGTTCCTTTAGCTCACTGAAGTTTCTCATTAACGACTTTCTGAAGTCTGATTCTGTCATTTCGTCACATTCATTCTCCGTCCAGCTTTGTTCCCTTGCTGGTGAGGAGTTTTGGTCCTTTTTTGGAGGTGAAGTGTTTTGGTTTTGGGTGCTTTCCTCCTTTTTGTGCTGGTTTCTTCCCATCTTTATGGATTTATGCGCCTGTCGTGTTAGTAATGGCTGGTTTTTCAATTGGGTCTCTGTGTGGACACTGAGATTGTTGATGATGAAGTATTTCTGTTACTTAGTTTTCCCTATAATGATCTATCCTCTCTGCTATATGAGTGCTGAGGTCCACTCCAGGCCCTGCTTGTCTGGGGTATACCTGCAGCATCTGCAGAACAGTGAGGGATGATACCAGTTTTTTCTTCTGCTGCCCTTGTTCCAGAATGATGCCAGCCAAATGTCAGTCTGATTAGTCCTTTTCTGGGGTGACTCCTTGGATATAAAAGGGTCAGGGAGCTGCTTGAGGAGACAGTCTGTGCTTTATAGGAGCTCCAGTGCTGAGCTGTGAGCTCCGTTGTTCGTTCAGGGTTGTTGGGAAGTTATGTCTGCTGCAATAGAACTCATAAAACAGCACCCTTTTTTTTCACCCTTAGATGCTCTGTCTCAGGGATTTGGGGCTTTCTTTATGAGTATCTGTTGCACTGTCCTGCCCCACAAGGTGGCAGTCTATTCACTATTTGCCTGCCGGGGCTCTGAACTGCTTGCGCGTTTCCGCCCTGTTGCTGCCTTGCGGAGTCTCTCTGTTATGGCAGGTTGCCTCAGCAACGGCAGGCTGCGTCAGTCCTGGGCGGTACTTAAGTGGGGGTGCACTTCGTCAGCAATGGTGGACGCCTGCTTCTCTCCAGGCTGCACCGTCCTAAATGCCGGCAACAAAACTCTCAGCCCCAAGTGCCTCCAGTCTCTGCCCTGCTTGTCCCCGTGAGCGTGGGACCCGCCAAGCCTGATCACCCAGCTCCCTGCCTCAGAGTCGGTCCTCTCTCTCTCTCTCTCTTCCTCTCCCCAAGCTGAAAGGTCAACTCTCTCACTGGCGCCCCATGAGCCTGCCGATAGGGCACTGGGATCCCTGCGATCTCCCGTGCCGCTGCCCACTACCCCGGGTCAGATAACGCTTCCCAGGAAACTCCTGGTCTGGCTCATTGTCCAAGTCCCGTTCAATCAGATGGACATGTCAATCTGCCCTTCCAAATCTCAGATTGCCGGTTTAACAGGGCACCCAGACCAGTGAGTTCCGTGCCGGGTTTCGCTGTGGCGCCGGCCGAAGAGGCAGCGGGAGCCGGCTGCGTTAGCCGGCTGCTAGCGTCCCATGTCTCTCCCACACCTGGGACTTTCAACGCTCTGTGGGCATAAAATGAACATCCGACAATGCGGCTAGGACTCACCCTCTGTGCCTTCACCGAGAGCTGCAATCCTGCGTCACCTCTATGACGCCATCTTGCCTCCTCTTTCCGCCTTGTAGTATAGATTGAAGTCTGGTAGCTTGATGCCTCCCGTTGTGTTCTTTTTGCTTAGAATTGACTTGGCTATGCGGGCTATTTCTTGGTTCCATATGAAATTCATGGTGGTTTTTTCCAGTTCTGTGAAGAAATTCAATGGTAGTTTGATGGGGATAGCATTGATTGTGTAAATTACTTTGGGCAGTATAGCCATTTTCAGGATATTGATTCTTCCTAACCACGAACATAGAATGGCGATCATTAAAAAATCTGGAGACAGCAGATGCTGGAGAGGATGTTGAGAAATAGGAACACTCTTACACTGTTGGTGGGAGTGGAAATTAGTTCAACCATTGTGGAAGACAGTGTGGCTATTCCTCAGGGACCTAGAAATAGAAATTCCATTTGACCCAGCAATCCCATTACTGGGTATCTATCCAAAGGATTATAAATCGTTCTACTATAAGGACACAGGCACACGAATGTTCATTGCAGCACTGTTTACAATAGCAAGGACCTGGAACCAACCCAAATGCCCAACGATGATAGACTGGACTGGGAAAATGTGGCACATATACACTATGGAATATTATGCAGCAAACAAGAGTTTGTGTCATTTGTAAGGACATGGATGAATCTGGAGAACATCATTCCCAGCAAACTGACACAAGAACAGAAATAGAAATACCGCATATACTCACTCATAGGTGGGTGAGAAAAATGAGAACACATGGACACAGAGGGGCGGTCTACTACACACTGGGGACTGTTGGGGTGAATGGGGGAGGGACAGCAGGGCGGGCTGGGGTGATAGCCTGGGGATGAATGCCAAGTGTGGGTGAAGGGGAGGAAAGCAGCAAAGCACACTGTCATGTGTTTACCTATGCAACTATCTTGCACGTTCTGCACATGTACCCCCAATCCTATAATGCAATAAAAATTAAAAAAGAAAAATAGTCAAGAGGATAGAGTCAAGGGTTTACGTTATGTGGTCACTCGTTCAGAATGTCACTGAAGAATACACACCTTGGGAATAGTCAGTGTCCAAGTTATATGGACACTCAATCACAGCATTACCAAATAATGCACAATGGGGCAATAGTAAGGAGTCTATTTGATATGGCCTTTCATTCGGAGCTTCAGTGCATCATAAACAGCTGTGGAGTAGTCAGGACCCTATTTAAGGTAGCCCCAAGTTATGCAGCTCCGTGAATGATACACATATGTGTCAGAGTCAGAAGACTATCTGACATAGACACTCATATAGAACCTTTTCGAAAAGTGCACATGTGGGGAATAACCACTAGTTTGTTACATTTGATGATTAGTTTGGAGAATCAAAAAATAACGCACACCTGTTAAGTAAAATGGATTCTTTTTCATAAGGCCACTCTTTTCGTGTTTTAGTGAATAATATATATATCTTAAAAGTAAGGTATCTCTTTCACATGGCCACTCGTTCAGGGCCTCTGTGAAGAATATTTCCCTCAAAAATTGTCAAGGATATACTTCAAATGGCTACACATTCAAAGTCTCTGTACATAATGAACACCTGGGCAATACACCTGAGTCTCTTCTTGATGCCCACTTGGTCAGAGACTCATTCAGTAATACACAACAAAGGAAGATTTAAAAGTCTAGTTTATGTAGCCACTCATTTAGAGCCTCAGTGTATAATGCACACCAGGATAATAGTCGAGAATTTTTATATGGCCACTCATTTTGTGCCTCACTGAGTGATATACACCTGAAGAATCCTCAGTATTCTATTTGATACTACCACTCATTTGGAACCTTACTGAATTTTTTGCAATGGAGCAATAGTCAGGTGTCTATTTTATATGGTCTATCATTCAAAGTTTCAGTGAATGGTAAAATTCTATGGAGTAATCAGGACGCTGTTTTACATAGCCACGAATTAAGTGCCTTGCTGAATGATATGCACCTGTGTGATAGTCAGGAGTCTATCTCATATAAACTCTAATTATGTTTATCGCTGAGTAATACACACCTGTGGCATTGTCAGGAATCTATTTGGTATGGACACTCAAACAAAGCCTGTTTGATTAATGCACACATGAATAATAATGAAGAGTGTATATCATAAGGCTACTCATTTAGACAAACTGTGAATAATGCACATGTGGAGTAATTAGAAGTCTGTTTCATATGGCCCCTCTTTCAGAGCCTCCCAGAATATCACACACTTGTGATATAGTCTGGAGTCTATTTTTTATGGCCACTCATTCGGAGAATCACTAAATAATGCACACCTGTGGAATAGTCAGAAGTCTCTTTCCTGTAGCCACTCGTTAAGAGCCTCACTAAGTGTACACACCTGGAGAAATAGTCAGGATTTACCTTTATCCCCTCATTTAGAGTCTCACTAAATAATGCACACCTGTGGAATAGTCAGGAAACTTTTTCATGTGGTCTCTAATTCGGAGTGTCACAGAATAATGTCGTGTAGTCAGGAGTCTATTTTACTATTTTATATAGACACATATTCAGAGCTTCAGTTAATAAGACAGACCCTTGGTACAGTAAGGAATCTAACTGATATGGAAACATATGCTGAGCTTCACTGTATAATACACCCCTGGGGAATAACTTGGTGTCTATTTTTGATGGACATATATTCAGATACTCGGAAAATGATGCACACCTGTGGAGTAGCCAGGAGTCTATTTTATTAGGACACTCATTCATAGCCTCAGTGGATAATATGCACGTGTTGATTAGTCAGAATTCCATTTTATATGGCCACTGACTCGTACCATCAGTGAAAAATGCAAAAATGTAAAATACTTAGCAGTCTCTTTCATATTTCATGTGGTGGTTTGTTTAGAGAGTCAAAATATAACGCGCACCTGTGGAGTAAAATTTGGGCTATTTCATAAGGACACTTTTTCAGGGTTTTAGTGAATAACATGTATATCTGATAAGTCAGAAATCTCTTTCATATGGTCACTCGTTCTGGGCCTCTGTGAATAATACTCCCCTCAGAAACAGTCAACGATCTACTTCAAATGCCTACACATTCAGAGTCTCTGTAAGTAATGATCTCCTGGGCAATACACCTGAGTCTCTTTTTTATGCCCACTTTGTCAGAGTCTCATTAAATAATAGACACCTGGGGAAGAGTTAAGAGTCTATATCATGTAGCCACTCATGTAGATCCTCAGTTAATAATGCACACCAGGGTAATAGTCGAGTATGTTTTATATGGCTACTCATTATGTGCCTCCCTGAATGATACACACCTGGGGAATTCTCAGGATTCTATTTCAAACTACCACTCATTTAGAACATTATTGAATAATTCACAATGGAGCAATAGTCATGTGTCTATTTTGTATGGCCTCTCATTCAAAAGTTCATTGAATAATGAACTTCTATGGAGTAATCAGAACACTGTTTAAGATAGCCATGAACTAAGTGCCTTCCTGAATGATACACACCTGGGTGGTAGTCAGGAGTTTATTTTATTTGAAATCTAACTCTGTGTAACACGGAATAATACACACCTGGGCTGGTTTCAGGAATCTATGTGGTATGGACACTCATACTGAACCTGTTGGTATAATGCACACATGGAGAATAATGAGAAGTCTATATCATACGGCTACTCACTCAGACAAAGTGTTAATAACGCACATGTGGAGTCACTATTATTATTATTATTTTTTTTTTTACAGCTTGAAGTCTCTAGCCAATCCTTATTTTATTTTATTTATTTATTTATTTTTATTTTTATTTTTTTAAAATTTTTATTGCATTATAGGTTTTGGGGTACATGTGCAGAACGTGAAACATAGTTGCATAGGTACACATATGGCAGTGTGTTTTGCTGCCTTCCTCCCCTTCACCCACACTTGGCATTCATCCCCAGGCTATCCCTCCCCAGCCCCACCCCGCTGTCCCTCCCCCATTCCCCCTAATAGACCCCAGTGTACAGTAGACCGCCTCTCTGTGTCCACGTGTTCTCATTTTTCTCACCCACGTATGAGTGAGTATATGCGGTATTTCTTTTTCTGTTCCTGTGTCAGTTTGCTGAGAATGATGTTCTCCAGATTCATCCATGTCCTTACAAAGGACACACACTCATCATTTTTGATTGCTGCATAATATTCCATGCTGTATATGTGCCACATTTTCCCAGTCCAGTCTATCATCGTTGGGCATTTGGGTTGGTTCCAGGTCTTTGCTATTGTAAACAGTGCTGCAATGAATATTCGTGTGCATGTGTCCTTATAGTAGAACGATTTATAGTCTTTTGGATAGATACCCAGTAATGGGATTGCTGGGTCAAATGGAATTTCTATTTCTAGGTCCCTGAGGAATCGCCACACTGTCTTCCACAATGGTTGAACTAATTTACACTCCCACCAACAGTGTAAGAGTGTTCCTATTTCTCCACATTCTCTCCAGCATCTCCTGTCTCCAGAAATTTTAATGATCGCCATTCTAACTGGTGTGAGATGGTATCTCAATGTGGTTTTGATTTGCATCTCTCTAATGACCAGTGATGATGAGCATTTTTTCATATGTTTGTTAGCCTCATGTATATCTTCTTTTGTAAAGTGTCTGTTCATATCCTTTGCCCATTTTTGAATGGGCTTGTTTGTTTTTTTCCTGGAAATCTGTTTGAGTTCTTTGTAAATTCTGAATATCAGCCCTTTGTCAGATGTGTAAACTGCAAAGATTTTTTTCCCATTCTGATGGTTGCCGATTCACTCTAGTGACAGTTTCTTTTGCTATGCAGAAGCTGTGGAGTTTGATTAGGTCCCATTTGTCTATTTTGGCTTTTGTTGTCAATGATTTTGGTGTTTTATTCATGAAGTCCTTGCCTACTCCTATGTCCTAAATGGGTTTGCCTAGATTTTCTTCTAGGGTTTTTATGGTGTCAGGTCTTACGTTTAAGTCTTTAATCCATCTGGAGTTAATTTTAGTGTAAGATGTCAGGAAGAAGTCCAGTTTCTGCTTTCTGCACATGGCTAGCCAGTAATCCCAACACCATTTATTAAATAGGGAATCCTTTCCCCATTGCTTGTTTTTGTCTGGTTTATCAAAGATAATATGGTTGTAGATATGTTGTGTTGCCTCTGATGCTTCTGTTCTGTTCCATTGGTCTATATCTCTGTTTTGGTACCACTACCATGCTGTTTTGATTACTGTAGCCTTGTAGTATAGTTTGAAGTCTGGTAGTGTGATGCCCATTAAGTATGATATTGGCTGTTGGTTTGTCGTAAATTGCTTTTATTACTTTGAGATATGTTCCATCAATACCAAGTTTATTGAGGGTTTTTAGCATAAAGGACTGTTGAATTTTGTCAAATGCCTTCTCTGCGTCAATTGAGATAATCATGTGGTTTTTGTTTTTGCTTCTGTTTACGTGGTGAATTACATTTATAGACTTGTGTATGTTGAACCAGCCTTGCATCCCCGGGATGAAGCCTACTTGACCATGATGGATAAGTCTTTTAATGTGCTGTTGCAATCGGTTTGCCAGTATTTTATTGAAGATTTTTGCATCTATGTTCATTATGGATATTGGCCTGAAGTTTTCTTTTCTTGTTGAGTCTCTGCTGGGTTTTCGTATCAGGATGATGTTGGTCTCATAAAATGATTTGGGTAGGGTTCCCTCTTTTTGGATTCTTTGGAATAGTTTTAGAAGAAATGGTACCAGATCCTCTTTGTGTGTCTGGTAGAATTCAGCTCTGAACCCTTCTGGACCAGGGTTTTCTTTGTGTGGTAGGCTCTTAATAGCTGCCTCAACTTCAGACCTTGTTATTGGTCTATTCATAGTTTCGGCTTCTTCCTGGTTTAGGCTTGGGAGGACACAAGCGACCAGGAATTTTTCCATTTCTCCCTGATTTACTAGTTTGTGTGCATAGACTTGTTTGTAGTATTCTCTGATGATGGCTTGAATTTCTGTGGAATCTGTGGTGATTTCCCCTTTATCGTTTTTTATTGCATCTATTTTGTGGTTCTCTCTTTTCTTTTTTATCAGTCTGGCTAGTGGTCTATTTTGTTGATCTTTTTGAAAAACCAGCTCTTTGTTTTATTGATATTTTGAAGGGTTTTTCTTGTCTCTATCTCCTTCAGTTCTGCTCTGATCTTAGTTATTTCTTGTCTTTGGCTGGGTTTTGAGGTTTTTTGATCGTGCTCCTCTAGTTCTTTCAATTTTGACGATAGGGTGTCAATTTTGGATCTCTCTACTCTTCTCATGTGGGCACATATTGCTATATATTTTTCTCTACAGACTGCTTTAAATGTGTCCCAGAGATTCTGATACGTTGTGTCTTCATTTTCGTTGGTTTCAAAGAACTTCTTTATTTCTGCCTTCATTTCATTGTTTATCCAATCAACATTCAAGAGCCAGTTGTTCAGTTTCCATGAAGCTGTGCGGTTCTGAGTTATTTTCTGAATTCTGAGTTCTAACTTGATTGCACTATTGTCTGAGAGACTGTTTGTTATGATTTCATTTATTTTGCATTTGCTGAGGAGTGCTTTACTTCCAATTATGTGGTCAATTTTGGAGTAGGTGTGATGTGGTGCTGAGAAGAATGTATATTCTGTGGATTTGGGGTGGAGAGTTCTGTAAATATCTATCAGGTTTGCTTGTTTCAGGTCTGAGTTCAAGTCCTGGATATCCTTGTTAATTTTCTGTCTGGTTGATCTGCCTTCTATTGACAGTGGAGTGTTAAAGTCTCCCACTATTATTGTGTGGGAGTCTAAGTCTCTTTTTAAGTCATTAAGAACTTGCCTTATATATCTGTGTTCTCCTACATTGGGTCCATATATATTTAGAATCTTTAGCTCTTCTTGTTGTATCGATCCTTTTACCATTATGTAATGAACCTCCTTGTCCCTTTTGATCTTTGTTGCTTTAAAGTCTACCTTATCAGAGACGAGGATTGCAACTTCTGCTTTTTTTGCTCTCCATTTGCTTGGTAAATCTTCCTCCATCCTTTTATTTTGAGCCTCTGTGTATCCTTGCATGGGAGGTGGGTTTCCTGGATACAGCACACCGATGAGTTTTGGTTTTTTATCCAATTTGCCAGTCTGTGTCTTTTGATTGGTGCATTTAGCCCATTTACATTTAGGGTTTATATTGTTATGTGTGAATTTGATACTGCCATTTTGATGCTAGCTGGCTGTTTTGCCTATTGGTTCATGGAGATTCTTCACTTGTTGATGGTCTTTTGCATTTGGTATGCTTTTAGGATGGCTGGTACTGGTTGTTTCTTTCTATTTGTAGTGCATCTTTCAGTAGCTCTTGTAAAGCAGGCCTAGTGGTGACAAAATCTCTGAGTACATGCTTGTTTATGAAGGATTATATTTTTCCTTCACTTATGAAGCTTAGTTTGGCTGGATATGAAATTCTGGGTTGAAAGCTCTTTTCTTTAATGATGTTGAATATTGGCCCCACTCTCTTCTGGCTTGTAGAGTCTCTGCTGAGAGGTCTGCTGTGAGTCTGATGTGCTTCCCTTTGTGGGTGACCCGACCTTTCTCTCTGGCTGCCCTTAGTATTTTCTCCTTCATTTCAACCCTGGTGAATCTAACGATTATGTGCCTTGGGGTTGCTCTTCCTGCGGAGTATCTTTATGGTGTTCTCTGTATTTCCTGGAGTTGAGTATTGACCTGTCTTGCTAGGTTGGGGAAATTTTTTTGGATAATATTCTGAAGAGTGTTTTCCAGCTTAGATTCATTCTCTTCATCACATTCTGGTACACCTATCAAACGTAGGTTAAGTCTCTTCACATAGTCCCACATATCTTGGAGATTTTGTTCATTCCTTTTTGTGCTTTTTCCTTTAATCTTGATTTCACGTTTTATTTCATTGAGTTGATCTTCAATTTCTGATGTTCTTTCTTCTGCTTGGTCAATTCGGCTGTTGAAACTTGTGCATGCTTCACGAAGTTCTCGTGTTGTGTTTTTCAGCTCCTTCAATTCATTCATATTCCTCTCTAAGTTGTCCATTCTTGTTATCGATTCCTCAAATTTTTTTCAAATCTTTTTTCAAGGTTCTTAGTTTCTTTGCAGTGATTTAGAACATGTTCTTTTAGCTCAATGAAGTTTCTCATTATCCACTTTCTGAAGTCTGATTCCGTCATTTCATCACACTCATTCTGCGTCCAGCTTTGTTCCCTTGCTGGTGAGGAGTTTTGGTCCTTTGTAGGAGGTGAGGTGTTTTGGTTTCGGGTGTTTTCCTTCTTTTTGTGCTGGTTTCTTCTCATCTTTATGGATTTATCCGCCTGTCATCTTAGTAGTGGCTGATTTTTCAATTGGGTCTCTGTGTGGACACTGAGATTGTTGATGATGAAGTATTTCTGTTACTTAGTTTTCCCTCTAATGATCTATCCTCTCTGCTGTATGAGTGCTGAGGGCCACTCCAGGCCCTGCTTGTCTGGGGTATACCTGCAGCAGCTGCAGAACAGTGAGGGATGATATCAGTTTCTTTTTCTGCTGCCCTTGTTCCAGAATGATGCCAGCCAAATGTCAGTCTGATTAGTCCTTTTCTGGGGTGACTCCTTGGATATACAGAGGTCAGGGAGCTGCTTGAGGAGACAGTCTGTGCTTTATAGGAGCTCCAGTGCTGAGCTGTGAGCTCCGTTGTTCATTCAGGGTTGTTGGGAGGTTATGTCTGCTGCAATAGAACTCATAAAACACCACTCTTTTTTTTTTTTTTTCACCCTTAGATGCTCTGTCTCAGGGAGTTGGGGCTTTCTTTATGAGTATCTGTTGCACTGTCCTGCCCCACTAGGTGCCAGTCTATTCACTATTTGCCTGCCGGGGCTCTGACCTCCTAAGGCGGGTCCGCCCTGTTGCGGCCCGGCGGACTCTCTCTGTTATTGCAGGTTGCCTCGGCAACGGCAGGCTGCGTCAGTCCTGGGCGGTACTTAAGTGGGGGTGCACTTTGTCAGGAATGGTGGACGCCCCTCCCTGACCGGGCTGCACCGTCCTAAATGCCGGCAACAAAACTCTCAGCCCCAAGCGCCTCCAGTCGCCGCCCTGCTTGTCCCCGTGAGCGTGGGACCCGCCGAGCCCGATCACCCTGCTCCCTGCCTCAGAGTCCGTCCTCTCTCTCTCTCTCTCTCTTCCTCTCCCCAAGCTGAAAGGTCGACTCTCTCCCTGGCGCCCCAGGAGCCTGCCGATAGGGCACTGGGATCCGTGCAATCTCCCGTGCCGCTGCCCACTACCCCAGCTCAGATCACGATTCCCAGGAAACTCCTGGTCTGGCTCATTGTCCAAGTCCTGTTCAATCAGATGGACATGCCAATCTGCCCTTCCAAATCTCAGATTGCCGGTTTAACAGGGCACCCAGACCAGTGAGTTCCGCGCCGGGTCCCGCTGCGGCGCCGGCCGAAGAGGCGGCGGGAACCGGTTGCGTTAGCCGGCTGCTAGCGTCCCGTGTCTCTCCCACACCTGGGACTTTCAACGCTCTGTGGGCATAAAAGGAACATCCGAGAATGCGGCTAGGACTCACCCTCTGCGCCTTCACCGAGAGCTGCAATCCTGAGTCACCTCTACGACGCCATCTTGCCTCCCTCCTCTCCTTTGCGCTTTTTTTTAAATCTTGGTTTCTTGTTTTATTTCATAGAGTTGATCTTAGACTTCTGATATTCTTTCTTCTGCTTGGTCAATTCTGCTGTTGAAACTTGTGCATGCTTCACGAAATTCTCGTGTTGTGTTTTCCACCTCCTTCAATTCATTCATATTTCTCTCTAAGTTGTCCATTCTTGTTATCAGTTACTCAAATATTGTTTCAAATCTTTTTTCAAGGTTCTTAGTTTCTTTGCACTGATTGAGAACATGTTCTTTTAGCTCAATGAAGTTTCTCATTATCCACTTTCTGAAGTCTGATTTTGTCATTTCGTCACCCTCATTCTCCGTTTAGCTTTGTTTCCTTGCTGGTGGGGAGTTTTGGTCCTTTGTAGGAGGTGAGATGTTTTGGTTTCGGGTGTTTTCCTCCTTTTTGCGCTGGTTTCTTCCCATCTTTATGGATTTATCCGCCTGTCGTCTTAGTAGTTGCTGATTTTTCAATTGGTTCTCTGTGTGGTTGCTGATTGTTGATGATGAAGTATTTCTGTTACTTAGTTTTCCTTCTAATGGTCTATCCCCTCTGCTGTACGAGTGCTGAGGTCCTCTCTAGGCCCTGCTTGTCTGTGTTATACCCGTAGCAGCTGCAGAACAGTGAGGGATGATACCAGTTTTTTCTTCTGCTGTCTTTGTTCCAGAATGATGCCCGACAAATGTCAGTCTGATTAATTTTTTTGGGGGGTGACTCTTTGGATATACAGTGGTCTGGGAGCTGCTTCAGGAGATGGTCTGTTCTTTATAGGAGCTCCAGTGCTGAGCTGTGAGCTTCATTGTTCATTCAGGGTTGTTGGGAGGTTGTTTATGTTTGCTGCAACAGAACTCATAAAACACCACCATTTTTTCCCCCCTTAGATACTCTGTCTCAGGGAGTTGGGGCTTTCTTTATGAGTATCTGTTGCACTGTCCTGCCCCACTAGGAGGCAGTCTATTCATTATTAGCCTGCCGGGGCTCTGCCCTGCTAGCACGGGTCCGCCCTGTTGCTGCTGGGCTCCGTTCTGCTGTGGAGCACTCCCCCCTCCTGGTAGAGTCTCTCTGTTATGTCAGGTTTCCTCAGCAACGGCAGGCTGCATCAGCCCTGGGTGGTACTTCAGTAGGGGCAGATTCCGTCAGTTGTGGCAGACGCCTCTCCCTCACCGGGCTGCACCGTCCAAGATGCCAGCAGCAAAACTCTCAGCCCTGAGCTCCTCCAATCGTTGCCCTGCTTGTCCCCGTGAGGGTGGGACCCGCCAAGCCCAATCACCCAGTTCCCTGCCTCAGTGTCCGTCCTCTCTCTCTCTTCCTCTCCCCAAGCTGAAAGGTCGACTCTCTCACTGGCACCCCAGTAGCCTGCCAATAGGGCACTGGGATCCGTGCGATCTCCTGTGCTGCTGCCCACTGCACTGGCTCAGATCATGCTTCCCAGGAAACTTCTGGTCTGGCTCATTGTCCAAGTCCTGTTCAATCAGATGGACATGCCAATCTGCCCTTCCAAATCTCAGATTTCAGGTTTAACAGGGCACCCAGACCAGTGAGTTCCATGCTGGGTCCCGCTGCGGCTCTGGCCTAAAGGGCCGTGCGAGCAAGGCTGTGCTAGCCTGGTGTACTAGCATCCCGTGTCTCTCCCAGACCTGGGACTTTCAATACTTTGTGGGCAAAAAAGGTCCATCCGAGAATGCAGCTAGGACTCACCCTCTGCTCCTTCACTGAGAGCTGCAATCCCGAGTCGCCTCTATGACGCCATCTTGCGTGTCCCAGTCTAGGACACTCTTTCATAGCCTCAGTGGATAATATGCACGTGTGGATTATTCAGGATTCCATTTTATATGGCCACTGACTCGTAACATCAGTGAAAAATGCAAAAATGTAAAATACTGAGCAGTCTATTTCATATAGATACTCATTCAGAGATTCACTGAATAATACAAATATTTGAAATAGACAGCATCCTGTTTCATGTGGTTAAACATAAAAAGCCTCACTGAGTAATGCACACCAGGGGAAGTGTTAGGAGTCCTACTTTATATAGACTTTAATTTACAGAATCAGGAAATAATGCACACATGTGGAATACACACTAATCTATTTTATATGGCCGCAAAATCAAAGCCTTTTTGAATACTGCACATGTGGGGAATGATCACTTGTCAGTTTTACATGGTGTTTCGTTTGGTGAATCAAAAACTTATGCACATCTGTGGAGTAAAATGGGTTCTAATTCAGAAAGTCACTCTTTCAATGTTTTAGTGAATAATATGAATATCTGAAAAGTAAGGAATCTTTTTCACATGGCCACTTGTTAAGGGCCTCTGTGAAGAATACTCCCCTCAAAAATAGTCAAGTGTCTAGTTTAAATGGCTACACAGTCAGAGACTCTGAAGTAGTCTCTGAAGTAATGACCAACTGATCAATTCAACTGAGTCTCTTTGATGCCCACTTAGTCAGAGACTCATTCAATAATACACAACAAAGGAAGATTTAAGAGTCTACTTCATGTAGCCACTCATTTAGAGCCTCCGTGAATAATGCACACCAGGGTAATAGTTGAGCATTTTTTATATGGCCACTCATTTTGTGCCACACTGAGTGATATGCACCTGTAGAATCCTAAGGATTCTATTTGATATTTCCACGCATTTAGCACCTTATTGAATAATTCACAATGGAGCAATAGTCAGGTGTCTATTTTATATGATCTATCACTCAAAGTTTCAGTGAATAATAAACTTCTATGGAGTAATCAGGACGCTGTTTAAGATAGCCACGAATTCAGTGCCTTCCTGAATGATACAAACCAGGGTAATAGCCTGGCGTCTATTTCATATGAACTCTAATTTTGTGTATCGTTGAGTAATACACACCTGGAGCAGTGTCAGAAGTCTATTTGATATGGACACTCAAACAGAACCTGTTTGATTAATGTGCACATGTATAATAATGAGGAGTCTATGTCATATGGCTACTCATTCAGACAAACAGTGAATAATGCACATGGAAAGAAATTACAAGTCTGATTCTTATGGCCCCACTTTCACAGCCTCACTGAATATTACACAATTTTAATATATTCTAGAGTCTATTTTTTATGGCCACCCATTCAGAGAATCACAAAATAATGCACAACTGCGGAATAGTCAGAAGTCTTTTTCCTATGACCACTCGTTTAGAGCCTCACTAAGTGTACACACCTGGGGAAATAGTTAGGATTTACCATTATCCCCTCCTTCGGAGTCTCACTAAATAACACACACCTGTGGAATAGTCAGGAGACTCTTTCCTACGGCCACTCGTTAAGAGCCTCACTAAGTGTACACACGTGGGGAAATCGTCAGGATATACCTATATCCCTTCATTCACAGTCTCACTAAATAATGCACACCTGTGGAATAGTCAGGAGACTTTTTCATGTGGCCTCTAACTCGGAGTGTCACTGAATAATGTGATGTAGTCAGGAGTGTATTTCATGTAGACACATATTCAGAGCCATAGTGAATAAAACAGGCCCTTTATGTTGTAAGGAATCTAATTCATATGGCCACATCTTCTGAGCCCCACTGAATAATACACATCTGGAGAATAATTTGGAGTCTATTTTCGATGGACATTCATTGAGAGCCTCGGTAAATAATGTACACCTGTGGAGTAGTCAGGAGTCTATTTTATTAGGACACTTATTCATAAACTCATTGTATAATATGCACGTGTGGATTAGTCTGGATTCCAACTTATATGGCCACTGACTCGTAACCTCAGTGAAAAATGCACAAATGTAAAGAACTCAGCAGTGTATTTCATATAGACACTCATTTAGAGATTCACTAAATAATACAAACATTTAATATAGCAGCATCCTGTTTCATACAGTCACACAAAGTGAGCCTCACTGAGTAAGGCACACCTAGGGAAGTGTTAGGAGTCTACGTTATATAGCCTCTCATTTACAGGTTCAGGAAATAATGCACATGTGTTGAATAGTCACTAGATTATTTTATATGGCCACAAAATCAAAGCCTGAGTGAGTAATACACAACTTTGGAATAGTCACTTGTCTATTTTACATCCCCAAATATTTAGAGTCAGAGTCCATAATACATGCCTGTTGACAAGTCATAAAACAGTTTCATATTGCCAAAGTTTCAGAGCCTCAGTGAATAATACATACCTGGGAAATACTCAGGATGCTATTACATGTGGCATCAATTTCAGAGCTTCCTTGAATAAGATATCCCTCTATTGTAGTCAGAATTCTATTTTCTATAGCCACATATTCAGAGCCTAACTGAATAATATACACCTTGGGAAAAGTTAAAATTCTATTTTGTATAGCCACTCATTTAGAGCAGAATGTAAAAACACACGCCTGAGGAGCATTCAGGATGCTCTGTTTTATGGCCACTCATTCAGAGCTTCACAAAATAATACAGACCTATGAAAACGTCAAGAGTGTATTTCACAAGGCCACTATTTCAAAACCTCAGTGAGGAATCATGTATATCTGGAAAATACTCAGGATTATATTATATATAGCCAATTATTTAGAGACTCACTGAATAATGCACAGCTAGGGAATAGTCTAGAGACTACTTGATATGGCTTTTCACCGAGAGACTCAGTGGACAATGCAGAACTGAAAAATAATCAAGAGGATAGAGTCAAGGGTTTATGTTATGTGGTCACTCATTCAGAATTTCACTGAAGAATACACACCTTAGGAATAGTCAGTGTCCAAGTCATATGGACACTCAATCACAGCATTACCGAATAATGCACAATGGGGCAATAGTAAGGAGTCTATTTCATATGGCCTGTCCTTTGGAGTTTCAGTAAATAATAAACAGTTGTGGAGTAGTCAGGACCCTATTTCAGGTAGCCCAAAATTAAGCAGCTCCGTGAATGATACACACATGTGTCAGAGTCAGGAGACTATTTGACATAGACACGCATAGAGAAACTTTTCGAATACTACACATGTGGGTAATAATCATTAGTCTGTTTCACATGGTAATTAGTTTGGAGAATATAAAAACGATGCAACCTGTGGAGTAAAATGCGGTCTATTTCATAAGGCCACACTTTCAGTGTTTTAGTGAATAACATGTATATCTGATAAGTTAGGAATCTCTTTCATATGGTCACTCGTTCAGGGCTTCTGTGAAGAATACTCCCCTCAAATATAGTCAAGGGTCTACTTCAAATGGATACACATTCAAAGTCTCTGTACATAATGAACCCCTGGGCAATACATATGAGTCTCTTTTTTATGCCCACGTTGTAAGAGTCTCATTCAATAATACACACCTGGGGAAGAGTTAAGGGTCTACTTCATGTAGACACTCATTTAGATTCTCAGTGAATAATCCACACCAGGGTAATAGTCGACCATTTTTTATATGGCCACTCATTTTGTGCCTTCCTGAATGATACACACCTCGGAAATTCTCAGGATTCTATTTTATACTACCACTCATTTAGAACCTTATTGAATAATTCACAATGGAGCAATAGTCTGGTGTCTATTTTGTATGGCCTCTCATTCAATGTTTCAGTGAATAATGAACTTCTATGGAGTAATCAGGACACTGTTTAAGATAGCCATAAATTTAGTGCCTTCCTGAATGATACACACCTCGGTCGTGTTCAGGAGTCTATCTCATATGAACTCTAATTCTGTGTAACGCTGAGTAATACACACTTGGGGGAGTTTCAGGAGTCTATTTGGTATTGACACTCATACCGAACCTGTTGGAATAATGCAAACATGGAGAATAATGAGGAGTTTATGTCATACAACTACTCATTCAGAAAAACAGTGAATAATGCACATGTGAAGTCATTAGATTTCTGTTTCATATGGCCCCTTTTTAACAGCCTCACTAAATGTTACACATTTGTGATATAGTCTGGAGTCTATATTTTATGGTCACTCATTCAGAGAATCACTGAATAATTCACACCTGTGAAATAGTCAGAAGTCTCTTTCCTATGGCTACCCGTTGAGAGGCTCACTAAGTGTACATACCTGGATAAATATTCAGAATTTACTTGTATCTCCTCATTCAGAGTCACACTAAATAATGCACACCTGTGGAATAGTCAGGAGACTTTTTCATGTGGCTTCTCATTCAATGTGTCATTGAAAAATGTGGTGTAGTCAGGAGACTCTTTTATGTAGACACATATTCAGAGCCTCAGTGCATAAAACAGACCCTTGATATAGTAAGAAATCTAATTAGTATGACCACATCTTCTGAGGCTCACTGAATAATACACACCTGGAGAGTAATTTGGAGTCTATTTTCGATGGACATTCCTTCAGAGCCTCGGTAAATAATGCAGACCTGTGGAGTAGTCAGGATTCTCTTTCATTTGGACACACATTCATAGCCTCAGTGGATAGTATGCATGTGTGGATTAATCAAGATTCCATTTTATATGGCCACTTACTCGTAACCTCAATGAATAATGCACAAATGTAAAGTACTCAGCAGTTTATTTCATATAGCTGCTCATTCAGTGATTCACTGAATAATAAAAATATTTAAAATAGACAGCCTCCTGTTTTATATTTTCATACAAAAGAAGCCTCACTGAGTGACACACACCTGGAGAAGTGTTAGGAGTGTACTTCACATAGCCTCTCATTTACAACCTAAGGGAATTATGCACATGTGTGGAATAGACACGAGTCTGTTTTAAATGGCCACAAAATCAAAGCCTGCGTCAGTAATACACAACTTTGGAATAGTCACTAGTCTATTATATATGCCCAAATATTTAGAGTAAGAGTCAATAATACAGGCCTGTAGACTAGTCAGGAAACAATTTCATATGGCCAAAGTTTCAGAGCCTCAGTGAATAATAAATACCTGAGGAATAGTCTGGACGCTGTTACATGTGGCATTTCTTCAGAAGTTCATTGAGTAAAGAACACCTGTATTGTAGTCAGAATTCTATTTCATATAGCCACATACTCAGAGCCTAACTGAATAACAGACACCTTGGGGAAGTCAGAATTCTGTTTCGTATAGCCACTCATTTACACCCGAATGTAAAAACTCACGCCTGAGTAGTATATAGGGGTCTCTATTATATGGCCACTCATTCAGAACCTCACAGAATAATACAGACGTATGTAAATGTGAGGAGTGTACTTGACATCGCCACTTATTCAGTTCCTCAGTGAAGAATCATAGATATTTGGAAAATACTCAGGATTCTATTATATATATCCACTTATTAAGGTCCTCACTGAATAATGCACACCTGGAGAATTATCTGGAGGCTATTTGATAAGACTGTTCACCCAGCGACTCAGTGGAAAATGCCGAGATGAGTAATACTCAAAAGGACAGAATCAGGAGTCTATTATATGTGGTCACTCATTCGGAAACTGACTGAAGAATACAAACCTTGGGAATAGTCACAGTCCAGGTCATATGGCCACTCAATCACAGCATTAACGAAGAATGCATAATGGGGTAATAATAAGCAGTCTATTTCATACGGAC
The DNA here is from genome assembly GCA_031835075.1 of Saguinus oedipus. Taxonomy (NCBI): domain Eukaryota; kingdom Metazoa; phylum Chordata; class Mammalia; order Primates; family Cebidae; genus Saguinus; species Saguinus oedipus. Next base: position 2,810,764 of record JASSZA010000200.1, read on the forward strand.
TCTCAATCAGAGCTACAGTGCGTAATAAACAGATGTGGAGAAGAAAGGACCCTATTGAAGGTAGCCCCAAATAAAGCAGCTCCCTGAATGATACACACATGTATGAGAGTCAGGAGACTATTTGATATGGACACTCATACAGAACCTCTGCGAATATTGCACAAGTGGGGAATAATCACTAGTCTATTTCATATGGTGGATTGTTTGGCTAGTCAAAAAATAACGGGCACCTGTCGAGTAAAATGCGGTCTATTTCATAAAAGCACTGTTTCAGCGTTTTAGTGAATAACATGTATATCTAATAAGTCAGGAATATCTTTCACATGGCCACTCGTTCTGGGCATCTGTGAATAACACTCCCCTCAGAAATAGTCAAGGGTCTACTTCAAGTGCCTACACATTCAGAGTCTCTGTAAGTAATGAACACCCGGGAAATACACCTGAGTCTCCTTTTTAGGCCCAATTAGTCAGAGTATCATTCAATAATACACACCTGGGGAAGATTTAAGGTCTAATTCATGTAGCCACTCATTGAGATTTTTAGGGAATAATCCACAACAGGGTAATCGTTTAGCATTTTTTATATGGCGACACATTCTGTGCCTCTCTGAATAATACCCACCTCGGGAATTCTCAGGATTCTATTTCATACTACCACTCATTTAGAACCTTATTGAATAGTTCACAATGGAGCAATAGTCTGGTGTCTATTTTGTATGGCCTCTCCTTCAAAATTTAAGTGAATTATGAACTTCTATGGAGTAATCAGGACACTGTTTAAGATAGCCACGAATTAAGTGCCTTCCTGAGTGATACACACCTGGGTGGTGTTCAGCAGTCTATCTCATATGAACTCTAATTCTGTGTAACGCTGAGTAATAAACACCTGGGGGAGTTTCAGGAGTCTACTTGGCATGGACACTCATACCGAACCTGTTAGAATAATGCACACATGGAAAATAATGAGGAGTCTATGTCAGACAACTATTCATTCAGACAAACAGTGAATAACGCATATGTAAATTCATTAGAATTCTGTTTCATATGGCCCCTCTTTCACAGACTCACTGAACATTACACACTTGTGATATAGTCTGGAGTCTATATTTTATGGCCACTCATTCAGAGAATCACTGAATAATTCACACCTGCGGAATAGTCAGAAGTCTCTTTCCTATGGCTAACTGTTGAGAGCCTCACTAAATGTACACATCTAGACAAATAATCAGGATTTACTTGTATCTCCTCTTTCAGAGTTTCACTAAATAATGCACACCTGTGGAAAAGTCGGGAGACTTTTTCATGTGGCCTCTCATTCAATGTGTCATTGAAAAATGTGGTGTAGTCAGGAGACTCTTTCACGTAGAAACATATTCAGAGCATCAGTGCATAAGACAAACCCTTGATATAGTAAGAAATCTAATTAGTATGACCATATCTTCTGAGGCTCACTGAATAATACACACCTGGAGAGTAATTTGGAGACTATTTTCGATGGACATTCCTTCAGAGCCTCGGTAAATAATGCAGACCTGTGGAGTAGTCAGGAGTCTCTTTCATTTGGACACACATTCATAGCCTCATTGGATAATATGCTCGTGTGGATTAATCAGGATTCCATTTTATATGGCAACTGACTCGAAACCTTAATGAATAATGCACAAATGTAAAGTAATCAGCAATTTATTTCATATAGCTGCTCATTCAGTTATTCACTGAATAATAAAAATATTGGAGATAGACAGCCTCCTGTTTTATATTGTCATACAAAAAGAGCCTCACTGAGTGACACACACCTGAAGAAGTTTTAGAAGTGGACTTTACATAGCCTCTCATTTACGGCCTAAGGGAATAATGCACATGTGTGGAATAGACACGAGTCTGTTTTATATGGCCACAAAATCAAAGCCTGAGTCAGTAATACACAACTTTGGAATAGTCACTAGTCTATTATATATGCCCAAATATTTAGAGTCAGAGCCAATAATACAGGCCTGTAGACTAGTCAGAAAAACATTTCATATGGCCAAAGTTTCAGAGCACCAGTGAATAATAAATACCTGAGGAATATTCTGGACGCTGTTACATGTGGCATTTCTTCAGAGGTTCATTGAGTAAAGAACACCTGTATTGTAGTAAGAATTCTATTTTATATAGCCACATACTCAGAGCCTAACTGAATAACAGATACCTTGGCAAAGACAGGATTCTTTTTCGTATAGCCATTTATTTACAGCCAAAAGTAAATCTCACAGCTGACTAGTATATAGGAGTCTCTATTATATGGCCACTCATTCAGAGCCTCACAGAATAATACAGATGTATGGAAACGTGAGGAGTGTACTTGACATGGCCACGTATTCTGTTCCTCGGTGAATAATCATATATATCTGGAAAATACTCAGGGTTCTATTATATATAGCCACTTCTTAAGAGACTCAATGAATAATGCACACCTGAAGAATTGTCTGGAGACTATCTGATATGACCATTCACCCAGCGACTCAGTGGAAAATGCAGAGCTGAGAAATAGTCAAGAGGACAGAGTCAGAAGACTATCTTATGTGGTCACTCGTTCATAAACTGATTGAAGAATACACACCTTGGGAATTCTCAGAGTCCAGGTCATATGGCCACTCAACCACAGCATTACCAAATAATGCAGAATGGGGCAATATTAAGGCGTCAATTTCATATGGCCTCTCATTCACAGCTTCAGTGCATAATAAACAGCCATGGAGGGAGGACCCTATTGACAGTAGCCCCAAATAAAGCAGCTCCGTGAATGATACACACATGTGTGAGAATCAGGAGATTATTTGATATGGACACTCATACAGAACCTCTGCGAATATTGCACATGTGGGGAATAATCACTAGTCTATTTCATATGGTGGTTCGTTTAAAGAGTCAAAAAATAACACGCTCCTGTGGAGTAAAATGCGTCTATTTTATAAGGCCACACTTTCAGTGTTTTAGTGAATAACATGTGTATCTGATAAGTCAGGAATCTCTTTCACATGGCCACTCGTTCTGGGCGTCTGTGAATAATACTCCCCTCAGAAACAGTCAAGGGTCTACTTCAAATGCCTACACATTAAGAGTCTCTGTAAGTAACGAACACCTGGGAAATACACCTGAGTCTCCTTTCTATGCCCACTTAGTCAGAGTCTCATTCAATAATACACTCCTGGGGAAGATTTAAGTCTACTTCATGTAGCCACTCATTTAGATCCTTAGTGAATAATCCAAAACAGGGTAATCGTTGAGCATTTTTTATATGGCCACTCATTCTGTGCCTCCCTGAATGATACACACCTCGGGAATTCTAAGAATTCTATTTCATACTACCACTCATTTAGAACCTTATTGAATAATTCAAAATGGAGCAATAGTCTGGTGTCTATTTTGTATGGCCCCTCCTTCAAAGTTTCAGTGAATTATGAACTTCTATGGAGTAATCAGGACACTGTTTAAGATAGCCATCTATTAAGTTACTTCCTAAATGATACACACCTGGGTGGTGGTCAGGAATCTATCTCATATGAACTCTAATTCTGCGTAACGCTGAGTAATACACACCTGGGGAGGTTCAGGAGTCTATTTGGTATTGACACTAATACCGAACCTGTTGGAATAATGCACACATGGAGAATAATGAGGAGTCTATGTCATATGGCTACTCATTCAAACAGTCAATAATGCACATGTGAAGTCATTAGAATTCTGTTTCATATGGCCTCTCTTTCACAGCCTCACTGAATATTACACACTTGTGATATAGTCTGGAGTCTATATTTTATGGCCACTCATTGAGAGAATCACTGAATAATTCACACCTGCGGAATAGTCAGAAGTTTCTTTCCTATGGCTACTCATTGAGAGCCTCACTAAATGTACACACCTGTATAGTCAGGATTTACTTGTATCTCCTCATTCAAAGTCTCACTAAATAATGCACACCTGTGGAATAGTCAGGAGACTTTTTCATGTGGCCTCTCATTCAATGTGTCATTGAAAAATGTGGTGTAGTCAAGAGACTCTTTTAGGTGGACACATATTCAGAGCCTCAGTGCATAAGACAGACCCTTGATATAGTAAGAAATCTTATTAGTATGACCACATCTTCTGAGGCTCACTGAATGATACATGCCTAGAGAATAATTTGGAGTCTATTTTCGATGGACATTCATTCAGAGGCTCGATAAATAATGCAGACGTGTGGAGTAGTCAGGGGTCTCTTTCATTTGAACACAAATTCATAGCTTCAGTGGATAATATGCATGCGTGGATTAATCAGGATTCCATTTTATATGGCCACTGACTCGTAACCTCAATGAGTAATGCACAAATGCAAAGTACTCAGCAGTTTATTTTATATAGCTGCTCATTCAGTGATTCACTGAATAATAAATCTGTTTGAGATAGACAGCCTCCTGTTTCATATTGTCATACAAAAAGAGCCTCACTGAGTGACACACACCTAGGGAAGTGTTAAGAGTGTACTTTACATAGGCTCTCATTTACAGCCTAAGGGAATAATGCACATGTGTGTAATAGACACTAGTCTGTTTTATATGGCCACAAAATCAAAGCCTGAATCAGTAGTACACAACGTTGGAATAGACACTAGTCTATTATATATGCCCAAATATTTAGAGTCAGAGTAAATAATACAGGCCTTTAGACTAGTCAGGAAACAATTTCATATGGCCAAAGTTTCAGAGCCTCAGTGAATAATAAATACCTTAGAAACACTCTGGACGCTATTACATGTGGCATTTCTTCAGAGGTTCATTGAGTAAAGAACACCTGTATTGTAGTCAGGATTCTATTTCTTATAGCCACATACTCAGACCTAAACTGAATAACAGACACCTTGGGAAAGTCAGGATTCTGTTTCATATAGCCACTCATTTACAGCCGAATGTAAAAACTCACGCCTGTGTAGTATATAGGAGTCTCTATTATATGGCCACTCATTCAGAGCCTTGCAGAATAATACAGATGTATGGAAATGTCAGGAGTGTGCTTGACATGGCCACTTATTTAGTTCCTCTGTGAAGAATCATACATATCTGGAAAATACTCAGGATTCTATTATGTATAGCAACTTTTTAATAGACTCACTGAATAATGTACACCTGGAGAATTGTCTGGAGTCTATTTGATATGACCGTTCACCCAGCGATTCAGTGAAAAATGCAGAGCTGAGAAATTGTCAAGAGGAAAGGGTCAGGAGTCTATTTTATATGGTCACTTGTTCAGAAACTGACTGAAGAATACACACCTTGGGAATAGTCACAGTCCAGGTCATATGGCCACTCAATCACATCATTACCGAATATTGCACAATAAGGCAATAGTAAGGAGTCTATTTCATAGGGCCTCTCATTCAGAGCTTCAGTGCATAATAAACAGCTGTGGAGGAGTAAGGACCCTATTGAAGGTAGCCCAAAATTAAGCCGCTCCGTGTATGATGCACACATGTGTGAGAGTCATGAGACTACTTGATATGGACACTCATTCAGAACCACTTCGAATATTGCACATGTGACGAATAATAACTAGTTCATTTCATATAATGTTTCATTCAGAGAGTCAAAAAATACCACACAGCTGTGGAGTAATCTGCAGTCTATTTCATAAGGCCACTCTTTCAGTGTTTTCCTGAATAATATGTATCTCTGATAAGTCAAGAATCTCTTTCACATGGCCACTCGTTCTTTGCCTCTGTGAATAATACTCCCCTCAGAAACAGTCAAGGGTCTACTTCAAATTCCTACACATTCAGAGTCTTTGTAAGTAATGAACACCTGTGAAATATACCTGAGTCTCTTTTTTATGCCCACTTAGTTACAGTCTCATTCAATAATACACACCTAAGAAGAGTTAAGAGTCTACTTCATGTAGCCACTGATTTCGATCCTCAGTGATTAATCCACACCAGGTAACATTCGAGCATTTTTATATATCCACGCATTCTGTGCCTCCCTGAATGATACACACCTGGGGAATTCTCAGGATTCTATTTCATACTACCACTCATTTAGATCCTCATTGTATAATTTACAATGGAGCAATAGTCAGGTGTCTATATTGTATGGCCTCTAATTCAAAGATTCAGTGAAAAATGAACTTTTATGGAGTAATGAGAACACTGTTTTAGATAGTCATGTATTAAGTGCCTTCCTGAATGATACACACCTGTGTGGTAATCAGGAGTGTATTTCATATGAACTTTAATTCTGTGTAATGCTGAGTAATACACAGAACCTCTTCGAATATTGCACATGTGAAGAATAATCACTAGTCCATTTCATAAGGTCGTTCGTTTGGAGAGTCAAAATTTAACACAGGAGAGAAGTGATACACACAGGAGAGTGGAGGGTACACACGGGAGACAGTGGGTACACAAAGGATAGAAGAAGATAGACAAAGGAGATGGTGATACACACAGGAGAGTAGAAGATACACAGAGGAGAGAGGAGGATACACAGAAGAGAGAGGAGAATAAACACAGGAGAAAAAAATAAACACAGAAGAGAGAAGCATACACACAGCAGAGGGTGATACATACAGGAGAAAGAAGAATAAACACAAGAGAGAGGAAGATACACACAGAAAAAGGGGAAACACACAGGAGAGAGAAACGTACACACAGGAGAAAAAAAGGATACACACAGCAGAGAGGAGGAGAAACTCAGGAGAGAAAATACACAGAGGAGAGAGGAAAATACACACAGGAGAGAGAAAGTATACACAAAAAAAGGAGGGGTTTACACATAGGGGAGAGGGAATACACAAAGGAGAGAGGGGGATACAAACTGGAGAGAGGGGGGCTACACAGAGGAGAGAGAAGAAATACACAAAAAAGAGGGTTGATATACACAGAAGAGAAAAATGATACACACAGGAGAGAGAAGGATACACACAGGAGAATGTAGGATACACACTGGAGAGAGAAGTGTACACACAGGAAAGGTGACTACACACAGGAGTGAGGAGGATTAACACAGGAAAGAATAGGATACACACAGGAGACAGGAGGATACACACAAATGAGGGAAGGATACACAGGGTAGACAGAAAAATACACACAGGAGAGAGAAGGATTCAAACAGAAGAGTGGTGATACAAACAGGGAGATGAGGGTTCATGCAGGAAAAAAGAGGATACACACATGAAAGAGATGTATACAGACATGTGAGAGAAGAATACACACAGCAGAGAGGAGAGTACACACAGGAGAGAGGGCATACACACAGGAGTGAGAAAGATCCACAAAGAAGAGAAGAAAATGCACACAGGAGAGAGGTTGATACACACCGAAGTGGGGCATACACACAAAAGAGAGGGGATACACACAGGAGAGAGGGGGGATACACACGAAGAGTGGTGATCCACACAGGATATTTGAGGGTACACACAGGAGAGAGAAGATACACACAGGAGAGAAGAGAATACACAAAGAAAAAAAGGATACACAAAGAAGAGTAGGGAATAAACAGAAAAGAGAAGAGGATACAAAAAGGATAGAAAAAAAATAAACCCAGGAGAGGGAAATACACACAGAAGAGAGGGTCTTACACACAGAAGATGGGGGATACACACAGGATAAACAGGGACAAACAGAGGAAAGAGGAGAAAACACACAGGAGAAGGGGATACACACAGGACAGAGGGGCGTAAACACAGGAGAAAACAAGATACACACAGAAGACAGAAAGATAAAAACAGAAGAGAGGAGATACACAAAAAAGAGAGGGGGATACGCACAAGAGAGAGAAGGGATACACACAGGAGAAAGGGTGATACACACAGGAGAAAAAAAGGATACGCACAGGAGAGAGAAGGGATACCCATAGGAGAGAGGAAGATGCACACAGAAGAGGGAAATACACACAAGAGAGAGGAGGATGTACACAAAAGAGAGGAGGAGACACACAGGAGAAAAAAAGGATACACTCAAAAGAGAGAAGGGTAAACACAGTATAAAGGGGGATACACACAGTGGAGAGGAGGATACAGGCAGAAGAGAGGGCGATACACACACGAGATCGAAAGCTACACACAGGAGAAAGGAGAATGCAAAGAGAAGAGAGGAGGAAACACACAGGAAAGAGGGGGATGCACACAAAGAAGAGGGAGATACTAACAAAGGGAGTGAAATAAACTCAGAAGAAAAAAGGATACACACAGGAGAGAGGAGGATACACACAGGAGAAAGAAGGATACACAAAGGAGAGGGAAAACACACAGGAGAGAGAGGGATGCACACAGGCGATAAAGATAAACACAGAAGAGGGGGTATACACAGAGGAGAGAGGAGGAGACACACAGAAGAGGGGGATACACACAAGAAAGAGGGGCTTATACACAGGAGAAAAAAGAATACACACAGGAGAGAGGGTGAATACACAAAAAAGAGAGGGGAATACACACAGGAGAGTGAAGCATACAAAGGTGGGAGGGGAATACACACAGGAGAGAGGGGAATAAACACAGAGGAAACAAAATAAATAGAAAAGAGAGGAGGATACACACCAAAAAGAGAAGAAAACAGATAGAAGAGAGGAGGATACATGCAGGAGATTGGAGGATACACAGGAGAGGAAAGAAAAAACACAGGAGAGGGAAGGATAAACGAAGGAGAGAAAAGGATACACACAAGAGAGAGGGAAAATATACAGAAAAGAGACGAGGACACACAGAGGAGTGGCGTGATACACACAGCAGAAAAAAGGGTACACACAGTAGAAATTTGAATACACAAAGAAGAGAGGAGGATACAGAAAAAAAGAAGGGGATACACACAGGAGAGAGGGGGATAGTCCGAGGAGAGGAGGATACACAAAGGCGAGAGGAGGATACACACAGGAGGGGGAATACACACAGAAAAGAGAACCATAAACACAGGAGAGGGAAATACACACAAGAGAAAGAAAAATGGGGATTGGGAGGCAAGATGGCGTCATAGAGGTGACTCAGGATTGCAGCTCTCGGTGAAGGCGCAGAGGCTGCTGCAGGTATACACCAGACAAGCAGGGCCTGGAGTGGACCTCAGCACTCATACAGCAGAGAGGATAGATCATTAGAGGGAAAACTAAGTAACAGAAATACTTCATCATCAACAATCTCAGGGTCCACACAGAGACCCAATTGAAAAATCAGCCACTACTAAGACGACAGGCGGATAAATCCATAAAGATGGGAAGAAACCAGCGCAAAAAGGAGGAAAGCACCCGAAACCAAAACACCTCACTTCCAAAAAAGGACCAAAACTCCTCACCAGCAAGGGAACAAAGCTGAAAGGAGAATGAATGTGACGAAATGACGGAATCAGACTTCAGAAAGTGGATAATGAGAAACTTCAGTGAGCTAAAGGAACATGTTGTAAACCAGTGCAAAGAAACTAAGAACCTTGAAAAAAGATTTGAAAAAAGATTCGAGGAATTGATAACGAGAATGGACAACTTAGAGAGGAATATGAATGAATTGAAGGAGCTGAAAAACACAACACGAGAACTTCGCGAAGCATGCACAAGTTTCAACAGCCGAATTGACCAAGCAGAAGAAAGAATATCAGAAGTTGAAGATCAACTCAATGAAATAAAACGAGAAACCAAGATTAAAGAAAAAAGCACAAAAAGGAATGAACAAAATCTCCAAGAAATGTGGGACTATGTGAAGAGACCCAACCTACGTTTGATAGGTGTACCAGAATGTGACGAAGAGAAGGAATCCAAGCTGGAAAACACTCTTCAGGATATTATCCAGGAAAATTTCCCCAACCTAGCAAGACAGGTCAATACTCAACTCCAGGAAATACAGAGAACACCACAAAGATACTCTGCAAGAAGAGCAACCCCAAGGCACATAATCGTCAGATTCACCAGGGTTGAAACGAAGGAGAAAATACTAAGGGCAGCCAGAGAGAAAGGTCAGGTCACCCACAAAGGGAAGCCCATCAGACTCACAGCAGATCTCTCGGCAGAGACTCTACAAGCCAGAAGAGAGTGGGGGCCAACATTCAACATCCTTAAAGAAAAGAGCTTTCAACCCAGAATTTCATATCCAGCGAAACTGAGCTTCATAAGTGAAGGAAAAATAAAATCCTTCACGAACAAGCAAGTACTCAGAGATTTTGTCACCTCTAGGCCTGCTTTACAAGAGCTCCTGAAAGAGGCACTACACATAGAAAGCAACAACCAGTTCCAGCCATCCTAAAAGCATACCAAATGTTAAGACCATCAACAAAATGAAGAATGTACATGAACCAACGGGAAAAACAGCCAGCTAGCATCAAAATGGCAGTATCAAATTCACACATAACAATATTAACCCTGAATGTAAATGGGCTAAATGCACCAATCAAAAGACACAGACTGGCAAATTGGATAAAAACCCAAAACCCATCGGTGTGCTGTATCCAGGAAACACACCTCACATGCAAAGATACACAAAGGCTCAAAATAAAGGGATGCAGGAAGATTTACCAAGCAAATGGAGAGCAAAAATAGCAGGAGTTGCAATTCTCATCTCTGATAAAATAGACTTTAAAGTAACAAAGATCAAAAGGGACAAAAAGGTCACTACATAATGGTAAAAGGATCGATACAACAAGAAGAGATAACGATTCTAAATATATATGGACCCAATGTAGAAGCACACAGATATATAAGGCAAGCTCTTAATGACTTACAAAGGGACTTAGACTCCCACACAGTAATAGTGGGAGACTTTAACACTCCACTGTCAATAGCAGACAGATCAGCCAGACAGAAAATTAACAAGGATATCCAGGACTTGAAATCAGACCTGGAACAAGCAAACCTGATAGACATTTAAAGAACTCTCCACCCCAAATCCACAGAATATACATTCTTCTCAGCACCACATCACACCTACTCCAAAATTGACCACCTAATTGGAAGTAAAGCACTCCTCAGCAAACGCAAAACAACTGAAATCATAACAAACAGTCTCTCAGACCATAGTGCAATCAAGTTGGAACTCAGAATTCAGAAAATAACTCAGAACCACACAGCTTCATGGAAACTGAACAACTGGCTCTTGAATGTTGATTGGATAAACAATGAAATGAAGGCAGAAATAAAGAAGTTATTTGAAACCAACGAGAATGAAGACACAACGTACCAGAATCTCTGGGACACATTTAAAGCAGTCTGTAGAGGAAAATATATAGCAATAAGTGCCCACATGAGAAGAGTGGAGAGATTCAAAATTGACACCCTATCGTCAAAATTGAAAGAGCTAGAGGAGCAAGATCAAAAAAGCTCAAAACCTAGCCGAAGACAAGAAATAATTAAGATCAGAGCAGAACCGAAGGAGATAGAGACAAGAAAACCCTTCAAAAAATCAATAAATCTAAGAGCTGGTTTTTCGAAAAGATCAACAAAATAGACAGACCACTAGCCAGACTGATAAAAAAGAAGAGAGAGAACAACCAAATAGATGCAATAAAAAACGATAAAGGGGAAATCACCACAGATTCCACAGAAATTCAAACCATCATCAGAGAATACTACAAACAACTCTATGCACATAAACCAGTAAATCAGGAAGAAATGGATAAATTCCTGGACGCCTGTGTCCTCCCAAGCCTAAACCAGGAGGAAGCCGAAACTATGAATAGACCAATAACAAGGTCTGAAGTTGAGGCAGAAATTAAGAGCCTACCACACAAAAAAAGCCCAGGTCCAGATGGGTTCACAGCCGAATTCTACCAGACACACAAAGAGGATCTGGTACCATTCCTTCTGAAACTATTCCAAATAATCCAAAAAGAGGGAACCCTTCCCAAATCATTTTATGAGACCAACATCATCCTGATACCAAAACCTGACAGAGACTCAACAAGAAAAGAAAACTTCAGGCCAATATCCATGATGAACATAGATGCAAAAATCTTCAATAAAATACTGGCAAACCGATTGCAACAGCACATTAAAAAACTTATCCATCATAATCAAGTAGGATTCATCCCGGGGATGCAAGGCTGGTTCAACATACGCAAGTCTATAAATGTAATTCACCACATAAACAGAAGCAAAAACAAAAACCACATGATTATCTCAATTGATGCAGAGAAGGCATTTGACAAAATTCAAGAGCCCTTTATGCTAAAAACCCTCAATAAACTTGGTATTGATGGAACATATCTCAAAGTAATAAAAGCTATTTATGAGAAACCAACAGCCAATATCATACTTAATGGGCAAAAAGTGGAAGCATTCCCTTTGAAACCTGGCACTAGACAAGGATGCCCTCTTTCACCACTTCTATTCAACATAGTACTGGAAGTTCTAGCCAGAGGAATCAGGCAAGAAAAAAAATAAAGGGTATTCAAATAGGAAAGGTGGAAGCCAAATTGTCTCTATTTGCAGACGACATGATAGTATACCTAGAAGACCCCATCACCTCAGCCCAGAAGCTCCTGCAACTGATAAGCAACTTCATCAAAGTCTCAGAATATAAAATCAATGTTCAAAATTCACAAGCATTCCTATACACCAATAACAGACTTAAAGAGAACCAAATCAAGAACGAACTGCCATTCACAATTGCTACAAAGAAAATAAAATACCTAGGAATACAACTCACTAGGAATGTAAGGGACTTCTTTAAGGAAAACTACAAACAACTGCTCAATGAAATAAGAGAGGACACAAACAGATGGAGAAACATTCCATGTTCGTGGTTAGGAAGAATCAATATCGTGAAAATGGCTATACCGCCCAAAGTAATATACACAATCAATGCTATCGCCATCAAACTACCATTGAATTTTTTCACAGAACTGGAAAAAACCACCATGAATTTCATATGGAACCAAAAAAGAGCCCGCATAGCGAAGTCAATTCTAAGCAAAAAGAACACAGCAGGAGGCATCACGCTACCAGACTTCAAACTATACTACAAGGCTACAGTAATCAAAACAGCATGGTACTGGTACCAAAACAGAGATATAGACCAATGGAACAGAACAGAGGCATCGGAGGCAACACAACACATCTACAACCATATTATCTTTGGTATACCAGACAAAAACAGGCAATGGGGAAAGGATTCCCTATTTAATAAATAGTGTTGGGAAAACTGGCTAGCCATGTGCAGAAAGCAGAAACTGGACCCCTTCCTGACACCTTACACTAAAATTAACTCCAGATGGATTAAAGACTTAAACGTAAGACCTGACACCATAAAAACCCTAGAAGAAAATCTAGGCAAAACCATTCAGGACATAGGAGTAGGCAAGGACTTCATGAACAAAACACCAAAAGCATTGGCAACAAAAGCCAAAATAGACAAATGGGACCTAATCAAACTCCACAGCTTCTGCACGGCAAAACAAACAGTCACTAGAGTGAATCGGCAACCATCAGAATGGGAAGAAATCTTTGCAGTTTACGCATCTGACAAAGGGCTGATATCCAGAATTTACAAAGAACTCAAACAGATTTACAGGAAAAAAACAAACGAGCTCATTAAAAAATGGGCAAAGGATATGAACAGAAACTTTACGAAAGCAGACATACATGAGGCCAGCAAACATGTGAAAAAGTGCTCATCGTCATTGGTCATTAGAGAGATGCAAGTCAAAACCACATTGAGATACCATCTCACTCCAGTTACAATGGCGATCATTAAAATATCTGGAGACAGCAGATGCTGGAGAGGATGTGGAGAAATAGGAACACTCTTACACTGTTGGTGGGAGTGTAAATTAGTTCAACCTTTGTGGAAGACAGTATGGCGATTCCTCAGGGACCTAGAAATAGAAATTCCATTTGACCCAGAAATCCCATTACTGGGTATCTATCCAAAGGACTATAAATCATTCTACTATAAGGACACATGCACACGAATGTTCATTGCAGCACTGTTTACAATAGCAAAGACCTGGAACAAACCCAAATGCCCAACGATGATAGACTGGACTGGGAAAATGTGGCACATATACACCATGGAATATTATGCAGCAATCAAAAATGATGAGTTTGTGTCCTTTGTAGGGACATGGATGAATCTGGAGAACATCATTCTCAGCAAACTGACACAAGAACAGAAAAAGGAATACCGCATATACTCACTCATAGGTGGGTGAGAAAAATGAGAACACGTGGACACAGAGAGGCAGTCTACTATACACTGGGGACTTTTGGGCGGAATGGGGGAGGGACAGCAGCGGGGGGCTTGGGGGGATAGCCTGGGGATGACTACCAAGTGTGGGTGAAGGGGAGGAAAGCAGCAAACACACTGCCATGTGTGTACCTATGCAACTATCTTGCTCGTTCTGCACATGTACCCCCAAACCTATAATGTAATAAAAATAAAAAAATAAATAAATAAATGAAATAAAATCTTCAAAACACAAGAAGAAAAAAAAAAGAGAAAGAAAAATACACACAAAAGAGAGAAGAATACACACACGACAGGGAGATACACACAGGAGAGTGAGGCGTACACACAGAAAAAAGAGGATACACACAGCAGAGAGGTGGATACACACAGTAGAGAGAAGATACACACAAGACAGAGGAAGATACAAACTGGAGAGAGGAACGATACACAGAGGAGAGAGGGTGGATACACACAGGAGAGAAAAAAATACACACAGAAGAAAGTAGGATACACACAGGAGAAAGGAGGATACACACTGGTTAGAAAAAGATACACACAGGAGAGTGGGATACACACAGGAGTGAAAAGGATACACACAGTAAAGAAGAAAATACACACAAAAGAGAGGAGGATACACACAAATGAGGAAAGGATACACACAGTAGACAAAAGGATACACACAGGAGAGAGAAGAATATGCACAGGAGAGGGGTGATACACACAGGAGAGATGAGGGTTCACATAGGAGAAAAGAGGATACATACAGGAGAGAGATGGATACACACAGGAGAGGAGTATCCACACAGCAGCGAGGAGGATACACACAGGAGAGAGGGTATACACCCAGGAGTGAGGAAGATCCACACAGGAGAGAAGGGAATGCAAACAGGAGAGAGGTGGATACACAGAGAAGTGGGGCATACACACAGCAAGGAGAAGGATTTACGCAGGAGAGAGGAAAATAAACGCAGGGGAGGGGGGATACACACAAGAGAGAGAAGGATACACAAGGAGAGTGGTGATACACACAGGACAGTGGAGGGTACACACAAAAGAGAGGGGGTACATAGAGGAAAGAAGAGGATACACAACGGAAAAAGGGATACACACAAAAGAGTAGGGCAAAAATAGAAGAGAGAGGAGGATACACACAGGAGAGAGGAGGATAAACGCAGGAGAAGGGGATACACATAGGAGAGAAAGGCATACACACAGGAGAGGGGGATACACACAGGAGAGAGGGGCATAGACACAAAAGAAAAAAGAATACACAGAGCAGAGAGGAGGATACACACAGAAGAGAGGAGATACACAGAGGAGAGAATGGGATACACAAAGGAGAAAGAAGGGTTACACACAGGAGAAAAGAGGAATAAGCACAGGAGAGAGAATTGATACTCAAAGGAGAGAGAAGGATACACACAAAAGAAAAAAGGATACACACAGGAGAGAGAATAATGCACACAAGAGAAAGAAGGATACATACAGGAGAGAGGAGGAGACACACAGGAGAAAAAATGATACACGCAGGAGAGAGGAAAATTCACACAGGAGAGAGAAGGATACGAACAGGAGAGAGAAGAATACACGCAGAAGCGAGGAGGATACACACAGGAGAGTGGAGGATACACAGAAAAGAGAGGAGAATGCACACAGGAAAGAGAGAAATACACACAGGAGAGAAAAGGATACACACAAAAGAGGGGTGATACACACAGGAGGGAGAAGGGTACATATAGGAGAAAAGAGGATACAAACAGAAGTCAGAAAAATACACAAAGGAGAGGGGAATACACAAAAAAGAGGGGGAGACACCGATGAGAGAAAAAGATACACACAGGAGAGAGGAGGATACACACAGGAGAGGGGGATAACAACAGGAAAGAGGAGCATACACACAGAAGAGGGGGATATTCACAGGAGAAAGGGGGATATACACAGGAGAGAAAAAGATACACACTGGAGAGGGGGACACACACAAAAAGAGGGACGTACACACAGGAGAAAGAAAAATACACACAGCCGAGAAAAGAATACACACAGGAGAAAGAGGATACACACAGGAGAGAGGAGGATACACAGGAGAGAAAAAGTTACACACAAAACAGGGCAGGATACACACAGGAGACAGAAGAATACACACAGGGTAGTGGGGGATACACAAAGAAGAGGCGTGATACACACAGGAGAGAGGAGGGTACACACAGGAGAGAGGAGGATACACACAGGAGAGAGGAGAATACACACAGGATAAGGGGATACACACAGGAAAGAGAGGAATACACACAGGAGAAAAAATACACACAGGAGAGAGGGGAATAAACATATAAATGGGAGATAAACAAAGGAGAAAAAGGGAGAAACACAGGAGAGAAAAGTATACACAAAGGAAAGGGTGATACAAACAGGAGAGAGTGGCGTAAACACAGGAGAGAAAAGGATACACACAGGAGAGAGAGAATGCACACAGGAGAGAGAAGGATACATACAGGAGAGAGGAGGATACACACAGGGGAAAGAAGGATACACGCAGGAGAGAGGAGGATACACACAGGAGAGAGCAGGATACGAACAGGAGAGAGGAGGAAACACGCAGGAGAGAGGAGGATACAAACAGGAGAGTGGAGAATACACAGAAAAGAAAGAAGAATACACACAGGAGAGAGAGAAATACACACAAAAGAGAAGAGGATACACACAGAAGAGAGGTGATACACACAGGAGAGAGAAGGGTACACATAGGAGAAAGGAGGATACAAACAGAAAGATACACAAAGGCGAGAAGAATACACAGGAAAGAGGGGGAGACACCGATGAGGGAAAAGAATACACATAGGAGAGAGGAAAATACACACAGGAGAGGGGGATAACAACAGGAAAGAGGAACATACACACAGAAGAGGGGGATACACACAGGAGAAAAATGAATATACACAGGAGAAAAAAGATACACACAGGAGAGAAGGACACATACAAAAAGAGGGATGTACACACAGGAGAAAAAAATACACACAGCAGAGAAAAGAATACACACAGGAGAGAGAGGATACACACAGGAGAGAAAAGGATACACAGGAGAGAGGGAAATACACACAAAAGAGGGAAGGATACACACAGGAGACAGAAGAATACACACAGGGTAGTAAGGGATACACAAAGGAGAGGGGTGATACAGACAGGAGAGAAGTGGGTACACACAGGCGAGAGGGGGATACACACAGAAGAGAGGAGGATACACAGAGGATAAGGGGATAAACACAGAAAAGAGAGGGATACACAAAAAAGAAAGGATACACACAGGAGAGAGGGGCATACAGATATCAAAGGGTGATAAACAAAGAAGATAGGGGGATAAACACAGGAAAGAAAAGTGTACACAAAGGAAAGGGTGATACACACAGGAAAGAGTGGCGTAAACACAGGAGAGAAACGAATACACACAGGAGAGAGGAAAAAACAAACAAGAAAGAGGGGATACACACAAAAGAGGCAGATACACACAGGCGAAAGGGGTATACACACAGGAAAGAAACGTGTTACACACAGGAGAGAAGGGAAAAACACAAAGGAGAGCGGAGGGATAAACACAGTAGAGAGAAGAATACACAAAAGAGAGGAGGATACACAAAGGAGAGAAAAGTTTACACACAGGAGAGGGGCATACACAAAAAAAAATGGAAATACACACAGAAGCGTTGGATACATACAGAAGACAGGGAAATACACAAAAAACAGAAGGGGATAAACACAAGATACAGGGATACAAACAGGAGAGAGGGGTATACACAGAGGTGAGAGGAGAATACACACAGGAGATAGGAGGATACACACAGGAGAAAGGAGGATATACAAAAAAGAGGAGAAACACACAGGAGAGAGAGGGATTTATACAGGCGAGAAAGATAAACACAGAAGAGGGTTGGATACACACAGGAGAGAGGGGAAAACGCAGGAGAGAAAAATACACACAGGAGAGAGGGGCTTATGCACAGGAGAGAGGAGGATACACACAGAAGAGAGGGTGGATACACAAAGAAGAGAAGGGAATACACACAGGAGAGTGAAGCATACACACAAGAGGGAGGGGAATACACACAGGAGAGAGGCGGATACAGAGAGAGAAAAAAGGATATATACATAAGAGTGGAGGATACACACAAAAGATAGGAGGACACAAATAGAAGAGAGGAGGATACATGCAGGAGATTAGAGGATACATGCAGGAAATTGGAGGATACACAAATGAGAGAGGAGGATACACAAAGGAGAGGTGAGGATACACACAGGACAGAGGAGTATACAAACAGAAAAGGGGCATACATACAGGAGAAAGGGAGACTCTCACAGGAGCGTTGGATACATACAGGAGACAGGGAAATACACAAAACAGAGAAAAGGATACACACAGGAGAGGTGGATACACACAGGAGAGAGGGAATATACACACAGGATAGAGGAGGATACACATAAAAAAGATGGGAATATACACACAAAAAAGGAGGATACACAAAGAAGAGAGGAGGATAAACACAGAAGAGAGAAGGATACACACAGGAGAGAGAAGGATACACAGAAGAGAGGGGGATATACACAGGGGAGGGGGCATACACACATAAAATGATGATAAACACATTAGAAAGGGGGTACACACAGAAGAGAGGAGGATACTCACAGGAAAAGGTGATAAAAACAGGAGAGTGAAATACACACAGGTGAGAGGAGGCTAAACACAGGAGGGAGAAGTGAAAACACAGAAAAGGGGGGATACACAGAGGAGATAGGGGATACGCAAAAAAACACAGGAGCGAGGGGATGCACACAGGAGAAAGGGAAATACACACAGGAAAAAGGAGGATACACACAGGAGAGAGAATGATACACACAGGAGAGGGTAGATAAACACAGTAGAGAGGAAGATACACACAGGAGAGAGGAGGATACAGAGAGGAGAGAGGAAGATACACACAGAAGAGAAGGAGATGCACACAGGAGTCAGGGATACACACAGAAGAGAGTGGGTACACACAAAAGCATTGAATACATGCAGGAGACAAAAAAATACACACAGGAGAGAGGTTGATAAATACAGAAGTAGGGGATACACACAGGAGACAGGGAGATACACACTGGAGAAAAAAGTATACACAGGAGAGAGTGGGAAACACACAGGAGAGTGGGAAATACACACAAGAGAGAGGGGCATACACACAGGAGAGTGGGGGATCCACACAGGAGGGAGAAAGATACACAAAGGAGTGAGGAGGATACACGCAGGAGAGAAAAGTATACACAGGAGAAAGTGGGATACACACAGGAGAGAAAAGAATAAACAAAGGAGAGAAAAATAAAAACAGGTGAGAGGAGGATACACACAGGAGAGTGGGGCGTACACACAGAAGAGGAGGGTTACACAAAAAAGAGAAGTGTATACACAGAGGAGAAAGTGATACACACAGGAGAAAGAAATATACACAAGAGCGAGAAAGATGCACACAAAAGAAAGGAGGATACACACAGGAAAGAGGAGAATACAAACAGGAGAGAGGAGCATATACACAGGAGAGAGGGTGATACACACAGGAGAAAGGAAGATACACACAGAAGAGTGGAGCACATAAACATGAGGGTGGAATTTACACACAAAAGAGAGAAGTATACACAGAGTGGCAGATGGATACACACAGAAGTGAGAAGGATACACACTGGGGAGAAGAGGATACCCACAGGAGAGAGGAAGATACGCACAGAAGAGGAAATGATACACACAAGAGAAGATGATACACACGGAAGAAAGGGGGATAGGCACAGGAGAGAAGGATACACAGACGAGAGAGGGAATACACACAGGAGAGAGGGGGAAAAACACAGGAGAGGAAGATACATACAGAAGAGAGGGGCATAGACAGAAGAGAGGAGATGATACACGCAGGGTAGTGGAGGATCCACACAGGAGAGGGGGGTATACACACAGGAGAGA
Source organism: Saguinus oedipus (assembly GCA_031835075.1). Lineage (NCBI taxonomy): Eukaryota > Metazoa > Chordata > Mammalia > Primates > Cebidae > Saguinus > Saguinus oedipus. Next base: position 2,830,889 of record JASSZA010000200.1, read on the forward strand.
GGGGGGATAAACACAGGAGAGAGACGAATGCATTAAAGAGGCAGGAGGATACACAGATGTTAAAGAAAAATACACACAGGAGAGTGGATACACACAGGAAAAAGGGGGATACAGACATTAGAGCGAGAGATACACACAGGTGGAGGGGGATACACACAGTAGAGAAGAGAATACACACAAGAGAGAGGAGGATACACACAGCTGAAGGGGGTATACAAACAGGAGAGTGGAGGATACACACAGGAGAGAGGGGAATAAACACAGAAAAGAGGAGGATACACACAAGAGAGAGGAGGATACACACAGGGGAAAAAAGAATACACACAAAAGAGGAAAGGATACACATAAAATAGAGGGGGATACACACAGGAGACAGAAAGATACACACAGGGGGACGGGAATAAACAATGGAGAGAGGAGGATACACACAGGACAGTGGAGGATACACAAAGGAGACAGGAGCATACACACAGGAGAGAAAAATACACAAAAAAGAGGAAGATACACACAGAAAAGAGGGAGATACATACAAGGGATAAGGAAACACACAGGAGAGAGGGGCATACACACAGAAGAGAGCAGGATAGACACAAAATAGAGGAGGATACGCACAGAAGAGAGAAGGTACACACAGGAGACAGGGAGTATACACAAAGGAGAGAAGAAGATACACACAGGAAAGAAGAGGATACACACAGGAGAAAGAAGGATACACACAGGGGAAGTGGGATACACACCGAAGAGGGAAAAATACACACAAAAGAGAGAAGGATACACAGAGGAGAGTGAAGTATACCCACAAAAGAGAGGGGGATACACACATGAGAGAGAGGCATACACACAGGAGAGGGGGATACACAGAGTAGAGAGGAGAAAACAAACAGGAGAAGTAAATACACACAGAAGAGAGAGATACACACAAGAGAGAGGGGGATGCACAAAGGAGAGAGGGGGATACACACAGGAAAGAAGTGGATACACAAAGGAAAGAGAAGGATACACACAGGAGACGGCAGATACACACAGGACAGAGAAACATACACACAGGAGAGTTGGGCATACACACAGGAGAAAGAGAGATACACACAGAATAGAGGGGTATACACTCAGGAAGGAAGAATACACACAGAGAGACGAGGATACACACAGGGGAGAGAAGGATACACACAGGAGAGAGGAAGATACACAGGAGAGAAGATGATACACACAGGAAAGATGGGGATACACACAGAAGAGAGGAGGATACACACAGGAGAGAGGAGGATACACACAGGAGAGAAAAAGATACACGGAGGATAAAAAATGATACACACAGGGAAAATGGGGATACACACAGAAGAGTGGAGGATACACACTGGAGAGAGTGGGATACACACAAGAGGAGGAAAATACGCACAGTAGAGAGGAGGATACTCACAAAAGAATGAAGTATACACACAGAAGAGAAACAGATACACGCAGAAGAGAGTTGAATACACGGCCATAACAGAGAGACTCCCAGGAGAGGGGAGCTCTCCACAGCAGAAGGGAGCCCAGCAGCAACGGGGCGGACCCGCGCTAGCAGGTCAGAGCCCCGGCAGGCAAATAGTGAATAGACTGCCACCTAGTGGGGCAGGACAGTGCAACAGATACTCATAAAGCCCCAACTCCCTGAAACAGAGCATATAAGGGGGGGAAAAAAAGGGTGGTGTTTTATGAGTTCTATTGCAGCAGACATAAACAACTTCCCAACAACCCTGAATGAACAACGGAGCCCACAGCTCAGCACTGGAGCTACTATAAAGCACAAACCGTCTCCTTAAGCAGCTCCCTGACCCCTGTATATCCAAAGAGTCACCACAAAAAAGAACTAATCAGACTGACATTTGGCGGGCATCATTCTAAAACAAAGAAAGCAGAAGAAGAAACTGGTATCATCCCTCACTGTTCCACAGCTGCTACACGTATACTCCAGACAAACAGGGCATGGAGTGGACCTCATCACTCATACAGAAGACGGGCTAGACCACTAGAAAAAAAAACTAAGTAACAGAAATACTTCATCATCAACAATCTCAGCATCCACACAGAGACCCAACTGAAAAATCAGCAACTACTAAGACGACAGGTGGATAAATCCATAAAGATTGGAAGAAACCAGCGCAAAAAGGAGGAAAACACCCGAAACCAAAACACCTCACCTCCTACAAAGGACCAAAACTCCTCACCAGCAAGGGAACAAAGCTGGACGGAGAATGAGTGTGACGAAATGACGGAATCAGACTTCAGAAAGTGGATAATGAGAAACTTCATTGAGCTAAAGGAACATGTTCTAAATCCGTGCAAAGAAACTAAGAATCTTGAAAAAAGATTTGAAAAAAAATTCGAGGAATTGATAACGAGAATGGACAACTTAGAGAGGAATATGAATGAATAGAAGGAGCTGAAAAACACAACACGAGAACTTCGTGAAGCATGCACAAGTTTCAACAGCCGAATTGACAAAGCAGAAGAAAGAATATCAGAAATTGAAGACCAACTCAATGAAATAAAACGTGAAACCAAGATTAAAGATAAAAGCACAAAAAGGAATGAACAAAATATCCAAGAAATGTGGGACTATGTGAAGAGACCCAACCTACGTTTGATAGGTGTACCAGAATGTGACGAAGAGAATGAATCTAAGCTGGAAAACACTCTTCAGGATATTATCCAGGAAAATTTCCCAAACCTAGCAAGACAGGTCAATACTCAACTCCAGGAAATACAGAGAACACCACAAAGATACTCCACAAGAAGAGCAACCCCAAGGCACATAATCGTTAGATTCACAAGGGTTGAAAAGAAGGAGAAATTACTAACGGCAGCCAGAGAGAAAGGTCAGGTCAACCGCAAAGGGAAGCCCATCAGACTCACAGCAGATCTCTCGGCAGAGACTCTACAAGCCAGAAGAGAGTGGGGGCCAATATTCAACATCCTTAAAGAAAAGAACTTTCAACCCAGAATTTCATATCCAGCCAAACTGAGCTTCATAAGTGAAGGAAAAATAAAATCCTTCAGGAACAAGCAAGTACTCAGAGATTTTGTCACCACTAGGCCTGCTTTACAAGAGCTACTGAAAGAGGCACTACACATAGAAAAAATCAACCAGTACCAGCCATCCTAAAAGCATACCAAATGTTAAAGACCATCAACAAAATGAAGAATCTACATGAACCAACGGGCAAAACAGCCAGCTAGCATCAAGATGGCAGTATCAAATTCACACATAAGAATATTAACCCTAAACGTAAATGGGCTGAATGCACCAATCAAAAGACACAGACTGGCAAATTGGATAAAAAACCAAAACCCATCGGTGTGCTGTATCCAGAAAACCCACCTCAAACGCAAAGACACACAAAGGTTCAAAATAAAAGCATGGAGGAACATTTACCAAGCAAATGGAGAGCAAAAAAAAGCAGGAGTTGCCATTCTCATCTCTGATAAAATAGACTTTAAAGCAACAAAGATCAAAAGGGACAAAGAAGGTCATTACATAATGGTAAAAGGATTGATACAACAAGAAGAGCTAACGATTCTAAATATATATGGACCCAACGTAGGAGCACCCAGATATATAAGGCAAGTTCTTAATGACTTACAAAGAGACTTAGACTCCCACACAATAATAGTGGGAGCCTTTAACAATCCACTGTCAATATCAGACAGATCAACCAGACAGAATATTAACAAGGATATCCAGGACTTGAACTCAGACCTTGAACAAGCAAACATGATAGACATTTACAGAACTCTCCACCCCAAATCCACAGAATATACATTTTTCTCAGCACCACATCACACCTACTCCAAAATTGACCACATAATTGGAAGTAAAGCACTCCTCAGCAAATGCAAAACAACTGAAATCATAACAAACAGTGTCTCAGACCATAGTGCAATCAAGTTAGAACTCAGAATTCAGAAAATAACCCAGAACCGCACAGCTTCATGGAAACTGAACAACTGGCTCTTGAATGTTGATTGGATAATCAATGAAATGAAGGAAGAAGTAAAGAAGTTCTTTGAAACCAATGAAAATGAAGACACAACGTATCAGAATCTCTGGGACACATTCAAAAAGTCTGTAGAGAAAAATATATAGCAATAAGTGCCCACATGAGAAGAGTGGAGAGATCCAAAATTGACACCCTATCATCAAAATTGAAAGAGTTAGAGGAGCAAGATCAAAAAAGCTCAAAACCTAGCCGAAGACAAGAAATAACTAAGATCAGAGCAGAACTGAAGGAGATAGAGACAAGAAAAACCCTTCAAAAATTCAATAAATCAAAGAGCTGGTTTTTCGAACAGATCAACAAAATAGACAGACCACTAGCCGGACAGTTAAAAACGAAAAGATAGAACAACCAAATAGATGCAATAAAAAACGATAAAGGGGAAATCACCACAGATTCCACAGAAATTCAAACCATCATCAGAGAATACTACAAACAACTCTATGCACATAAACTAGTAAATCAGGAAGAAATGGATAAATTCCTGGACGCCTGTGTCCTCCCAAGCCTAAACCAGGAAGAAGCCGAAACTATGAATAGACCAATAACAAGGTCTGAAGTTGAGACAGCAATTAAGAGTCCACCACACAGAAAAAGCCCAGGTCCAGATGGGTTCACAGCTGACTTCTACCAGACACACAAAGAGGATCTGGTACCATTCCTTCTAAAACTATTCCAAAGAATCCAAAAAGAGGGAACCCTTCCCAAATCATTTTATGAGACCAACATTATCCTAATACCAAAATCCGGCAGAGACTCAACAAGAAAAGAAAACTTCAGGCCAATATTTATGATGAACATAGATGCAAAAATCTTCAATAAAATACTGGCAAACCGATTGCAACAGCACATTAAAAAACTTATCCATCATGATCTAGTAAAATTCATCCCTGGGATGCAAGGCTGGTTCAACATATGCAAGTCTATAAATGTAATTAACCACATAAACGGAAGCTAAAACAAAAACCACATGATTATCTCAATTGACGCAGAGAAGGCATTTGAAAAAATTCAACAGCCCTTTATGTTACAAACCCTCAATAAACTTGGTATTGATGAAACATATCTCAAAGTAATAAAAGCTATTTACGACAAACCAACAGCCAATATCATACTTAATGGGCAAAAACTGGAAGCATTTCCTTTGAAATCGGGCACTAGACAAGGATGCGCTCTCTCACCACTCCTATTCAACGTAGTACTGGAAGTTCTACCCAGAGCAATCAGGCAAGAAAAAGAAATAAAGGGTATTCAAAAAGGAAAGGTGGAAGCAAAATTGTCTCTATTTGCAGACGACATGATAGTATACCTAGAAGACCCCATCACCTCAGCCCAAGAGCTCCTGAAACTGATAAGCAACTTCAGCAAAGTCTCAGGATATAAAATCAATGTGCAAACATCACAAGCATTCCTATACACCAATAACAGACTTAAAGAGAACCAAATCAAGAATGAACTGCCATTCACAATTGCTACAAAGAAAATAAAATACCTAGGAATACAACTCACAAGGAATGTAAGGCACCTCTTTAAGGAAAACTACAAACAACTGCTCAACGAAATAAGAGAGGACACAAACAGATGGAGAAACATTCCATGTTTGTGGTTAGGAAGAATCAATATCGTGAAAATGGCTATACTGCCTAAAGTAATTTACACAATCAATGCTATCCCCATCAAACAACCATTGAATTTCTTCACAGAACTGGAAAAAAACACCATGAATTTCATATGGAACCAAAAAAGAGCCCGCATAGCCAAGTCAGTTCTAAGCAGAAAGAACACAGCGGGAGGCATCACACTACCAGACTTCAAACTATACTACAAGGCTACAGTAATCAAAACAGCATGGTACTGGTACCAAAACAGATATAGACCGATGGAACAGAACAGAAGCATCGGAGGCAACACAACATATCTACAACCATATTATCTTTGATAAACCAGACAAAAACAAGCAATGGGAAAAGGATTTTCTATTTAATAAATGGTGTTGGGAAAACTGGCTAGCCATGTGCAGAAAGCAGAAACTGGACCCCTTCCTGACACCTTACACTAAAATTAACTCCAGATGAATTAAATACTTAAACGTAAGACCTGACACCATAAAAACCCTAGAAGAAAATCTAGGGAAAACCATTCAGGACATAGGAGTAGGCAAGAACTTCATGAAGAAAACACCAAAAGCATTGGCAACAAAAGCCAAAATAGACAAATGGGACCTAATCAAACTCCACAGCTTCTGCACGGGAAAAGAAACTGTCACTAGAGTGAATAGGCAACCATCAGAATGGGAAAGAATCTTTGCAGTTTACACATCTGACAAAGGGCTGATATCCAGAATTTACAAAGAACTCAAACAGATTTACAGGAAAAAGACAAACAAGCCCATTCAAAAATGGGCAAAGGATATGAACAGACACTTTACAAAAGAAGATATACATGAGGCCAACAAACAGGAGAAAATGCTCATCATCACTGGTCATTAGAGAGATGCAAATCAAAAGCACATTGAGATACCATCTCACGCCAGTTCGAATGGCGATCATTAAAAAATCTGGAGACAGCAGATGCTGGAGAGGATGTGGAGAAAGAGGAACACTCTTACACTGTTGGTGGGAGTGTAAATTACTTCTACCATTGTGGAAGACAGTGTGGCGATTTCTCAGGGACCTAGATATAGAAATTCCATTTGACCCAGCAATCCCATTACTGGGTATATATCCAAAGGACTATAAATCGTTCTACTATAAGGACACATGCACACGAATGTTCATTGCAGCACTGTTTACCATAGCAAAGAACTGGAACCAACCCAAATGCCCAACGATGATAGATTGGACTGGGAAAATGTGGCACATATACACCATGGAATATTATGCACAAATCAAAAATGATGAGTTTGTGTCCTTTGTAAGGACATGGATGAATCTGGAGAACATCATTCTCAGCCAACTGACACAAGAACGGAAAAAGAAATACCGCATATACTCACTCATATGTTGGTGAGAAAAATGGGAACACATGGACACAGAGAGGCGGTCTACTATACACTGGGGTCTATTGGGGGCAATGGGGGAGGGACAGTGGGGGGGCTGGGGAGGGATAGTCTGGGGATGAATGCCAAGTGTGGTTGAAGGGGAGGAAGGCAGCAAAACACACTGCCATATGTGTACCTATGCAACTATCTTGCACGTTCTGCACATGTACCCCAAAACATATAATTCAATAAAAATTAAAAAAAAAGAGAGTTGAATACACACAGGAGAGGGCGATACACACAAGAGAGAGAGGGATCCACACAGGAGACAAGGAAATACACATAAGAGATAGTGGTATACACACAGGAGAGCGGTATACACACAGGAGAGGTTTATACACACAGGACAGATAAGGGCACACGCAGAAGAAAAAAGGATACACGCAGGACAGAGGAGGATACCCGCAGAAGAGAGGGATATACACAGAGGTAAGAGAAAAATTCACACAGGAGAGAAGGGGAATACACACATGAGAGAGGAAAATACATAAAGGAGCGAGGGATACACACAGGTGAGGAAAGGATACACACATGGGAGTGGGGCATAAACACAGAAAAAGAGGGATACACACAGGAGAGAAAAATACAGGAGTGAGAAGGATGCACACAGGAGAAATGGAAATACATGAAAAAGGAAGATACACACAGGAGAGAGAAGGATACACACAGAAGAGGGGTTTACATACAGGAGAGAGGAAGACACCCATAGGAGAGAGGAAGATACTCAGAGTAGAGAGGAAGACACACACAGAAGAAAAAAGGATAAACACAGGAGTGGGAGATATACACAAAGAAAAGGGGAATATGCAGAGGAGAGAAAAATACACAGAGGAGAGGATTATACATACAGGAGAGAGGGGCATACATAGAGAAGAAAACAGGATACCCGCAAGAGAGAGGAGGTTACACACAGAAGAGAGGGGGATACACACAGGAGAGAGGGGGATACACACAGGAGACAAAAGAATGCGCACTGGAGAGAAAAAGACACACATAGGAGAGAAAGATACACAGAGGAGGGAGGGACATACACCAAAAAATTGGAGATACAAAAAGGAGAAAGGGGGATACACACAGGAAAGGGTGATACACACAAAAGAGAGAAGCATAAACACAGAAGAGAAAAGGATACACACAGGAGAGAGGAGGAAACAAACAGGAGAGAGAGAATACACACAAGTGACAGGAGTATACACACAGGAGAAAGGGGTAATACACACAGAAAAGAAAGGTGTTATACACAGGAGAGATGGGGGAAACACAGAAAAGTGGAGGAATACACAAAGGAGAGAGAAGGATACACACAGGAGAGAGAAGAAAACACACAGGAGAGAAGAGTGTACACACAGAAGAGGAGCATACACACAGGAGAGAGGGAGATACACACAGGAGAGTTGGATACATACAGGAGACAGGGAATTACACACAGGAGAGAGAGAGATACACACAGGAGAGTTGGATACATACATGAGACAGGGAAATACACACAGGAGAGAGGGGGATACACAGAGAAGAGGAAGATTCACACGGAAGAGAGGGTATACACACAAAATGAGGGGAATACACACAAGAGAGAGTGTCATACACACAGGAGAGAGGGGGATACACATAGGAGAGAGGAAGATACACACAGGAAAGGGGAAGATACCCATGGAGACAGAAAGATACACACAGGAGAGGGCAAAACACACAAGAGAAACTGGATCCACACAAAAGAGAGGGGAATACACATAGGAGAGAAGGGTATACACACAGGAGAGGTGTATACACACAGAAGAGAAAAGGATACATGCAGAAGAGTGGAGGATACTCGCAGCACAGAGGAGGATACCCGCAGGAGAGAGGAGGATACACAAAAAAAGAGAAAAACGTACACACAGGATTGAAGGGGATACACACAAGAGAGAGAATGATACACACAGGAGAGAAAAGAATACCACAAAAGAGAGGAGAATACACACAGGAGCGAGGGATACACACAGGTGAGAGAAGAATACACCCAGGAGAGAGGGGCATACACACAAAAAAGAGGGGAACACAGAGGAGAGAGGGAAATACACAAAGAAGAAAGTGATACACACAAAAGAGGGAAATACACACAGGAGCGAGGAAGATGCACACAGGAGAAAGGGAAATACACAAAGAAAAAGAAGAACACAAACAGGAGAGAGGAAGATACACACATGAGAGAAAAGTATACACAGAAGAGAGAGGAAGTTACACACAGAAGAGAAGAGGATACTCCCACAGGAGTGGGAGATACACACAGAAGACAGAAGGATACGCACAGGAGAAAGAGAAACACAGACGAGAGAGTGGGATACACACAGGAGTGAGGGGAATAAACACAGGATTGGGGGATACATACAGGAAGGAGGGGCATAGACAGAGAAGAGGGGAGGACACACGCAGGCGAGAGGAGGATACACAAAGGACGGAGGGAGATAGACACAGGAGAGAGAAGGATACACACAGGAGAAAAAAAGATACACACAGGAGATAGGAAAATACACATAGGAGAGTGAGATACACACAGGAGAGAGAGGCATACACTAAAAAAAAAGGGATAAACACAGGAGAAAGTGGAATACACACAGGATAGTGGAGGATACACACAGAACAGGGTGATACACACAAGAGAGAGGGGCATAAACACAGGAGAGTGGAGGATACACCCAGGAGAGAGGAGAAAACAAAGAGGAGAAAGGGGATACACACAAGAGAGAGGGGGATACCCACAGTAGAGAAAGGTGATACACACAGGAAAGAAAGGTGTTACACTCAGGAGAGAGGGGGAAAACCCACAGGAAAGCGGAGGGATACACGCAGGAGAAAAAAGGATGCCCACAGAAGAGAGGAGGATACACAGAAAAGAGAGGAGTATACACACAGGTGAGTGGCATACACACAGGAGAGAAAGGGATACACGCAGGAGAGGTGGATACGTACAGGAGACAGGGAAATATACAAAGGAGAGAAGGAAATACAAACAAAAGAAGGGGATATACACAGAAGAGAGGGTATACACACAGGAGAGAGGGATACACATAGAAGAGAGAGGGATCCACAAAAAAAAGAGGTGAATACACACAAGAGACAGGGGCATACAGATAGGAGAGAAAAAATTACACGTAGGAGAGAGGAAGATACACAAAAAAGAGAGGAGGATAAACGCAGAAGAGAGGATTATACACAGGAGAGAGGTTAATACACAGAGGAGAGATGGTATTACACACAGGAGTGAGGGCAGATTCACACAGGAGAGAGGAGGATACACACGAAAGAGAGGAGCATACACACAGGAGAGGGAATGATATGCACAGGAGAGACGGGAATTCACAAAATAGGGAGGGGGACACACACAGGTGAGAGAGGGATACACAAGGAAGAGATGGGTATACACACAGGTGAGGGAAATACACAAAGGAGAGAGGGTCATACACACAGAAAAAAAAAAGATACACACAGGAGAGAGGAGGATACACACAGGAGAAAGGAGGATACACACAAGAGAGAAACGGATACACACAGGAGAGAAAAGGATACACCCAGGATAGGGAGATACACACAAGAGAGAGGGGTATCCACACAGGAGAGTGGGGAATACACATAGGAGAGAGGGGTATACACACAGGAGAGGGGCATACACACAGGAGAGAAAAGGATACATGCAGGAGAGAGGAGGATACACGCAGCACAGAGGAGGATACCCGAAGGAGAGAGGAGGATACACACAGAAAAGAAAAAGATACACACAGGAGAGAAGGGAAATCCACACGAGAGAGAATGATATACACAGGAGAGAAAACGATACAAACTAAAGAGAAAAAATACACACAAGAGCGAGGGATACGCACAGGTTAGAAGAGGATACACACAGAAGAGAGGGGCATACACACAGAAAAGGGAAGATACAAAGAGAAGAAAAGTAAATATACAAAGGAGAAAAAGATACACAAAAAAGAGGGAAATACACACAGGAGCGAGGGAAATGAACACAGGATTAACGAAAATACACACGGGAAAGACGAGGATACACACAGGAGAAGGAAGAATACACTCAGGAGAGAAGGGATACACACAGAAGAGAGAAGGATACACAGAGGAGAGAGGAAGATACACACAAAAGAGAAGAGGATACACACAGGAGTGGGAGATACACAGAGAAGAGATTGGGATACTCACAGGAATGGGAGATACACAGAGGAGATTGTGGAATACACACAGGAGAAAGGAAGATAAACACAGGTGTGGGGGATACATATCGGAGAGAGAAGCATAGACAGAGGGGAGGGGAGGATACACGCAGAAGAGAGGAGGATACACACAGGAAAGAGTGGGATACACACAGGAGAGAGGGGCATACACACAGGAAAGAAAAGAATACACACTGGAGTGAGGAGGATACACATAGGAGAGGGAGATACACACACAAGTGAGGGGCATACACACAAAAAAGGGGGATACACAGAGGAGAAAGTGGGATACACACAGGAGACAAAAGGATACACACAGAAAAGGTTGATACCCACATGAGAGAGGGGCGTAACCACAGGAGAGAGGAGGATACACACAGAAGAGAGGAGGAAACAAACAGGAGAGAGGCGATACACACAAGAGAGAAAAGAATACACACAAAATAAAGAAGTGATTCACACAGGAAAGAAAGGTGTTACCCACAGGAGAGAGGGGAAAACACACAGAAAAGTGAAGGGATACACACAGGGGAGAGGAGGATACACACAGTAGAGGAGAGGAGTATACACACAGGAGAGGGGCATACACACAGAAGAGAGGGGGATACACACAATAGAGTTGGATACATACAGGAGACAGAGAAATACACACAGGAGAGAGGGCTATACACACAGGAGAGGGGAAAACACACAGGAGAGAGGGTATACACAGAGGAGAGAGAAGATACACAGGAGAGAGAGGGATCCAGGAGAGAGAAGAATACACACAAGAGAGAGGGTCATACACACAGGAGAGAGGGGGATACACATAAGAGAGAGGAAGATACACAAAGGAGAGAGGAGGATACACGCAAAAGAGAGGAGTATACACAGGAGAGAGGGGAATACACAGAGGAGAGAACGTTACACACAGGAGAGATGGCGATTACACACAGGAGAGAGGAGGATACACAAAGGAGAGAGGGGGGATACACACAATAAAGAGGGAGATACACACAGAAGAGAGTAGTATACACAAAGGCGAGAGAAGGGATACAAACAGGGGAGAGGGGAAATACTAACAGGAGAGAGGGAAATACACACAGGAGAGTGGGGCATACTGAGAGAGGGGAGAGGCTACACACTGGAGAGAGTGGGATACACACAGGAGAAGAAAGATATGCACAGTAAAGAGAAGGATACACACAGAAGAAAAGAAGATACACACAGGAGAGAGACGGATACAAAAAAGAGAGAGGAGCATACACACAGGAGGGGGCGATACACACAAGAGAGAGGGGATTCACACAGGAGAGACGAAATACACATAGGAGAAAGTGGTATACACACAGGAGAGGGGTATACACACGAGAGAGGAGGAAACTCCCAGGAGAAAGGAGGATACACACAGGAGAGAGGGGTATACACACAGGAGAAAAAAGGATACCCAAGGGAGAGGGGATACACACAGTAGAGAGGGGAATACATGGAAAAGAGAAAAGGATGCACACAGGAGAGAACGGGATACACACAGAAGATGAGAATACACAGGACAGAGGGGCATACACACAGGAGAGGGTGAAACACACAGGAGAAAGGGGGATACACACAGGAAAGAGAAGAATACACACAGGAGAGAAGAATACACACAGGAGAGAAAGGCATTCACACAGGAGAAAGGAGAGCACACACAGCAGAGATTAGGTTTCACACAGGAGAGAGGGGATAAACACAGGAGAAAGAAGAATACACACAGGAGAAAGGGGAGATACACACAGGAGAAAAGGGAGATACACACAGAAGAGAGAGTGGATACACAAAGAAGAAAGGGGGTTACACAGAGGAATGAGGAGAGATACACACAGGAGAGAGGACCATACACACAGGAGAGAGGAGCATACACACAGGAGAGGGATAGATACACACAGGAGAGAAGGATAAACACAGTAGAGAGGAAGATACACACAGGATAGAGGAGGATATACACAATATAGAAAATGATACACACAGGAGACAGAAGGATACAAATAGAAGAGAGGGGGATAAACACAAAAGAGGGGAATACACACAGGAGAGAAAAAAGATAAACACAGGAGACAGGGATACACAAAAAAAGGAGTTGGATACACACAGGAGAGAGGGAGATACACACAGGAGAGAAGGGAATACACACAAGAGAGATGGGCATACCCACAGGAGAGAGGGTGATACACACAGGAAAAAGGGGGATACAAACAGGAGAGTGCGGCATACACACAGAAGAGAGGGGGATACACACAGGAGAGAGGAGGATACACACAAAATAGAAAATGATACTCACAGGAGACAGAAAAATACACACAGGAGAGATGGGGATAAACACAGGAAAGGGAAATACACACAGGAGAGAAAAAGAAACACACAAGAGACAGGTATACACAAAGAAGGGAGTTGGATACACACAGGAGAAAGGGGATACACACAGGAGAGAGGGGAATACACACAGAAGAGAGGGGCATACCCATAGGAGAGAGGAGACTAAACAAAGGAGAGAGGGGGATACACACAGGAATAAGGGGGATACAAACAGGAGAGTGCGGCATACACACAGAAGGGGGGATACGCAAAGGAGAGAGGAGGATACACACAGGAGAGAGGAGGCTACACAAAGGAGAGAGAAGGATACACAAAGACGAGTGGGAAACACACAAGAGAGGGAGAATACACACAGGAGAGAGAAGGATACACACAGAAGAGAGGAGGATATACAAAGGAGAGAGGAGGATACACACAGGAGAGAGAAGAATACACACAAGAGAGGAGGATACACACTGGATAGAAAATGTTACACATAGGAGAGAGGAGGATACACACAGGAGAGAGGAGGCTACACAAAAGAGAGGAGCATAAACAAAGAAGAGGGGAAAACACACAAGAGAGTGGGGGATACACACAGGCGGGGGGTAAACACTGAAAACGGTGGGATACACACATGAGAGGGGGCATACACCAAGGAGAGAGGAGGATACACATAAAAGAAAGGAAGCTACACAAAGAAAAGTGGGAAACACACCAAAGAGAGGGGGATAGACACAGGCGAGGGGGATAAACACTGGAGACAGTGTGATACACACAGGAGAGAGGGGTATACAATTAAAAGAGGGGAATACACACAGGATGGAGGGGTAAACAGACAAAATAGAGAAGAATACAAACAGAAGAGAAGGGTGATACACACAGGACAGTGGGGTATACACACATGAAAGTGGGGCATAAACACAGAAGGGAAGGGCATACACACAGGAGAGAGTGGGATACACACAGAAGAGAGGGGGATACAAGAAGGAGAGGGGGATACACACAGGATGGAGGGGTAAACACACAAAATAGAGAAGGATACACAAAGAAGAGAAGGGTGATACACACAGGTGAGTGGGGTATACACACATGAAAGTGGGGCATAAACACAGAATAGAAAGGGATACACACAGGAGAGAGTGGGATACACAAAGAAAGAGAAGGATAAATACAGAAGAGAGGAGAATAAGCACAAATGAGCGGAGGATACAGACAAAATAAAGGAGGATACACGCAGGAGAGGGGAATATACAAAAAGGAGAGAAGATACACACAGGAGAGAGGAGATACACACAGGACAGAGGAGCATACACACAGGAAAGAGGAGGATACACAAAGGAGAGAGATAGATACACACAGGAGAGAAGGATAAACACAGGAGAGAGAAAGATACACACAGGACACAGGAAGATACACACAGGAGAGAGGAGGATAAACAAAAAAGAAAAGGATACACACAGGAGAAAGAATGATACACACAGGAGAAAGGGGGATACACACAGGAGAGGGGGATAAAAAAATAGAAGGAGACTCGGCAAGATGGCGTCATAGAAGCGACTCAGGATTGCACCTCTCAGTGAAGGCGCAGAGGGTGAGTCCTAGCCGCATTCTCGGATGGACCTTTTTTGCCCACAGAGCGTTGAAATCCCAGGTGTGGGAGAGACACGGGACGCTAGTAAAGCCGGCTAACGCAGCCGGTTCGTGTGGCCGCTTCTGCCAGCACCGCAGCGGGACCTGGCACGGAACTTACTGGTCTGCGTGGCCTGTGAAACCGGCAATCTGAGATTTGGAAGGGCAGATTGGCATGTCCATCTGATTGAACGGGGCTTGGACAGTGAGCCAGACCAGGAGTTTCCTGGGAAGCGTGATCTGAGCCAGTGCAGTGGGCAGTGGCACGGGAGATTGCACGAATTCCAGTGCCCTATCGACAGGCTAATGGGGCACCAGTGAGAGAGTCGACCTTTCAGCTTGGGGAGAGGAAGAGAGAGAGAGAGAGGACGGACTCTGAGGCAGGAAGCTGGGTGATCGGGCTCGGTGGGTCCCACCCTCAAGGAGACAAGCAGAGCAGGGACTGGAGGCGCTTGGGGCTGAGAGTTTTGCTGCCAGCATCTAGGACGGTGCAGCCCGGTGAGAAATGGGCGTCCGCCATTACTGACGCAATCCGCCCCTACTGAAGTACCGCCCAGGGCTGATGCAGCCTGCCATTGCCGAGGCAACCTGCCATAACAGAGAGACTCCGCAAGGAGTGGGGAGTGCTCCACAGCAGAAGAAAGCCCAGCAGCAACAGGGTGGACCCACGCTAGCAGGTCAGAGCCCCGGCAGGCAAATAGTGAATAGACTGCCTCCTAGTGGGGCAGGACAGTGCAACAGATACTCATAAAGAAAGCCCCAACACCCTGAGACAGAGCATCTAAGGGGAAAGAAAGAGTTCTATTGCAGCAGACATAAACAACCTCCAAAACCCCTGAATGAACAACGAAGCTCACAGCTCAGCACTGGAGCAACTATAATGCACAGACCGACTCCTGAAGCAGCTTCCTAACCCCTGTACATCCAAAGAGTCACCCCAAAAAAGGACTAATCAGACTGACATTTGGCGGGCATCATTCTGGAACAAAGACAGCAGAAGAAGAAACTGGTATCATCACTCACGGTTCCACAGCTGCTACAGGTATACTCCAGACAAGAAAGGCCTGGAGTGGACCTCAGCACTCATACAGCAGAGGGGCTAGACCATTAGAAGGAAAACAAAGTAACAGAAATACTTCATCAACAATCTCAGCATCCACACAGAGACCCAATTGAAAAATAAGCAACTACTAAGACGACAGGCAGATAAGTCCATAAAGATGAGAAAAAACCAGCGCAAAAAGGAGGAAAACACCCGAAACCAAAACACTTCACCTCCCACAAAGGACCAAAACTCCTCACCAGCAAAAGAATCAACCTGGATGGAAAATGAGTGTGACGAAATGACAGAATCAGACTTCAGAAAGTGGATAATGAGAAACGTCGTTGAGCTAAAAGAACATGTTCTAAATCAGTGCAAAGAAACTAAGAACCTTGAAAAAAGATATGAAAAAAGATTCGAGGAATTGATAACAAGAATGGACAACTTAGAGAGAAATATGAATGAATTGAAGGGGCTGAAAAACACAACACGAGAAATTCGTGAAGCATGCACAAGTTTCAACAGCCGAACTGACCAAGCAGAAGAAAGAATATCAAAAGCTGAAGATTAACTCAATGTAATAAAACGAGAAACCAAGATTAAAGAAAAAAAGCGCAAAAGGGAATGAACAAAATCTCCAAGAAATGTGAGACTATGTGAAGAGACCCAACCTACGTTTGATAGGTGTACCAGAATGTAATGAAGAGAATGAATCCAAGCTGGAAAACACTCTTCAGGATATTATCCAGGAAAATTTCCCCAACCTAGCAAGACAGGTCAATACTCAACTCCAGGAAATACACAGAACACCACAATGATATTCTGCAAGAAGAGCAACCCCAAGGCACATAATCGTCAGATTCACCAGGGTTGAAATAAAGAAGAAAATACTAAGGGCAGCCAGAGAGAAAGGTCGGGTCACCAACAAAGGGAAGCCCATCAGACTCACAGCAGATCTCTCGGCAGAGACTCTACAAGCCAGAAGAGAGTGGGGGCCAATATTCAACATTCTTAAAGAAAAGAACTTTCAACCCAGAATTTCATATCCAGCCAAACTGAGCTTCATAAGTGAAGGAAAAATAAAATCCTTCACGAACAAGCAAGTACTCAGAGATTTTGTCACCACTAGGCCTGCTTTACAAGAGCTCCTGAAAGAGGCACTACACATAGAAAGAAACAACCAGTTCCAGCCATCATAAAAGCATACCAAATGCTAAAGACCATCAACAAAATCAAGAATCTACATGAACCAACCGGCAAAACAGCAAGCTGGCATCAAAATGGCAGTATCAAATTCACACATAACAATATTAACCCTAAATGTAAATGGGCTAAATGCACCAATCCAAAGACACAGACTGGCAAATTGGATAAAAAACTAAAACCTGTTGGTGTGCGGTATCCAGGAAACCCACCTCACACGCAAAGATAGACAAAGACTCAAAATAAAAGGATGGAGGAAGATTTACCAAGCAAATGGAGAGCAAAAAAAAAGCAGGAGTTGCAATTCTCATCTCTGATAAAATAGACTTTAAAACAACAAAGATCAAAAGGGACAAAGAAGGTCATTACATAGTGGGAAAAGCATCGATACAACAAGTAGAGCTAATGATTCTAAATATATATGGATCCAATGTAGGAGCATCCAGATATATAAGGCAAGTTCTTAATGACTTACAAAGAGACTTAGACTCCAACACAATAATAGTGGGAGACTTTAACACTCCACTGTCAATAGCAGACAGATAAACCAGACAGAAAATTAACAAGGATATCCAGGACTTGAACTCAGAACAGAAACAAGCAAACCTGATAGACATTTACAGAACTCTCCACCCCAAATCCACAGAATATATATTCTTCTCAGCACCACATCACACCTACTCCAAAATTGAATACATAATTGGAAGTAAAGCACTTCTCATCAAATGCAAAACAACTGAAATCATAACAAACAGTCTCTCAGACCAGAGTGCAATCAAGTTGGAACTCAAAATTCAGAAAATAACTCAGAACTGCACAGCTTCATAGAAACTGAACAACTGGCTCTTGAATGTTGATTGGATAAATAATGAAATGAAGGCAGAAATAAAGAAGCTCTTTGAAACCAACGAAAATGAAGACACAACGTACCAGAATCTCTAGGACACATATAAAGCTGTCTGTAGATAAAATTATATAGCAATAAGTGCCCACATGAGAAAAGTGGAGAGATCCACAATTGACACCCTATCGTCAAAATTGAAAGAGCTAGAGGAGCAAGATCAAAAAAGCTCAAAACCTAGCCGAAGACAAGAAATAACTAAGATCAGAGCAGAACTGAAGGAGGTAGAGACAAGAAAAGCTCTGCAAAAAATCAATAAATCCAAGAGCTGTTTTCTTGAAAGATCAACAAAATAGACAGACCACTAGCCAGAATGATAAAAGAGAAAAGAGAGAACAACCAAATAGATGTAATAAAAAACGATAAAGGGGAAATCACCACAGATTCCACAGAAATTCAAACCATCATCAGAGAATACTACAAACAACTCTATGCACATAAACTACTAAATCAGGAAGAAATGGATAAATTCCTGGACGCCTGTGTCCCCCCAAGCATAAACCAGGAGGAAGCCGAAACTATGAATAGACCAATAACAAGGTCTGAAGTTGAGACAGACATTAAGAGCCTTCCACACAAAAAAAGCCCAGGTCCAGATGGGTTCAGAGCTGAATTCTACCAGACACACAAAGAGGAGTTGGTACAATTCCTTCTGAAACTATTCCAAAGAATCCAAAAAGAGGGAACCCTTCCCAAATCATTTTATGAGACCAACATCATCCTGATCCGAAAACCTGACAGAGACTCAACAAGAAAACAAAACTTCAGGCCAATATCCATGATGAACATAGATGCAAAAATCTTCAATAATATACTGGCAAATCGATTGCAACAGCACAATAAAAAACGTATCCATCATGATCAAGTAGGATTCATCCCGGGGATGCAAGGATGGTTCAACATTCGCAAGTCTATAAATGTAATTCACCACATAAACAGAAGCAAAAACAAAAACCACATGATTACCTCATTTGATGCAGAGAAGGCATTTGACAAAATTCAACGGCCCTTTATGCTAAAAACCCTCAATAAACTTGGTATCGATGGAACATATCTCAAAGTAATAAAAGCTATTTATGACAAACCAACAGCCAATATCATACTGAATGGGCAAAAACTGGAAGCATTCCCTTTGAAATCTGGCACTAGACAACAATGCCCTCTCTCACCACTCCTATTCAACATAGTACTGGAAGTTCTAGCCAGAGCAATTAGGCAAAAAAAGAAAAGAAAAGAAATAAAGGGTATTCAAATAGGAAAGGTGGAAACCAAATTGTCTCTATTTGCAGATGACATGATAGTATACCTAGAAGACCCCATCACCTCAGCCCAAAAGCTCCTGCAACTGATAAGCAACTTCAGCAAAGTCTCAGGATATAAAATCAATGTGCAAAAATCACAAGCATTCCTATACATTAATAACAGACGTAAAGAGAACCAAATCAAGAACCAACTGCCATTCACAATTGCTACAAAAAAATAAAATACCTAGGAATACAACTCACAAGGAACGTAAGGAACCTCTTTAAGGAAAACTACAAACCAGTGCTCAGTGAAATAATAGAGGACACAAGCAGATGGAGAAACATTCCATGTTCATGGTTAGGAAGAATCAATATCGTGAAAATGGCTACACTGCCGAAAGTAATTTACACAATCAATGCTATCCCCATCAAACTACCATTGAATTTCTTCATAGAACTGGAAAAAACCACCATGAATTTCATATGGAACCAAAAAAGAGCCCGCATAGCCAAGTCAGTTCTAAGCATAAAGAACACAGCGGGAGGCATCACACTACCAGACTTCAAACTATACTACAAGGCTACAGTAATCAAAACAGCATGGTACTGGTACCAAAACAGAGATATAGACCAATGGAACAGAACAGACGCATCGGAGGCAACACAACACATTTATAACCATATTATCTTTTTTTTTTTTTTTTTTTTTAATTTTTATTGCATTATAGGTTTGGGGGTACATGTGCAGAACAAGCAAGATAGTTGCATAGGTACACACATGGCTGTGTGCTTTGCTGCTTTCCTCCCCTTCACCCACACTTGGTATTCATCCCCAGGCTATCCCCCCCAGCCCCCCCCTGCTGTCCCTCCCCCATTCCCCCCAACAGTCCCCAGTGTATAGTAGACCGCCTCTCTGTGTCCACGTGTTCTCATTTTTCTCACCCACCTATGAGTGAGTATATGCGGTATTTCTTTTTCTGTTCTTGTGTCAGTTTGCTGAGAATGATGTTCTCCAGATTCATCCATGTCCCTACAAAGGACACAAACTCATCATTTTTGATTGCTGCATAATATTCCATGGTGTATATGTGCCACATTTTCCCAGTCCAGTCTATCATCGTTGGGCATTTGGGTTGGTTCCAGGTCTTTGCTATTGTAAACAGTGCTGCAATGAACATTCGTGTGCATGTGTCCTTATAGTAGAACGATTTATAATCCTTTGGATAGATACCCAGTAATGGGATTGCTGGGTCAAATGGAATTTCTATTTCTAGGTCCCTGAGAAATCGCCACACTGTCTTCCACAATGGTTGAACTAATTTACACTCCCACCAACAGTGTAAGAGTATTCCTATTTCTCCACATCCTCTCCAGCATCTGCTGTCTCCAGATTTTTTAATGATCGCCATTCTAACTGGTGTGAGATGGTATCTCAATGTGGTTTTGATTTGCATCTCTCTAATGACCAATGATGATGAGCACTTTTTCATATGTTTGCTGGCCTCATGTATGTCTGCTTTCGTAAAGTTTCTGTTCATATCCTTTGCCCATTTTTGAATGGGCTTGTTTGTTTTTTTCCTGTAAATCTGTTTGAGTTCTTTGTAAATTCTGGATATCAGCCCTTTGTCAGATGCGTAAACTGCAAAGATTTTTTCCCATTCTGATGGTTGCCGATTCACTCTAGTGACTGTTTGTTTTGCTGTGCAGAAGCTGTGGAGTTTGATTAGGTCCCATTTGTCTATTTTGGCTTTTGTTGCCAATGCTTTGGGAGTTTTGTTCATGAAGTCCTTGCCTACTCCTATGTCCTGAATGGTTTTGCCTAGATTTTCCTCTAGGGTTTTTATGGTGTCGGGTCTTACGTTTAAGTCTTTAATCCATCTGGAGTTAATTTTAGTGTAAGGTGTCAGGAAGGGGTCCAATTTCTGCTTTCTGCACATGGCTAGCCAGTTTTCCCAACACCATTTATTAAATAGGGAATCCTTTCCCCATTGCCTGTTTTTGTCTGGTTTATCAAAGATAATATGGTTGTAGATGTGTTGTGTTGCCTCCGATGCCTCTGTTCTGTTCCATTGGTCTATATCTCTGTTTTGGTACCAGTACCATGCTGTTTTGATTACTGTAGCCTTGTAGTATAGTTTGAAGTCTGGTAGTGTGATGCCTCCCGCTGTGTTCTTTTTGCTTAGAATTGACTTGGCTATGCGGGCTCTTTTTTGGTTCCATATGAAATTCATGGTGGTTTTTTCCAGTTCTGTGAAGAAATTCAATGGTAGTTTGATGGGGATAGCATTGATTGTGTAAATTACTTTGGGCAGTATAGCCATTTTCACGATATTGATTCTTCCTAACCACGAACATGGAATGTTTCTCCATCTGTTTGTGTCCTCTCTTATTTCATTGAGCAGTTGTTTGTAGTTTTCCTTAAAGAGGTCCCTTACATTCCTAGTGAGTTGTATTCCTAGGTATTTTATTTTCTTTGTAGCAATTGTGAATGGCAGTTCGTTCTTGATTTGGTTCTCTTTAAGTCTGTTATTGGTGTATAGGAATGCTTGTGATTTTTGCACATTGATTTTATATCCTGAGACTTTGCTGAAGTTGCTTATCAGTTGCAGGAGCTTTTGGGCTGAGGTGATGGGGTCTTCTAGGTATACTATCATGTCGTCTGCAAATAGAGACAATTTGGCTTCCACCTTTCCTATTTGAATACCCTTTATTTCTTTTTCTTGCCTGATTGCTCTGGCTAGAACTTCCAGTACTATGTTGAATAGAAGTGGTGAGAGAGGGCATCCTTGTCTAGTGCCAGATTTCAAAGGGAATACTTCCAGTTTTTGCCCATTAAGTATGATATTGGCTGTTGGTTTGTCATAAATAGCTTTTATTACTTTGAGATATGTTCCATCAATACCAAGTTTATTGAGGGTTTTTAGCATAAAGGGCTGTTGAATTTTGTCAAATGCCTTCTCTGCATCAATTGAGATAATCATGTGGTTTTTGTTTTTGCTTCTGTTTATGTGGTGAATTACATTTATAGACTTGCGTATGTTGAACCAGCCTTGCATCCCCGGGATAAATCCTACTTGATCATGATGGATAAGTTTTTTAATGTGCTGTTGCAATCGGTTTGCCAGTATTTTATTGAAGATTTTTGCATCTATGTTCATCATGGATATTGGCCTGAAGTTTTCTTTTCTTGTTGAGTCTCTGCCAGGTTTTGGTATCAGGATGATGTTGGTCTCATAAAATGATTTGGGAAGGGTTCCCTCTTTTTGGATTATTTGGAATAGTTTCAGAAGGAATGGTACCAGATCCTCTTTGTGTGTCTGGTAGAATTCGGCTGTGAACCCATCTGGACCTGGGCTTTTTTTGTGTGGTAGGCTCTTAATTGCTGCCTCAACTTCAGACCTTGTTATTGGTCTATTCATAGTTTCGGCTTCCTCCTGGTTTAGGCTTGGGAGGACACAGGCATCCAGGAATTTATCCATTTCTTCCTGATTTACTGGTTTATGTGCATAGAGTTGTTTGTAGTATTCTCTGATGATGGTTTGAATTTCTGTGGAATCTGTGGTGATTTCCCCTTTATCGTTTTTTATTGCATCTATTTGGTTGTTCTCTCTCTTCTTTTTTATCAGTCTGGCTAGTGGTCTGTCTATTTTGTTGATCTTTTCGAAAAACCAGCTCTTAGATTTATTGATTTTTTGAAGGGTTTTTCTTGTCTCTATCTCCTTCAGTTCTGCTCTGATCTTAGTTATTTCTTGTCTTCGGCTAGGTTTTGAGCTTTTTTGATCTTGCTCCTCTAGCTCTTTCAATTTTGACGATAGGGTGTCAATTTTGGATCTCTCCATTCTTCTCATGTGGGCACTTATTGCTATATATTTTCCTCTACAGACTGCTTTAAATGTGTCCCAGAGATTCTGGTATGTTGTGTCTTCATTCTCATTGGTTTCAAAGAACTTCTTTATTTCTGCCTTCATTTCATTGTTTATCCAATCAACATTCAAGAGCCAATTGTTCAGTTTCCATGAAGCTGTGCGGTTCTGAGTTATTTTCTGAATTCTGAGTTCCAACTTGATTGCACTATGGTCTGAGAGACTGTTTGTTATGATTTCAGTTGTTTTGCATTTGCTGAGGAGTGCTTTACTTCCAATTATGTGGTCAATTTTGGAGTAGGTGTGATGTGGTGCTGAGAAGAATGTATATTCTGTGGATTTGGGGTGGAGAGTTCTGTAAATGTCTATCAGGTTTGCTTGTTCCAGGTCTGAGTTCAAGTCCTGGATATCCTTGTTAATTTTCTGTCTGGTTGATCTGTCTGCTATTGACAGTGGAGTGTTAAAGTCTCCCACTATTATTGTGTGGGAGTCTAAGTCCCTTTGTAAGTCATTAAGAACTTGCCTTATATATTTGGGTGCTCCTACATTGGGTCCATATATATTTAGAATCGTTATCTCTTCTTGTTGTATCGATCCTTTTACCATTATGTAATGACCTTCTTTGTCCCTTTTGATCTTTGTTACTTTAAAGTCTATTTTATCAGAGATGAGAATTGCAACTCCTGCTTTTTTTTGCTCTCCATTTGCTTGGTAAATCTTCCTCCATCCCTTTATTTTGAGCCTTTGTGTATCTTTGCATGTGAGGTGAGTTTCCTGGATACAGCACACCGATGGGTTTTGGTTTTTTATCCAATTTGCCAGCCTGTGTCTTTTGATTGGTGCATTTAGCCCATTTACATTCAGGGTTAATATTGTTATGTGTGAATTTGATACTGCCATTTTGATGCTAGCTGGCTGTTTTGCTCGTTGGTTCATGTACATTCTTCATTTTGTTGATGGTCTTTAGCATTTGGTATGCTTTTAGGATGGCTGGAACTGGTTGTTTCTTTCTATGTGTAGTGCCTCTTTCAGGAGCTCTTGTAAAGCAGGCCTAGTGGTGACAAAATCTCTGAGTACTTGCTTGTTCGTGAAGGATTTTATTTTTCCTTCACTTATGAAGCTCAGTTTGGCTGGATATGAAATTCTGGGTTGAAAGCTCTTTTCTTTAAGGATGTTGAATATTGGCCCCCACTCTCTTCTGGCTTGTAGAGTCTCTGCTGAGAGATCTGCTGTGAGTCTGATGGGCTTCCCTTTGTGGGTGACCCGACCTTTCTCTCTGGCTGCCCTTAGTATTTTCTCCTTTGTTTCAACCCTGCTGAATCTGACGATTATGTGCCTTGGGGTTGCTCTTCTTGCAGAGTATCTTTGTGGTGTTCTCTGTATTTCCTGGAGTTGAGTATTGACCTGTCTTGCTAGGTTGGGGAAATTTTCCTGGATAATATCCTGAAGAGTGTTTTCCAGCTTGGATTCATTCTCTTCGTCACATTCTGGTACACCTATCAAACGTAGGTTGGGTCTCTTCACATAGTCCCACATTTCTTGGAGATTTTGTTCATTCCTTTTTGTGCTTTTTTCTTTAATCTTGGTTTCTCGTTTTATTTCATTGAGTTGATCTTCAACTTCTGATATTCTTTCTTCTGCTTGGTCAATTCGGCTGTTGAAACTTGTGCATGCTTCGCGAAGTTCTCGTGTTGAGTTTTTCAGCTCCTTCAATTCATTCATATTCCTCTCTAAGTTGTCCATTCTCGTTATCAATTCCTCGAATCTTTTTTCAAATCTTTTTTCAAGGTTCTTAGTTTCTTTGCACTGGTTTAGAACATGTTCCTTTAGCTCACTGAAGTTTCTCATTATCCACTTTCTGAAGTCTGATTCCGTCATTTCATCACATTCATTCTCCGTCCAGCTTTGTTCCCTTGCTGGTGAGGAGTTTTGGTCCTTTTTTGGAGGTGAGGTGTTTTGGTTTCGGGTGCTTTCCTCCTTTTTGCGCTGGTTTCTTCCCATCTTTATGGATTTATCCGCCTGTTGTCTTAGTAGTGGCTGATTTTTCAATTGGGTCTCTGTGTGGACACTGTGATTGTTGATGATGAAGTATTTCTGTTACTTAGTTTTCCCTCTAATGATCTATCCTCTTTGCTGTATGAGTGCTGAGGTCCACTCCAGGCCCTGCTTGTCTGGGGTATACCTGCAGCAGCTGCAGAACAGTGAGGGATGATATCAGTTTCTTTTTCTGCTGCCCTTGTTCCAGAATGATGCCAGCCAAATGTCAGTCTGATTAGTCCTTTTCTGGGGTGACTCCTTGGATATACAGAGGTCAGGGAGCTGCTTGAGGAGACAGTCTGTGCTTTATAGGAGCTCCAGTGCTGAGCTGTGAGCTCCGTTGTTCATTCAGGGTTGTTGGGAGGTTATGTCTGCTGCAATAGAACTCATAAAACACCACTCTTTTTTTTTTTTTTCACCCTTAGATGCTCTGTCTCAGGGAGTTGGGGCTTTCTTTATGAGTATCTGTTGCACTGTCCTGCCCCACTAGGTGGCAGTCTATTCACTATTTGCTTGCCAGGGCTCTGACCTCCTAAGGCGGGTCCGCCCTGTTGCGGCCCGGCGGACTCTCTCTGTTATGGCAGGTTGCCTCGGCAACGGCAGGCTGCGTCAGTCCTGGGCGGTACTTAAGTGGGGGTGCACTTTGTCAGGAATGGTGGACGCCCCTCCCTGACCGGGCTGCACCATCCTAAATGCCGGCAACAAAACTCTCAGCCCCAAGCGCCTCCAGTCGCCGCCCTGCTTGTCCCCGTGAGCGTGGGACCCGCCGAGCCCGATCACCCTGCTCCCTGCCTCAGAGTCCGTCCTCTCTCTCTCTCTCTTCCTCTCCCCAAGCTGAAATGTCGACTCTCTCACTGGCGCCCCAGGAGCCTGCCGATAGGGCACTGGGATCCGTGCGATCTCCCGTGCCGCTGCCCACTACCCCGGCTCAGATCACGTTTCCCAGGAAACTCCTGGTCTGGCTCATTGTCCAAGTCCCGTTCAATCAGATGGACATGCCAATCTGCCCTTCCAAATCTCAGATTGCCGGTTTAACAGGGCACCCAGACCAGTGAGTTCCGCGCCGGGTCCCGCTGCGGCGCCGGCCTCCCGAAGAGGCGGCGGGAGCCGGTTGCGTTAGCCGGCTGCTAGCGTCCCGTGTCTCTCCCACACCTGGGACTTTCAACGCTCTGTGGGCATAAAAGGAACATCCGAGAATGCGGCTAGGACTCACCCTCTGCGCCTTCACCGAGAGCTGCAATCCTGAGTCACCTCTACGACGCCATCTTGCCTCCCTCCCATAACCATATTATCTTTGATAAACCAGAGAAAAACAGGCAATGGGAAAGAATTCCCTATTTAATAAATGGTGTTGGGAAAACTGGCTAGCCATGTGCAGAAAGCAGAAACTGGACCCCTTCCTGACACCTTTCACTAAAATTAACTCCAGATGGATTAAAGACTTAAACGTAAGACCTGACACCATAAATACCCTAGAAGAAAATCTAGGCAAAACCATTCAGGACATAGGAGCAGGCAAGGACTTCATGAAGAAAACACCAAAAGCATTGGCAACAAAAGCCAAAATAGACAAATGGGACCTAATCAAACTCCACAGCTTCTGCACGGCAAAAGAAACAGTCACTAGAGTAAATCGGCAACCATCAGAATGGGAAAAAATCTTTGCAGTTTACTCATCTGATAAAGGGCTGATATCCAGAATTTACAAAGAACACAAACAGATTTACAGAAAAAAAGCAAACAAGCCCATTCAAAAATGGGCAAAGAATATGAACAGACACTTTATAAAAGAAGACATACATGAGGCCAACAAACATATGAAAAAATGCTCATCATCACTGGTCATTAAAGAGATGCAAATCAGGGACCTAGAAATAGAAATTCCATTTGACCCAGCAATCCCATTACTGGGTATCTATCCAAAGGATTATAAATCGTTCTACTATAAGGACACATGCACACGAATGTTCATTGCAGCACTGTTTACAATAGCAAAGACCTGGAACCAACCCAAATGCCCAACGATGATAGACTGGACTGGGAAAATGTGGCACATATACACCATGGAATATTATGCAGCAATCAAAAATGATGAGTTTGTGTCCTTTGTAGGGACATGGATGAATCTGGAGAACATCATTCTCAGCAAACTGACACAAGAACAGAAAAAGAAATACCGCATATACTCACTCATAGGTGGGTGAGAAAAATGAGAACACGTGGACACAGAGAGGCGGTCTACTATACACTGGGGACTGTTGGGGGGAATGGGGGAGGGACAGCAGGGGGGGGCTGGGGGGGATAGCCTGGGGATGAATACCAAGTGTGGGTGAAGGGGAGGAAAGCAGCAAAGCACACTGCCATGTGTGTACCTATGCAACTATCTTGCTTGTTCTGCACATGTACCCCCAAACCTATAATGCAATAAAAATTAAAAAAAAAAAAAAAAAGAGATGCAAATCAAAACCACATTGAGATACCATCTCATGCCTGTTAGAATGGCGATCATTAAAAAATCTGGAGACAGCAGATGCTGGAGAGGATGTGGAGAAATAGGAACACTCTTACACTGTTGGTGAGAGTGTAAATTAGTTCAACCATTGTGGAAGACAGTGTGGCGATTCCTCAAGGACCTAGAAATCGAAATTTCATTTGACCCAGCAATTCCATTACTGGGTATATATCCAAAGGACTATAAATTGTTCTCCTATAAGGACACATGCACATGAATGTTCATTGCAGCACTGTTTACAATAGCAAAGAACTGGAACCAACCCAAATGCCCAACGATGATAGACTGGACTGGGAAAATGTGGCACATATACACCATGGAATATTATGCAGCAATCAAAAATGATGAGTTTGTGTCCTTTGTAAGGACATGGATGATTCTGGAGGACATCATTTTCAGCAAATTGACACAAGAACAGAAAAAGAAATACCACATATACTCACTCATAAGTGGGTGAGAAAAATGAGAACACATGGACACATAGAGGTGGCCTACTATACATTGGGGTCTATTGGGGGGAATGGGGGAGGGACAGTGAGGGAAGGCTGGGGAGTAATAGCCTGGGGATGAATGCCAAATGTGGGTGAAAAAGAGGAAGGCAGCAAAACACACTGCCATGTGTGTACCTATGCAACTATCTTGCACGTTCCGCACATGTACCCCAAATCATATACTGCAATAAAAATTTAAAATAAATAAATAAATAAATAAAATAGAAAAAGATACTCACAGGAGACAGGAATACACAAAGAAGAACGTTGGATACACACAGGAGAGAGGGGGATACACTTAGGAAAGAGGGGAATACACACAAGAGAGAGAGGCATACCCACAGAAGAGAGAATACACAAAGGAGAGATGGGGATACACACAGGAAAAAGAAGGATACAAAGAGTAAAGTGCGGCATACACACATACGGGAGGGGGATACACACAGTAGAGAGTGGGATACACACAAGAGAGAGAAGCATACACATAGGAGAGGGTGATACACACAGGAGAAATTGGGATACAAACAGGTGAGAGAAGAATCCACACAGAAGAGGGGGATACACACAAGAGAGAGAGGCGTACCACAGGAGAGAGGAGAATAGAGAGAGAAAAGAGGAGGATACACAAAAAAGAGAGGGAGATACACACAGAAGAAAGGGGGATACACACAGAAGAGAGGGGTATACACAGAGGGATGAGGAAGGATACACACGGGAGAGAGGATCATACACACAGGAGAGAGGAGGATACATATAGGAGAGAGAAATATACACACAGGAGAGAGGAAGATACACAGGAGAGAGGAAGATACACACAGTAGAGGGGATACACACAAAAGAGAAAAGGATACACAGAGAAGACAGAAGGATACACAAAGTAGAGAGGGGCATACACAGAGAAAAGGGGGATACACACAGGAGAAAGGGGGATACGCAAAAGAGAAAGGAGGCTATACACAGGAGAGGGTGATACAGACAGTTGAGAGAGGCGTACACACAGGAGAGAGAAAGACACACACAGGAGAGTGGAGGATACAAACAGGAAAGAGGGTATACACACAAGAGAGAGGAGGAGAACCACAGAAGAAACGGGGGATACAAACAGAAGAGAAAGTGGTTACACAGGAGAGTCGGGGGAAACACAAGGGAAAGAGGAGGGATACACAAAGGATATAGAAAGATACACACAGGAGAGAGAAAAATGCACACAGGACAGAGGAGAATACACACAGGAGAGAGGAGCATACACACCGGAGAGAGGAGAATACACACTGGAGAGAGGAGAATACACACAGGAGAGAGGAGGATACACACAGGCGAGGTGCATACACACAGGAGAGAGAGGCATACACACAGGAGAGTTGGATTCACACAGAAAACATGGAAATACACACAGGAGAGTGGGGGATACAAACAGGAGTGGGGGATACACACAGGAGAGAGTGGGATACACACAGGAGAGAGTGGGATACACACAGGAGAGAGGGAAATACACACAGGAACAAGGAAGATACAAACAAAAGAGTGCAGGAGAAAGGAGGGTACAAACACAGGAGAAAGGAAGATACAAACACAGGAGAAAGGAGGGTACACACAGGAGAGGGGGGCTACACAGAGGAGAAAGGAGGATACACAAATAGGGGGAAACACACAAAAGAGAGGGAGATACACACAGTCGAGAGGGATATGCCCAGGAGACTGGGAGATACACACAGGAGAGAGGAGGATACACACAGGAGAGAGGGGGATACACACAGGAACAAGGAAGATTCAAACAGGAGAGTGCAGCATACACACAGGAGGGAGGGGGATACACAGGAGAGAAAAAGATACACACAGGAGAAGGGGAATACACACAGGAGAGGGGAGAATACACACAGGAGAGGGGGATACACACATGAGAAAAGGGCGTACACACAGAAGAGAGGAGGATTCAAAAAGCAGAGAGAAGGATACACACTGGAGAAAGAGGATACACACAAGAGAGTGGGGTATACACACAGGAGAGAGGAGGATACACACAGGATAAAGAGGGATACACGCAGGAAAGAGGAAGATACACACAGGTATGGGGGATACACAAAGAAAGAAAGGGCGTACACACAGAAGAGAGAAGGATACACACAGGAGAGAGGTGATACACACAGAAGAAAGTGGGTATACAGAGGATCCTCCACAGCCTCACTGAATATTACACACTTGTGATATAGTCTGGAGTCTATTTTTTATGGCCACTCATTCAAAGAATCACTAAATAATGCACACCTGCTGAATAGTCAGATGTCTCTTTCCTATGGCCACTCGTTAAGAGCCTAACTAAGTGTACACACCTGGGGAAATAGGATTTCCCTTTATCCCCTCATTCACATTCTGACTAAATAAGTCACACCTGTGGAATAGTCAGGAGACTTGTTCATGTGGCCTCTAATTAGGAGGGTCACTGAATAATGTGGTGTAGTCAGGAGTCTATTTCACGTGGACACATATTCAGAGCCTCAGTGAATAAGACAGGCCCTTGATATAGTAAGGAATCTAATTAATATGGCCACATCTTCTGAGCCTCACTGTATAACACACAGCTGGAGAATAATTTTGAGTCTATTTTCAATGGATATTCATTCAGAGCCTGGGTAAATAATGTACACCTGTGGAGAAGCCAGGAGTCTATTTTATTAGGACACTCATTCATAGCCTCATGGATAATATGCACGTGTGGAATCGTCAGGATTCCATTTTATATGGCCACTGACTCGTAACCTCAATGAAAAATGCACAAATGTAAAGTACTCAGCAGTCTATTTCATATAAACACTCATTCAGAGATTCAGTGAATAATACAAATATTTAAGATACACAACATTCTGTTTCTTAGCGTCACACAAAAAGAGCCTCACTGAGTAATGCACACCTGGGGAAGTGATAAAATTCTACTTTATATAGCTTCTCATTTACAGCCTCAGGGAATAATGCACACGTGTGGAATAGACACTAGTCTATTTTATATTGCCACAAAATCAAAGCCTGAGTGAGTAATACACAACTTTGGAATAGTCACTAGACTCTTCCATATGCCCAACTATTTAGAGTCAGAGAAAATAATACACGCCTGTGGAATAGTCAGAAAACAAGTTCATATGGCCAATGATTCAGATCCTCAGTGAATAATACATACTTCGGAAAAACTCAGGACGCTATTACATGTGGCTTCAATTTCAGAACTTCATTGAATAATAAACACCTGTATTGTAGTCCGAATTCTATATCATATAGCCACATATTCAGAGCCTAACTAAATAACATACACCTTGGAAATCGTCAGAATTGTATTTCGTATAGCCACTCATTTAGAGCCGAATGTCAAAACGCATGCCTGAGGAGTATTTAGGAGTCTCTATTTTATGGCCATTTATTCAGAACTTCACAGAATTATACAGACCTATGGAAAAGTCAGGAGTGTATTTCACATAGCCACTTATTCAGAACCTCAGTGAAGATTCATATATATCTGGAAAATAGGATTATATTATATAAAACCACTTATTCAGAGACTCACAGAATAATGCACACATAAGGAAGAGTCTAAAGACTATTTGATATGACCCTACACCCAGTGACTCAGTGGACAATGCAGAGCAGAAAAACAGTCAAGATGATAGAGTCAGAAGTTTATGTTATGTGGTCATTTGTTCAGAATCTCACTGAAGAATACATACCTTTGGTATAGTAAGAGTCCAAGTCATATGGCCACGGAATAACTGCATTATGGGATAATGCACAAAGGGGCAATAGTAAGGAGTATATTTCAAATGGACTCTCAATCAGAGCTTCAGTGTGTAATAAAGAGGTATGGATTAGTAAGGACCCTATTTAAGGTAGCCCCAAATTAAGCAGCTCCGTGAATGATACAGACATGTGTCAGAGTCAGGAGACTATTTGATATAGACACACATACAGAAACTTTTCGAATACTGCACATGTGGTGAATAATCAAAAGTCTGTTTCATATGGTGATTCGTTTGGAGAATCAAAAAATAATGCACACCTGTGAAGTAAAATGGGTTCTATTTCATAAGGCCACTCTTTCAATGCTTTAGTGAATAATATGTATATCTGATAAGTCAGGAATCTCTTTCACATGGCCACACGTTCTGGGCCTGTGTGAATAGTATTCCCCTCAGGAACAGTCAATAATTTACTTCAAATGCCTACACATTCAGTCTCTGTAAGTAATGAACACCTAGGAAATACACCTGAGTCTCTTTTTCATGCACACTTATTCAGAGTCTCATTCAATAATACACAACTGGGGAGGAGTTAAGTGTGTACTTCATGTAGCCACTCATTTAGATCCTCAGTGAATAATTCACACCAGGGTAATAGTTGAGCATTTTTTATATGGCCACTCATGTTGTGCCTCACTGAGTGATAAACACCTGAAGAATCCTCAGGATTCTATTTGATACTACCACTCATTTAGAACCATATTGAATAATTCACAATGGAGCAATAGTCAGGTGTCTATTTTATATGGTCTATCATTCACAGTTTCAGTGAATATATAACTTCTATGGAGTAATCAGGACGCAGTTTAAGATAACCACTAATTAAGTGCCTTCCTGAGAGATACACACCTGGGTGATAGGAGTCTATTTCATATGAACTCTAATTTTGTTTATCGCTGTGTAATACACACCTGGGGCAGTCTCAGGAGTCTATTTGCTATGGACACTCAAACAGAACTTGTTTGATTAATGCACAGATGTATAATATTGAGGAGTTTATGTCATATGGCTACTCATTCAGACAAACAGTGAATAATGCACATGTGGAGTAATTAGAAGTCTGTTTCATATGGCCCCTCTTACACAGCCTCACTGAATATTACACAATTGTGATATAGTCTGGAGTCTATTTCTATGGCCAGTCATTCAGATAATCACTAATTAATACACACCTGTGGAATAATCAGAAGTCTCTTTCCTATGGCCACTAGTTAAGAGCCTCACTAAGTGTACACACTTGTGGAAATAGTCAGGATTTACCTTTATCTCCTAATTCAGAGTCTCACTAAATAATGCACACCTGAGGAATAGTCAGGAGACTTTTCCATGTGGCCTCTAATTCGGAGTGTCACTGAATAATGTGATGTAGTCAGGAGTCTATATCACGTAGACACATATTAGAAGCCACAGTGAATAAGACAGGGCCTTGATACAGTAAGGAATCTAATTAATATGGCCACATCTTCTGAGCCTCACTGAATAATACACACCTGAAGATTAATTTGGAGTATATTTTCGATGGACATTCAATCAGAGCCTCGGTAAATAATGTACATCTGTGGAGTAGCCAGGAGTCTATTTTATTATGACACTCATTAATAGCTTCAGTGGATAATATGCACGTG
The DNA here is from genome assembly GCA_031835075.1 of Saguinus oedipus. Classification (NCBI taxonomy): domain Eukaryota; kingdom Metazoa; phylum Chordata; class Mammalia; order Primates; family Cebidae; genus Saguinus; species Saguinus oedipus. Next base: position 2,864,807 of record JASSZA010000200.1, read on the forward strand.
TGGATTACTCTGGATTTCATTTTATATAGCCACTGACTCATAACCTCAGTGAAAAAGGCATAAATGTAAAGCACGCAGCAGTCTATTTCATATAGACACTCATTCAGAGATTCACTGAATAATACAAATATTAAATATATATAGCACCCTTTCTCATATGGTAACACAAAAAGTGCCTCACTGAGTAATGGAAACCTGGGGAAGTGAGTCTACTTTATATAGCCTCTCATTTACAGCCTCAGGGAATAATGCACACGTGTGGAATAGACACTAGTCTATATTATATGGCCACAAAATCAAAGCCTGAGTGAGTAATACACAACTATGGAATAGTCACTAGTCTATTCCACATGCCCAAATATTTAGAGTCAGAATCATTAATACACACCTGTGGACTAGTCAGAAAACAATTTTATATGGCCAAAGTTTCAAAGCCTCAGTGAATAATACATACCAGGGAAACACTCAGGACGGTATTACATGTGGCATCAATTTCAGAGCTTCATTAAACAAGAAACCCCTGTATTGTAGTCAGAATTCTTTTTTTTAATTATTATCATATCGTTTATCAAGTATTTTCTTTCTTTTTTTTCAAATTGTACTTTAGGTTCTGGGATACATGTGAAGATCATGCAGGATTGTTGCATAGGTACACACATGGCAATGTGGTCTGCTGCCTCCATCCCACCATAACCTACATATAGCATTTCTCCCCATGTTATCCCTCCCTGACCTTCCCACCACCACTCTGCTGTCTCTCCCTTGGCTACCCCCAACGGACCCCAGTGTGTGATGCTCCCCTCCCTGTGTCCATGTGCTCTCATTGTTCATTACCCGCCTGTGAGTGAGAACATGTGGTATTTGGTTTTCTGTTCTTATGTCAGTTTGCTGAGAATGATGGTTTCCAGATTCATCCATGTCCCTACAAAGAGTTGGTTCCAGGTCTTTGCTATTGTAAACAGTGCTGCAATGAATATACGTGTGCATGTGTCTTTAAAATGGAATGATTTATAATCCTTTGGGTATATATCCAGTAATGGAATTGCTGGGTCAAATGGAATTTATATTTCTAGGTCCTTGAGGAAGCGCCACACTGTCGTCCACAATAGTTTACACTCCCACCAACAGTGTAAAAGTTTTCCTATCTCTCCACATCCTCTTCAGCATTTGTTGTCTCCAGATTTTTTTTTTTTTGAGACGGAGTTTTGCTCTTGTTACCCAGGCTGGAGTGCAATGGCGTGATCTCGGCTCACCGCAACCTCTGTCTCCTGAGTTCAGGCAATTCTCCTGCCTCAGCCTCCTCAGTAGCTGGGATTACAGGCACCCGCCACCATGCCCAGCTAATTGTTTGTATTTTTAGTAGAGACGGGGTTTCACCATGTTGACCAGGATGGTCTCGATCTCTTGACCTCGTGATCCACCTGCCTCGGCCTCCCAAAGTGCTGGGATTACAGGCTTGAGCCACCGCGCCCGTCCTGTCTCCAGATTTTTTTTTAATTTTTATTGCATTATAGGTTTGGGGGTACATGTGCAGAACGAGCAAGATAGTTGCATAGGTACAAACATGGCAGTGTGCTTTGCTGCTTTCCTCCCCTTCAAGAATTCTATTTCATATAACCGTATATTCAGAGCCTAACTGAATAACACACACCTTGGGAAAATTCAGGATTCTATTTCGTATAGCCACCCATTTAGAGCCGAATGTCAAAATGCACGGCTGAGGAGTATTCAGGAGTCTTCATTTTATGGCCACACATTCAGAGCTTGACAGAATAATACAGACCTATGAAAAGGTTAGGAGTGTATATCACATGGCCGCTTATTCAGATCCTCCGTGAAACCGTATATATATCTGGAAAATGCTCAGGATTATATTATATATAGCCACTTATTCAGAGACTCACTGAATAAGGCACACCTAAGGAATAGTCTGAAGACTATTTGATATGACCCTACACCCAGCGACTTAGTGGACAATGCAGAACTCAAAAATAGTCAAGATGATAGAGTCAAGAGTTTATGTTATGGGGTTACTCGTTCAGAATCTCACTGAAGAATACACACCATGGGAATAGTCAGAATCCAAGTCATATGGACACTCAATCACAGCATTACGGAATAATGAACAATGGTGCAATAGTAAGGAGTCTATGTCATATGGCCTCTCATTCAGAGCTTCAGTGCATAATAAACAGCTGTGGAGTAGTCAGGATCCTATTGAAGGTAGGCAAAATTAAGCAGCTTTGTGAATGATACACACATGTGTCAGAGTCAGGAGACTATTTGACATAGACACTCATACAGAACCTTTTCCAATACTGCACATGTGGGGAATAATCACTAGTCTGTTTCATATGGTGATTCGTTTGGAGAATCAAAAAATAATGCACACCTGTCGAGTAAAATGGGCTCTATTTCATAAGGCTACTCTTTCAGTGTTTCACTGAATAATATGTATATCTGGTAAGTCAGTAATCTCTTTCACATGGCCACTTGTTCAGGGCCTATGTGAAGAAAACTCGAATCAAAAATTATCAAGTGTCTACTTCAAATGCCTACACATTCAGTGTCTCTGTACGTAATGAACACCTGGGCAATACACCTGAGTCTCTTTTTTATGCCCACTTAGTCAGAGTCTCATTCAGTAATACTCACCAGGGAAAGAGTTAAGTGTCTACCTCATGTAGCCATTCATTTAGAGCATCAGTGAATAATGCACACTATGATAATCGTCGAGCATTTTTTATATGGCCACTCATTTTGTGCCTCACTGAGTGATATACACCTGAAGAATCGTCGGGATTCTCTTTGATACTACTACTCATTCAGAACCTTATTGAATAATTCACAATGGAGCAATAGTCAGGTGTCTATTTTATATGGTCTATCATTTAAATTTTCAGTGAATAATGAACTTCTATGGAGTAATCAGGACGCTGTTTAAGATAGACACGCATTAAGATCCTTCCTGAATAATACACATCTGGGTGATAGTCAGGAGTCTCTTTCCTATGAACTCTAATTTTGTGTATCACTGAGTAATACACACCTGGGGCAGGGTCAAAATTGTATTTGGTATGGACACTCAAACAGAACTTGTTTGATTAATGCACACATGTATAATAATGAGGAGTCTATGTCATATGTCTTCTCATTAAGAAAAACAGTGAATAATGCACATGTGGAATAATTAGAAGTCTGTTTCATATTGCCCCTCTTTTAAAGCCTCACAGAATATTAAACACCTGTGATATAGTCTGGAGTCTATTTTTAATGTCCAATCATTCAGAGAATAACTAAATAATGCACACCTGTGGAATAGTCAGAAGTCTCTTTCCTATGGCCACTCGTTAAGAGCCTCACTAAGTGTACACACATGGAGAAATAGTCAGAATTTACCTTTATCCCCTCATTCAGAGTCTCACTAAATAATGCACACCTGTGGAATAGTCAGGAGACTCTTTGATGTCGCCTCTAATTCTGAGTGTCCCTGAATAATGTGGTGTAGTCAGGGGTCTATTTCAGGTAGACACATATTCAGAGCTTCCGTGAATAAGACAGACACTTGATATAGTAAGGAATCTAACTGATATGGAAACATATCTGAGCCTCGCTCAATAATACACACCTCCAAATATAATAATAATTTGGAGTCTATTTTCGATGGACACATATTCAGTGCCTCAGAAAGTGATGTACACCTGTGGAGTAGCCAGGATTTTATTTTATTAGAATACCCTTGCATAGTCTCAGTGGATAACATGCACGTGTGGATTAGTCAGGATTCCATTTTATATGGCCTCTGACTAGTAACCTAAGTGAAAAATGCAAAAATGTAAAATACTTAACAGTCTATTTCATATAGACACTCATTAAGCGATTCACTGAATAATACAAATATTTGGGATAGACCACATCCTGTTTCATATGGTTAAACAAAAAGAACCTCACTGAGTAATGTACACGAGGTGAAGTGTTAGGAGTCTACTTTATATAGCCTTTAATTTACAGAATCAGGAAATAATGCACACGTGTGGAATAGACACTAGTTTATTTTATATGGCGGCAAAAGCAAAGCCTTTTCGAATACTGCACATGTGGGGAATAATCACTTGCCTGTTTCATATGGTGTTTCGATTGGTGAATCCAAAACTTGTGCAAACCTGTGGAGTAAAATAGGTTCTATTTCAGAAGGCCACTCTTTCAGTGTTTTAGTGAATAATATGTATATCTGAAAAGTAAGAAATCTCTTTCACATGGCCACTTGTTCAGGGCCTCTGTGAAGAATACTCCCTTCAAAAATAGTTAAGTGTCTACTTTAAATGGCTACACATTCAGAGACTCTGTAGGCAATGAACACCTGGGCAATACACCTGAGTCTCTTTTTTATGCCCACATAGTCAGAGTATCATCCAATAATACACACCTGGGGAAGATTTAAGAGTCTACTTCATGTAGACACTCATTTAGAGCCTCAGTGAATAATGCACACCAGGGTAATAGTCGAGCATTTGTTATATGGCCTCTCATTTTGTGCCTCACTGAGTGATATACACCTGAAGAGTCCTCAGGATTCTATTTGATACTAGCACGCATTTAGCACCTTATTGAATAATTCTCAATGGAGTAATAGTCAGGTGTCTATCTTATATGGTCTATCACTATAAGATTCAGTGAATAATAAACTTCTATGGAGTAATCAGGACGCTGTTTAAGGTAGCCACGAATTAAGTGCCTTCTTGAATGATACAAACCTGGGTAATAGCCTGGCGTCTATATCATATGAACTCTAATTTTGTGTATTGTTGATTAATTCACACATGGGGCAGTGTATGGAGTCTATTTGGTATGGAAACTCAAACAGATCCTCTTGGATTAATTCACACATGTATAATAATGAGGAGTCTATGTCATACAGCTACTCATTCAGACAAACAGTGAATAATGCACATGTAACATAATTAGCAGTCTGATTATTATGGACCCCCTTTCACAGCTTCACTGAATATTACACACAAGTAATATAGTCTGGAGTCTATTTTTTATGGCCACACATTCAGAGAATCAATAAATAATGCACACCTGTGGAATAGTCAGAAGTCTCTTTTCTATGGCCACTTGTTAGGAGCCTCACGAAGTGTACACACCTGGGGAAACAGTCCGGATTTACCATTATCCCCTCATTCAGAGTCTCACTAAACAATGCACACCTGTGGAATAGTCAGAAGACTTTTTCATGTGGCCTCGAATTCAGAGTGTCACTAAATAATGTGATGTAGTCAGGAGTCTATTTCATGTAGACACATATTCAGAGTCACCGTGAATAAAACAGGCCCTTTATGTTGTAAGGAATTTAATTAATATGGCCACATCTTCTGAGTTTCACTGAATAATACACACCTGGGGAAAAATTTCGAGTCTATTTTCAATGGACATTCATTCATAGCCTCGGTAAATAATGTACACCTATGGAGTAGCCAGGAGCCTATTTTATTAGGACACCAATTCATAGCCTCAGTGGATAATATGCACGTGTGAATTAGTCCGGATTCCAATTTATATGACCAATGACCCGTAACCTCAGTGAAAAATGCACAAATGTAAAGTACTCAACAGTCTATTTCATATAGACACTCATTCAGAGATTCACAAAATAATACAAATATTTAATATAGCATCATCCTGTTTCATATGGTCACACAAAATGAGCCTCACTGAGTGAGCCACACCTAGGGAAGTGTTAGGAGTCTACTTTATATAGCCTTTAATTTACGGAATCAGGGAATAATGCACACGTGTGGAATAGACACTAGACTATTTTATATGGCCACAAAATCAAAGCCTGAGTGAGTAATACACAACTTTGGAATAGTCACTTGTCTATTTTACATGCCCAAACATTTAGAGTCAGAGTCAGTAATACACACCTGTGGACAAGTCAGAAAACAATTTTATATGGCCATAGTTTCAGAGCCTCAGTGAACAATACATACCTGGGAAATACTCAGGACGCTATTACATTTGGCATCAATTTCAGAGCTTTCTTGAATAAGAAACACCTCTACTGTAGTCAGAATTCTATTTCTTATAGCCACATATTTAGAGCCTAACTGAATAATATACACCTTGGGAAAAGTTAAAATTCTATTTCGTATAGCCATTCATTTAGAGCCAAATGTAAAAACGCACGACTGAGGAGCATTCAGGAGGCTCTATTTTATGGCCACTCATTCAGAGCTTCACAGAATAATACAGACCTATGAAAATGTCAGGAGTGTATTTCACATGGTGACTTATTCAGAACCTCAGTGAGGAATCTTATATATCTGGAAAATACTCAGGATTATAGTATATATAGCCACTTATTCAGAGACTCACTAAATAATGCACAGCTAAGGAATAGTCTGGAGACTATTTGATATGACCCTACACCCAGCGACTCAGTGGACAATGCAGAACTGAAAAATAGTCAAGAGGATAAAGTCAAGGGTTTATGTTATGTGGTCACTCATTCAGAATCTCACTGAAGAATACATACCTTGGGAATAGTCAGTGTCCAAGTCATATGGACACTCAATCACAGCATTACCAAATAATGCACAATGGGGCAATAGTAAGGAGTCTATTTCATATGGCCTGTCATTCGGTGCTTCAGTGCATAATAAACAGCTGTGGAGTAGTCAGAACCTTATTTAAGGTAGCCCCAGATTAAGCAGCTCCATGAATTATACACATATATGTCAGAGTCAGGAGACTTTGACATAGACACTCATACAGAACCATTTTGCATACTGCACATGTGGGGAATAATCACCAGTCTGTTTCACATGGTGATTAGTTTGCAGAATCAAAAAGTAACACCCACCTGTTGAGTAAAATGGGTTCTCTTTCATAAGGCCACTCTTTCAGTGTTTTATCAGATAATATGTATATCTGATAAGTCAGGAATCACTTTCACATGGCAACTCGTTCAGGGCCTCTGTGAAGAATACTCCCCTCAAAAATAGTCAAGGGTCTACTTCCAATGGCTACACATTCAAAGTCTTTGCACAGGAGGAGAGGCAAGATGGCATCGTAGAAGTGACTCAGGATTGCAGCTCTCAGTGACGACGCAGAGGGTGAGTCCTAGCCGCATTCTCAGAGAAATCTTTCTAGCCCACAGAGCGTTGAAGTCCCACAGGACGCTAGTAAATTAAAGCCGGCTAACACAGCCAGCTAGCGCGGCCGCTTCAGCTGGAGCCGCAGCGAGACCCGGCAAGGAACTCACTGGTCTGGGTGCCCTGTTAAACCGGCAATCTGAGAGTTTGAAGGACAGATTGGCACGTCCATCTGATTGAATGGGACTTGGACAGTGAGCCAGACCAGGAGTTTCCTGGGAGTTTCATGGAAAGTGTGATCTGAGCCGGTGAAGTGGGCAGCGGAACGGGAGATTGCACGGATCCCAGTGCCCTATCGGCAGGCTCCTGGGGCGCCAGTGAGAGAGTCGACTTTTCAGCTTGCGGAAGGGGAGAGAGAGAAAGAGAGGACGGACTCTGAGGCAGGGAGTTGGGTGATCGGGCTTGGCGGGTCCCACCCTCACAGGGACAAGCAGGGCAGTGACTGGAGATGCTTGGGGCTGAGAGTTTTGATGCCGGCATCTAGGATGGTGCAGCCCGGTGAGGGAGGGGCGTCCGCCATTGCTGACACAATGCGCCCCTATTGAAGTACCGCCCAGGGCTGATGCAGCCTGCCATTGCCGAGGCAACCTGCCATAACAGAGAGACTCCCAGGAGAGGGGAGCTCTCCACAGCAGAAGGGAGCCCAGCAGCAACAGGGCAGACCCGCGCTAGCAGGTCAGAGCCCCGGCAGGCAAATAGTGAATAGACTGCCACCTAGTGGGGCAGGACAGTGCAACACATACTCATAAAGAAAGCCCCAACTCCCTGAAACAGAGCATATGGGGGGGGGAAAGGGTGGTGTTTTATGAGTTCTATTGCAGCAGACATAAACAACCTCCCAACAACCCTGAATGAATAACGGAGCTCACAGCTCAGCACTGGAGCTACTATAAAGCACAAACCGTCTCCTGAAGTAGGTCCCTGACCTCTGTATATCCAAAGAGTCACCGCAAATAAGGACTAATCAGACTGACATTTGGCGGGCGTCATTCTGGAACAAAGACAGCAGAAGAAAAAACTGGTATCATCCCTCACTGTTCCACACCTGGTACAGGTATACTCCAGACAAACAGGGCCTGGAGTGGACATCAGCACTCATACAGCAAAGGGGCTAGACCACTAGAAGAAAAACTAAGTAACAGAAATACTTCATCATCAACAATCTCAGCATCCACACAGAGACCCAAATGAAAAATCAGCAACTACTAAAACGACAGGCGGATAAATCCATAATCATGAGAAGAAACCAGCGCAAAAAGGAGGAAAACACCCGAAAACAAAACACCTCACCTCCTACAAAGGACCAAAACTCCTCACCAGCAAGAAAACAAAGCTGGACGGAGAATGAGTGTGAAGAAATGACGGAATCAGACTTCAGAAAGTGGATAATGAGAAACGTCATTGAGCTAAAAGAACATGTTCTAAATCAGTGCAAAGAAACTAACAACCTTGAAAAAGATTTGAAAAAAAATTCGAGGAATTGATAACAAGAACGGACAACTTAGAGAGGAATATGAATGAATTGAAGGAGCTGAAAAACACAACACGAGAACTTCGTGAAGTATGCACAAGTTTCAACAGCCGAATTGACCAAGCAGAAGAAAGAATATCAGAAATTGAAGATCAACTCAATGAAATAAAACGTGAAACCAAGATTAAAGAAAAAAGCACAAAAAGGAATGAACAAAATCTCCAAGAAATGTGGGACTATGTGAAGAGACCCAACCTACGTTTGATAGGTGTACCAGAAAGTGATGAAGAGAATGAATCTAAGCTGGAAAACACTCTTCAGGATATTATCCAGGAAAATTTCCCAAACCTAGCAAGACAGGTCAATACTCAACTCCAGGAAATACAGAGAACACCACAAATATACTCCGCAAGAAGAGCAACCCCAATGCACATAATTGTTAGATTCACCATGGTTGAAATGAAGGAGAAAATACTAAGGGCAGCCAGAGAGAAAGGTCGGGTCACCCACAAAGGGAAGCCCATCAGACTCACAGCAGATCTCTCGGCAGAGACTCTAGAAGCCAGAAGAGAGTGAGGGCCAATATTCAACATCCTTAAAGAAAAGAAGTTTCAACCCAGAATTTCATATCCAGCCAAACTGAGCTTCATAAGTGAAAGAAAAATAAAATCCTTCATGAAGAAGCAAGTACTCAGATTTTGTCACCACTAGGCCTGCTTTACAAGAGCTCCTGAAAGAGGCACTACACATAGAAAGAAACAACCAATTCCAGCCATCCTAAAAGCATACCAAATGCTAAAGGCCATCAACAAAATGAAGACTCTACATGAACCAACGGGCAAAACAGCCAGATAGCATCAAAATGGCAGTATCAAATTCACACATAACAATATTAACCCTAAATGTAAATGGGCTAAATGCACCAATCAAAAGACACAGACTGGCAAATTGGATAAAAAACCAAAACCCATTGGTGTGCTGTATGCAGAAAACCCACCTCACACGCAAAGATACACAAAGACTAAAAATAAAAGGATGGAGGAAGATTTACCAAGCAAATGGAGAGCAAAAAAAAGCAGGAGTTGCAATTCTCGTCTCTGATAAAACAGACTTTAAAGCAACAAAGATCAAAAGGGACAAAGAATTTCATTACATAATGGTAAAAGCATCGATACAACAAGAAGAGATAACGATTCTAAATATATATGGACCCAATGTAGGAGCACCTAGATATATAAGGCAAGTTCTTAATGACTTACAAAGAGACTTAGACTCCGACACAATAATAGTGGGAGACTTTAACACTCCACTGTCAATATCAGACAGATCAACCAGACAGAAAATTAACAAGGATATCCAGGACTTGAACTCAGACCTGGAACAAGCAAACCTGATAGACATTTACAGAACCTTTCACCCCAAATCCACAGAATATAAATTATTCTCAGCACCACATCACACCTACTCCAAAATTGACCACATAATTGGAAGTAAAGCACTCCTCAGAAAATGCAAAACAACTGAAATCATAACAAACAGTCTCTCAGACCATAGTGCAATCAAGTTAGAACTCAGATTTCAGAAAACAACTCAGAACCGCACAGCTTCATGGAACCTGAACAACTGGCTCTTGAATGTTGATTGGATAAACAATGAAATGAAGGCAGAAATAAAGAAGTGCTTTGAAACCAATGAAAATGAAGACACAACGTATCAGAATCTCTGGGGCACATTTAAAGCAGTCTGTAGAGAAAAATATATAGCAATAAGTGCCCACATGAGAAGAGTGGAGAGATCCAAAATTGACAACCTATCATCAAAATTGAAAGAGCTAGAGGAGGAAGATCAAAAAAGCTCAAAACCTAGCCGAAGACAAGAAATAACTAAAATCAGAGCAGAACTGAAGCAGATAGAGACAAGAAAAACCCTTCAGAAAATCAATAAATCAAAGAGCTGGTTTTTCGAAAAGATCAACAAAATAGACAGACCACTAACCAGAATGATAAAAAAGAAAAGAGAGAACAATCAAATAGATGCAATAAAAAACGATAAAGGGGAAATCACCACAGATTCCACAGAAATTCAAACCAGCATCAGAGAATACTACAAACAACTCTATGCACATAAACTAGTAAATCAGGAAGAAATGGATAAATTCCTGGACGCCTGTATCCTCCCAATCCTAAACCAGGAAGAAGCCGAAACTATGAATAGATTAATAACAAGGTCTGAAGTTGAGACAGCAATTAAGAGCCTACCCCACATAAAAAGCCCTGGTCCAGATGGGTTCACAGCGGAATTCTACCAGACACACAAAGAGGATCTGGTACCATTCCTTCTAAAACTATTCCAAAGAATCCAAAAAGAGGGAACCCTTCCCAAATCATTTTATGAGACCAACATCATCCTGATACCAAAACCCGGCAGAGACTCAACAAGAAAAGAAAACTTCAGGCCAATATCCATGATGAACATAGATGCAAAAATCTTCAATAAAATACTGGCAAACCGATTGCAACAGCACATTAAAAAATTTATCCATCATGATCAAGTAGGATTCATCCCGGGGATGCAAGGCTGTTTCAACATAGGCAAGTCTATAAATGTAATTCGCCACACAAACAGAACCAAAAACAAAAACCACATGATTATCTCAATTGACACAGAGAAGGCCTTTGACAAAATTCAGCAGCCTTTTATGCTAAAAACCCTCAACAAACTCGGTATTGAGAGAACGTATCTCAAAATAATAAAAGCTGTTTACAACAAACCAACAGCCAATATCATACTGAATTGGCAAAAACTGGAAGCATTCCCTTTGAAATCTGGCACTAGACAAGGATCCCCTCTCTCACCACTTCTATTTAGTAGAGTACTGGAAGTTCTAGCCAGAACAATCAGGCAAGAAAAAAAAATAAAGTGTATTCAAATAGGAAAGGAGGAAGCCAAAATATCTCTATTTGCAGAAGACATGATAGTATATCTAGAAGACCCCATCGTCTCAGCCCCAAAACTCCTGCAACTGATAAGCAACTTCAGCAAAATCTCAGGATATAAAATCAATGTGCAAAAATCACAAGCATTCCTATACACCAATAACAGACTTAAAGAGAACCAAATCAAGAACGAACTGCCATTCACAATTGCTACAAAAAAAATAAAATACCTAGAAATACTACTCACAAGGAACGTAAGGGACCTCTTCAAGGAAATATAGAAACCACTGCTCAACAAAATAAGAGAGGACACAAACAGATTGAGAAACATTCCATGTTCGCGGTTAGGAAGAATCAATATCGTGAAAATGGCTATACTGCCCAAAGTAATTTACACAATCAATGCTATCCCCATCAAACAACCATTGAATTTCTTCACAGAACTGGAAAAAACCACCATGAATTTCATATGGAACCAAAAGAGAACCCGCATAGCCAAGTGAATTCTAAGCAAAAAGAACACAGCGGGAGGCATCACACTACCAGACTTCAAACTATACTACAAGGCTACAGTAATCAAAACAGCATGGTACTGGTACCAAAACAGAGATATAGACCAATGGAACAGAACAGAAGCATCAGAGGCAACACAACATATCTACAACCATATTATCTTTGATAAACCAGACAAAAACAAGCAATGGGAAAAGGATTCCCTATTTAATAAATGGTGTTGGGAAAACTGGCTAGCCATGTGCAGAAAGCAGAAACTGGACCCCTTCCTGACACCTTACACTAAAATTAACTCCAGATGCATTAAAGACTTAAACGTAAGACCTGACACCATAAAAACCCTAGAAGAAAATCTAGGCAAAACCATTCAGGACATAGGAGTAGGCAAGGACTTCATGAATAAAACACCAAAAGCATTGGCAACAAAAGCCAAAATAGACAAATGGGACCTAATCAAACTCCACAGCTTCTGCACGGCAAAAGAAACTGTCACTAGAGTGAATCGGCAACCATCAGAATGGGAAAAAATCTTTGCAGTTTACGCATCTGACAAAGGGCTGATATCCAGAATTTACAAAGAACTCAAACAGATTTACAGAAAAAAAAACAAACAAGCCCATTCAAAAATGGGCAAAGGATATGAACAGACACTTTACAAAAGAAGATGTACATGAGGCCAACAAACTTATGAAAAAATGCTCATCATCACTGGTCATTAGAGAGATGCAAATCAAAACCACATTGAGATACCATCTCACGTCAGTTAGAACGGTGATCATTAAAAAATCTGGAGACAACAGATGCTGGAGAGGATGTGGAGAAATAGGAACACTCTCACACTGTTGGTGGGAGCATAAATTAGTTCAACCATTGTGGAAGACAGTGTGGCGATTCCTCAGGGACCTAGAAATAGAAATTCCATTTGACCCAGCAATCCCATTACTGGGTATCTATCCAAAAGACTGTGAATCATTCTACTAAAAGGACACATGCACACGAATGTTCATTGCAGCACTGTTTACAATAGCAAAGACCTGGAACCAACCCAAATGCCCATCGATGATAGACTGGACTGGGAAAATGTGGCACATATACACCATGGAATATTATGCAGCAATCAGAAATGATGAGTTTGTGTCCTTTGTAGGGACATGGATGAATCTGCAGAACATCATTTTCAGCAAACTGACACAAGAACAGAAAAAGAAATACCGCATATACTCACTCATAGGTGGGTGAGAAAAATGAGAACACATGGACAGAAAGAGGCGGTCTACTATACACTGGGGTCTATTGAGGGGAATGGGGGAGGGACAGCGGGGGGGGCTGGGGAGGGATAGCCTGGGGATGAATGCCAAGTGTGGGTGAAGGGGAGGAAGGCAGCAAAACACACTGCCATATGTGTACCTATGCAACTATCTTGCACGTTCTGCACATGTACCCCACAACCTATAATGCAATAAAAATTAAAAAAAAAATTCTTTGTACATATTGAACACCTGGACAATACAACTGCGTCTCTTTTTTATGCCCGCTAAGTCAGAGACTCATTCAATAATACACAACAAAGGAAGATTTACGAATCTACATTCTGTAGCCACTCATTTAGAGCCTCAGTGAATAATGCACACAAGAATAATAGTCCAGCATTTTTTTTATGGCCACTGATTTTGTGCCTCACTGAGTGATATACACCTGAAGTATATTCAGGATTCTATTTGATACTACCACTCATTTAGAACCTTATTGAATAATTCACAATGAAGTAATAGTCAGGTGTCTGTATTATATGGTCTATCCTTCAAAGTTTCAGTGAATAGTAAACTTCTATGGAGTAATCAGGACGCTGTTTAAGATAGCCATGAATTCAGTGCCTTCCTGAATGATACACACCTGGGTAATAGCCTGGCGTCTATTTCATATAAACTCTAATTTTCTGTATCGTTGTGCAATACACACCTGGGGCAGTGTCAGGATTCTATTTGGTATGGACAATCAAACAATCTGTTCGATTAATACACACATGTATAATAATTAGGAGTCTATGTCATACGGCTACTCATTCAGACAAAGAGTGAATAATGCACATTTAAAGTAATTAGCAGCCTGATTCTTATGGACCCTCTTTCTCATCCTCACTTAATATTACACACTTGTGATATTGTCTGGAGTCCATTTTTATGGCCACACATTCAGAGTATCACTAAATAATTCACACCTGTGGAATAGTCAGAAGTCTCTTTCATATGGCCACTCATTAGGAGCCTCACTAAGTGTACACACCTGGGGAAATTGTCAGGACTTACCATTATCCCCTCATTCAGAGTGTCACTCAATAATGCACACCTGTGGAATAGTCAGGAGTCTCTTTCCTATGGCCACGCGTTAAGAGCCTCACTAAGTGTACACACCTGGGGAAATAGTCAGGATTTACCTGTATCCCCTCATTCAGAGTCTCACTAAATAATGCACAGCTGTGGAATAGTCAGGAGACTTTCTCATGTGGCCTCTAATTCGGAGTGTCACTGAATATTGTGCTGTAGTCAGGAGTCTATTTCTTTTCTTTTCTTTTCTTTTTTCACCGTTATTTTTTTAATTGCATTTTAGGTTTTAGGGTACATGTGCAGAACATGCAAGATAGTTGCATAGGTACACACGTGGCAGTGTGATTTGCTGCCTTCCTCCCCTTCACCCACATCTAGCATTTCTCCCCATGTTATACCTCCCCAGCTCCCCACACCCCCGCTGTCCCTCCCCTATTCCCCCCAACAGACCCCAGTGTGTAGTGCTCCCCTCCCTGTGTCCATGTGTTCTCATTGTTCATCACCCACCTATGAGTGAGAACATGTGGTATTTCATTTTCTGTTCTTGTGTCACTCTGCTGAGAATGATGTTCGCCAGATTCATCCATGTCCCTACAAAGGACACGAACTCATCATTTTTTATTGATGCATGATATTACATGGTGTATATGTGCCACATTTTCCCAGTCCAGTCTATCATCGATGGGCATTTGGGTTGGTTCCAAGTCTTTGCTATTGTAAACAGTGCTGCAATGAACATTCGTGTGCATGTGTCCTTATAATAGAACAACTTACAATCCTTTGGATATATACCCAGTAATGGGATTGCTGGGTCAAATGAAATTTCTATCTCTAGGTCCTTGAGGAATCGCCACACTCATTCAGAGTCTCCAAAATGGTTGAACTAATTTACACTCCCACCAGCAGTGTAAAAGTGTTCCCATTTCTCCACATTCTCTCCAGCATCTGTTGAAAGAACTCAAACAGATTTACAAGAAAAGAACAAACAAGCCCATTCAAAAATGGGCAAAGGATATGCACAGACACTTTACAAAAGAAGACATACATGAGGCCAACAAACATATGAAAAAATGCTCATCATCACTGGTCATCAGAGAAATGCAAATCAAAACTACATTGAGATACCATCTCACACCAGTTAGAATGGCGATCATTAAAAAATCTGGAGACAACAGTAGTCTATTTCAAGTACACACACATTCAGAGCCACAGTGAATAAAACAGGCCCTTTATGTTGTAAGGAATCTAATTAATATGGCCACATCTTCTGAGCTTCACTGAATAATACACACCTGGGGAATAATTTGGAGTCTATTTTCGATTGATATTCATTCAGAGCCTCGGTAAATAATGTACAACTGTGGAGTAGCCAGGAGTCTATTTTATTAGGACACTTACTCATAGCCTCAGTGGATACTATGCACGTGTGGATTAGTCCGGATTTGAATTTATATGGCCACTGACTTGTTACCTAAGTGTAAAATGCACAAATGTAAAGTACTCAGCAGTCTATTTCATATAGACACTCATTCAGAGATTCACTAAATAAAACAAATATTAAATATGGAAGCATCCTGTTTCATATTGTCACACAAAAAGAGCCTCACTGAGTAAGGCACACCTAGGGAAGGGTTAGGAGCCTACTTTATATAGCCTCTCATTTACAGCCTCAGGGAATAATGTACACGTGTGGAATAGACACTAGAGTATTTTATATGCTGATTAAATCAAAGCCTGAGTGAGTAATACACATCTTTGGGATAGTGACTTGTCTATTTTACATGCCCAAATATTTAGAGTCATAGTCAATAATACACACCTGTGGACAAGTCAGAAAACAATTTCATATGGCCAAATTTCAGAGCCTCAGTGAATAATAAATACCTGGGAAATACTCAGGACGCTATTACATTTGGCATGAATTACAGAACTTTCTTGAATAAGAAACACCTCTATGGTAGCCAGAATTCTATTTCCTATAGCCACATATTCAGAGCCTAACTGAATAACATACACCTTTGAAAAGATAAAATTCTATTTCCCATAGCCACTCATTTATAGCCAAAGGTAAAAACGCATGACTGAGGAGCATTCAGAAGGCTCTATTTTATGGCCACTCATTCAGAGTTAACAGAATTATACAGACCTATGAAAACGTCAGGAGTGTATTTCACATGGCCACTTATTCAGAACCTCAGTGAGAAATCATATATATCTGGAAAATACTCAGGATTATATTATACATAGCCACTTATTCAGAAACTCACTGAATAATGCACAGCTAAGGAATAGTCTAAAGACTATTTGATATGAGCCTACACCCAGCCACTCAGTGGACAATGCAGAACTGAAAAATCGTCAAGAGGATAGAGTCAAGGGTTTATACTATGTGGTCACTCATTCAGAATCTCACTGAAGAATACACACCTTGGGAATAGTCAGTGTCCAAGTCATATGGACACTCAATCACAGCATTAACGAATAATGCACAATGGGGCAATAGTAAGGAGTCTATTTCATATGACCTGTCAATCGGTGCTTCAGTGCATAATAAACAGCTGTGGAGTAGTCAGGACCCTATTGATGGTAGCCCAAATTAAGCAGCTCCTTTAATAATACACACATGTGTCAGAGTCAGGAGACTATTTGACATAGACACTCATACAGAACTTTTTCGAATACTGCACATGTGGGAAATAATCACTAGTCTGTTTCATATGGTGATTAGTTTGGAGAATCAAAAAATAACGCACACCTGTTGAGTAAAATGCGTTCTATTTCATAAGGCTACTCTTTCAGGGTTTTAGTGAATAATATGTATATCTGCTGAGTCAGGAATCTCTTTCACATGGCCATTCGCTCAGGGCCTCTGTGAAGAATACTCCCCTCAAAAAATAGTCAAGGGTCTACTTCAAATGGCTGCACATTCAAAGCCTTTGTAGGTAATGAACACCTGGACAATACACCTGAGTCTCTTTTTTATGCCAACTTAGTCAGAGACTCATTCCATAATACACAACAAAGGAAGATTTAAGAGTCTACTTCATGTAGACACTTATTTAGAGCCTCAGTGAATAATGCACACCAGGGTAATAGTAGAGCATTTTTTTTTTTTTTTTAATTTTTATTGCATTATAGGTTTGGGGGTACATGTGCAGAACGAGCAAGATAGTTGCATAGGGACAGAAAAAGAAAGATGGCGTCGTAGAGGTGACTCAGGATTGCAGCTCTCGGTGAAGGCGCAGAGGGTGAGTCCTAGCCGCATTCTCGGATGTTCCTTTTATGCCCACAGAGCGTTGAAAGTCCCAGGTGTGGGAGAGACACGGGACGCTAGCAGCCAGCTAACGCAACCAGCTCCCGCCGCCTCTTCGGCCGGCGCCGCAGCGGGACCCGGCGCGGAACTCACTGGTCTGGGTGCCCTGTTAAACCGGCAATCTGAGATTTGGAAGGGCAGATTGGCATGTCCATCTGATTGAACAGGACTTGGACAATGAGCCAGACCAGGAGTTTCCTGGGAAGCGTGATCTGAGCCGGGGTAGTGGGCAGCAGCACGGGAGATCGCACGGATCCCAGTGCCCTATCGGCAGGCTCCTGGGGCGCCAGTGAGAGAGTCGACCTTTCAGCTTGGGGAGAGGAAGAGAGAGAGAGAGAGAGGACGGACTCTGAGGCAGGGAGCAGGGTGATCGGGCTCGGCGGGTCCCACGCTCACGGGGACAAGCAGGGTGGCGACTGGAGGCGCTTGGGGCTGAGAGTTTTGTTGCCGGCATTTAGGACGGTGCAGCCCGGTCAGGGAGGGGCGTCCACCATTCCTGACAAAGTGCACCCCCACTTAAGTACCGCCCAGGACTGACGCAGCCTGCCGTTGCCGAGGCAACCTGCCATAACAGAGAGAGTCCGCCGGGCCGCAACAGGGCGGACCCGCCTTAGGAGGTCAGAGCCCCGGCAGGCAAATAGTGAATAGACTGCCACCTAGTGGGGCAGGACAGTGCAACAGATACTCATAAAGAAAGCCCCAACTCCCTGAGACAGAGCATCTAAGGGTGGAAAAAAAAAAAAAAGAGTGGTGTTTTATGAGTTCTATTGCAGCAGACATAACCTCCCAACAACCCTGAATGAACAACGGAGCTCACAGCTCAGCACTGGAGCTCCTATAAAGCACAGACTGTCTCCTCAAGCAGCTCCCTGACCTCTGTATATCCAAGGAGTCACCCCAGAAAAGGACTAATCAGACTGACATTTGGCTGGCATCATTCTGGAACAAGGGCAGCAGAAAAAGAAACTGATATCATCCCTCACTGTTCTGCAGCTGCTGCAGGTATACCCCAGACAAGCAGGGCCTGGAGTGGCCCTCAGCACTCATACAGCAGAGAGGATAGATCATTAGAGGGAAAACTAAGTAACAGAAATACTTCATCATCAACAATCTCAGTGTCCACACAGAGACCCAATTGAAAAATCAGCCACTACTAAGACAACAGGCGGATAAATCCATAAAGATGGGAAGAAACCAGCGCAAAAAGGAGGAAAGCACCCGAAACCAAAACACCTCACCTCCAAAAAAGGACCAAAACTCCTCACCAGCAAGGGAACAAAGCTGGACAGAGAATGAATGTGACGAAATGACGGAATCAGACTTCAGAAAGTGGATAATGAGAAACTTCAGTGAGCTAAAGGAACATGTTCTAAACCAGTGCAAAGAAACTAAGAACCTTGAAAAAAGATTTGAAGAAAGATTCGAGGAATTGATAACGAGAATGGACAACTTAGAGAGGAATATGAATGAATTGAAGGAGCTGAAAAACTCAACACGAGAACTTCGCGAAGCATGCACAAGTATCAACAGCCGAATTGACCAAGCAGAAGAAAGAATATCAGAAGTTGAAGATCAACTCAATGAAATAAGACGAGAAACCAAGATTAAAGAAAAAAGCACAAAAAGGAATGAACAAAATCTCCAAGAAATGTGGGACTATGTGAAGAGACCCAACCTACGTTTGATAGGTGTACCAGAATGTGACGAAGAGAATGAATCCAAGCTGGAAAACACTCTTCAGGATATTATCCAGGAAAATTTCCCCAACCTAGCAAGACAGGTCAATACTCAACTCCAGGAAATACAGAGAACACCACAAAGATACTCTGCAAGAAGAGCAACCCCAAGGCACATAATCGTCAGATTCACCAGGGTTGAAATGAAGGAGAAAATACTAAGGGCAGGCAGAGAGAAAGGTCGGGTCACCCACAAAGGGAAGCCCATCAGACTCACAGCAGATCTCTCAGCAGAGACTCTACAAGCCAGAAGAGAGTGGGGGCCAATATTCAACATCCTTAAAGAAAAGAGCTTTCAACCCAGAATTTCATATCCAGCGAAACTGAGCTTCATAAGTGAAGGAAAAATAAAATCCTTCACGAACAAGCAAGTACTCAGAGATTTTGTCACCACTAGGCCTGCTTTACAAGAGCTCCTGAAAGAGGCACTACACATAGAAAGAAACAACCAGTTCCAGCCATCCTAAAAGCATACCAAATGCGAAAGACCATCAACAAAATGAAGAATGTACATGAACCAACGGGAAAAACAGCCAGCTAGCATCAAAAGGGCAGTATCAAATTCACACATAACAATATTAACATTAAATGTAAATGGGCTAAATGCACCAATCAAAAGACACAGACTGGCAAATTGGATAAAAAACCAAAACCCATCGGTGTGCTGTATCCAGGAAACCCACCTCACATGCAAAGATACACAAAGGCTCAAAATAAAGGGATGGAGGAAGATTTACCAAGCAACTGGAGAGCAAAAAAAAGCAGGAGTTGCAATTCTCATCTCTGATAAAATAGACTTTAAAGTAACAAAGATCAAAAGGGACAAAGAAGGTCATTACATAATGGTAAAAGGATCGATACAACAAGAAGAGATAACGATTCTAAATATATATGGACCCAATGTAGGAGCACCCAGATATATAAGGCAAGTTCTTAATGACTTACAAAGGGACTTAGACTCCCACACAATAATAGTGGGAGACTTTAACACTCCACTGTCAATAGCAGACAGATCAACCAGACAGAAAATTAACAAGGATATCCAGGACTTGAACTCAGACCTGGAACAAGCAAACCTGATAGACATTTACAGAACTCTCCACCCCAAATCCACAGAATATACATTCTTCTCAGCACCACATCACACCTACTCCAAAATTGACCACATAATTGGAAGTAAAGCACTCCTCAGCAAATGCAAAACAACTGAAATCATAACAAACAGTCTCTCAGACCATAGTGCAATCAAGTTGGAACTCAGAATTCAGAAAATAACTCAGAACCGCACAGCTTCATGGAAACTGAGCAATTGGCTCTTGAATGTTGATTGGATAAACAATGAAATGAAGGCAGAAATAAAGAAGTTCTTTGAAACCAATGAGAATGAAGACACAACGTACCAGAATCTCTGGGACACATTTAAAGCAGTCTGTAGAGGAAAATATATAGCAATAAGTGCCCACATGAGAAGAGTGGAGAGATCCAAAATTGACACCCTATCGTCAAAATTGAAAGAGCTAGAGGAGCAAGATCAAAAAAGCTCAAAACCTAGCCGAAGACAAGAAATAACTAAGATCAGAGCAGAACTGAAGGAGATAGAGACAAGAAAAACCCTTCAAAAAATCAATAAATCTAAGAGCTGGTTTTTCGAAAAGATCAACAAAATAGACAGACCACTAGCCAGACTGATAAAAAAGAAGAGAGAGAACAACCAAATAGATGCAATAAAAAACGATAAAGGGGAAATCACCACAGATTCCACAGAAATTCAAACCATCATCAGAGAATACTACAAACAACTCTATGCACATAAACCAGTAAATCAGGAAGAAATGGATAAATTCCTGGATGCCTGTGTCCTCCCAAGCCTAAACCAGGAGGAAGCCGAAACTATGAATAGACCAATAACAAGGTCTGAAGTTGAGGCAGCAATTAAGAGCCTACCACACAAAAAAAGCCCAGGTCCAGATGGGTTCACAGCCGAATTCTACCAGACACACAAAGAGGATCTGGTACCATTCCTTCTGAAACTATTCCAAATAATCCAAAAAGAGGGAACCCTTCCCAAATCATTTTATGAGACCAACATCATCCTGATACCAAAACCTGGCAGAGACTCAACAAGAAAAGAAAACTTCAGGCCAATATCCATGATGAACATAGATGCAAAAATCTTCAATAAAATACTGGCAAACCGATTGCAACAGCACATTAAAAAACTTATCCATCATGATCAAGTAGGATTTATCCCGGGGATGCAAGGCTGGTTCAACATACGCAAGTCTATAAATGTAATTCACCACATAAACAGAAGCAAACACAAAAACCACATGATTATCTCAATTGATGCAGAGAAGGCATTTGACAAAATTCAACAGCCCTTTATGCTAAAAACCCTCAATAAACTTGGTATTGATGGAACATATCTCAAAGTAATAAAAGCTATTTATGACAAACCAACAGCCAATATCATACTTAATGGGCAAAAACTGGAAGCAGGGGAGGGAGGCAAGATGGCGTCGTAGAGGTGACTCAGGATTGCAGCTCTCGGTGAAGGCGCAGAGGGTGAGTCCTAGCCGCATTCTCGGATGTTCCTTTTATGCCCACAGAGCGTTGAAAGTCCCAGGTGTGGGAGAGACACGGGACGCTAGCAGCCGGCTAACGCAACCGGCTCCCGCCGCCTCTTCGGCCGGCGCCGCAGCGGGACCCGGCGCGGAACTCACTGGTCTGGGTGCCCTGTTAAACCGGCAATCTGAGATTTGGAAGGGCAGATTGGCATGTCCATCTGATTGAACGGGACTTGGACAATGAGCCAGACCAGGAGTTTCCTGGGAAACGTGATCTGAGCCGGGGTAGTGGGCAGCGGCACGGGAGATCGCACGGATCCCAGTGCCCTATCGGCAGGCTCCTGGGGCGCCAGTGAGAGAGTCGACCTTTCAGCTTGGGGAGAGGAAGAGAGAGAGAGAGAGGACGGACTCTGAGGCAGGGAGCAGGGTGATCGGGCTCGGCGGGTCCCACGCTCACGGGGACAAGCAGGGCGGCGACTGGAGGCGCTTGGGGCTGAGAGTTTTGTTGCCGGCATTTAGGACGGTGCAGCCCGGTCAGGGAGGGGCGTCCACCATTCCTGACAAAGTGCACCCCCACTTAAGTACCACCCAGGACTGACGCAGCCTGCCGTTGCCGAGGCAACCTGCCATAACAGAGAGAGTCAGCCGGGCCGCAACAGGGCGGACCCGCCTTAGGAGGTCAGAGCCCCGGCAAGCAAATAGTGAATAGACTGCCACCTAGTGGGGCAGGACAGTGCAACAGATACTCATAAAGAAAGCCCCAACTCCCTGAGACAGAGCATCTAAGGGTGAAAAAAAAAAAAAAAAGAGTGGTGTTTTATGAGTTCTATTGCAGCAGACATAACCTCCCAACAACCCTGAATGAACAACGGAGCTCACAGCTCAGCACTGGAGCTCCTATAAAGCACAGACTGTCTCCTCAAGCAGCTCCCTGACCTCTGTATATCCAAGGAGTCACCCCAGAAAAGGACTAATCAGACTGACATTTGGCTGGCATCATTCTGGAACAAGGGCAGCAGAAAAAGAAACTGATATCATCCCTCACTGTTCTGCAGCTGCCTCAGCACTCATACAGCAAAGAGGATAGATCATTAGAGGGAAAACTAAGTAACAGAAATACTTCATCATCAACAATCTCAGTGTCCACACAGAGACCCAATTGAAAAATCAGCCACTACTAAGACAACAGGCGGATAAATCCATAAAGATGGGAAGAAACCAGCGCAAAAAGGAGGAAAGCACCCGAAACCAAAACACCTCACCTCCAAAAAAGGACCAAAACTCCTCACCAGCAAGGGAACAAAGCTGGACGGAGAATGAATGTGACGAAATGACGGAATCAGACTTCAGAAAGTGGATAATGAGAAACTTCAGTGAGCTAAAGGAACATGTTCTAAACCAGTGCAAAGAAACTAAGAACCTTGAAAAAAGATTTGAAAAAAGATTCGAGGAATTGATAACGAGAATGGACAACTTAGAGAGGAATATGAATGAATTGAAGGAGCTGAAAAACTCAACACGAGAACTTCGCGAAGCATGCACAAGTTTCAACAGCCGAATTGACCAAGCAGAAGAAAGAATATCAGAAGTTGAAGATCAACTCAATGAAATAAAACGAGAAACCAAGATTAAAGAAAAAAGCACAAAAAGGAATGAAGAAAATCTCCAAGAACTGTGGGACTATGTGAAGAGACCCAACCTACGTTTGATAGGTGTACCAGAATGTGACGAAGAGAATGAATCCAAGCTGGAAAACACTCTTCAGGATATTATCCAGGAAAATTTCCCCAACCTAGCAAGACAGGTCAATACTCAACTCCAGGAAATACAGAGAACACCACAAAGATACTCTGCAAGAAGAGCAACCCCAAGGCACATAATCGTCAGATTCACCAGGGTTGAAACGAAGGAGAAAATACTAAGGGCAGCCAGAGAGAAAGGTCGGGTCACCCACAAAGGGAAGCCCATCAGACTCACAGCAGATCTCTCAGCAGAGACTCTACAAGCCAGAAGAGAGTGGGGGCCAATATTCAACATCCTTAAAGAAAAGAGCTTTCAACCCAGAATTTCATATCCAGCCAAACTGAGCTTCATAAGTGAAGGAAAAATAAAATCCTTCACGAACAAGCAAGTACTCAGAGATTTTGTCACCACTAGGCCTGCTTTACAAGAGCTCCTGAAAGAGGCACTACACATAGAAAGAAACAACCAGTTCCAGCCATCCTAAAAGCATACCAAATGCTAAAGACCATCAACAAAATGAAGAATGTACATGAACCAACGAGCAAAACAGCCAGCTAGCATCAAAATGGCAGTATCAAATTCACACATAACAATATTAACCCTGAATGTAAATGGGCTAAATGCACCAATCAAAAGACACAGGCTGGCAAATTGGATAAAAAACCAAAACCCATCGGTGTGCTGTATCCAGGAAACCCACCTCACATGCAAAGATACACAAAGGCTCAAAATAAAGGGATGGAGGAAGATTTACCAAGCAAATGGAGAGCAAAAAAAAGCAGGAGTTGCAATTCTCATCTCTGATAAAATAGACTTTAAAGTAACAAAGATCAAAAGGGACAAAGAAGGTCATTACATAATGGTAAAAGGATCGATACAACAAGAAGAGATAACGATTCTAAATATATATGGACCCAATGTAGGAGCACCCAAATATATAAGGCAAGTTCTTAATGACTTACAAAGGGACTTAGACTCCCACACAATAATAGTGGGAGACTTTAACACTCCACTGTCAATAGCAGACAGATCAACCAGACAGAAAATTAACAAGGATATCCAGGACTTGAACTCAGACCTGGAACAAGCAAACCTGATAGACATTTACAGAACTCTCCACCCCAAATCCACAGAAAATACATTCTTCTCAGCACCACATCACACCTACTCCAAAATTGACCACATAATTGGAAGTAAAGCACTCCTCAGCAAATGCAAAACAACTGAAATCATAACAAACAGTCTCTCAGACCATAGTGCAATCAAGTTGGAACTCAGAATTCAGAAAATAACTCAGAACCGCACAGCTTCATGGAAACTGAGCAATTGGCTCTTGAATGTTGATTGGATAAACAATGAAATGAAGGCAGAAATAAAGAAGTTCTTTGAAACCAATGAGAATGAAGACACAACGTACCAGAATCTCTGGGACACATTTAAAGCAGTCTGTAGAGGAAAATATATAGCAATATGTGCCCACATGAGAAGAATGGAGAGATCCAAAATTGACACCCTATCGTCAAAATTGAAAGAGCTAGAGGAGCAAGATCAAAAAAGCTCAAAACCTAGCCGAAGACAAGAAATAACTAAGATCAGAGCAGAACTGAAGGAGATAGAGACAAGAAAAACCCTTCAAAAAATCAATAAATCTAAGAGCTGGTTTTTCGAAAAGATCAACAAAATAGACAGACCACTAGCCAGACTGATAAAAAAGAAGAGAGAGAACAACCAAATAGATGCAATAAAAAACGATAAAGGGGAAATCACCACAGATTCCACAGAAATTCAAACCATCATCAGAGAATACTACAAACAACTCTATGCACATAAACCAGTAAATCAGGAAGAAATGGATAAATTCCTGGATGCCTGTGTCCTCCCAAGCCTAAACCAGGAGGAAGCCGAAACTATGAATAGACCAATAACAAGGTCTGAAGTTGAGGCAGCAATTAAGAGCCTACCACACAAAAAAAGCCCAGGTCCAGATGGGTTCACAGCCGAATTCTACCAGACACACAAAGAGGATCTGGTACCATTCCTTCTGAAACTATTCCAAATAATCCAAAAAGAGGGAACCCTTCCCAAATCATTTTATGAGACCAACATCATCCTGATACCAAAACCTGGCAGAGACTCAACAAGAAAAGAAAACTTCAGGCCAATATCCATGATGAACATAGATGCAAAAATCTTCAATAAAATACTGGCAAACCGATTGCAACAGCACATTAAAAAACTTATCCATCATGATCAAGTAGGATTTATCCCGGGGATGCAAGGCTGGTTCAACATACGCAAGTCTATAAATGTAATTCACCACATAAACAGAAGCAAAAACAAAAACCACATGATTATCTCAATTGATGCAGAGAAGGCATTTGACAAAATTCAACAGCCCTTTATGCTAAAAACCCTCAATAAACTTGGTATTGATGGAACATATCTCAAAGTAATAAAAGCTATTTATGACAAACCAACAGCCAATATCATACTTAATGGGCAAAAACTGGAAGCATTCCCTTTGAAATCTGGCACTAGACAAGGATGCCCTCTCTCACCACTTCTATTCAACATAGTACTGGAAGTTCTAGCCAGAGCAATCGGGCAAGAAAAAGAAATAAAGGGTATTCAAATAGGAAAGGTGGAAGCCAAATTGTCTCTATTTGCAGACGACATGATAGTATACCTAGAAGACCCCATCACCTCAGCCCAAAAGCTCCTGCAACTGATAAGCAACTTCAGCAAAGTCTCAGGATATAAAATCAATGTGCAAAAATCACAAGCATTCCTATACACCAATAACAGACTTAAAGAGAACCAAATCAAGAACGAACTGCCATTCACAATTGCTACAAAGAAAATAAAATACCTAGGAATACAACTCACTAGGAATGTAAGGGACCTCTTTAAGGAAAACTACAAACAACTGCTCAATGAAATAAGAGAGGACACAAACAGATGGAGAAACATTCCATGTTCGTGGTTAGGAAGAATCAATATCGTGAAAATGGCTATACTGCCCAAAGTAATTTACACAATCAATGCTATCCCCATCAAACTACCATTGAATTTCTTCACAGAACTGGAAAAAACCACCATGAATTTCATATGGAACCAAAAAAGAGCCCGCATAGCCAAGTCAATTCTAAGCAAAAAGAACACAGCGGGAGGCATCACACTACCAGACTTCAAACTATACTACAAGGCTACAGTAATCAAAACAGCATGGTACTGGTACCAAAACAGAGATATAGACCAATGGAACAGAACAGACGCATCGGAGGCAACACAACACATCTACAACCATATTATCTTTGATAAACCAGACAAAAACAGGCAATGGGGAAAGGATTCCCTATTTAATAAATGGTGTTGGGAAAACTGGCTAGCCATGTGCAGAAAGCAGAAATTGGACCCCTTCCTGACACCTTACACTAAAATTAACTCCAGATGGATTAAAGACTTAAACGTAAGACCCGACACCATAAAAACCCTAGAGGAAAATCTAGGCAAAACCATTCAGGACATAGGAGTAGGCAAGGACTTCATGAACAAAACTCCCAAAGCATTGGCAACAAAAGCCAAAATAGACAAATGGGACCTAATCAAACTCCACAGCTTCTGCACAGCAAAACAAACAGTCACTAGAGTGAATCGGCAACCATCAGAATGGGAAAAAATCTTTGCAGTTTACGCATCTGACAAAGGGCTGATATCCAGAATTTACAAAGAACTCAAACAGATTTACAGGAAAAAAACAAACAAGCCCATTCAAAAATGGGCAAAGGATATGAACAGAAACTTTACGAAGGCAGACATACATGAGGCCAGCAAACATATGAAAAAGTGCTCATCGTCATTGGTCATTAGAGAGATGCAAATCAAAACCACATTGAGATACCATCTCACACCAGTTAGAATGGCGATCATTAAAAAATCTGGAGACAGCAGATGCTGGAGAGGATGTGGAGAAATAGGAACACTCTTACACTGTTGGTGGGAGTGTAGATTAGTTCAACCATTGTGGAAGACAGTGTGGCGATTTCTCAGGGACCTAGAAATAGAAATTCCATTTGACCCAGCAATCCCATTACTGGGTATCTATCCAAAGGATTATAAATCGTTCTACTATAAGGACACATGCACACGAATGTTCATTGCAGCACTGTTTACAATAGCAAAGACCTGGAACCAACCCAAATGCCCAACGATGATAGACTGGACTGGGAAAATGTGGCACATATACACCATGGAATATTATGCAGCAATCAAAAATGATGAGTTTGTGT
Source organism: Saguinus oedipus (assembly GCA_031835075.1). Classification (NCBI taxonomy): domain Eukaryota; kingdom Metazoa; phylum Chordata; class Mammalia; order Primates; family Cebidae; genus Saguinus; species Saguinus oedipus. The sequence goes on from JASSZA010000200.1 coordinate 2,892,856, forward strand.
CCTTTGTAGGGACATGGATGAATCTGGAGAACATCATTCTCAGCAAGCTGACACAAGAACAGAAAAAGAAATACCGCATATACTCACTCATAGGTGGGTGAGAAAAATGAGAACACGTGGACACAGAGAGGCGGTCTACTATACACTGGGGACTGTTGGGGGGAATGGGGGAGGGACAGCAGGGGGGGGCTGGGGGGGATAGCCTGGGGATGAATGCCAAGTGTGGGTGAAGGGGAGGAAAGCAGCAAAGCACAGTGCCATGTGTGTACCTATGCAACTATCTTGCTTGTTCTGCACATGTACCCCCAAACCTATAATGCAATAAAAATTAAAAAAAAAAAAAAAAAAAAAAAAATAAAGGTAACATTTTAAATTTAAAAAAAAAAAAAAAAACAAAAAAAAACTGGAAGCATTCCCTTTGAAATCTGGCACTAGACAAGGATGACCTCTCTCACCACTTCTATTCAACATAGTACTGGAAGTTCTAGCCAGAGCAATCAGGCAAGAAAAAGAAATAAAGGGTATTCAAATAGGAAAGGTGGAAGCCAAATTGTCTCTATTTGCAGACGACATGATAGTATACCTAGAAGACCCCATCACCTCAGCCCAAAAGCTCCTGCAACTGATAAGCAACTTCAGCAAAGTCTCAGGATATAAAATCAATGTGCAAAAATCACAAGCATTCCTATACACCAATAACAGACTTAAAGAGAACCAAATCAAGAATGAACTGCCATTCACAATTGCTACAAAGAAAATAAAATACCTAGGAATACAACTCACTAGGAATCTAAGGGACCTCTTTAAGGAAAACTACAAACAACTGCTCAAGGAAATAAGAGAGGACACAAACAGATGGAGAAACATTCCATGTTCGTGGTTAGGAAGAATCAATATCGTGAAAATGGCTATACTGCCCAAAGTAATTTACACAATCAATGCTATCCCCATCAAACTACCATTGAATTTCTTCACAGAACTGGAAAAAACCACCATGAATTTCATATGGAACCAAAAAAGAGCCCGCATAGCCAAGTCAATTCTAAGCAAAAAGAACACAGCGGGAGGCATCACGCTACCAGACTTCAAACTATACTACAAGGCTACAGTAATCAAAACAGCATGGTACTGGTACCAAAACAGAGATATAGACCAATGGAACAGAACAGAGGCATCGGAGGCAACACAACACATCTACAACCATATTATCTTTGATAAACCAGACAAAAACAGGCAATGGGGAAAGGATTCCCTATTTAATAAATGGTGTTGGGAAAACTGGCTAGCCATGTGCAGAAAGCAGAAATTGGACCCCTTCCTGACACCTTACACTAAAATTAACTCCAGATGGATTAAAGACTTAAACGTAAGACCCGACACCATAAAAACCCTAGAAGAAAATCTAGGCAAAACCATTCAGGACATAGGAGTAGGCAAGGACTTCATGAACAAAACTCCCAAAGCATTGGCAACAAAAGCCAAAATAGACAAATGGGACCTAATCAAACTCCACAGCTTCTGCACAGCAAAACAAACAGTCACTAGAGTGAATCGGCAACCATCAGAATGGGAAAAAATCTTTGCAGTTTACGCATCCGACAAAGGGCTGATATCCAGAATTTACAAAGAACTCAAACAGATTTACAGGAAAAAAACAAACAAGCCCATTCAAAAATGGGCAAAGGATATGAACAGAAACTTTACGAAAGCAGACATACATGAGGCCAGCAAACATATGAAAAAGTGCTCATCGTCATTGGTCATTAGAGAGATGCAAATCAAAACCACATTGAGATACCATCTCACACCAGTTAGAATGGCGATCATTAAAAAATCTGGAGACAGCAGATGCTGGAGAGGATGTGGAGAAATAGGAACACTCTTACACTGTTGGTGGGAGTGTAAATTAGTTCAACCATTGTGGAAGACAGTGTGGCGATTCCTCAGGGACCTAGAAATAGAAATTCCATTTGACCCAGCAATCCCATTACTGGGTATCTATCCAAAGGATTATAAATCGTTCTACTATAAGGACACATGCACACGAATGTTCATTGCAGCACTGTTTACAATAGCAAAGACCTGGAACCAACCCAAATGCCCAACGATGATAGACTGGACTGGGAAAATGTGGCACATATACACCATGGAATATTATGCAGCAATCAAAAATGATGAGTTTGTGTCCTTTGTAGGGACATGGATGAATCTGGAGAACATCATTCTCAGCAAACTGACACAAGAACAGAAAAAGAAATACCGCATATACTCGCTCATAGGTGGGTGAGAAAAATGAGAACATGTGGACACAGAGAGGCGGTCTACTATACACTGGGGACTGTTGGGGGGAATGGGGGAGGGACAGCAGGGGGGGGCTGGGGGGGATAGCCTGGGGATGAATACCAAGTGTGGGTGAAGGGGAGGAAAGCAGCAAAGCACACTGCCATGTGTGTACCTATGCAACTATCTTGCTCGTTCTGCACATGTACCCCCAAACCTATAATGCAATAAAAAAAAAAAAAAAAAAAAAAGAACAGAAAAAGAAATACTGCATATACTCACTCATAGGTGGGTGAGAAAAATGAGAACACATGGACACAGAGAGGCGGTCTACTATACACTGGGGACTGTTGGGGGAAATGGGGAAGGGACAGCGGGGGGGTCTGGGGGGGAAAGCCTGGGGATGAATACCAAGTGTGGGTGAAGGGGAGGAAGGCAGCAGAACACACTGCCATGTGTGTACCTATGCAACTATCTTGCATGTTCTGCACATGTACCCCAAAACCTATAATGCAATAAAAATTATAAAAAAAAAAAAAAAAAAAAAAAAAAAAAAAAAAAAAATAGTTGCATAGGTACACACATGGCAGTGTGCTTTGCTGCTTTTCTCCCCTTCACCCACACTTGGTATTCATCCCCAGGCTATCCCCCCCAGCCTCCCCCCGCTGTCCCTCCCCCATTCCCCCCAACAGTCCCCAGTGTATAGTAGACCGCCTTTCTGTGTCCACGTGTTCTCATTTTTCTCACCCACCTATGAGTGAGTATATGCGGTATTTCTTTTTCTGTTCTTGTGTCAGTTTGCTGAGAATGATGTTCTCCAGATTCATCCATGTCCCTACAAACGACACAAACTCATCATTTTTGATTGCTGCATAATATTCCATGGTGTATATGTGCCACATTTTCCCAGTCCAGTCCATCATCGTTGGGCATTTGGGTTGGTTCCAGGTCTTTGCTATTGTAAACAGTGCTGCAATGAACATTCGTGTGCATGTGTCCTTATAGTAGAACGATTTATAGTCCTTTGGATAGATACCCAGTAATGGGATTGCTGGGTCAAATGGAATTTCTATTTCTAGGTCCCTGAGGAATCGCCACACTGTCTTCCACAATGGTTGAACTAATTTACACTCCCACCAACAGTGTAAGAGTGTTCCCATTTCTCCACATCCTCTCCAGCATCTGCTGTCTCCAGATTTTTTAATGATCGCCATTCTAACTGGTGTGAGATGGTATCTCAATGTGGTTTTGATTTGCATCTCTCTAATGACCAATGATGATGAGCACTTTTTCATATGTTTGCTGGCCTCATGTATGTCTGCTTTCGTAAAGTTTCTGTTCATATCCTTTGCCCATTTTTGAATGGGCTTGTTTGTTTTTTCCTGTAAATCTGTTTGAGTTCTTTGTAAATTCTGGATATCAGCCCTTTGTCAGATGCGTAAACTGCAAAGATTTTTTCCCATTCTGATGGTTGCCGATTCACTCTAGTGACTGTTTGTTTTGCTGTGCAGAAGCTGTGGAGTTTGATTAGGTCCCATTTGTCTATTTTGGCTTTTGTTGCCAATGCTTTTGGTGTTTTGTTCATGAAATCCTTGCCTACTCCTATGTCCTGAATGGTTTTGCCTAGATTTTCTTCTAGGGTTTTTATGGTGTCAGGTCTTACGTTTAAGTCTTTAATCCATCTGGAGTTAATTTTAGTGAAAGGTGTCAGGAAGGGGTCCAGTTTCTGCTTTCTGCACATGGCTAGCCAGTTTTCCCAACACCATTTATTAAATAGGGAATCCTTTCCCCATTGCCTGTTTTTGTCTGGTTTATCAAAGATAATATGGTTGTAGATGTGTTGTGTTGCCTCCGATGCCTCTGTTCTGTTCCATTGGTCTATATCTCTGTTTTGGTACCAGTACCATGCTGTTTTGATTACTGTAGCCTTGTAGTATAGTTTGAAGTCTGGTAGCGTGATGCCTCCTGCTGTGTTCTTTTTGCTTAGAATTGACTTGGCTATGCGGGCTCTTTTTTGGTTCCATATGAAATTCATGGTGGTTTTTTCCAGTTCTGTGAAGAAATTCAATGGTAGTTTGATGGGGATAGCATTGATTGTGTAAATTACTTTGGGCAGTATAGCCATTTTCACGATATTGATTCTTCCTAACCACGAACATGGAATGTTTCTCCATCTGTTTGTGTCCTCTCTTATTTCGTTGAGCAGTTGTTTGTAGTTTTCCTTAAAGAGGTCCCTTACATTCCTAGTGAGTTGTATTCCTAGGTATTTTATTTTCTTTGTAGCAATTGTGAATGGCAGTTCGTTCTTGATTTGGTTCTCTTTAAGTCTGTTATTGGTGTATAGGAATGCTTGTGATTTTTGCACATTGATTTTATATCCTGAGACTTTGCTGAAGTTGCTTATCAGTTGCAGTAGCTTTTGGGCTGAGGTGATGGGGTCTTCTAGGTATACTATCATGTCGTCTGCAAATAGAGACAATTTGGCTTCCATCTTTCCTATTTGAATACCCTTTATTTCTTTTTCTTGCCTGATTGCTCTGGCTAGAACTTCCAGTACTATATTGAATAGAAGTGGTGAGAGAGGGCATCCTTGTCTAGTGCCGGATTTCAAAGGGAATGCTTCCAGTTTTTGCCCATTAAGTATGATATTGGCTGTTGGTTTGTCATAAATAGATTTTATTACTTTGAGATATGTTCCATCAATACCAAGTTTATTGAGGGTTTTTAGCATAAAGGGCTGTTGAATTTTGTCAAATGCCTTCTCTGCATCAATTGAGATAATCATGTGGTTTTTGTTTTTGCTTCTGTTTATGTGATGAATTACATTTATAGACTTGCGTATGTTGAACCAGCCTTGCATCCCCGGGATGAATCCTACTTGATCATGATGGATAAGTTTTTTAATGTGCTGTTGCAATCGGTTTGCCAGTATTTTATTGAAGATTTTTGTATCTATGTTCATCATGGATATTGGCCTGAAGTTTTCTTTTCTTGATGAGTCTCTGCCAGGTTTTGGTATCAGGATGATGTTGGTCTCATAAAATGATTTGGGAAGGGTTCCCTCTTTTTGGATTATTTGGAATAGTTTCAGAAGGAATGGTACCAGATCCTCTTTGTGTGTCTGGTAGAATTCGGCTGTGAACCCATCTGGAACTGGGCTTTTTTTGTGTGGTAGGCTCTTAATTGCTGCCTCAACTTCAGACCTTGTTATTGGTCTATTCATAGTTTCGGCTTCCTCCTGGTTTAGGCTTGGGAGGACACAGGCGTCCAGGAATTTATCCATTTCTTCCTGATTTACTGGTTTATGTGCATAGAGTTGTTTGTAGTATTCTCTGATGATGGTTTGAATTTCTGTGGAATCTGTGGTGATTTCCCCTTTATCGTTTTTTATTGCATCTATTTGGTTGTTCTCTCTCTTCTTTTTTATCAGTCTGGCTAGTGGTCTGTCTATTTTGTTGATCTTTTCGAAAAACCAGCTCTTAGATTTATTGATTTTTTGAAGGGTTTTTCTTGTCTCTATCTCCTTCAGTTCTGCTCTGATCTTAGTTATTTCTTGTCTTCGGCTAGGTTTTGAGCTTTTTTGATCTTGCTCCTCTAGCTCTTTCAATTTTGACGATAGGATGTCAATTTTGGATCTCTCCACTCTTCTCATGTGGGCACTTATTGCTATATATTTTCCTCTACAGACTGCTTTAAATGTGTCCCAGAGATTCTGGTACGTTGTGTCTTCATTCTCGTTGGTTTCAAAGAACTTCTTTATTTCTGCCTTCATTTCATTGTTTATCCAATCAACATTCAAGAGCCAATTGTTCAGTTTCCATGAAGCTGTGCTGTTCTGAGTTATTTTCTGAATTCTGAGTTCCAACTTGATTGCACTATGGTCTGAGAGACTGTTTGTTATGATTTCAGTTGTTTTGCATTTGCTGAGGAGTGCTTTACTTCCAATTATGTGGTCAATTTTGGAGTAGGTGTGATGTGGTGCTGAGAAGAATGTATATTCTGTGGATTTGGGGTGGAGAGTTCTGTAAATGTCTATCAGGTTTGCTTGTTCCAAGTCTGAGTTCAAGTCCTGGATATCCTTGTTAATTTTCTGTCTGGTTGATCTGTCTGCTATGGACAGTGGAGTGTTAAAGTCTCCCACTATTATTGTGTGGGAGTCTAAGTCCCTTTGTAAGTCATTAATAACTTGCCTTATATATCTGGGTGCTCCTACATTGGGTCCATATATATTTAGAATCGTTTTCTCTTCTTGTTGTATCAATCCTTTTACCATTATGTAATGACCTTCTTTGTCCCTTTTGATCTTTGTTATTTTAAAGTCTATTTTATCAGAGATGAGAATTGCAACTCCTGCTTTTTTTTTGCTCTCCATTTGCTTGGTAAATCTTCCTCCATCTCTTTATTTTGAGCCTTTGTGTATCTTTGCATGTGAGGTGGGTTTCCTGGATACAGCACACCGATGGGTTTTGGTTTTTTATCCAATTTGCCAGTCTGTGTCTTTTGATTGGTGCATTTAGCCCATTTACATTCAGGGTTAATATTGTTATGTGTGAATTTGATACTGCCATTTTGATGCTAGCTGGTTGTTTTTCCCGTTGGTTCATGTACATTCTTCATTTTGTTGATGGTCTTTAGCATTTGGTATGCTTTTAGGATGGCTGGAACTGGTTGTTTCTTTCTATGTGTAGTGCCTCTTTCAGGAGCTCTTGTAAAGCAGGCCTAGTGGTGACAAAATCTCTGAGTACTTGCTTGTTCATGAAGGATTTTATTTTTCCTTCACTTATGAAGCTCAGTTTCGCTGGATGTGAAATTCTGGGTTGAAAGCTCTTTTCTTTAAGGATGTTGAATATTGGCCCCCACTCTCTTCTGGCTTGTAGAGTCTCTGCCGAGAGATCTGCTGTGAGTCTGATGGGCTTCCCTTTGTGGGTGACCTGACCTTTCTCTCTGGCTGCCCTTAGTATTTTCTCCTTCATTTGAACCCTGGTGAATCTGACGATTATGTGCCTTGGGGTTGCTCTTCTTGCAGAGTATCTTTGTGGTGTTCTCTGTATTTCCTGGAGTTGAGTATTGACCTGTCTTGCTAGGTTGGGTAAATTTTCCTGGATAATATCCTGAAGAGTGTTTTCCAGCTTGGATTCATTCTCTTCGTCACATTCTGGTACACCTATCAAACGTAGGTTGGGTCTCTTCACATAGTCCCACATTTCTTGCAGATTTTGTTCATTCCTTTTTGTGCTTTTTTCTTTAATCTTGGTTTCTCGTTTTATTTCATTGAGTTGATCTTCAACTTCTGATATTCTTTCTTCTGCTTGGTCAATTCGGCTGTTGAAACTTGTGCATGCTTCGCGAAGTTCTCGTGTTGTGTTTTTCAGCTCCTTCAATTCATTCATATTCCTCTCTAAGTTGTCAATTCTCATTATCAATTCCTCGAATCTTTTTTCAAATCTTTTTTCAAGGTTCTTAGTTTCTTTGCACTGGTTTAGAACGTGTTCCTTTAGCTCACTGAAGTTTCTCATTATCCACTTTCTGAAGTCTGATTCCGTCATTTCGTCACATTCATTCTCCGTCCAGCTTTGTTCCCTTGCTGGTGAGGAGTTTTGGTCCTTTTTTGGAGGTGAGGTGTTTTGGTTTCTGGTGCTTTCCTCCTTTTTGCGCTGGTTTCTTCCCATCTTTATGGATTTATCCGCCTGTCGTCTTAGTAGTGGCTGATTTTTCAATTGGGTCTCTGTGTGGACACTGAGATTGTTGATGATGAAGTATTTCTGTTACTTAGTTTTCCCTCTAATGATCTATCCTCTCTGCTGTATGAGTGCTGAGGTCCACTCCAGGCCCTGCTTGTCTGGGGTATACCTGCAGCAGCTGCAGAACAGTGAGGGATGATATCAGTTTCTTTTTCTGCTGCCCTTGTTCCAGAATGATGCCAGCCAAATGTCAGTCTGATTAGTCCTTTTCTGGGGTGACTCCTTGGATAAACAGGGGTCAGGGAGCTGCTTGAGGAGACAGTCTGTGCTTTATAGGAGCTCCAGTGCTGAGCTCTGAGCTCTGTTGTTCATTCAGGGTTGTTGGGAGGTTATGTCTGCTGCAATAGAACTCATAAAACACCACTCTTTTTTTTTTTTTCACCCTTATATGCTCTGTCTCAGGGAGTTGGGGCTTTCTTTATGAGTATCTGTTGCACTGTCCTGCCCCACTAGGTGGCAGTCTATTCACTATTTGCCTGCCGGGGCTCTCACCTGCTAATGCGGGTCCGCCCTGTTGCGGCCTGGTGGACTCTCTCTGTTATGGCTGGTTGCCTCGGCAACGGCAGGCTGCGTCAGTCCTGGGCGGTACTTAAGTGGGGGTGCACTTCGTCAGGAATGGTGGACGCCCCTCCCTGACCGGGCTGCACTGTCCTAAATGCCGGCAACAAAACTCTCAGCCCCAAGCGCCTCCTGTCGCCGCCCTGCTTGTCCCCGTAAGCGTGGGACCCGCCGAGCCCGATCACCCAGCTCCCTGCCTCAGAGTCCGTCCTCTCTCTCTCTCTCTTCCTCTCCCCAAGCTGAAAGGTCGACTCTCTCACTGGCGCCCCAGGAGCCTGCCGATAGGGCACTGGGATCCGTGCGATCTCCCGTGCCGCTGCCCACTACCTCGGCTCAGATCACGCTTCCCAGGAAACTCCTGGTCTGGCTCATTGTCCAAGTCCCGTTCAATCAGATGGACATGCCAATCTGCCCTTCCAAATCTCAGATTGCCGGTTTAACAGGGCACCCAGACCAGTGAGTTCCGCGCCGGGTCACGCTGCGGCGCCGGCCGAAGAGGCGGTGGGAGCCGGTTGCGTTAGCCGGCTGCTAGCGTCCCGTGTCTCTCCCACACCTGGGACTTTCAACGCTCTGTGGGCATAAAAGGAACATCCGAGAATGCGGCTAGGACTCACCCTCTGTGCCTTCACCGAGAGCTGCAATCCTGAGTCACCTCTATGACGCCATCTTGCCTCCTCCCCCCGAGCATTTTTTATATGTCCACTCGTTTTGTGCCTCACTGAGTGATATACACCTGAAGAATTCTCAGGATTCTATTTGATACTACCACTCATTTAGAACCTTATTGAATAATTCACAATGGAGCAATAGTCACGTGTCTATTTTATATGGTCTATCATTCAAAGTTTCAGTGAATAGTAAACTTCTATGGAGTAATCAGGACGCTGTTTAATATAGCCACGAATTAAGTGCCTTGCTGAATGATACGCACCTGTGTGATAGTCAGTAGTCTATTTCATATGAACTCTAATTTTGTGTATCGCTGAGTAATACACACCTTGGGCAGGGTCAGGAGTCTATTTGGTATGGACACTCAAACAGAGGCTGTTTGATTAATGCACACATGGATAATAATGAGGAGTCTATGTCATATGTCTACTCATTCAGACAAACTGTGAATAATGCACATGTGAAGTAAATAGAAGTCTGTTTCATATGGCCCCACTTTCATAGCCTCACTGAATATTACACACTTGTGATATAGTATGGAGTCTATTTTCTATGGTCACTCATTCAGAGAATCACTAAATAATGCACATCTGCGGAATAGTCAGAAGTCTCTTTCCTATGGCCACTCGTTAAGAGCCTCACTAAGTGTACACACCTGGAGAAATAGTCAGAATTTACCTTTATTTTCTCATTCAGAGTCTCACTAAATAATGCACACCTTTGAAATAGACAGGAGACTTTTTCATGTGGACTCTGATTCGGAGTGTCACTGAATAATGTGGTGTAGTCAGGGGTCAATTTCTTGTAGACACATATTCAGAGCTTCAGTGAATAAGACAAACACTTGATATAGTAAGGAATCTAACTGATATGGAAACACATTCTGAGCCTCACTGAATAATACACACCTGGAAAATAATTTGGAGTCTATTTTTGATGGACATATATTCAGAGCCTCAGCAAATGATGCACACCTGTGGAATAGCCAGGAGTCTGTTTTATTAGGACACCTATTTATTGCCTCAGTGGATAACATGCACGTGTGGGTTAGTCAGGATTCCATTTTATAGGGCCACTGACTCGTAAACTCAGTGAAAAATGCAAAAATGTAAAATACTTAGCAGTCTATATCATATAGGCACTCATTCAGAAATTCACTGAATAATACAAATATTTGAGATAGACAGCATCCTGTTTCATATGGTTAAACAAAAAGAGCCTCACTGAGTAAAGCACAACAGGGAAGTGTTAGGAGTCTGCTTTCTATAGCCTTTAATTTACAGAATCAGGAAATAATGCACACGTGTGGAACAGACACTAGTCTATTTTATATGGCCACAAAATCAAAGCCTTTTCAAATACTGCACATGTGGGGAATAATCACTTGTCTGTTTCATATGGTGTTTCGTTTGGTGAATCAAAAACTTATGCACACCTCTGGAGTAAAATGTGTTCTATTTCAGAAGGCCACTCTTTCAGTGTTTTAGTGAATAATATGTATATCTGAAAAGTTGGGAATCTCTTTCACATGGCCACTCGTTCATGGCCTGTGTTAAGAATACTCCCATAAAAAATACTCAGGTGTCTACTTTAATTGGCTACATATTCAGAGACTCGGTAGGTAATGAACACCTGGGCAATACACCTGAGTCTGTTTTTTGTGCCCACTTAGAGTCTCAGTCAGTAATACACACCTGGGGAAGAGTTAAGAGTCTGCTTCATGTAGCCACTCATTTAGAGCCTCAGTGAATAATGCACACCAGGGTAATAGTCAAGCCTTTTTTATATGGACACTCATTTTGTGCCTCACTGAGCGAAATACACCTGAAGAATTCTCAGGATTCTATTTGATAATTCCACACATTTAGCACCTTATTGAATAATTCACAATGGAGCAATAGTCAGGTGTCTATTTTATATGGTTTATCACTCAAAGTTTCAGTGAATAATAAACTTCTATGGAGTAATCAGGACGCTGTTCAAGATAGCCATGAATTCAGTGCCTTCCTAAATGATACACACCTGGGTAATAGCCTGGCGTCTATTTCATATAAACTGTAATTTTCTGTATCGTTGAGTAATACACACCGTGGGCAGTGTCAGGAGTATATTTGGTATGGACAATCTAACAGAATCTGTTCGATTAATGCACACATGTATAATAATGAGGAGTCTATGTCATACGGCTACTCATTCAGACAAAGGGTGAATAATGCACATGTAAAGTAATTAGCAGTCTGATTTTTATGGACCCTCTTTCACAGCCTCACCGAATATTACACACTTGTGATACAGTCTGGAGTTTATTTTTATGGCCACCCATTCAAAGAATCACTAAATAATTCACACCTGTGGAATAGTCAGGAGATGCTTTTTTACAGCCACTCGTTAAGACCCTCACTAAGTGTACACACGTGTGGAAATAGTCAGGACTTACCTTTATCCCCTAATTCAGAGTCTCACTAAATAATGCACACCTGTGGAATAGTCAGGAGACTTTTTCATGTGGCCTCTAATTCGGAGTGTCACTGAATAATGTGCTGTAGTCAGGAGTCTATTTCATGTAGACACATATTCAGAGCCACAGTGAATAAAACAGGCCCTTTTTGTTGTAAGTAATCTAATTAATATGGTGACATCTTCTGAGCTTCACTGAATAATACACACCTGGGGAATAATTTGGAGTCTATTATCGATGGACATTCATTGAGATCCTCGGTATATAATGTACACCTGTGGAGTAGCCAGGAGTCTCTTTTATTAGGACACTCATTCATAGCCTCAGTGAATAATATGCACGTGTGGATTAGTCCGGATTCCAATTTATATGGCCACTGACTCATAACCTCAGTGTACAATGCACAAATGTAAAGTACTCAGCAGTCTATTTCGTATAGACACTCATTCAGAGATTCACTAAATAAAACAAATATTAAATATGGCAGCATCCTGTTTCATATTGTCACACAAAAAAGAGACTCACTGAGTAAGGGACATTTACAGAGATGTTAGGAGTCTACTTTATATAGCCTCTCATTTACAGCCTCAGGGAATAATGCACAGGTGCGGAATAGACACTAGACTATTTTATATGGCCACAAAATATAAGCCTGAGTGAGTAATACACAACTTTGGGATAGTCACTCGTCTATTTTACATGCCCAAATATTTAGAGTCAGAGTCAATAATACACACCTGTGGACAAGTCAGAAAACAATTTCATATGGCCAAAGTTTCAGAGCCTCAGTGAATAGTACATACCTGGGGAATACTCAGGACGCTATTACATTTGGCAAGAGTTACAGAAATTTCTTGAATAAGAAACACTTCTATTGTAGTCAGAATTCTATTTCCTATAGCCACATATTCAGAGCCTAACTGAATAACATACACCTTGGGAAAAGATAAAATTCTATTTCGTACAGCCACTCATTTAGAGCCGAAGGTAAAAACGCACGACTGAGGAGCATTCAGGAGGCTCCATTTTATGGCCACTCATTCATAGCTTAACAGAATTATACAAACCTATGAAAACGTCAGGAGTGTATTTCAAATGGCCAATTATTTAGATCCTCAGTGAAAAATTATATATATCTGGAAAATACTCAGGATTATATTATATATAGCCACTTTCTCAGATACTCACTGAATAATGCACAGCTAAGGAATAGTTGGAGACTATTTGATATGACCCTACTCACAGCCCCTCAGTGAACAATGCAGAACTGAAAAATAGTCAAAAGGATAGAGTCAAGGGTTTATGTTATGTGGTCACTCGTTCAGAATCTCACTGAATAATACACACCTTGGGAATAGTCAGTGTCCTAGTCATATGGACACTCAATCACAGCATTACCGAATAATGCACAATGCGGCAATACTAAGGAGTCTATTTCATATGGCCTGTCATTCGGAGCTTCAGTGCATAATAAACAGCTGTGGAGTAGTCAGAATCCTATTTCAGGTAGACCCAAATTAAGCAGTTCCGTGAATGATGCACACATGTGTCAGAGTCAGGAGACTATTTGACATAGACACTCATACAGAACCTTTTCGAATACTGCATATTTGGGGAATAATCACTAGTCTCTTTTATATGGTAATTAGTTTGGAGAAACAAAAAATAACGCACACCTGTTGAGTAAAATGGGTTCTATTTCATAAGGGCACTCTTTCAGTGTTTTAGTGAATAATATGTATATCTGATAAGTCAGGAATCTCTTTCACATGGCCACTCGTTCCGGGCCTCTGTGAAGAATACTCCCCTCAAAAATAGTCAAGGGTCTACTTCAAATGGCTACACATTCAAAGTCTCTGTACTTAATGAACACCTGGGCAATACACCTGAGTCTCTTTCTTATGCCAACTTAGTCAGAGACTCATTCAATTATACACAACAAAAAAATATTTAAGAGTCTACGTCATGTAGACACTCATTTAGAATCACAGTGAGTAATGCACACCAGGGTAATAGTCGAGCATTTTTTATATGGCCACTCATTTTGTGCCTCACTGAGTGATATACACCTGAAGAATTTTCAGGATTCTATTTGATACTACCACTCATTTAGAACCTTATTGAATAATTCACAATGGAGCAATAGTCAGGTGTCTATTTTATGTGGTCTATTATTCAATGTTTCAGTGAATAGTAAAGTCCTATGGAGTAATCAGGACGCTGTTTGACATAGCTACGAATTAAGTGCCTTGCTGAATGATACGCACCTGTATGATAGTCAGGAATCTATTTTATATGAACTCTAATTTTGTGTATCGCTGAGTAATACACACCTGGGGCAGTGACAGGAGTCTATTTGGTATGGACACTCAAAGAGAGCCTGTTTGATTAATGCACACATGGATAATAATGAGGAGTCTATGTCATATGGCTACTCATTCAGACAAACTGTGAATAATGCACATGTGGAGTAAATAGAAGTCCATTTCATATGGCCCCTCTTTCACAGCCTCACTGAATATTACACACTTGTGATATAGTTTGTAGTCTATTTTTTATGGCCACAAATTCAGAGAATCACTAAATAATGCACACCTGCGGAGTAGGCAGAAGACTCTTTCCTATGGCCACTCGTTAATAGCCTCACTAAGTTTACACACCTGGAGAAATAGTCAGGATTTACCTTTATCCCATCATTCAGAGTCTCACCTAATAATGCACACCTGTGTAATAGTCAGGAGACTTTTTCATGTGGCCTCTAATTCGGAGTGTCACTTAATAATGTGGTGTAGTCAGGAGTCTATTTCATGTAGACACATATTCAGAGCTTCAGTGAATAAGACAGACCCTTGATATAGTAAGGAATCTAATTGATATGGCCACATCTTCTGAGCCTCACTGAATAACACACACCTGGGGAATAATTTCGTGTCTATTTTCGATGGACATATATTCAGATTCTCGGAAAATGATGCACACCTGTGGAGTAGCCAGGAGTCTATTTTATTAGGACACTCATTCATAGCCTTAGTGAATATCATGCACGTGTGTATTAGTCAGGATTCCATTTTATATGGCCACTGACTCGTAACCTCAGTGAAAAATGCAAAAATGTAAAATACTTAGCAGTCTATATCATATAGGCACTCATTCAGTGATTCACTGAATAATACAAGTATTTGAGATAGACAGCCTCCTGTTTCATATTGTCATACAAAAAGAGCCTCACTTAGTGACACACGCCTGGAGAAGTGTTAGGAGGGTACTTTACATAGCCACTCATTTACAGCCTACGGGAATAATGCACACGTTTGGAATAGACACTAGTCTATTTTATATGGCCACAAAGCCAAAGCCTGTGTCAGTAATACACAGCTTTGGAATAGTCACTAGTCTTTTTCATATGCCCAAATATTTAGAGTCAGTGTCAATAATACATGCCTGTAGAATAGTCAGGAAACAATTTCATATGGCCAAAGTTTCAGAGACTTAATGAATAATAAATACATGAGGAATAATCTGGACGCTGTTACATGGGGCATTTTTAAGACGTTCATTGAGTAAAGATCACCTGTATTGTAGTCAGAATTCTATTTCATATAGCCACATACTCAGAGCCTAACTGAATAACAGACGCCTTGGGAAATTCAGAATTCTATTTCGTATAGCCAGTCATTTACAGCTGAATGTGAAATCTCACGCCTGTCTAGTATATAGAAGTCTCTATTTTAAGGCCACTCATTCAGAGCCTCACAGAATAATAGAGACATATGGAAATGTCAGGAGCGTACTTGACCTGGCCACTTATTCAGTTCCTCAGTGAAGAATCATATATATTTGAAAAATACTCAGGATTCTATTATATCTAGCCCCTTATTAAGAGACTCACTGAATAATGCACACCTGGATAATTTTCTGGAGTCTATTTGATATGACCGTTCACCCAGCGACTCAGTGGAAAATGCAGAGCTGAGAAATAGTCAAGAGGACAGAGTCAGGAGTCTATTTTATGTGGTCACTCGTTCAGAAACTGACTGAAGAATACACACAATCGGAATAGTCAGAGTCCAGGTCATATGGCCACTTAATCACAGCATTACTGAAGAATGCACAATGGGGCAATAGTAAGGAGCCTATTTTATTCGGCCTCTCATTCGGAGATTCAGTGCATAATAAACAGCTGTGGAGGAGTGAGGACCCTATTGACGGTAGCCCCAAATAAAACAGCTCCGTGAATGATACACACATTTGTGAGAGTCAGGAGACTATTTGATATGGACACTCATACAGAACCTCTTTGAATATTGCACATGTGGGGAATAATCACTAGTCTGTTTCATATGGTGGTTTGTTTGGAGAGTCAAAAAATAACGCACACCTGTGGAGTAAAATGCGGTCTATTTCATAAGGCCACTGTTTCAGTGTTTTAGTGAATAACATGTATATCTGGTAAGTCAGGAATCTCTTTCACATGGCCACTGGTTCTGGGCCTCTGTGAGTAATACTGACCTCAGAAAACGTCGAGGGTCTACTTCAAATGCCTACACATTCAGAGTCTGTGTAAGTAATGAACACCTGGGCAATACACCTGAGTCTCTTTTTTATGCCCACTTAGTTACAGTCTCATTCAATTATACACACCTGGGGAAGAGTTAAGGGTCCATTTTATGTAGCCACTCATTTAGATCCTCAGTGAATAATCCACACCAGGGTAATAGTCGAGCATTTTTTATATGTCCACCCATTCTGTGCCTCCCTGAATGATACACATCTGGGGAATTCCCAGTATTCTTTTTTATACTACCACTCATTTAGAACCTTATTGAATAATTCACAATGGATCAATAGTCTGTTGTCTATTTTGTATAGCCTCTCATTCAGAGTTTCAGTGAATAATGAAGTTCTATGGAGTAATCAGGACATGGCTTCAGATAGCCATGAATTAAGTGCCTTTCTGATTGATATACAACTGGGTTGTAGTCAGGAGTCTATTTCATATGAACTGTAATTCTGTGTAACGCTGAGTAATTCACAGAACCATTTCGAATATTACACACGTGAAGAATAATCACTAGTCTATTTCATATGGTCGTTCGTTTGGAGAGTCAAAAAATAACACTGAATAGGGGTGATACACACAGGAGAGTGGAGGGTACACATAGGAGACAGTGGGTACACAAAGGAGAGAAGAGGATACACAAAGCAGAGTTGGCTACACACAAGAGAGTAGGGAATACACAGAGGAGAAAGGAGGATACACACAAGAGAGAGGAGAATAAACAGAGGAGAATAAAATACACACAGGAGAAAGGGGCATACACACAGGAGCGGGTGATGCACACAGGAGAAAAAGGTTAAACACAGGAGAGAGGAAGATACACAGAACAGGGGAAACACACAGGAGAGAGAAGCATACACACAGGAGAGAAAAGGGATACACACAGCAGAGAGGAGGATACACACAGGAGAGAGGGGATACAAAGAGGAGAGTGGGTAATACACACAGGAGAGAGAATGTATACACACAAACAGGAGGGGGTTACCCATAGAAGAGAGGGAATACACACAGGAGAGAGGGGGAAACAAATTAAAGAGAGGGGAGATACCCACAGGAGAGAGGGGAAATACACACAAAAGAGAGGTTTGATATACACAGGAGAGAAAAATGATACACACAGGAGAGAGGAGAATACACACAGGAGAAAGGAAGATACACACTGGAGAGAGAAAGGTCCACACAGGAGACAGGGATACACACAGGAGTGAGAAGGATTCACACAGAAAAGAATAGGATACACAGGAGACAGGAGGATACACACAAAACAGGAAAAAATACACACGGTAGACATAAAGATACACACAAAAGAGAGAAGAATACAAAGAGGAGAGTGGTGATACAAACAGGAGAGATGAGGGTTCACACAGGAGAATAGAGGATATACACATGAGAGAGATGGATTCACACAGGAGAGAGGAGTATACACAAAGCAGAGAGGAGTATACACACAGCAGAGAGGAGAATACACACAAGAGAGAGGGCATACACACAGGAGTGAAAAAGATCCACACGGGAGAGAAGGAAATGCACACAGGATAAAGGTGGATACACACAGAAGTGGGGCATACACACAAAAGAGAGAAAATACACACAAGAGAGATGGGGGATACACACGGAGAGAGGTGATCCACACAGGATAGTTGAGGGTACACACAGGAGAGAGGGGGTACACACAGGAGAGAAGAGCATACACAAAGGAAAAAGGGATACATACAGGAGAGTAGGGAATAAACAGAAAAGAGAGGAGGATACACAAAGGAGAGAGGAGGATAAACACAGGAGAGGGAGATACACACAGGAGAGAGGGGCTTACACACAGAAGAGGGGGATATACACAAAAGAAAAAATGATAAACACAGGAAAGAGGAGGAAACACACAGGAGAGGAGGATACACAAGAGAGAAAAGTGTAGACACAAATGAAAAAAGAACACACAGCAGAGAGGAATATACACACAGGAGAGAGGAGATACACAAAGGAGAGAGGGGGATACGCACAGGATAGAGAAGCGATACACACAGGACGGAGGGTGTTACACACAGAAGAAAGGACGGATACGCACAGGAGAGAGAAAGGATACCCACAGAAAAGAGGAGGATGCACACAGGAAAGAGGAGGATGCACACAAAAGAAAGGAGAAGACAACAGAAGAAAGGAGGATACACGCAGAAGAGAGGAGGGTAAACACAGAATAGAGGGGTATACACACAGAAGAGAGGAGGATACAGGCAGAAGAGAGGAGGATAAACACACAAGAGAGAAAGATACACACACGCGAGAGGAGAATACACAAAGAAGAGAGAAGGATACACACAAGAGAGAGGGGGATACACACAAAGAAGAGGGAGACACTAACAAAGGGAGAGAAATAAACACAGGAAAATGGAGGATACACACAGGAAGGAGGAGGATACACACAGGAGAAAGTAGGATACCAAAGGAGAGGGGAATCACACAGGAGAGAGGGGGATACACACAGAAGTGAAAGATAAACACAGAAGAGGGGTTATACACACAGGATTGAGAAGGATACACACAGGAGAGGGGGATACACACAGGAAAGAGGGAATTATGCACAGGAGAGAGGAGGATACACACAGGAAAAGGGATGAATACATAAAAAAGAGAGGGGGATACTCATAGGTGAGTAAAGCATACACACAGGAGGGAGGGGAATACACACAAAGAAAAAAGAATAAATACAAAAGAGAGGAGGATACACACCAAAAAGAGAAGAATACAGATATAAGAGAGGAGGATACACGCAGAAGATTCAAGAATACACAAGAGAGAGGAGGATAAACACAGGATAGGAGAGGATACACGCAGGAGAGACGAGGATACACACAAGAGAGAGGGAAAATATACAGAGGAGAGAGGAGGATACACACAGGAGTGGCATGATACACACAGGAGAGAGGAGGGTACACACAGTAGAAAGCAGAATACACACAGGAGAGAGGATACACAAAGAAGAGGGGGATACACACAGGAGATAGGGGGATACACCGAGGAGAGAGAAGGATACACAAAGGCGAGTGGAGGATACACACAGGAGGTGGAATACACACAGAAAAGAGGACCATAAACACAGGAGAGGGGGATACACACAAGAGAAAAAAAATACACACAAAAGAGAGGAGGATACACACAGGACAGGGAGATACACACAGGAGAGTAGGGCGTACACACAGGAGAGAAGAGGATACACACAGCAGAGAGGACGATAAATACAGGAGAGAGGGGATACACACAAGAGAGAGGAAAATACAAACTGGAGAAAGAGAAGATACACACAGGAGATAGGGTGGATACACACAGGAGAGAGGGGTGATACAGGAGAGAAAAAAGATACACACAGAACAGAGGAGGATACACACAGGAGAAAGGAGGATACACACTAGTTTGAAAAAGATACACAAAGGAAAGGGGGATACACACAGGAGTGAAAAGCATACACACAGAAAAGAAGAAAATACACACAGGAGAGAGGAGAATACACACAAATGTTGGAAGGATACACACGGTAGACAGAAGAATAACACAGGAGAGAGAAGAATACACACAGGAGAGGGAGATACACACAAGAGAGAGGGGATCCACACAGGAGACAAGGAAATACACATAAGAGAAAGGGATATACACACAGGAGAGGGATATACACACAGGAGAGAAAAGAACACACGCAGAAGAAAAAAGGATACACGCAGGACAGAGAAGGATACCCGCAGAAGAGAGGGGGATACACACAGGAGAGAGAAAAATACACACAGAAGAGAAGGGGGATATACACAGGAGAAAGAAAAATACACAAAGAAGCGAGGGATACACACAGGTGAGAAAAGGATACACACAAGGGAGTGGGGCATAAACACAGAAAAGGGAAGATACACACAGGAGAGAAAAATACACACAGAACTGAGAAAAATGCACACAAAAGAAATGGAAACACACACAGGAAAAAGGAAGATACACACAGGAGAGAGAAGAATACACACAGGAGAGGAGGGAGACATACAGGAGAGAGGAAGACACCCATAGGAGAGAGGAGAATACTCAAAGAAAAGAGGAAGATACACACAGAAAAAAAAGAAATACACACAGAAGTGGGGGATACACACAGAAAAAAAGGGGATATGCAGAGGAGAGAAAGATACACAGAGGAGGGGGGATACATACAAGAGAGAGGAGCATACATAGAGAAGAGAACAAGATACCCGCAAGAGAGAGGAGGATACACACAGTAGAGAGGGGGATACGCACAGGAGAGAGGGGAATACACACAGGAGACAAAAGGATACACACAGGAGAGAAAAAATACACATAGGAGAAAAAGATACACAGAAGAAAGAGGGGCATAGACACACAAAAAAGGGATACACACAGGAGAAAGGGGGATACACACAGGAAAGGGTGATACACAAAAGAGAGAGAAGCGTAAACACAGGAGAGAAAAGGATACACACAGGAGAGAGGAGGAAACGAACAGGAGAGAGAGAATACACAGAAGTGACAGGGGTATACACACAGAAGTGACAGGGGTATACACACAGAAGAAAATGGTAATACACACAGGAAAGAAAGGTGTTACACACAGGAAAGATGGAAGAAACAGAAAAGTGGAGGAATAAACACAGGAGAGAGGATACACACAGGAGAGAGAAGGAAACACACAGGAGAGAGGAGTGTGCACACAGGAGAGGAGCATACACACAGGAGAGAGGGAGATACACATGGGAGAGTTGGATACATACAGGAGACAGGGAAATACACACAGAAGAGAGGGGAATACACACAGAAGAGGAAGATACACACGAGAGAAAGGGTATACACAAAAAAGTGAAGGGAATACACACAAGAGAGAGGGGCATACACACAGGAGAGACGGGGATACACATAGCAGAGATGTAGATACACACAGGAAAGAGGAAGATACACACAGGAAAGAGGAAGATACACACAGGAGAAAGGAGGATACACACAGGAGTGGGCGAAACACAGAAGAGAAAGGGGTTCCACACAGGAGAGAGGGGAATACATATAGGAGAGAGAAGTATGCACACAGGAGAGTTGTATACACACAGGAGAGAGGAGGATTCATGCAGAAGAGTGGAGGATACTCGCAGCACAGAAAAGGATACCCGCAAGAGAGAAGAGGATACACACAAAAGAGAAAAAAATACACACAGGACTGAAGGGGATACACACAAGAGAGAGAATGATACACACAGGAGAAAAAAGAATACCACAAAAGAGAGGAGGATACACACAGGAGCGAGGGATACACACAGGTGAGAGAAGGATACACACAGGAGAGAAGGGCGTATACACAGAAAAAGGGGGAACACAGAGGAGAGAGGAAAATACACAAAGGAGAAAGTGATACACACAAAAAAGGGAAATACACAAAGGAGCGAGGAAGATGCACACAGGAGTAAGGAAAATACACACAGGAAAACGGAGGATACACACAGAAGAAAGAAGGATACACACAGGACAGGGGGGATACAAACAGGATAGAGGAAGATACACACAGCAGAGAGGAGTATACACAAAAAAGAGAGGAAAATACACACAGAAGAGAAGAGGATACACACAGAAGTGGGAGATACACACAGAAGAGAGGGGGATACGCACAGGAGAAAGACATACACAGAGGAGAGAGTGGGATACACACAGGAGAGAGGGGGATAACCACAGGAGAGGGGGATACATACAGGAAAGAGGGGCATAGACAGAGGAGAGGGGAGGACACACGCAGGAGAGAGGAGGATACACAAAGGATAAAGGGGGATAGACACAGAAGAGAGAAGGATACACACAGGAGATCGGAGGATACACATAAAAGAGGAAGATACACACAGGAGAGAGGGGCATACACTAAAAAACAAGGGTTACACAAAGGAGAAAGTGGGATACACACAGGAGAGTGGAGGATACACACAGGAAAGGGTGATACACACAGGAGAGAGGAGCATAAACACAGGAGAGTGAAGGATACACACAGGAGAGGAGAAAAGAAACAGGAGAGAGGGGATACACACAAGAGAGTGGGGGATACACACAGGAGAGAAAGGTGATACACACAGAAAAAAAGTGTTACACATAGAAAAGAGGGGGGAACCCACAGGAAAGCGGGGGGATACACACAGGAGAAAGGAGGTTACACACAGGAGAGAGGAGGATACACAGAGGAGAGAGGAGTATACACAACGGTGAGTGGCATACACACAGGAGAGAGGGGGATAAAGGCAGGAGAGTTGGATACACACAGGAGACAGGGAAATATACACAGGATAGAGGGAAATACACACAAAAGAGGGGATATACACAGGACAGAGGGTATACAAACAGGAGTGGGGGATACCCATAGGAGAGAGAGGGATCCACACAAAAGAGAGGGGAATACACACAAGAGACAGGGGCATACAGACAGGAGAGAGAAAAATATACATAGGAGAGAGGAAGATACACAAAAAAGAGAGGAGGATACATGCAGAAGAGAGGAGTATACACAGGAGAGAGGTTAATACACAGAGGAGTGATGGCGTTACACACAGGAGAGAAGGTGGATACACACAGGAGAGAGGAGGATACACACAGGAGAGAGGAGGATACACACAAAATAGAGGAGCATACACAGAGGAGAGAGAATGATATGCACAGAAGAGACAGGAATTCACAAAATAGAGATGAGGATACACAAAGGAGAGAGGGGGATACACAAGGAAGAGATGGGTATAAACACAGGTGAGGGAAATACACAAAGGAGAGAGAAGCATACTCACAGAAAAGAGAAAAGATACACACAGGAAAGAGGAGGATACACACAGGAGAAAGGAGGATACACACAAGAGAGAGACGGATACACACAGAAGAGAGGAGGATACACACAGGATAGGGCGATACACACAAGAGAGAGGGGGATCCACACAGGAGAGAGGAAAATACTCATAGGAGAGAGGGGTATACACACAGAAATGGGGCATACACACAGGAGAGAGGAGGATACACACAGGAGAAAGGAGGATACACGCAGCACAGAGGAAGATACCCGCATGAAATATGGGAATACACACAGAAGAGAAAAAATACACACAGGAGAGAAAGGGGATACACACAAGAGAGAGAATGATACACACAGGAGAGAAAAGGATACACACTAAAGAGAAAAGGATACACACAGGAGCAAGGGATACGCACAGGTTAGAGGATACGCACAGGTTAGATGATACACACAGAAGAGAGACGCATACACAAAGAAAAGGGGGATACGAAGAGAAGACTGGGAAATATACAAAGGAGAAAAATATACACACAAAAGAGAAAAGTACACACAGGAGCGAGGGGGATGAACGCAGGATTAAGGAAAATACACACCGGAAAGACGAGGATACACACAGGAGAAAGAAGAATACACTCAGGAGAGGGTGGATACACACAGGAGAGAGAAAAATACACACAGGAGAGAGGAGGATACACAGAGGAGAGAGGAAAATACACACAGAAGAGAAGAGGATACACACAAGAGTGGGGGATATACAAAGAAGAGAGTGGGTTACTCACAGGAATGGGGGATACACAGAGGAGAGTGTGGAATACAAACAGGAGAGAGGAAGATAAACACAGGAGAGGGAGATACATATAGGTGTTGCGCTAATTGCATGTACCAAGCTTGTTTTTATTTTTTTTCAACAGGCAGGTTCATGGGAAGAAAACACTAGACCAAGAACAATAATAAAGTGATAGAAAATATTAATGAGAAATGTATATATATATATATATATATATATATATATATATATATATATATATATATAACTATGGTCTTTCCATCCTCCTACATTTATCATATATATATATACACACACACATATATACTCAGAAAACACTCCACCTCAGCACCGGCAAGACAGCAGCACGGGTGATTCACAAGTCACATCTGGAAGTCGCTCTGATCCAATGTCTCTGTGTTCCTCTGCTCCTTTATTGTATCAGCTTACATAACTAATTTACATACTCATCTTTGGGACAGTCAGTAAACAGGGAAGATCTGCTTCATAAGTGCCCTGTCCTTGACTGTTTCTTGGGCACCGGGAGTTGGCCAGCCTCCCAGCCTCCAAGATATCGTTCTGAAACGCCAAGAGCTCTTAGCCCCCCAGAACAGTGCATGGACAGTTCATGGGCTCACAGATCCTTCCCTGCCCACTTCCTCACCCCAAACACCCTTTACAAGCAAGCTTTTTACAAAACAAGACTTCTACAAAACAGGGCTTCTACATCGTAATCCTACAATAGGAGAGACGGGCATAGACAGAGGGGAGGGGAGGATACACGGAGACGAGAGGAGAATACACACAGGAAAGAGTGAGATACACAGAGCAGAGAGGGGGATACACACAAAAGAGAAAAGAATACACATTGGAGAGAGGAAGATACACATAGGAGAGGAAGATACACACACAAGAGAGGGGCATACACACAATAAAGGGGGACACACACAGGAGAAAGGGGGATACACACAAGAGAATAAAGAATACACACAGGAAAGTGTGATACACACATGAGAGAGGGGCGTAAACACAGGAGAGAGGAGGATACATACAGGAGAGAGGATGAAACAAACAGAAGAGAGGGGATACACACAAGAGAGAAAAAAATACATACAGGAGAAAGGGGTGATACACACAGGAAAGAAAAAAAGTTACCCACAGAAGAGAGAAGAAAAAACATAAAAATGTGAAGGGATACACACAGGAGAGAAAAGGATACACACAGGAGAGTGGAGGATACACACAGGGGAGAGTAGTATACACACAGGAGAGGGGCATACACACAGAAGCGGGGCATACACAAAGGAGAGAGGGGGATACACACAGGAGAGTTGGATCCATACAGGAGACAGAGAAATACACACAGGAGAGAGGGGGATACACACAGGAGAGGGGGATACACACAGGAGAGAGGGTATACACACAGGAGAGAGGGGAATACACACAAGAGAGAGGGGCATACACACAGGAGAGAGGGGGATACACATAGGAGAGAGGAAGATACACAAAGGAGAGAGAAGGATACACGCAGGAGAGAGGAGTATACACAGGAGAGGGTGGATACACACAGGAGAGTGGAGAATACACACAGGAGAGTGGGGGATACACACAAGAAAGAGAAGGATACACAGAAAATAGAGCATTATACATACAGGCGAGAGAAAGAATACACACAGGGGAGAAGAAGTATACTAACAGGAGAGAGGGGGATACACACCCGAGAGTGGGGCATACACCCAGAAGAGAGAAGACACACACTGGAGAGAGGAAGATACACACAGGAGGAGGAAGATACACAAAGTAGAGAGTAGGATATACACAGAGAAAAAAAGATACACACAGGAGACAGACAAATACACACAAAAGAGAGGAGGATACACACAGGAGAGGGCGATACACACAAGAGAGAGAAGGATTCACACAAGAGAGAGGGAAATACACATAAGAAAGAGGGGTATACACACATGAGAGGGGTATACAGACAGAAGAGAGGAGGATACACGCAGAAGAAAGGAGGATACACTCAGCACAGACGAGCATACACGCAGAAAAAAGGGGAATACACACAGGAGAGAAAAAAGACACACAGGAGAGAAGGGGGATACACACAAAAGAGAGAATGATATACACAAAAGACAAAAGGATACACACAGTAGAGAGGAGGATACAAAAAGGAGCGAGGGATACACACAGGTGAGAGGAGGATACACAAAGGAGAGAAAGGCATGCACACAGAAAAGGGGGGATACACAGAGAAGAGCTTGGGATACACAAAGGAGAAAGGGATACACACAAGAGAGGGAAATACAAACAGGAGCGAGGGGGATACAAACAGGATAAAAGGAAATACACACAGGGAAGACGAGAATACACACAGGAAAGAGAAGGATACCCAAAGGAGAGAAGGGGATACACACAGGAGAGAGAAAGATACACACAGGAGACAGGAGGATACACACAAAAGAGGGGGATACACACAGGAGAAAGGGGGATACACACAGGAGAGTTGGACACACACAGGAGACAGAGAAATACACACAGGAGAAAGGGAGATACACACAGGAGTGTGGAATACAGAGGAGAGAAGTTATACACACAAAAGAGAGGGGAATACACACAAGAGAGAGGGGCATACACACAGGAGAGAAGAGGATACACATAGGAAAGAGGAAGATACACAAACGAGAGAGGAGGATACATGCAGGAGAGAGGAGTATACACAGAAGAGAGAAGAGTACACAGAAAAGAGAGGGCATTACACGCAGGAGAGAGGGCGGATACACAGAGGAGAGAGAAAGATACACACAGGAGAGAAGAGGATTCACACTGGAGAGAAAAGGATACACATAGGAGAGAAAGATACACAAAGGATAGAGGGGCATACACACAAAAAAGGGGGATACACGAAGGAGAAAGGGGGATACACCCCGGAGACAAAAGTATACACACAAGAAAGTGTGATACACACAGGAGAGCGGGGCGTAAACGCAGGAGAGAGGAGGATACACACAAAAGAGAGGAGAAAAAAAACAGGAGAAAGGGGATACACACAAGAAAAAGAAGAATACACACAAAAGAAAGGGGTGATACACACAGGAAAGTAAAATGTTACCCACAGAAGAGGGGGAAACACACAGGAAAGTGGAGGGATACACACAGGAGAGAGGAGGATACACACAGGAGAGAGGAGTATACACACAGGTAAGGGGCATACACACAGGAGAGAGGGCGATACACACAGGAGAGTTGGATACATACAGGAGACAGGAAAATACACACAAAAGAGAGGGAGATACACACAGGAGAGTGGGATACACAGAGGAGAGAGGTTATACACACAGGAGACAGAAAAATACACACAAGAGAGAGGGGCATACACACAGGAGAGAGGAGGATACACATAGGAGAGAGGAAGATACACAAAGGAGAGAGGAGTATACACAGAAGAGAGGAGAGTACACAGAGGAGAGAGGGCATTACGCACATGAGAGAGAACGGATACACACAGGAGAGAGAAAGATACACACAGGAGAAAGGAGGATACACACAGAAGAGGGTGGATACACACAGGAGAGTGGAGGATACACACAGGAGAGAATACACACAAGAAAGAGAAGGATACAAACAGAAGAAAGTAGGATACATAAAGGCGAGAGAAAGAATACACACAGGGGAGAGGGGGGATATTAACAGGGGAGAGGGGAGATATTAACAAGAAAGAGGGGGATACACAACCGAGAGTGGAGCATACACACAGAAGAGAGAAGATACAAACTGGAGAAAGTAAGAAACACACAGGAGGAGGAAGATACGCAAAGTAGAGAGGACGATACACACAGGAGAAAAGAGGATACACACAGGAGAGAGACAGATACACAAAAGAGAGGAGGATACACACAGGAGAGGGCGATATACACAAGAGAGAGAAGGATCCACACATGAGGGAGGGAAATACACATGAGAAGGTTATACACAGAGGAGAGAAAAGGATACACGCAGGAGAAAGGAGGATACACGCAGCACAGAGGAGGATACACGCAGGAGAGAGAAGAATACACACAGGAGAGAGAAAAATACACACAGGAGAGAAGGGGGATACACACAAGAGGGAGAATGATACACACAGAAGAGAAAAGAATACAAACAGTACAGAGGAGGATACAGAGAGGAGCGAGGGAGACACACAGGTGAGAGGAGGATACATACAGGAGAGAGGGGTGTACACACATTAAAGGAGAAATACACAGAGAAGAGAGTGGGATAAACAAAGAAGAAAGGGATACACACAGGAGAGAAAAATACACACAGGAGCGAGGGTGATGCACACAGGAGTAAAGAAAATACACAAAGGAAAGAAGAGGACACACACAGAAAAGAGAAAAATACACAGGAGAAAGGGAATACACACAGGAGAGAGGAAGATACACAGAGAACAGAGGAGCGTACACAGAAGAGAGGAGAGTACACAGAAGAGAGAGGGCATTATGCACATTAGAGAGGGCGGATACACACAGGAGAGAGAAAGATACACACAGGAGAAAGGAGGATACACACAGGAGAGGGTGGATACACACAGGAGAGTGGAGGATACACACAGGAGAGAGGGGGGATACACACAAGAAAGAGAAGGATACAAACAGAAGAAAGTAGGATACATAAAGGCAAGAGAAAGAATACACACAGGGGAGAGGAGGGATATTAACAGGGGAGAGGGGAGATATTAACAGGAGAGGGGGGACACACAACCGAGAGTGGGGCATACACACAGAAGAGAGAAGATATACACTGGAGAAAGTAAGAAACACACAGGAGGAGGAAGATATGCAAAGTAGAGAGGAGGATACACACAGAAGAAAAGAGGATACACACAGGAGAGAGACGGATACACAAAAGAGAGAGGAGGATACACACAGGAGAGAGGAGGATACACACAGGAGAGAGGAGGATACACACAGGAGAGAAGAGGATACACACAGGAAAGAGGAATATACACACAGAAGAGAAGCATACACACAGTAGAGAGAAGGATACACACAGGAGAGCTGGATACATGCAGGAGACAGATAAATACACACAGGAGAGAGGGGAAAACACACAGGAGAGGGGGATACACACAGGGGAGAGGGTATACACACAGGAGAGAAGGATACACAGAGGAGAGATAGGGATCCAAACAGGAGAGAAAGGAATACACACAAGAGAGAGGGTCATGCACACATGAGAGAGGGGGATACACATAGGAGAGAGGAAAATACACAAAGGAGAGAGGAGGATACACGCAAAAGAGAGAAGTATACACAGGAGAGGGAAATACACAGAGAAGAGATGGCGTTACACACAGGAGGGGGCGGATAAACACAGGAGAGAGGAGGATACACAAAGGAGAGGGTGGGTACACACAGGAGAGAGGAGGATACACACAGGAGAGAGGGGGATACACACAATACAGAGGGGGATACACACAGAAGAGAGTAGAATATACAAAGGCGAGAGAAGGGATACACACAGGGGAGAGTGGGGATAGTAACAGGAGAGAGGGGATACACACAGGAGAGTGGGGCATACTCAGAGAAGGGAGAGTATACACACTGGAGAGAGTGGGATACACACAGGAGGAGAAAGATACGCATAGTAAAGAGAAGGATACACAGAGGAGAAAGGAAGATACACACAGGAGAGAGACGGATGCACTAAAGAAAGAGGAGCATACACACAGGAGAGGGCGATACACACGAGAGAGGGGATCCACACAGGAGAGACGAAATACACATAGGAGAGAGGGGTATACATACAGGAGAGGGGTATACAAACGAGAGAGGTGAATACACGCAGGAGAAAGGAGGATACACGCAGCACAGAGGAGGATACCCGCAGAAGAGAGGGTGATACACATAGGATAGAGAAAAATACACAGAGAAAGGAAGGGGGATACACACAAGAGAGAGAATGATACAAATAGAAGAGAAAAGGATACACACAGAAGAGAAATGAATACACACAGGAGCGAGGGGTATACACACAAAATAGAGGGGGATAAACATAAAAAAGGGAAAATACGCACAGGAGAGAGGGGTATACACAAAGGTGAGGGGAATACACAAAGAAGAGAGGTGTATACACACAGGAGAGAGAAAAGATACACACAAAAAAGAGGAGGATACATAGATGAAAGGAGGACACACAGAGGAGAGGGAGATACACAGAAGAGAGAGTTGGATCCACACAGGAGAGAGAGGAATACACATAGGAGAGAGGAGTATACATACAAATAAGGAGAATACACAAAGGAGAGAGGGGAGTGCACACAGGAGAGTTGGATACATAAAGGAGACAGGGAAATATACACAAGAGAGAGGGAGATAAACACAGGAGATGAGAATACACACAGGAGAGAGGGTATACACACAGAAGAGAGGAAAACACACAGGAGAGAGAAACATACAGACAGGAGAGAGAAAAATACATATAGAAGAGAGGAAGATAGACAAAAAAAGAGGAGGATACATGCAGGAGAGAGAAGTATACACAGGAAAGAGGTTAATACACAGAGGAGAGAGGGCGTTACACACAGGAGAGAGGGTGGATACACACAGAAGAAAGGAGGATACACACAGGAGAGACGGGAATTCACAAAATATAGAGGGGGATATACACAGGAGAGAGGGGAATACAGATAGGAGAGAGGGATATACACACAGGTGAGAAAAAGGATACACACAGAAGAGAGGAGGATACACACAAGAGAGAGGGGGATAAACACAAAAGAGAGAAGGAACACACAAAGTTAAGAAGAAGATACACACAAGAGAGAGGAAGGTAAAAACAAAAGAGAGGAGGATACACACAGAAGAGTGAAGGATACACAGAGCAGAGAGGAGGATACACACAGTAGACGGGGATACACACAGAAGAGAGGGGCATACACAAAGGAGAGAGAAGAATACACACAGGATGAAGGAGAATACACACAGGAGAGAGGAAGATACACACAGGAGAGAGGGGGTATACCCACAGTAGAAAAAAAATACACACAGGAAGGAGAATGATACACACTGGAGACAGGAGGATACACACAGAATAGAAAAGGATACACACAGGAGAGAGGAAGATACGCACAAGACGGAGGATGATACAGGAGAGAGGAGGATCCCCAAAGGTGAAAGGAGGATACACTGAGAAGAAAAAATAATACACACAGGAGAGAGGGGGATACACACAGGAGACAGTGGGATACACACAAGGGAAGGAAGATACACACAGGAGAGAGGAGGATACACACATTAGAGAGGAAGATAAAAACATGAGAGAGGAGAATACACAAAAGAGACAAAGGCATACACAAAGGAGAGGCTGATACACACAGGATAAAGGGGGATACACACAGTAAAAAAATGACACACGCAGAAGAGGGGGATACACACAGGAGAAAGGGAAATACACACAAAAGAGAGGAGGATACAGAAAGAAGAAAGGAAGATACACACAGGAGAGAAAATGATACAAACAGGAGAGAGGAGGATACACACGTGAAAGGAGGATACACAAAGGAGAGAGGAAGATACACACAGGAGAGAGGAAAATACACTCAGGAGAGTCGGGATACAAACAGGAGAGTGCGGCATACACAAATGGGGAGGGGGATGCACACAGGAGAGAAGAGGATACACACAAGAGAGAGGAAAATACACACAGGAGAAAAAAGGATACACACAGGAATGAGGGAAATAAACGCAAAAGAGAGAAGGATAAACACCACAGAATGGAGGATACACACAGGAGAGAGAAAAATACACATAGGAGAGAGGAGGATACACAAATGAGAGGGAAAGATACACACAGGAGAGAAGAGAATACACAAAAGAGACAAAGGCATACAAAATGAGAGGCTGATACACACAGGATAGAGGGGGATACACACAGAAAAAAGGATACACGCAGAAGAGTGGGATACACACAAAAGAGAGAAGCATACACACAGAAGAGAGGAGAATATACAGAGAATAGAGGAGGATACACACAATAGAGAGGAGGATACACACCGAAGAGAGTGGGTATAAACAAAAGAGAGAAGAAGGTACACACAGGAGAAAGGAGGATACACAAAGGAGAGAGGAGGATACACACAAAATAGAGGAGGATACAGAAAGGAGAGAGGAGGATACACACAGGAGAGAAAATGATGCAAACAGGAGAGAGGGGTATACACACGTGAAAGGAGGATACACAAAGAAGAGAGGGGAATACACACAGGAGAGAGGGGAATACACTCAGGAGAGTGGGGGATACAAACAGGAGAGTGCAGAATACACAAAGAGGGAGGGGGATACACACAGGAGAGAGGAGGATACACACAAGAGAGAGGAAAATACACACAGGAGAAAGGAGGGTACACACAGGAATGATGGGGATAAACGCAAAGGAGAGGAGAATAAACACAGCAGAGTGGAGGATACACACAGAAAACAGTGGGATACATACAGAAAAAAGGGATACACCCAAAAGATTGGGGCATACACAGAGGAGAGAGGAGGGTCAACACAGGAGATAGGAAGAATACACACTGGAGAGAGGGGATACAGACAGGAGAGTGGGGCATCCACAAAGAAGAGAGGGGGATACACACAGGAAACAGGGGAATACCCACAAGGGGAGAAGGATAATGACAGGAGGAAGGAGGATACACACAAAATAGAATAGGATACAGACAGAAGAGAGAAAAATACGCGCAGGAGACAGGAAAATTCACACAGGAGAGAGGAGGATACACACAGAAGATAGGAAGATACACGCAGGAGAGACGATGATACACAGAGTGGAGAGGAGGAATACACACAGGAGAGGGGGATACAAACAGAAGAGAGAAGGATACAAACAGGTGAGAGCAGTATACACACAGGAGAGAGGAGGATACACACAGGTGAGAGGAGGATTCCCACTAAAAAGAGGGGGATAAACACAGGAGAGAGGGTGATACACACAGGAAAAAGGAGGGTACACAGAGGAGATAGTAAGATGCACAAATGAGAAAAGAGGATACACAAAAAAGAGGGGGATACACACAGGAGAGAGGGTGATATACCAAAAAGAGAATTATACAAACAGGAGAGAAAAGGAAACACACAGGAGAGGGGAATACACAAGAGAAAGGGAAATACAAACAGGAGAGAGTAGAATACACACAGGAGAGTGGAATACACATAGGAGAGAGGGGCGTTCACACAGGAGAGAGAAGGATACACACAGCAGAGAGGAGAATACACAGAGGAGAGAGGGGATACCCACAGAAGAGTGGAGGATACACATAGGAGAGAGGGGGGATACACACGGAGAGAGTGGAGATACACAAAAGAGAGAAGGGGGATACATCCAAAAGAGAGAAGGAATACACACAGGAGAAAGGAGGATACACATAGGAGAGAGAAGGATACACAGGAGAGAGGAAGATACAAACAAATGAGAGAATGACACACACAGGAGAGAGGGGGATACACACAGGAGAGAGGAGGATACACACAAAATAAAGAAGGATACACAAAGGAGACAGAAGGATACACAAAGGAGAGAGAAGGATACACACAAAAGAAAAGTGATACACACAGGAGAAAGAAGGGTACACACCGGAGAGAGGAAGATACAAACAAATGAGAGAATGATACACACAGGGGAGAGAGGGATACACACAGAAGAGAAAAGGAACCACACAGGAGAGAGGAGGATACACAGAGGAGAGGGGGATACTCAAAGGACAAAGGAGCATGTACACAGGAAAGGGGATACACACAGAAGAAAGGGGGATACACACAGGAGAGAGCAGGATACACACAGAAGAGAGGATTATACACACATGAGAGAAGAAGATACAAACAGGCTAGAGGGGATACACACAGGAGAAAAGGTGATACACACAGGAGAAAGGAAAAATACACACAGAAGGAAAAGGGGTTACACACAGAAGAGAGGGGAAAAACACACAGGAGAGAGGAGGGATACACACAGGATAAAGGAATATACACGCAGGAGAGAGGAAAATACACAGAGGAGAAAAAAGTATACACACAGGGGAGGAGGATACACAAAGTAGAGAGTGCATGCACACAGGAAAAAAGAATACACACAGGAGAAAAAGGATACACACAAGAGAGAAAAGGATACACACAGAAGTGGGGGATACACACAGCAGAGAGGGGCATACAAACAGGAGCGAGGAAGATACACACAGGAGGGAGGAAGATCCAAAAAGGAGAGAGGAAATACACACAGGAGAGACGGTGATACACATAGGAGAAAGGGGTATACATACAAGAGAGGAAGGAATTACACACAGGAGAGAGGGAAGAAACACACAGGAGAGAGGAGGGATACACACAGGAGAAAAGAAGATACAAACAGGAGAGTAGAAAATACACACAGGAGAGAGGAGGATACACACAGGAGAGAAGAAGATACACAAATGAGAGAGGAGGATACACACAGTAGAAAGGAGGATACACAGGAGAGGGGCATACACACAGGAGAAAGGGGATACAAACAAGAGATTTGGATAAACACAGGAGACAAGGTAATACACACAGGAGAGAGGGGGATACACACAGGAGATGGGGATACAGAGAGGAGAGAGGGGGATACATACAGGAGAAAGGAGAATACACACAAGACAGAGGGGCATAGACACAGTAGAGAGGAGGATACACACAGGAGAGAGAGGGATACATACAGGAGAGAGGGGGATACAAACAGGAAAGTGTGTAATACACACCAAAGGGAGGGGGATACACACAAGAGAGAGAAGGATACACACAGAAGGAGGGAAATACAAAGAGGAGAGAGAAAAATACACACAGGAGAGAGAAGGATAAACACAGGAGAAAGGACGATACACACAGGGGAGAGGAGAATTCACAAAAGTGGGGAAATACAAAGGAGAGAGGAGGATACAAACAGTCGAGAGGGATACACACAGGAGACGGGAAAGTACACACAGGAGAGAAAGGGATACACACAGGAGAGGGGGACACACACAGGAGAGGGGTGCATGCACACAGGAGAGAGAAGGATACACATAGGAGAGGGGGTAACACACAGGAGATGGGAAATACACAGAGGAGAGAGGTGCATACAAACAGAGAGAGGGGTATACACACAGTGGAAGAAGGATAAATACAGGAGAGAGGAGGATACACACAAAAGGGAAGAGGATACAAAGAGAGGAGAGGAGGATACAGGCAGGAGAGAGGAAAATACACACAAGAGAGGGGGAGATACAAAGAGGAGGAATAGAGATACACACTAAAGGAGGGGGATACCCACAGGAGAGAGGAGAATACACACAAGCCAGAGGAGAATACACACAGGAGAGAAAAGGATACACACAGGAAAGAGGGGAATACACACAGGAGAGAGGGAGATACAAACAGGAGAGTGCAGTGTATACACAGGAGGGAGGGGGATACACACAGAAGAGAGGGGGATACACACAGGGGAGAGGAGGATACACACAGCAGAGATTAGGATACACTCAGGAGAGGGGAGGATACACACAGAAGAGAGGAGGATACACAAAGAAAAGAAGGAAACACACAGAAGAAAGGGAGATACAGAAAAACGAGTAAGGTACACACAGAAGTGGGGGAAATGCACACAGAATAGAAGGGGATACACACAGGAGAGAGGGATACACACAGTAGAAAAAAGCACACACAAAAAGCGAGGAGAATACACACAGCAGAGAGGGGGATACACACAGGAGAGAGGAAGATACCCACAGGAGAGTGGGGCATAGACACAGGATGGAGGGAGATACAAACAGGAGAGGGTTGGTACACACAGGGAGAGAAGAATAAATACAAAAGAAAGGAAAATACACATAAAAGGAATAAGGACACAGACAGAAGAGAGGATACACGCAGGAGAGAGGAATATACACAAAAAGCAGAGAAGGATACACACAGGAGAGCAGAGGATACACGAAGAAGAGAGGAGGATACACAGGAGAGAGGGTTGAGAAACACAGGAGAGGAAAATACACACAGGAAAAAGGAAGGTACACACAAAAGAGAGGGGTATACACACGAGAGAAAAGGATATAAAAATGAGAGGGGCATACACACAGGAGAGTGAGAAATACACCAAAAAGAGGAAAGGATACACACAGGAGAGAGGAAGATACACACAGGAGATGGGGAAACACACAGAAGAGAGGGGCACACACACTGGAGAGGATGACACATACAGGAGAAATGGTGAAACACACAGGAGAGAAGGGAGTACACCCAGGAGAGAGAAAGATACAGCAGAGCGGAGGATACACAGAGTATAGAGGGAATACACACAGGAGAAAGAAAGATACACACAGGAGAGAGGAGGCATACACACAGGAGAGAGCGGGAATACACACAGGAGAGAAGAGGGATACACACAGAAGATAATAGGATACACACAGAAGAGAGGAAGATACACAGGAGATTAGGATACACACAGGATAGAGGAGGGTACACACAGAAGAGAGAAGGATACACACAGAAGACAGAAGGATACACACAGGAGAGAAGGGGATACAAACAGGAGAGGGGTGATACACACAGAAGAGAGGAAGGTACACACAGGAGAGAGGAGGATACACAGAAAAGAGAGAAGGATACACACAAAAGAGAGGAAGATACACACAGGAGAGAGGGGGGAAACACAAAAAAGAGAGGAGGATTACACACAGGAGAGAGAAAGATACACACAAGAGAAAAAAAATACACACAGCAGAGAGAAGAATATGCACAGAAGAGAGAAGGATACACACAGGAGAGAGGAGGATACACACGAGAGAGGAGGATACACACAGGAGAAAGGCATACACACAGGAAAGAGGAGGATGCACACAGCAGAAAGGCATAAACACAGGAGAGAGGAGAATAAACAAAGGAGAGTTGGGTACACACAAAAGACAAGGTAATACATACAGGAGAGAGAATGATACACATAGGAAAGAGGGGAATGCACACAAAAGAGAGGGCATACATACAGGAGAGATAAGAATACACAAAGGAGAGAGGGAAATACACACAGGAGAAAGGGGAATACAAACAGTAGAGTGCGGCATACACACAAGAGAAAGGGGGATACACACAAGAGAGAGAAAGCTACACACAGGAGAGAGGAGTATACACAAAGAAGAGAGGAAAACAAACAATAGAGAGGGGGATAGACACAGGCGAGGGAAATACACACAGGAGATGGTGTGAAACACACAGGAGACAGGGGGATACACAAAAAAGAGAAGAATACACACAGAAGAGAGGGGTATAAACAAAAAATAGAGGAAGATACACACAGGAGAGAGGGGGAATACACACAGGAGAGAGGGTGATATCCACAGTAGAGTGGGACAAACACATAGGAGGGAAGGTAATACACACAGGAGAGAGAAGAATAAACACAGGAAGAGAAGAGTAAATACAAGAGAGAGGAGGATACACACAAAAGACTGGAAAATACAGACAGAATAGAGGATGATACACGCAGGAGAGAGGAGTATACACACAGGTGAGAGGAGGATACACACAGGAAAGTGGAAGAATACACACAGGAAAGGGGGATACACACAGAAGACAGGAAGATACACACAGGAGAAAGAAAAAGGCACACAGGAGAGTGGAAGATTCACACAAAAGAGAGGATATACACGCAGGAGAGACGAGGATACACACAGGAGAGAGAAAAATACACATGGGAGAGGAAGATACACACAGGATAGAAAATGATACACATATGAGACAGGAGGGTACACACAGGAGAGAGAAGGATTCAAAGAGCAGAGAGGAGAATGCACACAGGAGAGGGGGATACACACATAAGAGAGTGACATACACACAGGGGAGACAAGAATATACACAAAATTGAGGAAGATACACACTGGAGAGAGTAGAATACACACAGGAGAAAAGAGGATACACACAGGAGAGAGGGGAAATACACACTGGATAGTGGAAGATACACACAGAAGAGAGGAGGATACACACAGGAGAGAGGATGATCCACACGAATGAAAAAAGGATACACAAAGCAGAGAGGAGGATACACACAGGAGAGAGGGAAAAAAACACAGGAGAGTGGGGGATACACACATGTGGAGGGAGATACACACAGGAGGGAAAAAGATACACACAGGAGAGAGAAAAATATACATAGGACAGAGGAGCATACACAAAAAAGACATGGGCATACACACAGGAGAGGAAGATACACACAGGAGAATGGGGGATACACACAGGAAAAACAGAATACACAGAAAAGAGGGGGATACACAAAGGAGTGAGGGGCATACACACAGGAGACAGGAGGATAAACACAGGATAGAGGAGAATTCACACAATAGAGAGGGAGATACACAGGGTAGAGAGGGGGTAGACACACAGAAGAAAAGAAGATACACACAGAAGAGAGGAAGATACATACAGGAGAGAGGAGGGTACACACAGGGGAGAGATGGATACATACAGGAGAGAGGAGGATACACACAAAAGAGAAAAAAATACAAACAGGAGAGAGAAAAATACACACAGGTGAAAGGAGGATACACACAGGAGAGAGGAAGATACAGACAAAAGACGGGGACACACACGGGAGGAATGGGGATACAAAAAGGGGGAGGGAAATACACACAGGAGAGAAAAGGATACACACAAGAGAGAGGAGGATACACAAAGGAGAGGAAAGAATACACACAGAAGAGACGAGAATACACAGAGGAGAGAGAAAGATACACAAAGGGCGAGGGGGATAGACACAGGAGAGTGGAGGAAACAAACAGCAGACAGGAGGATGCGCACAGGAGAGAGGAGAAAACACATATGAGAGAGGAGGATACACAAAAAAGAGGGGGAAAACACAGTAGAGAGGGGGATATACACAGGTGAGAAGGACACACAGAAGTGGGGGGATGCACACAGGAGAAAGGGAAATCCACAGAGGAGAGGAAGATACACAACGAAAAGAGGAGCATACAGACAAAAGAGAGGAGGATACACACAGGAGAGAAGGGGGATACACACAGGAGAAAGGGGAATACACACAGGAGTGTGGGACATACACACAAGATAGAGGAGAATAAACACAGGAGAGAGAGGGATACACACAGAGGGAGAAGGATAAATACAGTAGGGAGGAGGGTACACAAAAAAGAGAGGAGGATACAGACAGAAGAGAGG
Organism: Saguinus oedipus; assembly: GCA_031835075.1. Taxonomy (NCBI): domain Eukaryota; kingdom Metazoa; phylum Chordata; class Mammalia; order Primates; family Cebidae; genus Saguinus; species Saguinus oedipus. The sequence continues at coordinate 2,931,870 of JASSZA010000200.1, forward strand.
ACGATAAACGCAAGAAAGAGGAGGATACACACAGGAGCGAGAAGGATACACATAGGAGAGAGAAGGATACACGCAGGAGAGAGAAGGATACACAAAGTAGAGTGGAGGGATACACACAGGATAGAGTGATACACACAGGAGAAATAGGGATACACACAGGAGTGTGGAGCATACACACAGAATGTAGGGTGATAAACACAGGAGAAAGTGGGATACAGACAGTGGGAGAAAAATAAATACAAGAGGGAGGAGGGTACACAAAAAAGAGAGGAGGATACAGACAGAAGAGAAAACGATAAACGCAGGAAAGGGAGGAAACACACAGGAGCGAGGAGGATACACAGAGGAGAGTGGGGAGATACACACAGGATAGGGCGATACACACAGAAGAGAGGAGGATAAACACAGGAGAGAGGACGATACTCACAGGAGAGATGGGGATACACACAAAAGAGTGGAGGATGCACACAGGAGAGAAGGGAATACACAAAGGAGAGGGGGGAAACACACAGTAGAAAAGAGATACACACAGAAGAAAGGAGGATACACACAGGAGAGAGGGGGATACACACAGGAGAATGGAGGATACACAAGGGAGAGAAGGATACACACAGGAGAGAGGGGGATACATGGAAAAGAGAAAAGGATACATACAAAAGAAAAAAAATATACACACAGGAGATGGGAATACACAGGAGAGAGGGGCAAACACACAGGAGAGGGTGATACATACAGGAGAAAGGGGGATACACACAGGAAAGAGGAGAATACACACAGGAGAGAAGGATACACACAGGAGAGAAAGGCATACACATAGGAGAAAGGAGAATACACACAGCCGAGATTAGGATTCACAACAGGAGAGAGGGGATACACACAGGAGAAAGAAGAATACACACAGGAGAAAGGGGGATACACACAGGAGACAGGGTGGATACACAAAGAAGAAAGGGGGGATACTCAGAGGAATGAGGAGAGATACACAGGTGAGAGGAACATACACACAGGAGAGAAAAGCATACACACAGGAGAGGGATAGATACACACAAAAGAGAAGGATAAACACAGTAGAGAAGAAGATACACACAGAATAGAGGAGGATACACACAAAACAGAAAATGATACACACAGAAGACAGAAGGATACACACAGAAGAGAGGGGAATAAACACAGAAGAGGGGAATACACACAGGAGAAAAAAATATACACACAGGAGACAGGAATACACAAAGAAATAACTTGGATACACACAGGATAGAGGGGGATACACACAGGAGAGATGGGAATACACAAAAGAGAGATGGGCATACCCACAGGAAAGAAGAGAATACACAAAGGAGAGAGGGGGATACACACAGAAAAAAGGCGGATGCAAAGAGAAGAGTGTGGCATACACAAAGAAGGGAGGGGGATACACACAGGAGAGAGGAGAAAACACACAAAATAGAAGATGATACACACAGGAGACAAAGAAATACACACGGGAGAGAGGGGGATAAACACAGGAGAGGGAAATACACACAGGAGAGAAAGAGAAACACACAAGAGAGAAGGATACACAAATAAGGGAGTTGCATACACACAGGAGAGTGGGGGATACACACAGGAAAAAGGGGGATACAAACAGGGGAGTGCGGAAAAAACACACAGAAGGGAGGGGGGTACACAAAGAAGAGAGGAGGATACACACAGGAGAGAGAAGAATACACACAAGAGAGGGGGATACACACAGGATAGAAAAGGTTACACATGGCAGAGAGAAGGATACACACAGGAGAGAAGAGGCTACACACAGGAGAGAGGAGGATACACACAGAAGAGGGGGAAACACATAAGAGAGTGGGGAATACACACAGGCGGGGGATAAACACTGGAGACGGTAAAATACACACATGAGAGGGAGAATACACAAAAAAGAGAGGACGATACACATAAGAGAGAGGAGGCTACACACAGGAGAAAGGGGAATACACGAAGAAAAAGGGGAAACACACAAGAGAGAAGGGGATACTCACAGGCTAGAGAGATAAACACTGGAGACGGTGGGATACACACAGGAGAGAGGGGGATACAAAAAGGAGAGGGGGATACACACAGGATGGAGGGGTAAACACACAAAATAGAGAAGGATACACACAGGAGAGAAGGGTGATACACACAGGAGAGTGGGAAATACACACATGAAAGTGGGGCATAAACACAGAAGGGAAGGGGATACACACAGGATCCTCTCCCACAAAGGGGGAGAAGGATAAATACAGAAGAGAGGAGGATAAACTCAAATTAGTGGAGGATACAGACAGGATAAAGGAGGATACACGCAGGAGAGAGGAGTATACACAAAGGAGAGAAGATACACACAGGAAAGAGGAGATACACACAAGGTAGAGGAGAATACACACAGGAGAGAGGAGGATACACAAAGGAGAGAGATAGATACACAGAGTACAGAAGGATAAACACAGGAGAGATAAAGATACACAGAGGACAGAGGAAGATACATACAGGAGAGAGGAGGATACACACAAAAAAGAAAAGGATTCACACAGGAGACAGAAGAATACACACAGGAGAGAGGGGGATACAAACAGAAAAGGGAGATAAAAAAAGGGTAGAAAAAGATACTCACAGGAGACAGGAATACACAAAGAAGGGAGTTAGATACACACAGTAGAGAGGGTTATACACACGAGAGAGGGGCATACACACAGGTGAGAGAAGAATACACACAGAAGAGGGGGATACACACAAGAGAGAGGGGCGTACACACAGGAGAGAGGATGATAGACACAGCAGAGAGGAGGATACACAAAGGAGAGAGGGGATACACACAAAAGCGAGGGAGATACACACAGACTAAAGGGGGATACACACAGGAGAGAAGGGGGATACACAGAGGGTTGAGGAAAGATACACAGAGGCGAGAGGATCATACAGACAGGAGAGAGGAGGATACACAGAGGAGAGAGAAAGATACACACAGGAGACAGGAAAATACACAGGAGAAAGGAAGATACACACAGGAGAGAGGATACATACAAAAGAGAAAAGGATACACAGAGGAGATAGAAGGATACACAAAGTAGAGAGGGGCATACACACAGAAAAGGGGGATACACACAGGAGAAAGGGGGATACACAAAAGAGAGAGAAGGATACACACAGGAGAGGGGGATACACACAGGTGAGAGAGGCGTACACACAGGAGAGAGGAAGATACACACAGGAGAGTAAAGGATACAAACAGGAGATAGGGTATACACACAGGAGAGAGGGGGATAACCACAGAAGAAACGGGGGATACAAACAGAAGAAAAAGGGGTTACACACAGGAGAGTGGGGAAAAACACAAGGGAAAGAGAAAGGATACACAAAGGATATAGAAAGATACACACAGGAGAGAGAAAAATACACACCGGATAGAGGAGGATACACACAGGAGAGAGAATACAGACAGGAGAGGTACATACACACAGGAGAGAGGGGGATACACACAGGAGAGTTGGATTCACACAGAAAACAGGGTAATACACACAGGCAAGTGGGGGATACAAACAGGAGTGGGGGATACACACAGGAGAGAGTGGGATACACACAGGAGAGAGAAGAATACACACGAGAGGGGGCATACACACAGGAGAGTGGAGGATACACACAGGAGAGAGTGGGATACACACAGGAGAGAGAAGAATACACACGAGAGGGGGCATACACACAGGAGAGTGGAGGATACACACAGGAGAGAGGATACACACAGGAACAAGAAATATACAAACAGGAGAGTGCAACATACACACAGGAGAGAGGGGGATACACACAGGAGAGAGGAAGATACACACAAAGGAAGGGGGATACACACATGAGAGAGGAGGATACACACAGGAGAAAGAAAGATACAATAAGAAGAGAAGGAAACACACCATAGAGAGAGAGATACACACAGTCGAGAGGGATACGACCAGGAGACGGAAAGATACACACAGGAGATAAGGAGATAAACAAAGAAAAGGGAGATACACATAAAAGAGAATGGTATACACACAGGAGAGAGGAGGATACACACAAGAGAGAGGGAGGATACACACAGGAGGGAGTGGGGATACACACAAGAGAGATGAGGATTCAAAAAGCAGAGAGGAGAATACACAGTGGAGAGAAGGGATACGCAAAAAACAGAGGGGGATACACACAGGAGAGAGGGGAATAAACACAGGAGATGGGGATACACACAAAAAAGAGTGGCATACACACAGGAAAGAGGAGGATACACACAGGAGAGAGGGGGGATACTCACAGGAGGGAGTGGGGATACACACAGGAGAGAGGGGGATACAAATAGAAGATTCAGGCATTCAAACAGGTGGAAAGAAGATACACACAGGAGATTCAGGCATACACACAGGAGAGTGGGATTCACACAGGGAAAGAAGGATAAATACAGGAGAGAGAAAGAAACACACAAAAGAGTGGAGGACACAGAAGAGAGGAGGATACACGCAGGAGAGAGGAGGATACACGCAGGAGAGAGGAGGATACACACAGGAGAGAGAAGGGATACACACAGGAGAGGGGGATACACACTGGAGAGAGGAGGATATACACAGTAGAAAAAATGATACACACAGGAGAGTGGAAGATACACACAAAAGAGAAAATTACACAAAAATGAGAGGGGAATACACACAGGAGAGTGGCGGATACACACAGAAGAGTGGTGATACACACAGGAGAGAGGAGGATACACTTAAAAAAGGAGGATACACACAGGAGAGAGGAGGATAAACACAGTAGAGAAGGATATACACAGGAGAGAGAAGCATACACTAAAGAGAGGGAGATACACAGGAGAAAGGAGGATAGACACAGGAGAGGGGAGAATACACACAGGAGAGAAGGATACACACATGAGAACAGGGCGTACACAGAAGAGAGGATTCAAAAAGCAGAGAGAAAAATACACACTGGAGAGAGGGAATACACAAAAGAGAGAGGGGTATACACACAGGAGAGAAGAGAATACACACAGGAGAGGGGGATACACACATAAGAGAGTGGCATACACACAGGAGATTAGGATACACACAGGAGAGAGGGGGGATACACACAGAAGGGAGTGGGGATACACACAGGAGAGAGGGTATACACACAGGAAAGTGCGGGGATACACACAGGAGAGTGGGGAGATACACACACGAGAGAGGAGGGATACACACAAGAGGGAGGAGGATACACACAGAAGAGAGGAGGATACACACAGTAGAGAAAAAGATACACACAGAGGAGGGGGATACACACAGGAGAGAGAAAGATACACACAGGGGAAGGGGGATACACACAGGAGAGAGGAGGATACACACAGGAGAGAGGAGGCTACACAGAGAAGAAAGGAGGATACACAAAGAAGCGGGTGAAACACACAAAAGAGAGGGAGATACACACAGGCGAGAGAGATACGCCCAGGAGACGGGGAGATACACACAGGAGATAGGGGGATACACACAGTAGAGGGGCATACACACAAAAGAGAGTGGCATACACACCGGAGGAAGAAGGATACACACAGGAGAGAGGGGAGATACACACAGGAGGGAGTGAGGATACACACAGGAGAGAGGGGTATACAAACAGGATATTGAGGCATACAAACAGGTGGAAAGAAGATACACACAGGAGTGGAGGATACACACAGGAGAGAGGAGGATACAAACAGGAGAGAGGAGGATAGACGCAGGAGAGAGGAGGATACACACAGTAGAGAGAACGGATACACACAGGAGAGGGGAATACACACTGGAGAGAGGAGGATACACACAGGAGAAAAAAATACACAAAGGAGAGTGGAAGATACACACACAAAAAAGAAAAATACACACAAAAGAGAGAAGGATACACACAGGAGAGGGGGATCCACACAGAAGAGTGGTGATACACACAGGAGAGAGGAGGATACACTGAAAAACAGAGGATACATACAGGAGAGAGGAGGATAAACACAGTAGAGAAGGATATACACAGGAGAGAGAAGCATACACAAAAGAGAGGGAGATACACACAGGAGAAAAAAGGATAGACACAGGAGAGGGGAGAATACACACAGGAGAGGGGGATACACACCTGAGAACAGGGCGTACACACAGAAGAGAGGAGGATTCAAAAAGCAGAGAGGAGGATACACACTGGAGAGAGGGAATACACAAAAGAGAGAGGGGTATACACACAAGAGAGAAGAGGATACACACAGGAGAGGGGAATACACACAAAAGAGAGTGGCATACACACAGGAGATTAGGATACACACAGAAGAGAGGGGGTATACACACAGGAGGGAGTGGGGATACACACAGGAGAGAGGGGGATACACACAGGAAAGTGCGGGGATACACACAGGAGAGTGGGGAGATACACACACGAGAGAGGAGGATACACACAGAAGAAAGAAGGATACACAGAGTAGAGAAAAAGATACACATAGAGGAGGGGGATACACACAGGAGAGAGAAAGATACACACAGGGGAAGGGGGATACACACAGGAGAGAGGAGGATACACACAGGAGAGAGGAGGCTACACAGAGGAGAAAGGAGGATACACAAAGAAGAGGGTGAAACACACAAAAGAAAGGGAGATACACACAGGCGAGAGGGATACGCCCAGGAGACGGGGAGATACACACAGGAGATAGGGGGATACACACAGTAGAGGGGGATACACACAAAAGAGAGTGGCATACACACAGGAGGGAGAAGGATACACACCGGAGAGAGGGGAGATACACACAGGAGGGAGTGAGGATACACACAGGAGAGAGGGGGATACAAACAAGATATTGAGGTATACAAAACAGGTGGAAAAAAGATACACACAGAAGATTGAGGCATACACACAGAAGAGAGTGGGAAAAACACAGGGAAAGAAGGATAAATACAGGAGAGAGGAAGATACACACAAAAGAGTGGAGAATAAAGACAGAAGAGAGGAGGATAAACGCAGGAGAGTGGAGGATATACACAGTAGAGGAGGATACAAACAGGAGAGAGGAGGATAGACGCAGGAGAGAGGAGGATACACACAGGAGAGAGAACAGATACACACAGGAGAGGGGAATACACACTGGAGAGAGGAGGATACACAAAGGAGAAAAAAATACACAAAGGAGAGTGAAAGATACACAAACAAAAAAGGAAAATACACACAAAAGAGAGGAGGATACACACAGAAGAGCGGTGATACACACAGGAAAGAGGAGGGTACACACAGGAGAGGGGGGATACACACAAGAGAGAGGAGGATACACTGCAAAAAGAGGATACACATAGGAAAGAGGAGGATAAACACAGTAGAGAAGTATATACACAGGAGAGAGGGGCATACACACAGGAGAGGGAGATACACACAGCAGAAAGGAGGATAGACACAGGAGAGGGGAGAATACACACAGGAGAGGGGGATACACACATGAGAACAGGGCGTACACACAGAAAAGAGGAGGACTCAAAAAGCAGAGAGGAGGATACACACTGGAGAGAGAAGATACACAAAAGAGAGAGGGGTATACACACAGGAGAGAGGAGAATACACACAGGAGAGGGGGATACACACAAAAAGAGTGGCATTCACACAGGAGAGAAAAAGATACACACAGGAGAGAGGGGGGATACACACAGGAGGGAGTGGGGATACACACAGGAGAGAGGGGGATACACACAGGAACGAGCAGGGATACACACAGGAGAGTGGGGGGATACACACACGAGAGAGGAGGGATACACACAAGAGGGAGGAGAATACACACAGAAGAGAAGAGTATACACATAGTAGAGAAAAAGATACACACAGAAGAAGGGGATACACACAGGAGACAGGAAGATACACAGAGGGGAAGGGGGATACACACAGGAGAGAGGAGGATACACACAGGAGAGAGGAGGCTACACAGAGGAGAAAGGAGGATACACAAAACAGAGGGGGAAACACACAAAAGAGAGGGAGATACACACAGGCGAGAGGGATACGCCCAGGAGACAAAGGTACACACAGAAGATAGGGGGATACACACAGTAGAGGGGGATACACACAAAAGAGAGTGGCATACACACAGGAGGGAGGAGGATACACACAGGAGAGAGGGGGGATACACACAGTAGGGAGTGGGGATACACACAGGAGAGAGGGGAATACAAACAGGAGATTGAGGCATACAAACAGGTGGGAAGAATATACACACAGGAGATTGAGGCATACACACAGGAAAGAGAAAGATACAGACAGGGGAGAGGAGGATACAAACAGGAGAGAGGTGATACACACAGGAGAAAGGGGGTATACAGAGGATCCTCCACAGCCTCACTGAATATTACACACTTGTGATATAGTATGGAGTCTATTTTTCATGGCCACTCATTCAAAGAGTCACTGAATAATGCACACCTGCTGAAGAGTCAGATGTCTCTTTCGTATGGTCACTCGTTAAGAGCCTCACTAAGTGTACACACCTGGGGAAATAGTCAGGATTTACCTTTATCCCCATTTACATTCTGACTAAATAAGGCACACCTGCGGAATAGTCAGGAGACTTTTTCATGTGGCCTCTAATTCGGACTGTCACTGAATAATGTGGTGTAGTCAGGAGTCTATTTCATGTAAACACATATTCAGAGCCTCAGTGAATAAGACAGGCCCTTGATATAGTAAGGAATCTAATTAATATGGCCACATCTTCTGAGCCTCACTGTATAATACACAGCTGGAGAATAGTTTTGAGTCTATTTTCGATGGATATTCATTCAGAGCCTCGGTAAATAATGTAGACCTGTGGAGAAGCCAGGAGTCTATTTTATTGGGACACTCATTCATAGCCTCAGTGGATAATATGCACGTGTGGATTAGTCAGGATTCCATTTTATATGGCCACTGACTCATAACCTCAATGAAAAATGCACAAATGTAAAGCACTCAGCAGTCTATTTCATATAAACTCTCATTCAGAGATTCAGTGAATAATAAAAATATTTAAGATAGACAACATCCTGTTTCCTATGGTCACAAAAAAAGAGCCTCACTGAATAATGCACACCTGGGGAAGTGATAAAATTCTACTTTATATAGCCTCTCATTTACAGCTTAAGGGAATAATGCACACGTGTGAAATAGACACTAGTCTATTTAATATGGCCACAAAATCAAAGCCTGAGTGAGTAATACACAACTTTGGAATAGTCACTAGTCTATTCCATATGCCCAAATATTTAGTCAGAGTAAATAATACACGCCTATGGAATAGTCAGAAAACAAGTTCATATGGACAAAGTTTCAGGTCCTCAGTGAATAATACATACTTCGGAATAACTCAGGACGCTATTACATGTGGCATCAATTTCAGAACTTCACTGAATAATAAACACCTGTATAGTAGTCAGAATTCTATTTCCTATAGCCACATATTCAGAGCCTACCTAAATAACATACACCTTGGAAATAGGATTCTATTTCATATAGCCACTCATTTAGAGCCAAAGATAAAAACGCACGACTGAGGAGCATTCAGGAGTCTGTATTTTATGGCCACTCATTCAGAGCTTCACAGAATTATACAGACCTATGGAAACGTCAGCAGTGTATTTCACATAGCCACTTATTCAGAACCTCAGTGAAGAGTCATATATATCTGGAAAATACTCAGGATTATATTATATATAGCCACTTATTCAGAGACTCACTGAATAATGCACACAAAAGGAATAGTCTAAAGATTATTTGATATGACCCTACACCCAGCGACTCAGTGGACAATGCAGAACAGAAAATTAGTCAAGATGATAGAGTCAGAGGTTTACGTTATTTGGTCACTCGTTCAGAATCTCACTGAAGAATACACCACACCTTTGGTATAGTAAGAGTCCAAGTCATATGGCCACTGAATCACAGCATTACGGAATAATGCAAAAAGGGGCAATAGTTAGGAGTCTATTTCGTATGGACTCTCAATCAAAGCTTCAGTGTGTAATAAAGAGCTGTGGAGTAGTCAGGACCCTATTTAAGGTAGCCCCAAATTAAGCAGCTCCGTGAATAATACACACATGTGTCAGAGTCAGGAGACTATTTGATATAGACACTCATTCACAAACTTTCCGAATACTGCACATGTGGTGAAAAATCAAAAGTCTGTTTCATATGGTGATTCGTTTGGAGAATCAAAAAATAATGCACACCTGTGGAGTAAAATAGGTTCTATTTCATAAGGCCACACTTTCAATGCTTTAGTGAATAATATATATATATCTGATAAGTCAGGAATCTCTTTCACACTGCCACTCGATCTGGGCCTGTGTGAATAGTACTTCCCTCAGAAACAGTCAAGGATCTACTTCAAATGCCTACACATTCAGAGTCTCTGTAAGTGATGAACACCTAGGAAATACACCTGAGTCTCTTTTTTATGCACACTTAGTCAGAGTCTCATTCAATAATACACACCTGGGGAAGAGTTAAGAGTCTACTTCATGTAGCCACTCATTTAGATTCTCAGTGAATAATGCACACCAGGGTAATAGTCGAGCATTTTTGATATGGCCACTCATTTTGTGCCTCACTGAGTGATATACACCTGGATAATTCTCAGGATTCTATTTGATACTACCACTCATTTAGAACCTTATTGAATAATTCACAATGGAGCAATAGTCAGGTGTCTATTTTATATGGTCTATCATTCACAGTTTCAGTGAATATATAACTTCTATGGAGTAATCAAGACGCAGTTTTATATAGCCACTAATTAAGTGCCTTCCTGAATGATACACACCTGGGTGATAGTCAGGAGTCTATTTCATATGAACTCTAATTTTGTGTATCGCTGTGTAATAGACACCTGGGGCAGGGTCAAGAGTCTATTTGGTATGGACACTCAAACAGAACTTGTTTGATTAATGCACACATGTATAATAATGAGGAGTCTATGTCATACGGCTACTCATTCAGACAAACTGTGAATAATACACATGTGGAGTAATTAGAAGTCTGTTTCATATGGCCCCTCTTACACAGCCTCACTGAATATTACACAATTGTGATACAGTATGAAGTCTATTTTTTATGGCCAGTAATTCAGAGAATCACTAATTAATGCACACCTGCGGAATAGTCAGAAGTCTCTTTCCTATGGTCACTCGTTAAGAGCCTCACTAAGTGTACACACCTGGGGAAATAGTCAGGCTTTACCTTTATCCCCTCATTCAGAGTCTCACTAAATATTGCACACCTGTGGAATAGTTAGGAGACTTTTTTATGCGGCCTCTAATTCGGAGTGTCACTGAATAATGTGGTGTAGTCAGGAGTCTATATCACATAGACACATATTAGGAGCCACAGTGAATAAGACAGGACCTTGATACAGTAAGGAATCTAATAAACTTGGCCACATCTTCTGAGCCTCACTGAATAATACACACCTGGGGAATAATTTGGAGTCTATTTTTGATTGACATTCATTTAGAGCCTCGGTAAATAATGTACACCTGTGGAGTAGCCAGGAGTCTATTTTATTATGACACAAATTAATAGCTTCAGTGGATAATATGCAAGGGTGGATTAGTCAGGATTTCATTTTATATTGCCACTGACTCATAACCTCAGTGAAAAATGCACAAATGTAAAGTACTCAGCAGTCTATTTTATATAGACACTCATTCAGAGATTCACTGAATAATACAAATATTAAATATAGACAGCACCCTTTTTCATATGGTAACACAAAAAGAGCCTCACTGTGTAATGGAAACCTGGGGAAGTGATAGGAGTCTACTTTTTATAGCCTCTCATTTACAGCCTCAGGGAATAATGCATACGTGTGGAATAGACACTGTTCTATTTTATATGGCCACAAAATCAAAGCCTGAGTGAGTAGTACCCATCTATGGAATAGTCACTAGTCTGTTCCGTATGTCCAAATATTTAGAGTCAGAATCAATAATACACACCTGTGGACTAGTCAGAAAACAATTTTATATCGCCAAAGTTTCAGAGCCTCAGTGAATAATACATACCAAGGAAACACTCAGGACGCTATTACATGTGGCATCAATTTCAGAGCTTTCTTGAATAAGAAACCCCTGTATTGTAGTCAGAATTCTGTTTCATATAGCCACATATTCAGAGCCTAACTGAGTAACACACACCTTGGGAAAAGTCAGGATTCTATTTCGTATAGCCACTCATTTAGAGCCGAATGTCAAAACGCACACCTGAGGAGTATTCAGGATTCTCTATTTTATGGCCACTCATTCAGAGCTTCACAGAATAATACAGACCTATGGAAACGTCAGGAGTGTATTTCACATCGCCGCTTATTCAGATCCTCCAGGAAACCTTATATATATATAGAAAATACTCAGGATTATATTATATATAGCCAATTATTCAGAGACTCACTGAATAAGGCACACCTAAGGAATAGTCTGGAGACTATTTGATATGACCCTACACCCAGCGACTCAGTGGACAATGCAGAACTAAAAAGTAGTCAAGAGGATAGAGTCAAGAGTTTATGTTATGGGGTCACTCGTTCAGAATCTCACTGAAGAATACACACCGTGGGAATAGTCGGAGTCCAAGTCATATGGACACTCAATCACAGCATTACGGAATAATGCACAATGGGGCAATCGTAAGGAGTCTATGTCATATGGCCTCTCATTCAGAGCTTCAGTGCATAATAAACAGCTGTGGAGTAGTCAGGATCCCATTGAAGGTAGGCCAAATTAAGCAGCTTTGTGAATGATACACAGATGTGTCACAGTCAGGAGACTATTTGATATAGACACTCATACAGAACCTTTTCGAGTACTGCACATGTGGGGAATAATCACGAGTCTGTTTCATATGGTGATTCGTTTGGAGAATCAAAAAATAATGCACACCTGTGGAGTAAAATGGGTTCTATTTCATAAGGCTACTATTTCAGTGTTTCACTGAATAATATGTATATCTGATAAGTCAGGAATCTCTTTCACATGGCCACTCGTTGAGGGCCTATGTGAAGAAAACTCAACTAAAAAATTATCAAGTGTCTACTTCAAATGCCTATGCATTCAGTGTCTCTGTACATACTGAACACCTGGACAATACACCTGAGTCTCTTTTTTATGCCCACTTAGTCAGAGTTTCATTCAATAATACTCACCAGGGGAAGAGTTAAGTGTCTACTTTATGGAGCCACTCATTTAGAGCCTCAGTGAATAATGCACACTATGATAATCGTCGAGCATTTTTAATATGGCCACTCATTTTGTGCCTCACTGAGTGATATACACTTGAAGAATCCTCAGGATTCTCTTTGATACTACTACTCATTTAGAACCTTATTCAATAATTCACAATGGAGCAATAATCAGGTGTCTATTTTATATGGTCCATCACTTAAACTTTCAGTAAATAATGAATTTCTATGGAGTAATCAGGACGCTGTTAAAGATAGCCACGCATTAAGTTTCTTCCTGAATGATACACACCTGGGTGATAGTCAGGAGTCTATTTCATATGAACTCTCATTTTGTGTATCACTGAGTAATACACACATGGGGCAGGGTCAGGATTCTATTTGGTATGGAGACTCAAACAGTACTTGTTTGACTAATGCACACATGTATAATAATGAGGAGTCTATGTCATATGGTTACTCATTTAGACAAACGGTGAATAATGCACATGTGGAGTAATTAGAAGTCTGTTTCATATGGCCCCTCTTTCACAGCCTCACTGAATATTGCACACTTGTGGTATAGACTGGAGTCTACTTTTTGTGGCCACTCATTCAGAGAATCACTAAATAATGCACACCTGCGGAATAGTCAGAAATCTCTTTCCTATTGCCACTCGTTAAGAGCCTCACTATGTGTACACACCTGGAGAAATAGTCCAGATTTACCTTTATCCCCTCATTCAGAGTCTCACTAAATAATGCACGCCTGTAAAATAGTAAGGATACTTTTTCATGTGGCCTCTAATTCGGAGTGTTACTGAATAATGTGGTGTAGTCAGGAGTCTATTTCATGTAGACACATATTTAGAGCTTCAGTGAATAAGACAGACACTTGATATAGTAAGGAATCTAATGGATATGGAAACATATTCTGAGCCTCACTGAATAATACACACCTGGGGAATAATTTGGAGTCTATTTTCTATGGACATATATTCAGAGCCTCGAAAAATGATGTACACCTGTGGAGTAGCCAGGAGTCTATTTTATTAGGACACTCATTCATAGCCTCAGTGGATAATATGCACGTGTGGACTAGTCAGGATTCCATTTTATATGGCCACTGACTCATAACCTCAGTGAAAAATGCAAAAATGTAAAATACTTAGCAGTCAATTTCATATAGACACTCATTCAGAGATTCACTGAATAATACAAATATTTGAGATAGACAGCATCCTGTTTCACATGGTTAAACAAAAGGAGCCTCACTGAGTAATGCACACCAGGGGAAGTGTTTGGAGTCTACTTTATATAGCCTTTAATTTACAGAATACAGAAATAATGCACACGTGTGGAATACACACTAGTCTATTTTATATGGCTGCAAAATCAAAGGCTTTTTGAATACGGCACATGTGGATAGTAATCACTTGTCTGTTTCACATGGTGTTTCGTTTGGTGAATCAAGAACTTATGCACACGTTTGGAGTAAAATGAGTTCTATTTCAGAAGGCCACTCATTCAGTGTTTTAGTGAATAATATGTATATCTGAAAAGTAAGGAATCTCTTTCACATGACCACTCATTCAGGGCCTCTGTGAAAAATACTACCCTCAAAAATAGTCAAGTGTCTACTTGAAATGGCTACACATTCAGAGACTCTGTAGGTAATGAACACCTGGGCAATACACCTGAGTCTCTTTTTTATGCCCACTTAGTCAGAGTCTCATTCAATAATACACACCTGGGAAAGATTTAAGATTCTACTTCATGTAGCCACTCATTTAGAGCCTCAGTGAAGAATGCACACCAGGGTAATAGTCGAGCATTTTTTTTATATGTCCACTCATTATGTGCTTCACTGAGTGATATACACCTGAATTATCCTAAGGATTCTATTTGATACTACCACGCATTTAGCGCCTTATTGAATGATTCACAATGGAGCAATAGTCAAGTGTCTATTTTATATGGTCTATCACTCAAAGTTTCAGAGTATAGTAAACTTCTATGGAGTAATCAGGACGCTGTTTAAGATAGCCACGAATTCAGTGCCTTCCTGAATGATACACACCTGGGTAAAATTTTGGCATCTATTTCATATGAACTCTAATTTTGTGTATTGTTGAATAATACACACCTGGGGCAGTGTCAGGAGTCTATTTGGTATGGACACTCAAACAGAACCTGTTTGATTAATGCACACATGAATAATAATGAGGAGTCTATGTCAGATGGCTACTCATTCAGACAAACAGTGAATAATGCACATGTAAAGTAATTAGAATTCTGATTCATTTGGACCCTCTTTCACAGCCTCACTGAATATTACACACTTGTTATATAGTCTGAAGTCTATATTTTATAGCCACCCATTCAGATAATCACTAAATAATGCACACCTGCAGAATACTCAGAAGTCTCTTTCATATGGCCACTCGTTAAGATCATCACTAAGTGTACACACCTGGGGAAAGAGTCAGGATTTAACATTATCTCCTCATTCAGAGTCTCACCAAATAATGCACACCTGTGGAATAGCCAGGAGACTTTTTCATGTGGCCTCTAATTCGGAGTGTCACTGAATAATGTAATGTAGTCAGGAGTCTATTTCATGTAGACACATATTCAGAGCCACAGTGAATGAAACAGGCCCTTTATGTTGTAACGAATCTAATTAATATGGCCACATCTTCTGAGACAAACTGAATAATACACTCCTGGAGAATAATTTGGAGTCTATTTTCGATGGATATTCTTTCAGAGCCTCGGTAAATAATGTACACCTGTGGAGTAGCCAGGAGTCTACTTTATTGTGACACTCATTCATAGCCTCAGTGGATAATATGCACGTGTGGATTAGTCTGGATTCCAATTTATATGGCCACTGACTCGTAACCTCAGTGAAAAATTCACAAATGTAAAGTACTCAGCAGTCTATTTCATATAAACACTCATTCAGAAATTCACTAAATAATACAAATATTTAATATAGCAGCATCCTGTTTCATATGGTCACACAAAATGAGCCTCACTGAGTAAGGCACACCTAGGGAAGTGTTAGGAGTCTACTTTATATAGCCTCTCATTTACAACCTCAGGAAATAATGCACACATGTGAAATAGACACTAGACTATTTTGTATGGACACAAAATCAAAGCCTGAGTGAGTAATACACAACTTTGGAATAGTCACTTGTCTATTTTACATGACCAAATATTTAAAGTCAGAGTCAATAAGACACACATGTGGACAAGTCAGAAAATAATTTCATATGACCAAAGTTTCAGAACCTCAGTGAATAATACATACCTGGGATATACTCAGGACACTATTACATGTGGCATCAATTTCAGAGCATCCTTGAATAAGAAACACCTCTATTGTTGTCAGAATTCTATTTTCTATAGCTACATATTCAGAGCCTAACTGAATAACATACACCTTGGGAAAAGTTAAAATTCTATTTCGTATAGCCACTCATTTGGAGCCAAATGTAAAAACGCACACCTGTGGAGCATTCAGGAGGCTCTATTATATGGCCACTCATTCAGAGCTTCACAGAATAACACAGACCTATGAAAATATCAGGAGTGTATTTCACATGGCCACTTATTCAGAACCTCAGTGAGGAATCATATATATCTGGAAAATACTCAGAATTATATTATATATAGCCACTTATTCAGAGACTCACTGAATAATGCCCAGCTAAGGAATAGTCTGGAGACTATTTGACATGACTCTTCACTTAGCGACTCAGTGGACCATGAAGAACTGAAAAATAGTCAAGAGGATAGAATCAAGGGATTATGCTATGTGGTGACTCGTTCAGAATCTCACTGAAGAATACACACCTTGGGAATAGTCAGTGTCCAAGTCATATGGACACTCAATCACATCATTACCGAATAATGCCCAATGAAGCTATAGTAAGGAGTCTATTTTATATGGCTTGTGATTTGGAGCTTCAGTGCATAATAAAAAGCTGTGGAGTAGTCAGGACTCTATTTCAGGTAGCCCTAAATTAAGCAGCTTCGTGAATGATACACTCATATGTCAGAGTCAGGAGACTATTTGACATAGACACTCATACAGACCCTTTTCGAATACTGCACATGTGGGGAATAATCACTAGTCTGTCTCACATGGCGATTAGTTTGGAAAATCAAAAATAATGCACACCTGTTGAGTAAAATGGGTTCTATTTCATAAGGCCACTCTTTCAATGTTTTAGTGAATAGTAAGTATATCTGATAAGTCAGGAATCTCTTTCACATGGCCACTTGTTCAGGGCCTCTGTGAAGAACACTCTCCTCAAAAATAGTCAAGGGTCTACTTCAAATAACTACACATTCAAAGTCTCTGTACGTAGTGAACACTTGGGCAATACACCTGAGTCTCTTTATTATTCCCACTTAGTCAGAGACTCATTCAATAATACACAACAAAGGAAGATTAAACAGTCTACATCTTGTAGCCACTCATTTAGAGCCTCAGTGAATAATATACACCAAGGTAATAGTCGAGCATTTCTTATATGGCCACTCATTTTGTGCCTCACTGAGTGAAATACACCTGAAGAATCCTCAGGATTATATTTGATACTATCGCTCATTTAGAACCTTATTGAATAATTCACAATTAAGCAATAGTCAGGGGTCTATTTTATATGGTCTATCATTCAAAGTTTCAGTGAATAGTAAACTTCTATGAAGTAATCAGGACGCTGTTTAACATAGCCACGAATTAAGTGCCTTGCTGAATGATACGCACCTGTGTGATAGTCAGGAGTCTATTTAATATGAACTCTAATTTTGTGTATCGCTGAGTAATACACACCTGGGGCAGTGTCAGGATTCTATTTGGTATAGACACTCAAACAGAGCCTGTTTGATTAATGCACACATGGATAATAATGAGGAGTCTATGTCATATGTCTACTCATTTATGCAATCTGTGAATAATGCACATGTGGAGTAATTAGAAGTCTGTTTCATATGGCCCCTCTTTCACAGCCTCACTTAATATTCCACACTTGTGATAAAGTGTGGAGTCTATTTTTTATGGCCACTCATTCGGAGAATCACTAAATAATGCACACCTTTGGAATAGTCAGAAGTCTCTTTCCTATGGCCACTCGTTAAGAGCCTCACTAAGTGTACACACCTGGGAAAATCGTCAGGATTTACCTTTATCCCCTAATTCATGGACTCACTAAATGATGCACACCTGTGTAATAGTCAGAATACTTTTTCATGTGGCCTCTAATTCGGAGAGTCTCTGAATAATGTGGTGTAGTCAGGAGTCTATTTCATGTAGACACATATTCTGATCTTCAGTGAATAAGACAGACACTTGATATAGTAAGGAATCTAATTGATATGGAAACATATTCTGAGCCTCACTGAATAATACACACCTGGGGAATAATTTGGAGTCTATTTTCGATGGACATATGTTCAGAGTCTCAGAAAATGATGTACACCTGTGAATTATCCAGGAGTCTATTTTATTAGGACACCCATTCATAGCCTCAGTGGATAACATGCACGTGTGGATTATTCAGGATTCAATTTTTTATGGCTACTGTCTCGTAACCTCAGTGAAAATGCAAAAATGTAAAATACTTAGCAGTCTATATCATATAGGCACTCATTTAGAGATTCACTGAATAATACAAATATTTGAGATAGACAGCAACCTGTTTCATATGGTTAAACAAAAAGAGCCTCACTGAGTAATGCACACCAGTGGAAGTGTTAGGAGTCTACTTAATATAGACTTTAATTTACAGAATCATGAAATAATGCACAGATGTGGAATAGACACTAGTCTATTTTATAGGGCCACAAAATCAAAGGTTTTTCGAATACTGCACATGTGGGGAATAATCACTTTTCTGTTTCATATGGTGTTTCGTTTGGTGAATCAAAAACTTATGCACACCTGTGTAGTAAAATGGGTTCTATTTCAGAAGGCCACTCTTTCAGAGTTTTAATGAATAATATGTATATCTGAAAAGTAAGGAATGTTCTTCACATGGCCACTCTTTCAGGGCTTCTGTGAAGAATACTCCCCTAAAAAATAGTCAAGGGTCTACTTTAAATGGCTACACATTCAGAGACTCTGTATGTAATGAACACCTGGGCAATACACCTGAGTCTTTCTGTAATGCCGACTTAGTCAGATTCTCATTCAATAATAAACACCTGGGGAAGTGTTAAGAGTCTACTTCATGTAGCCACTCATTTAGAGCCTCAGTGAATAATGCACACCAGGGTTATAGTCAAGCATTTTTTATATGGCCACTCATTTTGTGCCTCTCTGAGTGATATACACCTGAACAATCCTAAGGATTCTATTTGATACTACCACGCATTTAGCACCTTATTGAATAATTCACAATGGAGCAATAATCAGGTGTCTATTTTATATGGGGTATATCACTCAAAGTTTCAGTGAATAATAAACTTCCATGGAGTAATCAGGACGCTGTTTAAGATGGCAACGAATTAGGTGACTTACCGAATGATACACACCTCGGTAATATCCTGCCGTCTATTTCATATGAACTCTAATTTTGTGTATCGTGGAGTAATACACACCTGGGGCAGAGTCAGAAGTCTATTTGGTATGGACACTCAAACAGAACCTGTTTGATTAATGCACACATGTATAATAATGAGGAGTCTATGTCATACAGTTACTCATTCTGACAAACGGTGAAATAAGGCACATTTAAACTAATTAGAAGTCTGATTCTTATGAACCCTCTTTCACAGACTCACTGAATATTATAGACTTGTGATATAGACTGGAGTCTATTTTTTATGGCAACACATTCAGAGAATCACTAAATAATGCACACCTGCAGAATAGTCAGAAGTCTCCTTCCTATGGCCACTAGTTAAGAGCCTCACTAAGTGTACACACCTGGGGAAATAGTTAGTATTTACCATTATCCACTCATCCAGAGTCTCACTAAATAATGCACACCTGTGGAATAGTCAGGAGACTTTTTTCTATGGCCAATCGTTAAGAGCCTCACTAAGGGTACACACCTGGGGAAATAGGATATACCTATTTCCCTTCATTCGCAGTCTCACTAAATAATGCACACCTGTGGAATAGTCAGAATACTTTCTCATGTGGCCTCTAACTCGGAGTGTCACTGAATAATGTGATGTAGTCAGGAGTCTATTTCATGTAGACACATATTCAGAGCCATAGAGAATGAAACAGGTCCTTTATGTTGTAAGGAATCTAATTTATATGGCCACATCTTCTGAGACAAACTGAATAATACACACCTGGAGAATAATTTGGAGTCTATTTTCGATGGACATTCATTCAGAGCCTCGGTAAATAATGTACATTTGTGGAGTAGCCAGGAGTCTCTTTTATTAGGACACTCTTTCATAGCATCAGTGGATAATATGCACGTCTTGATTAGTCAGGATTCCAATTTATATGGCCACTGACTTGTAACATCAGTGAAAAATGCACAAATGTAAAGTACTCAGCAGTCTATTTCATATAGACACTCATTCAGAGATTCACTAGATAATACAAATATTTAATATAGCAGCATCCTGTTTCATATGGTCACACAAAATGAGCCTCACTGAGTAAGGCACACCTAGGGAAGTGTTAGAAGTCTACTTTATATAGCCTCTCATTTACAGCCGGAGGGAATAATGCACTCGTGTGGAATAGACACTAGACTATTTTATATGGCCACAAAATCAAAGCCTGAGTCAGTAATACCCAACTTTGGAATAGTCACTTGTCTATTTTACATGCCCAAATATTTAGACTAAGAGTCAATAATACACACCTGTGGACAAGTCAGAAAACAATTTCATATGGCCAAAGTTTCAGAGCCTCAGTGAATAATACATACCTGGTGAATACTCAGGACGCTATTACATGTGGCATCAATTTCAGAGCTTCCTTGAATAAGAAACACCTCTATTGTTGTCAGAATTCTATTTCTTATAGCCACATATTCAGATCCTAACTGAATAACATACACCTTGAAAAAAGTTAAAATTCTATTTCGTATAGCCACTCATTTAGAGCCGAATGTATAAACGCATGCCTGAGGAGCATTCAGGAGGATCTATTCTATGGCCACTCATTCAGAGCCTCACAGAATAATACAGACGTATGGAAATGTCAGGAGTGTACTTGACATGGCCACTTATTCAGTTCCCCAATGAAGAATCATATATATCTGGAAAATACTCAGAATTCTATTATATATAGCCACTTATTAAGAGACCCACTGAATAATGCACACCTGGAGAATTGTCCGGAGACTATTTGATATGACCATTAACCCAGCGACTCAGTGGAAAATTCAGAGCTGAGAAATAGACAAGAGGACAGAGTCAGGAGTCTATTTTATGTGGTTACTCGTTCGGAAACTGACTGAAGAATACATACCTTGTGAACAGTCAGAGTCCAGGTCATATGACCACTCAATCACAGCATTACCGAATAACGCACAATTGGGCAATAGTAAGGAGTTTATTTCATATGGCCTCTCATTCAGAGCTTCAGTGCATAATAAACAGCTGAGGAGGAGTGAGGACCCTATTGAAGGTAGCCCAAAATTAAGCAGCTCCTTGTATGATACACACATGTGTGAGTGTCATGAGACTACTTGATATGGACACTCATACAGAACCACTTCGAATATTGCACATGTGACGAATAATCTCTAGTTCATTTCATATGGTGGTTCATTCTGAGGGTCAAAAAATAACACACACCAGTGGAGTAAAGTGCGGTCTATTTCATAAGTCCACTCCTTCAGTGTTTTTCTGAATAACATGTATATCTGATAAGTCAGGAATCTCTTTCACATGGCCACTTGTTCTGGGCCTCTGTGAAGAATACTCCCCTCAGAAACTGTCAAGGGTCTACTTCAAATACCTACACATTCAGAGTCTCTGTAAGTAAGGAACACCTGGGAAATACAACTGAGTCTCTTTTTTATGCCCAATGAGTCAGAGTCTCATTCAATAATACACACCTGGGAAAGAGTTAAGAGTCTACTTCATGTAGCCACTCATTTAGAGCCTCAGTGAATAATCCACACCAGGTTAATATTCGAGCATTTTTATATGTCCACTCATTCTGTGTCTCCCTAAATGATACACACCTCGG
Organism: Saguinus oedipus; assembly: GCA_031835075.1. Lineage (NCBI taxonomy): Eukaryota > Metazoa > Chordata > Mammalia > Primates > Cebidae > Saguinus > Saguinus oedipus. The sequence goes on from JASSZA010000200.1 coordinate 2,954,246, forward strand.
AACTTCTCAGGATTCTATTTCATACTACCACTCATTTAGATCCTTATTTTCTAATTTACAATGGAGCAATAGTCAGATGTCTATATTGTATGGCCCCTCATTCAAAGATTCTGTGAATAATGAACTTCTATGGAGTAATCAGAACACTGTTTTACATAGCCATGAATTAACTGCCTTTCTGAATGATACACAGCTGGTTGGTAATCAGAAGTGTATTTCATATAAACGTTAATTCTATGTAACTCTGAGTAATACACAGAACCGCTTCAAATATTGTACATGTAAAGAATAATCGCTAGTCCATTTCATATGGTCGTTCGTTTGGAGAGTCAAAAAATAACACGAGAGAGGGGTGATACACACAGGAGAGTGGAGGGTACACAAGGGAGAGAGTGGGTACACAGAAAATAGAAGAAGATACATAAAGGAGATGGTGATACACACAGGAGAGTAGGGGATACACAGAACATAGAAAAGGATACACACAAGAGAGAGGAGAATAAACACAGGAGAAAGAAATACACACAGGAGAGATGAGCATACACTCAGGAGAGGGTGATACACACAGAAGAAAGAAGAATAAACACAAGAGAGAGGAAGATACACACAGAACACGGGGAAACACACAGAAGAGAAAAGCGTACACACAGTATAAAAGGATACACACAGCAGAGAGGAGGATACACACAGGAGAGAGGGGTTACACGAAGAATAGAGGAAAATACACACAGGAGAGAGAAAGTATACACAAAAAAGGGAGGGGTTTACACATAGGAGAGAGGGGATATACACAGGAGAGATGGGGATACAAACTGGAGAGAGGAGGGCTACACACAGGAGAGAAGAGGATACACACAGGAAAGGTGGGGATACAGACAGGAGATTGGAGAATACACAAAGGAGAGAGGAGGATACACACAAGAGAAAGAAGAATACACACAGGAGACAGGAAGATACACACAGGAAAGGGGAGGATACACAGTGTAGAGATAATGATACACATAGGAGAGAGGTGAAATACACACAAGAAAGAGGGAAACACACACAGAAGAGAGTAAGGTACATAAAGGCTAGAGGGGGGATACACACAGGGGAGAGGGGGGATACGAACAGGAGAGAGGGTGATACACACAGGAGAGTGGGGCATACACACAGAAAAAACATGATACCCACTGGAGAGAGTGGGATACACACAAGAGGAGGAAAATATATACAGTAGAGAGGAGGATACTCACAGGAAAAAGAAAGATACACACAGAAGAGAAATGGATACACACAGAAGAGAGAAGGATACACACAGGAGAGGGCGATACACACAAGAAAGAGAGGGATCCACACAGGAGACAAGGAAATACACATAAGAGAGAGGGGTATACACACAGGAGAGAAAAGGACACATGCAGGACAAAAAAGGATACACGCAGGACAGAGGATACCCGCAGATGAGGGGGGATACACACAGGTGAGAGAAAAATGCACACAGGAGAGAAAAGGAATACACACAGGAGAGAGGAAAATACACAAAGAAGCGAGGAAAACACACAGGTGAGAAAAAAATACACACAAGGGAGTGGGGCATAAACACAGAAAGAGGGGATACACACAGGATAAAAAAATACACACAGGAGTGAGAAGGATGCACCCAGGAGAAATGGAAATACACACAGGAAAATGGAAGATACACACAGGAGAGAGAAGGATACACACAGGAGAGGGGGGATACATACAGGAGAGAGGAAGAAACCCATAGGAGAGAGGAAGATACTCAGAGAAGGGAGGAAGTTACACACAGACGCAAAAAATATACACACAGGAGTGGGGAATACACACAGAAGAAAGGGGCATATGCAGAAAAGAGAAAAATACACAGAGGAGAGGGGGATACATACAGGAAAGAGGGGCATACATAGAGAAGAGAACAGGATACCCGCAGGAGAGAGGAGGATACACACAGAAGAGAGGGAAATACAGACAGGAGAGAGAGGGATACACACAGGAGACAAAAGGATACACACAGGAGAGAAAAAGATGCCCATAGGAGAAAAAGATACACAGAAGAGAGAGGGGCATACACACAAAAATGGGGATACACACAGGAGAAAGGAAGATACACACAGGAAAGGGTGATACGCACGAGAGAGAAGCATAAACACAGGAGAGAAAAGGATACACACAGGAGAGAGGAGGAAACAAACAGGAGAGATAGAATACACACAAGTGACAGGGGTATACACACAGGAGAAAGGGGTAATACACACAGGAAAGAAAGGTGTTACACAGAGGAGAGATGGGGAAACACAGAAAAGTGGAAGAATACACACAGGAGAAAGGAGGATACACACAAAAGAGAGAAGAAAACACACGGGAGAGAGGAGCATACACACAGGATAGAGGGGGATACACACAGGAGAGTTGGATACATGCAGGAGACAGGGAAATACACACAGGAGAGAGGGGGATACACACAGGAGAGTTGGATACATACATGAGACTGGGAAATACACACAGGAGATAGGGGGATACACACAGGAGAGGGGGATACTCATGGGAGCGACGGTAAACACACAAACGTGAGGGGAACACACACAAGAGAGAGGGGCATACACACAGGAGAGAGGGGGATACACATAAGTGAGAGGAAGATACACACAGGAAAGAAGAAGATACACACAGGAGAAAAAAGGATACACACAGGAGAGGGTGAAACACACAAGAGAAAAAGGTTCCACACAGGAGAGAGGGGAATACACATTGGAGAGAAAAGTATACACACAGGAGAGGTGTATACACACAGGAGAGAAAAGGATACATGCAGAAGAGTGGAGGATACTCGCAGCACAGAAAAGGATACCCGCAGGAGAGAGGAGGATACACACAGGAGAGAAAAGAATACCACAAAAGAGAGGAGGATACACACAGGAGCGAGGGATACACACAGGTGAGAGAAGAATACACACAGGAGAGAGGGGCGTAGTCAAAGAAAAGGGGGGGACACAGAGGAGAGAGGGAAATACACAAAGGTGAAAGTGATACACACAAAAGAGGAAAATACACACAGGAGCGAGTAAGATGCACACAGGAGAAAGGGAAATACACTAAGGAAAAAGGAGGATACACACAGGAGAGAGAAATAACACACAGAAGAGGGGGAATACACACAGGAGAGAGGAAGATACACACAAAAGAGAGGAGTATACACAAAGGAGAGAGGAAGATACACACAGAAGAGAAGAGGATACACACAGGAGTTGGAGATACACACAGAAGAGAGGGGGATACACACAGGAGAAAGAGAAACACAGATGAGAGAGTGGGATACACACAGGAGAGGGGGGATAAACACAGGAGAGGGGGATACATACAGAAAAGAGGGGCATAGACAGAGGAGAGGGGAGGACACACACAGGAGAGAGGAGGATACCCAAAGGATAGAGGGGGATAGACACAGGAGAGAGAAGAATACACACAGGCGAGAAAATGATACACACAGGAGATAGAAGGATACACATAGGAGAGGGAGATACACACAGGAGAGAGAGGCATACACTAAAAAAAAATGGATACACACAGAAAAAAGTGAGATACACAAAGGAGAGTGGAGGATACACACAGGAATGGGTGATACACACAAGAGCGAGGGGCATAAACAGAGGAGAGTGGAGGATACACACAGGAGAGAGGAGAAAACAAACAGGAGAGAGGGGATACACACAAGAGAGGGGGATACACACAGGAGAGAAAGGTGGTACACACAGGAAAGAAAGGTGTTACACACAGGAGAGAGGGGGGAAACCCACAGGAAAGCGGAGGGATACACGCAGGAGAAAGGAGGATACACACAGGAGAGAGGAGGATACACAAAGGAGAGACGCGTATACACACCGGTGAGGGGCATACACACAGGAGAGAGGGGGATCACGCAGGAGAGTTGGATACATACAGGAGACAGGGAAATATACACAGGAGAGAGGAAAATATAAACAAAAGAGGGGGATATACACGTGAGAGAGGGTATACACACCGGAGAGGGGGATACACATAGGAGAGAGAGGGATCCACACAAAAGAGTGGGGAATACACACAAGATACAGGGGCATACAGACAGGAGAGAGAAAAATACACATACGACAGAGGAAGATACACAAAAATGAGAGGAGGATACACGCAGAAGAGAGTAGTATACACAGGAGAGAGGTTAATACACAGAGAAGAGAGGGTGTTACACACAGGAGTGAGGGCGGATATACACAGGAATGAGGAGATACACACAAGAGAAAAAAGGATACACACAAAAGAGAGGAGCATACACACAGGAGGGAGAATGATATGCACAGAAGAGACGAGAATTCACAAAATAGAGAGGGGGGTACACACAGGAGAGAGGGGGATACACAAGGAAGAGATGGGTATACACACAGGTGAGGGAAATACACAAAAAAGAGAGGGGCATACACAGAGAAAAAAGAAAAGATACACACAGGAGAGAGGAGTATACACACAGGAGAAAGAAAGATACACACAAGAGAGAGAGACGGATACACACAGGAAAGAGGAGGATACACTCAGGATAGGGAACTACACACAAGAGAGATGGGGATCCACACAGGAGAGAGGGGAATACACATAGGAGAGAGGGGTATACACACAGGAGAGGGGAATACACACAGGAGAGAGCAGGATACACGCAGGAGAGAGGAGGATACACGCAGCACAGATGAGGATACCCGAAGGAGAGAGGGGGATACACACAGAAGAGAAAAGAATACACACAGGAGAGAAGGGGGATACACACAAGAGAGAGAATGATACATACAGGAGAGAAAAGGATACACACTAAAGAGAAAAGGATACACACAGGAGCGAGGGATACGCACAGGTTAGAGGAGGATACACACAGAAGAGAGGGGCATACACACAGAAAAGAAAGGATACAAAGAGAAGAGAGGGAAATATACATAGGAGAAATAGATACACACAAAAGAGGGAAATACACACAGGAGCGAGGGGGATGAACACAGGATTAAAGTAAATACACAGGAAAGATGAGGATACACACATGAGAAAGAAGGATACACTCAGGAGAGGGGGGATACACACAGGAGAGAGAAAGATACACACAGGAGAGAGGAGGATACACAAAGGAGAGAGGAAGATACACACAGAAGAGAAGAGGATACACACAGGAGTGGGAGATACACAGAGAAGAGAATGGGATACTCTCAGGAATGGGGGATACACAGAGGAGAGTGTGGAATCCACACAGGAGAGAGGAAGATAAACACAGGTGAGGGAAATACATATAGGAGAGAGGGGCATAGACAGAGGGCAGGGGAGAATACACGCAGAAAAGAGGAAGATACACACAGAAAAGACTGGGATACACACAGGAGAGAGGGGGATACACACAGAAGAGAAAAGAATACACACTGGAGTAAGGAGGATACACATAGGAGAGGAAGATATACATACAAGAGAGAAGCATACACACATAAAAGGGGAATACAAACAGGAGAAAAAAGAAAACACACAGGAGACAAAAGGATACACACAGGAAATGTTGATACCCACATGAGAGCGGAGCGTAACCACAGGAGAGAGGAGGAAACAAACAGGAGAGAGGGGATACATACAAGAGAGAAAAAGATACACACACAAAAAAGGGATGATACACACAGAAAAAAAAGGTGTTACCCACAGGAGAGAGGGGGAAACACACAGAAAAGTGAAGGGATACACACAGGAGAGAGGAGGATACACACAGTAGAGGAGAGGAGTATACACACAGGAGAGGGGCATACACACAGGAGAGAGGGAGATACACACAGTAGAGTTGGATACATATAGGGGACAGAGAAATACACACAGGAGAGAAGGCGATACACACAGGAGAGGGGAATACACACAGGAGAGAGGGTATACACACAGGAGAAAGGGGATACACAGGAGAGAGAGGGATCCAAACAGGAGAGAGAGGAATACAAACAAGAGAGAGGGTCATACACACAGGAGAGAGAAGGATACACATAAGAGAGGGGAAGATACACAAAGAAGAGAGAAGAATACACGCAAAAGAGAGGAGTATACACAGGAGAGAGGTGAATACACAGAGAAGCGAGGGCGTTACACACAGAAGAGAGGGCGGATAAACACAGGAGAGAGGAGGATACACAAAGGAGAGGGTGGGTACACACAGGAGAGAGGAGGATACACACAGGAGAGAGGGGGATACACACAATAAAGAGGGGTATACACACAGAAGAGAGTAAGATACACAAAGGTAAGAGAAGAGATACACACAGGGGAGAGGGGGGATATTAACAGGAGAGGGGGGATACACACAGGAGAGTGGGGCATACTCAGAGAAGGGAGAGGCTGCACACTAAAGAGAGTGAAATACACACAGGAGGAGAAAGATACGCACAGTAAAGAGAAGAATACAAAGGAGAAAGGAAGATATACACAGGAGAGAGACGAATACAGAAAAGATAGAGGAGCATACACACAAGAGAGGGCGATACACACGAGAGAGGGGATCCACACAGGAAGAGACAAAGTACACATAGGAGAGAAAGGCATACACACAGGAGAGGGGTATAAACACGAGAGAAAAGGAAACACCCAGGAGAAAGGAGGATACACACAGCACAGTAGAGGATACTGGCAGGAGAGAGGAAAATACACACAGGAGAGAGAAAAATACACACTGAAAAGAAGGGGGTTACACAGAAAAGAGAAAATGATACACACGGAAGAGAAAAGGATACAAACAGAAGAGAAAAGAATACACACAGGAACGAGGGGTATACACACAGAAGAAAGGGGGATACACACAGGAGAGAGGAAAGATAAACACAAGAGAGAGGGGTATACACAAAGGTGAGGAGAATACACAAAGAAGAGAGATGCATACACAGGAGAGAGAAAAGATACACACAAAGAGAGGAGGATACACATAGATGAAAGGAGGACACACAGAGGAGAGGGCGATACACAGAAGAAAGGGGGATCCACACAGGAGAGAGAAGAATACACATAGGAGAGAAGGCTATAAACACAAATGAGGGGAATACACAAAGGAGAGAGGGGGATGCACACAGGAGAGAGAAGAATACACTCAAAAAAGGGTGATACACACAGGAGAAAGGTGCATAAACACAGGAGAGATGAGGATACACACAGAAGAGAGGACGAAACAAACAGGAGAGAGGAGATACACACAAGAGAGATGGGGATACACACAGGAGAAAGGGGTGATACACACAGGAAAAAAAGGTGTTACACACAGGAGAGAGGGGGGAAACACACAAGAAAGCGGAGGGATACACTCAGGAGAGAGGAGGATACACGCAGGAGACAGGAGGATACACATAGGAGAGAGAAGAATACACAAATGAGAGGGGAAGATACACACAGGAGAGAAGAGAATACACAAAAGAGACAAAGGCATACACAAAGGAGAGGCTGATACACACAGGATAAAGGGGGATACACACAGGACAAAAAGGATACACGCAGAAGAGTGGAATACACACAGAAGAGAGGAGCATACACACAGAAGAGAGGAGAATATACACAGAATAGAGGGAGGATACACACAATAGAGAGGAGGATAAACACAGGAGAGAGGGCGTATACACATAAGAGAGAAGAAGGTACACACAGGAGAGAAAAAGATACACACAGGAGAGAGTAGGTTACACACAAAAAGGAGAAGGACACAGAAAAAAAGAGAGGAGGATACACACAGGAGAGAAAATGATGCAAACAGAAGAGAGGGAGGATACACACGTGAAAGGAGGATACACAGAGGAGAGAGGGGAATACACTCAGGAGAGTGAAGGATACAAACAGGAGAGTGTGGCATACACAAAAAGAAAGGGGGATACACATAGGCGAGAGGAGAATACACACAGGAGAGAGAAAAATACACACAGGAGAAAAAAAGACACACACAAGAATGAGGAAGATAAACGCAAAAGCGAGGAGGATAAACACAGAAGAGAAGAGGATACACACAGAAGAGAGGAGGATGCACACAAGAGAAAGGAGGATACACAAATGAGAGGGGAAGCCCAAAGAGAAAGGGGGATACACACAGGCGAGAAGGAAACACAAAGGATTAGGAAGGATACACACAGGAGAGAGTGGAATACACACAAAAAAAGAGGAGGATACAGAAAGTAAAGAGGAGGTTACACACAGAAGAGAAAATGATTCAAACAGAAGAGAAAGAAATACACAAGTGAAAGGAGGATACACACAGGAGAAAGGAGGATACACACAAGAGAGAGGGGAACACACTCAGGAGAGTGGGGGATACAAACAGGAGAGTGTGGCATACACAAAGGGGGAGGTGGATACACACAGGAGAGAGAAGGATACACACAAGAGAGAGGAAAATACACACAGGAGAAAAAAGGATACACACAGGAATGAGGGGGATAAACGCAGAAGAGGGGAGAAAAAACACAGCAGAGTGGAGGATACACACAGGAAAGAGTGGCATACACACAGAAAAAAGGGATACACACAGGAGAGAGGGGCATACACAGAAAAGAGAGAAGCGTAAACACAGGAGAGAGGAAAGATACACACAGGAGAGAGGGGATACACACAGGAGTGTGGGGCATACACATAGAAGAGAGGGGTATACACACAAAAAACAGGGGTATATCCACAGAGGGAGAAGAATAATGACAGGATGGAGGAGGATACACACAAAATAGAATAGGATACAGACAGAAGAGAGAAAAATACACGCAGGAGAGAGAAAAATTCACACAGGAGAGAGGAGGATACACAAAGAAGAGAGAAGGATACACGCAGGAGAGACGAGGGTACACACAGTGAAGAGGGGGAATACACACAGGGGAGGGGGATACAAACAGAAGAGAGGATGATACAAACATGGGAGAGGAGTATACGCACAAGAGAGAGGAGGATACACACTGGTGAGAGGAGAATACACACAAAAAAGTGGGGGATAAACACAAGAGAATGAATGATACACACAGAAGAAAGGTGATACAAAAAGGATAGGAGAGAGTACAAAGAGGAGAGAGGAAGATACACAAAGGAGAAAAGAGGATACACAAAAAAGAGGGGAATACACACAGGAGAGAGTGTGATATACCGAAAAGAAAGAAGGATACACACAGGAGAGAAAAGGAAACACACAGGAGAGGGAAATACACACAAGAGAAAGGGGGATACACACAGGAGAGAGGAATACACACAGGAGAGAGAGGCGGACACACAGGAGAGAAAAGGATACACACAGTAGAGAGGAGAATACACAGAGGAGAGAGGAAATACCCACAGAAGAGTGAAGGATACACATAGGAGAGAGGGGGATACACACGGAGAGAGGGGAGATACACACAAAAGACAAGGGGGATACATCCAAGTGAGAGGAGGAATACACACAGGAGAGAGAAGGATACACATAGGAGAAAGCAGGATACACACAGGAGAGAGGAAGATACACACAGAAAAATAATACACACAGGAGAGAGGAGAATACACACAGGAGAGAGAAGGATACACACAAAATAGAGAAGGATACACACAGGAGACAGAAAGATACACAAAGGAGAATGAAGCATACACACAAAAGAGGGGTGATACACACAAAAGAAAGAAGGGTACACACCAGAGAGAGAAAGATACACACAAATGAGAGAAAAATACACACAGGAGAGAGGGGAATACACACAAAATAGTGGTGATACACACAGGAGAAAAAGGTATACACACAAAAGAGAAAAGGAACCGCACAGGAGAGAGGAGGATACACACAGGAGAGGGGGATACACAAAGTAGAAAAGAGCATGCACACAGAAAAGGGGATAAATATAGAAAAAAGGGGGATACACACAGGAGAGGGGAGAATACACACAGAAGATGGAAATACACACAGGATGGAGGATGATACACACATGAGAGAGGAAAATACAAACAGGCGAGAGGAAATACACACAGGAGAAAGGGTAATACATACAGGAGAAAGGGGGGATACACACAGGAGAAAAAGAGGATACAAACAGGAGAGAGGGGGAAATCACACAGGAGAGAGGAGGGATACGCACAGGAAAAAGGCATATACACGCAGGAGAGAGGAAAATACACACAGTAGAAAAAAAGATACACACAGGGGAGGGGGATACACAAAGTAGAGAGGGGCATGCACACAGGAAAAAAGGATACACACAGGAGAAAAAAGGATACACACAAAAAAGAAAAGGATACACACAGAAAAGAGGGGTACACACAGCAGAGAGGGGCATACACACAGGAGCTAGGAAGATACACACAGGAGAGAGGAAGATACAAAAAAAAGAGAGGGGATACACACAGGAGAGAGGGTGATACACACAGAAGAAAGGGAAGGTACACACAACAGAGAAAGGAATTACACACAGGAGAGAGGGGAGAAACACACAAAAGAGAAAAGGGATACACACAGGAGAAAAAAAGACACACACACAAGAGTAGAAAATACACACAGAAGAGAGGAGGATACACACAGGAGAAAGGACAATACACACAGGAGAGAAGCATACACACAGAAGAAAGGAAATACAAGCAAGAGATTTGGATACACACAGGAGACAGGGTCATACACACAGGAGAGAGGGGGATACACACAGGAGATGGGGATACAGAGACGAGAGAGTGGGATACATAAAAAAGAAAGGAGAATACACACAAGACAAAGGGCATAGTCACAGTAGAGAGGATACACACAGGAGAGAGGGGAATACACAGAGGAGAGAGGGAGATACAAACAGGAAAGTGTGGAATACACACAAAAGGGAGGGTGATACACAGAGAAGAGTGAAGGATACAAACAGAAGGAGGGGAATACACACAGAAGAGAGGAAAATACACAGAGGAGAGAGGAGGATACACACAGGAGACAGAAGCATTCACAAAAAAGAGGGAAAATACACAAGAGAGAAGAGGATACAAACAGGCGAGAGGGATACACACAGGAGACGGAAAAGTACACAAAGGAGAGAGGGGGATAAACACAGGAGAGTGGGACACACACAGGAGAGAGGTGCATACACACAGGAGAGAGAAGGATACACAGAGGAGAGGGGGGATGCACACAGGAGATTGAGGATACACACAGGAGAGAGGAGAATACAAACAGGAGAGAGGGGTATAAACACAGTGGAAGAATGATAAATACAGGAGAATGGAGGATACACACAAAAGGGAAGAGGATACAAAGAGAAGAGAGGAGGATACACGCAGAAGAGAGGGGGATACACACAGGAGAGAATAAGATACACACAGGAGGAATAGGGATACACACAAAAGAAGGGGGATACCCACAGGAGAGAGGAGAATACACACAAGCCACAGGATAATACACACAGGAGAGAAAAGGATACACAGGAGAGAGGGGAATACACACAGGAGAGAAGGAGATACAAACAGGAGAGTGCAGCATACACACAGGAGGGAGGGGGGTACACATAGGAGAAAGGGGGATACACACAGGAGAAAGGAGGATTCACACAGCAGATATTAGGATACACTCAGGAGAGAGCAGGATACACAAAGGAGGGAAGGAAACACACAGTAGAGAGGGAGATACACACAGGCAAGTGGTGTACACACAGAAGTGAGGGAAATGCACACAGAAGAGAAGGGAATACACACAGGAGAGGGAGATACACACAGTAGAAAAAAGCACACACAAAAAAGAGAGGAGGATACACACAGCAGAGAGGGGGAATACACACAGGAGAGAGGAGGATACCCACAGGAGAGTGGGGCATAGACACAGGATGGTGGGAGATACAAACAGGAGAGGGTTGGTACACACAAAAGAAGAAGGATAAATACAGGAGGGAGGAAAATACACATAAAAGGAATAAGGAGACAGACAGAAGACAGGAGGATACACGCATGAGAGAGGAGGATACACGCATGAGAGAGGAGGATACACACAGGAGAGAGGGTTGAGAAACACAGGAAAGGGTAATACACACAGAAAAAAGGAAGGTACACACAGGAGAGAGGGGTATAAACACGAGAGAAAAAGATACAAAAAGAAGAGGGGCATACAAAAAGGAGAGTTGGAAATACACCAAAAGGAGAAAAAGATACACACAGCAGAGAGAAGAATACACACAGGAGATAGGGAAACACACAGGAGAGAGGGGCATACACACTGGAGAGGGTGATACACACAGAAGAAAAGGGGATACACTCAGGAGAGATAAGAATACACACAGGAGATGGGTAAACACACAGGAGAGAAGGGCGTACACTGAGGAGAGAGAAGGATACACACAGCAGAGCGGAGGATACACACAGTAGAGAGAAAATGCACACAGGAGAGAGGGGGATACACACAGGAGAGACCGGGAAAATACACAGGAGAGAAGAGGGATACATACAAAAGATAACAGGATACACACAGGAGAGAGGAGAATACACACAGGATAGAGGAAGACACACACAGGAGATTAAAATACACACAGAAGAGAGAAGGATACACACAGAAGACAGAAGTATACACACAGGAGAGGGGTGATACACACAGAAGAGAGGAAGGTACACACAGGAGAGAGGTGGATACACGCTAGAGAGAAGAATACACACAGGAGACAGAAGGATACACACAGGAGAGAGGAAGACACACACAGGAGATTAAAATACACACAGAAGAGAGAAGGATACACACAGAAGACAGAAGTATACACACAGGAGAGGGGTGATACACACAGAAGAGAGGAAGGTACACACAGGAGAGAGGTGGATACACGCTAAAGAGAGAAGAATACACACAGGAGACAGAAGGATACACACAGGAGAGAGGAAGATACACAAAAGAGAGGTGTGAAACACACAGGAGAAAAAGAAATACACACAGGAGAGAAAAAAATACACACAGGAGAAAGTAGGATACACACAGGAGAGAAAGATACACAAAGTAGAGTGGGGCATACACACAGGAAAGTTAAATACACAAAGGAAAAATTGGAATAAACACAGGAGAGGGGAGGATACACACAAGAGAGGGAGATACACAAAAGTGAGAAAGGAGTACACACAGGAGAGAGGAAGATACACACAGGAGAGAGGAAGATACACACAGGAGAGAGGAGGATACAAACAGGAGAGAGGAAATACACACGGAAGAGAGGGGGATACACACAGAAGAAATAGGGGATATGCACAAGAGAGAAAGGGGTTACCCACAAGAGAGAATGGGGAAACACAAAAAAGAGAGGAGGATTACACAAAGGAGAGAGAAAAATTTACACAGGAGAGAGGAAAATGCACACAGCAGAGAGAACAATATGCACAGGAGAGAGGAGGATACACACAGGAGAGAGGGGAATACACACAGGATAGAGAAAGATACACATAGGAGAAAGGCATACACACAGGATAGAGGAGCATAAACAGAGGATAGTTGGGTACACACAAGAGACAAGGTAATACACACAGGAGAGAGGGTGATACATACAGGAAAGAGGGGAATGCACACAACAGAGAGGGCATACATACAGGAGAGATGAGAATACACAAAGGAGAGAGGTGATACAAATAGGAGAGTGTGGCATACACACAGAAGGGAGGGGAATACACAGAGGAGAAAGGAGGATACACACAAAATAGAAAATTATACACACAGAAAACAGAAAAATACACACAGGAGAGAGGGGGATAACCACAGGAGAAAGAAATACACACAAGAGATAAAAAGAAACACAGAAGAGACAGGGATACACAAGGAACTGAGTTGGATTCACACAGGAGAAAGGGGATACACACAAAAGAGAGGGGAATACACACAGAAGAGAGGGGCATACCCACAGGAGAGTGGAGACTACACAAAGGAGAGAGGGGGATACACACAGGTAAAAAAGGGATACAAACAGGAGAGTGCGGCATACACACAGAAGGGAGAAGGATACACACAGGAGAGAGGAGGATACACACAGGAGAGAGGAAGCTACACAAAGAAGAGAGAAGGATACACAAACAGGAGTGGGAAACACACAAGAGAGGAAAGATACACAGAGGAGAGAGGAGGATACACACAGAAGAGAGGAGGATATACAAAGGAGAGAGGAGGACACACACAGGAGAGAGAAGAATACACACAAGAGAGAAGGATACACACAGGATAGAAAAGGTTACACATAGGAGAGAGAAGGATACACACAGGAGAGAGGAGAATACACAAAGAAGAGGGGAAAACACATGAGAGTGGGGGATACACACAGGCGGGGGGATAAACACTGGAAACGGTGAGATACACACATGAGAGGGGAATACACCTAGGAGAGAGGAGGATACACATAAGAGAGAGGAGGCTACACAAAGAAAAGTGGAAAACACACAAGAGAGAGGGGGATACACACAGGCGAGGGGGATAAACACTGGAGACGGTGGGATACACACAGGAGAGAGGGGGATACAAAAAGGAGAGGAAGATACACACAGGATGGAGGGGTAAACACACAAACTAGAGAAGGATACACAAAGAAGAGAAGGGTGATACACACAGGAGAGTGGGTTATACACACATGAAAGTGGGACATAAACACAGAAGGGAAGGGGATACACACAGGAGAGAGTGGGATACACACAGGAGAGAGGGGGATACAAAAAGGAGAGGAAGATACACACAGGATGGCGGGGTAAACACACAAACTAGAGAAGGATACACAAAGAAGAGAAGGGTGATACACACAGGAGAGTGGGGTATACACACATGAAAGTGGGGCATAAACACAGAATAGAAGGGGATACACACAGGAGAGAGTGGGATACACAAAGGGAGAGAAGGATAAATACAGAAGAGAGGAGAATAAACACAAATGAGTGGAGGATACAGACAGAATAATGGAGGATACACGCAGGAGAGGAGGATATACACAAAGGAGAGAAGATACACACAGGAGAGAGAAGATACACAAAGGAGAGAGTAGCATACACACAGGAGAGAGGAGGAAACAAAAAGGAGAGAGATAGATACAAACAGGAGAGTAGGATAAACACAGGAGAGAGGAAGATACACACAGGACAGAGGAAGATACACACAGAAGAAAGGAGGATACACACAAAAAAGAAAAGGACACACACAGGAGAGAGGGGGATACACACAGGAGAGGGGGATAAGAAAAGGATAGAAAAAGATACTCACAGGAGACAGAAATACACAAAGAAGGGAGTTGGATACACACAGGAGAGAGGGGGATACACTTAGGAAAAAGGGGAATACACACGAGAGAGAGGCATACCCACAGGAGAGAGAATACACAAAGGAGAGATGGGGATACACTCAGGAAGAAGAAGGATACAAAGATTAGAGTGCGGCATACACACAGAAGGGAGGGAGATACACACAGTAGAGAGGAGGATACACACAAGAGAGAGGGGCATACACATAGGAGAGGGTGATACACACAGGAGAAAGGGGGATACAAACAGGTGAGAGGAGAATACACACAGAAGAGGGTGATACACATAAGAGAGAGGGGCGTACACACAGAAGAGAGGAGGATAGACACAGCAGAGAGGAGGATACACAAAGGAGAGAGGGGATACACACAAAAGAGAGGGAGATACGTACAGAAGAAAGGGGGATACACACAGGAGAGAGGTGGTATACACAGACAGATGAGGAAAGATACACACAGGAGAGAGGATCATACACACAGGAGAGAGGAGGATACACAGAGAAGAGAGAAAGATACACACAGGAGAGAGGAAGATACACAGGAGAGAGGAAGATACACACAGGAGAAAAGATACACACAAAAGAGAAAAAGATACACAGAGGAGACAGAAGGATACACAAAGTAGAGAGGGGCATACACACAGAAAAGGGGGATACACACAGGAGAAAGAAGGATACACAAAAGAGAGACGAGGTTGCACACAGGAGAGGGGCATACACACATGTGAGAGAGGCATACACACAGGAGAGAGGAAGATACACAAAGGAGAGTGGAGGATACAAAGAGGATAGAGGGTATACACACAGGAGAAAGGAAGATTACCACAGAAGAAAGGGGGGATACAAACAGAAGAGAAAGGGGTTACACACAGGAGAGTGGGGGGAAACATAAGGGAAAGAGGGGGGATACACAAAGAATATAGGAAGATACACACAGGAGAGAGGAAAATGCACACAGGACAGAGGAGAATACACACAGGAGAGAGGAGAATACACACAGGAGAGAGGAGGATCCACACAGGAGAGAGGAGGATACACACAGGAGAGGTGCATACACACAGGAGAGAGGGGGATACACACAGAGGATTTGGATTCACACAGGAAACAGGGTAATACACACAGGAGAGTGGGGGATACAAACAGGAGTGGGGGATACACACAGGAGAGAGTGGGATACACACAGGAGAGAGTGGGATACACACAGGAGAGAGGGGAATACACACAAGAGAGAGGGGCCTACACACAGGAGAGAGGAGGATACACACAGGAGAGATGGGGATACACACAGGAACAAGGAAGATACAAACAGGAGAGTGCAGCATACACACAGGAGGGAGGAAGATACACATAGGAGAGAAAAAGAAACACACAGAAGAAGGGGGATACACACAGGAGAGAGGATGATACACACAGGAGGGAGGAGGCTACACAGAGGAGAAAGGAGGATACACAAATAAGAGGGGGAAACACACAAAATAGACGGAGATACACACAGTTAAGAGGGATACGCCCAGGAGACGGGGAGATAAATACAGGAGCGAGAAGGATACACACAGGATAGAGGGGATACACACAGGAACAAGGAAGATACAAACAGGAGAGTGCAGCATACACATAGAAGGGAGGGGGATACACACGGGAGAGAGGAAGATACACAGGAGAGGGGATATACACATGAGAACAGAACGTAAACACAGAAGAGAGGAGGATTCAAAAAACAGAAAGGAGGATGCATACTGAAGAGTGGGGATACACACAAGAGAGAGGAGTATACACACAGGAGAGGGGAATGCACACAAAAGAGAGTGGCATACACACAGGAGAGAGGAGGATATACACAGGATAAAGGGGGATACACACAGGAAAGAGGAAGATACACACAGGTAAGAGGGATACACAAAGAAAAAAGGGCATACACACAGGAGAGAGGAGGATACACACAGGAGAGAGGAGGATACAAACAGGAAAGATGTGATACACACAGAAGAAAGGGGGTATACAGAGGATCCTTCACAGTCTCACTGAATATTACACACTTGTGATATAGTCTGGAGTCTATTTTTTATGGCCACTCATTCAAAGAATCACTACATAATGCACACCTACTGAATAGTCAGATGTCTCTTTCCTATGGAAACTCGTCAAGAGCCTCACTAAATGTACACACCTGGGAAATAGTCAGGATTTACCTTTATCCCCTCATTCACATTCTGACTAAATAAGGCACACCTGTGAAATAGTCAGGAGACTTTTTCATGTGGTCTCTAATTCGGAGGGTCACTGAATAATGTGGTGTACTCAGGAGTCTATTTCATGTGGACACATATTCAGAGCCTCAGTGAATAAGACAGGCCCTTGATATAGTAAGGAATCTAATTAATATGGCCATATCTTCTGAGCCTCACTGTATAATACACACCTGGAGAATAATTTTGAGTCTATTTTTGATGGATATTCATTCAGAGCCTGGGTAAATAATGTACACCTGTGGAGAAGCCAGGAGTCTATTTTATTAGGACACTCATTCATAGCCTCATGGATAATATGCACGTGTGGAATAGTCAGGATTCCATTTTATATGGCCACTGACTCGTAACCTCAATGAAAAATGCACAAATGTAAAGTACTCAGCAGTCTATTTCATATAAACACTCATTCAGAGATTCAGTGAATAATAAAAATATTTAAGATAGACAACATCCTGTTTCCTATGGTCACACAAAAAGAGTCTCACTGAGTAATGGAAACCTGGGGAAGTGATAGGAGTCTACTTTATATCCTCTCATTTACAGCCTCAGGGCATAATGCACACGTGTGGAATAGACACTAGTCTATTTTACATGGCCACAACATCAAAGCCTGAGTGAGTAATACACAACTATGGAATAGTCACTAGTCTATTCCATATGCCCAAATATTTAGAGTCAGAATCATTAATACACACCTGTGGACTAGTCAGAAAACAATTTTATATGGCCAAAATTTCAGAGCCTCAGTGAATAATACATACCAAGGAAACACTCAGGACGCTATTACATGTGGCATCAATTTCAGAGCTTCCTTGAATAAGAAACCCCTGTATTGTAGTCAGAATCCTATTTCATATAGCCACATATTCAGAGCCTAACTGAATAACATACACCTTGGGAAAAGTCAGGATTCTATTTCGTATAGCCACTCATATAAAGCCGAATCTCAAAACGCATGGCTGAGGAGTATTCAGGAGTCTCTATTTTATGGCCACACATTCAGAGCTTCACAGAATAATACAGACCTATGGAAAAGTTAGGAGTGTATTTCACATGGCCGCTTATTCAGATCCTCCATGAAACCTTATATATATATATATATATATATATATATATATATATATATATGGAAAATACTCAGAATTATATTATATATAGCCACATATTCAGAGACTCACTGAATAAGGCACACCTAAGGAATAGTCTGGAGACTATTTGATGTGACCCTACACCCAGCGACTCAGTGGAAAATGCAGAACTGAAAAATAGTCAAGAGGATAGAGTCAATGGTTTACGTTATTTTGTCACTCGTTCAGAATCTCACTGAAGAATACACACCTTGGGAATAGTCAGTGTCCAAGTCATATGGACACTAAATCACAGCATTACCGAAAAATGCACAATGGGGCAATAGTAAAAAGTCTATGTCATATGGCCTCTCATTCAGAGCTTCATTGCATAATAAAGAGCTGTGGAGTAGTCAGGATCCTATTAAAGGAAGGCCAAATTAAGCAGCTTTGTAAATGTTACACACATGTGCCAGAGTCAGGAGACTATTTGATATAGACAATCATAGAGAACCTTTTCGAATACTGCACATGTGGGGAATAATCACTAGTCTGTTTTATATGGTGATTCGTTTGGAGAATCAAAAATAATGCACACCTGTGGAGTACAATGGGCTCTATTTCATAAGGCTACTCTTTCAGTGTTTCACTGAATAATATGTATATCTGATAACTCAGGAATCTCTTTTAACATGGCCACTCGTTCAGGGCCTATGTGAAGAAAGCTCAACTCAAAAATTATCAAGTGTCTACTTCAGATGCCTACACATTCAGTGTCTCTGTATGTACAGAAAACCTGGACAATACACCTGAGTCTCTTTCTTTTTTCTTCAAAAAAAGGTCAATGAATTAACTTAGTTTATTTTTTTAAAGTTTTTAAATTTTTATTGCATTATACGTTTTGGGGTACATGTGCAGAGTGTGCAAGATAGTTGCATTTGTACACACATGTTAGTGTGCTTTGCTGTCTTCCTCCTCTTCACCCACACTTGGCATTTATCCCCAGGCTATCCCTCTCGAGCCCCCCCACTGTCCCTCCCGACTTCCCCCCAATAGACCCAGTGTGTAGTAGACCCCTTCCCTGTGTCCATGTGTTCTCATTATTCTCACCTGCCTATAAGTGAGAATATGCGGTATTTGCTTTTCTGTTCTTGTGTCAGTTTGCTGAGAATGATGTTCTCCAAATTCATCCATGTCCTTACAAAGGACACAAAGTCACCGTTTTTGATTGCTGCACAATATTCCATGGTGTATATGTGCCACATTATCCCACTCCAGTCTATCATCGATGGGCATTTGGGTTGGTTCCAGGTCTTTGCTATTGTAAGCAGTGCTGCAATGAACATTCGTGTGCATGTGTCCTTATCGTAGAACGATTTATAATCCTTTGGATAGATACCCAGTAATGGGATTGCTGGGTCAAATGAAATTTCTATTTCTAGCTCCTTGAGGAATCGCCACACTGTCTTCCACAATGGTTGAACTAATTTACACTCCCACCAACAGTGTAAGAGTGTTCCTATTTCTCCATATCCTCTCCAGCATAGGCTGTCTCCAGATTATTTAATGATCGCCATTCTAACTGGCATGAGATGGTATCTCAATGTGGTTTTGATTTGCATCTCTCTAATGACCAATGATGATGAGCATTTTTTCATGTGTTTGTTGGCCTCATGTATGTCTTCTTTTGTAAAGTGTCTGTTCATATCCTTTGCCCATTTTTGAATGGGCTTGTTTGTTTTTTTCCTGTAAATCTGTTTGAGTTCTTTGTAAATTCTGGATATCAACCCTTTGTCAGATGCGTAAACTGCAAAGATTTTTTCCCTTTCTGATGGTTGCCGATTCACTCTAGTGACTGTTTCTTTTGCCGTGCAGAAGCTGTGGAGTTTGATTAGGTTCCATTTGTCTATTTTGGCTTTTGTTGCCCATGCTTTTGGTGTTTTGTTCATGAAGTCCTTGCCTACTCCTATGTCCTGAATGGTTTTGCCTAGATTTTCTTCTAGGGTTTTTATGGTGTCAGGCCTTACGTTAAAGTCTTTAATCCATCTGGAGTTAATTTAAGTGTAAGGTGTCAGGAAGGGGTCCAGTTTCTGCTTTCTGCACATGGCTAGCCAGTTTTCCCAACACCATTTATTAAACAAAGAATCATTTCCCCATTGCTTGTTTTTGTCTGGTTTATCAAAGATTATATGTTTGTAGATATGTTGTCTTGCCTCCGATGCCTCTGTTCTGTTCCATTGGTCTATATCTCTGTTTTGGTACCAGTATGATGCTGTTTTCATTACTGTAGCCTTGTACTATAGTTTGAAGTCTGGTAGTGTGATGCCTCCCGCTGTGTTCTTTTTGCTTAGAATTGACTTGTTTATGCGGGCTCTCTTTTGGTTCCATATGAAGTTCATGGTGGTTTTCTCCAGTTCTGTGAAGAAATTCAATGGTAGTTTGATGGGGATAGCATTGATTGTGTAAATTACTTTGGGCAGTATAGCCATTTTCACGATACTGATTCTTCCTAACCACGAACATGGAATGTTTCTCCATCTGTTTGTGTCCTCTCTTATTTCGTAGAGCAGTGGTTTGTAGTTTTCCTTGAAGAGGTCCCTTACGTTCCTTGTGAGTTGTATTCCTAGGTATTTTATTTTCTTTTTAGCAATTGTGAATGGCAGTTCGTTGTTGATTTGATTCTATTTTAGTATGTTATTGGTGTATAGGAATGCTTGTGATGTTTGCACATTCATTTTATATCCTGAGACTTTGCTGAAGTTGCTTATCGGTTTCAGGGGATTTTGGGCTGAGGTGATGGGGTTTTCTAGGTATACTATCATGTCATCTGCAAATAGAGACAATTTGCCTTCCACCTTTCCTATTTGAATACCCTTTATTTCTTTTTCTTGCCTGATTGCTCTGGCTAGAATTTCCAGTACTATGTTTAATAGGAGTGATGAGAGAGGGCCTCCTTGTTTAGTGTCAGATTTCAAAGGGAATGTTTCCAGTTTTTGCCCGTTAAGTATGATATTGGTTGTTACTTTGTCGTAAATAGCTTTTATTACTTTGAGATATGTTCCATCAATACCAAATTTATTGAGGGTTTTTAGCATAAAGGGCTGTTGAATTTTGTCAAATGCCTTCTCTGCGTCAATTGAGATAATCATGTGGTTTTTGTTTTTGCTTCTGTTTATGTGGTGAATTACATTTATAGACTTGCGTATGTTGAACCAGCCTTGCATCCCAGGGATGAATCCTACTTGATCATGATGCATAAGTTTTCTTTGTGTGTGTGTGTGTGTGTTTTCCGTGTGTGAGTACATCCTGATGGTTTATATAGTTTAAAACAAATAGAAAAGGACATTGTATATTTTTTCTAACAGAGTATTTTGAGATTTATTTTGTTTTGTACACTGCGGTATAAATAGGGTATTTATATTTTTTATTACCCTGTATAAATATAATTTTAGTATTTTACGTGTTAGGGTATATCTTTTTTTTTTTTTTTTTTTTCTTTTTTTTTTTTTTAATTTTTATTGCATTATAGGTTTGGGGGTACATGTGCAGAACGTGCAAGATAGTTGCATAGGTACACACATGGCAGTGTGTTTTGCTGCCTTCCACCCCCTCACCCACACTTGGTATTCATCCCCAGGCTATCCCCCCCAGCACCCCCACTGTCCCTCCCCCATTTCCCCCAACAGTCCCCAGTGTATAGTAGACCGCCTCTCTGTGTCCATGTGTTCTCATTTTTCTCACCTGCCTATGAGTGAGTATATGCGGTATTTCTTTTTCTGTTCTTGTGTCAGTTTGCTGAGAATGATGTTCTCCAGATTCATCCATGTCCCTACAAAGGACACAAACTCATCATTTTTGATTGCTGCATAATATTCCATGGTGTATATGTGCCACATTTTCCCAGTACAGTCTATCATCGTTGGGCATTTGGGTTGGTTCCAGGTCTTTGCTATTGTAAACAGTGCTGCAATGAACATTCGTGTGCATGTGTCCTTATAGTAGAACGGTTCACAGTCTTTTGGATAGATACTCAGTAATGGGATTGCTGGGTCAAATGGAATTTCTATTTCTAGGTCCCTGAGGAATCGCCACACTGTCTTCCACAATGGTTGAACTAATTTACACTCCCACCAACAGTGTAAGAGTGTTCCTATTTCTCCACATCCTCTCCAGCATCTGCTGTCTCCAGATTTTTTAATGATCGCCATTCTAACAGGTGTGAGATGATATCTCAATGTGGTTTTGATTTGCATCTCTCTAATGACCAATGATGATGAGCACTTTTTCATATGTTTGTTGGCCTCATGTATGTCTTCTTTGTAAAGTGTCTGTTCATATCCTTTGCCCATTTTTGAATGGGCTTGTTTGTTTTCTTTCTGTAAATCTGTTTGAGGTCTTTGTAAATTCTGGATATCAGCCCTTTGTCTGATGCATAAACTGCAAAGATTTTTTCCCATTCTGATGGTTGTCGATTCACTCTAGTGACTGTTTCTTTTGTTTTTTAATGTGCTATTGCAATCGATTTGCCAGTATTTTATTGAAGATTTTTGCATCTATGTTCATCATGGATATTGGCCTGAAGTTTTCTTTTCTTGTTGAGTCTCTGCCAGGCTTTGGTATCAGGATGATGTTGGTCTCATAAAATGATTTGGGAAGGGTTCCCTCTTTTTGAATTATTTGGAATAGCTTCAGAAGGAATGGTACCAGATCCTCTTTGTGTGTCTGGTAGAATTCAGCTGTGAACCCATCTGGACCTGGACTTTTTTTGTGTGGTAGGCTCTTAATTGCTGCCTCAACTTCTGACCTTGTTATTGGTCTATTCATAGTTTCGGCTTCTTCCTCGTTTAGACTTGGGAGGACACAGGCGTCAAGGAATTTATCCATTTCTTCCTGATTTACTAGTTTGTGTGCATAGAGTTGTTTGTAGTATTCTCTGATGATGGTTTGAATTTCTGTGGAATCTGTGGTTATTTCCCCATTATCGTTTTTTATTGCATCTATTTGGTTGTTCTCTCTTTTCTTTTTTATCATTCTGGCTAGTGGTCTGTCTATTTTGTTGATCTTTTCAAAAAACCAGTTCTTGGATTTATTGATTTTTTGAAGGGTTTTTCGTGTCTCTATCTCCTTCAGTTCTGCTCTGATCTTAGTTATTTCTTGTCTTCGGCTAGATTTTGAGCTTTTTTTGATCTTGCTCCTCTAGCTCTTTCAATTTTGACGATAGGGTGTCAATTTTGGATCTCTCCACTCTTCTCATGTGGGCACTTATTGCTATATATTTTCCTCTGCAGACTGCTTTAAATGTGTCCCAGAGATTCTGGTACGTTGTGTCTTCATTCTCGTTGGTTTCAAAGAACTTCTTTATTTCTGCCTTCATTTCATTGTTTATCCAATCGACGTTCAAGAGCCAGTTGTTCAGTTTCCATGAAGCTGTGCGGTTCTGAGTTATTTTCTGTATTCTGAGTTCCAACTTGATTGCAGTATGGTCTGAGAGACTGTTTCTTCTGATTTCCGTTGTTTTGCATTTGCTGAGGAGTGCTTTACTTTCAATTATGTGGTCAATTTTGGAGTAGGTGTGATGTGGTGCTGAGAAGAATGTATATTGTGTGGATTTGGGGTGGAGAGTTCTGTAAATGTCTATCAGGTTTGCTTGTTCCAGGTCTGAGTTCAAGTCCTGGATATCCTTGTTAATTTTCTGTCTGGTTGATCTGTCTGCTATTGACAGCGGAGTGTTAAAATCTTCCACTATTATTGTGTGGGAGTCTAAGTCTCTTTGGAAGTCATTAAGAACTTGCCTTATGTATCTGGGAGCTCCTACATTGGGTCCATATATGTTTAGAATGGTTAGCTCTTCTTGTTGTATCGATCCTTTTACCATTATATAATGACCTTCTTTGTCCCTTTTAATCTTTGTTGCTTTAAAGTCTATTTTATCAGAGATGAGAATTGCAACTTCTGCTTTTTTTGCTCCCCATTTGCTTGGTAAATCTGCCTCCATTCTTTTATTTTGAGCCTTTGTGTATATTTGCGTGTGAGGTGGGTTTCCTGGATACAGCACACTGATGAGTTTTGGTTTTTTATCCAATTTGCCAGTCTGTGTTTTTTGATTGGTACATTTACCCCATTTACATTCAGGGTTAATATTGTTATGTGTGAATTTGATGCTGCCAGTTTGATGCTAGCTGGCTGTTTTGCCCATTGGTTCATGTACATTCTTCATTTTGTTGATGGTCTTTAGCATTTGGTATGCTTTTAGGATGGCTGGAACTGTTTGTTTCTTTCTATGTGTAGTGCCGCTTTTAGGAGCTCTTGTAAAGTAGGCCTAGTGGTGACAAAATCTCTGAGTACTTGCTTGTTCGTGAAGAATTTCATTTTTCCTTCACTTATAAAGCTCAGTTTGGCTGGATGTGAAATTCTGGGTTGAAAGATCTTTTCTTTAAGGATGTTGAATATTGGCCCCCACTCTCTTCTGGCTTGTAGAGTCTCTGCTGAGAGATCTGCTGTGAATCTGATGGACTTCTTTTTGTGGGTGACCCGAACTTTCTCTCTGGCTGCCCTTAGTATTTTCTCCTTCGTTTCAACCCTGGTGAATCTGACGATTATGTGCTTTGGGGTTGCTCTTCTTGCGGATTATCTTTGTGGTGTTCTATTTATTTTCTGGAGTTGAGTATTGACCTGTCTTGCTAGGTTGGGAAAATTTTCCTGGATAGTATCCTGAAGAGTGTTTTCCTGCTTGGATTCATTCTCTTCGTCACATTCTGGTACACCTATCAAACGTAGGTTGGGTCTCTTCACATTGTCCCACATTTCTTGGAGATTTTGTTCATTTCTTTCTGTACTTTTTTCTTTAATCTTGGTTTCTCATTTTATTACATTGAGTTGATCTTCAACTTCTGATATTCTTTCTTTTGCTTGGTCAATTCGGCTGTTGAAGCTTGTGCATGCTTCGCGAAGTTCTCGTGTTGTGTTTTTCAGCTCCTTCAATTCATTCATGTTCCTCTCTAAGTTGTCCATTCTTGTTATCAATTCCTCGAATCCTTTTTCGAATCTATTTTCAAGGTTCTTAGTTACTTTGCACTGGTTTAGTACATGTTCCTTTAGCTCACTGAAGTTTCTCATTATCCACTTTCTGAAGTCTGATTCCGTCATTTCGTCACATTCATTCTCCTTTCAGCTTTGTTCCCTTGCTGGTGAGGAGTTTTGGTCCTTTTTTGGAGGTGAGGTGTTTTGGTTTCGGGTGCTTTCCTCCTTTTTGCGCTGGTTTCTTCCCATCTTTATGGATTTATCCGCCTGTCGTCTTAGTAGTTGCTGATTTTTCAATTAGGTCTCTGTGTGGACACTGAGATTGTTGATGATGAAGTATTTCTGTTACTTAGTTTTCCCTGTAATGGTCTATCCCCTCTGCTGTATGAGTGCTGAGGTCCACTCCAGGCCCTGCTTGTCTGGGGTATACCTGCAGCAGCTGTGGAACAGTGAGGGATGATACCAGTTTCTTCTTCTGCTGTCCTTGTTCCAGAACAATGCCAGCCAAATGTCAGTCTGATTAGTCCTTTTCTGGGGTGACTCCTTGGATATACTGGGGTCAGGGATCTGCTTGAGGAGACAGTCTGTTCTTTACAGGAGCTTCAGTGCTGAGCTGTGAGCTCCGTTGTTCATTCAGCGCTGTTGGGAGGTTGTTTATGTCTGCTGCTATAGAACGCATAAAACTCCACCCCTTTCCCCCCCTTAGATGATCTGTATCAGGGAGTTGGGGCTTTCTTTATGAGTATCTGTTGCACTGTCCTGCTTCACTAGGCGGCAGTCTATTCACTATTTGCCTGCCAGGGCTCTGACCTGCTAGTGCGGGTCCGCCCTTTTGCTGCTGGGCTCCCTTCTGCTGTGGAGCGTGGAGTCTCTGTGTTATGGCAGGTTGCCTTGGCAAAGGCTGGCTGCGTCAGTCCTGGGCGGTACTTCAGTGGGGGTGGACTGTGTCAGCAATGGTGGACGTCCCTCCCTCACGGGCTGCACCGTCCTAGATGCTGGCAGCAAAACTCTCAGCCGCAAGCATCTCCAGTCGCCGCCCTGCTTGTCCCTGTGAGCGTGGGACCCGCCGAGCCCGATCACCCAGCTCCCTGCCTCAGAGTCCGTCCTCTCTCTCTCTCTCTTCCTCTCCCCAAGCTGAAAGGTCGACTCTCTCACTGGCGCCCCAGTAGCCTGCTGATAGGGCACTGGGATCCGTGCGATCTCCCGTGCCGCTGCCCACTACCCTGGCTCAGATCACGCTTCCAAGGAATCTCCTGGTCTGGCTCATTGTCCAAGTCCCGTTCAATCAGATGAACGTGCCAATCTGCCCTTCCAAATCTCAGATTGCCGGTTTAATAGGGCACCCAGACCAGTGAGTTCCCCGCCGGGTCCCGCTGCAGCACCGGCCAAAGAGGCGGCGGGAGCTGGCTGCGTTAGCGGGCTGTGTTAGAGTCCCGTGCCTCTCCCACACCTGGGACTTTCAACGCTCTGTGGGCATAAAAGGAACATCCGAGAATGCGGCTAGGACTCACCCTCTGCTCCTTCACTGAGAGCTGCAATCCTGAGTCGCCTCTACGACACCATCTTGCCTCCTCCCTCCACACAACCAGGGCTTTCTTTATGAGTATCTGTTGCACTGTCCTGCCCAGCTAGGTGGCAGTCTATTCACTATTTTCCTGCCTGGGCTCCACCCTGCTAGCGTGTGTCTGCCCTGTTGCTGTGGGGCTCGGTTCTGCTGTGGCTTGCTCCACCCTGCTGGTGGAGTCTCTCTGTTAATGCAGGTTTCCTCAGCAACAGCAGGCTGTGTCAGCCCTGGGCGGTACTTCAGTAGGGGGGGATTGTGTCAGTAGTGGTAGATGCCCCTCCTGCACTGGGCTTCACCGTCCTAGATGCCAGCAGCATAGCTCTCAGCCCCGAGTGCCTCCAATCGCGTTCCTGCTTGTCCCCATCAGGGTGGGACCCACGGAGCCCGATCACCCAGCTCCCTGCCTCAGAGTCCGTCCTCTGTCTCTCTCTCTCCAAGCTGAACGGTTGACTCTTTCACTGGCGCCCCAGTAGCCTGCTGATAGGGCACTGGGATCCATGCGATCTCCCATGCTGCTGCCCACTGTACTGGCTCAGATCACGATTCCCAGGAATCTCCTGGTCTGGCTCATTGTCCAAGTCCCATTCAATGAGATGGACATGCCAATCTGCCCTTCCAAATCTCAGATTGCCGGTTTAACAGGGCACCCGGACCAGTGAGTTTTGTGCGTGGTGCTGCTGTGCGGCAGAACCAGCTGAAGTGGCTGCACCAGCCGGCTGTGCTAGCGTCCCGTGTCTCTCCCACACCTGGGACTTTCAACGTTCTGTGGGCAAAAACGATTCTGTCTGAGAATGCAGCTAGGACTCACCCTCTGTGACTTCACTGAGAGCTGAAATCTGGAGTCACCTCTACGACGCCATCTTGGAAGTCCCCCCTGAGTCTCTTTTTTATGCCCAATTAGTCAGAGTCTCATTCAATAATACTCACCTGGGGAAGAGTTAAGAGTCTACTTCATCAAGTCACTCATTTAGAGTCTCAATGAATAATGCACACTGTGATAATCATCGAGCATTTTTTATATGGCCACTCATTTTGTGCCTCACTGAGTGATTTAAACTTGAAGAATCCTCAGGATTCTCTTTGATACTACTACTCATTTAGAACCTTATTAAATAATTCACAGTGGAGCAATAGTCAGGTGTCTATTGTATATGGTCTATCATCTAAAGTTTCAGTGAATAATGAACTTCTATGGAGAAATCAGGATGCTGTTTAAGATAGCCACACATTAAGATCCTTCCTGAATGATACGCACCTGTGTGATAGTCAGGAGTCTATTTCATATGAACTCTAATTTTGTGTGTCACTGAGTAATACACACCTGGGGCAGTGTCAGCAGTCTATTTGGTATGGACACTCAAACAGAGCCTGTATGATTAATGCACACATGGATAATAATGAGGAGTCTATGTCATACGGCTACTCATTCAGACAAACTGTGAATAATGCACATGTGGAGTAAATAGAAGTCTGTTTCATATGGCCCCTCTTTCAGAGCCTCACTGAATATTACACACTTGTGATATAGTCTAGAGTCTATTTTTTATGGCCACTCATTAAGAGAATCACTAAATAATGCACACCTGTGGAATAGTCAGAAGTCTCTTTCCTATGGCCACTCGTTAAGAGCCTCACTAAGTGTACACACCTGGGGAAATAGTCAGGATTTACCATTATCCCCTCATTCAGAGTCTCACTAAATAATGCAAACCTGTGGAATAGTCAGGAGACTTTTTCATGTGGACTCTAATTCGGAGTGTCACTGAATAATGTGGTGTAATCAGGAGTCTATTTCATGTAGACACATATTCAGAGCTTCAGTGAATAAGAAAGACACTTGATATAGTAAGGAATCTAATTGATATGGAAACATATTCTGAGCCTCACTGAATAATACACACCTGGGGAATAATTTGGAGTCTATTTTTGATGGACATATATACAGAGCCTCAGAAAATGATGTACACCTTTGGAGTAGCCAGGAGTCTATTTTATTAGGACACACATTTATAGCCTCAGTGGATAACATGCACGTGTGGATTAGTCAGGATTTCATTTTATATGGCCACTGACTCGTAACCTCAGTGAACAATGCAAAAATGTACAATACTTAGCAGTATATATCATATAGGCACTCTTTCAGAGATTCACTAAATAATACAAATATTTGTGATATACAGCATCCTGTTTCATATGGTTAAACAAAAAGAGCCTCACTGAGTAAAGCACAACAGGGGAAGTGTTAGAAGTCTACCTTATATAGCCTTTAATTTACAGAATCAGGAAATAATGCACACGTGTGGAATAGACACTAGTCTATTAAATATTGCCACAAAATCAAAGCCTTTTCGAATACTGCACATGTGGGGAATAGTCACTTGTCTGTTTCCTATGGTGTTTCCTTTGGTGAATCAAAAACTTATACACACCTGTGGAATAAAATTGTTTCTATTTCAGAAGGCCACTCTTTCAGTGTTTTAGTGAATAATATGTATATCTGAAAAGTAAAGAATCTCTTTCACATGGCCACTTGTTCAGGGCCTCTGTGAAGAATAGTCCCATCAAAAATAGTCAAGAGTCTACTTTAAATGACTACACATTCAGAGACTCTGTAGGTAATGAACACCTGGGCAATACAACTGAGTCTCTTTTTTATGCCCACTTAGTCAGAGTCTCATTCAATAATACACACCTGGGGAAGAGTTAATAGTCTACTTCATGTAGCCACTCATTTAGAGCCTCAGTGAATAATGCACACAAGGGTAATAGTCGAGCATTTTTTATATGTCCACTCATATTGTACCTCACTGAGTGATATACATCTGAAGAATTCTTAGGATTCTATTTGATAGTACCACGCATTTTGCACCTTATTGAATAATTCACAATGGAGCAATAGCCAGGTGTCTATTTTATATGGTCCATCACTCAAAGATTCAGTGAATAATAAAATTCTATGGAGTAATCAGGATGCTGTTTAAGATAGCCACGATTTAAGGGTCTTCCTGCATGATACACACCTGGGTAATAGCCTGGTGTCTCTTTCATATAAACTCTAATTTTTTGTATCATTAAGTAATACACACCTGGGGCAGTGTCACGAGTCTATTTGGCATGGACACTCAAACACAACCTGTTTGATTAATGCACACATGTATAATAATGAGGAGTCTATGTCATATGGCTACTCATTGAGACAAAGAGTGAATAATGCACATGAAAAGTAATTAGAAGTCTGATTCTTATGGACACTTTTTCACAGCATCACTGAATATTACAAACTTGTGATATAGTCTGGAGTCTATTTTTTGTGGCCACCCATTCAGAGAATCACTAAATAATAAACACCTGCAGAATAGTCAGAAGTATCTTTCCTAAGGCCACTCGTTAAGAGTGTCACTTAGTGTACAGACCTGGGGAAATAGTCAGGATTTACCATTATTCCCTCATTCAGAGTCTCACTATTACCATAATGCACACCTGTGGAATAGACAGGCGACTCTTTCCTATGGCCACCTTTTTTTTTTTTTTATTTTTTTATTTTTTTTATTTTTATTTATTTATTTATTTATTTATTTTTTATTTTTATTTTTTTTTTTTTATTTTTTTTTTTTTTTATTTTTTAATTTTTTTTTTTATTGCATTATAGGTTTGGGGGTACATGTGCAGAACGAGCAAGATAGTTGCATAGGTACACACATGGCAGTGTGCTTTGCTGCTTTCCTCCGCTTCACCCACACTTGGTATTCATCCCCAGGCTATCCCCCCCAGCGCCCCCCTGCTGTCCCTCCCCCAATCCCCCCAACAGTCCCCAGTGTATAGTAGACCGCCTCTCTGTGTCCACATGTTCTCATTTTTCTCACCCACCTATGAGCGAGTATATGCGGTATTTCTTTTTCTGTTCTTGTGTCAGTTTGCTGAGAATGATGTTCTCCAGATTCATCCATGTCCCTACAAAGGACACAAACTCATCATTTTTGATTGCTGCATAATATTCCATGGTGTATATGTGCCACATTTTCCCAGTCCAGTCTATCATCGTTGGGCATTTGGGTTGGTTCCAGGTCTTTGCTATTGTAAACAGTGCTGCAATGAACATTCGTGTGCATGTGTCCTTATAGTAGAACGATTTATAATCCTTTGGATAGATACCCAGTAATGGGATTGCTGGGTCAAATGGAATTTCTATTTCTAGGTCCCTGAGGAATCGCCACACTGTCTTCCACAATGGTTGAACTAATTTACACTCCCACCAACAGTGTAAGAGTGTTCCTATTTCTCCACATCCTCTCCAGCATCTGCTGTCTCCAGATTTTTTAATGATCGCCATTCTAACTGGTGTGAGATGGTATCTCAATGTGGTTTTGATTTGCATCTCTCTAATGACCAATGACGATGAGCACTTTTTCATATGTTTGCTGGCCTCATGTATGTCTGCTTTCGTAAAGTTTCTGTTCATATCCTTTGCCCATTTTTGAATGGGCTTGTTTGTTTTTTTCCTGTAAATCTGTTTGAGTTCTTTGTAAATTCTGGATATCAGCCCTTTGTCGGATGCGTAAACTGCAAAGATTTTTTCCCATTCTGATGGTTGCCGATTCACTCTAGTGACTGTTTGTTTTGCTGTGCAGAAGCTGTGGAGTTTGATTAGGTCCCATTTGTCTATTTTGGTTTTTGTTGCCAATGCTTTGGGAGTTTTGTTCATGAAGTCCTTGCCTACTCCTATGTCCTGAATGGTTTTGCCTAGATTTTCTTCTAGGGTTTTTATGGTGTCGGGTCTTACGTTTAAGTCTTTAATCCATCTGGAGTTAATTTTAGTGTAAGGTGTCAGGAAGGGGTCCAATTTCTGCTTTCTGCACATGGCTAGCCAGTTTTCCCAACACCATTTATTAAATAGGGAATCCTTTCCCCATTGCCTGTTTTTGTCTGGTTTATCAAAGATAATATGGTTGTAGATGTGTTGTGTTGCCTCCGATGCCTCTGTTCTGTTCCATTGTTCTCTATCTCTGTTTTGGTACCAGTACCATGCTGTTTTGATTACTGTAGCCTTGTAGTATAGTTTGAAGTCTGGTAGCGTGATGCCTCCCGCTGTGTTCTTTTTGCTTAGAATTGACTTGGTTATGCGGGCTCTTTTTTGGTTCCATATGAAATTCATGGTGGTTTTTTCCAGTTCTGTGAAGAAATTCAATGGTAGTTTGATGGGGATAGCATTGATTGTGTAAATTACTTTGGGCAGTATAGCCATTTTCACGATATTGATTCTTCCTAACCACGAACATGGAATGTTTCTCCATCTGTTTGTG
This sequence comes from Saguinus oedipus, assembly GCA_031835075.1. Taxonomy (NCBI): domain Eukaryota; kingdom Metazoa; phylum Chordata; class Mammalia; order Primates; family Cebidae; genus Saguinus; species Saguinus oedipus. Next base: position 2,986,660 of record JASSZA010000200.1, read on the forward strand.
TCCTCTCTTATTTCATTGAGCAGTTGTTTGTAGTTTTCCTTAAAGAGGTCCCTTACATTCCTAGTGAGTTGTATTCCTAGGTATTTTATTTTCTTTGTAGCAATTGTGAATGGCAGTTCATTCTTGATTTGGTTCTCTTTAAGTCTGTAATTGGTGTATAGGAATGCTTGTGATTTTTGCACATTGATTTTATATCCTGAGACTTTGCTGAAGTTGCTTATCAGTTGCAGGAGCTTTTGGGCTGAGGTGATGGGGTCTTCTAGGTATACTATCATGTCGTCTGCAAACAGAGACAATTTGGCTTCCACCTTTCCTATTTGAATACCCTTTATTTCTTTTTCTTGCCTGATTGCTCTGGCTAGAACTTCCAGTACTATGTTGAATAGAAGTGGTGAGAGAGGGCATCCTTGTCTAGTGCCGGATTTCAAAGGGAATGCTTCCAGTTTTTGCCCATTAAGTATGATATTGGCTGTTGGTTTGTCATAAATAGCTTTTATTACTTTGAGATATGTTCCATCAATACCAAGTTTATTGAGGGTTTTTAGCATAAAGGGCTGTTGAATTTTGTCAAATGCCTTCTCTGCATCAATTGAGATAATCATGTGGTTTTTGTTTTTGCTTCTGTTTATGTGGTGAATTACATTTATAGACTTGCGTATGTTGAACCAGCCTTGCATCCCCGGGATAAATCCTACTTGATCATGATGGATAAGTTTTTTAATGTGCTGTTGCAATCGGTTTGCCAGTATTTTATTGAAGATTTTTGCATCTATGTTCATCATGGATATTGGCCTGAAGTTTTCTTTTCTTGTTGAGTCTCTGCCAGGTTTTGGTATCAGGATGATGTTGGTCTCATAAAATGATTTGGGAAGGGTTCCCTCTTTTTGGATTATTTGGAATAGTTTCAGAAGGAATGGTACCAGATCCTCTTTGTGTTTCTGGTAGAATTCGGCTGTGAACCCATCTGGACCTGGGCTTTTTTTGTGTGGTAGGCTCTTAATTGCTGCCTCAACTTCAGACCTTGTTATTGGTCTATTCATAGTTTCGGCTTCCTCCTGGTTTAGGCTTGGGAGGACACAGGCATCCAGGAATTTATCCATTTCTTCCTGATTTACTGGTTTATGTGCATAGAGTTGTTTGTAGTATTCTCTGATGATCGTTTGAATTTCTGTGGAATCTGTGGTGATTTCCCCTTTATCGTTTTTTATTGCATCTATTTGGTTGTTCTCTCTCTTCTTTTTTATCAGTCTGGCTAGTGGTCTATTTTGTTGATCTTTTCGAAAAACCAGCTCTTAGATTTATTGATTTTTTGAAGGGTTTTTCTTGTCTCTATCTCCTTCAGTTCTGCTCTGATCTTAGTTATTTCTTGTCTTCGGCTAGGTTTTGAGCTTTTTTGATCTTGCTCCTCTAGCTCTTTCAATTTTGACGATAGGGTGTCAATTTTGGATCTCTCCACTCTTCTCATGTGGGCACTTATTGCTATATATTTTCCTCTACAGACTGCTTTAAATGTGTCCCAGAGATTCTGGTACGTTGTGTCTTCATTCTCATTGGTTTCAAAGAACTTCTTTATTTCTGCCTTCATTTCATTGTTTATCCAATCAACATTCAAGAGCCAATTGTTTAGTTTCCATGAAGCTGTGCGGTTCTGAGTTATTTTCTGAATTCTGAGTTCCAACTTGATTGCACTATGGTCTGAGAGACTGTTTGTTATGATTTCAGTTGTTTTGCATTTGCTGAGGAGTGCTTTACTTCCAATTATGTGGTCAATTTTGGAGTAGGTGTGATGTGGTGCTGAGAAGAATGTATATTCTGTGGATTTGGGGTGGAGAGTTCTGTAAATGTCTATCAGGTTTGCTTGTTCCAGGTCTGAGTTCAAGTCCTGGATATCCTTGTTAATTTTCTGTCTGGTTGATCTGTCTGCTATTGACAGTGGAGTGTTAAAGTCTCCCACTATTATTGTGTGGGAGTCTAAGTCCCTTTGTAAGTCATTAAGAACTTGCCTTATATATCTGGGTGCTCCTACATTGGGTCCATATATATTTAGAATCGTTATCTCTTCTTGTTGTATCGATCCTTTTACCATTATGTAATGACCTTCTTTGTCCCTTTTGATCTTTGTTACTTTAAAGTCTATTTTATCAGAGATGAGAATTGCAACTCCTGCTTTTTTTTGCTCTCCATTTGCTTGGTAAATCTTCCTCCATCCCTTTATTTTGAGCCTTTGTGTATCTTTGCATGTGAGGTGGGTTTCCTGGATACAGCACACCGATGGGTTTTGGTTTTTTATCCAATTTGCCAGTCTGTGTCTTTTGATTGGTGCATTTAGCCCATTTACATTCAGGGTTAATATTGTTATGTGTGAATTTGATACTGCCATTTTGATGCTAGCTGGCTGTTTTGCCCGTTGGTTCATGTACATTCTTCATTTTGTTGATGGTCTTTAGCATTTGGTATGCTTTTAGGATGGCTGGAACTGGTTGTTTCTTTCTATGTGTAGTGCCTCTTTCAGGAGCTCTTGTAAAGCAGGCCTAGTGGTGACAAAATCTCTGAGTACTTGCTTGTTCGTGAAGGATTTTATTTTTCCTTCACTTATGAAGCTCAGTTTCGCTGGATATGAAATTCTGGGTTGAAAGCTCTTTTCTTTAAGGATGTTGAATATTGGCCCCCACTCTCTTCTGGCTTGTAGAGTCTCTGCTGAGAGATCTGCTGTGAGTCTGATGGGCTTCCCTTTGTGGGTGACCCGACCTTTCTCTCTGGCTGCCCTTAGTATTTTCTCCTTTGTTTCAACCCTGGTGAATCTGACGATTATGTGCCTTGGGGTTGCTCTTCTTGCAGAGTATCTTTGTGGTGTTCTCTGTATTTCCTGGAGTTGAGTATTGACCTGTCTTGCTAGGTTGGGGAAATTTTCCTGGATAATATCCTGAAGAGTGTTTTCCAGCTTGGATTCATTCTCTTCGTCACATTCTGGTACACCTATCAAACGTAGGTTGGGTCTCTTCACATAGTCCCACATTTCTTGGAGATTTTGTTCATTCCTTTTTGTGCTTTTTTCTTTAATCTTGGTTTCTCGTTTTATTTCATTGAGTTGATCTTCAACTTCTGATATTCTTTCTTCTGCTTGGTCAATTCGGCTGTTGATACTTGTGCATGCTTCGCGAAGTTCTCGTGTTGAGTTTTTCAGCTCCTTCAATTCATTCATATTCCTCTCTAAGTTGTCCATTCTCGTTATCAATTCCTCGAATCTTTTTTCAAATCTTTTTTCAAGGTTCTTAGTTTCTTTGCACTGGTTTAGAACATGTTCCTTTAGCTCACTGAAGTTTCTCATTATCCACTTTCTGAAGTCTGATTCCGTCATTTCGTCACATTCATTCTCCGTCCAGCTTTGTTCCCTTGCTGGTGAGGAGTTTTGGTCCTTTTTTGGAGGTGAGGTGTTTTGGTTTCGGGTGCTTTCCTCCTTTTTGCGCTGGTTTCTTCCCATCTTTATGGATTTATCCGCCTGTTGTCTTAGTAGTGGCTGATTTTTCAATTGGGTCTCTGTGTGGACACTGAGATTGTTGATGATGAAGTATTTCTGTTACTTAGTTTTCCCTCTAATGATCTATCCTCTCTGCTGTATGAGTGCTGAGGTCCACTCCAGGCCCTGCTTGTCTGGGGTATACCTGCAGCAGCTGCAGAACAGTGAGGGATGATATCAGTTTCTTTATCTGCTGCCCTTGTTCCAGAATGATGCCAGCCAAATGTCAGTCTGATTAGTCCTTTTCTGGGGTGACTCCTTGGATATACAGAGGTCAGGGAGCTGCTTGAGGAGACAGTCTGTGCTTTATAGGAGCTCCAGTGCTGAGCTGTGAGCTCCGTTGTTCATTCAGGGTTGTTGGGAGGTTATGTCTGCTGCAATAGAACTCATAAAACACCACTCTTTTTTTTTTTTTCCACCCTTAGATGCTCTGTCTCAGGGAGTTGAGGCTTTCTTTATGAGTATCTGTTGCACTGTCCTGCCCCACTAGGTGGCAGTCTATTCACTATTTGCCTGCCGGGGCTCTGACCTCCTAAGGCGGGTCCGCCCTGTTGCGGCCCGGCGGACTCTCTCTGTTATGGCAGGTTGCCTCGGCAACGGCAGGCTGCGTCAGTCCTGGGCGGTACTTAAGTGGGGGTGCACTTTGTCAGGAATGGTGGACGCCCCTCCCTGACCGGGCTGCACCGTCCTAAATGCCGGCAACAAAACTCTCAGCCCCAAGCGCCTCCAGTCGCCGCCCTGCTTGTCCCCGTGAGCGTGGGACCCGCCGAGCCCGATCACCCTGCTCCCTGCCTCAGAGTCCGTCCTCTCTCTCTCTCTCTCTTCCTCTCCCCAAGCTGAAAGGTCGACTCTCTCACTGGCGCCCCAGGAGCCTGCCGATAGGGCACTGGGATCCGTGCGATCTCCCGTGCCGCTGCCCACTACCCCGGCTCAGATCACGCTTCCCAGGAAACTCCTGGTCTGGCTCATTGTCCAAGTCCTGTTCAATCAGATGGACATGCCAATCTGCCCTTGCAAATCTCAGATTGCCGGTTTAACAGGGCACCCAGACCAGTGAGTTCCGCGCCGGGTCCCGCTGCGGCGCCGGCCGAAGAGGCGGCGGGAGCTGGTTGCGTTAGCCGGCTGCTAGCGTCCCGTGTCTCTCTCACACCTGGGACTTTCAACGCTCTGTGGGCATAAAAGGAACATCCGAGAATGCGGCTAGGACTCACCCTCTGCGCCTTCACCGAGAGCTGCAATCCTGAGTCACCTCTACGACGCCATCTTGCCTCACCTTTTTTTTTTTTTTTTTTAAATTTTTATTGCATTATAGGTTTGGGGTACATGTGCAGAACGAGCAAGTTAGTTGCATAGGTACACACATGGCAGTGTGCTTTGCTGCTTTCCTCCCCTTCACCCACACTTCGTATTCATCCCAAGGCTATCCCCCCAGCCCCCCCGCTGTCCCTCCCCCATTCCCCCCAACAGTCCCCAGTGTATAGTAGACCGCCTCTCTGTGTCCATGTGTTCTCATTTTTCTCACCCACCTATGAGTTAGTATATGTGGCATTTCTTTTTTTGTTCTTGTGTCAGTTTGCTGAGAATGATGTTCTCCAGATTCATCCATGTCCCTACAAAGGACACAAACTCATCATTTTTGATTGCTGCATAATATTCCTTGGTGTATATGTGCCACATTTTCCCAGTCCAGTCTATCATTGTTGGGCAGTTGGGTTGGTTCCAGGTCTTTGCTATTGTAAATAGTGCTGCAATGAACATTCGTGTGCATGTGTCCTTATAGTAGAACGATTTATAGTCCTTTGGATAGATACCCAGTAATGGGATTGCTGGGTCAAATGGAATTTCTATTTCTAGGTCCCCTAGGAATCGCCACACTGTCTTCCACAATGGTTGAACTAATTTTCACTCCCACCAACAGTGTAAGAGTGTTCCTATTTCTCCACATCCTCTCCAGCATCTGCTGTCTCCAGATTTTTTAATGATCGCCTATGGCCACTCTTTAAGAGCCTCACTAAGTATACACACCTGGGAAAATAGGATTTACCTATATCCCTTCATTCAGAGTCTCACTAAATAATGCACACCTGTGGAAAAGTCAGGAGAATTTTTCATGTGGCCTCTAATTCGGAGTGTCACTGAATTATGTGGTGTAGTCAGGAGTCTATTTCATGTAGACACATGTTCATAGCCACAGTGAATGAAACAGGCCCTTTATGTTGTAAGGAATCTAATTAATATGGCCACATTTTCTGAGCCTCACTGAGTAATACACACCTGGGGAATAAATTGGAGTCTATTTTCGATTGACATTCATTAAGAGCCTCCGTAAATAATGTACACCTGTGGAGTAGCCAGGAGTCTATTTTATTAGGACACTCATTCATAGCCTCAGTGGATAATATGCACGTGTGGATTTTTCCAGATTCCAATTTCTATGGCCACTGACTCCTAAGCTCAGTGAAAAATGCACAAATGTCAAGCACTCAGCAGTCTATTTCATATAGACACTCATTCAGAGATTCACTAAATAATACAAATATTTAATATAGCAGCATCCTATTTCATATGGTCACACAAAGTGAGCCTCACTGAGTAAGACACACCTAGGGAAGTGTTAGGAATCTACTTTATGTAGCCTCTCATTTACAGGTTCAGGGAATAATGCACACGTGTGGAATAGACACTAGACCATTTAATAGGGCCACAAAATCAAAGCCTGGGTGAGTAATACACAACTTTGGAATAGTAACTTGTCTATTTTACATGCCCAGATATTTAGAGTAACAGTCAATAATACATGCCTGTGGACAAGTCAGAAAACAATTTCATATGGCCAAAGTTTCAGAGTCTCAGTGAATAATACATACATGGGAAATACTCAGGACGCTGTTGCATGTGGCATCAATTTCAGAGCTTCCTTGAATAAGAAACGCCTCTATTGTAGTCAGAATTCTATTTCCTATGGCCACGTATTCAGAGCCTAACTGAATAACATACACCTTGGGAAAAGTTAAAATTCTATTTTGTATAGCCACTCACTGAGGGCCGAATGTAAAATCGCACACCTGAGGAGCATTCAGGAGGCTCTATTTTATGGCCACTCATTCAGAGCTTCATAGAATAATACAGACCTATGAAAACATCAGGAGTGTATTTCACACGGCCACTTATTCAGAACCTCAGAGAGGAATCTTATATATCTGGAAAATACTCAGGATTATATTATATATAGCCACTTATTCAGAGACTTACTGAATAATGCACAGATAAGGAATAGTCTGGAGACTATTTGATATTACTCTTCACCCAGCAACTCTGTGGGCAATGCAGAACTGAAAAATAGTTAAGAGGATAGAGTCAAGTGTTTATGTTAAGTGGTCACTCATTAAAAATCTCACTGAGGAATACACACCTTGGGAATAGTCAGTGTCCAAGTCATATGGACACTCAATCACAGCATTACCGAATAATGCACAATGCAGCAATAGTAAGGAGTCTATTTCATATGGCCTGTCATTCGGAGCTTCAGTGCATAATAAACAGCTGTGGAGTAGTCAGGACCCTATTTATGGTAGCCCCAAATTAAGCAGCTCCGTGAATGATACATACATGTGTCAGAGTCAGGAGACTATTTGACATAGACACTCATACAGAAACTTTTTGAATACTGCACATGTGGGGAAATATCACTAGTCTGTTTCATATGGTGATTAGTTTGGACAATCGAAAAATAACGCACACCTGTTGAGTAAAATGGGTTCTATTTTATAAGGCACCTATTTCAAAGTTTTAGTGAATAATATGTTTATCTGATAAGTCAGGAATCTCTTTCACATGGCCACTCGTTCAGGGCCTCTGTGAAGAATACTCCCCTCAAAAATAGTCAAGGATCTACTTCAAATGGCTACATATTCAAAGTCTCTGTATGTAATGAACACCTGGGAAATACACCTGTGTCTCTTCCTGATGCCCACTTAGTCAGAGACTCATTCAATAATACACAACAAAGAAGATTTAAGAGTCTACTTTATGTAGTCACTCATTCAGAGCCTCAGTGAATAATGCATACCAGGGTAATAGTCAAGCACTTTTATATAGCCACTCATTTTGTGCCTCACTGAGTGATATATACCTGAAGTATCCTCAGGATTCTATCTGATACTATTACTCATTTAGAAACTTTTTGAATAATTCACAATGGAGAAATATTCAGGTGTCTATTTTATATGGTCTATCATTCAATGTTTCAGTGAATAGTAAACTTCTATTTAGTAATCAGGACACTGTTTAACATAGCCAGGAATTAAGTGCTTTGCTGAATGATACACACCTGTGTGAGAGTCAGGAGTCTATTTCATATGAACTCTAATTTTGTGTATTGCTGAGTAATACACACCTGGGACAGTGTCAGGAGTCTATTTGGTATGGACACTCAAACAGATCTTGTTTGATTAATGCACACTTGGATAATAATGAGGAGTCTATGTCATACGGTTACTCATTAAGACAAAGTGAATAATGCAGATGTGGTGTAATTAGAAGTCTGTTTCATATGGCCCCTCTTTCACAGCCTCACTGAATATTACACACTTGTGATATAATCTGGAGTCTGTTTTTTATGGCCACTCATTCAGAGAATCACAAAATAATGCACACCTGCGGAATAGTCAGAAGTCTCTTTCTTATGGCCGCTTGTTATGTACCTCACTAAGTGTACACACCTGGAGAAATAGTCAGGATTTTTCTTTATCCCCTCATTCAGAGTCTCACTAAATAATGCACACCTGTGGAATAGTCAGGAGAGTTTTACCTGTGGTCTCTAATTCGGAGTGTCACTGAATAATGTGGTGTAGTCAGGAGTCTATTTCATGTAGACACATATTCAGATCTTCAGTGAATAAGACAGACACTTGATATAGTAAAGTATCTAATTGATATGGAAACATATTCTGAGCCTCACTGAATAATACACATCTGGGGAATAATTTGGAGTCTATTTTCGATGGACGTATATTCAGAGACTCAGAAAATGATGTACACCTGTGGAGTAGCCAGGAGTCTGTTTTATTAGGACACTCATTCATAGCCTCAGTGGATAATATGCACGTGTGGATTAGTCAGGATTCCATTTTATATGGCCACTGACCCGTTACCTCAGTGAAAAATGCAAAAATGTAAAATATTTAGCAGGCTATTTCATATGGGCTCTCATTCAGAGATTCACGGATTAATACAAATATTTGAGATAGACAGCATCCTGTTTCATATGGTTAAACGAAAAAAAGCCCCACTGAGTAATGCACACCAGGGGAAGTGTTAGAAGTCTACTTTATATAGCCTTTAATTTACAGAAACAGAAAATAATGCACACATGTGAAATAGACACAAGTATATTTTATATGACCAAAAAATCAAGGCCTTTTCGAATACTGCACATGTGGGGAATAATCACTTGTCTGTTTCATATGGTGTTTCGTTTTTTGAAGAAAAAACTTATGCACACCTGTGGAGCAAAATGGGTTCTATTTCAGAAGGCCACTCTTTCAGTGTCTTAGGGAATAATATGTATATCTGAAGAGTAAGGAATCTCTTTCACATGGCCACTCGTTCAGGGCCTCTGTGAAGAATCCTCCCCTCAAAATAGTCAAGTTTCTTCTTTAAAGGGCTACAAATTCAGAGACTCTGTAGGTAATGAACACTTGGGCAACACACCTGAATCTCTTTTTATGCCCACTTAGTCAGAGTCTCATTCAATAATACACACCTGGGGAAGAGTTAAGAGTCTACTTCATGTAGCCACTCATTTAGAGCCTCATTGAATAATGCACACCAGGGTAATAGTCGAGCATATTTTATATGGCCACTCATTTTGTGCCTCACTGAGTGAAATACTCCTGAAGAATCCTCAGGATTCTACTTGATACTACCACGCATTTATCACTTATTGAATAATTCACAATGGAGTAATAGTCAGGTGTCTATATTATATAATCTATCACTTAAAGTTTCAGTGAATAATAAACTCCTATGGAGTAATCAGGACGCTGTTTAAGATAGCCAGGAATGAAGTGCCTTCCTGAATAATACACACCTGGGTAATAGCCTGGCGTCTATTTCATATAAACTCTAATTTTCTGTATCCTTGAGTAATACACACATGGGGCAGTGTCAGGAGTCTATTTGGTATGGACACTCAAACAGAACCTGTTTGATTAATGCACACATGTATAATAATGAGGAGTCTATGTCATATGGCTACTCATTCAGACAAATAGTGAATAATGACATGTAAATTAATTTGAAGTCTGATTCTTATGGAACCTCTTTCACAGCCTCAGTGAATATTACACACTTGTGATATAGTCTGGAGTCGATTTTTTATTGCCACCCATTCAGAGAATCACTGAATAATGCACACCTGCAGAATATTCAGAAGTCTCTTTCTGATGGCCACTCGTTAAGAGCCTCACTAAGTGTACACACCTGGGGAAATGGGATTTACCATTGTCCTCTCATTCAGTCTCACTAAATAATGCACACCAGAGGAATAGACAGGAGACTTTTTAATGTGGCCTCTAATTCGGAGTGTCACTGAATCATGTCATGTAGTCAGGAGTCTATTTCATGTAGACAGATATTCAGAGCCACAGTGAATAAAACAGGCCCTTATTGTTGTAAGGAATGTAATTAATATGGCCATTTCTTTTGAGCCTCACTGAATAATACACACCTGGAGAATAATTTGGAGTCTATTTTTGATAGACATTCATTCAGAGCCTCGGTAAATAATGTACGCCTGTTGAGTAGCCAGGAGTCTATTTTATTAGGACACTCATTCATAGCCTCAGTGAATAATATGCACGTGTGGATTAGTCGAAATTCCAATTTATATGGCCACTGACTCGTAATCTCAGTGAAAAATGCACAAATGTCAAGTACTCAGCAGTATATTTCATATAGGCACTCATTCAGAGATTCACTAAATAATACAACTATTTAATATAGCAGCATCCTGTGTCATATGGTCACACAAAGTAAGCCTCACTGAGTAAGGCACACCTAGGGAAGTGATAGCAGTCTACTTTATATAGCCTTTCATTTACAGCCTCAGGGAAAAATGCACACGTGTGGAATAGGCACTAGACTATTTTATATGGCCACAAAATCAAAACCTGAGTGAGTAATACACAACGTTGGAATAGTCACTTGTCTATTTTACATGCCCAAATATTTAGAGCCAGAGTCAATAATACATGCCGGTGGACAAGTCAGAAAACAATTACATATGGCCAAAGTTTCAGAGCCTCAGTGAATAATACATACCTGGGAAATTCTCAGGGCGCTATTACACGTGGAATCAATTTCAGAGCTTCCTTGAATAAGAAACACCTCTATTGTAGTCAGAATTCTGTTTCCTATAGCCACATATTGAGAGCCTAACTGAATAACATACACCTTGGAAAAAGTTAAAATTCTGTTTCATATAGCTACTCATTTAGAGCCGAATGTAAAAACGCAGGCCTGAGGAGCATTCTGGAGGCTTTATTTTATGGTCACTCATTCAGAGCTTCACAGAATAATACAGACCTATGAAAACTTCAGGAGTGTGTTTCACATGGCCATTTATTCAGAACCTCAGTGAGGAATCTTATGTATCTGGAAAATACTCAGGATTATAATTTATATAGCCTCTTATTCAGAGACTCACTGAATAATGCACAGCTAAGGAATAGTCTGGAGACTATTTGATATGACTCTTCACCCAGCGACTCAGTGGACAATGCAGAAAAGACAAATAGTCAAGAGAATAGAGTCAAGGGTTTATGGTATGTGGTCACTCATTCAGAATCTCACTGAAGAATACACACCTTGGGAATAGTCAGTGTCCAAGTCATATGGACACTCAATCACAGCATTACGGAATAATGCACAATGGGGCAATAGTAAGGAGTCTGTTTCATATGGCCTGTCATTCGGAGCTTCAGTGGAGTAGTTAGGACCCTATTTGAGGTAGCCCCAAATTAAGAAGTTCCATGAATGATACACACATGTGTCAGAGTCAGGAGACTATTTGAAATAGACACTCATACAGAACCTTTTCGAATACTGCACCTGTGGGGAATAATCACTAGTTTGTTTCATATGGTGATTAGTTTGGAGAATAAACCAATAACACACACCTGTTGAATAAAATGGGTTCTACTTCATAAGGCTACTCTTTCAGTGTTTTAGTGAATAATATGTATATCTGAAAATTAAGGAATCTCTTTCACATGGTCACTAATTCAGGGCCTCTGTGAAGAATACTCACCCCAAAAATAGTCAAGTGTCTACGTTAAATGGCTATACATTCAGAGACTCTGTAGATAATGAACACCTGGGAAATACACCCGAGTCTCTTTTTTATGCCCACTTAGTCAGAATCTAATTCAATAATTCACTCCTGGGGAAGAGTTAAGAGTCTGCTTCATGTAGCCACTCATTTAGAGCCTCAGTGATTAATGCACACCAGGACAATAGTCGAGCATTTTTTATATGGCCACTCATTTTGTGCCTCACTAAGTGATATAAACCTGAAGATTCCTGTGTATTCTATTTGATAATACCACGCATTAAGCACATTATTGAATAATTTACAATGGAGCAATAGTCAAGTGTCTATTTTATATGGTCTATCACTCAAAATTTCAGTGAATAATAAAATTCTATGGAGTAATCAGGACGCTGTTTATGATAGCCATGAATTCAGTGCCTTCCTGAATGATACACACCTGGGTAATAGCCTGGAGTCTATTTCATTTGAACTCTAATTTTGTGTATCGTTGAGAAATACACACCTGGGGCAATGTCAGGAGTCTATATGACATGGACACTCAAACAGAAACTGTTTCATTAATGCACACATGTATAATAATGAGGAGTCTGCATCATATGGCTGCTCATTCAGACAAACAGTGAATAATGCACATGTAAAGTAATTAGAAGTCTTATTTTTATGGAACGTCTTTCACAGCCTCACTGAATATTTCACACTTGTGATATAGACTGCAGTCTATTTTTTATGGCCACCCATTCAGAGAATCACAAAATAATGCACACCTGTGGAATAGACAGAAGTCTCTTTCCTATGGCCACTCGTTAAGAGCCTCACTAAGGGTACACACTTGGAGAAATAGTCAGGATTTACCATTATCCCCTCATTCAGAGTCTCACTAAATTATGCACTCCTGTGGAATAGTAAGGAGACTATTACATGTGGCCTTTAATTCGGAGTGTCACTGAATATTGTGATGTAGTCAGGAGTCTATTTCATGTAGACACATATTCAGAGCCACAGTGAATAAAACATGCCCTTTATGTTGTAAGGAATCTAATTAATATGGCCACATCTTCTGAGCCTCACTGAATAATACACACCTGGAGAATAATTTGGAGTCTCTTTTCGATGGACATTCATTCAGAGCCTCGGTAAATAATGTAATCCTGTGGAGTAGCCAGGAGTCTATTTTATTAGGACACTGATTCATAGCCTCAGTGGATAATATGCACGTGTGGATTAGTCCGGATTTCTATTTATGTGGCCACTGACTCATAAAATCAGTGAAAAATGCACAAATGTAAAGTACTCAGCAGTCTATTTCATATAGACACTCATTCAGAGATTCACTGAATAATACAACTATTTAATATAGCAGCATCCTGTTTCATATGGTCACATATGCCTCACTGGGTAAGGCACACCTAGGGATGTGTTAGGAGTCTACTTTATATAGCCTCTCATTTACAGCCTCAGGGAATAATGCACACGTGTGGAATAGACACTAGACTATTTTATATGGCCACAAAATCAAAGCCTGAGTGAGTAATACAAAAGTTTGGAATAGTCACTTGTCTATTTTACATGCCCAAATATTTAGAGTAAGAGTCAATAATACACACCTGTGGACAAGTCAGAAAAAATTTTCGTATGGCCAAAGTTTTAGAGCCTCAGTGAATAATACATACCTTGGAAATACTCAGGAAGCTATTGCATGTGGCATCAATTTTAGAGCTTCCTTGAATAAGAAACACCTCTATTGTAGTCAGAATTCTATTTCCTATATCCACATATTCAGAGCCTAACTGAATAACATACACCTTGGGAAAAGTTAAAATTCTATTTCGTATAGCCATTGATTTAAAGCCGCATGTAAAAACGCATGCCTGAGGAGCATTCAGGAGGCTCTATTTTATGGCCACTCATTCAGAGCTTCACAGAATAATACAGATCTATGAAAACATCAGGAGTGTATGTCACAAGACCACTTATTCAGAACCTCAGTGACAAATCACATATATCTATAAAATACTCAGGATTATAACATATATAGCAACTTATTCAGAGACTCACTGAATAATGAACAGATAAGGAATAGTCTGGAGACTATTTGATATGACTCTTCACCCAGAGACTCAGTGGACAATGCAGAACTGAAAAATAGTCAAGAAAATAGAGTCGAGGAGGGAGGCAAGATGGCGTCGTAGAGGTGACTCAGGATTGCAGCTCTCGGTGAAGGCGCAGAGGGTGAGTCCTAGCCGCATTCTCGGATGTTCCTTTTATGCCCACAGAGCGTTGAAAGTCCCAGGTGTGGGAGAGAAACGGGACGCTAGCAGACGGCTAACGCAACCAGCTCCCGCCGCCTCTTCGGCCGGCGCCGCAGCGGGACCCGGCGCGGAACTCACTGGTCTGGGTGCCCTGTTAAACCGGCAATCTGAGATTTGCAAGGGCAGATTGGCATGTCCATCTGATTGAACAGGACTTGGACGATGAGCCAGACCAGGAGTTTCCTGGGAAGCGTGATCTGAGCCGGGGTAGTGGGCAGCAGCACGGGAGATCGCACGGATCCCAGTGTCCTATCGGCAGGCTCCTGGGGCGCCAGTGAGAGAGTCGACCTTTCAGCTTGGGGAGAGGAAGAGAGAGAGAGAGAGAGGACGGACTCTGAGGCAGGGAGCAGGGTGATCGGGCTCGGCGGGTCCCACGCTCACGGGGACAAGCAGGGCGGCGACTGGAGGCGCTTGGGGCTGAGAGTTTTGTTGCCGGCATTTAGGACGGTGCAGCCCGGTCAGGGAGGGGCGTCCACCATTCCTGACAAAGTGCACCCCCACTTAAGTACCGCCCAGGACTGACGCAGCCTGCCGTTGCCGAGGCAACCTGCCATAACAGAGAGAGTCCGCCGGGCCGCAACAGGGCGGACCCGCCTTAGGAGGTCAGAGCCCCGGCAGGCAAATAGTGAATAGACTGCCAATTAGTGGGGCAGGACAGTGCAACAGATACTCATAAAGAAAGCCCCAACTCCCTGAGACAGAGCATCTAAGGGTGGAAAAAAAAAAAAAAAAGAGTGGTGTTTTATGAGTTCTATTGCAGCAGACATAACCTCCCAACAACCCTGAATGAACAACGGAGCTCACAGCTCAGCACTGGAGCTCCTATAAAGCACAGACTGTCTCCTCAAGCAGCTCCCTGACCTCTGTATATCCAAGGAGTCACCCCAGAAAAGGACTAATCAGACTGACATTTGGCTGGCATCATTCTGGAACAAGGGCAGCAGAAAAAGAAACTGATATCATCCCTCACTGTTCTGCAGCTGCTGCAGGTATACCCCAGACAAGCAGGGCCTGGAGTGGACCTCAGCACTCATACAGCAGAGAGGATAGATCATTAGAGGGAAAACTAAGTAACAGAAATACTTCATCATCAACAATCTCAGTGTCCACACAGAGACCCAATTGAAAAATCAGCCACTACTAAGACAACAGGCGGATAAATCCATAAAGATGGGAAGAAACCAGCGCAAAAAGGAGGAAAGCACCGAAACCAAAACACCTCACCTCCAAAAAAGGACCAAAACTCCTCACCAGCAAGGGAACAAAGCTGGACGGAGAATGAATGTGACGAAATGACGGAATCAGACTTCAGAAAGTGGATAATGAGAAACTTCAGTGAGCTAAAGGAACATGTTCTAAACCAGTGCAAAGAAACTAAGAACCTTGAAAAAAGATTTGAAAAAAGATTCGAGGAATTGATAACGAGAATGGACAACTTAGAGAGGAATATGAATGAATTGAAGGAGCTGAAAAACTCAACACGAGAACTTCGCGAAGCATGCACAAGTATCAACAGCCGAATTGACCAAGCAGAAGAAAGAATATCAGAAGTTGAAGATCAACTCAATGAAATAAAACGAGAAACCAAGATTAAAGAAAAAAGCACAAAAAGGAATGAACAAAATCTCCAAGAAATGTGGGACTATGTGAAGAGACCCAACCTACGTTTGATAGGTGTACCAGAATGTGACGAAGAGAATGAATCCAAGCTGGAAAACACTCTTCAGGATATTATCCAGGAAAATTTCCCCAACCTAGCAAGACAGGTCAATACTCAACTCCAGGAAATACAGAGAACACCACAAAGATACTCTGCAAGAAGAGCAACCCCAAGGCACATAATCGTCAGATTCACCAGGGTTGAAACGAAGGAGAAAATACTAAGGGCAGCCAGAGAGAAAGGTCGGGTCACCCACAAAGGGAAGCCCATCAGACTCACAGCAGATCTCTCAGCAGAGACTCTACAAGCCAGAAGAGAGTGGGGGCCAATATTCAACATCCTTAAAGAAAAGAGCTTTCAACCCAGAATTTCATATCCAGCGAAACTGAGCTTCATAAGTGAAGGAAAAATAAAATCCTTCACGAACAAGCAAGTACTCAGAGATTTTGTCACCACTAGGCCTGCTTTACAAGAGCTCCTGAAAGAGGCACTACACATAGAAAGAAACAACCAGTTCCAGCCATCCTAAAAGCATACCAAATGCTAAAGACCATCAACAAAATGAAGAATGTACATGAACCAACGGGCAAAACAGCCAGCTAGCATCAAAATGGCAGTATCAAATTCACACATAACAATATTAACCCTGAATGTAAATGGGCTAAATGCACCAATCAAAAGACACAGACTGGCAAATTGGATAAAAAACCAAAACCCATCGGTGTGCTGTATCCAGGAAACCCACCTCACATGCAAAGATACACAAAGGCTCAAAATAAAGGGATGGAGGAAGATTTACCAAGCAAATGGAGAGCAAAAAAAAGCAGGAGTTGCAATTCTCATCTCTGATAAAATAGACTTTAAAGTAACAAAGATCAAAAGGGACAAAGAAGGTCATTACATAATGGTAAAAGGATCGATACAACAAGAAGAGATAACGATTCTAAATATATATGGACCCAATGTAGGAGCACCCAGATATATAAGGCAAGTTCTTAATGACTTACAAAGGGACTTAGACTCCCACACAATAATAGTGGGAGACTTTAACACTCCACTGTCAATAGCAGACAGATCAACCAGACAGAAAATTAACAAGGATATCCAGGACTTGAACTCAGACCTGGAACAAGCAAACCTGATAGACATTTACAGAACTCTCCACCCCAAATCCACAGAATATACATTCTTCTCAGCACCACATCACACCTACTCCAAAATTGACCACATAATTGGAAGTAAAGCACTCCTCAGCAAATGCAAAACAACTGAAATCATAACAAACAGTCTCTCAGACCATAGTGCAATCAAGTTGGAACTCAGAATTCAGAAAATAACTCAGAACCGCACAGCTTCATGGAAACTAAACAATTGGCTCTTGAATGTTGATTGGATAAACAATGAAATGAAGGCAGAAATAAAGAAGTTCTTTGAAACCAATGAGAATGAAGACACAACGTACCAGAATCTCTGGGACACATTTAAAGCAGTCTGTAGAGGAAAATATATAGCAATAAGTGCCCACATGAGAAGAGTGGAGAGATCCAAAATTGACACCCTATCGTCAAAATTGAAAGAGCTAGAGGAGCAAGATCAAAAAAGCTCAAAACCTAGCCGAAGACAAGAAATAACTAAGATCAGAGCAGAACTGAAGGAGATAGAGACAAGAAAAACCCTTCAAAAAATCAATAAATCTAAGAGCTGGTTTTTCGAAAAGATCAACAAAATAGACAGACCACTAGCCAGACTGATAAAAAAGAAGAGAGAGAACAACCAAATAGATGCAATAAAAAACGATAAAGGGGAAATCACCACAGATTCCACAGAAATTCAAACGATCATCAGAGAATACTACAAACAACTCTATGCACATAAACCAGTAAATCAGGAAGAAATGGATAAATTCCTGGATGCCTGTGTCCTCCCAAGCCTAAACCAGGAGGAAGCCGAAACTATGAATAGACCAATAACAAGGTCTGAAGTTGAGGCAGCAATTAAGAGCCTACCACACAAAAAAAGCCCAGGTCCAGATGGGTTCACAGCCGAATTCTACCAGACACACAAAGAGGATCTGGTACCATTCCTTCTGAAACTATTCCAAATAATCCAAAAAGAGGGAACCCTTCCCAAATCATTTTATGAGACCAACATCATCCTGATACCAAAACCTGGCAGAGACTCAACAAGAAAAGAAAACTTCAGGCCAATATCCATGATGAACATAGATGCAAAAATCTTCAATAAAATACTGGCAAACCGATTGCAACAGCACATTAAAAAACTTATCCATCATGATCAAGTAGGATTTATCCCGGGGATGCAAGGCTGGTTCAACATACGCAAGTCTATAAATGTAATTCACCACATAAACAGAAGCAAAAACAAAAACCACATGATTATCTCAATTGATGCAGAGAAGGCATTTGACAAAATTCAACAGCCCTTTATGCTAAAAACCCTCAATAAACTTGGTATTGATGGAACATATCTCAAAGTAATAAAAGCTATTTATGACAAACCAACAGCCAATATCATACTTAATGGGCAAAAACTGGAAGCATTCCCTTTGAAATCTGGCACTAGACAAGGATGCCCTCTCTCACCACTTCTATTCAACATAGTACTGGAAGTTCTAGCCAGAGCAATCAGGCAAGAAAAAGAAATAAAGGGTATTCAAATAGGAAAGGTGGAAGCCAAATTGTCTCTATTTGCAGACGACATGATAGTATACCTAGAAGACCCCATCACCTCAGCCCAAAAGCTCCTGCAACTGATAAGCAACTTCAGCAAAGTCTCAGGATATAAAATCAATGTGCAAAAATCACAAGCATTCCTATACACCAATAACAGACTTAAAGAGAACCAAATCAAGAATGAACTGCCATTCACAATTGCTACAAAGAAAATAAAATACCTAGGAATACAACTCACTAGGAATGTAAGGGACCTCTTTAAGGAAAACTACAAACAACTGCTCAATGAAATAAGAGAGGACACAAACAGATGGAGAAACATTCCATGTTCGTGGTTAGGAAGAATCAATATCGTGAAAATGGCTATACTGCCCAAAGTAATTTACACAATCAATGCTATCCCCATCAAACTACCATTGAATTTCTTCACAGAACTGGAAAAAACCACCATGAATTTCATATGGAACCAAAAAAGAGCCCGCATAGCCAAGTCAATTCTAAGCAAAAAGAACACAGCGGGAGGCATCACACTACCAGACTTCAAATTATACTACAAGGCTACAGTAATCAAAACAGCATGGTACTGGTACCAAAACAGAGATATAGACCAATGGAACAGAACAGAGGCATCGGAGGCAACACAACACATCTACAACCATATTATCTTTGATAAACCAGACAAAAACAGGCAATGGGGAAAGGATTCCCTATTTAATAAATGGTGTTGGGAAAACTGGCTAGCCATGTGCAGAAAGCAGAAATTGGACCCCTTCCTGACACCTTACACTAAAATTAACTCCAGATGGATTAAAGACTTAAACGTAAGACCCGACACCATAAAAACCCTAGAAGAAAATCTAGGCAAAACCATTCAGGACATAGGAGTAGGCAAGGACTTCATGAACAAAACTCCCAAAGCATTGGCAACAAAAGCCAAAATAGACAAATGGGACCTAATCAAACTCCACAGCTTCTGCACAGCAAAACAAACAGTCACTAGAGTGAATCGGCAACCATCAGAATGGGAAAAAATCTTTGCAGTTTACGCATCCGACAAAGGGCTGATATCCAGAATTTACAAAGAACTCAAACAGATTTACAGGAAAAAAACAAACAAGCCCATTCAAAAATGGGCAAAGGATATGAACAGAAACTTTACGAAAGCAGACATACATGAGGCCAGCAAACATATGAAAAAGTGCTCATCGTCATTGGTCATTAGAGAGATGCAAATCAAAACCACATTGAGATACCATCTCACACCAGTTAGAATGGCGATCATTAAAAAATCTGGAGACAGCAGATGCTGGAGAGGATGTGGAGAAATAGGAACACTCTTACACTGTTGGTGGGAGTGTAAATTAGTTCAACCATTGTGGAAGACAGTGTGGCGATTCCTCAGGGACCTAGAAATAGAAATTCCATTTGACCCAGCAATCCCATTACTGGGTATCTATCCAAAGGATTATAAATCGTTCTACTATAAGGACACATGCACACGAATGTTCATTGCAGCACTGTTTGCAATAGCAAAGACCTGGAACCAACCCAAATGCCCAACGATGATAGACTGGACTGGGAAAATGTGGCACATATACACCATGGAATATTATGCAGCAATCAAAAATGATGAGTTTGTGTCCTTTGTAGGGACATGGATGAATCTGGAGAACATCATTCTCAGCAAACTGACACAAGAACAGAAAAAGAAATACCGCATATACTCGCTCATAGGTGGGTGAGAAAAATGAGAACATGTGGACACAGAGAGGCGGTCTACTATACACTGGGGACTGTTGGGGGGAATGGGGGAGGGACAGCAGGGGGGGGCTGGGGGGGATAGCCTGGGGATGAATACCAAGTGTGGGTGAAGGGGAGGAAAGCAGCAAAGCACACTGCCATGTGTGTACCTATGCAACTATCTTGCTCGTTCTGCACATGTACCCCCAAACCTATAATGCAATAAAAAAAAAAAAAAAATACAAAAAAAAAAAAAAAAAAAAAGAAAATAGAGTCAAAAATTTATATTATGTGGTCACTCGTTCAGAATCTCACAAAAGAATACACACCTTGGGAATAGTCAGTGTCCAAGTCATATGGAAACTCAATCACAGCATTACTGAATAATGCACAATGGGGCAATAGTAAGGAGTCTATTTCATATGGCCTGTCATTCGGAGCTTCAGTGCATAATAAACAGCTGTGGAGTAGTCAGGACCCTATTTAAAGTAGCTCCAAATTAAGCAGCTCCGTGAATGATACACACATGTGTCCGAGTCAGGAGACTGTTTGACATAGACACTTATACAGAACCTTTTCGAATACTGCACATGTGGGGAATAATCACTAGTCTGTTTAATATGGTGATTAATTTGGAGAATCAAAAAATAACGCACACCTGTTAAGTAAAATGGGTTCTATTTCATAAGGCCACTCTTTCAGTGTTTTATTGAATAATATGTATATCTGATAAGTCAGGAATCTCTTTAACATGGCCACTTGTTCAGGGCTTCTGTGAAGAACGCTCCCCTCAAAAATAGTCAAGGGTCTACTTCAAATGCCTACACATTCAGAGTCTCTGTAAGTAATGAACACCTGGGCAATACACCTGAGTCCCTTTTTTATGCCCACTTAGTCAGAGACTCATTCAATAATACACAACCAAGGAATATTTAAGAGTCTACTTCATGTAGCCACTCTTTTAGGGCCTCGGTGAATAATTCACACCAGGATAATAGTCAAGCATTTTTTATATGGCCACTCATTTTGTGCCTCACTGTGTGATATACACCTGAAGAATCGTCAGGATTCTATTTGATACTACCACCCATTTAGAACCTTATTTAATAATTCACAGTGGAGAAATAGTCAGGTTTCTATTTTATATGTTCTATCATTCAAAGTTTCAGTGAATAGTAAACTTCTATGGAGTAATCAGGACACTGTTTAAGATAGCCCTGAATTAAGTGCCATCCTAAATGACACACACCTGGGTGGTAGTCAAGAGTCTATTTCATATGAACTCTAATTCTGTGTATCACTGAGTAATACAAACCTGGGGAAGTTTCAGGAGCCTATTTGGTATGAACACTCATTCCAAAATAGTTGGAATAATGCACACATGGAGAATAATGAGGTGTCTGTGTCATACGGTTACACATTCAGACAAACAGTGAATAACACACATGTGGAGTAATTATAATTCTGTTTCATATGGCCCCTCTTTCACAGCCTCACTGAATATTACACACTTGTGATATACTCTGGAGTCTATATTTTATGGCCAGTCATTCAGGGAATCACTAAGTAATTCACACCTTCAGAATAGTCAGAAGCCTCTTTCCTATGGCTACCCATTGAGAGCCTCACTAAATGTACACACCTGGATAAATAGTCAGGATTTACTTGTATCTCATCATTCACATTCTCACTAAATATTGCACACCTGTGGAATAGTCAGGAGAATTTTTCATGTGGCCTCTCATTCAATGTGACATTGAAAAATATGGTGTAGTCAGAAGGCACTTGCATGTAGACACATATTCAGAGCCTCAGTGCCTAAGACACACCCTTAATATCATAAGACATCTAATTAGTATGGGCATATCTTCTGAGGCTCACTGAATAATACACACCTGGAGAATAATTTGGAGTCTATTTTCGATGGACATTCATTCAGAACCTCGTTAAATAATGCAGAACTGTGGAGCAGCCAGGAGTCTATTTCATTTGGAAACAAATTCATAGCCTCAGTGGATAATATGCACGTGTGGATTAGTCAGGATTACATTTTATATGGCCACTGAATTGTAACCTCAATGAATAATGAACAAATTTAAAGTACTCAGCAGGATAGGGGAGGCAAGATGGCGTCATAGAGGTGACTCAGGATTGCAGCTCTCGGTGAAGGCGCACAGGGTGAGTCCTAGCCGCATTCTCGGATGTTCCTTTTATGCCCACAGAGCGTTGAAAGTCCCAGGTGTGGGAGAGACACGGAACGCTAGCAGCCGGCTCCCGCCGCCTCTTCGGCTGGCACCGCAGCGGGACCCGGCGCGGAAATCACTGGTCTGGGTGCCCTGTTAAACCGGCAATCTGAGATTTGGAAGGGCAGATTGGCATGTCCATCCGATTGAACGGGACTTGGACAATGAGCCAGACCAGGAGTTTCCTGGGAAGCATGATCTGAGCTGGGGTAGTGGGCAGTGGCACAAGAGATCGCACGGATCCCAGTGACCTATCGGCAGGCTCCTGGGGCGCCAGTGAGAGAGTCGACCTTTCAGCTTGGGGAGAGGAAGAGAGAGAGAGAGAGGACAGACTCTGAGGCAGGGAGCTGGGTGATCGGGCTCAGCGGGTCCCACACTCACGGGGACAAGCAGGGTGGCGACTGGAGGCGCTTGGGGCTGAGAGTTTGGTTGCCGGCATTTAGGACGGTGCAGCCCGGTCAGGGAGGGGCGTCCACCATTGCTGACGAAGTGCACCCCCACTGAAGTACCGCCCAGGACTGACGCAGCCTGCCGTTGCAGAGGCAACCTGAAATAACAGAGAGAATCCGCCAGGCAGCAACGGGCGGACCCGCGCTAGCAGGTCAGAGCCACGGCAGGCAAATAGTGAATAGACTGCCACCTAGTGGGGCAGGACAGTGCAACAGATACTCATAAAGAAAGCCCCAAATCCCTGAGACAGAGCATCTAAGGGTGAAAAAAAAAAAGAGTGGTGTTTTATGAGTTCTATTGCAGCAGACATAACCTCCCAACAACCCTGAATGAACAACGGAGCTCACAGCTCAGCACTGGAGCTCCTATAAACCACAGACTGTCTCCTCAAAAAGCTCCCTGACCCCTGTATATCCAAGGAGTCACCCCAGAAAAGGACTATTCAGACTGACATTTGGCTGGCATCATTCTGGAACAAGGGCAGCAGAAGAAGAAACTGGTATCATCCCTCACTGTTCTGCAGCTGCTGCAGGTATACCCCAGACGAGCAGGGCCTGGAGTGGACCTCAGCACTCATACAACAGAGAGGATAGATCATTAGAGGGAAAACTAAGTAACAGAAATATTTCATCATCAACAATCTCAGTATCCACACAGAGACCCAATTGAAAAATCAGCCACTACTAAAACGACAGTCGGATAAATCCATAAAGATGGGAAGAAACCAGCGCAAAAAGGAGGAAAGTACCCGAAACCAAATCACCTCACCTCCAAAAAAGGACCAAAACTCCTCACCAGCAAGGGAACAATGCTGGACGGAGAATGAATGTGACGAAATGACGGAATCAGACTTCAGAAAGTGGATAATGAGAAACTTCAGTGAGCTAAAGGAACATGTTCTAAACCAGTGCAAAGAAACTAAGAACCTTGAAAAAAGATTTGAAAAAAGATTTGAGGAATTGATAATGAGAATGGACAACTTAGAGAGGAACATGAATGAATTGAAGGAGCTGAAAAACACAACACGAGAACTTCGTGAAGCATGCACAAGTTTCAACAGCCAAATTGACCAAGTAGAAGAAAGAATATCAGAAGTTGAAGATCAACTCAATGAAATAAAACGAGAAACCAAGATTAAAGAAAAAAGCACAAAAAGGAATGAACAAAATCTCAAAGAAATGTGGGACTATGTGAAGAGACCCAACCTACGTTTGATAGGTGTACCAGAATGTGACGAAGAGAAGGAATCCAAGCTGGAAAACACTCTTCAGGATATTATCAAGGAAAATTTCCCCAACCTAGCAAGACAGGTCAATACTGAACTCCAGGAAATACAGAGAACACCACAAAGATACTCTGCAAGAAGAGCAACCCCAAGGCACATAATCGTCAGATTCACCAGGGTTGAAACGAAGGAGAAAATACTAAGGGCAGCCAGAGAGAAAGGTCAGGTCACCCACAAAGGGAAGCCCATCAGACTCACAGCAGATCTCTCGGCAGAGACTCTACAAGCCAGAAGAGAGTGGGGGACAATATTCAACATCCTTAAAGAAAAGAGCTTTCAACCCAGAATTTCATATCCAGCGAAACTGAGCTTCATAAGTGAAGGAAAAATAAAATCCTTTACGAACAAGCAAGTACTCAGAGATTTTGTCACCACTAGGCCTGCTTTACAAGAGCTCCTGAAAGAGGCACTACACATAGAAAGAAACAACCAGTTCCAGCCATCCTAAAACCATACCAGATGCTAAAGACCATCAACAAAATGAAGAATGTACATGAACCAACGGGCAAAACAGCCAGCGAGCATCAAAATGGCAGTATCAAATTCGCACATAACAATATTAACCCTGAATGTAAATGGGCTAAATGCACCAATCAAAAGACACAGACTGGCAAATTGGATAAAAAACCAAAACCCATCGGTGTGCTGTACCCAGGAAACCCACCTCACATGCAAAGATACACAAAGGCTCAAAATAAATGGATGGAGGAAGATTTACTAAGCAAATGGAGAGCAAAAAAAAAGCAGGAGTTGCAATTCTCATCTCTGATAAAATAGACTTTAAAGTAACAAAGATCAAAAGAGACAAAGAAGGTCATTACATAATGGTAAAAGGATCGATACAACAAGAAGAGATAACGATTCTAAATATATATGGACCCAATGTAGGAGCACCCAGATATATAAGGCAAGTTCTTAATGACTTACAAAGGGACTTAGACTCCCACACAATAATAGTGGGAGACTTTAACACTCCACTGTCAATAGCAGACAGATCAACCAGACAGAAAATTAACAAGGATATCCAGGACTTGAACTCAGACCTGGAACAAGCAAACCTGATAGACATTACAGAACTCTCCACCCCAAATCCACAGATTATACATTCTTCTCAGCACCACATCACACCTACTCCAAAACTGACCACATAATCGGAAGTATAGCACTCCTCAGCAAATGCAAAACAACTGAAATCATAACAAACACTCTCTCAGACCATAGTGCAATCAAGTTGGAACTCAGAATTCAGAAAATAACTCAGAACCGCACAGCTTCATGGAAACTGAACAACTGGCTCTTGAATGTTGATTGGATAAACAATGAAATGAAGGCAGAAATAAAGAAGTTCTTCGAAACCAACGAGAATGAAGACACAACGTACCAGAATCTCTGGGACACATTTAAAGCAGTCTGTAGAGGAAAATATATAGCAATAAGTGCCAACATTAGAAGAGTGGAGAGATCCAAAATTGACACCCTATCGTCAAAAATGAAAGAGCTAGAGGTGCAAGATCAAAAAAGCTCAAAACCTAGCCGAAGACAAGAAATAACTAAGATCAGAACAGAACTGAAGGAGATAGAGACAAGGAAAACCCTTCAAAATATCAATAAATCCAAGAGCTGGTTTTTTGAAAAGATCAACAAAATAGACAGACCACTAGCCAGACTGATAATAAAGAAGAGAGAGAACAACCAAATAGATGCAATAAAAGACGATAAAGGGAAAATCACCACAGATTCCACAGAAATTCAAACAATCATCAGAGAATACTACAAAGAACTCTATGCACATAAACTAGTAAATCAGGAAGAAATGGATAAATTCCTGGACGCCTGTATCCTCCCAAGCCTAAACCAGGAGGAAGCTGAAACTATGAATAGACCAATAAGAAGGTCTGAAGTTGAGGCAGCAATTAAGAGCCTACCACACAAATAAGCCCAGGTCCAGATGGGTTCACAGCTGAATTCTACCAGACAAACAAAGAGGATCTGGTACCATTCCTTCTGAAACTATTCCAAATAATCCAAAAAGAGGGAACCCTTCCCAAATCATTTTATGAGACCAACATCATCCTGATACCAAAACCTGGCAGAGACTCAACAAGAAAAGAAAACTTCAGGCCAATATCCATGATGAACATAGATGCAAAAATCTTCAATAAAATACTGGCAAACCGATTGCAACAGCACATTAAAAAACTTATTCATCATGATCAAGTAGGATTCATCCCGGGGATGCAAGGCTGGTTCAACATACCCAAGTCTATATATATAATTCACCAAATAAACAGAAGCAAAAACAAAAACCACATGATTATCTGAATTGACGCAGAGAAGGCATTTGACAAAATTCAACAGCCCTTTATGCTAAAAACCCTCAATAAACTTGGTATTGATGGAACATATCTCAAAGTAATAAAAGCTATTTATGAAAAAACAACAGCCAATATCATACTTAATGGGCAAAAACTGGAAGCATTCCCTTTGAAATCCGGCACTAGACAATGATGCCCTCTCTCACCACTTCTATTCAACATAGTACTGGATGTTATAGCCAGAGCAATCAGGCAAGAAAAAGAAATAATGGGTATTCAAATAGGAAAGGTGGAAGCCAAATTGTCTCTATTTGCAGACGACATGATAGTATACCTAGAAGACCCCAACACCTCAGCCCAAAAGCTCCTGCAACTGATAAGCAACTTCAGCAAAGTCTCAGGATATAAAATCAATGTTCAAAAATCACAAGCATTCCTATACACCAATAACAGACTTAAATAGAACCAAATCAAGAACGAACTGCCATTCACAATTGCTACAAAGAAAATAAAATACCTAGGAATACAACTCACTAGGAATGTAAGGGACCTCTTTAAGGAAAACTACAAACAACTGCTCAACGAAATAAGAGAGGACACAAACAGATGGAGAAACATTCCATGTTCGTGGTTAGGAAGAATCAATATCGTGAAAATGGCTATACTGCCTAAAGTAATTTACACAATCAATACTATCCCCATCAAACTACCATTGAATTTCTTCACAGAACTGGAAAAAACCACCATGAAATTTATATGGAAACAAAAAACAGCCTGCATAGCCAAGTCAATTCTAAGCAAAAATAACACAGCGGAAGGCATCACGCTACCAGACTTCAAACTATACTACAAGGCTACAGTAATCAAAACAGCATGGTACTGGTACCAAAACAGAGATATAGACCAATGGAACAGAACAAAGGCTTCGGAGGTAACACAACACATCTACAACCATATTATCTTTGATAAACCAGACAAAACAGGCAATGGGGAAAGGATTCCCTATTTAATAAATGGTGTTGGGAAAACTGGCTAGCCATGTGCAGAAAGCAGAAACTGGACCCCTTCCTGACACCTTACACTAAAATTAACTCCAGATGGATTAAAGACTTAAACGTAAGACCTGACACCATAAAAACCCTAGAAGAAAATCTAGGCAAAACCATTCAGGACATAGGAGTAGGCAAGGACTTCATGAAGAAAACACCAAAAGCATTGGCAACAAAAGCCAAAATAGACAAATGGGACCTAATCAAACTCCACAGCTTCTGCACGGCAAAAGAAACAGTCACTAGAGTGAATCAGCAACCATCAGAATGGGAAAAAATCTTTGCAGTTTACGCATCTGACAAAGGGCTGCTATCCAGAATTTACAAAGAACTCAAACAGATTTACAGGAAAAAAACAAACAAGCCCATTCAAAAATGGGCAAAGGATATGAACAGAAACTTTACGAAAGCAGACATACATGAGGCCAGCAAACATGAAAAAGTGCTCATCATCATTGGTCATTAGAGAGATGCAAATCAAAAGCACATTGGGATACCATCTCACACCAGTTAGAATGGCGATCATTAAAAAATCTGGAGACAGCAGATGCTGGAGAGGATGTGGAGAAATAGGAACACTCTTACACTGTTGGTGGGAGTGTAAATTAGTTCAACCATTGTGGAAGACAGTGTGGCGATTCCTCAGGGACCTAGAAATAGAAATTCCATTTGACCCAGCAATCCCATTACTGGGTATCTATCCAAAGGACTATAAATCGTTCTACTATAAGGACACATGCACACGAATGTTCATTGCAGCACTGTTTACAATAGCAAAGACCTGGAACCAACACAAATGCCCATCGATGAGAGTCTGGACTGGGAAAATGTGGCACATATACACCATGGCATATTATGCAGCAATCCAAAATGATGAGTTTGTGTCCTTTGTAGGGACATGGATGAATCTGGAGAACATGATTCTCAGCAAACTGACACAAGAACAGAAAAAGAAATACCGCATATACTCACTCATAGGTGGGTGAGAAAAATGAGAACACGTGGACACAGAGAGGCGGTCTACTATACACTGGGGACTGTTGGGGGGAATGGGGGAGGGACAGCAGTGGGGGGCTGGGGGATAGCCTGGGGATGAATACCAAGTGTGGGTGAAGGGGAGGAAAGCAGCAAAGCACACTGCCATGTGTGTACCTATGCAACTATCTTGCACGTTCTGCACATGTACCCCCAAACCTACAATGCAATAAAAATCAAAAAATAAATAAATAAAAATAAATAAAGTACTCATTAGTCTATTTCATATAGCCATTCATTCAGAGATTCACTGAATAATAAAATTATTTGAGACAGAGCGTCCTGTTTCATATGGTCATAGATAAAATATCTCAGTGAGTGACACACACCTGGGGAAGTGTTAGGAATGTACTTTACATAGCCTCTTATTTACAGCCTAAGGGAAAAATGCACACGTGTGTAATAGACACTAGTCTCTTTTATTTGGCTACAAAATCAAAGCCTGAGTCAGTAATACACAACTTTGGAATAGTCACTAGTCTATTCCATGTGCCCAAATATTTAGAGTCAGAGTCCATAATACACCCCTATAGACTAGTCAGGAAACAATTTCATAAGGCCAATCTTTCAGTGCCTCAGTGAATAATAAATACCTGAGGAATACTCTGGACGCTGTTACATGTGGCATTTCTTCAGAGGTTCATTGAGTAAAGAACACCTGTATTGTAGTCAGAATTCTATTTCATATAGCCACATACTCATAGTGGAACTGAATAACAGAGACCTTGGGAAAGTCAGGATTCTGTTTTGTATAGCCACTCACTTACAGCCGAATGTAAGAACTCATGCCTGAGTAGTATATAAAAGTCTCTATTATATGTCCACTCATTCAGAGCCTCACAGAACAATACAGACGTATGAAAATGTCAGGAGTGTACTTGACATGGCCGCTTATTCAGTTCCTCAGTGAAGAATCATATATATCTGGAAAATACTCAGGATTCTATTATACATAGCCACTAATTAAGAGACTCACTAAATAATGCACACCTGGAGAATTGTCTGGAGACTATTTGATATGACCGTTCACCCAGCGACTCAGTGGAAAATGCAGAGCTGAGAAATATTCAAGACGACAGAGTCAGGATCTATTTTATGTGGTCACTCGTTCAGAAACTGACTGAAGTATACACTTCTTGGGAATAGTCAGAGTACATGTCATATGGCCACTCAATCACAGCATTACCGAATAATGGACAATGGGGCAATAGTAAGGAGTCTATTTCATATGGCCTCTCATTCGGAGCTTCATTGCCTAATAAACAGCTGTGGAGGATTGAGGATCTTATTGATGGTAGCCCCAAATAAAACAGCTTCGTAAATAATACACACATTTGTGAGAGTCAGGAGACTATTTGATATGGACACTCATACAGAACTTCTTCGAATATTGCACATGTGGAAAATATTCACTAGTTTATTTCATATGGTGGTTCGTTTGGAGAGTCAAAAAGTAATGCACACCTGTGGAGTAAAATGCGGTCTATTTCATAAGGACACTCTCTCAGTGTTTTAGTGAATAACATGTATATCTGATAAGTCAGGAATCTCTTTCACATGGCCCGTCGTTCTTGGTCTCTGTGAATAATACTTCCCTCAGAAACAGTCAAGGGTCTACTTCAAATGCGTACACATTAAGAGTCTCTGTAAGTAATGAACACCTGAGCAATACACCTGAGTCCCTTTTTTATGCCCACGTAGTCAGAGTCTCATTCAATAATACACACCTTGAAAAGATTTAAGAGTCTACTTAACGAAACCACTCATTTCGATCATCAGTGAATAATCCACACCAGGGTAATAGTCGAGGAGTTTTTATATGGCCACTCATTCTTTGCCTCCCTGAATGATACACATCTGGGGAATTCTCAGGATTTTATTTCATACTAACACTCATTTAGAACCTTATTGAATAATTCACATTGGAGCAATAGTCAGGTGTCTATTTTGTATGGCCTCCCATTCAGAGTTTCAGTGAATAATGAGCTTCTGTGGAGTTATCAGTACACTGTTTAAGATAGCCATGAATTAAGTGCCTTCCTGAATGATACACACCTTGGTGGTAGTCAGGAGTCTATTTCATATGAACTCTAATTCTGTGTAACACTTAGTAATACACACCTGTGGCAGTTTCAGGGGTCTATTTGGTATGGACACTCATACCGAACCTGTTGAAATAATGCACACTTGGAGAATAATGAGGTGTCTATGTCATATGGCTACTCATTCAGAAAAACAGTGAATAACGCACATGTGGAGTCATTAGAATTCTGTTTTATATGGCCCCTCTTTCACAGCTTCACTGAATATTACACACTTTTGATATAGTCTGGAGTCTATATTTTATGGCCACTCATTCAGAGAATCACTAAATAATTCACACCGGTGGAATAGTCAGATGTCTCATTTCTAAGGCTACCCCTTGAGAGCTTCACTAAATGTACACAACTGGATAAATAGTCAGTATTTACTTGTATCTCCTCATTCAGAGTCTCACTAAATAATGCACACCTGAAGATGGCATTGTAGAGGTGACTCAGTATTGCAGGTCTCAGTGAAGGCACAGAGGGTGAGTCCTAGCCACATTGCCGGACGGACGTTTTTTGCCCACCGAATTTTGAAAGTCTCAGGTGTGGAAGAGACAGGGGATGCTAGCTGTAGCTCAGCTGGCTCGTGGGGCAGGTTCGGCCGGCGCCACACCACAGTGGCACTCGGCACAAAACTCACTGGTTTGGGTGCCCTGTTAGACAGGCAATCAGATGTGGAAGGGCAGATTGGCATGTCCATCTTATTGAACGGGACTTGGACAACGAGCCAGACCAGGAGATTCCTGGGAAACCTGTTCTGAGCCAGTGCAGTGGGCAGCAGCATGGGAGATCGCACGGAGCCCAGTGCCCTATCAGCAGGCTACTGGGGCGCCAGTGAGAGAGTCTACAGTTTAGCTAGGGGAGAGGAAGAGAGAGATATAGAGGATGGACTCTGAGGCAGGGAGCTGGGGTATTGGGCTTAGTGGGTCCCACCCTCACAGGGACAAGCAGGGTGGCGATTGGAGGCACTTGGGACTGAGAGTTTTGCTGCTGGCATCTAGGACAGTGCAGCCCGGTGGGGGAGGGGCGCCTGCCACTAGGACCCAATCCACCCCTACTGAAATACCGCCCAGGGCAGACGCAGCCTGCTGTTGCCGAGGCAACTTGCCATAACAGAGAGACTCTGCCAGCAAGATGGAGCATGCCACAGCAGAACGGAGACTCGCAGCAACAGGGCAGAACCACGCTAGCTGGGCGGAGCCCCAGCAGGCAAATATTGAATAGACCGGCTCCTAGCTTTGCAGGACACTACGAAAGATACTCACAAAGAAAGCCCCACCTCCCTGAGACAGAGCATCTAAGGGAGAAAAAATAACAGGGGGGTTTTATGAGTTCTGTTGCAGCAGACATAATCACATCCTCCCAACAGCCTTGAATGAACAACGGAGATCACAGCACAGCACTGGAGCTACTATAAAGCACAGGCTGTCTCCTCAAGCAGCTCCCTGACCCCTGTATATCCAAAGAGTCACCCCAAAAAAGGACTAATCAGACTGACATTTGGAGGGCAACATTCTGGAACAAACTGGTAGCATCCCTCACTGTTCCACAGCTGCTACAGGTGTACCCCAGAAAAGTAGGGCCTGCAGTGGACCTCGGCACTCATACAGCAGAGGGGCTAGACCAGTAGATGAAAAACTAAGTAACAGAAATACCTCAACATCAACAATCTGGGCGTCCACACAGAGACCCAATTTAAAAATCAGCAACGACTAAGATGACAGGTGGATAAATCCATAAAGATGGAAAGAAACCACCCCAAAAAGGAGGATGACACCCGAAACCAAAACACTTCACCTCCTAGAAAGGACCAAAACTCCTCACCAGCAAAAAAACAAAGCTGGACGGACAATGAGTGTGACAAAATGATGGAATCAGACTTCAGAAAGTGGATAATGAGAAACTTCAGTGAGCTAAAAGAACATGTTCTAAATCAGTGCAAAGAAACTAAGAACCTTGAAAAAAGATTCGAGGAAATGATAACAAGAATGCACAACTTAGAGAGAAATATGAATGAATTGAAGGGGCTGAAAAACACAACATGAGAACTTTGTGAAGCATGTACAAGTTTCAACAGCCGAATTGACCAAACAGAAGAAAGAATATCAGAAGTCGAAGATCAACTCAATGAAATAAAACGAGAAACCAAGATCAAAGAAAAAATAAAAAAAAGAAATGAACAAAATCTCCAAGAAATGTGGGACTATGTGAAGAGACCCAACGTACGTTTGATAAGTGTACCAGAATGTGATGAAGAGAATGAATCCAAGCTGGAAAACACTCTTCAGGATATTATCCAGGAAAATTTCCCCAAACTAGCAAGACAGGTCAATACTCAACTCCAGGAAATACAGAGAACACTGCAGAGATACTCCACAAAAAGAGCAACCCCAAGGCACATAATCGTCAGATTCACCAGGGTTGAAATGAAGGAGAAAATACTAAGGGCAGCCAGAGAGAAAGGTCGGGTCACCCACAAAGGGAAGCCCATCAGACTCACCACAGATCTCTTGGCAGAGACTCTACAATCCAGAAGAGAGTGGGGGCCAATATTCAACATCCTTAAAGAAAATAAATTTCAACCCAGAATTTCATATCCAGCCAAACTGAGCTTCATAAGTGAAGGAAAAATAAAATCCTTCATGAACAAGCAAGTACTCAGAGATTTTGTCACCACTAGACCTGCTTTACAAGAGCTCCTGAAAGAGGCACTACACATAGAAAGAAACAACCAGTACCAGCCATCCTAAAAGCATACCAAATGCTAAACAGCATCAACAAAATGAAGAAACTATTTGAACCAATGGGCTAAACAGCCAGCTAGGATCAAAATGGCAGTATCAAACTTACACATAACAATTTTAACCCTAAATGTAAATGGGCTAAATGCACGATTCAAAAGACACAGACTGGAAAATTGGATAAAAAACCAAAACGCATTGGTGTGCTATATCCAGGTTACCCACCTCACACGCAAGGATACACCAAGACTCAAAATAAAGGCATGGAGGAAGATTTACCAAGCAAATGGAGAGCAGAAAAAAGAAGGAGTTGCAATTCTCATCTCTAATAAAATAGAATTTAAAGCGACAAAGATCAAAAAGGGACAAAGAAGCTCATTACATAATGGTAAAAGGATCCATAAAAAAAGAAGAGATAACGATTCTAAATATATATGGACCCAATGCAGGAGAACCCAGATAAATAAGGCAAGTTCTTAATGACTTACAAAGAGAAACTAGACTCCCACACAATAATAGTGTGAGACTTTAACACTCCACTGTCAATATCGGACAGATCAACCAGACAGAAAATAAACAAGGATATCCAGGACTTGAACTCAGACCTGAAACAAGCAAACCTGATAGACATTTACAGAACTCTCCACCCGAAATCCACACAATATACATTCTCCTCAACACCACATCACACTTAATCCAAAACTGACCACATAATTGGAAGTAAAGCACTCCTCAGCAAATGCAAAACAACTGAAATCATAACAAACAGTCTCTCAGACCATAGTGCAATCAAGTTGGAACTCAGCATTCAGAAAATAACTCAGAACCGCACAGCTTCATGGAAACTGAACAACTGGCTCTTGAATGTTGATTGGATAAACAATGAAATGAAGGCAGAAATAAAGAAGTTCTTTGAAACCAATGAGAACGAAGAAACAACGTACCAGAATCTCTGGGACACATTTAAAGCAGTCTGTAGAGAAAAATATATAGCAATAAGTGCCCACATGAGAAGAGGGGAGAGATCCAAAATTGACACCCTATCGTCAACATTGAAAGAGCTAGAGGAGCAAGATCAAAAAAGCTCAAAACCTAGCCAAAGACAAGAAATAACTAAGATCAGAGCAGAACTGAAGGAGATAGAGACAAGAAAATCCCTTCAAAAAATCAATAAATCCAAAAGATGGTTTTTCGAAAAGATCAACAAAATAGACCACTAGCCAGACTGATATAAAAGAAAAGAGAGAACAAACAAATAGATGCAATAAAAAACGATAAAGGGGAAATCACCACAGATTCCACAGAAATTCAAACCGTCATCAGAGAATACTACAAACTACTCTACTTTCATAAACTAGTAAACCCGGAAGAAATGGATAAATTCCTGGACACCTGTGTCCTCCCAAGCCTAAACCAGGAGGAAGCCAAAACTATGAATAGACCAATAACAATGTCTGAAGTTAAGGGAGCAATTAAGAGCCTATCAAACACAAAAAAGCCCATGTCCAGATGGGTTCACAGCCGAATTCTACCAGACACACAAAGAGGATCTGGTACCATTCCTTCTGAAACTATTCCAAATAATTCAAAAAGAGGGAACCTTTCCCAAATCATTTTATGAGACCAACATCATCCTGATACCGAAACCCAGCAGAGACTCAACAAGAAAAGAAAATTTCAGGCCAATATCCATGATGAACATAGACACAAAAATCTTCAATAAAATACTGGCAAACAGATTGCAACAGTATATTAAGAAACTTATCCATCATGATCAAGTAGGATTCATCCCGGGGATGCAAGGCTTGTTCAACATTCGCAAGTCTATAAATGTAATTCACAATATAAAAAGAGGCAAAAACAAAAACCACATGATTATCTCAACTGACGCAGAGAAGGCATTTGACAAAATTCAACAGCACTTTATGCAAAAAACCCTCAATAAACTTCGTATTGATGGAACATATCTCAAAGTAATAAAAGCTATTTATGACAAACCAGCAGCCAATATCATACTTAATGGGCGAAAACTGGAAGCATTCCCTTGAAATCCGCCACTAGACAACGATGCTTTCTCTCCCCACTCCTATTCAACATAGTACTGGACGTTCTAGCCAGAGCAATCAGGCAAGAAAAAGAAATAAAGGGTATTCAAATAGGAAAGTTGAAAACCAAATTGTCTCTATTTGCAGACGACATGATAGTATACCTAGAAGACCCCATCACCTAAGCCCAAAAGCTCTTGAAACTGATAAGCCACTTCAGTAAAGTCTCAGGATGTAAAATCAATGTTCAAAAATCACAAGCATTTCTATACACCAATAACAGACTTAAAGAGAACCAAATCAAGAATGAACTTCCATTCACAATTGCTACAAAGAAAATAAAATACCTAGGAATACAACACAAGGGAACTTAAGGGACCTCTTTAAGGAAAACTACAAACCACTGCTCAACGAAATAAGAGAGGACACAAACAGATGGAGAAACATTCCATGTTCGTGGTTAGGAAGAATCAATACCGTGAAAATGGCTATACCGCCCAAAGTAATTTACACAATCAGTGCTATCCCCATCAAACTACAATTGAATTTCTTCACAGAACTGGAAAAAAACACCATGAACTTCATGTGGAACCGAAAGAGAGCCCGTATAGCCATGTCAATTCTAAGCAAAAAGAACACAGCGGGAGACATAACACTACCAGACTTCAAACTATACTACAAGGCTACAGTAATCAAAACAGCAACGTACTGGTACCAAAACAGAGATATAGACCAATGGAACAAAACAGAGGCAGCGGACGCAACACAACATATCTACAAACATAGTCTTTGATAAACCAGACAAAAACAAGCAATGGGGAAAGAATTCCCTGTTTAACAAATGTTGTTGGGAAAACTGGCTAGCCATGTGCAGAAAGCAGAAACTGGACCCCTTTCTGACACCTTACACTTAAATTAACTCTAGATGGATTACAGACTTAAACATAAGAACTGATACCATTAAAGCCCTAGAAGAAAATCTAGGCAAAACCATTCAGAACATAGGAGTAGGCACGGACTTCATGACCAAAACACCAAAAGCATTGGCAACAAAAGCCAAAATAGACAAATGGAACCTAATCAAACTCCACAGCTTCTGCATGGCAAAAGAAATAGTCACTAGAGTGAATTGGCAATTATCAGAATGGGAAAAAATCTTTGCAGTTTACGCATCTGACAAAGGGCTGATATCCAGAATTTACAAGGAATACAAACAGATTTACAGGAAAAAAAATCAAACAAGCCCATTCAAAAATGGGCAAAGGATATGAACAGACACTTTACAAAAGAAGACATACATGAGGCTAACAAACACATGAAACATGCTCATCATCACTGGTCATTAGAGAGATACAAATCAAAACGACATTGAGATACCATCTCACAACAGTTAGAATGGCGATCATTAAAAAATCTAGAGACAGCAGATGCTGGAGAAAATGTGGAGAAATAGGAACACTCTTACACTGTTGGTGGGAGTGTAAATTAGTTCAACCATTTTGGAAGACAGTGTGGCGATTCCTCAAGGACCTAGAAATAGAAATTCCATTTGACCCAGCAATCCCAATACTGGGTATATATCCAAAAATCTATAAATCTTTCTACTATAAGGACACATGCACACGAATGTTCATTGCAGCACTGTTTACAATAGCAAAGACCTGGAACCAGCTCAAATGCCCATCGATGATAGACTGGACTGGGAAAATGTGGCACATATACACCATGGAATATTATGCAGCAATCAAAGTTGATGAGTTTGTGTCATTTGTAAGGACATGGATGAATCTGGAGAACATCATTCTCAGCAATCTGACACAGGAACAGAAAACGAAATACTGCATATTCTCACTTATAGGCGGGTGAGAAAAATGAGAACACATGGACACAGGGATGGGTTCTACTACACACTGTGGACTATTGGGGGAATGGGGGAGGGACAGCGGGGGGGCTGGGGAGAAATAGCCTGGTGATAAATGCCAAGTGTGTGTGAAGGGGAGAAAGGCAGCAAAAAAAACTGCCATGTGTGTACCTATGCAACGAACTTGCATGTTCTGCACATGTACCCCAAAACCTATAATGCAATAAAAATTCAAAAAAATTAAAAAAAGAAGAAAACAATAAACACGTCTTAGGAATAAAAAAATAATGCACACCTGTGGAATAGTCAGGAGACTTTTTCATGTGGTTTCTCATTCAATGTGTCATAAAACTATGTGGTGTAGCCAGGAGACTCTTTCATGTCGACACATATTCAGAGCCTCAGTGCATTAGACAGACCCTTGATATAGTAAGAAATCTAATTAGAATGGCCACATCTTCTGAGGTTCACTGAATAATACACACCTGGTGAATAATTTGGAGTCTATTTTCGATGGACATTCATTCAGAGCCTCGGTAAATAAGGCAGACCTGTGGAGTAGCCAGGAGTCTATTTCATTTGGAAACACATTAATAGCCTCAGTGTCTAATATGCACATGTGGTTCAGTCAGGATTTCATTTTATATGGCCACTGACTCGTAAACTCAATGAATAATGCACAAATATAAAGTACTCATCAGTTTATTTTATATAGCCACTAATAGAGAGATTCAATGAATAATAAAATTATTTGAGATAGACTGCCTCCTTTTTCATATGGTAATACAAAAAGAGCCTCACTGAGTGACACACATCTGGGAAAGTTTTAGGAGTGTGCTTTACATAGCCTCTCATTTACAGCCTAAGGGAATAATGCACACGTGTGGAGTAGACACTATTCTATTTTATATGGCCACAAAATCAAAGCCTGAGTCAGTAATACACAACTTTGGAATAGTCACTAGCCTATTCCATATGCCAAAATATTTAGAGTCAGTCTCAATAATGCACGCCTGTAGACTAGTCAGGAAACCATTTCATATGGCCAAAGTTTCATAGACTCAGTGAATAATAAATACCTAAGGAATACTCTGGACGCTATTACATGTGGCATTTCTTCAGAGGTTCATTGAGTGAACTGCTGTATTGTAGTCAGAATTCTATTTCATATAGCCACGTACTCAGAGTGGAACTGAATAACAGACACCTTGGGACAGTCAGGATTCTATTGTGTATAGCCACTATTTACAGCCGAATGTAAAACTCAGGCCTGAGTAGTATATACGAGTCTCCATTTTATGGCCATCCATTCAGGGTCTCACAGAATAATGCAGACGTATGGAAATGTCAGGAGTGTACTTAACATGGCCAATTTTTCAGTTCCTCAATGAAGAAACATATATATTTGGAAAATACTCAGGATTCTATTATATATAGCCACTTATTATTATCATTTTTTTAATTTTTATTGCATTATAGGTTTGGGCGTACATGTGCAGAATGAGCAAGAGAGTTGCATAGGTACACACATGGCAGTGTGCTTTGCTGCTTTCCTCCCCTTCACCCACACTTGGTATTCATCCCCAGGCTATCCCCCCCAGCCCCCCCTGCTGTCCCTCCCCCATTCCCCCCAACAGTCCCCAGTGTATAGTAGACCGCCTCTCTGTGTCCACGTGTTCTCATTTTTCTCACCCACCTATGAGTGAGTATATGCAGTATTCCTTTTTCTGTTCTTGTGTCAGTTTGCTGAGAATGATGTTCTCCAGATTCATCCATGTCCCTACAAAGGACACAAACTCATCATTTTGGATTGCTGCATAATATTCCATGGTGTATATGTGCCACATTTTCCCAGTCCAGTCTATCATCGTTGGGCATTTGGGTTGGTTCCAGGTCTTTGCTATTGTAAACAGTGCTGCAATGAACATTCGTGTGCATGTGTCCTTATAGTAGAACAATTTATAGTCCTTTGGATAGATACCCAGTAATGGGATTGCTGGGTCAAATGGAATTTCTATTTCTAGGTCCCTGAGGAATCGCCACACTGTCTTCCACAATGGTTGAACTAATTTACACTCCCACCAACAGTGTAAGAGTGTTCCTATTTCTCCACATCCTCTCCAGCATCTGCTGTCTTCAGATTTTTTAATGATCGCCATTATAACTGGTGTGAGATGGTATCTCAATGTGGTTTTGATTTGCATCTCTCTAATGACCAATGACGATGAGCACTTTTTCATATGTTTGTTGGCCTCATGTATGTCTGCTTTCGTAAAGTTTCCGTTCATATCCTTTGCCCATTTGTGAATGGGCTTGTTTGTTTTTTCCTGTAAATCTGTTTGAGTTCTTTGTAAATTCTGGATAGCAGCCCTTTGTCAGATGCGTAAACTGCAAAGATTTTTTCCCATTCTGATGGTTGCCGATTCACTCTAGTGACTGTTTCTTTTGCCGTGCAGAAGCTGTGGAGTTTGATTAGGTCCCATTTCTCTATTTTGGCTTTTGTTGCCAATGCTTTTGGTGTTTTTTTCATGAAGTCCTTGCCTACTCCTATGTCCTGAATGGTTTTGCCTAGATTTTCTTCTAGGGTTTTTGTGGTGTCAGGTCTTACGTTTAAGTCTTTAATCCATCTGGAGTTAATTTTGGTGTAAGGTGTCAGGAAGGGGTCCAGTTTCTGCTTTCTGCACATGGCTAGCCAGTTTTCCCAACACCATTTATTAAATAGGGAATCCTTTCCCCATTGCCTGTTTTTGTCTGGTTTATCAAAGATAATATGGTTGTAGATGTGTTGTGTTGCCTCCGATGCCTCTGTTCTGTTCCATTGGTCTATATCTCTGTTTTGGTACCAGTACCATGCTGTTTTGATTACTGTAGCCTTGTAGTACAGTTTGAAGTCTGGTAGCGTGATGCCTCCCGCTGTGTTATTTTTGCTTAGAATTGACTTGGCTATGCGGGCTCTTTTTTGGTTCCATATGAAATTCATGGTGGTTTTTTCCAGTTCTGTGAAGAAATTCAATGGTAGTTTGATGGGGATAGTATTGATTGTGTAAATTACTTTGGGCATTATAGCCATTTTCACGATATTGATTCTTCCTAACCACGAACATGGAATGTTTCTCCATCTGTTTGTGTCCTCTCTTATTTCGTTGAGCAGTTGTTTGTAGTTTCCCTTAAAGAGGTCCCTTACATTCCTAGTGAGTTGTATTCCTAGGTATTTTATTTTCTTTGTAGCAATTGTGAATGGCAGTTCGTTCTTGATTTGGTTCTCTTTAAGTCTGTTATTGGTGTATAGGACTGCTTGTGATTTTTGAACATTGATTTTATATCCTGAGACTTTGCTGAAGTTGCTTATCAGTTGCAGGAACTTTCGGGCTGAGGTGATGGGGTCTTCTAGGTATACTATCATGTCTGCAAATAGAGACAATTTGGCTTCCAACTTTCCTATTTGAATACCCTTTATTTCTTTTTCTTGCCTGATTGCTCTGGCTATAACATCCAGTACTATGTTGAATAGAAGTGGTGAGAGAGGGCATCCTTGTCTAGTGCCGGATTTCAAAGGGAATGCTTCCAGTTTTTGCCCATTAAGTATGATATTGGCTGTTGGTTTGTCATCAATAGCTTTTATTACTTTGAGATATGTTCCATCAATACCAAGTTTATTGAGGGTTTTTAGCATAAAGGGCTGTTAAATTTTGTCAAATACCTTCTCTGCATCAATTGAGATAATCATGTGGTTTTTGTTTTTGCTTCTGTTTATGTGGTGAATTACATTTATAGACTTTCGTATGTTGAACCAGCCTTGCATCCCCGGGATGAATCCTACTTGATCATGATGGATAAGTTTTTTAATGTGCTGTTGCAATCGGTTTGCCAGTATTTTATTGAAGATTTTTGAATCTATGTT
This sequence comes from Saguinus oedipus, assembly GCA_031835075.1. NCBI lineage: Eukaryota > Metazoa > Chordata > Mammalia > Primates > Cebidae > Saguinus > Saguinus oedipus. Next base: position 3,027,926 of record JASSZA010000200.1, read on the forward strand.
CATCACGGATATTGGCCTGAAGTTTTGTTTTCTTGTTGAATCTCTGCCAGGTTTTGGTATCAGGATGATGTTGGTCTCATAAAATGATTTGGGAAGGGTTCCCTCTTTTTGGATTGTTTGGAATAGTTTCAGAAGGAATGGTACAAGATCCTCTTTGTGTGTCTGGTAGAATTCAGCTGTGAACCCATCTGGACCTGGGCTTTTTTTTGTGTGGTAGGCTCTTAATTGCTGCCTCAACTTCAGACCTTGTTATTGGTCTATTCATAGTTTCGGCTTCCTCCTGGTTTAGGCTTGGGAGAATACAGGCGTCCAGGAATTTATCCATTTCTTCCTGATTTACTAGTTTATGTGCATAGAGTTGTTTTTAGTATTCTCTGATGATGGTTTGAATATCTGTGGAATCTGTGGTGATTTCCCCTTTATCGTTTTTTATTGCATCTCTTTGGTTGTTCTCTCTGTTCTTTTTTATCAGTCTGGCTAGTGGTCTATTTTGCTGATCTTTTCGAAAAACCAGCTCTTAGATTTATTGATTTTTTCAAGGGATTTTCTTGTCTCTATCTCCTTCAGTTCTGCTCTGATCTTAGTTATTTCTTGTCTTCATCTATGTTTTGAGCTTTTTTGATCTTGCTCCTCTAGCTCTTTCAATTTTGATGATAGGGTGTCAAATTTGGATCTCTCCCCTCTTCTCATGTGGGCACTTATTGCTATATATTTTCCTCTACAGACTGCTTTAAATGTGTCCCAGAGATTCTGGTACGTTGTGTCTTCATTCTCGTTGGTTTCAAAAACTTCTTTATTTCTGCCTTCATTTCATTGTTTATCCAATCAACTTTCAAGAGCCAGTTGTTCAGTTTCCATGAAGCTGTGCGGTTCTGAGTTATTTTCTGAATGCTGAGTTCCAACTTGATTGCACTATGGTCTGAGAGACTGTTTGTTATGATTTCAGTTGTTTTGCATTTGCTGAGGAGTGGTTTACTTCCAATTATGTGGTCAATTTTGGAGTAGGTGTGATGTGGTGCTGAGAAGAATGTATATTGTGTGGATTTCGGGTGGAGAGTTCTGTAAATGTCTGTCAGGATTGCTTGTTCCAGGTCTGAGTTCAAATCCTGGATATCCTTGTTAATTTTCTGTCTGGTTGATCTGTCTGCTATTGACAGTGGAGTGTTAAAGTCTCCCACTATTATTGTGTGGGAGTCTATGTCTCTTTGTAAGTCATTAAGAACTTGCCTTATATATCTTGGTGCTCCTACATTGGGTCCATATATATTTAGAATCGTTATCTCTTCTTGTTGTTTCGATGCTTTTACCATTATGTAATGACCTTCTTTGTCCCTTTTGATCTTTGTTACTTTAAAGCCTATTTTATCCGAGATGAGAATTGCAACTCCTGCTTTATTTTGCTCTACATTTGCTTGGTAAATCTTCCTCCATCCCTTTATTTTGAGCCTTTGTGTATCTTTCCATGTGAGGTGGGTTTCCTGGATACAGCACACCGATGGGTTTTGGTTTTTTATCCATTTTTCCAGTCTGTGTCTTTTGATTGGTGCATTTAGCCCATTTACATTCAGGGTTAATATTGTTATGTGTGAATTTGATACTGCCATTTTGATTCTAGCTGGCTGTTTTGCCCATTGGTTCATGTACATTCTTCATTTTGTTGATGGTCTTTAGCATTTGGTATGCTTTTAGGATGGCTGGAACTGGTTGTTTCTTTCTATGTGTAGTGCCTCTTTCAGGAGCTCTTGTAAAGCAGGCCTAGTGGTGACAAAATCTCTGAGTACTTGCTTGTTCATAAAGGATTTTATTTTTCCTTCACTTATGAAGCTCAGTTTCGCTGGATTTGAAATTCTGGGTTGAAAGCTCTTTTCTTTATGGATTTTGAATATTGGTTCCCACTCTCTTCTGGCTTGTACAGTCTCTGCCGAGAGATCTGCTGTGAGTCTGATGGGCTTCCCTTTGTGAGTGACCTGACCTTTCTCTCTGGCTGCCCTTAGTATTTTCTCCTTCATTTCAACCCTGGTGAATCTGACGATTATGTGCCTTGGGGTTGCTCTTTTTGCAGAGTATCTTTGTGGTGTTCTCTGTATTTCCTGGAGTTGAGTATTGACCTGTCTTGCTAGGTTGGGGAAATTTTCCTGGATAATATCCTGAAGAGTGTTTTCCAGCTTGGATTCATTCTCTTCGTCACATTCTGGTACACCTATCAAACGTAGGTTGGGTCTCTTCACATAGTCCCGCATTTCTTGGAGATTTTGTTCATTCCTTTTAGTGCTTTTTTCTTTAATCTTGGTTTCTCGTTTTATTTCATTGAGTTCATCTTCAACTTCTGATATTCTTTCTTCTGCTTAGTCAATTCGGCTGTTGAAACTTGTGCATGCTTCGCCAAGTTCTCGTGTTGTGTTTTTCAGCTCCTTCAATTCATTCATATTCCTCTCTAAGTTGTCAATTCTCGTTATCAATTCCTTGAATGTTTTTTAAATCTTTTTTCAAGTTCTTAGTTTCTTTGCACTGGTTTAGAACATGTTCCTTTAGCTCACTGAAGTTTCTCATTATCCACTTTCTGAAGTCTGATTCCGTCATTTTGTCACATTCATTCTCTGTCCAGCTTTGTTCCCTTGCTGGTGAGGAGTTTTGGTCCTTTTTAAGAGGTGAGGTGTTTTGGTTTCGGGTGCTTTTCTCCTTTTTGCGCTGGTTTCTTCCCATCTTTATGGATTTATCCGCCTGTCGTCTTAGTAGTTGATGATTTTTCAATTGGGTCTCTATGTGGATACTGAGATTGTTGATGATGAAGTATTTCTGTTACTTAGCTTTCCCTCTAATGATCTATCCTCTCTGATGTATGAGTGCTGAGGTCCACTCCAGGCCCTGCTTGTCTGGGGTATACCTGCAGTAGCTGCAGAACAGTGAGGGATGATAGCAGTTTCTTTTTCTGCTGCCCTTGTTCCAGAATGATGCCAGCCAAATGTCAGTCTGATTAGTCCTTTTCTGGGGTGACTCCTTGGATATACAGGGGTCAGGGAGATGCTTGAGAAGACTGTCTGTGGTTTATAGGAGCTCCAGTGCTGAGCTGTGAGCTCCGTTATTCATTCAGGGTTGTTGGGAGGTTATGTCTGCTGCAATAGAACTCATAAAACACCACTCTTTTTTTTTTCCACCCTTAGATGCTCTGTCTCAGGGAGTTGGGGCTTTCTTTATGAGTATCTGTTGCACTGTCCTGCCCCACTAGGTGGCAGTCTATTCACTATTTGCCTTCCGGGGCTCTGACCTGCTAGCGCAGGTCCGCCCTGTTGCTGCCTGGCAGAGTCTCTCTGTTATGGCAGGTTGCCTCGGCAACGGCAGGCTGCGTCAGTCCTGGGCTGTACTTAAGTGGGGGTGCACTTCGTCAGCAATGGTGGACGCCCCTCCCTGACCGGGCTGCACCTTCCTAAATTCCGGCAATGAAACTCTCAGCCCCCAGCGCCTCCAGTCACCACCCTGCTTGTCCCTGTGAGTGTGGGACCTGCCGAGACCAATCACCCAGCTCCCTGCCTCAGAGTCCGTCCCTCTCTCTCTCTCTCTTCCTCTCCCCAAGCTGAAAGGTCGACTCTCTCACTGGCGCCCCAGGAGCCTGCTGATAGGGCACTGGGATCCGTGCGATCTCCTGTGCTGCTGCCCACTACCCTGGCTCAGATCATGCTTCCCAGGAAACTCCTGGTCTGGCTCATTGTCCAAGTCCCGTTCAATGAGATGGACATGCCAATCTGCCCTTCCAAATCTCAGATTCCCGGTTTAACAAGGCACCCAGACCAGTGAGTTCCGGCCAAAGATGCAGAGGGAGCCGGTTGTGTTAGCCGGCTGCTAGCCTCCCGTGTCTCTCCCACACCTGGGACTTTCAACGCTCTGTGGACGTAAAAGGAACATCCGAGAATGCAGCTAGGTCTCACCCTCTGCGCCTTCAATGAGTGCTGCAATCCTGAGTCACCTCTATTACGCCATCTTGCCTCGCTCCATCATATAGCCACTTATTAAGGGACTCACTGAATAATGCACACCTGGAGAATTGTCTGGAGACTCTTTTATATGACCATTCACCCAGCGACTCAGTGGAAAATGCAGAGCTGCGAAATAGTCAAGAAGACTATTGTAAGATCCTAGTTTTTGTAGCTGTTGAAATTTTATTAACCTTTAAAATAAAAGTCATGGCACTGAACAGTGCAGAGAAGATAACAAAGTTTCTGGAAAATATTCCCCAGGACAGCTCGGACGCGATCGTGAGCAAGGCCATTGACTTGTGGCACAAACACTGTGGGACTCCAGTCCATTCCAGCTGAACGCAGCCGCTGGTTGTGGACCATCTGCCAGGCCCACCCTGAGCGTTTGTGTTCTTTGCATGTGATCTGGGAAACTGAATAATAGTTTTCTTGCTTTGGTGCTCAAAGTGATTTTTTTTCCCCAATAAAATTATTTAATTGAAAAAAAAAAAAAATAAAAATAAAAGTCATGGCACTGAACAGTGCAGAGAAGATAACAAAGTTTACAAAGAAGACAGAGTCAGGAATCTATTTTATGTGGTCACTCGTTCAGAAACTGACTGAAGAATATACACCTTGGAAATAGTCAGAGTCCAGGTCATATGGACACTCAATCATAGCATTACCGAATAATGCACAATGGGTCAATAGTAAGGAGTCTATTTCCTGTGGCCTCTCCTTCAGAACTTCAGTGTGTACTAAACAGCTGTGAAGGATTGAGGAAGCTATTGACGGTAGCCACAAATAAAGCAGCTCCTTGAATGATACACACATATGTGAGTTTCAGGAGACTATTTTATATGGACACTAATACAGAATCTCTTCGAATATTGTACATGTAGGAATAATCACTAATCTATTTCATATGGTAGGTTTTTTGGAGAGTCAAAAATTAACGCACACCTATGGAGTAAAATGCGGTCTATTTCATAAGGCCACTTTTTCAGTGTTTTAGTGAATAACGTGTATATCTGATAAGTCGTGAATCTCTTACACAAGGCCACTCGTTCTGGGCCTCTGTGCATAATACCCCCGTCAGAAACTGTCAAGGGTCTACTTCAAATGTCTACACATTCAGGGTCTCTGTAAATAATGAACACCTGGACAATACACCTAAGTCTCTTTTTTATGCCCACTGTGTCAGAGTCTCATTCAATAATACAAACCTGGGAAACAGTTAAGGTTCTCCTTCTTGTAGCCACTCATTTAGATCCTCAGTGAATAATCCACACCAGGGTAATAGTCGATCATTTTTTATATGTCCACAAATTCTGTGCCTCCCTGAATGATACACACCTGGGGAATTCCAGGATTCTATCTCATATTACCGCTCATTTAGAAACTTATTGAATAATTCACAATGGAGCCATAGTCAGGTGTCTACTTTGTATGGCCTCTCATTCAGTGTTTCAGTGCATAATGAACTTCTATGGAGTAATAAGGACTCTGTTAAAGTAGCCATGAATAAAGTGCCTTTTTGAATGATACACACCTGGGTGGTAGTCAGGAGTCTATTTCATATGAACTCTAATTCTGTGTAACGCTGAGTAATACACACCTGGTAAAGTTTCAGGAGTCTATTTGGTATGAACACTCATACCGAACCTGTTGGAATAATGCACACATGGAGAATAATGAGGTGTCTATGTCATACAGCTACTCATTCAAACAAACAGTGGATAACTCACATGTGGAGACAATAGAATTCTGTTTCATATGGCCCCTCTTTCACAGCTTCACTGAATATTACACACTTTTGATATAGTCTGGAGTCTATATTTTATGGCCACTCATTCAGAGAATCACTGAAGAATTCACATTGGTGGAATAGTCAGAAGTCTCTTTCCTATGGCTACCAGTTGAGAGCCTCACTAAATGTACACATCTGGATAAATAGTCAGGATTTACTTGTATCTCCTCATTCAGAGTCTCACTAAATAATGCACAGCTGTGGAATAGCCGGAGACTTTTTCATGTGTCCTCTCATTCAATGTTTCATTGAAAAATGTGGTGTAGTCAGAAGACTTTTTCATGTAGACACATATTCAGAGCCTCAGTGCATAAGATAGACCCTTGATATAGTAAGAAACCTAATTAGTATGGCCACATGTTTTGAGGCTCAATGAATTATACACACCTGGAGAATAATTTGGAGTCTATTTTCGATGGACATTCATTCAGAGCCTCGGTAAATAATGCAGACCTGTGGAGTAGCCAGGAGTCTATTTCATTTGGACAGACATTCATAGCCTTAGTGGATAATACGCACGTGTGGATTAGTCAGGATTCCATTTTCATATAGCCACTGACTCGTAACCTCAATGAATAATGCATAAATGTAAAGTACACAGCAGTCTATTTCATATAGCCATTCATTCAGAGATTCACTGAATAATAAAATTATTTGAGACAGACAGCCTCCTGTTTCATATGGTCATACAAAAAGAGCCTCACTGAGTGACACACACCTGGGGAAGTGTTAGGAGTGTACTTTACATAACCTCTCATTTACAGTCTAAGGGAATAATGCACACGTGTGGAATAGACACTATTCTATTTTATATGGCCACAAAATCAAAGCCTGAGTCAGTAATACACATCTTTGGAATAGTCACTAGTCCATTCCATATGCCAAAATATTTAGAGTCAGTGTCAACAATACACGCCTGTAGACTAGTCAGAATACCATTTCATATGGCCAAAATTTCAGAGCCTCAGTGAATAATAAATACCTGAGGAATACTCTGGACGCTATTACATGTGGCATTTCTTCAGAGATTCATTGAGTAAAGAACTGCTGTATTGTAGTCAGAATTCTATTTCACATAGCCACATACTCAGACTCTAACTGAATAACAGACACCTTGGGACAGTCAGGATTCTATTTCGTATAGCCACTCATTTACAGCCAAATGTAAAAACTCATGCCTGAGTAGTATATAGGAGTCTCTATTTTATGGCTACTCATTCAGAGCCTCACAGAATAATACAGACGTGTGGAAATGTCAGGAGTGTACTTGACATTGCCACTTATTCAGTTTCTCAGTGAAGAATCATATATATCTGGAAAATACTCAGGATTCTATTATATATAGCCACTTATTAAGGGACTCACTGAATAATGCACACCTGGAGAATTGTCTGGAGATTATTTTATATGACCGTTCACCCAGCGACTCAGTGGAAAATGCAGAGCTGAGAAATAGTCAAGAGGACAGAATCAGGAGTCTGTTTTATGTGGACACTCCTTCAGAAACTGACTGAAAAAAACACTTTTTAAGAATAGTCAGAGTCCAGGTCATATGGTCACTCAATCACAGCATTACTGAATAATGCACAATGGGGCAATATTAAGGAGTCTGTTTCATATGGCCTCTCATTCAGAGCTTCAATGCATAATAAAAAGCTGTGGAGGAGTGATGACCCTATTGAGGGTCCCCAAATAAAGCAGCTCCGTGAATGATACACACATGTGTGAGAGTCAGTAGACTATTTCATATGGCCACTCCTACAGAACCTCTTCAAATTTTGCACATTTGGGGAATAATCACTAGTTTATTTCATATGGTGGTTTATTGGAGAGTCAAAAAATAACGTGCACCTGTGTAGTAAAATGCGTTATATTTCATAAGGCCACTCCTTCAGTATTTTAGTGAATAACATATATATCTGATAAATCAGGAGTCTCTTTTACATGGCCACTCGTTCTGTGCCTCTGTGGATAATACTCCCCTCAGAAACAGTCAAGGGTCTACTTCAAATGCCTACACATTCAGAATCTCTGTAATTAATGAACACCTGGGCAATACACCTGAGTCTCTTTTTTATGCTCACTTAGTCAGACTCTCATTCAATAATACACACCTGGGAAAGAATTAAGAATCTACTTCATGTAGCCACTCATTTCAATCCTAAGTGAATAATCCACACCAGGGTAATAGTCGACCATTTTCTAAATGGCCACTCATTCTGTGCCTCCCTGAATAATACACACCTGGAAAATTCTCAGGATTCTATTTTATACTACCACTCATTTAGAACCTCATTGAATAATTCACAATGGAACAATAGTCAGGTGCCTATTTTTTATGGCCTCTCATTCATAGTTTCAGTGAATAATAAACTTCTATGGAGTAATCAGGACACTGTTTAAGATAGCTATGAATTAAGTGCCTTCCTGAATGATACACACCTGGGTGATAATCAGGAGGCTATTTTATATGAACTCTAATTCTCTGTAATGCTGAGTAATACAGAGAACCACTTCCAATATTGCACATGTAAAGAATAATCACTAGTCCATTTCATATGGTCTTTCTTTTGGAAAGGCAAAAAATAACACGGGAGACGGGTGATACACACAGGAGAGTGGAGGGTACACACAGGAGAGAGTGGGTACACAAAGGAGAGAAGAGGATACACAAAGCACAGGGGGATACAGACAGGAGAGTAGAGGATACACAGAAGAGAGAGGAGGATACACACAAGAGAAAAAAGAATAAACACAGGAGAAAGAAATACACACAGCAGAGAGGGGCATAAAAACAGGAGAGGCTGATACACACAGGAGAAAGAAAGATAAACACAAGAGAGAGGAAGATTCACACAGAAAACGGTGAAACACACAGGAGAGAGAAGCGTACACACAGGATAAAAAAGGATACACACAGCAGTGAGGAGGATCCACACAGGAGAGAGGGGATACACAGAGAAGAGAGGAAAATACACACAGGAGAGAGAAAGTATACACACAATAGGGAGGGAGTTACACATAGGAGAGAAAGGATACACAGAGCGGAGAGAGGGACACAAACTGGAGAGAGCGGGGATACACACAGGAGAGAGGGGAAATACACACAAAAGAGAGGGTTGACATACAAAGGAGAGAAAAATGATACACACAGAAGAGAGAAGGATACACACAGGAGAAAAAAGGATACACACTGGAGAGAGAAGTGTACACACAGGAGAGGGAAATTCACACAGGATTGAGAAGGATTCACAGCAAAAAGAATAGAATACACACAGGAGACAGGAGGATACACACAAAAAAGGGAAGGATACACACGTTAGACACAAGGATACACACAGGAGAGAGAAGGATACAAACAGGAGAGTGGTGATACAAACAGGAGAGATGAAGATTTACACAAGAGAATAGAGGATACACACATGAGAGAGATGGATACACACAGGAGAGAGGAGAATACACACAGCAGAGAGGAGGATACACACAGGAGAGAGAGCATGCACACAGGAGTGAGAAAGATCCACACAGGAGAGAGGTAAATACACACAGAAGTGAGGCATACACACAAAAGAGAGGGGATACACACAGGAGAGAGGGAAGATACACACGGAGAGTGGTGATTCACACAGGATTGTTGAGGGTACACACAGCAGAGAGGGGGTACCCACAGGAGAGAAGAAGATACATAAAAAAAAGGGATACACACAGGAGAGTAGGGATTAAACGGACGAGAGAGGAGAATACACAAATGAGAGAGGAGGATAAACACAGGAGAGGGAGATACACACAAGAGAGAGGGACTTACAAACAGAAGAAAAAAACACACACAGGAGAAAAAGAAATAAACACAAGAAAGAGGATTAAACACACAAGAGAGGGGCATACACACAGGAAAGATGGGCATAGACACCGGAGAAAACAGAATACACACAGAAGAGAGGAAGATTCACACAGGAAAGAGGTGATACACAAAGGAGACAGGGGGATAAGCACAGCACAGAGAAGGGACACACACAGGACGGAGGGTGTTACACACAGGAGAAAGGAGGGATACGCACAGGAGAGAGAAGGGATACCCACAAGAAAAAGAAGGATGCACACAGGAGAGGGGGATACACACAAGAGAGAGGAGAATGCACACAAAAGAAAGGAGGAGACACACAGGAGAAAGGAGAATACACGCAGGAGGGAGGAGGATAAACACAAAATGAAGGGGAATACACACAGGAGAGAGGAGGATACAGGCAGGAGAGGGAAGGATACACACACGAGAGAGAAAGATACACACAGGTGAGAGGAGAATACACAGAGAAAAGAGGAGGATACACACAGAAGAGAGGAAGATACACACAAAGCAGAGGGAGATACTAACAAAGGGAGGGAAATAAACACAGGAGAAAGGAGGATACAAACAGGAGAGAGAAGGATACACAAAGGAGAAAGGAGGATACACAAATAAGAGGGGAAACGCACAGGAGAGGGTGGGATACACACAGGCGGGAAATATAAACACATAAGAGTGGGTATACACACAGGAGAGAGGGGGATACACACAAAAGAGGAGGATACACACAGGAAAGAGGGGCTTACAAACAGGAGAGAGGAGAAAACACACAGGAGAGAGGGTGAATACACAAAAAAAGAGAGGGGGATACACACAGGATAGTGAATCATACACACAAAAGGGAGGAGAATATACACATGAGAGAGGGGGATACACACAGAGAAAAAAGATAAATACAAAAGAGAGGAGGATACACACAAAAAAGAGAAGAATACAGATAGAAAAGAGGAAAATACACGCAGGAGATTAGAAAATACACAGGAGAGAGGAGGGTAAACACAGAAGAGAGGAAAATACACGCAGGAGAGAGGAGGATACACACAAGAGAGAGGGAAAAGATACACAGGATAGAGGAGGATACACACAGGAGAGGCGTGATACACACAGGAGAGAGGATGGTACAAACAGTAGAAAGTAGAATACACACAGGAGAAAGGAGGATACACAAAGAAGAGAGGGATACACACAGGAGAGTGGGGGATACACCGAGAAGAGAGAAGGATACACAAAGGCGAGAGGAGGATACACACAAGAGGGGGAATACACACAGAAAAGAGGACCATAAACACAGGAGAGGGGGATACACACAAGAGAAAAAAATACACACAAAAGAGAGGAGGATACACACAGGACAGGGAGATACACACAGGAGAGTGGGGCGTACACACAGGAGAGAGGAGGATACACACAGCAGAGAGGAGGATACAAACAGGAGAGAGGGGCATACACACAGGAGAGGGTGATACACACAGGAGAAAGAAGGATAAACACAAAAGAGAGGAAGATTCACACAGAAAAGGGGAAAACACACAGGAGAGAGAAGCGTACACACAGGATAAAAAAGGATATACACAGCAGAGAGGAAAATCCACACAGGAGAGAGGGGATACACAGAGGAGAGAGGGAAAATACACACAAAAGAGAGGGTTGATATACACAGGAAAGAAAAATGATACAAACAGGAGAAAGAAAGATAGACACAGGAGAAAAAAGGATACACACTAAAGAGACAAGCATACACACAGGAAAGGAAAAATGCACACAGGTGTGAGGAGGATTCATACCGGAAAGAATAGGATACACACATGAGAGGAGGATACACACAAAAGAGGGAAGGATACACACGGTAGACACAATGATACACACAGGAGAGTGGTGATACAAACAGGAGAGATGAAGATTCACACAGGAGAATAGAGGATACACACATGAGAGAGATGGATACACACAAAAGAGAGGAAAATACACACAGCAGAGAGGAGGATACACACAGGAGAGAGGGCATATGCACAAAAGTGAGAAAGTTCCACACAGGAGAGAAGGGAATGCACACAGGAGAGAGGTGGATACACACAGAAGTGGGGCATACACACAAAAAAGAGGGGATATACACATGAGAGAGGGGGGATACACATGAAGAGTGGTGATCCACTCAGGATTGTTGAGGGTACACAAAGCAGAGAGGGGGTACCCACAGGAGAAAAGAGGATACACAAAGGAAAAAGGGATAAACACAGGAGAGTAGGGAATAAACAGAGGAGAGAGGAGAATATACAAATGAGAGAGGAGGATAAACATAGGAGAGGGAGATACACACAGGAGAGAGTGGCTTACAAACAGAAGAGGGGAATACACACAGGAGAAAAAGGGATAAACACAAAAAAGAGGATTAAACACACAAGAGAGGGAGATACACACAGGAGAGATGGGCGTAGACACAGAAGAAAACAGGATACACACAGCAGAGAAGAAGATTCACACAGGAAAATGGTGATACACAAAGGAGACAGGAGAATATGCACAGGAGAAAGAAGGGATACACACAGGAGGGAGGGTGTTACACACAAGAGAAAGGAGGGATACGCACAGGAGAGAGAAGGGATACCCACAAGAAAGAGGTGGATGTACAGTGGAGAGGGGGATACACACAAGAGAGAGGAGAATGCACACAAAAGAAAGGAGGAGACACACAGAAGAAAGGAGGATACACGCAGGAGGGAGGAGGGTAAACAAAAAATAGAGGGGAATACACACAGAAGAGAGGAGGATACAGGCAGAAGAGAGGAGAATACACACAAGAGAGAGAAAGATACACACAGGCGAGAGGAGAATACACAGAAAAAAAGGAGCATACACACAGGAGAGGGACGGATACACACAAAGAAGAGGGAGATACTAACAAAGGAACAGAAATAAACACAGGAGAAAGGAGGATACAAACAGGAGAGAGAAGGATACACACAGGAGAAAGGAGGATACACAAAGGAGAGGGGAACACACAGGAGAGAGTGGGATACACACAGGCGGGAAAGATAAACACATAAGAGGGGGGATACACACAGGAGAGAGGGGGATACACACAGGAAAGAGGGTCTTACGAACAGGAGAGAGGAATATACACACAGGAGAAAGGGTGAATACACCAAAAAGAGGGGATACACACAGGATAGTGAAGCATACACACAGGAGGGAGGGGAATATACACATGAGAGAGAGGGATACACACAGAGAAAAAAGGATAAATACAAAAGAGAGGAGGATACACATAAAAAAGAGAAGAATACAGATAAAAGGAGGATACACGCAGGAGATTGGAAAATACACAGGAGAGAGGAGGATAAACACAGAAGAGGTGACGATACAGGCAGAAGAGAGGAGGATACACACAAGAGAGAGGGAAAAGATACATAGAAGAGAGGAGGATACACACAGGAGTGGCGTGATACACACAGGAGAGAGGATGGTACACAGAGTAGAAAGTAGAATACACACAGGAGAAAGGAGAATACACAAAGAAGAGGGGGATACACACAGGAGAGAGAAGGATACACCGAGGAGAGAGACGGATGCACAAAGGCGAGAGGAGGATACACACAAGAGGGGGAATACACATTGAAAAGAGGACCATAAACACAGGAGAGAAGGATACACACAAGAGAAAAAAAATACACACAAAAGAGAGGAGGATACACACAGGAAAGGAACATACACACAGGAGAGTGGGGCATACACACAGGACAGAGGAGGATACACACAGTAGAGAGGAGGATACACACAGGATAGAGGGGATACACACAAGGGAGAGGAAGATACAAACTGGAGAAAGGGATGATACACACAGGAGAGAGGGTGGATACACACTGGAGAGTGGGGTGATACACACAGGAGAGAAAAAAGAGACTCACAGAAGAGAGAATGATACACACAGGAGAAAGGAGGATACACACTGGTTAGAGAAAGATACACAAAGGAGAGGGGGATACCCACAGGAGTGAAAAGGATACACACATGAGTGAAAAGGATACACACAAGAAAGGAGAAAATACACACAGGAGAGAGGAGGATACACACAAATGAGGAAAGGATACACACGGTAGACAGAAGCATACACACAGGAGAGAGACGAATACACACAGGAGAGGGGTGATACACACAGGAGAGATGAAGGTTCACATAGGAGAAAACAGGATACATACAGGAGAGAGACGGATACACACAGGAGAGAGGAGTATACACACAGCAGAGAGGAGGATACACAGAGGAGAAAGGGTATACACACAGGAGTGAGAAAAATCCACATAGGAGAGAAGGGAATGCAAACAGGAGAGAGGTGGATACAAAGAGAAGTGGAACATACACAAAGCAGAGAGGAGGATTTACGCAGGAGAGAGGAAAATACACGCAGGAGAGAGGGGGATACACACAAGAGAGAGGGGGATACACACAGAAGAGAGGGGAAATACACACAAAGAGTAGTGATACATACAGAACAAGGGAGGGTACACACAGGAGAGAGGGCGTACACACAGGAAAGAAGAGGATACACAAAGGAAAAAAGGATACACACAGGAGAGTAGAAAATAAACAGAGGATAGAAGAGGATACACAGAGCAGAGAGGAGAATAAACACAGGAGAGGGGGATACACAAAGGAGAGAGGGGCATACACACAGGAGAGGGGGATACACACAGGAGAGAGGGGCGTAGACACAGGAGAAAGAAGGATACATACAGAAGAGAGGAGACTACACAGAGGAGAGAGGAGATACACAGAGAAGAGAGAAGGATACACATAGCAGAGAGAAGGGATACACACAAAAGAGAGGGTGTTACACACAGAAGAAAAGGGGGATACGCACAGGAGAGAGAATTGATACCCACAGGAGAGAGAGGGATTCACACAGAAGAGAAAAGGATACACACAGGAGAGAGGAGAATGCACACAGGAGAGAGAAGAATACATACAGAATAGAGGGGGAGACACACAGGAGAAAGAAGGATTCACGCAGGATAGAGAAGGATACACACAGGAGAGAGAAGAATACGAACAGCAGACAGGAGGATACACGCAAAAGAGAGGAGGATACACACTGGACAGAGAGAAATACACACAGGAGAGAAGAGGATACACACAGAAGAGGGGTGACACACACAGGAGAGAGAAGGGTACACATAGGAGAAAGGAGGATGCAAACAGAAGTCAGAAAAATACACATAAAAGAGGGGGATACACACAGAAAAGAGGGGGAAACACTGATAAGAGAAAAGGATACCCACAGGAGAAAGGAGGATACACACAGGAGAGAAAGATAACAATAGGAAAGAAGGGCATACACACAGGAGAAGGAAATACACAGAGGAGAAAGGGGGATATACACAGGAGAGAAAAGGATACACACAGGAGAGAGGGACACACACAAAAATGGGGCGTACACACAGGAGAAAAAAAGTACACACAGCAGAGAAAAGAATACACACAGGAGAGAGAGGATACACACAGGAGAGAGGAGGATACACAGGAGAGAGGGAAATGCACACAAAAGAGAAAAAAATACACAGAGAAGACAGAAGGATACAAAAAGGGTAGTTGGAGATACACAAAGGAGAGGGGTGATACACACAGGGGTGAGGAGGGTAAACATCGGAGAGAGGAAGATTCACACAGGAGAGAGGAGGATACACACAAGATAAGGGGCTACACACAGGAAAGAGAGGGATACACAAAAAAGAAAGAATACACACAGAAAAGAGTGGCATACACACATAAAAGGGTGATAAACAAAGGAGAAAGGGAGATAAACACAGGAGAGAGTGGCGTAAACACAGTAGAGGAAAGGATACACACAGGAGAGAGGAGAAAATAAACAGGAGAGAGGGGTACACATAAAAGAGGGGGATAAACACAGGAGAAAGGGGGTATACACACAGGAAAAAAAGGTGTTACACACAGGAGAGAAGGGAAAAACACACAGGAGAGCTGAGGGATGAACACAGTAGATAGAAGGATACACACAAAAAAGAGAAGGATACACACAAGAGAGAAAAGTATACACACAGGAGAGGGGCATACACAAAAGAAAGAGGGGGATACACACAGGAGCGTTGGATACATAAAGGAGACGGGGAAATACACACAGGAGAGAGAGGGATACACACAAGATATTGGGATACAAACAGGAGAGAGGATACACACAGGAGAGAGAAAAATACACACAGGAGATAGAAGGATACACAGAGGAAAGAGGAGGAAACACAAAGAAGAGGGGAAACACACAGGAGAGAGAGGGATTCACACAGGCGAGAAAGATAAACACAGAAGAGGGGTGGATACACACAAGAGAGAGGAATACACAAAGGAGAGAAAAATACACACAGGAGAGAGAAGCTTATGCACAGGAGAGAGAAGGATACACACAGGAAATTGGGGGGTTACACGAAAAAGAGGGGGATACACACAGGAGAGTGAAGCATACACACAGGAGGAAGGGGAATACACACAGGAGAGAGGAGGATACACACAGAGGGAAAAGGATAAATACGAAAGAGAGGAGGATACACACAAAAGAGAGGAACATAGAAATAGAAGAGAGGAGGATACATGCAGGAGATTTGAGGATACACAAAGGAGAGAAGAAGATACACACAGGAGAGGGAAGGATACACACAAGAGAGAGAAGTATACACACAGAAGAAGAACATACACACAGTAGATTGGGAGATTCTCACAGGAGCGTTATATACATACAGGAGACAAAGAAATACACACAAAAGAGAAGGGGATACACACAGGAGAGCTGGATACCCACAGGAGAGAGGGGGATTCACACAGAAGAGGAGGATAGACACAGGAGAGGTGGAGATCAACACAGGATACAGGGGAATACACACAGGAGAGAGGGCGTTACACACAGGAGAGTGGTGGGATACACACAGGAGAAAGGAGGATACACACAGGAGAGAGGAGGATAAACACAAAAGAGAGGAGAATACACACAGGACAGAGAAGGTTACGCACAGAATAGAGGGGAATTCACACAGTAGAGAGGGTGATACACACAGGATAGAGGGGAATACACACAGGACAGTGGGGTATACACACAGGTGAGGGGAATACACAAAGAAGAGTGGGGCATACACACAGGAGAGAGAAAAGATACACACAGGAGAGAGGAGGATACAAACAAAAGAGATGGGTATACACACAGAAGAGAAGAAGATACACACAGGAGAGAGGAGGATACACAGAGGAGAGAGGGGGATACACACAGGAGAGAGGGGATATACACACAGGATAGAGGAGGATACACACAGAAAAGATGGGGATACACACAGAAGAAAGAAAGATACACAAAGGAGAGAGAAGTATACACACAGAAGAGAGAAGGATACACACAGGAGAGAGGAGGATACACACAGGAGAGGGAAATACACACAGGGGAGTGGGCATAAACACATAAAATGGGGAAAAACACAGTAGAAAAGGGGTACACACAGAAGAGAGGAGAATACTCACAGGAAAATGTGACACAAGCAGAAAAGAGAAATATACACAGGTGAGAGGATGATACACACAGGAGGGAGAAGCATAAACACAGAAAAGTGGGGATACACAGAGGAGAGATGGGGATACACAAAAAAGAAAGGGATACACAGGGGAGAGGGAAATACACACAGGAGTGAGGGTGATGCACACAGGAGAAAGGGAAATACACACAGGAAATGGGAGGATACACACAGGAGAGAGAATGATACACACAGGAGAGGGAAGATACACACAGTATAGAGGAAGATACACACAGGAGAGAGGAGGATACAGAGAGGAGAGAGGAAGATACAAACAGAAGAGAACAAGATACACACAGGAGTGGAAGATACAGACAGAAGAGAGGGGGTACACACAAAAGCATTGAACACATGCAGGAGACAGGGAAATACACACAGGAGAGAGGAGGATTAATACAGAAGAGGGGGATACACACAGGAGAGAGGGAGATACACACAGAAGAAAAAGGTATACAAAGAGAGCGGGATACACACAGGAGAGAGGGGAATACACACAAGAGAGAGGGGCATACACACAGGAGAGGGGGGTAAACACACAGGAGAGAGAAAGATACACAAAGAAGAGAGGAGGATACACGCAGGAGAGAGAAGTATACACAAAATAAAGTGGGATACACACAGGAGACAGGAGGATACACAAAGAAGAGAAAAATATACACAGGTGAGAGAAGAATAAACACAGGAGAGTGGGGCATACACACAGAAGAGGGGGGTTACACAAAAAAGAGAGGTCGATACACAAAGGAGAAAGAGAAACACAGAAGAAAGAAATACACACAAGAACGAGGGAGATGCAAACAGGAGAAAGGAGGATACACACAGGAAAAAGGAGAATACACAAAAGAGAGCGGAGCATACACACAGGAGAGAGGGTGATACACATAGGAGAAAGAAAGATACAAACTGGAGGGTGGGGCACAGAAACATGAAGGTGGGGGATACACACAAAAGGGAGGGGTATACACAGAGTTGTACAAGGATACACACAGGAGAGAGGAGGATACACACTGGACAGAGAAGTATACACACAGGAGAGAGGAAGATTCGAACAGAATAGGAAAGGGTACACACAGAAGAGAGGGGGATAGGCCCAAAAGAGAAGAATACACAGACGAGAGAGGGGATACACACAGAAGAGAGGGGGAAAAACACAGGAGAGGGGAATACATACAGAAGAGAGGGGCATAGACAGAGGAGAGGGGATTATACATGCAAAAGAGAGGAGGATACACACAGAAGAGAGGGGGATACACACAGGAGAGGGGGAGATAGACACAGGAAAGAGAAGAATACATAAAGGAGACAGGAAAATACACAGAGGTGAACGGAAGATACACACAGAAGAGGGAAGGATACACACAAAAGAAAGGGGGATACAGACAGTAGAGAAGGATATACACACAGGGGGAGGGGGATACACACAGGAGAGATGAGTATACACACAGGATAGAAGAGAATACACACAAGATAGAGGAGGATACACACAGGTGAAGGGAGGATACACACAGGAGAGAGGGGAATAAACACAGAAAAGAGGAAGATACACATAAGAGAGAGAAGGATACACACAGGAGAGAGGAAGATACACACAGGGGAAAGGAGGATACACACAAAAGAGGAAAGGATACACATAGAAGACAGAAGAATACACACAGGAGACAAAGGGATACACACAGGGGGATGGGGATACATACAGGAGAGAGGAGAATACACACAGAAGAGAGGAGAAAACAGACAGGACAGTGGAGGATACACAAAGGAGACAGGAGCATACACACAGGAGAGAAAAATACACACATAAAAGGAAGATACACACAGAAAAGAAGAGGGTACATACAGGGTATGGGGATACACACAGGAGAGAGGGGCATACACACAGAAGAGAGCAGGATACACACAAAATAGAGGAGATTACACACAGGAGAGAAGGGGTACACACAGGGGACAGGGGGCATACACACAGGAGAGAAGAAGATACACACAGAAAAAAAAGAATACACACAGGAGAGAGAAGGAAACACACAGGGGAAGCGGGATACACAGAGAAAAGTGAAGGATACACAGAAAGGAGAGGAGGATTAACACAGGAGAGAGGGGCATACACAGGAGGGGGGATACACAGAGTAGAGAGGAGAAAACAACAGAAGAAGGAAATACACACAGGAGAGGGAGATACACACAAGAGAGAGAAAAATGCACAAAAAGATAGGGGATTTACACAGGAAAGAAGTGGATACACAAAGGAAAAGAAAAGATACACACAAAAGAGAGAAGATAAACACAGGAGAGAGTAAGATACACACAGGAGAGTGGGGCATACACACAGAAGGAAGAGAGATACACACAAAAGAGAGGGGTATACACACAGGAAGGAAAAATACACACAGAAGAGACGAGAATACACACAGGGGAGTGAAGGATACACACAGGAGAGAGGAAGATACACACAGGAGAGAGGAGGATACACAAAGGAAAGATGGGGATACACACAGAAGAGAGGAGGATACACACAGGAGAGAGGAAGATCCACGCAAGATAAAGGAGAATACACACAGAAAGATGGGGATACACACAGGAGAGTGGAAAATAGGGAAAGAAGAGAGGAGGATACACACAAGAGAAAGGAGAATACAAACAGGAGACAGGAGGATACACACAGGAAAGAAGAGGATACACACAGTAGAGAGAATGATACACATAAGAGAGAGGTAGATACACACAGGAGAGAGAAAGATACACACATGAGAGTGGAGGATGCACACAGGAGAGGGTGGATACACACAGGATAAAGGAGGATACACACAGGAGAGAGGGAGGATACACACAAGAAAGAGTGGGATGCACAGAGAAGAGAGTGGGATACATAAAGGCTAGAGAAGGGATACACACAGGGGAGAGGGGGGATACTAACAGAAGAGAGGGGGATACACACATGAGAGTGGGGATACACACCGAAGAAAGATAATACACACTGGAGAGAGTGGGATACACACAAGAGGAGGAAAATATGCACAGTAGAGAGGAGAAAAATCACAGGAGAAAGAAGGATACACACAGAAGAGAAACGTATACACACAGGAGAGAGGAGAATACAAACAGGAGAGGGCGATACACACAAGAGAGAAGGGGATCCACACAGAAGACAAGGAAATACACATAAGAGAGAAGGTTATACACAAGAAGAGGGATATACACACAGGAGAGAAAAAGACACACGCAGGAGAAAAAAGGATACATGCAAAACAGAAAAAAATACCAGCAAAAGAGAGAGGGATACACAAGGGAGAGAGAGAAAAATACACACAGGAGAGAAGGGGGATACACACAAGTGAGAGGAAAATACACAAAGGAGCGAGGAATACCCACAGGTGAGAAAAAGATACACACAAGGGAGTGGGGCATAAACACAGAAAAGGGGGGATACACAGAGGAAAGTGGGGGATACACAAAGAAGAAAGCGATACACACAGGAGAGAAAAATACACACAAAAATGAGAAGGATGCACACAGGAAAAATGGAAATACACACAGAAAAATAAAAGATACACACAGGAGAGAGAAGGATTCACACAGGAGTGGGGGGATACATACAGGAGAGATAAAGACACCCATAGGAGAGAGGAGGATACTCAGAGAAGAGAGAAAGATACACACAGAAGAGAAAAAGATACACACAAGAGTGAAGGATACACACAGAAAAAAGGGGGATGTGCAGAAGAGAGAAAAATACACAGAGGAGAGAAGAATACATATAGGAGAGAGGGGCATACATAGAGAAGAGAACAGGATACCCACAGGAGAGAGGAGGATACACACAGAAGAGAGGGGGATACGCACAGGAGAGAGGGGGATACACACAGGAGACAAAAGGATACACACAGAAGAAAAAAAGATTCACATAGGAGAGAAAGATACAGAGATGAGAGAGGGGCATACACACAAAAAAGGGGGATACACACAGGAAAAATGGGGTACACACAGAAAAGGGTGATACACACAAGAGAGAGAAGCATAAACAAAGGAGAGAAAAGGATACACACAGGAGAGAGGAGGAAACAAACAGGAGAGAGAGAATAAACACAAGTGACAGGGATATAAACACAGGAGAAAAAAGTAATACACACAGGAAATAAAGGTGTTACACACAGGAGAAATGGAAGAAACAGAAAAGTGGAGGAATACACACAGGAGAAAGGTGGATACACACAGGAGAAAGAAGGAAACACACAGGAGAGAGGAGTGTACGCAGGAGAAAAGCATACACACAGGAGAAAGGGTGATACACACAGGAGAGCTGCATACATAAGCGATACAGGGAAATACACACAGGAGAGAGGGGTATACACACAGGAGAGGGGGATACACACAAGAGAGAGGGTATACACACAAAAGTGAGGAAAATACACACAAGAGAGAGGGACATACACACAGGAGAGAGGAAGATACACATAGAAGAGAGGAAGATACACACAGGAAAAATGAAGATACACACAGGAGAAAGGAGGATACACACAGGAGAGAGGGAAACACACAAGAGAAAGGGGTATACACACAGGATGGGTGTATACACACAGGAGAGAAAAGGATACATGCAGAATAGTGGAGGATACTCGCAGCACAGAGGAGGATACCAGCAGGAGAGAGGAAGATACGTAGAAAAGAGAGAAAAATACACACAGGATAAAGGGGATACACACAAGAGAGAGAATGATACACAACGAGAGAAAAAAATACCACAAAAGAGAGGAGGATACACACAGGAGCAAGAGATACACACAGGTGAGAAAAGGATACACACAAGAGAGAGGTGCATACACACAGAAAAGGGGGGAACACAGAGGAGAGAGGAAAATACACAAAGGAGAAAGTGATACATACACACAAAAGAGGGAAATACACACAGGAGCGAGGAAGATGCACACAGGAAGAAGGATACACACAGAAGAGGGGGGATACACACAGGAGAGAGGAAGATAAACACAGGAGAGAGAAGTATACACAGAGGAGAGAGGAAGATACACACAGAAAAAAAGAGGATACACACAGGAGTGAAAGATACACACAGAAGAGAGGGGGACACGCACAGGAGAAAGAGATACACAGAGGAGAGAGTGGGATACATACAGGAGAGGGGGGATAAACACAGGAAAGGGGAATACATACAGAAAAGAGGGGCATAGACAGAGAAGAGGGAAGGACACACGCAGGAGAGAGGAGTATACACACAGGTGAGTGGCATACACACAGGAGAGAGTGGCATACAGGCAGAAGAGTTGGATACATACAGGAGATAGGGAAATATACACAAAAAAGAGGAGAATACACACAAAAGAGGGGGATACATACAGGAGAGAGGGTATACACATAGGAGAGTGGGATACACATAGGAGAGAGAGGGATCCACACAAAAGAGAGGAGAATACACACAAGAGACAGGGACATACAGACAGGAGAGAGAAAAATACACATGGGAGAGAGGAAAATACACAAAAAAGAGAGGAGGATACATGCAGAAGAGGGGAGTATACACAGGAGAGAGGATAATACACAGAGGAGAGAGGGCGTTTCACACAGGAGAGAGGGCGGATACACACAGGAGAGAGGAGGATACACTCAGGAGAGAGAAGGATACACACAAAAGAGAGGAGCATACACACAGGAGAGAGAATGATATGCACAGGAGAGACGGGAATTCACAAAATAGAGAGGGGGATACACACAGGAGAGAGGGGGATACAGAAAGAAGAGAGGGTTATACACACAGGTGAGGGAAATGCACAAAGGATAGAGAAGCATACACACAGAAAAGAGAAAATATATACACAGGAGAGAGGAGGATACACACAGAAGAAAGGAGGTTACACACAAGGGAGTGACGGATACACACGAGAGAAAAGTATACACACAGGATAAGGTGATACACACAAGAGAGAGGAAGATCCACACAGAAGAGTGGGGAATACACATAGGAGAAAGGGATATACACACAGGAGAGGGGCATACACAGAAGAGAGAGAAGGATACACATAAAAGAGAGTAGGATACACGCAGGAGAGTGGAGGATACACACAGCACAGAGGAGGATACCCACAGAAGACAGGGGGATACACACAGAAGAGAAAAAAGTACACACAGAAGAGAAGGGGGATACACAGAAGAGAGAGAATGATACACACAGGAGAGAAAAGGATACACACAAAAGAGAAAAGGATATACACAGGAGCGAGAGATACACACAGGTTAGAGAAGGATACACACAGAAGAGAGGGGAATACACATAGAAAAGGGGGGATACAAAGAGAAGAGAGGGAAATATACAAAGGAGAAAAAGATACACACAAAAGTGAGAAATACACACAGAAGCGAGGGGGATGAACGCAGGATTAAGAAAAATACACACAAAAAAGAAGAGGATACACACTGTAGAAAGAAAGATACACTCAGAAGAGGGAGGATACACACAGTCGTGAGAAAGATACACACAGGAGAGAGGAGGATACACAGAGAAGAGAGGAAGATACACACAGAAGAGAAGAAGATACACACAGAAGTGGGGAATACACAGAGAAGAGAGTGGGATACTCACAGGAATGGGGGATACACAGAGGAGAGTGTTGAATACACACAGGAGAGAGGAAGATAAACACAGGAGAGGGGGATACATATAGAAGAGAAGGGAATAGACAGAGGGGAGGGGAGGATACACGCAGAAGAGAGGAGAATACACACAGGAAAAAGTGAGATACACATAGGAGAGAGGGGGATACACACAGGAAAGAAAAGATTACACACTGAGAGAGGAGGATACACATAGGAGAGGGAGTTACACACACAAGAGAGGGGCATACACACAAAAAAGGAATACACACAGAAAAAAGGGGAATACACACAAGAGACAAAAGGATACACACAGTAAAGGGTGATACACACATGAGAGAGGGGCGTAAACACAGGAGAGAGGAGGAAACAAACAGCAGAGAGGGGATACATACAAGAGAGTAAAGGATATGCACAGGAGAAAGGGGTGATACACACAGGAAAGTAAGCTGTTACCCACAGGAGAGAGGGGGAAACACACAGACAAGTGGAGGGATACACACAGGAGAGAGGAGGATACACACAGTAGAAAGGAGAATACACACAGGAGAGAGAAAGAAACACACAGGAGAGAGGAGTGTACACACAGGAGAGGAGAATCCACACAGGATAGAAAGGGATACACATAGGAGAGTTGGATACATAAAGGAGACAGGAAAATACACACAGGAGAAAGGGGGATACATACAGGATAGTTGGATACATACAGGAGACAAGGAAATACACACAGGAGAGATAAGAATACACACAGGAGAGGGGGATACACACGGGAGAGATGGTATACACACAAAAGTGAGGGAAACACACACAAGAGAGAGGGGCATACACACAGGAGAGAGGGGGATACACATAGGAGAGAGGAAGATACACACAGGAAAGGGAAAGATAAACACAGGAGAAAAAAGGATACACACAGGAGAGGGTGAAACATAAAAGAGAAAGGGGTTCCACACAAGAGAGAGGGAAATACACATAGGAGAGAGGGGTATACACATAGGACAGGTGTATCCACACAGAAGAGAGGAGGATACACACAGAAGAGTGGAGGATACACAGAAAAGAGAAAAGGATACACAGAGGAGAGAGAGAAATACACACAGGAGAGAAGAGAATACACACAGAAGAGGGGTGATACACACAGGAGAGAAAAGGGTACACATAGGAGAAAGGGGTATACAAACAGAAGTAAGAAAGATACACGAAGAATAGGGGGATACACACAAAAAAGAGGGGAACACAGCTATGAGAGAAAAGGATACACACAGGAGAGGGGGACACACACAAAAAGAAGGACGTACACACAGGAGAATGAAAAATACACACAGCAGAGAAAAGAATACACACAGGAGAGAGAAGGATACACAAGAGAAAGAAAAATACACACAAAAAAGAGAAGGTTACACACAGGAGACAGAAGGATACACACAGGGTAGTGGGGGATACACAAAGGAGAGAGGTGATACACAGAAGAGAGGAAGGTACACACAGGAGAGAGGGGGATACACACGGGAGAGAGGAGGATACACACGGGAGAGAGGAGGATACACACGGGAGAGAGTAGGATACACACAGGATAAGGGGATACACACAGGAAAGAGAGGGATATACACAGGAGAAAGGATACACAAAAGAGAGGGGCATACACAAATAAAAGGGTGATAAACAAAGGAGAAAGGGGGATAAACACAGGAGAGATAAGTATACACACAGCAAATGGTGATACACACAGGACAGAGTGGCGTAAACACAGGAGAGAAAAAGATACACACTGGAGAGAGGAGGAAACAAACAGGAGAGAGGGGATACACACAAAAGAGGGGGATACACACAGGAGAAAGAAGAGAAACACAAAGGAAAGAAAGGTGTTACACACAGGAGAGAAGTTGAAAACACACAGGATAGCGGAGAAATAAACACAGTAGAGAGAAGGATACACGCAAAAGAGAGAAGGGTACACACAAGAGAGAAAAGTATACACACAGAAGAGGGGCATACACAAAAGAGATAAGGGGATACACACAGAAGCGTTGGATACATACAGAAGACAGGGAAATACACACAGGACAAAGGGGAATACACACAAGATATGGGGATACAAGAAGGAGAGGGGGGATACACACAGGAGAGAGGAGAATACACACAGGAGATAGGAGGATACACACAGGAGTAAGGAGGATACACAAAGAAGAGGGGAAACACAAAAGAGAGAGATGGATTCACACAGTCGAGAAAGATAAACACAGAAGAGTGGTGGATACACATAGGAGAGAGGTGAATACACACAGGAGAGAAATATAAACACAGGAGAGAGGGGCTTATGCACAGGAGAGAGGAGGATACACGCAGGAGAGAGGGGTGATACAAAACGAAGAGAGAAGAAACACACAGGAGAGTGAATCATACACACAGGAGAAAGGGGAATACACACAGGAGAGAGGAGGATACACAGAGACGGAAAAGGATAAATACAAAGGGGAGGAGTATACACACAAAAGAGAGGAGAATACAAATAGAGGAGAGGAGAATACATGCAGGAGATTGGACAATACACAAAGGAGAGAGGAGGATACACACAAGAGAGGTGAGAATACACACAGGAGAAAGGAGTATACGCACAGAAAAGGGGCATACACACAGGAGAAAGGGAGATTCTCAAAGGAGCGTTGGATACATACAGGAGACAAACAAATACACAAAACAGAGAAGGGGATACACACAGGAGAGGTGGATACACACAGGAGATGGGGTGATTCACACAGAAGAGGGGGATACACACAGGAAAGATGGAGATCCACACAGGAGAGAGGGGAGTACACACAGGAGAGAGGGCCTTACACACAGGAGAGTGGTGGAATACACACAGGAGAGAGGAGGATACACACAGAATAGAGGAGGATACACACTGGAGAGAGGAGGATACACACAGGAGAAAGGAAGATACACACAGGAGAGTGGGGCACACAAACATGAGGGTGGGAGATACACACCAAAGAGAGGGGCATACACAGAGTGGTAGAAGGATACACACAGGAGTGAGGAGGATACACCCTGGAGAGAGAAGGATACACACAGTAGAGAGAAAAGATACGCACAGAAGAGGAAAGGATCCACACAGGAGAAGGGGATACACACAGAAGAGAGGGGGATAGGCACAGGAGAGAAGGATACACAGACGAGAGAGGGGATACATACAGGAAAGAGGGGCAAAAACACAGGAGAGGGAAATACATACAGAAGGGTGGGGCATAGACAGAGGAGAGGAAATGATACACGCAGGAGAGAGGAAGATACACAAAGGGAAAAGGAGGATACACACAAAAGAGGGAAGGATACACATAGGAGAGAGAGGGATACACACAGGAGAAAGAGGGATACACACAGGCTTGGGGAAAAATACAGGAGAGAGGAGGATGCACAGAAGAGAGAAGGATACACACAGGACGGTGGAGGGTAAACAAAGGAGACAGGAGCATACACACAGGAGAGGGGGATACACACAAAAGAGGAAGATACACACAGAAAAGAGGAGGATACATACAGGGTATGGGGATACACACAGGAGAGAGGGGCATACACAGAGAAGAGAGCAGGATACACACAAAATAGAGAAGACTACACACAGGAGAGAGGGAATCCACACAGGAGACAGGGGGGATACACACAGGAGAGAAGAAGATAGACACAGGAAAGGAGAGGATACACACAGGAGAGAGAAGGATACACACAGGGGAAGCGGGATACACACAGAAGAGAGAAGGATACACACAAGAGAGGAGGATACACACAGGAGGGTGAAGGATACCCACAGAAGAGAGGGGTATACACGCAGGAGAGAGGGGCATACACATAGGAGAGGGGGATACACAGAGTAGAGAGGAGAAAACAAACAGGAGAAGGAACTACACACAGGAGAGGGAGATACACACAAGAGAGAGGGGGATGCACAAAGGAGAGAGGAGGATACACACAGAAAAGAAGCGGATACAGAAAGGAAAGTGAAGAATACACAGAGAAGAGGGCAGATACACACAAAAGAGAGTAAGATACACACAGGAGAGTGGGGCATACACACAGAAGGAAGAGAGATACAGACAGAAGAGAGGGGTATAGACATAGGAAGGAAGGATACACACAATAAAGACGAGGATACACACAGGGGAGAGAAGAATACACACAGGAGAGAGGAAGATACACAGGAGAGAGGAGGATACACACAGGAAAGATGGGGATACACAGGGGAGAGAAGAATACACACAGGAGAGAGGAAGATACACAGGAGAGAGGAGGATACACACAGGAAAGATGGGGATACACACAGAAGAGAGGAGGATACACACAGGAGAGAGGAGGATACACACAGGAGAGAGGAAGATACACGCAGGATAAAGGAGGATACACACAGAAAAGATGGAAATACACACAGGAGAGTGGAGGATACACAAAGAAGAAAGGAGGATATACACAAGAGAAAGGAGAATACACACAGGAGACAGGAGGATACACACAGTATAGAGAAGGATACAAATAGGAGAGATGTATATACACAGAGGAGAGAGAAAGATACACTCAGGAGAGAGGAGGATACACACAGGATAGGGTGGATACCACAGGAGAAAAAAGGATACACAAAGGAGACAGGGGGGATACACACAAAAAAGAGGGGGAAGCACACAGAAGAGAGTAGGATATATAAAGGCTATGGGGGCATACACACAGGGGAGAGCTGGGATACTAACAGGAGAGAGGGGTATACACACAGGAGAGTGTGGCATACACACAGAAGAAAGATAATACACACTGGAGAGAGTGAGATACACACAAGAGGAGGAAAATACGCACAGTAGAGAGGAGGATACTCACAAGAGAAAGAATAATACACACAGAAGAGAAAAGGATACACACAGGAGAGAGGAGGATACACACAGGAGAGGGCAATACACACAAGAGAGAGGGGGATCCACACAGGAGACAAGAAAATACACATAAGAGAGAGGGGTATACACACCGGAGAGAGGAATACACACAGGAAAGAAAAGGATACACGCAGGAGAAAAAAGGATACACGCAGGACAGAGTATACCTCCAGAATAGAGGGGTATACACACAGGAGAGAGAAAAATACACACAGGAGAGAAGTGGGATACACACAGGAGAGAGAAAAATACACAAAGGAGCGAGGGATACACACAGGTGAGAAAAGGATACACACAAAGGAGTGGGGCATAAACACAGAAAAGGGGGGATACACACAGAAGAGAAAAATACACACAGGAGTCAGAAGGATGCACACAGGAGAAATGGAAATACACAAGGAAAAAGGAAGATACACACAGGAGAGAGAAGGATACACACAGGAGATAGGCGATACATACAGGAGAGAGGAAGACACCCATAGAAGAGAAGAGGATACTCAGAGAAGAGAGGAAGATACACACAGAAGAAAAAAATACACACACAAATGGGGGATACAAACAGAAGAAAGCGGGATATGCAGAGGAGAGGGGGATACATACAGGAGAGAGGGGCATACATAGAGAAGAGAACAGGATACCCGCAGGGGAGAGGATAATACACACAGAATAGAGGGGGATACACACAGGAGAGAGAGGATACACACAGGAGGCAAAAGGATACACACAGGAGAGAAAAAGATACACATAGGAGAGAAAGATACACAGAAAAGAGAGGGACATACACACAAAAAAAGGGGGATACACACAGGAAAGGGTAATACACACAAGAGAGAGAAGCGGAAACGCAGGAGAGAAAAGGATACACGCAGAAGAGAGGAGGAAACAAACAGGAGAGAGAGAATACACACAAGTGTCAGGGGTATAAACACAGGAGAAAGAGGTAATACACACAGGAAATAAAGGTGTTACACACAGGAGAGGTGGAAGAAACACAGAAAAGTGGAGGAATACACACAGGAGAGAGGGGAATACACACAGGAGAGAGAAGGAAACACACAGGAGAGAGGAGTGTACACACAGGAAAGAAGCATACACACAGGAGAGAGGGGGATACACACGGAAGAGAGGGTATACACAGAAAAGTGAGGGGAAAACACACAAGAGAGAGAGGCATACACACAGGAAAGAGGGGAATACATAGGAGAGAGGAAGACACACACAGGAAAGAGGACGATACACACAGGAGAAAAAAGGATACACACAGGAGAGGGCAAAACACACAAGAGAAAGGGGTTCAACACAGGAGAGAGGGGAATACACATAGGAGAGAGGGGTATACACACAGCAGAGGTGTATACACACAGGAGAGAGGAGGATACATGCAGAAGAGTGGAGGATACTCGCAGCACAGATGAGGATACCCGCAGGAGAGAGGAGGATATACACAAAAGAGAGAAAAATACACACAGGATTGAAGCGGATGCACACAAGAGAGAGAATGATACACACAGGAGAGAAAAGAATACCACAAAAGAGAGAAAGATACACATAGAAGCGAGGGATACACACAGGTGAGAGAAGAATACACACAAGAGAGAGGAGCGTACAAACAGAAAAGGGGGGAACACAGAGGAGAGAGGGAAATACACAAAGAAGAAAGTGATACACACAAAAGAGGGAAATAAACACAGGAGCGAGGAAGATGCACACAGGAGAAAGGGAAATACACTAAGGAAAAAAAGAGAATACACACAGAAGGGAGAAGGATACACACAGGAGAAGGGGGATACACACAGGAGAAAGGACGGTACACACAGGAGAGAGGAGGATACACAGAAAAGAGAGAAGGATACACACAAAAGAGAGGAAGATACACACAGGAGAGAGGAGTATATACAGAGGAGAGAGGAAGATACACATAGAAGAGAAGAGGATACACACAGGAGTGGGAGATACACACAGAAGAGAAAGGGATACGCACAGGAGAAAAAGATACACAGAGGAGAGAGTGGGATACACACAGGAGAGAGGGGGATAAACACAGAAGAGGGGATACATACAGGAAAGAGGGGCATAAACAGAGGAGAGGGGAGGACACACGCAGGAGAGAGAATACACAAAGGATAGAGGGGGATAGACACAGGAGAGAAGGATACACACAGGAGAGAAAAGAATACACACAGGAGATAGGAGGATACACATAGGAGAGGGAGATACACACAGGAGAGAGGGGCATACACTCAAAAAATAGGAATACACACAGGAGAAAGTGGGATACCCAGAGGAGAGAGGAGGATACACACAGGAAAGGGTGATACGCACAGGAGAGAGGGGCATAAACACAGGAGAGTGGAGGATACAAACAGAAGAGAGGAGAAAACAAACAGGAGAGACGGGATACACACAAGAGAGAGGGGGATACACACAGGAGAGAAAAGTGACACACACAGGAAAGAAAGGTGTTACACACAAAAGAGAGGGGGGAAACCCTCAGGAAAGCAGAGGGATACACGCAGGAGAAAGGAGGATACACACAGGAGAGAGGAGAATACACAGAGGAGAGAGGAGTATACAAACAGGTGAGTGGCATACACACAGGAGAGAGTGGGATACACGCAGGATAGTTGGATACATACAGGACACAGAAAAATATACACAGGAGAGAGGTAAATACAAACAAAAGAGGGGGATATACACAGGAGAGAGGGTATACACACAGGAGATTGGGATACACATACGAGAGAGAGTGATCCACACAAAAGAGAGGGGAATACACACAAGAGACAGGGGCATACAGACAGGAGAGAGAAAAATACACATAGGAGAGAGGAAAATACACAAAAAAGAGAGGAGGATACACGCAGAAGAGAGGAGTATACACAGGAGAGAGGTTAATACACAGGAGAGAGAGGGCGTTACACACAGGAGAGAGGGGGGATACACACAGGAGAGAGGAGGATACACACAGGAGAGAGGAGGATACCCACAAAAAAGAGGAGCATACACACAGGTGAGAGAATGATATGCACAGCAGAGACGGGAATTCACAAAATAGAGAGGGGGATACACACAGGAGAGAGGGGGATACACAAGGACGAGAGGTATATACACACAGGTGAGGGAAATACACAAAGGAGAGAGTGGCATACACACAGAAAAGAGAAAAGATACACACAGGGGAGAGGAGGATACACACAGGAGAAAGGAGGATACACACAAAGAGAGACAGATACACACAGGAGAGAGGAGAATACACACAGGATAGGGCGATACACACAAGAGAGAGGGGGATCCACACAGGAGAGATGGGAATACACATAGGAGAGAGGGGTATACACACAGAAAAGGGGCATACACACAGGAGAGAGGAATATACACGCAGGAGAGAGAAGGATATACGAAGCACAGAGGAGGATACCCGCAGGAGAGAGGGGGATACACACAGAAGAGTAAAAAAATACACACAGGAGACAAGGGGGATACACACAAGAGAGAGAATGATACACACAGGAGAGAAAAGGATACACACTAAAGAGAAAAGGTTACACACAGGAGCGAGGGATACGCACAGGTTAGAGGATACGCACAGGTTAGATGATACATACAGAAGAGAGGGGCATACACATAAAAAAAGGGGGATACAAAGAGAAGAGAGGGAAATATACAAAGAAGAAAAAGATACACACAAAAGAGGAAAATACACACAGGAGCGAGGGAGATGAACGCAGGATTAAGGAAAATACACACAGGAAAGACGAGGATATACATAGAAGAGAGAAGGATACACTCAGGAGAGGGGGGATACACACAGGAGGGAGAAAGATACACACAGAAGAGGGGAGGATACACCAAGGAGGGAGGAAGATACACATAGAAGAGAAGAGGATACACACAGGAGTGGGGGATACACAGAGAAGAGAGTTGGTTACTCACAGGAATGGGGGAGACACAGAGGAGAGTGTGGAATACACACAAGAGAGAGGAAGATAATCACAGGAGAGGGGGATACATATAGCTATTGCCCTAACTGCACGTACCAAGCTTGGGTTTTTTTTTAAAAAACAGGCAGGTTCGTGGGAAGAAAACACCAGTCCGAGAACAATAATAAAGTGATAGAAAATTTTAATGAGAGAAGTAGGAGGATGGAAAGACGATAGTTACATATATATATACACAGAAACCACTCCACCTCAGCACCGGCAAGACAGCAGCACGGGCGATTCACAAGTCACATCTGGAAGTTGCTCTGATCCAATGTCTCTGTGTTCCTCTGCTCCTTTATTGTATCAGCTTACATAACTAATTTACGTACTCATCTTGGGTCAGTCAGTAAACAGGGAAGATCTGCTTCATAAGTGCCCTGTCCTTGACTGTTTCTTGGGCACCGGGAGTTGGCCAGACTCCCAGCCTCCAAGATATCGTTCTGAAACGCCAAGAGCTCTTAGCCCCCCAGAACAGTTTATGAACAGTTCATGGGCTCACAGATCCTTCCCTGCCCACTTCCTCACCCCAAACACCCTTTACAAGCAAGCTTTTTACAAAACAGGACTTCTACAAAACAGGACTTCTACAAAACAGGACTTCTACATCATAATCTTACATTTCGGCTCTCAGGCCAGTTTATGTAAATAAGAAAATTGATTTCTCAAATATACATCATACATATACCTAACACGCATATACATGCAAATATTACAACAACAAATAATGGTTAATACAGAGATGTAACAAAATCAATAATGTACAAGGGGACAAAATGATAAGTCATCTGAGGGTGTGAGAATAGCCAATCATAGCAATTATGATTGGCATCTGTAGCAATAAAATGGGAATATTCTAGTAATTTATTAGCTATAATAGTGGTGGATAAACGATGTTCCGCTAACTGGCGTCCTGTTTTTTGGAGGTAATCATGTAGTTGTGTACTTTGTGCCAAAATCATAGATAAATTCAAATATATTTCAATCTTGGGTACTGGTAATTGTAAAGGTAACCAAGTATAATTTTGTGTTTCATATGTTGGGGTTAAATACAAAGTGTCATTTAACCATGGCAATAAGCTAATATTATATTGAATAATTTGATTTAATAATGACATGCATTTAGTCTGCCCAATCAGATCTATTAGAAATTTCACTTGTGTTATGGCATAAAAGATATGTACTAATATTAAAAAGGAAATTAGACATAGAATTCTTATATACACTCATTTGAGTTCGTAGAAGCTGCTTATAGTTTTCGTCAGTCATGTACATAATATGCTGCAGATCTACTTGACAACAAGAAACATTAACAATAGTAGCTATAGTAATATTTACTGGTCCTATGCTATATAAAATGCGTGTAACACGACCAGTACCTCACCAGGTGGTCATATTTTCACCTTGTACTGTGAAATTCATGAAATAACAAATTTCATTGGGAAGACAGGTATAATTATCTTGTTGTCGTTGATATGATGAGTTTTTCCAGCCCCAACGTAATAATATCTCAGAAGAGTTGGATTCAGAAGTTGGGCTCAGGAAAGTCTTGGCTGTTAATGTCCATCCATATGTGGAAACAGTATTCCATATCCATAGGCTGATACCTACATAAAGACACTATGGTCGTTCAAATAAATGATTAGTAGGAATTAACTTTGGGGTGTCATTAGGGGGTATCATAACATATACACAATTATCTTTGCCTTTAGCTATAATTTCCCCAGCTTGTAAAGGTTGATGTGGGGCAGTCTGAACCCAGACATGCCCATTGGTGCTTTCAAATCTCATATGAGATATTGGATCAAGGGGTTCCTTTAGCAAAGCCCAATTTGAAGTATGTAAGCAAGGAAGAAAAAGTATTTGTGCAATTCGACTTCCTTTTGGGAGTACGATATCAGAATCATTCATATTATAACACAAGACTTTTATCTCTCCATAATAATTATAATCAATAATTCCTCCAAAATTACCATTCCCTTCAGAGCTAAACTAGACCTAGCAGCTATTTGACCATATATCCATGAGGCATTTGCATGCCTATCCCTGTGGTAATCACTTGCTGTGCAGAACTAGGTAATTTAGTATCTAAATAAGTAAATAAATCATATCCTGCAGCTGAATTAGTAGCATTCCATGGTCCAATTGCAGCAGGATGGAATTTCCACCAAGATATAGTTAATTCCTTGGAAGTGGTTGCCTGTTGTCGTGCTTCCATGGTGGGAGTCATCATCCGCTGTAAGGGCGTTTGATGATTAGATAATACTCTGTTATTTAATTGCTGCAAGGTGGTAAGCAAATGATCCTTCCATCCGTGATAGGAATTATTCCCTAGTTTCATTAATTTCTCTTTAAGCAGCCCATTCATTCATTCTATTAATCCTGCAGCCTGGGGATAATAGGGTATATGATATATCCATTCAATATTATTAGTTGTGCAATAATCAATTATTAATTTACCTTTAAAATGTGATCCATTATCACTTTGTATTTGCAAAGGGGTTCCATAGTATAAAATAATAAAATCTAATGTTTTAATGGTATTAATCTGAGTAGCATGTTTGAATGGGCAGCCAATTAACACTCCTGATCAAGTATCTACTATGGTACAAATATATGCACAACTTTTAGACATAGGTAAAGGCCCTATATAATCGATTTTCCAAATTTTAGCTGGCTGTTTTCCTCGTGATATTTCCCCTGTCACTATTTGGGGAACGAATTGCAATCTATCTTGATTACAAATAGGGAATTGGCGAACCACAGTTTTACAAGCATCTAAAGGCACATAGATACCTCTCTTTTGTGCCCACCTGTACATGGACTGAGCTCCCGTATGACCTGTTTGTTCGTGTATCCATTGTGCACACTTTAAATCTTCTGAACTGGTTGCTGCAACATTAATTCGTGTCAACTCATCAGTCTTTTTATTATATAATTTTTCAGCTGAATCTACTGCAGTATGGGCATCTACATGGAAAATAGAATCTTTAGTGCATTGCAAGAATACCCAAATGTCTTGCCATAAAGTAGCCCCCCACAATGTTTTATCCCATATTGTCCAATCATTGGCATGCCATTATTCAATCCAAGTTACCAAGCCCATATATACTGACTAAGAGTCAGTAAAAATATGGCATTCTTGTCCTTGTTTCTTTTTTAAACACAACCAAACAGCATATAGATCAGCCTATTGGCTACTCCCTCCTTCTCCATGATGCTGCAAAACAATGTCAGTTGAAGAATTATATGCAATTGCTTTCCAGTATCTTTTAGCTCCTATATATTTAGCAGAGCCATCAGTAAACCAGGCATCTGTTTCCTGAGATGGCATAAGAGAGTCATATCCATTATTAACAATAACTTTACTTGCAATGTGCTTAATGGTCAGAGTTGTAGAATCATGAGTATGAATTGGATAAGAAAATACCTTTTCATGTAATTGCAATGTACCCTGTGGGCCTGCTTTGGCTCTATTCTGAAGATACCATTTTCATTTAATAATATTTGCTTCCTGAGCATGACCTATTTTATGTGACATGGGGTCAGAAAGCACCCATTGCATAATTGGCATTTGAGGTCGAATGATAACCTCATGCCCTAAGGTCAGAAATTCAGTTTCACTTAAAGCCCAATAAGCAGCTAACAATTCTTGTTCGAATTGAGTATATGGTTGTTTAGTACTAGGCAATTTACGAGACCAAAATCCTAAGGGCACTCGTTTTCCTTCCTGTTTTTGCCAAAGACTCCAGTTAGCATACTGGTTTCCTGTACTAATCATCAATTCTATTGGCCCCTCCTTCACAGGCCTGTTGTACAGCTTCTTTTGCTTTGTCAAATATCTGCTGTTGATCTGGTCCCCACTCAAAGGTGTATTTCTTCCTAGTGACTTTATATAACGGTTGTAGCAACAGACTTAAATGAGAAATGTGGTTTCTCCAATATCCAAATAGGCCAATATATTTTTGGGATTCCTTTTTTGTAGTTGGTGTTGGAAATTCCAAAATTCGTTGCTTTGCTTTAGAAGTGATGCTACAATTACCACAATCCCACATTATACCTAGAAATTTTACATGCTGGGCTGGCCCCTGTACTTTTGCAGGGTTTATTTTCCATCCTTTACCTTGTAGATGAGTAATTAAAGTTTCCACAGCTTGTTGCATGCTGTGGGAATCATGTCCCCGTAGCATGATGTTATCAATATAATGGTATATTTCTATATTGGGAAAGTGCCATTCATCTAGATGTTTAGCCACTATTTTATGGCACAAAGGTGGGCTATGCTTATAGCCTTGTGGCAATCTTGTAAAAGTATATTGCCTCCTCTGCCAAGTGAAGGCAAAATATTTCCATTGATCTGAGTTATTTGGAATTGTAAAGAAGGCATTAGCTAGATCCAACACCACATACCATTGACCAAGATGTTTTTGAATATTCTCTATTATCAAAATAGTATCTGGAAAAGCAGCATGTAATGGAGGAGTTACTGCATTTAATGCTTGATAATCTACTGTCATTCACCAAGTTCCATTTGATTTTTTAACTGGCCATATAGGATTATTCTATTTAGAAGTGGTGGGGACAATAACCTCTGCTGCTACATAGTTTTATCTTTGCATTCACTTTCCACTTCCTCTTTCTGTACTTGAATTGAGCACAATGGACTGCGGCTTTTTCAGCCACTCCCTGATAAGTCCTAGCTTGATTTCCAAGTATGAAATTTTGGCACTGTAACATGGCTAATTTCTCCTGCAAATCTGCACATTCTTTCTCCAGCTGCAATTTCTCTTGAATTAAGGCTTGGCGTGCCTGGTATTGCTTTCTATAAGCTGATAACAAAATCCAGCCATGCCAACTGATAGCTACCAATTCCTTCCCTTTATCTAAAGGGACTGTTTCCAAGACTTCTAGGACCTGCATAGGGTCAGCAGATAGCAATTTACCATCCCATTTTTCAATCAATCCTGTTCCATTAGCCCATACCCTAGCCAAAGGTGCAAACACCGGATCTTCCCAAACTGGCACATCACAAACCACATATTTAGCATCTACAGATTTCTTAAACAAAGTCACGATGCCTCCTTCTCCCCGAATCCCGCCGACTACGATAATTTGTTGCGTTAAGTGAGCGTACCAAGCTTGGGTTTATTTTCCTTTTAACAGGCAGGTTCGTGGGAAGAAAACACCAGACTGAGAACAATAATAAAGTGATAGAAAATTTTAATGAGAGAAGTAGGAGGATGGAAAGATGATAGTTACATATGTGTGTGTGTGTATATATATATATATATATATATATATATATATATATACAAATATATACACACAAACCACTCCACCTCAGCACTGGTAAGACAGTAGCATGGGCGATTCACAAGTCACATTTCAGCACTGGCAAGACAGCAGCACGGGTGATTCACAAGTCACATCTGGAAGTTGCTCTGATCCAATGTCTCTGTGTTCCTCTGCTCCTTTATTGTATCAGCTTACATAACAAATTTACGTACTCATCTTTGGATCAGTCAGTAAACAGGGAAGATCTGCTTCATAAGTGCCCTGTCCTTGACTGTTTCTTGGGCACCGGGAGTTGGCCAGACTCCCAGCCTCCAAGATATCGTTCTGAAACGCCAAGAGCTCTTAGCCCACCAGAACAGTTTATGGACAGTTCATGGGCTCACAGATCCGTCTCTGCCCACTTCCTCATCCCAAACACCCTTTACAAGCAAGCTTTTTACAAAACAGGACTTCTACAAAACAGGACTTCTACATCAAAATCTTACAATAGGAAAGAGGGAAATAGACAGAGGGGAGGGGAGAATACACGCAGAAGAGAGGAGGATACACACAGGAAAGAGTGGGATACAAACAAGAAAGAGGGGGATACACACAGGACAGAAAAGAATACACACTGGAGAGAGGAGGATACTCATAGGAGAGGAAGATACACACACAAGAGAGGGGCACACACATAAAAAGAAAGATACACGGGGGAGACTCACAAGATGGCATCATAGAAGCAACTCAGGATTGCAGCTCTCAGTGAAGGCAAAAAGGGTGAGTCCTAGCCGCATTTCCGGATGGACCATTTTGCCCACAGAGCGTTGAAAATCCCAGGTGTGGGAGAGACATGAGACGCTTTGCTGGCTAACACAGCCGGCTCGCGCTGCCGCTTCGGCTGGCGCCGCAGCGGGACCCCGCATGGAACTCACTGGTCTGGGTGCCCTGTTAAACCGGCAATCTGAGATTTGGAAGGGCAGATGGGCATGTCCATCTGTTTGAACGGGACTTGGACAGTGAGCCAGACCAGGAGTTTCCTGGAAAGCGTGATCTGAGCCAGTGCAGTGGGCAGTGGCACGGGAGATTGCATGGATCCCAGTGCCCTATCAGCAGGCTGCTGGGGCGCCAGTGAGAGAGTCGACCTTTCAGCTTGCGGAGAGGGAGTGAGAGAGAGAGAGGATGGACTCCGAGGCAGGGAGCTGGGTGATCGGGCTCGGCGGTCCCACCATCACGAAGACATGCAGGGCGGTGACTGGAGACGCTGGGGGCTGAGAGTTTTGCTGCCAGCATCTGGGATGGTGCAGCCCGGTGAGGGAGGAGCGTCCACCATTGCTGATGCAATCAGCCCCTACTGAAGTACCACCCAGGGCTGACGCAGCCTGCCTTTGCTGAGGCAACCTGCCATAACAGAGAGACTCCACCTGGAGCACTCCACAGCAGAAGGGAGCCCAGCAGCAACAGAGCAGAAACACGCTAGCAGGTCAGAGCCCCGGCAGGCAAATAGGGAATAGACTGCCACCTAGTGGGGCAGGACAGTGCAACAGATACTCATAAAGAAAGCCCCAACTCCCTGAGACAGAGCATCTAAGGGGGGGAAAGGGGTGGTGTTTTATGAGTTCTATTGCAGCAGAAATAAACAACCTCCCAACAACACTGAAGGAACAACAGAGCTCACAGCTCAGCACTGGAGCTCCTATAAAGCAGAAACCGTCTCCTTAAGCAGCTCCCTGAACCCTGTACATCCAAAGAGTCACCCCAAAAAAGGACTAATCAGACTGATATTTGGTGGGCATCACTCTGGAACAAAGACAGCAGAAAAAGAAACTAGTATCATCCCTCACTGTTCCACAGCTGCTACAGGTATACTCCAGAAAAGCAGGGCCTGGAGTGGACCTCAGCACTCATACAGCAGAGGGGCTAGACCATTAGAAGGAAAACTAAGTAACAGAAATACTTCATCATCAACAATCTCAGCATCCACAAAGAGACCCAATTGAAAAATCAGCAACTACTAAGACGACAGGCGGATAAATCCATAAAGATGGGAAGAAACCAGCGCAAAAATGAGGAAAACACTCGAAACCAAAACACCTCACTTCCTACAAAGGACCAAAACTCCTCACCAGCAAGGGAAACAAACTGGACGAAGAATGAGTGTGACAAAATGATAGAATCAGACTTCAGAAAGTGAATAATGAGAAACTTCATTGAGCTAAAAGAACATGTTCTAAATCAGTGCCAAGAAACTAAGAATCTTGAAAATAGATTTGAAAAAAGATTCTAGGAATTGATAACAAGAATGGACAACTTAGAGAGGAATATGAATGAATTGAAGGAGCTGAAAAACACAACACGAGAACTTCGTGAAGCATGCACAAGTTTCAACAGCCGAATTGACCAAGCAGAAGAAAGAATATCAGAAGTTGAAGATCAACTCAATCAAATAAAACGTGAAACCAAGATTAAAGAAAAAAGCACAAAAAGGAATGAAGAAAATCTCCAAGAAATGTGGGACTATGTGAAGAGACCCAACGTACGTTTGATAGGTGTACCAGAATGTGATGAAGAGAATGAATCCAAGCTGGAAAACACTCTTCAGGATATTATCCAGGAAAATTTCCCCAACCTAGCAAGACAGGTCAATATTCAACTCCAGGAAATACAGAGAACACCACAAAGATACTCCGCAAGAAGAGCAACCCCAAGACACATAATCGTCAGATTCACCAGGGTTGAAATGAAGGAGAAAATACTAAGGGCAGCCAGAGAGAAAGGTCAGGGCACACACAAATGGAAGCCCATCACACTCACAGCAGATCTCTCGGCAGAGACTCTACAAGCCAGAAGAGAGTGGGGGCCAATATTCAACATCCTTAAAGAAAAGAACTTTCAACCCAGAATTTCATATCCAGCCAAACTGAGCTTCATAAGTGAAGGAAAAATAAAATCCTTCATGAACAAGCAAGTACTCAGAGATTTTGTCACCACTAGGCCTGCTTTACAAGAGTTTCTCAAACAGGCACTACACATAGAAAGAAACAACCAGTACCAGCCATCCTAAAAGCATACCAAATGCTAAAGACCATCAACAAAATGAAGAATGTACATGAACCAACGGGCAAAATAGCCATCTAGCATCAAAATGGCAGTACCAAACTCACACATAACAATATTAACCCTAAATGTAAATGGGCTAAATGCACCAATCAAAAGACACAGACTGGCAAATTGGATAAAAAACCAAAATTCATCAGTGTGCTGTACCCAGGAAATCCATCTCACACTCAAAGATACACAAAGGCTCAACATAAAAGGATGCAGGGAGATTTACCAAGCAAATGGAGAGCAAAAAACAGCAGGAGTTGCAATTCTCGTCTCTGATAAGGTAGACTTTAAAGCAACAAAGATCAAAAGGGACAAGGAGGGTCATTACATAATGGTCAAAGGATCGATACAACAAGGAGAGCTAACAATTCTAAATATATATGGACCCAATACAGGAGCACCCAGATATATAAGGCAAGTTCGTAATGATTTACAAAGAGATGTGGACTCCCACACAATAATAGTGGAGATTTTAACACTCCACTGTCAATAGCAGACAGATCAACCAGACAGAAAATTAACAAGGATATCCAGGACTTGAACTCAGACCTAGAACAAGCAAACTTGATAGACATTTACATAACTCTCCACCCCAAATCCACACAATATACATTCTTCTCAGCACCACATCAAACCTACTTCAAAATTGACCACATAATTGGAAGTAAAGCACTCCTCAGCAAATGCAAAACAACGGAAATCATAACAAACAGTCAGACCATGGTGCAATCAAGTTGGAATTCAAAATTCAGAAAATAACTCAGAACCGCACAGCTTCATGGAAACTTAACAACTGGCTCTTGAATGTCGATTGGATAAACAATGAAATGAAGGCAGAAATAAAGAAGTTCTTTGAAACCAACGAAAATGAAGACACAACGTACCAGAATCTCTGGGACACATTTAAAGCAGTCTGTAGAGGAAAATATATAGCAATAAGTGCCCACATGAGAAGAGTGGAGAGATCCAAAATTGACACCCTATCGTCAAAATTGAAAGAGCTGGAGGAGCAAGAGCAAAGAAGCTCAAAACCTAACCGAAGACAAGAAATAACTAAGATCAGAGCACAACTGAAGGAGATAGAGACAGGAAAAACCCTTCAAAAAATCAATAAATCTAAGAGCTGGTTTTTTGAAAAGATCAACAAAATAAACACACCACTAGCCAGACTGATAAAAAAGAAAAGAGAGAACAACCAAAGAGATGCAATAAAAAACGATAATTGGGAAATCACTACAGATTCCACAGAAATTCAAACCATCATCAGAGAATACTACAAACAACTCTATGCACAAAAACTAGTAAATCAGGAAAAAATGGATAAATTCCTGGACGCCTGTGTCCTCCCAAGCCTAAACCAGGAGGAAGTCGAAATTATGAATAGACCCATAACAAAGTCAGAAGTTGAGGCAGCAATTAAGAGCCTACCACACAAAAAAAGCCCAGGTCCAGATGGGTTCACAGCTGAATTCTACCAGACACACAAAGAGGAGCTGGTACCATTCCTTCTGAAACTATTCCAAATAATGCAAAAAGAGGAAACCCTTCCCAAATTATTTTATGAGACCAACATCATCCTGATACCACAACCTGACAGAGACTCAACAAGAAAAGAAAACTTCAGGCCAATATCCATGATGAACATAGATGCACAAATCTTCAATAAAATACTTTCAAAGGGATTGCAACAGCACATTAAAAAACTTATCCATCGTGATCAAGTAGGATTCATCCCGGGGATGCAAGGCTGGTTCAACATACGCAAGTCTATAAATGTAATTCATCACATAAACAGAAGCAAAAACAAAAACCACATGATTATCTGAATTGACGCAGAGAAGGCATTTGACAAAGTTCAACAGCCCTTTATGTTAAAAACCCTCAATAAACTTGGTATTGATGGAACATATCTCAAAGTAATAAAAGCTATTTATGACAAACCAACAGCCAATATCATACTTAATGGGCAAAAACTGGAAGCATTCCCTTTGAAATCCGGCACTAGACAAGGATGCCCTCTCTCACCACTCCTATTCAACATAGTACTGGAAGGTCTAGCCAGAGCAGTCAGGCAAGAAAAAGAAATAAAGGGTATTCAAATAGGAAAGGTGGAAGCCAAATTGTCTCTATTTGCAGACGACATGATAGTATACCTAGAAGACCCCATCACCTCAGCCCAAAAACTACTGAAACCGATAAGCAACTTTAGCAATGTCTCAGGATATAAAATCAATGTGCAAAAATCACAATCATTCCTATACACCAATAACAGACTAAAAGAGAACCAAATCAAGAACGAACTGCCATTCTCAATTGCTACAAAGAAAATAAAATACCTAGGAATACAACTCACAAGGAATGTAAGGGACCTCTTTAAGGAAAACTAAAAGCCACTGCTCAATAAAATAAGAGAGGACACAAACAGATGGAGAAACATTCCATGTTCGTTGTTAGGAAGAATCAATATCGTGAAAATGGCTATACTGCCCAAAGTAACTTACACAATCAATGCTATCCCCATCAAACTACCATTGAATTTCTTCACAGAACTGGAAAAAACCACCATGAATTTCATATGGAACCCAAAAAGAGCCCGCATAGCCAAGTCAATTCTAAGCAAAAAGAACACACCTGTAGGCATCACACTACCAGACTTCAAACTATTCTACAAGGCTACAGTAATCAAAACAGCATGGTACTGGTACCAAAACAGAGATATAGACCAATGGAACAGAACAGAAGCATTGGAGGCAACACAACCTATCTACGGCCATATTATCTTTGATAAACCAGACAAAAACAGGCAATGGGGAAAGGATTCCCTATTTAATAAATGGTGTTGGGAAAACTGGCTAGCCATGTGCAGAAAGCAGAAAGTGGACCCCTTCCTGACACCTTACACTAAAATTAACTCCAGATGGATTAAAGACTTAAACGTAAGACCTCATACCATAAAAGCCCTAGAAGAAAATCTAGGCAAAAACATTCAGGACATAGGAGTAGGCAAGGACTTCATGAAGAAAACACCAAAAGCATTGGCAACAAAACCCAAAATAGACAAATGGGACCTAATCAAACTCCACAGCTTCTGCACGGCAAAAGAAACAGTCACTAGAGTGAATCGGCAACCATCAGAATTGGAAAAAATCTTTGCAGTTTACGCATCAGACAAAGGGATGATATCCAGAATTTACAAAGAACTCAAACAGATTTACAGGAAAAAAACAAACAAGCCCTTCCAAAAATGGGCAAAAAATATGAACAGACACTTTACAAAAGAAGACATACATGAGGCCAACAAACACATGCAAAAATGCTCATCATCACTGGTCATTAGAGAGATGCAAATCAAAACCACATTGAGATACCATCTCACGCCAGTTAGAATGGCGATGATTAAAAAATCTGGAGACAGCAGATGCTGAAGAGGATGTGGAGAAATAGGAACACTCTTACACTGTTGGTGGGAGTGTAAATTAGTTCAACCATTGTGGAAGACAGTGTGGCGATTCCTCAGGGACCTAGAAA
Source organism: Saguinus oedipus (assembly GCA_031835075.1). Classification (NCBI taxonomy): domain Eukaryota; kingdom Metazoa; phylum Chordata; class Mammalia; order Primates; family Cebidae; genus Saguinus; species Saguinus oedipus. Next base: position 3,072,492 of record JASSZA010000200.1, read on the forward strand.
ATAGAAATTCCATTTGACCCAGCAATCCCATTACTGGGTATATATCCAAAGGACTATAAATCATTCTACTATAAGGACACATGCACACGAATGTTCATTGCAGCACTGTTTACAATAGCAAAGAACTGAAACAAACCCAAATTCCCAACGATGATAGACTGGACTGGGAAAATGTGGCACATATACACCATGGAATATTATGCAGCAATCAAAAATGATGAGTTTGTGTCCTTTGTAAGGACATGGATGAATCTGGAGAACATCATTCTCAGCAAACTGACACAAGAACAGAAAAAGAAATACCGCACATACTCACTCATAGGTGGGTGAGAAAAATCAGAACACGTGGACACAGAGAGGCAGTCTACTATACACTGGGGTATTTTGGGGGTAATGGGGGAGGGAGAGCGGGGGGGCTGTGGAGGGATAGCCTGGGGATGAATGCCAAGTGTGGGTGAAGGGGAGGAAGGCAGCAAAACACACTGCCACGTGTGTACCTATGCAACTATCTTGCACGTTCTGCACATGTACCCCAAAACCTATAATGCAATAAAAATTTTAAAAAAAGTAAGATACACACAGCACAAAGTCGGATACACACAGGAGACAAAAAAATACACCAAGGAAAGTGTGATACACACATGAGAGAGGGGTGTAAAAACAGAAGAGGGGAGTATCCACACAGGAGAGAGAAGGAAACAAACAAGAGAGAGGGGATACACACAAGAAAGAAAAGGATACACAGAGGAGAAAGGGGTGATACACACAGTAAAGAAAGCTGTTACCCATAGGAGAGAGGGGGAAACACACAGAAAAGTGAAGGGATACACACAGAAGAGAGGAGCATACACACAGTAGAAAGGAGGATACACACAGGGGAGAAAAGTACACACACATTCGAGGGGCATACACACAGGAGAGAGGGGGATACACACAGGAGTGTTGAATACATACAGGAGACAGAGAAATACACACAGGAGAGAGGGGGATACATACAGGAGAGAGGGATACACACAGGATAGAGGGGAATACACACAGAAGAGAGGGGAATGCACACAGGAGAGAGGGGGATACATATAGGAGAGAGAAAGATACACAAAAGAGAGGAGAATACAAGCAAAAGACAGAAGTATACACAGAAAATAGAGGGCGTTACACACAGGAGAGAGGCCGGATACACACAAGAGAGAGAAAGATACACACAGGAGAGAGGAAAATTCATAAAGGAGAGGGTGGATACACACAGGAGAGTGGAGGATACATACAGGACAGTGGGGGAATACACACAAGAAAGAGAAGGATACACACAGAAAAGAGTAAAATACATAAAGGCGAGAGAAAGAATACACACAGGGGAGAGAAAGGATACTAACAGGAGACAGTGGGATACACACCCGAGAGTGGGGCATACACCCAGAAGGGAGAAGACCCACACTGGAGAGAGAAAGATACACACAGGGGGAGGAAGATATGCAAAGTAGAGAGGAGGATACACACAGAAGAAAGAAGGATACACACAGGAGAAAGACGGATACACACAGGAGAGAGAAGGATACACACAGGAGAGGGCGATACACAAAAGAGAGAGAAGGATCAACACAAGAGAGAGGAAAATACAAATAAGAGAGAGGGGTATACACACATGAGAGGGGTAAACACATAGAAGAGAGAAGGATACACGCAGAAGAAAAAAGAATACACGCAGCACAGAGGAGGGTACAAACAGAAAAAAGGAGAATACACACAGGAGAGAGAAAAATACACACAGAAGAGAAGGGGGATACACACAAAAGAGAGAATGATACATACAAAAGACAAAAAAATACACACAGTAGAGAGGAGGATACACACAGGAGCGAGGGATACACACAGGTGAGAGGAGGATACACACAGGAGAGAAAGGCGTACACACAGAAAAAAGAAGATTCACAGAGAAGAGAGTGGGATACACAAAGGAGAAAGGGATACACACAGGCGAGGGAAATACAAACAGGAGCGAGCGTGATGCACACAGGAGAAAGGGAAATACACACAAGAAAAACGAGAATACACACAGGAAAAAGAAGGATACACACAGGAGAGGGGAGATACACACAGGGGAGAGGAAGATACACACAGGAGAGAGGAGGATACACAGAGGAGAGAGGAAGAAACACGCACGAGAGACGAGTATACACAGAGGAGAGGGGAGTACACAGAGGTGAGAGGGCATTACACACATGAGAGAGGGCGGATACACAAAGGAGAGAGAAAGGTACACACAGGAGAGAGGATGATACACACAGGAAAATGTGGATACACACAGGAGAGTAGAGGATACACACAGGAGAGAGGGAAGATACACAAAAGAAAGAAGGATACACAGAGAAAAAAGTAGAATACATAAAGGTGAGAGAGAGAATACACACAGGGGTGAGGGGAAAATTAACAGGAGAGAGGGGGATACACACTCGAGAGTGGGGCATACACACAGAAGGGAGAAGATACACACTGGAGAGAGTAAGATAAACACAGAAGTAGGAAGATACGCAAAGTAGAGAGGAGGATACAAACAAGAGAAAAGAGGATACACACAGGAGAGAGACAGATACACAAAAGAGAGGAGGAGGATAAACACAGGAGAGGGCGATACACACAAGAGAGAGAAGGATCAACAGAGGAGAGAGGGAAATACACATAAGATAGGGGTATACACACAGGAGAGAAAAAAATACACTCAGGAGAAAGGAGGATACACGTAGCACAGAGGAGGATACATGCAGGAGAGAGAAGAATACACACAGGAGAGAGAAAAATACACACAGGAGAGGAAAGGGATACACAGAAGAGAGAGAATGATACACACAAAAGAGAAAAGGATACACACAATAGAGAGGAGGATACACAGAGGAGCGAGGGATACACACAGAAGAGAGGAAAATACACCCAGGAGAGAGGGGCATACACGCAGAAAAAGGGGGATACAGAGAGAAGGGAGTGGGATAAACAAAGAAGAAAGGGATACACACAGGAGAGGGAAATACATACAGAAGCGAGTGTGATGCACAAAGGAGTAAAGAAAATACACAAAGGAAAGACGAGGATACACACGGAGAGAGAAAAATATACACAGGAGAGGAGAAACAGACTGAAGAGAGAGGAAGATACACACAGGAGAGAGGAGAATACACAGAGGAGAGAGGAAGATACACACAGAAGAGAAAAGGATACACACAGGAGGGGGATATACACAGAGAGGGGGATATGAAAAGGAGAGGGAAATACACAGAGGAGAGAGTGGCATACACAGAGGAAAGAGGGGAATAAACACAGGAGAGGGGGACACATACAGGAGAGAGGGGCATAGACAGAAAAGAGGAGGATTCACGCAAGAGAGAAGAAGACACTTGCAGGAAAGAGGGGATTCACACAGGAGAGAGGGGGATACGCACAGGAGAGAAAAGAATACACACAGAAGAGAGAAGAATACATATAGGAGGGGGAGATACACAAAGGAGAGAAGGTCATACACACAAAAAGAAGGATACACACAGGAGCAAGGGGGATACACACAGGAGAAAGGAGGATACACACAGGAGAGAGGCGGAAACAAACAGGAGACAGGGTATACACAAGAGAAAGGAAGATACACACAGGAGAAAGGGGTGATACACACAGTAAAGAAAGGTGTTACCCACAGGAGAGATGGGAAAACACACAGGAAAGTGGAGTGATACACACAGGAGAGAGCAGGATACCCACAGGAGGAAAAAGAATACACACAGGAGAGAAGAGGATACACACAGGAAAGAGGAGTATACACACAGAAGAGGGGCATACACATAGGAGAGAGAAGGATACACACAAGAGAGATGGATACATGCAATAGACAGGGAAATACACACATGAGAGAGGGGAAAACACACAGGAGAGGAGGATACACACAAAAGAGAGGGTATACACACAAAAGTGGGGGGTACACAGAGGAGAGAGAGCGTTCCAAACAGAAGAGAGGGGAATACACACAAGAAAAAGGGTCACACACACAGGAGAGAGGGGGATACACATAAGAGAGTGGAAGATACACGAAGGAGAGAGGAAGATACACTCAAAAGAAAGGAGAATACGCAGGAGAGAGGGGAATAAACAGAGGAGAGAGGGCGTTACACACAGGAGAGAGGGCGGATACACACAGGAGAGAGGAGGATACACAAAGGAGAGAATGGGTACACACAGGAGAGAGGAGGATACACACAGGAGAAAGGGCGGATACACACAATAAAGAGGGGGATACACACAGAAGAGAGTAGGATATACAAAGGCGAGAGAAAAATTGCACACAGGGGAGAGGGGGATACTAACAGGAGAGAGGGGGATATACAAAAAAAGAGTGGGGCATACTCAGAGAAGGTAGAGGCTACACACTGGAGAGAGTGGGATACACACAAGAGGAGGAAGATACGCACAGTAAAGAGAAGGATACACATAGAAGAAAGGAAGATACACACAGAAGAGAGACGGATAAACAAAAGAGAGAGGAGCATACACACAGGAGAGGGCGATACACACAAGACAGAGAAGAATCCACAAAGGAGAGACAAAATACAAATAGGAGAGAGGGGTATACACACAGGAGAGAGGTATACACATGAGACAGAAGGACACACGCAGGAGAAAGGAGGATACACGCAGCACAGAGGAGGATACACTCAGCACAGAGGAGGATACCCGCAGGAGAGAGGGTGATACACACAAAAGAGAGAGAATGATACACACAGAAGAGAAAAGAATACACACAGGAGGGACGGGGATACACACAAAAGAGAGGGGGATACACACAGAAGAGAGGGCAGATACACACAGGATAGAGGGGTATACACAAAGGTGAGGGAAATACACAAAGAAGAGAGGTGCATACACACATGAGAGAGAAAAGATACCCTCAAAAGATTGGAGGATACACATAGATGAAAGGACAACACACAAAGGAGAGATAGATACACAGAATAGAGAGGGATATCCACACAGGAGAGAGGGGAATACACATAGAAGAGAGGGGTATACACACAAATGAGGGAAATACACAAAAAAGAGAGAGGAATGCACACAGGAGTGAGAAGAATACACACAGGAAAGGGTGATAAACACAGGAGAGAGGTGCATAAACACATGAGAGAGGAGGATACACACAGAAGAGAGGACGAAACAAACAGGAGAGAGGAGATACACACAAGAGAGAGGGAAATACACACAGGAGAAAGGGGTGATATACACAGGAAAGAAATGTGTTACACACAGAAGAGAGGGGAGAAACACACAAGAAAGCAGAGGGATACACGCAGGAGAGAGAAGGATACACGCAGGAGACAGGAGGATACACACAGGAGAGAAGAGTATACACACAGGAGAAGGGCATACACACAGGAGAGAGGGGGATACACACAGGAGAGTTGGATACATACAGGAGAAAGGGAAATATACACAAGAGAGAGGAATATAAACACAGGAGATTGAAATACACAGGAGAGAGGGTATACACACAGAAGAGTTGAATACACACAAGAGAGAGGGGCATACAGACAGAAGAGAGGGAAATACATATAGGAGAGAGGAAGATACACAATAAAGAGAGGAGGATACACGCAGGAGAGAGGAGTATACACAGGAGAGAGGTTAATACACAGAGGAGAGAGGGCGGTACACACAGGAGAGAGGGTGGATACACACAGGAGAAAGGAGGATACACACAGGAGAGAGGAGGATACACACAAAAGAGAGGAGCATACACACAGGAGAGAGAATGATACGCACAGTAGAGACGGGAATTCACAAAATAGGGGGATATACACAGGAGACAGGGAGATACACACAGGGGAGAGGCGTATACACACAGGTGAGAGAAATACACAAAAAAGAGAGGGGCATACACACAGGTGAGAGAAATACACAAAAAAGAGAGGGACATACAAACAGGAGAGAGAAAAGATACACACAGGAGAGAGGAGAATACCCACAAGAGAGAGGGGGATAAACACAGGAGAGAGAAGGGATATACAAAGTTAAGAAGAAGATCCACACAGGAGAGAGGAAGATAAAAACAAAAGAGAGGAGGATACACACAGGAGAATGAAGGATACACAGAGCAGAGAGGAGGATACACACAGTAGAAAGGGATACACACAGAAGAGATGGGGCATACACAAATAAGAGAGAAGGATTCACACAGGATGCAGGAGGATACAAACAGGAGAGAGGAAGATACACACAAAAGAGAGGGAGGATACCCACGGGAGAAAAGAAAATACACACAGGAGGGAGGAGGATACACACAGGAGACATGAGGATACACACAGAATAGAAAAGGATACACACAGAAGAGAGGAAGATACACATAAGAGGGAAGATGATACTCACAGGAGAGAGGAGGATCCCCACAAGTGAAAGGAGAATACACTGAGAAGAAACAATGATACACACAGGAGAGAGGAAGATACACACAAAAGAGAGGGGGTTACACACAGGGGGAGGAAGATACACACATGAAAGAGGAGAATACACAAAAGAGACAAAGTCATACACAAAGGAGAGGCTGATACACACAGGAGACCGGGGGATACACACAAAAGAGAGGAGGATACAGAAAGGAGAGAGGAGGATACACTCAGGAGAGTCGTGATACAAAAAGGAGAGTGCCACATACACAAATGGGGAGGGGGATACACACAGGAGAGTGGAGGATACAAACAAGAGAGAGGAAAATACACACAGGAGAAAAGAGGATACACAAAAAAAGAGGAGAATACACACAGGAGAGAGGGGTATGAACAAAAAATAGAGGAGAATACTCACAGGAGAGAGGGGAAATACACACAGGAGGGAGTGGAAATACACACAGGAGGGAGGGGGATACCAACAGGAGATTGAGGCATACAAACAGGTGGGAAGAAGATACACACAGGAGATTGAGGCATACACACAGGAAAGAGTGGGATACACACAGGGAAAGAAGGATAAATACAGAAGAGTGGAAGATACACACAAAAGAGTGGAGGATACAGACAGAAGAGAGGAGGATAAACGCAGGAGAGAGGAGGACACACACAGGAGAGAGAAGGGATACACACTGGAGAGAGAAGGATACACACAGGAGAAGAAAGGATACACACAGGAGAGTGGAAGACACACACACAAAAGGAAAATACACACAAAAGAGAGGGGGATACACACAGGAGAGAGGGGGTTACTCACAAAAGAGTGGAAGACACACACAAAAGAGAGAAAAATACACACAAAAGAGAGGGAGATACACACAGGAGAGAGGGGGATACACACAGAAGAGTGGTGATACACACAGGAGAGAGGAGGGTACACAGAGCAGAGAGGAGGATACACAAAGGAGAGAGGAGGATACACAAAGGAGAGGGGGTTACACACATGGGAGAGGGGAATACACTGAAAAAAGGAGGAGACACACAGGAGAGAGAAGGATAAACAGAGTAGAGAAGGATATACACAGGAGAGAGGGTCATACACACAGGAGAGGGAAATATACACAGGATAAAGGGGGATAGACACAGAAGGGGGAGAAAACACACAGGAGACGGGGATACACACATGAGAACAGGGCGTACACACAGAAGAGAGGAGGATTCAAAAAGCAGAGAGAAAGGTACACACTGGAGAGAGGGGATACACAAAAGAGAGAAGGAGATACAAACAGGAGAGGGGGGATACACACAGAAGAGAGTAGGATACACACAGTAGAAAAAAGATACACACAGAAGAGGGGGATACACACAGAAGAGTGTAGGATACACACATGATAGAGGAGTTCACACACAAAAGAGAGCAGGAAACACACAGGAGACAGAAGAATACACACAGGAGAGAGGGGGATATACACAGGACAGTGGTCATATACACAGGAGGGAGGAGGGTACACACAGTAGAAAGGGACATACACACAAGAAAAATGGATAAACACAGGAGAAAAAGGGATACACACAGGTAAGAAGGATACACAAAGAAAAAAGGGCATACACACAGGAGAGAGGTGGATACACACAGGAGAGAGGAGGATACAAACAGGAGAGAGATGATACACACAGGAGAAAGGGGGTATACAGAGGATCCTTCACAGCCTCACTGAATATTACACACTTGTGATATAGTCTGGAGTCTATTTTTTATGGCCACTCATTCAAAGAATCACTAAATAATGCCCACCTGCCGAATAGTCAGATGTCTCTTTCCTATGTCCACTCGTTAAGAGCCTCACGAAGTGTACACACCTGGGGAAATAGTCAGAATTTACCTTTATTCCCTCATTCACATTCTGTCTAAATAAAGCACACCTGTGAAGTAGTCAGGAGACTTTTTAATGTGGCCTCTAATTCTGAGTGTCACTGAATAATGTGGTGTAGTCCGGAGTCTATTTCATGTGGACACATATTCAGAGCCACAGTGAATAAGGCAGGCCCTTGAAATAGTAAGGAATCTAATTAATATGGCCATATCTTCTGAGTCTCACTGTATAATACACACCTGGAGAATAACTTGGAGTCTATTTTCAATGGACATTCATTCAGAGCCTTGGTAAATAATGTTCACCTGTGGAGTAGCCAGGAGTCTCTTTTATTAGGACACTCTTTCATAGCCTCAGTGGATAATATGCACGTGTGGATTAGTCCAGATTCCAATTTATATGGCCACTGACTCCTAACCTCAGTGAAAAATGCACAAATGTAAAGTACTCAGCAGTCTATTTTATATAGACATTCGTTCAGAGATTCACTAGATAATACAAATATTTAATATAGCAGCATCCTGTTTCATATGGTCACACAAAATGAGCCTCACTGAGTAATGCACACCTGGGGAAGTCATACAATTCTACTTTATATAGCCTCTCATTTACAGCCTAAGGGAATAATGCACACGTGTGGAATAGACACTAGTCTATTTTATACGGCCACAAAATCAAAGCCTGAGTAATACATAAATTTGGAATAGTCACTAGTCTATTCCATATGCCCAAATATTTAGAGTCAGAATAAATAATACACTCCTGTGGAATAGTCAGAAAACAAGTTCATATGGCCAAAGTTTCAGATCCTCAGTGAATAATACATACTTTGGAAATATTCAGGACGCTATTACATGTGGCATCAATTTCACAACTTCATTGAATAATAAACACCTGTATGGTAGTCAGAATTCTATTTCATATAGCTGCATATTCAGAGCCTAACTAAATAACATACACCTTGGAAATAGTCAGGATTCTATTTCATATAGCCACTCATATAGAGCCGAATGTAAAAACGCACGCCTGAGGAGTATTCAGGAGTCTCTATTTTATGGCCACTCATTCAGAGCTTCACAGAATTATACAGACCTATGTTAACGTCAGGAGTGTATTTCACATATCCACTTATTCAGAACCTCAGTGAAGAATCATATATATCTGAAAAATACTCAGGATTATATTATATATAGCCACTTATTCAGAGACTCACTGAATAATGCACACATAAGGAAGAGTCTAAAGACTATCTGATATGACCCTACACCAAGCGACTCAGTGGACAATGCAGAACAGAAAAATAGTCAGTATGAAAGAGTCAGAGGTTTATGTTATGTGATCACTCGTTCAGAATCTCACTGAAGAATACCCACCTTTGGTATAGTAAGAGTCCAAGTCATATGGCCACTGAATCACAGCATTACAGGATAGTGCACAAAGAGGCAATAGTAACGAGTCTATTTTATATAGCCTCTGATTCAGAGCTTCAGTGCATATAAAAGAGCTGTGGAGAAGTCAGGACACTATTTAACGTAGCTCCAAGTTAAGCAGCTCCATGAATGATACACACCTGTGTGAGAGTCAGGAGACTATCTGATATAGACACTCATACAGAACCTTTTCGAATACTGAACATGTGGTGAATAATCAAAAGTCTGTTTCATATGGTGATTCGTTTGGAGAATCAAAAAATAACCCACACCTGTGGAGTAAAATGGGTTCTATTTCATAAGGCCACTCTTTCAATATTTTATTGAATAGTATGTATATCTGATAAGTCAGAAATCCCATTCACATGGCCACTCATTCTGTGCCTATGTGAATAGTACTCCCCTCAGAAACAGTCAAGGATCTACTTCAAATGACTACATTTTCAGGGTCTCTGTAAGTAATGAACACCTGGGCAATACACCTGAGTCTCTTTTTTATGATTACTTAGTCAGAGTCTCATTCAATAATACACACATGGGGAAGATTTAAGAGTCTACTTCATGTAGCCACTCATTTAGATCCTCAGTGAATAATCCACACCAGGGTAATAGTCGAGCATTTTTATACGGCCACTCATTTTTTTTTTTTAATTTGTATTGCATTATAGGTTTGGGGGTACATGTGCAGAACGTGCAAGATAGTTGCATAGGTAAACACATGGCAGTGTGTTTTGCTGCCTTCCTCCCCCTCAACCACACTTGGCATTCATCCCCAGGCTATCCCCCCCAGCCCCCCCCGCTGTCCCTCCCCCATTTCCCCCAACAGTCCCCAGTGTATAGTAGACCGCCTCTCTGTCTCCATGTGTTCTCATTTTTCTCACCCGCCTATGAGTGAGTATATGCGGTATTTCTTTTTCTGTTCTTGTGTCAGTTTGCTGAGAATGATGTTCTCCAGATTCATCCATGTCCCTACAAAGGACACAAACTCATCATTTCTGATTGCGGCATAATATTCCATGGTGTATATGTACCACATTTTCCCAGTCCAGTCTATCATCGATGGGCATTTGGGTTGGTTCCAGGTCTTTGCTATTGTAAACAGTGCTGCAATGAACATTCGTGTGCATGTGTCCTTATAGTAGAACGATTCACAGTCTTTTGGATAGATACCCAGTAATGGGATTGCTGGGTCAAATGGAATTTCTATTTCTAGGTCCCTGAGGAATCGCCACACTGTCTTCCACAACGGTTGAACTAATTTACACTCCCACCAACAGTGTAAGAGTGTTCCTATTTCTCCACATCCTCTCCAGCATCTGCTGTCTCCAGATTTTTTAATGATCGCCATTCTAACTGGTGTGAGATGATATCTCAATGTGGTTTTGATTTGCATCTCTCTAACGACCAATGATGATGAGCACTTTTTCATATGTTTGTTGGCCTCATGTATGTCTTCTTTTGTAAAGTGTCTGTTCATATCCTTTCCCCATTTTTGAATGGGCTTGTTTGTTTTCTTTCTGTAAATCTGTTTGAGTTCTTTGTAAATTCTGGATATCAGCCCTTTCTCTGATGCGTAAACTGCTAAGATTTTTTCCCATTCTGATGGTTGTCGATTCACTCTAGTGACTGTTTCTTTTGCCGTGCAGAAGCTGTGGAGTTTGATTAGGTCCCATTTGTCTATTTTGGCTTTTGTTGCCAATGCTTTTGGTGTTTTGGTCATGAAGTCCTTGCCTACTCCTATGTCCTGAACGGTTTTGCCTAGATTTTCTTCTAGGGTTTTTATGGTGTCAGGTCTTACATTTAAGTCTTTAATCCATCTGGAGTTAATTTTAGTGTAAGGTGTCAGGAAGGGGTCCAGTTTCTGCTTTCTGCACATGGCTAGCCAGTTTTCCCAACACCATTTATTAAATAGGGAATCCTTTCCCCATTGCCTGTTTTTGTCTGGTTTATGAAAGATGATATGGTTGTAGATATGTTGTGTTGCCTCCGATGTTTCTGTTCTGTTCCATTGGTCTATATCTCTGTTTTGGTACCAGTACCATGCTGTTTTGATTACTGTAGCCTTGTAGTATAGTTTGAAGTCTGGTAGCGTGATGCCTCCCGCTGTGTTCTTTTTGCTTAGAATTGACTTGGCAATGCGGGCTCTTTTTTGGTTCCATATGAAATTCATGGTGGTTTTTTCCAGTTCTGTGAAGAAATTCAATGGTAGTTTGATGGGGATAGCATTGAATGTGTAAATTACTTTGGGCAGTATAGCCATTTTCACAATATTGATTCTTCCTAACCACGAACATGGAATGTTTCTCCATCTGTGTGTGTCCTCTCTTATTTCGTTGAGCAGGTGTTTGTAGATTTCCTTAAAGAGGTCCCTTACATTCCTAGTGAGTTGTATTCCTAGGTATTTTATTTTCTTTGTAGCGATTGTGAATGGCAGTTCATTCTTAATTTGGTTCTCTTTAAGTCTGTTATTGGTGTATAGGAATGCTTGTGATTTTTGCATATTGATTTTATATCCTGAGACTTTGCTGAAGTTGCTTATCAGTTGCAGGAGCTTTTGGGCTGAGGTGATGGGGTCTTCCAGGTATACTCTCATGTCGTCTGCAAATAGAGACAATTTGGCTTCCACCTTTCCTATTTGAATACACTTTATTTCTTTTTCTTGCCTGATTGCTCTGGCTAGAACTTCCAGTACTATGTTGAATAGAAGTGGTGAGAGAGGGCATCCTTGTCTAGTACCGGATTTCAAAGGGAATGCTTCCAGTTTTTGCCTATTAAGTATGATATTGGCTGTTGGTTTGTCGTAAATAGCTTTTATTACTTTGAGATATGTTCCATCAATACCAAGTTTATTGAGGGTTTTTAGCATAAAGGGCTGTTGAATGTTGTCAAATGCCTTCTCTGCGTCAGTTGAGATAATCATGTGGTTTTTGTTTTTGCTTCTGTTTATGTGGTGAATTACATTTATAGACTTGCGTATGTTGAACCAGCCTTGCATGCCCGGGATGAATCCTACTTGATCATGATGGATAAGTTTTTTAATGTGCTGTTGCAATCGATTTGCCAGTATTTTATTGAAGATTTTTGCATCTATGTTCATCATAGATATTGGCCTGAAGCTTTCTTTTCTTTTTGAGTCTCTGCCAGGTTTTGGTATCAGGATGATGTTGGTCTCATAAAATGATTTGGGAAGGGTTCCCTCTTTTTGGATTATTTGGAATAGTTTCAGAAGGAACGGTACAAGATCCTCTTTGTGTGTCTGGTAGAATTCGGCTGTGAACCCATCTGGACCTGGGCTTTTTTTGTGTGGTAGGCTCTTAATTGCTGCCTCAATTTCTGACCTTGTTATTGGTCTATTCATAGTTTCGGCTTCCTCTTGGTTTAGGCTTGGGAGGACACAGGCATCCAGGAATTTATCCATTTCTTCCTGATTTACTAGTTTGTGTGCATAGAGTTGTTTGTAGTATTCTCTGATGATGGTTTGAATTTCTGTGGAATCTGTGGTGATTTCCCCTTTATCGTTTTTTATTGCATCTATTTGGTTGTTCTCTCTTTTCTTTTTTATCAGTCTGGCTAGTGGTCTGTCTATTTTGTTGATTTTTTCAAAAAACCAGCTCTTAGATTTGTTGATTTTTTGAAGGGTTTTTCTTGTCTCTATCTCCTTCAGTTCTGCTCTGATCTTAGTTATTTCTTGTCTTTGGCTAGGTTTTGAGCTTTTTTGATTTTGCTCCTCTAGCTCTTTCAATTTTGACGATAGGGTGTCAATTTTGGATCTCTCCACTTTTCTCATGTGGGCACTTATTGCTATATATTTTCCTCTACAGACTGCTTTAAATGTGTCCCAGAGATTCTGGTATGTTGTGTCTTCATTCTCGTTGGTTTCAAAGAACTTCTTTATTTCTGCCTTCATTTCATTGTTTATCCAATCAACATTCAAGAGCCAGTTGTTCAGTTTCCATGAAGCTGTGCAGTTCTGAGTTATTTTCTGAATTCTGAGTTCCAACTTGATTGCACTATGGTCTGAGAGACTGTTTGTTATGATTTCCGTTGTTTTGCATTTGCTGAGGAGTGCTTTACTTCCAATTATGTGGTCAATTTTGGAGTAGGTTTGATGTGGTGCTGAGAAGAATGTATATTCTGTGGATTTGGGGTGGAGAGTTCTGTAAATGTCTATCAGGTTTGCTTGTTCCAGGTCTGAGTTCAAGTCCTGGATATCCTTGTTAATTTTCTGTCTGGTTGATCTGTCTGCTATTGACAGTGGAGTGTTAAAGTCTCCCACTATTATTGTGTGGGAATCTAAGTCCCTTTGTAAGTCATTAAGAACTTGCCTTATATATCTGGGTGCTCCTACATTGGGTCCATATATATTTAGAATCGTTAGCCCTTCTTGTTGTATCGATCCTTTTACCATTATGTAGTGACCTTCTTTGTCCCTTTTGATCTTTGTTACTTTAAAGTCTATTTTATCAGAGATGAGAATTGCAACTCCTGCTTTTTTTTGCTCTCCATTTGCTTGGTAAATCTTCCTCCATCCTTTTATTTTGAGCCTTTGTGTATCTTTGTGTGTGAGGTGGGTTTCCTGGATACAGCACACTGACGGGTTTTGGTTTTTTTTCCAATTTGCCGGTCTGTGTCTTTTGATTGGTGCATTTAGCCCATTTACATTCAGGGTTAATATTGTTATGTGTGAATTTGATACTGCCATTTTGATGCTATCTGGCTGTTTTGGCCATTGGTTCATGTACATTCTTCATTTTGTTGATGGTCTTTAGCATTTGGTATGCTTTTAGGATGGCTGGAACTGGTTGTTTTTTTCTATGTGTAGTGCCTCTTTCAGGAGGTCTTGTAAAGCAGGCCTAGTGGTGACAAAATCTCTGAGTACTTGCTTGTTCGTGAAGGATTTTATTTTCCCTTCACTTATGAAACTCAGTTTGGCTGGATATGAAATTCCGGGTTGAAAGCTCTTTTCTTTATGGATGTTGAATATTGGCCCCCACTCTCTTCTGGCTTGTAGAGTCTCTGCCGAGAGATCTGCTGTGAGTCTGATGGGCTTCCCTTTGTGGGTGACCCGACCTTTCTCTCTGGCTGCCCTTAGTATTTTCTCCTTCGTTTCAACCCTGGTGAATCTGATGATTATGTGCCTTGGGGTTGCTCTTCTTGCGGAGTATCTTTGTGGTGTTCTCTGTATTTCCTGGAGTTCAGTATTGACCTGTCTTGCTAGGTTGGGGAAATTTTCCTGGATAATATCCTGAAGAGTGTTTTCCAGCTTAGATTCATTCTCTTGATCACATTCTGGTACACCTATCAAACGTAGGTTGGGTCTCTTCACATAGTCCCACATTTCTTGGAGATTTTCTTCATTCCTTTTTGTGCTTTTTTCTTTAATCTTGGTTTCACGTTTTATTTCATTGAGTTGATCTTCAATTTCTGATATTCTTTCTTCTGCTTGGTCAATTCGGCTGTTGAAACTTGTGCATGCTTCATGAGGTTCTCGTGTTGTGTTTTTCAGCTCCTTCAATTCATTCATATTCCTAAGTTTTCCATTCTTGTTATCAATTCCTCGAATTTTTTTTCAAATCTTTTTTCATGGTTCTTAGTTTCTTTGCACTGATTTAGAACATGTTCTTTTAGCTCAATGAAGTTTCTCATTATCCACTTTCTGAAGTCTGATTCCGTCATTTCGTCACACTCATTCTCTGTCCAGCTTTGTTCCCTTGCTGGTGAGGAGTTTTGGTCCTTTGTAGGAGGTGAGGTGTTTTGTTTTCGGGTGTTTTCCTCCTTTTTGCGCTGGTTTCTTCCCATCTTTATGGATTTATCTGCCTGTCGTCTTTGTAGTTGCTGATTTTTCAATTGGGTCTCTGTTTGGATGCTGAGATTGTTGATGATGAAGTATTTCTGTTACTTAGTTTTCCTTCTAGTGGTCTAGCCCCTCTGCTGTATGAGTGCTGATGTCCACTCCAGGCCCCATTTGTCTGGAGTATACCTGTAGCAGCTGTGGAAGAGTGAGGGATGATACCAGTTTCTTCTTCTGCTGTCTTTGTTCCAGAATGATGCCCGCCAAATGTCGGTCTGATTAGTCCTTTTTTTGTGGTGACTCTTTGGATATACAGGGGTCAGGGAGCTGCTTAAGGAGACGGTTTGTGCTTTATAGTAGCTCCAGTGCTGAGCTGTGAGCTCCGTTGTTC
Organism: Saguinus oedipus; assembly: GCA_031835075.1. Lineage (NCBI taxonomy): Eukaryota > Metazoa > Chordata > Mammalia > Primates > Cebidae > Saguinus > Saguinus oedipus. The sequence goes on from JASSZA010000200.1 coordinate 3,088,388, forward strand.
ATTCAGGGTTGTTGGGAGGTGGTTTATGTCTGCTGTAATAGAACTCATAAAACACCACCCTTTTATTTCCCCCCCTTATATGCACTGTTTCAGGGAGTTGGGGCTTTCTTTATGAGTATCTGTTGCACTGTCCTGCCCCACTAGGTGGCAGTCTATTCACTATTTGCCTGCCGGGGCTCTGACCCACTAGCGCGGTTCTGCCCTGTTGCTGCTGGGCTCCCTTCTGCTGTGGAGAGCTCCCGTCTCCTGGGAGTCTCTCTGTTATGGCAGGTTGCCTCGGCAATGGCAGGCTGCTTCGGCCCTGGGCGGTACTTCAGTAGGGTCGGATTGTGTCAGCGGTGGTGGACGCCCCTCCCTCACCGGGCTGCACCTTCCTAGATGCCGGCAGCAAAACTCTCAGCGCCAAGCGTCTCCAGTCATTGCCCTGCTTGTCCCTGTGAGGGTGGTACCCGCTGAGCCCGATTACCCAGCTCCCTGCCTCAGAGTCCGTCCTCTCTCTCTCTCCCTGCCTCTCTGCAAGCTTAAAGTTCGACTCTCTCCCTGGCGCCCCTGGAGCCTGCCGATAGGGCACTGGGATCCGTGCGATCTCCCGTGCCACTGCCCACTTCACCGGCTCAGATCACGCTTCCCAGGAAACTCCCAGGAAACTTGTAGTCTGGCTCACTGTCCAAGTCCCGTTCAATCAGATGGACGCGCCAATCTCCCCTTCAAACTCTCAGATTGCCGGTTTAACAGGGCGCCCAGACCAGTGAGTTCCGTGCCGGGTCCTGCTGCGGCGCCGGCCGAAGCGGCGCCGGCCAAAGCGGCCGCGCCAGAGGGCTGCGTTAGCCGGTTTTACTTTACTAGCGTCCTGTGGGACTTTCAACGCTCTGTGGGCTAGAAAAGTCCATCCGAGAATGCGGCTAGGACTCACCCTCTGCGCCGTCACTGAGAGCTGCAATCCTGAGTCGCTTCTACGACGCCATCTTGCCGGGCCTCCTCTATGGCCACTCATTTTGTGCCTCACTGAGTGATATACAGTTGAAGGTTCCTCAGGATTCTCTTTGATACTACTACACATTAGGAACCTTATTGAATAATTCACAATGGAGCAATAGTCAGGTGTCTATTTTGTATAATCTATCATTTAAAGTTTCAGTGAATAATGAACTTCTATGGAGTAATCAGGACGATGTTTAAGATAGTCATGAAATAAGTGACTTCCTGAATGATACACACCTGGGTGATAGTCAGAATTCTATTTCGTATGAACTCTAATTTTGTGTATCGCTGAGTAATACACACTTGGGGCAGGTCAGGAGTCTATTTGGTATGGACACTCAAACAGAACCTGTTTGATTAATGCACACATGGATAACAATGAGGAGTCTATGTCATATGGCTACTCATTCAGACAAACAGTGAATAATGCACACGTGGGATAATAAGAAGTCTGTTTCATATGGCGCTCTTTCACAGCATCACTGAATATTACATACTTGTGATATAGTCTGGAGTCTATTTTTTATGGCCACTCATTCAGAGAATATCTAAATAATGCACACATGTGGAATAGTCAGAAGTCTCTTTCCTATGGCCACTCGTTAAGAGACTCACTACTTGTACACACCTGGGGAAATAGGATTTACGTTTATCCCTTCATACAGAGTGTCACTAAATAATGCACACCTGTGAAATAGTCAGGAGACTCTTTTATGTAACCTCTAATTCAGAGTGTCACTGAATAATGTGGTGTAGTCAGGAGTCTATATCACGTAGACACATATTCAGAGCCTCAGTGAATAAGACAGGCCCCTGATATAGTAAGGAATCTAATTAATATTTCCACATCTTCTGAGCCTCACTGAATAATACACACCTGGAGAATAATTTGGAGTCTGTTTTCGATGGACATTCATTCAGAGCCTCGGAAAGTAATGCACCCCTGAGGAGTAGCCGGGATTCTATTTCATTTGGACACTCATTCATAGCCTCATTGGGTAATATGCACGTGTGTATTAGTCAGGATTCCATTTTATATGGCCACTTACTTGTAACCTCAGTGACAAATGAACAAATGTAAAGTACTCAGCAGTCTATTTTATATAGAAACGCATTCAGATATTCATTGAATAATAAAAATATTTTAGATAGACAGCATCCTGTTTTTTATGGTTACACAAAAAGAGCCTCATTAAATAATATGCACGTGCGGATTATTCAGGATTCCATTTTATATGGCCACTGATCAGTAACCTCAGTGAAAAATGCACAAATGTAAAGTTCTCAGCAGTATATTTTATATAGACACTCATTCAGATATTCAGTGAATAATAAAAGTATTTGAGATAAACAGCATCTGGTTTCATATGGTTAAACAAAAAAAGCCTCACTGAGTAATGCACAAAAGGGGAAGTGTTAGGAATCTACTTTATATAGCCTTTAATTTATACAATCAGGAAATAATGCACACGTGTTGAATAGACACTAGTCTATTTTATATGACCATAAAATCAAAGCCTTTTCAAATACTGCACATGCGGGCAATAAACACTTGTCTGTTTTATATGATGTTTTGTTTGGTGAATCAAAAATTTATGCACACCTGTGGAGTAAAATGGGTTCTCTTTCAGAAGGCCACTCTTTCAATGTTTTAGTGAATAATATGTATATCTCAAAAGTAAAGAATCTCTTTCACATGGCCACTCGTTCAGGGCCCTGTGAAGAATATTCCCCTCAAAAATAGTCGTGTCTACTTTAAATGGCTACACATTCAGAGACTCTGTAAGTAATGAACACCTGGGCAATACACCTGAGACTCTTTTTTATGCCCACAGAGTCAGAGTCTCATTCAATAATACACACCTGGGGAAGAATTAAGAGTCTACTTCATGTAGCCACTCACTTAGAGCCTCAGTGAATAATGCACACCAGGGTAATAGTCGAGCATTTTTTATATGGCCACACATTTTGTGTCTCACTGAGTGATATACACCTGAAGAATCCTCAGGATTCTATTTGGTACTACTAATCATTTGGAACCTTATTGAATAATTCACAATGGAGCAATAGTCTGGTGTTTATTTTATATTTTTTATCATTGAAAGTTTCAGTAAATAATGAACTTCTATGGAGTAATCAGGACGCTGTTTAACATAGCCACGAATTAAGTGCCTTCCTGAATGATACACACCTAGGTAATAGCCTGGCGTCTATTTCATATGAACTCTAATTTTGCGTATCGCTGAGTAATACACACCTGGGGCAGTGTCAGGAGTCTATTTGGTATGGACACTCAAACAGATCCTGTTTGATTAATGCACACATGTATAATAATGAGGAGTCTATGTCATACAGTTACTCATTCAGAAAAAAACAGTGAATAATGCATATGTAAAGTAATTAGAAATCTGATTCTTATGGACCCTCTTTCACAGCCTCACTGCATATTACACACTTGTGATATAGTCTGGAGTCTATTTTTTATGGCAACACATTCAGAGAATTATTGAATAATGCACACATGCAGAATAGTCAGAAGTCTCCTTCCTATGGCCACTTGTTTAGAGCCTCACTAAGTGTATACACCTGGGGAAATAGTCAGGATTTACCTATATCAGTTCATTCAGGGTCTCACTAAATAATGCACACTTTTGCAATATTAAGGAGACTTTTTCATGTGGCCTCAAATCGGAGGGTCACTGAATAATGTGATGTAGTCAGGAGTCTACTTCATGTAGACACATATTCAGAGCCACAGTGAATAAAACAGGCCCTTTATGTTGTAAGGAATCTAATTAATATGGCCACATCTTCTGAGCCTCACTGAATAATACACAACCGGAGAATAATTTGCAGTCCATTTTCGATTGACATTCATTCAGAGCCTCGGCAAATAATGTACACCTGTGGAGTAGCCAGGAGTCTATTATATTAAGACACTCATTCATAGCCTCAGTGGATAATATGCACGTGTGGATTAATCTGCATTCCAATTTATATGGCCACTGACTCATAACCTCAGTGAAAAATGCACAAATATAAAGTACTCAGCAGTCTATTTCATATAGACATTCATTCAGAGATTCATGAAATAATACAAATATTTAATATAGCAGCATCCTGTTTCATATGGTCACACGAAATTAGCCTCACTGAGTAAGGCACACCTAGGAAAGTGTTAGGAGTCTACTTCATATAGCCTCTCAATTACAGCCTCAGGGAATAATGCACACGTGTGGAATAGACACTAGACTATTTTATATGGCCAGAAAATCAAAGCCTGAGTGGGTAATACACAACTTCGGAATAGTCATTTTTCTATTTTACATGCACAATTATTTAGAGTAAGAGTCAATAATACACACCTGTGGACAAGTCAGAAAACAATTTCATATGGCCAAAGTTTCAGAGCCTCAGTGAATAATACATACCTGGGAAATACTCAGGATGCTATTACATGTGGCATCAATTTCAGAGCTTCCTTGAATAATAAATGCCTCTATTGTAGTCAGAATTCTATTTCTTATAGCCACATATTCAGAGCCTAACTGAAAAACATACGCCTTGGGAAAAGTTAAAATTCTATTTCGTATAGCCACTCACTGAGGGCCGAATGTAAAATCGCACGCCTGAGGAGCATTCAGGAGGCTCAATTTTATGGCCACTCATTCAGAGCTTCACAGAATAATACAGACCTATGAAAACATCAGGAGTGTATTTCACACGGCCACTTATTCAGAACCTCAAAGAGGAATCATATATATCTGGAAAATACTCAGGATTATATTATATATAGCCACTTATTCAGAGACTCACTGAATAATGCAAAGCTAAGGAATAGTCTGGAGACTATTTGATATGACTCTTTGCCCAGCGACTCAGTGGACAATGCAGAACTGAAATATAGTAAAGAGGATAGAGTCAAGGGTTTTTGTTATGTAGTCACTCGTTCAGAATCTCACTGAAGAATACACACCTTGGGAATTGTCAGTGTCCAAGTCATATGAACACTCAATCACAGCATTACCGAATAATGCACAATGAGACAACAGTAAAAAGTCTATTTCATATGGCCTGTCATTCGGAGCTTCAGTGCATAATAAACAGCTGTGGAGTATTCAGGATCCTATTTAAGTTAGCTCCAAACTAAGCAGCTCCGCAAATGATACACACATGTGTCAGAGTCAGGAGACTATTTGACATAGACACTCATACAGAACCTTTTCAAATATTGCACATGTGGGAAATAATCACTAGTCTGTTTCATATGGTGATTAGTTCGGAGAATCAAAAAATAACGCACACCTGTTGAGTAAAATGGGTTCTATTTCATAAGGCCACGCTTTCAGTGTTTTAGTGAATAATATGTATATCTGATAAGTCAGGAATCTCTTTCACATGGTCAGTCGTTCAGGGACTCTGTGAAGAATACTCCCCTCAAAAATAGTCAAGGGTCTACTTCAAATGGCTACACATTCAAAGTCTCTGTACACAATAAACAACTGGGAAATACACCTGAGTCTCTTTTTTATGCCCACTTATTCAGAGACTCATTCAATAATACAAAACAAAGGAAGATTTAAGAGTCTGCTTCATGTAGCCACTCATTTAGAGCCTCAGTGAATAATGCACACCAGGGTAATAGTCAAGCATTTTTTATATGGCCACTAATTTTGTGCCTCACTGAGTGATATAAACCTGAGGAATCCTCAGCATTCTATTTGATACTACCACTCCTTTAGAACCTTATTGAATAATTCACAATGGAGCAATAGTCAGGTGTCTATTTTATGTGGTCTATCATTCAAACTTTCAGTGAATAGTAAATTTTCTATGGAGTAATTAGGACGCTTTTTAACATAGCCACGAATTAAGTGACTTGCTGAATGATATGCACCTGTGTGATAGTCTGGAGTCTATTTCATATGAACTCTAATTTTGTGTATCGCTGAGTAATACACACCTGGTGCAGTGTCAGGAGTCTATTTGGTATGGACACTCAAACAGAGCCTGTTTGATTAATGCACACATGGATAATAATGAGGAGTGTATGTCATATGGCTACTAATTCAGACAAACTGTGAATAATGCAGATGTAGAGTAATTAGAAGTCTGTTTCATATGGTCCCTCTTTCACAGCCTCACTGAATATTACACACTTGTGATATAGTCTGAAGTATATTTTTTATGGCCACTCATTCAGAAAATTACTAAATAATGCACACCTGCGGAATAGGCAGAAGGCTCTTTCCTATGGCCACTCGTTAAGAGCCTCACTAAGTGTACAAACCTGGAGAAATAATCAGGATTTTCCTTTATCCCCTCATTCAGTGTCTCACTAAATAATGCACACCTGTGGAATAGTCAGGAGACTTTTTTATGTGGCCTCTACTTAGGAGTGTCACTGAATCATGTGGTGTAGTCAGGATTCTATTTCAAGTAGAGACATATTCAGAGCTTCAGTGAATAAGACAGACACTTGATATAGTAAGGAATCTAATTGAGATGGAAACATATTCTGAGCCTCACTGAATAATACACACCTGGGGAATAATTTGGATTCAATTTTCGATGGACTTATATTCGGAGACTCAGAAAATGATGTACACCTGTGGAGTAGCCAGGAGTCTATTTTATTAGTACACTCATTCATAGCCTCAGTGGATAATATGCAGGTGTGGATTAGTCAGGATTCCATTTTATATGGCCACTGACTCGTAACCTCAATGAAAAATGCACAAATGTAAAATACTTAGCAGGCTATTTCATATAGGCACTCATTCCGAGATTCACTGATTAATAAAAATACTTGAGATAGACAGCATCCTGTTTCATATGGTTAAACAAAAAGAGCCTCACTGAGTAATGTACACCAGGGGAAGTGTTAGGAGTCTACTTTATATAGACTTTAATTTACAGAATTAGAAAATAATACACATGTGTTGAATACGCACTAGTCTATTTTATATGGCTGCAAAATCAAAGCCTTTTCAAATACTGCACATGTGGGGAATAATCACTTGTCTGTTTCATATGGCGTTTCGTTTGGTGAATCAAAAACTTATGCAAACCTTTGGAGTAAAATGGGTTCTATTTCAGAAGGCCACTCTTTCAATATTTTAGTGAGTAATATGTATATCTGAAAAGTAAGGAATCTCTTTCATATGGCCACTCATTCAGTGCCTCTGTGAAGAATATTCCCCACAAAAATTGTCAAGTGTCTACTTTAAATGGCTACACATTCAGAGACTCTGTAGGTAATGAACACCAGGGCAACACACCTGAGTCTCTTTTTTAATGCCCACTTAGTCAGAGTCTCATTCAATAATACACACCTGGGGAAGAGTTAAGAGTCTACTTCATGGAGCCACTCATTTAGAGCCTCAGTGAATAATGCACACCAGATTAATAGTCTAGCATTTTTTATATGGCCACTCATTTTGTGCATCACTGAGTGAAATACACCTGAAGAATACTCAGGATTCTGTTTGATACTACCAGCCATTAAGCACCTTATTGAATAACTCACAATGGAGCAATAGTCAGGTGTCTATTTTATATGGTCTATCACTCAAAGTTTCAGTGAATTATAGCCTTCTATGGAGTAATCAGAAGCTTGTTTAAGATAGCCACGAATTCAGTGCCTTCCTGAATGATACACACCTGGGTAATAGCCTGGCGTCTATGTTATATAAACTCTAATTTTGTGTATCATTGTGTAATACACACCTGGGGCAGTTTCAGGAGTCTATTTGGTATGGACACTCAAACAGAACCTGTTTGATTAATGCACACATGTATAATAATGAGGGGTCTATGTCATACGGCTACTCATTCAAACAAACAGTGAATAGTGCACATGTAAAGTAATTAGAAGTCTGATTCTTATGGACCATCTTTCACAGCCTCACTAAATATCACACACTTTTGATATAGCCTGGAGTCTATTTTTTATGGCCACCCATTCAGAGAATCACTAAGTAATGCACACCTGCAGAACAGTCAGAAGTCTCTTTCCTATGTCCACTCGTTAAGAACCTCACTAAGGGTATACACCTAAGGACATAGTCAAGATTTACCTATATCCCTTCATTCAGAGTCTCACTAAATAAAGCACACCTGTGGAATAGTCAGGAGACATTTTCATGTGACCTCAAATTCGGAATGTCACTGAATAATGTAATGTAGTCAGGAGTCTATTTCATGTAGACACATATTAAGAGCCAAAGTGAATAAAAGAGGCCCTATATGTAGTAAGGAATCTAACTAATATGGCCACATCTTCTGAGCCTCACTGGAGAATAATTTGGAGTCTCTTTTCGATGGACATTCATTTAGAGCCTCGGGAAATAATGTACACCTGTGGAGTAGCCAGGAGTCTATTTTATTAGTACACTCATTCATAGCCTCAGTGGATAATATGCATGTGTGGATTATTCCGGATTCCTATTTATATGGCCACTGACACTTATCCTCATTGAAAAATATAGAGTGAATAACGCACATGTGGAGTCATTAGAATTCTGTTTAATATGGCAGCTCTTTCACAGTCTCAATGAATATTACACACTTGTGATATAGTCTAGAGTCTATATTTTATGTCCACTCATTCAGAGTATCACTGAATAATTCACACCTGCGGAATAGTCAGAAGTCTCTTTCCTATGGCTACGCGTTGAGAGCATCACTCAATGTACACACCTGGAAAAATAGTCAGGATTTACTGGTATCTCCTTATTCAGAGTCTCACTAAATATTGCATACCTGTGGAATAGTCCGGAGACTTTTTATGTGGCCTCTCATTCAATGTGTCATTAAAAAATGTGGTGTAGTCAGGAGACTCATGTAGACACATATTCAGAGCCTCAGTGCATAAGACAGACCCTTGATATATTAAGAAATCTAATCATTATTACCACATCTTCTGAGGCTCACTGAATAATACACACCTGGAGAATAATTTGGAGTCTATTTTCGATGGACATTCATTCAGAGCCTCGGTAAATAATGCAGACATGTGGAGTAGTCAGGAGTCTATTTTATTTGGACACACGTTCATAGCCTCAGTGGATAATATGCACGTGTGGATTAATCAGGATTCCATTTTATATGGCCATTGACTGGTAACCTCAATGAATAATGCACAAAGGTAAAGTACTCAGCAGTTTATTTCATATAGCCGCTCACTCAAGGAATCACTGAATAATAAAAGTATGTGATATTGACAGCCTCCTGATTCATGCTGTCATACAAAAAGAGCTTCACTGAGTGACAGACACCTGGGGAAGAGTTAGGAGTGTACTTCACATCACCTCTCATTTACAGCCTAAGAGAATAATGCACACGTGTAGAAAAGACACTAGTCTGTTTTACATGGCCACTAAATCAAAGCCTGAGTCAGTAATACACAACTTTGGAATAGTCACTAGTCTATTCCATATGCCCAAATATTTAGAGTCAGTGTCAGTAATACACACCTGTAAACTAGTCAGGAAACTATTTCATATGGCCAAAGTTTCAGAGCCTCAGTGAATAATAAATACCTGAGGAATACTCTGGATGCTATTACCTTTGGCATTTCTTAAAACGTTCATTGAGTAAAGAACACCTGTATTGTAGTCAGAATTCTGTTTCATATAGCCACATACTCAGAGCCTAACTCAATAACAGACACCTTGGGAAAGTCAGGATTCTGTTTCGTATAGCCACTCATTTACATCCGAATGTAAATATCACACCTGAGTAGTATATAGGAGTCTCTATTATATGGCCACAAATTCAGAGCCTCACAGAATAATAAAGACCTCTGGAAATGTCAGGAGCGTACTTGACATGGCCACTTATTCAGTTCCTCAGTGAAGAACCATATATATCTAGAAAATACTCAGGATTCTATTACATATAACCACTTATTAAGAGACTCACTGAATAATGCACACCTAGAGAATTGTCTGGAGACTATTTGATATGACCGTTCACACAGCGATTCAGTGGAGAATGCAGAGCTGGAAATAGTCAAGAGGACAGATTCAGGAGTCTATTTTATGTGGTCACTCGTTAAGAAACTGACTGAAGAATACACAACTGGGGAATAGTCAGAGTTCAAGTCATATGGCCACTGAATCACAGCATTACCAAATAATTCACACTGGATCAATAGGAAAGAGTCTATTTCATACCACATATACTCACTCATAGGTGGGTGAGAAAAATGAGAACACATGGACAAAGAGAGACGGTCTACTATACACTGGGGTCTATTGAGGGGAATGGGGGAGGGACAGCGGGGGAGCTGGGGAGGGATAGCCTGGGGATGAATGCCAAGTGTTGGTGAAGGGGAGGAAGGCAGAAAAACACACTGCCATGTGTGTACCTATGCAACTATCTTGCACGTTCTGCACATGTACCCCAAAACCTATAATGCAATAAAAATTAAAAAAAAGAATATATATTAAAAAAAAAGAGTTTATTTCATAAGGCCTCTCATTCAGAGCTTCAGTGTGTAATAAAAAGCTATATAGGAGTGAGGACCCTATGGACGGTAGCCCTAAATAAAGCAGCTCCGTGAATGATACACACATCTGTGAGAGTCTGGAGAGTATTTGATATGGACACCCATACAGGAAATCTTCGAATATTCCACATGTCGGGAATAATCACTAGTTTATTTCATATGGTGGTTCTTTTGGAGAGTCAAAAAATAACGCACACCTGTGGAGTAAAATGCGATCTATTTCATAAGGCCACTCTTTCAGTGTTTTAGTGAATAACATATATATCTGATAAGTCAGGAATCTGTTTCTCATGGCCACTCCTTCTGGGCCTCTCTGAATAATACTCCCCCAGAAACAGTCAAGGTCTACTTCAAATGCATACACATTCAGAGTCTCTGTAAGTAATAAACACCTGGGCAATACAACTGAGTCTCTTTTTTATGTCCACTTAGTTAGAGTCTCATTCAATAATACACACCTGGGGAAGAGTTAAGAGTCTACTTCATGTAGCCACTCATGTAGATCCTCAATGAATAATCCACAGCAGGGTAATAGTTAAGTATTTTTTATATGGCCAGTCATTCTGTGCCTCCCTGAATGATACACACCTGGGGAATTCTCAGGATTGTATTTCATATGACTACTTATTTAGAACCTTACCGAGTAATCCACAATGGAGCCATAGTCAGGCATCTACTTTGTATGGCCTCTCATTCAGTGTTTCAGTGCATAATGAATTTCCATGGAGTAATCAGGACACTGTTAAAGATAGCCATGAATTAAGTGCCTTCTTGAATGATACACACCTGGGTGGTGGTCAGGAGTCTATCTCATATGAACTCTAATTCTGTGTAACGCTGAATAATACACACCTGGGGGAGTTTCAGTAGTCTGTTTGGTATGGACACTCATAGCGAACCTGTGGGAATAATGCAAGCATGGTGAATAATGAGGTGTCTATGTCATACATCTACTCATTCTGACAAACAGTGAATAATGCACATGTGAAGTCATTAGAATTCTGTTTCATATGGCCCCTATTTCACAGCCTCACTGAATATTACACACTTTTGATATAGTCTGGAGTCTATATTTTATGGCCACTCATTCAGAGAATCACTAAATAATTCACACCGGCAGAATAGTCAGAAGTCTTTCCTATGGCTACCCGTTGAGAGCCTCACTAAATGTACACACCTGGATAAATAGTCAGGATTTACTTGTATCTTTTCATTCAGAGTCTCACTAAATAATGCACACCTGTGGAATAGTCAGGAGACTTTTTCATGTGGCCTCTCATTCAATGTGTCATTGAAAAATGTGGTGTAGTCAGGAGACTCTTTCATGTACACACATATTCAGAGCCTCAGTGCATAAGACAGAACCTTCATATAGTAAGAAATCTAATTAGTATGGCCACATCTTCTGAAACTCACTGAATAATACACACTTGAAGAATAATTTGGAGTCTATTTTTGATGGACATTCATTCAGAGCCTCAGTAAATAATGCAGACCTGTGCAGTAGCCAGGAGTCTATTTCATTTGGAAACACATTCATAGCCTCAGTGGATAATATGCACGTGTGGATTAGTCAGGATTTCATTTTATATGGCCACTGACTCGTAAACTCTATGAATAATGCACAAATGTAAATTACTCAGCAATTTATTTCATATAGCCACTCATAGAGAGATCCACTGAATAATAAAATTATTTGAGATAGACTGTCTTCTGTTTCATATGGTCATACAAAAAGACCCTCACTGAGTGACACACACCTGGAAAATTTTAGGAGTGTGCTTTACATAGCCTCTCATTTCCAGCCTAAGGGAATAATGCACACGTGTGGAATAAACAATATTCTATTTTTATGGCCACAAATTCAAAGCCTGAGTCAGTAATACCAAACTTTGGAATAGTCACTAGTCTACTCCATATGCCCAAATATTTAGAGTCAGAGTCAATGATACACGCCTGTAGACTAGTCAGGAAACAATTTGATATGGCCAAAGTTTCAAAGCCTAAATGAATAATAAATACCTGAGGAATACTCTGAACGCTATTACATGTGGCATTTCTTCAGAGTTTCATTGAGTAAAGAACACCTATAATGTAGTCAGAATTCTATTTCATATAGCACATACTTAGAGACTAACTGAATAACAGACTCCTTGGGAAAGTCAGGACTCTATTTCGAATAGCCACTCATTTACAGCTGAATGTAGAAACTCACGCCTGAGTAGTATATAGGAGTCTCTATTTTATGGCCACTCGTTTAGATCCTCACAGTATAATACAGATGTATGGAAATGTCAGCAGTGTACTTGACATGGCCACTTATTAAGTTCCTCGGTGAAGAATCATATATATCTGGAAAATACTCAGGATTCTATTATATATAACCACTTATTAAGAAACTCACTGAATAATGCACACCTGGAGAATTGTCTGGAGACTATTTGATATGACCATTCACCCAGCGACTAATTGGAAAATGCAGAGCTGAGAAATATTCAAGAGGACAGAGTCAGGAGTCTATTTTATGTGGTCACTCGTTCAGAAACTGACTGAAAAATACACACCTTGGGAATAGTCAGAGTCCAGGTCATATGGACACTCAATCACAGCATTACCGAATAATGCACAATGGGGCATTAGCAAGGAGTCTATTTCATATAGCCTCTCATTCGGAGCTTCAGTGTGTAACAAACAGCTGTGGAGGAATGAGGACCCTATTGACGGTAGCCCCAAATAAAGCAGCGCCGTGAATGATACACACATGTGTGAGAGTCAGGAGACTATGTGATATGGACACTCATACAGAACCTCTTCGAATATTGAACATGTGGGGAATAATCACTAGTTTATTACATATGGTGGTTTGTTTGGAGAGTCAAAAAATAACACGTACCTGTGGAGTAAAATGCAGTCTATTTCATAAGGCCACTGTTTCAGTGTTTTAGTGAATAACATGTATATCTGATAAGTCAGGAATCTCCTTCACATGGCCACTCGTTCTGGGCCTCTGAATAATACTCCCCTCAGAAACAGTCAAGGGTCTACTTCAACTGCCTACAAATTCAGAGTCTCTGTAAGTAATGAACACCTGGGAAATACACCTGAGTCTCCTTTCTATGCCCACTTAGTCAGAGTCTCATTCAATAATACACACATGAAGAAGAGTTGAGAGTCTACTTCATGAAGCCCCTCATTTCAATTTTCAGTGAATAATCCACACCATGGTAATAGTCAAGCATTTTTTATATGGCCACTCATTCTGTGCCTCCCTGAATGATACACACCTGGGGAATTCTCAGGATTCTATTTCCTACTACACCTCATTTAGAACCTTATTGAATAATTCACAATGGAGCAATACTCAGGTGTCTATTTTGTATGGCCTCCATTCAGAATTTCAGTGAATAATTACCTTCTATGAAGTAATCGGGACACTGTTTCAGATAGCCATGAACTAAGTGCCTTTCCGAATGACACACACCTGGGTTGTAATCAGAAGTCTATTTCATATGAACTCTAATTTTGTGTAACGCTGAGTAATACACACCTGGGGGAGTTCCAGGAGTCTATTTGGTATGGAAACTCATACCAAACCTGTTGGATTAATGCACACATGGAGAATAATAAGGTGTCAAAATCATACGTCTACTCATTCAGACAAACATTAAATAATGCAAATGTGTAGTAATTAGAAGTCTGTTTCTTATGGCCCCTCTTACACAGCCTCACTGAATATTACACAATTGTGATAGAGTCTGGAGTCTATTTTTTATGGCCACTCATTCAGAGAATCACTAAATAATTCACACCTGTGGAGTAGTCAGAAGTCTCTTTCCTATGGCTACCCATTGAGAGCCTCACTAAATGTACACAGGACCAAGAAGGATTCACACAGAAAAAAAAAGGATAGACACAGGAGACCTGAGGATACACACAAAAGAAGGAAGGCTACACACGGTAGACAGAAGGATACACACAGGAGAGAGAAGTATACAAACAGGAGAGTGGTGATAGAAACAGGAGAGATGAGGTTTCACACAGGAGAAGAGAAAATACACACATGAGAGAGATGGAAACACACAGGAGAGAGGAGTATACACACAGCAAAGAGAAGGATACACACAGAAGAGAAAGCATACACACAGGAATGAAAAAGATCCACACAGAAGAGAAGAAAATGCACACAGGAGAGAGGTGGATACATACAGAAGTGGGGCATACACACAAAAGAGAGGGGATACAAACAGAAAAGAGAAGCAATACGCACGGAGAGTGGTGATCCACATAAGATAGTTGAGGGTACACACAGGAGAGAGGGGGTACACACAGGAGAGAAGAGGATACACAAAGGAAAAAGAAATACACACAGGAGAGTAGGGAATAAAAAGAAGACAGAGGAGAGTACACAAAGGAGAGTCTTGAATAAACACAGGAGAGTAAGATACACACAGGAGAGAGGGCTTACACACAGGAGAGGGGGATACACACAGGAGAAAGGGGGATATACACAGGAGAGCAAAGGATACACACGGGAGAAGGGGACATATAAAAGGAGGGGCGTACACACAGAAGAAAAAATACACACAGCAGAGAAAAGAATACACACAGGAGAGAGAGGATACACATAGGAGAGAGGAGGATACACAGGAGAGAAAGAAATACACACAAAAGAGGGAAGGATAGACACAGGAGACAGAAGGACACAAAGAGGGTAGTTGGGGATACACAAAGGACAGGGGTGATACACACAGGATAGAGGAGTGTACACACAGGAGAGAGGGAGATACACACAGGAGAGAGGAGGATACACGCAGGATAAGGGGATACACACAGGGAAGAGAGGGATACACACAGGAGAAAAAATACACACAGGAGAGAGGGGCATACACACATAAAAGGGTGATAAACAAAGGAGAAAGAGGGATAAACACAGGAGAGAAAAGTATACACACAGGAAAAAGTGATACACACAGGAGAGAGTGGCATAAACACAGAAGAGGAAAGAATACACACAGTAGAGGGAAGGAAACAAACAAGAGAGAGGGGATACACACAAAGAGGGGGATACACACAGGAGAAAGAAAGGATACACACAGGAAAGTAAGGTGTAACACACAGGAGAGAAGGGGAAAACACACAAAAGAGCAGAGGGATAAACACAGTAGAGAGAAAAATACACACAAAAGAGAGGAGGATACACACAAAAGGGAAAAGTATACACACAGAAGAGGGGCATACACAAAAGAGAGAGGGGGATACACACAGGAGCGTTGGATACATACAGGAGACAGGAAAATACACACAGGAGAAAGAAGGAAAGAAACAGGATATGGGGATACAAACAGGAGAGAGGGGGATACACACAGGAGAGAGAGAATACACACCACAGAGAGGAGAAAACACACAGAAAGAAAAGAATAAATACAAAAGAGAGGAGGATATACACAAAAGAGAGGAGGATACAGATAGAAGAGAGGAAAATACATGGAAAATATTGGAGGACAAACCGAGGAGAGAGGAGGATACACAGAGGAGAGGGGAAAATACACAGAGAAGAGAGGAGTATACACACAGAAAAAGGGCATATACACAGGAGAGAGGGAGATTCTCACAGGAGCGTTGGATACATAGAGAAGACAGGGAAATATACACAATAGAGAAGGTTATACACACAGGAGAGGTGGATACACACAGGAAAGAGGGGATTCACACAGAAGAGGGGGATACACACAGAAGAGATAGAGATCCACAAAGGAGAGAGGAAAAAACACACAAAAGAGAGGGCGTTACACACAGGAAAGAGAAGGTTATGCACAGAATAGAGGAAAATTCACACAATAGAGAGGGTGATACACACAGGAGAGAGGGGAATACACACAGGAGAAAGGAATATACACACAGGTGAGGGGAATACACAAAGGAGCGAGGGGCATACAAACAGAAAAAGAAAAGATACAGTAGAGAGGAGGATACACACAAAAGAGATGGGAATACACACAGGAGAAAAAAGGATACACAAAGGAAAGAAGAAGATACACAGAGAAGAGAGGGGGATAAACACAGGAGAGAGGGGATACACACAGGAGAGAGGGAATATACAAACAGGGTAGAGGAGAATACACAGAGAAAAAACGGGGATACACACAGAACAAAGAAGGATACACAATGGAGAGAGGAGAATACAGACAGAAGATAGAAGGATACACACAGGAGAAAAAAGGATACACAAAGGAGAGGGAATACACACAGGGGAGGGGTCATACACATAAAATGAGGATAAACACAGTAGAAAGCGGGTACACACAGAAGAGAGGAGGATACTCACAGGAAGAGGTGATACAAACAGGAGAGAGAAATACACACAGGTGAGAAAAGGATACACACAGGAGGGAGGGGCGTAAACACAGAAAAGTGGGAATACACAGAGAAAAGAGGGGGATACACAAAGGAGAAAGGGATACACACAAGAGAGGGAAATACACACAGGAGCGAGGGGGATGCACAGAGGAGAAAGGGAAATACACACAAGAAAGAGGAGGATAAACAGAGGAGAGAGAATGATACACACAAGAGATGGGGAATACACAAAACAGAGAGAAAGATACACACAGGAGAGAGGAAAATACAGAGAGGAGAGAGAAAGATACACACAGAAAAGAAGGAGATACACCCAGGATTTGGGGATACACACAGAAGATAGGCGGTACACACAAAAGCGTTGAATACATGCAGGAGAAAGGGAAATACACAGAGGAGAGAGGGGAATACATACAGAAGAGGGGGATACACACAGGAGAGAGGGAGATACACAAAGGAGAGAGGAGTATACACAGAAGAGAGTGGGATACACACAGGAGAGAGGGGAATATACACAAGAGAGAGGGGCATACACACAGGAGAGAGGGGATACACACAGGAAAGAGAAAGATACACAAAAAAGAGAGGAGGATACACGCAGGAGAGAGAAGTATACACAGGAGAATGTGGGATACACAAAGGACAGAGGAGGATACACAAAGGAGAGAAAAATACACACAGGTGAAAGGAGGATACACATAAAAGAGTGGGGCATACACAAAGAAAAGGTGGATTACACAAAAAAGAGAGGGTGATACACAAAGGAGAAATGGATACACACAAAAGAAAGAAATACACACAAGAGCGAGAAAGTTGCACACAGAAAAAAGGAGGATACACACAGAAAATAGGCGGATACACACAGGAGAGAGGAGCATGTACACAGGAGACAGGGTGATACACACAGGAGAAAGGAAGATACACACAGGAGAGTGGGGCACACAGACATGAGGGTGGGGGATACACACAAAAGAGAGGGGTATACACAGGGTGGTAGAAGGATACACACAGGAGTGAGGAGGATACACATTGGAGAAAGGAGGATACACATAGGAGAGAGGAAGATACGCACAGAAGAAAAAAAGATACACAGGAGAAAAAGATACACACAGAAGAGAGGGGGATAGGCACAGGAGAGAAGAATACACAGACGAGAGAGTGGATACACACAGGAGAGAGGGGGAATAAGACAGGAGAGGGGGATACATACAGAAGAGAAGCCATAGAAAGAGGAGAGGGGATGATACACGGAGGAGAGTGGAGGATACACACAGGAGAAAGGGGAATACACACAGGAGAGCAAGGGGATAAACGCAGGAGAGAGAAGAATACATAAAGGAGACATGAGGATACACAGAGGTGAAAGAAAGATAAACACAGGAGAGAGAAGTATACACACAGGTGAAAGTGGGATAGAGACAGTAGAGAAAAAGATACACACAGGGGGAGGGGCATACACACAGGAGAGAGGAGTATACACACAGGAGAGAAGAGAATACACACAAGAGAGAGGAGGATACACACGGGTGAAGGAAAAATAGAAACAGGAAAGAGGAGGATATACACAAAAGAGAGAATGATAAACACAGAAAAAAGGAGGATACACACAAAAGAGGGAAGGATACACATAGAAGAGAGGGGGATACACACAGGAGACAGAGGAATACACACAAGGGGACGGGGACAAATACAGGAGAGAGGAGGATAAACAGAGGCGAGAGGAGGATACACACAGGACAGTGAAGGATACACAAAGGAGACAGGAGCATAAACACAGGAAAGAGGGATACACACAAAAGAGGAAGATACACACAGAAAAGAGGAGGATACATACAGGGGATGAGGATACACAAAGGCGAAAGGGGCATATACACAGAAGAGAGCAAAATACACTCAAAAATAGAGGAGGATATACAAAGGAGAGAGAGGGTACACCCAGGAGACAGGGGGGATACACATAGGAGAGAAGAATATAGACACAGGAAAGAAAAGGATACACACAAGAGAGAGAAGGACACACACAGGGGAAGCGGGATACACACAGAAGAGGGAAGGATACATACAAAAGAGAGGAGGATAAGCACAGGAGATTGAAGGATACCCACAGAAGTGAGGGGGATACACACAGGAGAGAGGGGCATACATAAAGGAGAGGGGGATACACAGAGTAGAGAGGAGAAAACAAACAGGAGAAGGAAATACACACAGGAGAGGGAGATACACACGAGAGAGGGCGATGCACAAAGGAGAGAGGGGGATACACACAGGGAAAAAGTGGATACACAAAGGAAAGGGAAGAATACACACAGGAGAGGGCAGATACACACAGGAGAGAGAAAGATACACACATCAAAGTGGGGCATACACACAGGAGAACGAGAGATACACACAGAAGAGAGGGGTATACACACAGAAAGAAAAAATACACACAGAAGAGACGAGGATACACACAGGGGAGAGAAGGATACACACAAGAGAGAGGACGATACACACAGGAGAGAGAAAAATACACACAGGAAAGATGGGGAAACACACAGAAGAGAGGAGGATACACACAGGAGAGAAGAAGATACACGCAGGATAAAGAAGGATACACACAGGAAAGATGGGGATACACGCAGAAAAGTGGAGGATACACAAAAAAGAGAGGAGGATACCCACAAGAGAAAGGAGAATACACACAAGAGACAGGAGGATACACACAGGAAAGGGAAGGATACACACAATACGTAAAAGGTAACACATAGGAGAGAGGTAGATACACACAGGAGAAAGGTAGATACTCACAGGAGAGAGGTAGATACACAAAGGAGAGTGAAAGATACACACAGGAGAGAGGATGATACACACAGGAGAGGAAAAGATGCACACAAAAGAAAAAAGGATACACACAGGAGAGAGGGGCGATACACACAGGAGAGAGGGGCGATACACACAAAAAAGAGGGGGATGCACACAGAAGAGAGTAGGATACAGAAAGTCTAGAGGGGGAATACACACAGGAAAGAGGGGGAATACTTACAGGAAAGAGAAAAATACAAACAGGAGAGTGAGGCATACACACAGAAAAAAGATGAAACACACTGGAGAGAGTGGGATACACACAAGAGAAGGAAAATATGCACAGTAGAGAGGAGGATATTTAAAGGAGAAAGAAAAATATACACAGAAGAGAGACGGATACACAAAGGAGAGGAAAGGATACACACAGGAGAGGGTGATACACACAAGAGAGAAGAATATCCACACAGAAGAGAAGGAAATACATATAAAAGAGAGGGGTATACACACAGGAAAGGGGTATACACACAGGAGAGAAAAGGACACACACAGAAGAAAAAAGGATACACGCAGGACAGAGGAGGATACCCGCAAAAGAGAGGGAAATACACACAGGAGAGAGAAAAATACACACAGGAGAGAAGGGCGATACACACAAAATAGAGAAAAATACGCAAAGGAGCGAGGGATACACACAGGTGAGAAAAGAATACACACAAGGGAGTGGAGTGTAAATAAAGAAAAGGGGGGATACACAGAAAAAGGAGGGAGATACACAAAGGAGAAAGAAATACACACAGGAGAAAAAAATACACCCAGGATTGAGAAGGATGCACACAGGAGAAATGGAAATACACACAGAAAAAAGGAAGATACACACAGGAGAGAGAAGGATACACACAAGAGATGGGGGATACATACAGGAGAGAGGAAGACACACATAGGAGAGAGGAGGATACTCACAGAAGAGAGGAAGATACACACAGAAGAAAAAAACACACAAAAGTGGGAGAGGGGAGTTCACAGAGGAGAGCGGGGCTTACACACAGAAGAGAAGGATACACATAGAAGAAAAGGGGATAAACAAAGAAAACCGGAGGAAACACACAAAAGGAAATACACACAGGAAAGAGGGGTGAAGACACAGGAGAACACAGGATACACAGCAGAGAGGAAGATAAACACAAGAGAGAGGGGATACACAAACAAGAGAAGGGGATACACACAGGAGAGAGAAGGTGATACACAAAGGAGAGTGGGATACACAAAGGAGAGAGGGAAATACACAAAAGAAAGACGGACATACACACAGGAAAGAGGAGGATACACATAGGATTGAGGAAGATAGACAAAGGAGAGAAGAGGATACACGCAGGAGAGAGGAGTATACACAAAAGAGAGGGGAGTTCACAGAGGAGAGAGGGCATTACACACAGGAGAAAGGGCGGATACACACAGGAGAGAGAAAGATACACACAGGAGAGAGGAGGATACACACAGGAGAGGGTGGATACACACAGGAGAGTGGAGGATACACACAGGAGAGAGGGGGGATACACACAAGAAAGAGGATACACAAAGAATAAAGAAGGATACATAAAGGCGAGAGAAAGAATACACACAGAAGAGAGGGGGGATGCTAGCAGAAGAGAGGGTGATACACACCGGAGAGTGGAACATACACACAGAAGAGAGAAGATACACACGGGAGAGAGTAAGATACACTCAGGAGGAGGAAGATACGCAAAGTAGAAAGGAGGATACACACAGGAGAGGGAGATACAAACAAGAGAGAGAAGGATCCACAGAGGAGAGAGGGAAATACACATAAGAGAGGGGTATACACACAGAAGATAAAAGGATACACGCAGGAGAATGAAGAATAAACGCATCACAGAAAAGGATACACGCAGGAGAGAGGGAAAAAGACACAGGAGAGAAGGGGGATACATACAAGAGAGAGAATAATACACACAGAAGAGAAAAGGATACAGAAAATAGAGAGGAGGATAGACAGAGGAGCGAGGGATAAACACAGGTGAGAGAAGAATACACACAGTTGAGAGAAGAATACACACAGGAGAGAGGGGCATACACACAGAAAAGGGGGAATAAACAGAGAAGGGAGTGGGTTAAACAAAAAAGAAAGGGATACACTCAGGAGAGGGAAAAACACACAGGAGCGAGGGGGATGCACACTGGAGTAAAGGAAATACACAAAAACAAGACGAGAATACACACAAGAGAAAGAAAAATACACACAGGAGAGAAAAGATACACACAGGAGAGAGGAGCATTCACACAGGAGACAGGAGGATACAAGAGGAGAGAGAAAGATACACACAGAAAAAAAGAGGATACACACAGGAGTGGGGGATATACACAGAAGAGAAAGGGATACGAAAAAAAGAAAGAAATACATAGAGTAGAGAGTGGGATAAACAGAGGAGAGAGCGGGATAAACACAGGAGAGGGGGACACATACAGGAGAGGGGGGCATAGACAGAGGAGAGAGGAGGATACACGCAAGAGGGAAGAGGATACACACAGAAAAGAGAAGATTCACACAGAAGAGAGGGGGATACACACAGGAGAGAAAAGGATACACACAGGAGAGAGGAGAATACACATAGGAGGGGGAGATACACACAGGAGAAAGGGGCATACACACACAAAAAAGTGATACACACAGGAGAAAGGGGGATACACTCAGGAGAGAGGAGGATACACACAGGAGAGAAAAAGAAACAAACAGGAGAGAGGGGATACACACGAGAGAGGGGGATACACACAGGAGAAAGCGGTGATACACACAGGAAAGAAAGGTGTTACCCACAGGAGAGATGGGGGAAACACACAAGAAAGCGAAGTGATACACAAAGGAGAGAGCAGGATACACACAGGAGTGGGAGATACACAGAGAAGAGAGTGGGATACACAAAGGAGAGAGGGGAATAAACACTACAGAGGGGGATACATACAGGAGAGAGGGACATAGACAAATAAGAGTGGAGGATACACAGAGGAGAGAAAAGGATACACACTGGAGAAAGGAGGATACACATAGGAGAGGGAGATACACACGGGAGAGAGGGGCATACACACGAAAAAGAAGGATACACAAAGGATAAAGTGGGATACACCCAGGAGACAGGAGTATACACAAGAAAGTGTGATACACACAGGAGAGAGGGGCAGAAACACAGGAGAGAGAAGGATACACATAGGAGAAAGGGGTGATACACACAGAAAAGAAAGATGTTACCCACAGAAGGCAAAGGGGAAAAACACAAAAAAGTGGAGGGATACACACAGGAGAAAGGAGAACACACACAGGAGTGGGGCATACACACAAGAGAGAGGGGGATATACACAGAAGAGTTGGATACATACAGGAGACAGAGAAATACACACAGGAGAGAGAGAGATACACACAGGAGAGTGGGATACACAGAGAAGAGAGGATATACACACAGGAGAGTGAGAAATACACACAAGAGATAGGGGCATACACACAGGAGGGAGGAGGATACACATAGGAGAGAGAAAGATACACAAAGCCGAGAGGAGAATACACAAAGGCGAGAGGAGTATACACGCAGGAGAGAGGAGTATACACAAAAGAGAGGGGAGTACACAGAGGAGAGAAGGCATTACACACAGGAGAGAGGGCGGATACACACAGGAGGAAGAAAGCTACACACAGGAGTGAGGGCGGATACACACAGGAGGGAGAATGATACACACAGGAGGGAGAAGGATACACACAGGAGAGAGGGGTGATACACACAAGAAAGAGAACGGTACACACAGAAGAAAGAAGGATACATAAAGGCGAGAGAATGAATTCACACAGGGGAGAGGGGAGATACTAATAAGAAAGAAAAAGATACACACGAGAGAGTGGGACATACACACAGAAGGGAGAAGATACACACTGGAGAGAGTAAGATACCCACAGGAGGAGGAAGATATGCAAAGTAGAGAGGAGAATACACACAGGAGTAAAGAGGATACACACAGGAGAGAGACGGATACACAAAAGAGAGAGGAGGATACACATAGGATAGGGCGATACACACAAGAGAGGAAAGGATCCACAGAGGAGAGAGGGAAATATACATAAGAGAGGGGTATACACTCAGGAGAGAAAAGGATACACGCAGGAGAAAGGAGGATACACGCAGTACAGAGGAGTATACACACAGGAGAAAGGGGAATAGACACAGGAGAGAGAAAAATACACACAGGAGAGAAGGGAAATACTCACAAGAGAGAAAATGATACACAAAGAAAAGAAAAGGATACACACAGGTGAGAGGAGAATACACACAGGAGAGAGGGGCATACACACAGAAAAGGGGGAGTACACAGAGAAGGATGTGGAATAAACAAAGAAGAAAGGGATACACACAGGAGAGGGAAATACACACAGGAGCGAGGAGGATGCACACTGGAGTAAAGGAAATACACAAAGGAAAGACAAAGACACACACAGGAGAGAGAAAAATCCACACAGGAGAGGGGGATACACACAGAAGAGAGGAAGATACACACAAAAGAGAGGAAGATACACAGAGGAGAGAAAAAGATACACACAGAAGAGAAAAAAACACACACAGGGGTGGGGAATATACACAGAAGAGAAAGGGATACGAAAAAGATAGGGAAATAAATAGAGGAGAGAGTGGGATACACAGAGGAGAGAGGGGGATAAACACAGGAGAGGGGGACACATACAGGAGAAAGGGGCATAGACAGAGGAGAGAGGAGGATAAGTGCAAGAGAGAAGAGGATACACACAGGAAAGAAAGGATTCACACAGGAGAGAGGGGGATACACACAGGAGAGAAAAGGATACACACAGGAGAGAGGAGGATACACATAGGAGGGGGAGATACACACAGGAGAAAAGGGCATACACACACAAAAAAGG
The DNA here is from genome assembly GCA_031835075.1 of Saguinus oedipus. Taxonomy (NCBI): domain Eukaryota; kingdom Metazoa; phylum Chordata; class Mammalia; order Primates; family Cebidae; genus Saguinus; species Saguinus oedipus. The sequence goes on from JASSZA010000200.1 coordinate 3,112,957, forward strand.
GATACACACAGGACAAATGGGGATACACACAAAAGAGAGGAGGATACACACAGAAGAGAGAAGGAAACAAACAGGAGAGAGGGGATACACACAAAAGAGAGGGGGATACACACAGGAGAAAGGGGTGATACACACAGGAAAGAAAGGAGTAACACACAGGAGAGAGGGGGGAAACACACAAGAAAGCGGAGGGATACACCCAGGAGAGAGGAGGATACACGCAGGAGACAGGAGGATACACAAAAAAGAGAAAAGTATACACACAGGAGAAGGACATACACACATTAGGAAGGGGGATACACAAAGGAGAGTTGGATACATACAGGAGAATGGGAAATATACACAAGAGAGATGGGGATACACACAGGGAATGGGAATATACACAGGAGAGAGGGTATACACACAAAAGGGGAATACACACAGGAGAAGAGCGGCATACAGACAGGAGAGAGGGAAATACATATAGGAGACAAAAAGATACACACCAAAAAAAGGAGGATTCACGCAGGAGAAAGGAGTATACACAAAAGAGAGGTTAATACATAGAGGAGAGAGGGCGTTACACACAGGATAAAGGGTGGATTCACACAGGAGAGAGGAGAATACACACAAAAGAGAGGAGGACACACACAAAAGATAGGAGCATACACACAGGAGAGAGAATGATACACACAGGAGAGAAGGGAATTCACAAAATAAAGAGGAGGATATACACAGGAGAGAGTGGGATGCACACAGCAGAGAGGGGTATACACACAGGTGAGGGAAATACACAAAAAAGAGAGGGGCATACACACAGGAGAGAGAAAAGATACACACAGGAGAGAGGAGGATACACACAAGAGAGAGGGGGATAAAAACAGGAGAGAAAAGAGATACACAAACTTAAGAAGATACACACAGGAGAGAGGACGATAAAAACAAAAGAGAGGAGAATACACACAGGAGGGTGAAAGATACACAGAGCAGAGAGTAGGATACACACAGTAGAGAGGGATACACACAAAATAGAGGGGCATACACAAAGGAGAGAGAAGGATACACACAGGATGCAGAAGGATACACACAAGAGAGAGGAAGATACACAGAGGAGAGAGGGGGGATACCAACGGGAGTAAAGAAAATACACACTGGAGGAAGGAGGATACACACAGGAGACAGGAAGATACATACTGAATAGAAAAGGACACACACAGGAGAGAGGAAGATACACAGAAGAAGGACGATGATACTCACAGGAGAGAGAAGAATCCCCACAGGTGAAAGGAGAATACACAGAGAAGATAAAATGATACACACAGGAGAGAAAGGTATACTCACCAGAGAGAAAGGTATACACACAGTAGACAGTGGGATACACACAGGGGAAGGAAGATACACACAGGAGAGAGGAGGAAACACACATTAGAGAGGAAGATACACACATGAGAGAGGAGAATACACAAAAGAGACAAAGGCATACACAAAGGAGAGGTTGATACACACAGAATAGAGGGGGATACAAACAAAAAAAAAGGATACACGCAGAAGACAGGGATACACACAGGAGAGAGGGGGATACACACAAAAGATAGGAGGATACAGAAAGGAGAGAATAGGACACACACAGGAGAGAAAATGATACAAACAGGAGAGAGGAGAATACACACGTGAAAGGAGGATAAACACAGCAGAGAGGAGGATACACAGAGAAGAGAGGGAAATACACTCAGGAGAGTCGGGATACAAACAGGAGAGTGCGGCCTACACAAATGGGGAGGGGGATACACACAGGAGAGAGGAGAATACACACAAGAGAGAGGAAAATACACACAAGGGAAAAAAGGATACACACAGGAATGAGGGGGATAAACGCAAAAGAGAGAAGGATAAAGACAGCAGAGTGGAGAATACACAAAGTAGAGAGGAGAATACACATAGGAGAGAGGAGGATACACAAATGAGAGGGGAAGGTACACACATTAGAGAAGAAAACACACAAAAAACACAAAGCCATACAAAAAGGAGAGGCTGATACACACAGGATAGAGGGAGATACACACAGGACAAAATGAATACACACAGAAGAGTTGGATACATACAGGAGAGAGGGGCATACACACAGAAGAGAGGAGAATATACACAGAATAGAGGAGGATACACAGAATAGAGAGGAAGATACACACAGAAGAGAGGGAGTGTAAACACAAGAGAGAAGAAGGTACACACAGTAGAGAGGAGGATACACACAGGAGAGTGGAGGATACACACTAAAAAGAGGAGGATACAGAAAGGAGAGAGGAGGATACACACAAGAGAGAAAATGATGCAAACAGGAGAGAGGAGGATACACACGTGAAAGGAGGATACATACAAGAGAGAGGGGAATACACTCAGGAGAGTGGGGGATACAAACAGGAGAGTGCGGCATACACAAAAGAAGAGGGGGATACACACAAGAGAAAAGGATACACAAAATAGAGAGGAAAATACACACAGGAGAAAAAAGGATACACACAGGAATGAGGGGGATAAACGCAAGAGAAAAAGATAAACACAGTAGAGTGGAGGATACACACAGGAGAGAAGAGGATACACACAGGAGATAGAAGGATACAAAAATGAGAGGGGAAGCACACAGGAGAAAGGGGGATACACACAGGTGAGGGGGAAACACAAAGGATTAGGAAGGATACACACAGGAGAGAGTTGGATACACACAAAAGAAAAGAGGATACAGAAAGGAAAGAGGAGGATACGCACAGAAGAGAAAATGATGCAAACAGGAGAGTAAAGGATACACATGTGAAAGGAGGATACCCACAGGACAGAGGATGATACCCACAGGAGAGAGTGGTATACACTCAGGAGAGAGGAGGATACACTCAGGAGAGTGGGAAATACAAAGGGAGAGTGTGGCATACACAATGGGGGAGGAGGATACACACAGGAGCAAGGAGGATACACACAACAGAGAGGAAAATACACACAGGAGAAAAAAGGATACACAGAGGAATGAGGGGGACAAATGCAAAGAGAGAAAAATAAACAGAGTAGAGTGGAGAATACACACAGTAAAGAGTGGGATACACACAGGAGAAAAAGATACACAGAAGAGAGAGGGTCATACACAGAGAAGAGAGGAGCATAAACACAGGAGAGAGGAAGGATACACACAGGAGAGAGGGGATACACACAGGAGAGTGGTGCATACACATAGAAGAGAGAAGGATACACACAGGAAACAGGGGGATACAAAGAGGGGGAGAAGGATAATGACAGGAGGGAGGAGGATAAACAAAAAATAAATTAGGATACAGAAAGAAGAGAGAAAAATACACGCAGGAGAGAGGAAAATTCACACAGAATAGAGGAGGATACACAAAGAAGAGAGGAGGATACATGCAGGAGAGATGAGAATACACACAGTGGAGAGGGAAAATACACACAGAAGAGGATACAAATAGAAGAGAGGAGGATACAAACACGTGAGCGAAGTATACACACAGGAGAGAGGAGGATACACACAGGTGAGAGGAAAATACACATAAAAAAGAGGAGGATAAACACAGGAGAGAGGGTGATACACACAGAAGAGGGGTGATACACACAGGAAAAAGGAAGGTACACAGAGGAGAGAGGAAGATACACAAAAAAGAAAAGAGGATACACAAAAAAGAGAAGGATACACACAGGAGAGAGGTTGATATACCGAAAAGAGAGAAGGATACACACAGGAGAGAAAAGGAAACACACAGGACAGGGGAATACACACAAGAGAAAGGGGGATACACACAGGAGAGAGAATACACACAGGAGAGAAAATACACACAGGAGAGAGGGGCGTACACACAGGAGAAAAAAGAATACACACAGCAGAGAGGAGAATACACAGAGGAGAGAGGGGATACCCACAGAAGAGTGGAGAATACACAGAGGAGAGAGGGGAAATACACACGGAAAGAGGAGAGATACACACAAGAGAGAAGGGGGATACTTCCAAGAGAGAAAAGGAATACACAGGAGAGAGGAGAATACACATAGGAGAGAGAATGATACACACAGGAGAGAGAAAGATACACACAGGAAGAAAATACACACAGGAGAGAGGAGAATACACACAGGAGACAGAAAAATACACACAAAATAGAGAAGGATTCACACATAAGACAGAAGGATACACACAGGAGAGAAAAGGATACACACAGGAGAGAGGTGATACAGGAGGAAGAAGGGTACACACCATAGAGAGGAAGATACAAACAAATGAGAGGATACACACAGGAGAGAGGGGGATACACAGGAGAGTGGTGATACACACAGGAGAGTAAAGGAACCACATAGGAGAGAGGAGGATACACACAGTAGAGGGAGATACACAAATTAGAAAGGAGAATGCACACAGGAAAGGGGATACACACAGAAGAAAGAAGAATACACACAGTAGAGGGAGGATACACACAGGAGATGGGGATACACACAAGAGAGAGGATGATACACACATGAGAGAGAAAAATACAAGCAGGCGAGAGGGTATACACACAGGAGAAAGAGTGATACTCACAGGAGATAGGGGGAATGCACACAGGAGATAAAGGTGTTACACACAGAAGAGAGGAGGGATACACACAGGATCAAGGAATATACACGCAGGAGAAAAGAAAATACACACAGGAGAAAAAAGGATACCGCAGGAGAGGGAAATACACAAAGTAGAGAGGGGCATGCACACAGGAAAAAAGGATACACACAGAAGAAAAAAGAATACACACAAGAGAGAAAAGGATACACACAGAAGATGGGGATACACACAGAAGAGAGGGGCATACACACAGTAGCGAGGAAGCTACACACAGGAGAGAGGAAGATATAAAAAGGAGAGAGGGAATACACACAGAAGAAAGGGTGATACACAAAGGAGAAAAGGGGGATACACACAAGAGAAAGGAATTACACACAGAAGAGACGAAAGAAACGCACAGGAGAGAGGAGGCATATTCACAAGAAAAAGGAAGATACACACAAGAGAGTAGAAAATACACACAGGAGAGAGAAGGATGCACACAGAAAAGAAGAGGAAACACACAGGAGGGAAGAGGATACACAAATGAGTGAAAAGAATACACACAGAAGAAAGGAGGATACACACAGGAGAGGGGCATACACACAGGAAAGGGACATACACACAGGAGAGAGGGGATACAAACAAGAAATTTGGATAAACACAGGAGAGAGGGAAATAAACACAGAAGAGAGGGGGATACACACAGTAGATGGGGATACAGAGAGCAGAGAGGGGGATACATACAGGAGAAAAAAGAATACACACAAGACAGAGTGGCATAGACACAGTAGAGAGTAGGATACACATAGGAGAGAGGGGGATACACACAGGAGAAAGGGGGATACAAACAGGAAAGTGTGGAATACACACAGGAGGGAGGAGGATACACAGAGGAGAGAGAAGGATACACACAGAAGGAGGGGAATACACACAGGAGAGAGAAAAATACACACAGTAGAGAGGAGGATACACACAGGAGATAGGACGATACACACAGGAGAAAGGAGGATTCACAAAAAAGAGGGGAAATACACAGGAGAGAGAAGGATACAAACAGGCGAGAGGGATACACACAGGAAACGGTGAAGTACACACAGGAAAGAGTGGGATACACACAGGAGAGAGGTGCATACACACAGGAGAGAGAAGGATACACACAGGAGAGAGGGGATACACACAGGAGATGGGGGATACACACAGGAGAGAGGAAGATACAAACAGGAGTGAGGGGTATACAAACAGTGGGAGAAGTATAAATACAGGAGAGAGGAGGATACACACAAAAAGGAAGATGATACAAAGAGAAGAGAGGAGAATACACGCAGGAGAGTGAAGAATACACACAGTAGAGAGGGAAATACACACAGGAGAAATGGGGATACACACAAAAGGAGGGAAATATCCACAGGACAGAGGATAATACACACAAGCCAGAGGAGGAAACACACAGGAGAGAAAAGGATACACACAGGAGAGAGGGGGATACACACAGGAGGGAGAAAGATACAAACAGGAGAGTGCGGCATACACACAGGAGGGAGGGAAATACAAACAGGAGAGAGAGAGATACACATAGGAGAGGGGAGGATACGCACAGGAGAGAGGAGCACACACAAAGAAGAGAAGGAAACACAGAGTAGAGAGGGAGATACACACAGGCGAGGGGGTAAACACAGAACTGGGGGAAATGCACACAGAAGAGAAGGGGATACACACATGAGAGGGGGATACACACAGTAGAAAAAAAGCACACACAAAAAAGAAATGAGGATACACACAGCAGAGAGGGGGGATACACACAGAGAGAGGAGGATACCCACAGGAAAGTGGGGCATAGACACAGGATGGAGGAAGATACAAAAAGGAGAGGGTTGCTACACACAGAAAAAGAAGAATAAATACAAAACGGAGGAAAATACACATAAAAGGAATGAAAATACAGACAAAAGAGAGGAGGATACACGTAGGAGAGAGGAGGATCGACACAAAGAGAGGAGCATACACACAGGAGAGAGGAGGATACACGCAGGAGAGAGGATTATACACACAGAAGAGAGGGTTGAGAAACACAGAAGAGGGAAATACACACAGGAAAAAGGAAGGTACACACAGGAGAGAGGGGTATACACACGAGAGAAAAGGATACAGAAAAAAGAGAGGCATACACACAGGAGAGTGGGAAACACACCAAAAAATGAGAAAAGGATACACACAGGAGAGAGGAGGATACACACAGGAGATGGGGAAACACACAGGAGAGAGGGGCATACACACTGGAGAGGTTGATACACACAGGAGAAAAGTGGATACGCACAGGAGAGATAAGAATACACACAGGAGATGGGGATACACACAGGAGAGAAGGGCGTTCACTCAGGAGAGAGAAGGATACACAAAGCAGAGCATAGGATACACACAGTAGAGAGGGAATACACACTGGAGAGAGGAAGATACACACAGAAGAGAGGGGGGATACACACAGGAGAGAGCGGGGATACTCACAGGAGAGAAGAGGAATACACATTAAAGATAATGGGATACACACAGGAGAGAGAATAAACACAGGAGAGAGAAAGATACACACAGAAAATTAGGATACACACAGGATAGAGGAGGATACACAGAGAAGAAAGATACACACAGCAGACAGAAGCATACACACAGAAGAGAGGGGGATACACACAGGAGAGGGGTGATACACACAGAAAAAAGGAAGGTACACACAGGAGAGAGGAGGATACACACAAAAGAGAGAAGGATACACACAGGAGACAGAAGGATACAAACAGGAAAGAGAAAGATACACAAAGGAGAGGTGTGATACACACAGGAGAAAAAAAAATAAACACAGGAGAGAAAAAGATACACACAGGAGAAAGAAGGATACACACAGGAGAGGAAGATACACAAAGTAGAGTGGGGCATACACATAGGAAAATAAAATACACACAGGAGAAAGGGGGATAAACACAGGAGAGAGGAGGATACACACAAGACAGGGGGATACACAAAGCTGAGAGGGGCGAACACACAGGAGAGAGGAAGATACACACAGGAGAGAGGAGGATACAAACAGGAGAAAGGGGATACACACAGAAGAGAGGGGGATACACACAGACGAAATGGGGGATACACACAAGAGAGAAAGGGTTTACAAACAGGAGAGAGGGGGGAAACACAAACAAGAGAGGGGGATTTCACACAGGAGAGAGAAAGATACACACAGGATAGAGAAAAATACACACAGGAGAGAGAAGTATACGCACAGGAGAGAGAAGGATACACATAGGAGAGAGGAGGATACACATAGGAGAAAGGCATACACAGAGGAGAGAGGAGGATAAAAAGAGGAGAGCTGGGAACACACAAGAGACAAGGTAATACACACAGGAGAGAGAGTGATACACACAGAAAAGAGGGGAATGCACACAACAGTGAGGGCATACATACAAAAGAGATGAGAACACACAAAGGAGAGGGGGATACACACAGGAGAAAGGGGGATACAAATAGGAGAGTGCAGCATACGCACAAAAGGGAGAAGAATACACACAGGAGAGAGGAGGATACACACAGGGAGAGAAAAGGCTACACACAGGAGAGATGAGTATACACAAAGAAGGGACGAAAACACACAAGAGAGAGGGGGATACACATAGGTGAGGGGGATACACACAGGAGACGGTGTGATACCCAAAGAAGACTGGGGGATACACACAGGAAAAATGGCGATACAAACAAGAGAGTGCGGCCTACACACAAGAGAGATGAAATACACAGAAAAGAGAGGAGGATACACACAGGAGAGAGAAAGCTACACACAGGAGAGAGGAGTATACACAAAGAAGAGAGGGAAACAAACAAGAGAGAGAAGGATACACACAGGCGAGTGGGATACACACAGAAGACGGTGTGATACATACAGGACAGAGGGAGATACACAAAAAAGAGAATACACACAGGAGAGAGGGGTATAAACAAAAAATAGAGAATGATACACACAGGAGAGAGGGGGATATCGACAGGAGAGTGGGGCATACACACAGGAGGGAAGGTAATACACACAGGAGAGAGAAGGATATACACAGGAAGACAAGAATAAATACAAGAGAGAGGAGCATACACACAAAAGACTGGAGGATACAGACAGAATAGAGGATGATATACGCAGGAGACAAAAGGATACCCACAGGAGAGAGGAGGATACACCCAAGAGAGAGTAGGATACACGCAGAAGAGAGGAGGATACACACAGGAAAGAGGGGGGTTACACACAGAAGAGGGGGATACACACAGAAGAGAGGAAGATGCACACAGGAGAAAGGATGATGCACACAGGAGAGTGGAAGATTCACACAAGAAAAGAGGATGATACACACAGGAGAGACGAGGATAGATACAGGAAAGAGAACAATACACACAGAAGAGGGGGATACACACAGAATAGAAAAGAATACACAAAAAAGAGGAGGATACACACAGGAGAGAGGAGGATGCTCACAGGAGAGAGGGGAATACACACAAGAGAGAGTGGGATAGACACAGAAGAGGGGTGATACACACAAAAGAAAGGAGGATACATACAGGAGAGAGAAGAATACACACAGGAGAGATAAAGATACACAAAGAAGATGGGGATACACACAGGATGGGGTAGATACTCTTTTTTGTAAAAAAGAGAAAAAAATACAAAGGAGAGAGGAGAATACACACAGCAGATGGGGATACAAACAAGGGAGAGGGGCATACACACAGGAGAGGATGATACACACAGGAGAAAGGGGGATACCAACAGGTGAGAGACGAATACACACAGAAGAGGGGGATACACACAAGAGAGAGGGGCATACACACATGAGAGAGGAGGATAGACAGAGCAGAGAGGAGGATACACAAAGGAGAGAGGGAATACACACAAAAGAGAGGGAGATACACACAGAATAAAAAGGGATACACACAGGAGAGAGGGGAAATACACAGAGGGATGAGGACAGATACACACAGGAGAGAGGATCATACACACAGGAGACAAGAGGATACACAGAGGAGAGAGAAAGATAAACACAGGAGAGAGGAAGATACACAGGAGAGAGGAAGATAAACACAGGAGAGAGGATACACACAAAAGAGAACAGGATACACGGAGGAGACAGAAGGATACAAAAAGTAGAGAGGGGCATACACACAGAAAAGGTGGATACACACAGGAGAAAGGGGGATACCCAAAAGAGAGAGGAGGATACACACAGGAGAGGGGGATACACACAGGTGAGAGAGGCGTACACAAAGAAGAGAGGAAGATACACACAGAAGAGTGGAGGATACAACCAGGAGAGAGGGTATACACACAGGAGAGAGGAGGATATCCACAGAAGAAAGGGGGATACAAACAAAAGAGAAAGGGGTTACACACAGGAGAGTGGGGGAAACAAATCGGAAAGAGGAGAGATACACAAAGGATATAAAAGGATACACACAGGAGAGAGAAAAATACACACAGTAGAGAGAAGAATACACACAGGAGAGAGAAGGATACACACAGGAGAGAGATGGATACATACAGAAGAGAGGAGGATACACACAGGAGAAGTGCATACACACAGGAGAGAGGGGGATACACAAAGGAGAGTTGGATTCACACAGGAAACAGGGTAATACACACAGGAGAGTGGGGGATACAAACAGGAGTGGGAGATACACCCAGGAGAGCGTGGAATACACACAGGAGAGAGGAGAATACACACGAGAGAGAGAGGGGAATACACATAGGAGAGAGGAGGAAACACACAGAAGAGAAAGGGATGCACACAGGAACAAGGAAGATACGAACAGGAGAGTGCAGCATACACACAGGAGGGAGGGGATACACACAGGAGAGAGGAAGATACACACAAAGGAAGGGAGATACACACAGGAGAGAGGAAGATACACAAGAAGAGAGGAAGCTACACAGAGGAGAAAAAAGGATACACAAATAAGAGGGGGAAACACACAAAGGGGAAGAAGATACACACAGGGAGAGGGATACGCCCAGGAGACGGGGAGATACACACAGGAGATAGGGGATACACACAGGAGAGGGGTATACACACAAAAGAGAGTGGCATACACACAGGAGAGAGGAGGATACACACAGGAGAGAGGGGGGATACACACAGGAGAAAGTGGAAATACGCACAGGAGAGAGGGGGATACAAACAGGAGATTGAGGCATACAAACAGGTGGGTAGAAGATACACACAGAAGATTGAGACATACACACAGCAGAGAGTGGGGTACACACAGGGAAAGAAGGATAAATACAGGAAAGAGGAAGATACACACAAAGGAGTGCAGGATACAAACAGAAGAGAGGAGAATAAATGCAAAAGAGAGGAGGATACACACAGTAGAGAGGAGGATACACGCAGGAGAGAGGAGGATACACACAGCAGAAAAAGGGATACACACAGGAGAGAAGGATACACACTGGAGAGAGGAGGATACACACAGGAGAAAAAAGGATACACACAGGAGAGTGGAAGATACACACAAAAGAGAGGAAATACACACAAAAGAGAGGAGTATACACACAGAAGAGTGGTGATATACACAGGAGAGAGGAGGCTACACACAGGAGAGAGGGAGATACACAAAGGAGAGAGGAGAATACAAAAAGGAGAGGAGGATTCACACAGGAGAAAGGGGGATACACTGAATAAAAGGAGGATACACACAGGAGATAGGAGGATAAACACAGTAGAGAAGGATATACACAGGAGAGAGGGGCATACACACAGGAAAGGTAGAAAAACACCGGTGAAAGGGGGATAGACACAGAAGAGGGAGAATACACAAAGGAGAGGGGGATACACACATGAGAACAGGGCGTACACACAGAAGAGAGTAAGATTCAAAAAGCAGAGAGGAGGTTACACACTGGAGAGAGGGGATACACACAAGAGAGAGGAAGATACACACAGGAGATAGGGAGATACACACAGGAAAGAGTGGGGATACACACAGGAGCGTGGGTGCATACAAACACGAGAGATGAGGGATACAGACAAGAGGGAGGAGGATACACAGAGAAGAGAGAAGAATACACACAGTAGAGAAAAAGATACACACAGTAGAGAAAAAGATACACACAGAAGAGGGGGATACACACAGGAGAGGTGGATACACACAGGATAGAGGAGTTTACACACAAAAGAGAGCAGGATACACACAGGAGACAGAAGAATACACACAGGAGAGATGGGGATATACACAGGAGAGTGGTGATATACACAGGAGAAAAGAGGGTACACACAGAAGAGAGGGGCATACACACAGGAAAAATGGATAAACACAGGAGAAAGGGGGATATACACAGAAAAGAGGAGGATACACACAGGTAAGGGGGATACACAAAGAAATAAGGCCGTACACACATAAGAGAGGAAATTACACACAGGAGAGAGAAGGATGCAAACAGGAGAGAGGTGATACACACAGGAGAAAAAAGGTATACAGAGGATCCTTCACAGCCTCACTGAATATTACACACATATGATATAGTCTTGAGCCTATTTTTTATGGCCACTAATTCAAAGAATCATTAAATAATGCACACCTGCTTAATAGTCAGATGTCTCTTTCCTATGGCCCCTCGTTAAGAGCCACACTAAGTGTACACACCTGGGGAAATAGAATTTACCATTGTCCCCTCATTCAGAGTCTCACTAAATAATGCACACCTGTGGAATAGTCAGGAGACTTTTTCATGCGGCCTCTAATTCGGAGTGTCACTGAATAATGTGATGTAGTCAGGAGTCTCCTTCATGTAGACACATATTCAGAGCCACAGTGAATAAAACAGGCCCTTTATAATGTAAGGAGTCTAATTAATATGGCCACATCTTCTGAGCCTCACTGAATAATACACACCTGGAGATTAATTTGGAGTCTATTTACGATGGACATTCATTCAGAGCCTCGGTAAATAATGTACACCTGTGGAGTAGCCAGGTGTCTATTTTATTAGGACACTCAATCATAGCCTCAATGGATAATATGCACGTGTGGATTAGTCCTGATTCCAATTTATATGGCCACTGACTCATAACCCCAGTGAAATATGCACAAATATAAGGTACTCAGCAGTCTATTTCATATAGACACTCATTCAGAGACTCACTAAATAATACAAATATTTAATATGGCAGCATCCTGTTTCATATGCTCACAAAAAAAATGAGCCTCACTGAGTAAGACACACCTAGGGAAGTGTTAGGAGTCTACTTTATATAGCCTCTCATTTACAGCCTCAGGGAATAATGAACACGTGTGAAATAGACACTAGACTATTTTATATGGCCACAAAATCAAAGCCTGAGTGAGTAATACACAACTTTGGAATAGTCACTTGTCTATTTTACATGCCCAAATATTTAGAGTCAAAGTCAATAATACACGCCTGTGGACAAGTCAGAAAACAATTTCATATGGCCAAAGTTTCAGAGCCTCAGTCAATAATACATACGTGGGAAATACTCAGGACGCTATTAAATGTGCCATCAATTTCAGAGCTTCCTTGAATGAGAAACACCTCTATTGTAGTCAGAATTCTATTTTCTATAGCCACATATTCAGAGCCTAACTGAATAATATACACCTTGGGAAAACATAAAATTCTATTTCGTATAGCCACTCATTTAGAGCCGAATGTAAAAACGCATGCCTGAGGAGCATTTAGGAGGCTCTATTTTATGGCCACTCATTCAGAGCTCCACAGAATAATACAGACCTGTGAAAACGTCAGAAGTGTATTTCACATTGCCACTTAATCAGAACCTCAGTGAGGAATTATATATATATGAAAAATACTCAGTATTATATTATATATAGCCACTTATTCAGAGACTCACTGAATAATGCACAGCTCAGGAATAGTTTGGAGCCTATTTGATATGACTTTTCAGCCAGCGACTCAGAAGTGAAAAAGAGTCAAGAGTATAGAGTCAAGTGTTTATGTTATGTGGTCACTCGTTCAGTATCTCACTGAGGAATACACACCTTGGGAATAGTCAGTGTCCAAATCATATGGACACTCAATCACAGCATTACCGAATAATGCACAATGGCGCAATAGTAAGGAGTCTATTTCATATGGCCTGTCATTCGGAGCTTCAGTGCATAATAAACAGCTAAGGGAGTAATTAGGACTGTATTTAACGTAGCCACAAATTAAGCAGCTCCGTGAATGATACACTCATGTGTCAGAGTCAGGAGACTCTTTGACATAGACACTCATACAGAACCTTTTCGAATACTGCACATTTGGGGAATAATCACTAGTCTGTTTCATATGGTGATTAGTTTGGAGAATCAAAAAATAACACACACCTGTTGAGTAAAATGGGTTCTATTTCATAAGGCCACTCTTTCAGGGTTTCAGTGAATAATGTGTATATCTGATAAGTCAGGAATCTTTTTCACATGGCCACTCGTTCATGGCCTCTGTGAAGAATACTCCCCTCAAAAATAGTCAAGGGTCTACTTCAAATGGCTACATATTCAAAGTCTCTGTATGCAATGAACACACCAGCAATACACCTGAGTCTCATTTTTATGCCCACTTAGTCAGAGACTCATTCAATAATACAAAACAAAGGAAGATTTAAGAGTCTACTTCATGTAGCCACTCATTTAGAGCCTCAGTGAATAGTGCACTTCAGGGTAACAGTCGAGCATTTTTTAGATGGCCACTCATTTTGTGCCTCACTGAGTGATATACACCTGAAGAATCCTAAAAATTCTATTTGATGCTACCACGCATTTAGCACCTTATTGCATAATTCACAATGGATCAATAGTCAGGTGTCTATTTTATATGGTCTATCACTCAAAGTTTCAGTGAGTAATAAACTTCTATGGATTAATCAGCACGCTGTTTAAGATAGCTATGAATTAAGTGCCTTCCTTAATGATACACACCTGGGTGATGGCCTAATTTCTATTTCCCATGAACTCTAATTTGTGTATCTTTCAGTAAAACACACCTGGGGCAGTGTCAGGAGTCTATTTGGTATTTGCAATCAAACAGAGTCTGTTTGATTAATGCATACATGTCTAGAAATGAGGAGTCTATGTCATACGGCTACTCATTCAGACAAACAGTGAATAATGCACATGTAAAGTAAGTAGCAGTCTGATTCTTAAGGACCCTCTTTCACAGCCTCACTGAATATTACACACTTGGGATATAGTCTGGAGTCTATTTTTTATGGTCAGCCATTCAGAGAATCACTAAATAATGCACACCTGCGGAATAGTCAGAAGTCTCTTTCCAATGGCCACTCGTTAGGAGCCTCACCAAGTGTACACACCTGGAGAAATAGTCAGGATTTACCATTATCCCCTCATTCAGAGTCTCACTAAATAATGCACACCTGTGGAATAGTCAGGAGACTGTTTTGTGTGGCCTCTAATTCGGAGTGTCATTGAATAATGTGGTGTAGTCAGGAGTCTATTTCATGTAGACACATATTCAGAGCTTCAGTGAATAAGACAGACACTTGATATAGTAAGGAATCTAATTGATATGGAAACATATTCTGAGCCTCACTGAATAATACACACCTGGGAAATAATTTGCAGTCTATTTTCTATGGACATATATTCAGAGCCTCGGAAAATTATGCACACCTGTGGAGGAGCCAGGAGTTTATTTTATTAGGACATCCATTCATAGCCTCAGTGGATAATATGGACGTGTGGATTAGTCAGGATTCCATTTTATATGGCCACTGACTCGTAACCTCAGTGAAAAATGCAAAAATGTAAACTACTTAGCAGTCTATTTCATATACACACTAATTCATAAATTGACTGAATAATACAAATATTTGAGATAGACAGCATTTCGTTTTATATGGTTAAACAAAAAGAGCCTCACTGAGTAATGCACACCAGGGGAAGTGTTAGGAGTCTACTTTATATAGCCTTTAATATACAGAATCAG
The DNA here is from genome assembly GCA_031835075.1 of Saguinus oedipus. Classification (NCBI taxonomy): domain Eukaryota; kingdom Metazoa; phylum Chordata; class Mammalia; order Primates; family Cebidae; genus Saguinus; species Saguinus oedipus. Next base: position 3,128,487 of record JASSZA010000200.1, read on the forward strand.
GAAATAATGCACACGTGTGGAATAGACACTGGTCTATTTTATATGGCCGCAAAATCAAAGCATTTTCGCATACTGCACATGTGGGGAATAATCACTTGTCTGTTTCATATGGTGTTTCGTTTGGTGAATCAAAAACTTATTCCCACCTTTGGAGTAAAATGGGTTCTATTTCAGAAGGCCACTCTTTCAGTGTTTTAGTGAATACGGTGTATAACTGATAAGTCAGGAATCTCTTTCACATGGCCACTCGTTCTGGGCCTCTGTGAAGAATACTCCCCTCAAAAATAATCGTGTCTACTTTAAATGGCTACACATTCAGAGACTCTGTAGGTAACGAACACCTGGGCAATACACTTGGGTCTTTTTTTTATGCCCACCTAGACAGTCTCATTCAACAATACACACCTGCTGAAAAATGAAGAGTCTACTTCATGAAGCCACTCCTTAGATCCTCAGTGAATAATGCACACCAGGGTAATAGTCGAGCAATTTTTATATGGCCACTCATTTTGTGCCTCACTGAGTGATATAAACCTGAAGAATCCTCAGGATTCTATTTGATACTACCATGCATTTAGCACCTTATTGAATAATTCACAATGGAGCAATATTCAGGTGTCTATTTTGTATGGCATCTCATTCAAAGTTTCAGTGAATAATAATCTTCTATGGAATAATCAGGATGCCGTTTATGATACCCACGAATTAAGTGCCTTTCTGAATGATACACACCTGGGTAATAGCCTGGCGTCTATATCATATGAACTCCAATTTTGTGTATCGTTCAGTAATACACATCTGGCGCAGTTTTAGGAGTCTCTTTGGTATGGACACTCAAACAGTACCTGTTTGATCAATGCACACATGGATAATAATGAGGAGTCTATGTTATATGGCTACTCATTCAGACAATGTATAATGCACATGTAAACTAATTAGAAGTCTGATTTTTATGAACCCTCTTTCACAGCCTCAATGAATATTACACAGTTGGGATATAGTCTGGAGTCTATTTTTTATGGCCATCCATTCAGAGAATCACTAAATAATGCACACCTGCGGAATATACAGAAGTCTCTTTCCTATGGCCACTCGTTAAGAGCCTCATTAAGTGTACACTCCTGGGGAAATAGTCAGGACTTACCATTATCCCCTCATTCAGAGTCTCACTAAATAATGCACACCTGTGGATTAGTCAGGAGACTCTTATCTATGGCCACTCGTTAAGAGCATCACTAAGTGTACACACCAGGGGAAATAGTCAGAATTTACCTATAAACTTTCATTCAGAGTCTCACTAAATAAGGCACACCTGAGGAATAGTCAGGAGACTTTTTCATGTGGTCTCTAATTCACAGTGTCAATGAATAATGTCATGTAGTCAGGAGTCTATTTCAAATAGACATGTATTCAGAGCCACAGTGAATAAAACAGGCCCTTTATGTTCTAAGGAATCTAATTAATATGGCCTTATCTTCTGAACCTCAATGAATAATACACACCTGGAGAATAATTTGGAGTCTATTTTCGATGGATATTTATTCAGAACCTCAGTAAATAATGTACACCTGTGGATTAGACAGGAGTCTATTTTATTAGAATACTCATTCATAGCCTCAGTGGATAATATGCACGTGTGGATTAGTCTGGATTCCAATTTATATAGCCAATGACTCGTAACCTCAGTGAGAAATGCACAAATGTAAAGTACACAGCAGCCTATTTCATATAGACACTCATTCAGAGATTCACTAAATAATACAAATATTTAATATAGCAGCAACTTGTTTCATATGGTCACACAAAATGAGCCTCACTGAGTAAGGCATATCTAAGGAAGTGTTAGGAGTCTACGTTATATAGCCTCTCATTTACAGCCTCAGGGAATAATGCACACGTGTGGAATAGACACTAGACTATTTTATATGGCCACAAAATCAAAGCCTGTGTGAGTAATACACAATTTTGGAATAGTCACTTCTCTAATTTACATGCCCAAATATTTAGAGTAAGAGTCAAGAATACACGCCTGTGGATAAGTTAGAAAACAATTTCATAAGGACAAAATTTCAGAGCCTCAGTGAATAATACATACCTGGGAAATACTCAGGACGGTATTACCTGTGGCATCAATTTCAGAGCTACAATGAATAAGAAACACCTCTAGTGTAGTCAGAATTCTATTTCCTATAGCCACATATTCAGAGCCTAACTGAATAACATACACCTTGTGAAAAGATAAAATTCTATTTCGTATAGCCACTCATTTAGAGCTGCATGTAAAAATGCACACATGAGGAGCATTCAGTAGGCTCTATTTTATGACCACTCATTCAGAGCTTCACAGAATAATACAGACCTTTGAAAACGTCAGGAGTGTATTTCACACGGCCACTTATTCAGGAACTCAGTGAGGAATTATATATATCTGGAAAATACTCAGGATTACATATGTAGCGACTTATTCAGAGACTCACTGAATAATGCACAGCTCACGAATAGTTTGGAGAGTATTTGATATGACCCTTCACCCAGCGACTCAGTGGACAATGCAGAACTGAAAAACAGTCAAGAAAATAGAGTCAAGTGTTTATGTTATGTGGTCACTCGTTCAAAACCTCACTGAAGAATACACAACTTGGGAATAGTCATTGTCCAAGTTATATGGACACTCAATCACAGCATTACCGAATAATGCACAATGGGGCAATAGTAAGGAGTCTACTTCATATGGCCTGTCATTCAGAGCTTCAGTGCATAATAAATACCTGTGGAGTAGTCAGGACCCTATTTAAGGTAGCCCCAAATTAAGCAGTTCCGTGAAGGATACACACATATGTCAGAGTCAGGAGACTCTTTGATGTAGACACTCACACAGAACCTTTTCGAATACTGCACATTTGGGGAATAATCACTAGTCTGCTTCATATGGTGATTAGTTTGGGGAATCAAAAAATAACGCACACCTGTTGAGTAAAATGGGTTCTATTTCATAAGGCCACTCTTTCAGTGTTTCACTGAATAATATGTATATCTGATAAATCAGGAATCTCTTTCACATGGCCACTCGTTCAGGGCCTCTGTGAATAATTCTCCCCTCAAAAATAGTCAAGGGTCTACTTAAAATGGCTACACGTACAAAGTATCTGTTTGCAATGAACACACTGGCAATACACCTGAGTCGGTTTTTTATGCCCAATTAGTCAGAGACTCATTCAATAACACACAACAAAGGAAGATTTAACTGCCTACTTCATGTAGCCACTCATTTAGAGCCTCAGTAAATAATTCACACCAGGGTAACAGTGGAGTATTTTATATATGGGCACTCATTTTTTGCCTCACTGAGTGATATACACCTGAAGAATCCTCAGAATTCTATTTTATATTACCACTCATTTAGAACCTTATTGAATAATTCACAATGGAGCAATAGTCTGGTGTTTATTTTATATGGTCTATCATTCAAAGTTTCCGTGAATAGTACACTTCTATGGAGTAATCAGGACGCTGTTTATCATAGCCACGAATTAAGTTCCTTGCTGAATGATATGCACCTGTGTGATAGTCAGGAGTCTATTTCATATGAACTCTAATTTTGTGTATCGCTGATTAATACACACCTGGGGAAGTGTCAGGGGTCTATTTGGTATGGACACTCAAACAGAGCCTGTTTGATGAATGCACGCATGGATAATAATGAGGCGTCTATGTCATAGGGCTACTCATTCAAACAAACTGTGAATAATGCACATGTGGAGTAATTAGAAGTCTGTTTCATATGGCCCCTGGTTCACAGCATCACTGAATGTTACACACTTGTGATATAGTCTGGAGTCTATTTTTTATGGCCACTCATTCAGAGAATCACTAAATAATGCCCACCTGCAGAATAGTCAGAAGTCTCTTTCCTATGGCCACCCGTTAGGAGCCTCACAAAGTGTACATACCTAGAGAAATAGTCAGGATTTACCTTTATCCCGTCATTCAGAGTCTCACTAAATAATGCACACCTGTGGAATAGTCAGGAGACTTTTCCGTGTGGCCTCTAATTCGGATTGTCACTGAAAAATGTGGTTTAGTCAGGAGTCTATTTCATGTAGACACATATTCAAAGCATCAGTGAATAAGACAGACACTTGATACAGTAAGAAATCTAATTGATATGGAAACATATTCTGAGCCCCACTGAATAATACACACCTGGGGAATAATTTGGAGTCTATTTTTGATGGACATATATTCAGAGTCTTGGAAAATGATATACACCTGTGGATTAGCCAGGAGTCTATTTTATTAGGACACTCATTCAGAGCCTTAGTGAATATTATGCACGTGTGGATTAGTCAGGATTCCATTTTATATGGCCACTGACTCGTAACCTCTGTGAAAAATGCAAAAATATTATATACTTAGCATATAGACACTCATTCAGAGATTCACTGAATAACACAAATATTTTAGATAGACAGAATCCTGTTTCATATGGTTAAACAAAAAGAGCCTCACTGAGTAATGCACACCAGGGGAAGTGTTAGGAGTCTACTTTACATAGCCTTTAATTTACAGAATCAGGAAATAATGGACACGTGTAAAATAGACCCTAGTCTATTTTATACAGCCACAAAATCAAAGCCTTTTTGAATACTGCACATGTGGGGAATAATCACTTGTCTGTTTCATATGGTGTTTCATTTGGTGAATCAAAAACATATGCACACCTGTAGAGTAAAATGATTTCTATTTCAGACGGCCACTCTTTCAGTGTTTTAGTGAATAATATGTATATCTGAAAAGTAAGGAATCTTTTCCACATGGCCACTCGTTCAGGGCCTCTGTGAAGAATACTCCCCTCAAAAATAGTCAAGTGTCTACTTTAAATGGCTACACATTCAGAGACTCTGTAGGTAATGAACACCTGGGCAATACCCCTGAGTCTCTTTTTTATGCCCACTTAGTCAGAGTCTCATTCAATAATACATACCTGGGGAAGAGTTAAGTGTCTACTTCATGTAGCCACTTATTTAGTGCCTCAGTGAATAATGCACACCAGGGTAATAGTCGAGCATTTTTTATATGGCCACTCATTTTGTGCCTCACTGAGTGGTACACACCTGAAGAATCCTAATGATTCTATTTAATACTACCACGCATTTAGCACCTTATTGAATAATTCACAATGGAGCAATAGTCAGGTGTCTATTTTTTTATATAGCCACTTAGTCAGAGACTCTTTGAATAATGCACAGCTAAAGAATAGTCTGGAGACTACTTGATATGACTCTTCACCCAGGGACTCAGAGGACAATACAGAACTGAAAAATAGTCAAGAGGATAAAGTCAAGGGTTTATGTTATGTGGTCACTTGTTCAGAATCTCACTGAAGAATACACACCTTGGGAATAGTCAGTGTCCAAGTCATATGGACACTCAATCACAGCATTACCGAATAATGCACAATGCAGCAATAGTAAGGAGTCTATTTTATATGGCCTGTCATTTGGAGCTTCAGTGCATAATAAAAAGATATGGAGTAATCAGGACCCTATTTGAGGTAGCCCCAAATTAAGCATCTCCGTGAATGATACACACGTTTCAGAGTCAGGAGACTCTTTGACATAGACCCACATAGAGAACGTTTTCGAATACTGCACATGTGGGAAATAATCACTTGTCTGTTTCATATGGTGATTAGTTTGGAGAATCAAAATATAATGCACACCTGTTGAGTAAAATGGGTTCTATTTTATAAGGCCACACTTTCAGTGTTTTAGTGAAAAATATGTATATCTGATGTCAGGAATCTCTTTCACATGGCCACTCGTTAAGGGCCTCTGTAAAGAACACTCCCCTCAAAAACAGTCAAGGGTCTACTTTATATGGCTACACATTCAAATTCACTGTATGTAATGAACACCTGGGCAATACACCTGAGTCTCTCTCTCTTTTTTTTTTTTTTTTTTGGAAAGGAACAGAGAGGAAGAAAAAGAGAAATAGAGAACAGGAATATTACTTTACTCTATAAATGGGTATCAATAATGGCCGATCATTATTTTGTGTATTTAAAATGGAGAATGTATATTTTATTTATCTCAAGTGGAGAGTTCTACAAGTGCTTATTAAGTTTACTTGTTACTGATCTGAGTTCAGATTCTGGATATCCTTATTAATTTTCTATTTCTTTAAGTCTGAATCTCTTCATGCGTCTTATATATCTGGGTGTCGGGATGCACTGATCCTTATACCACTCCATTCTTGTTAGTCTGAAATCTGCCCTATCAAATGCATGAATTGCAACTGCTTTGTGTTTATTTATTTGTTTTTGTTCCCTATTTGGTTGGTAAAACTTTCTCCAACCCTTTGTTTTTAGTCTTTCTGTATCTTTAAATATGAAATTGGTCTGGATATAGTATATCGTTAGGTTTTGGCTGTATCTTTTAATTAGAAAATTTAATCGTTTTCAATTTAGGATTACAGCCATTTGATGTTAACTGGCTATTTTATTCATTTGTTGATGTAAATTCTTCTTTCTGTTGATGCTCTTTACCTTTTTGGTATATTTTTAGAAAGGCTAATACTGGTTGTTCCTTTCTGTGTGTAATGCTTCTTTCAGAAGTTTTTGTAAAGCAGGACTGGTGGTAATAAAATCTCTGAGTACTTGCTTGTTCATAAAAGATTTTATTTTTCCTTCAATTGTGAAGCTTAGTTTGGCAGGATATGAAATTCTGGGCTGAAAGTTCTGTTCTTTAAGGATGTTAAATATCGGCCCCCACTCTCTTCTGGCTTGTAGGGTTTCTGATGAGAGATATGCTGTAAGTCTAATAGGCTTCCCTTTATGGGTAACCTGACCTTTCTTTCTGACTGCCCTTAGAATTTTCTCCTTCGTTTCAACCCTGGTGAATCTAATGATTATGTGTCCTGGGGTTGCTCTTCTTAAGGAATATCTTTGTGGTGTTCACTGTATTACCTGAGGTTGAATGGTATCCTGCTTTGCTAGATTGGGAAAATTCTCCTGGATAATATCCTGAAGAGTATTTTCCAGCTAAGATTCATTCTCTCCATCACATTCAGGTACACCTATCAAACGTAGATTAGGTCTTTTCACATAGTCCCATAATTCTTGGAGACTTTGCTCATTCCTTTTTATCCTTTTTTCTCTATTCTTGTCTTCTCATTCCATTTCATTAAGTCAGTCTTCGACCTCTGATATTCTTTCTTCTGCTTGATCAATTCAGCTATTCAAACTTGTGCATGTTTCACTAGGTTCTCGTGTTGTATTTTTCAACACCATTACTTTATTTATATTCCTTTCTATATTGTCCATTCTTTTTAACATTTCGTCTAACCTTTTTTCAAAGATCTTAGTTTCTTTACCTTGGGTTAGAACAAGTTGTTTCAATTACCAGAAGTTTTTTACCATCCACATTCTGAAGCCTCCTTCAGATACTGGAACACAGTCCTCTTCCACTAGGGCTTGTTCTGTTGCTGATGAGGAATTACTATCCCCTGTAGAGGGAGAGGAATTCTGACTTTCGGTTGTCTCAGCCTTTTTAGCCTGTTTTTTTTTTCCTTTATTGTGAATTTATCCATCTGGTGTCTTTGCAATTAGCGCCTTTCTGATTAAGTTCCTGAGAGGATGTCCAATTTATTAATTCCCAGTGCTGGAATCCGAGCAACCCACTACGCCAGCCAAAACAACAGCGATAAGACTGATGGTGCTCTTCTGCCTAGGAATCTCTGGTCTGGCTTTCTTCTTGAGTCCGCAACAACCGGCTCTGCCTTCCCAGAGCTCCAAATACCAGTCAGTAGGAGAACCAGTCCCGCTAACTGTGCAAGAAGAGCTGCCGTGCCGAGGCAACGACAAAACCGCTGCACCGGCCACAGAAGTCGCGCTGGCGACCCCTGGGGCTCCTCCACTGGAAATCTTCTTGTCCGTGGGCGACGAAAATTCCTCTGAAAATGTGGTGTCCTCACGTTTTCCGAGCCTTCACTGGGAGCTACAATCCTAAGCTGTTAGCGATCAGCCATCTTGGATCTCTCTCACATAAACTAGTAAACCAGGAAGAAATGGATAAATCCTGGATGCCTGTGTCCTCCCAAGTCTAAACTAGGAGGAAGCCAAAACTATGAATAGACCAACAACAAGGTCTGAAGTTGAGGCAGCAATTAAGAGCCTATCACCCAAAAAAATCCCAGGCACAGATGGGTTCACAGCCGAATTCTAAAAGACACACAAAGAGGATCTGGTACCATTTTTTCTGAAACTATTCCAAATAATTCAAAAAGAGGGAACCCTTCCCAAATCATTTTATGAGACCAGCATCATGCTGATACCAAAACCTGGCAGAGATTCAAAAAGAAAAGAAAACTTCAGGCCAATATTCATGATGAACATAGATGCAAAAATCTTCAATAAAATACTGGCAAACCGACTGCAACAGCACATTAAAAAACTTATCCATCATGATCAAGTAGGATTCATCCCGGGATGCAAGGCTAGTTCAATATATGCAAGTCTATAAATGTAATTCACAACATAAACAGAAGCAAAAACAAAAACCACATGATTATCTCAATTGATGCAGAGAAGGAATTTGACAAAATTCAACAGCCCTTTATGCTAATAACCCTCAATAAACTTGGTATTGATGGAACATATCTAAAAGAAATAAAAGCTATTTATGACAAACCAACAGCCAATATCATACTACATGGGCAAAAACTGGAAGCATTCCCTTTGAAATCCGGCACGAGACAAGGATGCCCTCTCTCACTACTCCTATTCAACATAGTACTGGAAGTTCTAGCCAAATAAATCAGGCAAGAAAAAGAAATAAAGGGTATTCAAATAGGAAAGTTGGAAGCACAAATTGTCTCTATTTGCAGACGAAATGATAGTATACATAGAAGACCCGATCACCTCAGCCCAAAAAATTCTGAAACTGATAAGCAACTTCAGTAAAGTCTCAGGATATAAAATCAATGTGCAAAAATCACAAGCATTCCTATACACCAATAACAGACGTAAAGAGAACCAAATCAAGAACGAACTGCCATTCACAATTGCTGCAAAGAAAATAAAATACCTAGGAAAACAACTCACAAGGAACGTAAGGGACCTCTTTAAGGAAAACTACAAACCCCTGCTCAACGAAATAAGAGAGGACACAAACAGATGGAGAAACATTCCATGTTCATGGTTAGGAAGAATCAATATCGTGAAAATGGCTATACTGCCAAAGTAATTTACACAATCAGTGCTATCCCCATCAAACTACCATTGAATTTCTTCATAGAACTGGAATAAACCACCATGAACTTAATATGGTACCAAAAGGGAGCCCGCATAGCCAAGTCAATTCTAAGCAAAAAGAACACAGCGGGAGGCGTCACACTACCAGACTTCAAACTATACTACAAGGCTACATTGATCAAAACAGCATGGTACGGGTACCAAAACAGAGATATAGACCAATGGAACAGAACAGAGGCATCGGAGGCAACACAACATGTCTACAAACATATAATCTTTGATAAACCTGACAAGAAGAAGCAATGGGGAAATGATTCCCTGTTTAATAAACGGTGTTGGAAAAACTGGCTAGCCATGTGCAGAAAGCAGAAAATGGACCTCTTCCTGACACCTTACACTAAAATTAACTCCAGATGGATTAAAGACTTAAACATAAGTCCTGACAACATAAAAACCCTAGAAGAAAATCTAGGCAATATCATTCAGGACATAGGAGAAGGCAAGGACTTCATGAATAAAACACCAATAGCATTGGCAACAAAAGCCAAAAAAGAAAAATGGGACCTAATCAAACTCCACAGCTTCTGCACGGCAAAAGAAACAGTCACTAGAGTGAATCAGCATCCATCAGAATGGGAAAAAATCTTTGCAATTTAGGCATCTGACAAAGGGCTGATATCCAGAATTTACAAAGAACTCAAACAGATTTACAGGAAAAAACAAACAAGCCCATTCAAAAATGGGCAAAGGATACGAATAGACACTTTACAAAAGAAGACATACATAAGGCCAACAAACACGTGAAAAAAATGCTCATCATAACTGGTCATTAGAGAGATGCAAATCAAAACCACATTGAGATACCATCTCACGCCAGTTAGAATGGCGATCATTAAAAAATCTGGAGACAGCAGATGCTGGAGAGAATGTGGAGAAATAAGAACACTCTTACACTGTTGATGGGAGTGTAAGTTAGCTCAACCATTGTGGAAGACAGTGTGGCGATTCCTCAAGGACCTAGAAATAGAAATCCCATTTGACCCAGCAATCCCATTACTGGGTATATATCCGAAGGACTATAAATCGTTCTACTATAAGGACACATGCACACGAATGTTCATGCAGCACTGTTTACAATAGCAAAGACCTGGAACCAACCCAAATGCCCATCGATGATAGACTAGACTGGAAAAATGTGGCATATATACACCATGGAATATTATGCAGCAATCAAAAATGACGAGTTTGTGTCCTTTGTAAGGATATGGATGAATCTGGAGAACATCATTCTCAGCAAACTGACACAAGAACAGAAAAAGAAATACTGCATATTCTCAATCCTAGGCTGTTGAGAAAAATGAGAATTCATGGACACAGGTAGGGGGTCTACTTCACACTGGGGACTGTTGGGGGAATCGGGGAGGGACAGCGGGGAGGCTGGGGATGGATAGCCTGGGGATAAATGCCAAGTGTGGGTGAAGGGAAGAAAGGCAGCAAAACACACTGCCATGTGTGTACCTATGAAACTATCTTGCAGGTTCTGCACATGTACTCCAAAACTTATAATGCAATACAAATTAAAATTTTTTTTTAATAAAGCGTCTAGTTCATGTAGCCACTCATTTAGAGCCTCAGTGAATAATGCCCACCAGTGTAATAGTCAAGCATTTTTTATATGGTCACTCATTTTGTGCCTCACTGAGTGAGATACACCTGAAGAATCCTCAGGATTCTATTTGATACTACCACTCATTTAGAACCTTATTGAATAATTCACAATGGAGCAATAGTTAGGTGTCTGTTTTATATGGTCTATCATTCAAAGTTTGGGTGAATAGTAAACTTCTATGGATTAATCAGGACGCTGTTTAACATAGCCACGAATTAAGTGCCTTGCTGAGTGATTCGCACCTGTATGATAGGAGAATATTTCATATGAACTCTATTTTTGTGTATTGCTGAGTAATACACACCTGGGGCAGGGTCAGGGGTCTATTTCGTATGGACACTCAAACAGAGCCTGTTTGATTAATGCACACATGGATAATAATGAGGATTCTATGTCATATGGCTACTTATTCAGACAAACTGTGAATAATGCACATGTGGAGTAATTAGAAGTCTGTTTTATATGACCCCTCTTTCACAGACTCACTGAATATTACTCATTTGTGATATAGTCTGGAGTCTATTTCTTATGGCCACTCATTCAGAGAATCACTAAATAATGAACACCTGCAAAAGTGTCAGAAGTCTCCTTCCTATGGCCACTCGTTAAGAACCTCACTAAGTCTACAAACCTGGGGAAATAGTCAGAATTTACCATTATCCCCTCATTCAGAATCTCACTAAATAATGCACACCTGCTGAATAGTCAGGAGACTCTTTCCTACGGCCACTCGTTAAGAGACTCACTAAGTGTACACACCTGGGGAAATAGTCAGGATTTACCTATATCCCTTCATTCAGAGTCTCACTAAATAATGAACACCTGTGGAATAGTCAGGAGACTTTTTCATGTGGCCTCTAATTCGGAGTGTCACTGAATAATATGATGTAGTCAGGATTCTATTTCATGTAGACACACATTCAGAGCCACAGTGAATAAAACAGGCCCTTTATGTTGTAAGGAATGTAATTAATATGGCCATATCTTCTGAGCCTCACTGAATAATACACATCTGGAGAATAATTTGGAGTCTATTTTTGATGGACATTCATTCAGTGCCTCAGTAAAAAATGTACACCTGTGGAGTAGCCAGGAGTCTATTTTATTAGGACACTCATTCATAGCCCCAGTGGATAATATGCACGTGTGGATAAGTCCGGATTCCAGTTTATATGGCCACTCACTCGTAACCTCAATGAGAAATGCACAAATGTAAAGTACTCAGCAGTATATTTCATATAGACACTCATTCAGAGATTCACTGAATAATAAAAATATTTGAGATAGACAGCATCATGTCTCATATGGTTAAACAAAAAGAGCCTCACTGAGTAAGGCACACCTAGGGAAGTTTTAGGAGTCTACTTTATATAGCCTCTAATTTACAGCCTCAGGGAATAATGCACACGTGTGGAATAGACACTAGACTATTTTTTATGGCCACAAAATCAAAGCGTGATTGAGTAATACACAACTTTGGAATAGTCACTAGTCTATTCCATATGCTTAAATATTTAGAGTCAGAGTAAATAATACACGCCTGTGGAATAGTCAGAAAACAAGTTCATATGGCCAAAGTTTCAGAGCCGCCGTGAATAATACATACCTGGGGAATACTTAGGACGCTATTACATGTGGCATCTATTTCAGAGTTTCATTGAGTAAGAAACAACCCTATTGTAGTCAGAATTCTATTTCCTAAAGCGTCATATTCAGAGACTAATTGAATAACATACACCTTGGAAAAAGTCAGAATTCTGTTTCGTGTAGCCACTGATTTAGAGCCGAATGTAAAAACGCACGCCTGAAGAGTATTATGGAGTCTCTATTTTACGGCAACACTTTCAGAGCTTCACAGATTAAGGCAGACCTATGATAACTTCTGGAGTGGATCTTGCATGGCCACTGATTGAGAAACTCAGTGAAGAATCATATAAATCTGAAAAATAAATAGGATTATATTATATAGAGCCACTTATTCAGAGACTCACTGAATAATGCAGAACTAAAGAATAGTCTGGAGACTATTTGATATGACCCTACACACAGCGACTCAGTGGACAATGCAGAACTGAAAAATAGTGAAGAGGATAGAGTCAGGAGTTTATGTTATGTGGTCACTCATTCAAAATCTCACTGAAGAATACACACCTTGGGAATTGTAAGAATCCAAGTCATATGGCCACTAAATCACAGCATTACCGAATAATACACAATGGGGCAATAGTAAAGAGCCTGTTTCATTTGGCCTCTCATTCAGATCTTCAGTGCGTAATAAAGATCTGTGGAGTAGTCAGGACCCTATTGAAGGTAGCTCAAATTAAGCAGCTCCGTGAATGATACACACATGTGTCAGAGTCAGGAGACTATTTGATATAGACACTATTACAGAACCTTTTCGAATACCGCACATGTGGGAAATAATAACTAGTCTGTTTCATGTGGTGATTCGTTTGGTGAATCAAAAACTAATGCACACCTGTGGAGTAAAATGGGTTCTATTTCAGAAGGCCACTCTTTCAGTGTTTTAGTGAATAATATGTATATCTGAAAAGTAAGGAATCTCTTTCACATAACCATTCATTCAGGGCCTCTGTGAAGAATAATTTCCTAAAAAATATTCAAGTGTCTACTTTAAACTGCTACACATTCAGAGACTCTGTAGGTAATGAAAACTTGGGCAATACACCTGAGTCTCTTTTTTATGCCCACTTAGTCAGAGTCTCATTCAGTAATACACACCTGGGGAAGAGTTAAGAGTCTACTTCATGTAGGCACTCATTGAGAGCCTCAGTGAATAATGCACACCAGGGTAATAGTCCAGCATTGTTTATATGGCCACACATTTTGTGCCTCACTGAGTGATATACACCTGAAGAATCCTAAGAATTCTATTTGATACTACCACGCATTTAGCACCTTATTGAATAATTCACAATGCAGCAATAGTCAGGTGTCTATTTTATATAGTCTATCATTCAAAGTTTCAGTGAATAGTAAACTTCTATGGAGTAATAAGGACGCTGCTTAACATAGCCATGAATTAAGTGCCTTGTTGAATGATAGGCTCCTGTGTGATAGTCAGGACTCTAATTCATATGAACTCTAATTTTGTGTATTGCTGAGTAATACACACCTGTGGCAGTGTCAGGAGTCTATGTGGTATGGACACTCAAACAGAGCCTGTTTGATTAATGCACACATGGATAATAATTAGAAGTCTATGTCATATGGCTACTCATTCAGACAAACTGTGAATAATGCACATGTGGAGTAATTAGAAGTCTGTTTCATATGACCCCTCTTGCACAGCCTCACTGAATATTTGACACTTGTGATATAGTCTGGAGTCTATTTTTTATGGCCACTCATTCAGAGAATCACTAAATAATGCACACCAGCGGAATAGTCAGAAGTCTCTTTCCTATGGCCACACGTTAAGAGCCTCACTAAGTGTACACACCTGGAGAAATATTCAGGATTTACCTTTATTCCCTCATTCAGAGTCTCACTGAATAATGCACACCTGTGGAATAGTCAAGAGACTTTATCATGTGGCCTCTAATTCGGAGTGTCACTGAATAATGTGGTGTAGTCAGGAGTCTATTTCATGTAGACACATATTCAGAGCTTCAGTGAATAAAACAGACACTTGATACAGTATGGAATCTAATTGATATGGAAATATATTCTGAGCCTCACTGAATAATAGAAACCTGTGGAAGAATTTGGAGTCTATTTCTGATGGACATATTTTCAGAGCCCCGGAAAATGATGTACACCTGTGGAGTAGTCAGGAGTCTATTTTATTAGGACACTCATTCATAAACTCAGTGGATAATATGCACGTGTGGATTAGTCAAGATTCCATTTTTTATGGCCACTGACTCATTAACTCAGTGAAAAATGCAAAAATGTAAAATACTTAGCAGTCTATTTCATATAGACACTCATTCAGAGATTCACTGAATAATACACATATTTGAGATAGACAGCATCCTGTTCCATACGGTTAAACAAAAAGAGCCTCACTGAGTAATGCACGCCAGGGAAAGTGTTAGAAGTTTATTTTATATAGCCTTTAATTTACAGAATCAGGAAATAATGCACACCTGTGGAATAGACACTAGTCTATTTTATATGGCCACAAAATCAAAGCCTTTTCGAATACTGCACATGCGGGGAATAATCACTTGTCTGTTTCATATGGTGTTTCATTTGGTGAATCAAAAACTTATGGACACCTGTGGAGTAAAATGGGTTCTATTTCAGAAGGTCACACTTTCAGTGTTTTAGTGAATAAGATGTATATCTGAAAAGTAAGGAATCTCTTTTACATGGCCACTTGCTCATGGCCTCTGTGAAGAATACTCCCCTAAAAAATAGTCAAGTGTCTACTTTAAATGGCTACACATTCAGAGACTGTGTAGGTAATGAACACCTGGGCCATACACCTGAGTCTCTTTTTTATGCCCATTTAGGCAGAATCTCATTCAATAATACACACCTGGGGAAGAGTTAAGAGTCTACGTCATGGAGCCACTCATTTAGAGCCTCAGTGAGTAATGCACACCAGAGTAATAGTCGAGTTTTTTTTATATGGCCACTCATTTTGTGCCTCACTGAGTGATATACTCCTGAAGATTCCTCAGAATTCTATTTGATACTACCATGCATTTAGCACTGTATTGAATAATTCACAATGGAGTAATAGTCAGGTGTCTATTTTATATGGTATATCAGACAAAGTTTCAGTGAATAATAAACTTCTATGGAGTAATCGGGACACTGTTTAAGATAGCCACGAATTAAGTACCTTCCTGAATGATACACACCTGGGTAATATCCTGGCGTCTATTTCATATAAACTCTAATTTTGTCTAACATTGAGTAATGCACACCTGGGGCAGTGTCAGGAGTCTATTTGGTATGGACACTGAAACAGAACCTGTTTGTTTAATGCACACATGTATAATAATGAGGAGTGTATGTCATATGCCTACTCATTCAGACAAAGAGTGAATAATTCACATGTAAAGTAATTAGCAGTCTGATTCTTATGGACACTCTTTCACAGCCTCACTGTATATTACACACTTGTGATATAGTCTGGAGTCTATTTTTTATGGCCACCCATTCAGAGAATCACTAAATAATGCACACCTGCGGAATAGTCAGAAGTCTCTTTCCCATGGCCACTCGTTAAGAGCCTCACTAAGTGTACACAACTGGGGAAATAGTCAGGATTTACCTATATCCCCTCATTCAGTGTCTCACTAAATAATGCACACCTGTGGAATAGTCAGGAGACTTTTTCATATGGCCTCTAATTCGGAGTGTCACTGAATAATGTGGTGTAGTTAGGAGTCTATTTCATGTAGACACATATTCAGAGCCACAGTGAATAAAACAGGCCCTTTATGTTGTAAGGAATCTAATTAATATGGCTACATCTTCTTAGCCTCACTGAATAATACACACCTTGGAAATAATTTGGAGTCTATTTTCCATGGACATTCATTCAGAGCCTCGGTAAATAATGTACACCCGTGGAGTAGCCAGGAGTCTATTTTATTAGGACACTCATTCATACCCTCAGTGGATAATATGCACGTGTGGATTGGTCCAGATTCCAATTTATATGGCCACTGACCCATAACCTCAGTGTAAAGTGCACAAATGTAATGTACTCAGCAGTCTATTTCATATAGAAACTCATTCAGCGATTCACTGAATAATACAAATATTTGAGGTAGACAGATTCCTGTTTTACATGGTTAATCAAAAAGAGTCTCACTGAGTAAGACCCACCTAGGGAAGTGTTAGGAGTCTACTTTATATAGCCTCTCATTTACAGCCTCAGGGAATAATGCACACGTGCGGAATAGACAGTAGACTATTTTATATGGCCACAAAATCAAAGCCTTTTCAAATACTGCACATGTGGGGAATAATCACTTGTCTGTTTCATACGGTGTTTTGTTTGGTCAATCAAAAACTTATGCACACCTGTGGAGTGAAATGGGTTCTATTTCAGAAGGCCACTCTTTCAGTGTATTAGTGAATAATATGTATATCTGAAAAGTAAGGAATCCTTTTCACATGGCCACTCGTTCAGTGTATCTGTGAAGAATACGCCCCTCAAAAATAATCAAGGGTCTACTTCAAATGGCTACACATTCAAATTTTCTGTACACAATGAACACCTGGGCAATACACCTGAGTCTCTTTTTTATGCCCACTTAGTCAGAGACTCATTCAGTAATACACAACAAAGAAAGACTTAAGTGTCTACTTCATGTAGTCACTCATTTAGAGCCTCAGTGAATATTGCACACCAGGGTAATAGTCGAGCATTTTTTATATGGCCACTCATTTTGTGCCTCAGTGAGTGATATACACCTGAAGAATCCTCAGGATTCTATTTGATACTACCAATCATATAGAAACTTATTTAGTAATTCACAATGGAGTGATAGTCAGGTGACTATTTTATATGGTCTATCATTCAAAGTTTCAGTGAATAGTAAAATTCTATGGAATAATCGGGACGCTTTTTAAGATAGCCTCGAATTAAGTGCTTTGCTGAATGATACGCACCTGTGTTATAGACAGGAGTCTATTTCATATGAATTCTAATTTTGTGTTTCGCTGAGTAATACACACCTGGGGCAGTGTCAGGAGTCTATTTCGTATGGACACTCAAACAGAACCTGTTTGATTAATGCACACATGGATAATAATGAGGAATGTATGTCATAAGGCTACTCATTCAGAAAAACTGTGAAAAATGCACATGTGGAGTAATTAGAAGTCTGTTTTATATGGCCCCTCTTTCACAGCCTCCCTGAATATTACACACTTGTGGTATAGTCTGGAGTCTATTTTTTATGGCCACTCATTCAGAGAATCACTAAATAATGCACACCTGCAGAATAGTCAGTAGTCTCTTTCCTATGGCCACTCGTTAAGAGCCTCACTAAGTGTACACACCTGGAGAAATAGTCAGGATTTACCTTTATCCCCTCATTCAGAGTCTCACTAAATAATGCACACCTGTGGAAGAGTCAGGAAACTTTTTTATGTGGCCTCTCATTCAGTGTGTCATTGAAAAATGTGGTGTAGTTGGGAGACTCTTTCATGTAGACACATATTCAGAGCCTCAGTACATAAGACAGACCATTGATATATTAAGAAATCTAATTAGTATTACCACATCTTCTGAGGCTCATTCAATAATACACACCTGGAGAATAATTTGGAATCTATTTTCGATGGATATTCATTCAGAGCCTCGGTAAGTAATGCAGAACTGTGGATTAATCAGGATTCTATTTCATTTGGACACACATTCATATCCTCAGTAGATAATATGCACGTGTGTATTAATCAGGATTCCATTTTATATGGCCACTGACTCGTAACCTCAAGGAGTAATGCAGAAATGTAAAGTACTCAGCAGTTTATTTCTTATAGCTGCTCATTCAGTGATTCACTGCATAATTAAAATATTTGAGATAGACAGCCTCCTGTTTTATATTGTCATACAAAAAGAGCCTCACTGAGTGACACACACCTGGGGAAGTGTTAGGAGTATACTTTACATAGCCTCTCATTTACAGCCAAAGGAAATAATGCACACGTGTGGAAAAGACACCAGTCTGTTTTATATGGCCACTAAATCAAAGCCTGGGTAAGTAATACACAAATTTGGAATAGTCACTCTAAATATATGCCCAAATATTTAGAGTCAGAGTCAATAATACACGCCTGTAGACTAGTCATGAAACAATTTCATATGGCCAAAGTTTTAGAGACTCAATGAATAATAAATAACTGGGGAATACTCTGAATGCTATTACATGTGGCATTTCTTAAAACGTTCATTGAGTAAAAAACACCTGTATTGTAATCAGAATTCTCTTTCATATAGCCACATACTCAGAGCCCAACTGAATAACAGACACCTTGGGAAAGTCAGGATTCTGTTTCGTATAGGCACTCATTTACACCCGAATGTAAAATATCATGCCTGAGTAGTATATAGGAGTCTCTATTATATGGCCACTCATTCAGAGTCTCAGAGAATAATACAGATGTAAGGAAATGTCAGGAGTGTAATTGACATGGCCACTTATTCAGCTCCTCAGTGAAGAAGCATATATATCTGGAAAATACTCAGGATTTTATTATATATAGCCACTTACTAAGAGACTCACTGAATAATACACACCTGGACAATTGTCTGGAGACTATTTGATATGACTGTTCACCCAGTGACTCAGTGGAAAATGCAGAGCTGAGAAATAGTCAAGAGGACAGAGTCAGGAGTCTATTTTAAGTGGTCACTCGTTCAGAAACTGACTGAAGAATACACACCTTGGGAACAGTCAGAGTCCAAGTCATATGGCCACTGAATCACAGCATTATGGAATAATGCACAGTGGGGCAATAGTAAGGAGTCTATTTCATAGGGCCTCTCATTCAGTGCTTCAGTGCATAATAAATAGCTGTGGAGGAGGGAGGACCCTATTGCAGGTAGCCGCAAATAAAGCAGCTCCGTGAATAATACACACATGTGTGAGAGTCAAGAGAATATTTGATATGGACACTCATACAGAACCGCTTCAAATATTGCATATGTGGGGAATAATCAATATTCTATTTCATATGGTGGTTCATTTGGAGATTTGAAAAATAACGTGCAGCTCTGGAAGAAAATGTGTTGTATTTCATAAGGCCACTCTTTCAGTGTTTTAGTGAATTATATTTATATCTGATAAGGCAGGTATCTCTTGCAAATGGCCACTCCTTCTGGGCTTCTGTGAATAATACTCCCCTCAGAAACAGTCAAGGGTCTACTTAAAATGCCTACACATTCAGAGTCTCTGTAAGTAATGAACACCTGGGCAATACACCTGAGTCTCTTTTTTATGCCCACTTAGGCAGAGTCTCATTCAATAATACACACCTGGGGAGAAGTTAAGAGTCTACTTCATGTAGCCACTCATTTGGATCCTCAGTGTATATTCCACATCAGGGTAATAGTCGAGCATTTTTTATATAACCACTCATTCTGTGCCTCCCTGAATGATACACACCTGAGGAATTCTCAGGATTCTATTTCATACTACCACTCATTTAGAACCTTATTGAATAATTCACAACGGAGCAATAGTCAGGTTTCTATTTTGTATGGCCTCTCATTCAAAGTTTCAGTGAATAATCTTCTAAGGAGTAATCAGGACACAGTTTAAGATAGCCACGAATTAAGTGCCTTCCTGAATTATACACACCTATGTGGTAGTTAGGAGTCTATTTGATATGAACTCTAATTCTGGGTAACGCTGAGTAATACACACCTGTGGGAAATTCAGGAGTCTACTAGGTATGGATCATCATACAGAACCTGTTGGAATGATACACACATGGAGAATAATAAGGAGTCTATGTCATATGGTTACTCATTCAGACAAACAGTGAGTAATGCACATGTGTAGTCATTAGAATTCTGTTTCTCATGGCCCCTCTTTCACAGCCTCATTGAATATTACACACCTGATATATTCTGAAGTCTATATTTTATGGCCACTCATTCAAAGAATCACTGAATAATTCACACCTGTGGAATAGTCAAAAGTCTCCTTCCTATGGCTACCCATTGAGAGCTTCACTAAATGTACACACCTGGATAAATAGTCAGGATTTATTTGTATCTCCTCATTCAGAGTCTCACTAAATAATGCACACCTGTGGAATAGTCAGGAGAATCTTACATATGACCTCTCATTCAATGTGTCATTGACAAATGTGGTGTAGTCAGGAGACGCTTTCATGAAGACACATATTCAGAGCATCAGTGCATAAGACAGACCCTTGATATAGTAAGAAATCTAATTAGTTTGGCAACATCTTCTGAGGCTCACTGAAAAATAAACACCTGGAGAATAATTTGGAGTCTACTTTCGATGGACATTCATTTAGAGCTTTAGTAAATAATGCAGACCTGTGGAGTAGCCAGGAATCTATTTCATTTGGACAGATATTCATAGCTTCAGTGGATAATATGCCATGTAGATTCGTCAGGATTTCATTTCATATAGCCACTGACTCATAACCTGAATGAATAATGCGGAAATGTAAAGTACTCAGCAGTCTATTTCATATAGTGAATCATTCAGAGATTCACTCAATAATAAAATTATTTGAGATAGACAGACTTCTGTTTCATATTGTCATACAAAAAGAGCCTCACTGAGTGACACACACCCGGGGAATTGTTAGGAGTGTACTTTACCTAGCCTCTAATTTACAGCCTAAGGGAATAATGCACACGTGTGCAATAGACATTAGTCTGTTTTATATGGAAACAAAATCAATCATAAGTCAGTAATACACAACTTTAGAATAGTCACTAGTCTATTCCATATGCCCAAATATTTAGAGTCAGAGTCAATGAAACATGCCTGTAGACTAGTCAGGAAACAATTTTATATGGCCAAAGTTTCAGAGCCTCAGTGAATAATAAATACCTGAAAAATACTCTGGACGGTATTACATGTGGCATTTTTTCAAAGGTTCGTTGAGTAAAGAACACCTGTATTGTAGTCAGAATTTTATTTCATATAGTCACATACTAAGAGCCTGTCTGAATAAGAGACACCTTGGCAAAGTCAGGATTATATTTCGTATATCCACTCATTTACAGCCGAATGTAAAAACTCACGCCTGTGTAGTATATAGGAGTCTCTATTTTTTGGCAACTCATTCAGAGCCTCAGATAATAATGCAGACGTAGGGAAGTGTCAAGAGTGTACTTGACGTGGCCACTTATTCAGTTCCTCAGTGAAGAATCATATATATCCCTTTATGCTAAAAACCCTCAATAAACTTGGTATTGATGGAACATATCTCAAAGTAATAAAAGCTATTTACGACAAACCAACAGCCAATATTATACTTAATGGGTAAAAACTGGAAGCATTCCCTTTGAAATCCGGCACTAGACAAGGATGCCCTCTCTCACCACTCCTATGTAACATAGTACTGGAAGTTCCAGCCAAAGCAATCAGGCAAGAAAAAGAAATAAAGGGTATTCAAATAGGAAAGGTGGAAGCCAAATTGTCTCTATTTGCAGACGACATGATAGTATACCTAGAAGACCCCATCACCTCAGCCCAAAAGCTCCTGAAACCGATAAGCCACTTCAGCAAAGTCTCAGAATATAAAATCAATGTTCAAAAGTCACAAGCATTCCTATACACCAATAACAGACTTAAAGAGAACCAAGTCAAGAACGAACTGCCATTCACAATTGCTACAAAGAAAATAAAATACCTAGGAATACAACTCACAAGGAATGTATGGGACCGCTTGAAGGAAAACTACAAACCACTGCTCAGCGAAATGAGAGAGGACACAAACAGATTGAGAAACATTCCATGTTCGTGGTTAGGAAAAAACAATATTGTGAAAATGGCTATACTGCCCAAGGTAATTTACACAATCAATGCTATCCCTATCAAACTACCATTGAATTTCTTCACAGAAATGGAAAAAACCACCATGAACTTAATATGGAAGCAAAAGAGAGCCCGCATTGCCAAGTCAATTCTAAGCAAAAAGAACACAGCGGGAGGCATCACACTACCAGACTTCAAACTATACTGCAAGGCTACAGTAATCAAAACAGCATGGTACTTGTACCAAAACAGAGATATAGACCATTGGAACAAAACAGAAGCATCGGAGGTAACACAGCATATCTACAACCATATTATCTTTGATAAACCAGACAAAAACAAGCAATAGGGAAAGGATTCCCTATTTAATAAATGGTGTTGGGAAAACTGGCTAGCCATGTGCAGAAAGCAGAAACTGGACCCCTTCCTGACACCTTACACTAAAATTTACTCCAGATGGATTAAAGACTTAAACGTAAGACCTGACAGCATAAAAACCCTAGAAGAAAATTTAGGCAAAACCATTCAGGACATAGGAGTAGGCAAGGAATTCATGAATAAAACACCAAAAGCATTGGCAACAAAAGCCAAAATAGACAAATGGGACCTAATCAAACTCAACAGCTTCTGCACAGCAAAAGAAACAGTCACTAGAGTGAATCGGCAACCATCAGAATGTAAAAAATCTTTGCAGTTTACACATCTGACAAAGGGCTGATATCCAGAATTTACAACGAACTCAAACAGATTTACAGGAAAAAAGCAAACAAGCCCATTCAAAAATGGGCAAAGGATATGAACAGACACTTTACAAAAGAAGACATACATGAGGCCAACAAACATATGAAAAAACGCTCATCATCACTGGTCATTGGAGTGATGCAAATTAAAACCACATTGAGATACCATCTCACGCCAGTTAGAATGGCGATCATTAAAAAATCTGGAGACAGCAGATGTTGGAGAGGGTGTGGAGAAAGAAAAACACTCTTAAAACTCTAAAAACACCAAAAAGATATTGGTGGGAGTGTAAATTAGTTCAACCATTGTGGAAAACAGTGTGGCGATTCTTCAGGGACCTAGAAATGGAAATTCTATTTGATCCAGCAATCCCATTACTGGGTATATATCCAAAGGAGTATAAATCGTTCTACTATAAGGACACATGCACACGAATGTTCATTGCAGCACTCTTTACAATAGCAAAGAACTGGAACCAACCCAAATGCCCAACGATGATAGACTGGACTGGGAAAATGTGGCACATATACACCATGGAATATTATGCAGCAATCAAAAATGATGAGTTTGTGTCCTTTGTAAGGACATGGATGAATCTGGAGAACACTATTCTCAGCAAACTGACACAAGAACAGAAAGAGAAATACCACATATACTCACTCATAGGTGGGTGAGAAAAATGAGAACACATGGACACAGAGAGATGGTCTACTATACACTGGGGTCTATTTGGAGGAATGGGGGAGAAACAGCGGGGGGGGCTAGGGAGGGATAGCCTTGGGATGAATGCCAAGTGTGGGTGAAGGGGAGGAAGGCAGCAAACACACTGCCACGTGTGTACCTATGCAACTAATTTGCACGGTCTGCACATGTACCCCAAAACCTATAATGCAATAAAAGTTTAAAAAAAGAAGCATATATATCCGGAAAATACTCAGGATTCTATTATATATGGCCACTTATTAAGAGAGTCACTGAATAACGCACATCTGGAGAATTGTCTGGAGACTATTTGATATGACCTTTCACCCAGCGACTCAGTGGAAAATGCAGAGCTGAGAAATAGTCAAGAGGATAGAGTCAGGAGTCTATTTTATGTGGTCACTCGTTCAGAAACTGACTTAAGAATACACACCTTGGGAATAGTCAGAGTCAAGTTCATATGGCCACTCAGTCACAGCATTACCGAATAATGCACAATGGGGCAATAGTAATGAGTTGATTTCATATGGCCTCTCATTCAGAGTTTCAGTGTGTAATAAACAGTTTTGGAGGAGGGAGGAACTTATTGAAGCATATAAATCACCTCCGTGAATGATACACACATGTGTGAGAGTCAGGAGAGTATTTGATATGGACACTCATATGGAACCTCCTCGAATATTGCACATGTGGGGATAATCAGTATTCTATTTCATATGGTGGTTCGTTTGGAGAGTAGAAAAATAACGCACACCTCTGGAGAAAAATGCGGTCTATTTCATAAGGTTACTCTTTCGGTGTTCTAGTGAATAATATGCATATCTGAAAGGCAGGAGTCTCTTTCACATGGCCACTCTTTCTGGGCCTCTGTGAATAATACTCCCCTCAGAAACAGTCGAGGGTCTACTTCAAGTGCCTACACATTAAGAGTCTCTGTAAGTAATGAACACCTGGGCAATACACCTGAGTCTCTATATTATGCCCACTTAGTCAGAGTCTCATTCAATAATACACACCTGGGGAAGAGTTAGTAGTCTACTTCATGTAGCCACTCATTTCGATCCTCAGTGAATAATCCACACCAGGGTAATAGTCGAGCACTTTTTATATGGCCACTCATTCTGTGCCTCCCTGAATGATACAAACCTGGGGAATTCTCAGGTTTCTATTTCATACTACCACTCATTTAGAACCTTATTGAATAATTCACAATGGAGCAATAGTCAGGTGTATCTTTTGTATGGCCCCTCATTCAAAGCTTCAGTGAATAATGATCTTCTATGGAGTATTCAGGACACTGTTTAAGATAGCCATGAATTAAGTGCCTTCCTGAATGATACACACCTGGGTGGTAGTCAGGAGTCTATTTTATATGAACTCTATTTCTGTGTAATGATGAGTAAGACACAGAAACACTTTGAATATTGCACAGGTGAAGAATAATATCTAGTCCATTTCATATGGTCTTTCGTTTGGAGAGTCAAAAAATAACACTGGACAGGGGTGATACACACAGCAGAGTGGAGCGTACACACAGGAGACAGTGGGTAAACAAAGAAGAGAAGAGGATACAGAGGAGAGTGGATACACACAGGATGGTAGGGGATACACAGAGGAGACAGGAGGATACACACAAGAAATAAGAGGATAAAGACCTGGAACCAACCCAAATGCCCATCGATGATAGACTGGACTGGGAAAATGTGGCACATATACACCATGGAATATTATGCAGCAATCAAAAATGATGAGTTTGTGTCCTTTGTAAGGACATGGATGAATCTGGAGAGCATCATTCTCAGCAAACTGACACAAGAACAGAAAAAGAAATACTGCATATACTCACTCATAGGTGGGTGAGAAAAATGAGAACACATGGACACAGAGAGGCGGTCTACTATACACTGGGGACTGTTGGAGAAAATGGGGGAGGGACAGTGGGGGGGTTGGGGGGATAGCCTGGGGATGAATACCAAGTGTGGGTGAAGGGAAGGAAGGCAGCAAAACACACTGCCATGTGTGTACCTATGCAACTATCTTGCACGTTCTGCACATGTACCCCAAAACCTATAATGCAATAAAAATTAAAAAAAAAGGAAAAGAAAAAAGAAATAAGAGGATAAACACAGGAGAAAGAAATACACACAAGTGAGAGGGGCATACACACAGGAGAGGTTCATACACACCGGTGAAAGAAGGACAGACACAAACATAGAAAGATACACACAGAACAGGGGGAATCACACAGGAGAGAGAAGCGAACACACAGAAGGAAAAAGAATACACACAGAAGAGAGAAGGATACACACAGGAGAGAGGGGACACACAGAGGAGAGAGGAATATACACACAGTACAGAGAAAGTATACACAGAAAAGGGATGGGGTTACAAATAGGAGAGAGGGGATACACAGGAGAGAGGGGGACACAAAATGGAGAGAGGGGGAATACACACAGGAGAGAGGAGAAATACACACAAAAGAGAGGGTTGATATACATAGGAAAAAAATGATACACACAGGAGGGAGGAGGATACACACAGGAGAAAACAGGATACACACAGGAGAAAACAGGATACACACTGGAGAGAGAAATGTACACATGAGAGAGGGGTAAACAGAGGACTGAGGAGGATTCACACAGGAAAGAAGGGGATACACACAGCAGACAGGAGGATACACACGAAAGAGGGAAGAATAGCCACGGTAGACAGAAGGATACACACAGGAGAGAGAAGGATACAAACAGGAGAGTGGTGATACAAACAGGAGAGATGAGGGTTCACACAGGAGTATAAAGGATACACACTTGAGACAGATGGATACACACAAAAGAGTGGAGTATACACACAGCAGAGAGGAGGATACACACAGGAGAGAGGGCATACACACAGGAGTGAGAAAGATCCCCACAGGAGAAAAGGGAATGCACACAAAAGAGAAGTGGATACACACAAAAGTGGGGCATACAGATAAAAGAGAGGGGATACACACAGGAGTGAGGGAGAATACACATGGAGAGTGGTGATCCACACAGGATAGTTGAGGGTACACACAGGAGTAAAGGGGTACACACAGGAGAGAAGAGGATACATAAAAAAAGGGATACACACAGGAGAGTAGGGAATAAACAGAAGAGAGAAAAAAAATACACAAATGAGAGAGGAGACTAAACACAGGAGAGGGAGATACACACAGAAGAGAGGGGCTTACCCACAGAAGAGGAAAATACACACAGTAGAAAAAGGGATTAACACAGGAAAGAGGAGAAAACACACAAAAGAAGAAGATACACACAGGAGACAGGGACGTAGACACAGTAGAAAGCAGGATACACACAGCAGAGAGTAAGATACACACAGGAGAGAGAAGATACACAAAGGAGAGAAGGGGATACGAACAGGAGAGAAAAGGGATACACACAGCATGGAGGGCGTTACACACAAGAGAAAGGAGGGATACGCACAGGAGAGAGAAAGAATACCCACAGGAGAGAGGAGGATGCACACAGGAGAGGGGGATACACACAGGATGGAGAGGGATGAACACAAAAAAGAGGAGGAGACACACAGAAGAAAGGAGGATACACGCAGAAGAAAGGAGGGTAAACACGGGATAGAGGGAGATACACACAGGAGAGAAGAGGATACAGGAAGGAGAGAGGAAAATAGAAACACGAGAGTGAAAGATACAAACAGGCGAGAGAAGAATCCACAGAGAAGAGAAAAGGATACACACAGGACAGTGCAGAATACACACAAGCAAGAGGGAGATACTAACAAAGGAAGGGAAATAAACACAGGAGAAAGGAGGATACACACAGGAGAGAGGAGGATACACACAGAAGAAAGGAGGATACACAAAGCAGAGGGAATACACACAGGAGAGAGGGGGATAAACACAGGCGGGAAAGATAAACACAGAAGAGCGGGTATACACACAGGAGAGAGGGGAATACACACAGGAGAGGAGGATACGCACAGGAAAGAGGGGCTTAAGCACAGGAGAGTGGAGAATACACACAGGAGAGAGGGTGAATACACAAAAATGAGAGTGGGATACACACAGGAGAGTGAAGCATACACACAGGAGAAAGGGGAATACACACAGGGGAGAAAGGGATGTACAGAGAAAAAAAGGATAAATACAAATGAGAGCAGGATACACACCAAAAAGAGAAGGATACAGATAGAAGAGAGGATAATACACCCAGGAGATTGGAGAATACACAGGAGAGAGGAGGATAAACACAGTAGAAAGTAGAATACACACAGGAGAGAGGAGGATAACAAAGAAAAGGAGGATACACACAGGAGAGAGAAGGATACACAGAGGAGAGAGGAGGATATATAAAGGCGAGAGAAGGATACACACAAAACGGGGAATAAACAGAGAAAAGCGAACCATAGACACAGGAGAGGAAGATACACACAAAAGAGAGGAGGATACACACAAGACAGGGGGATACACACAAAAGAGTGGGGCGTACACACAGGAGAGAGGAGATTACACACAGAAGAGAGGAGGATACACACAGGAGAGAGGGGATACACACAAGAGAGAGGAAGGTACAAACTGGAGAGAGGGAAGATACACACAGGAAAGAGCGTGGATACACACAGGAGACAGGGGTTATAAACACAGGAGAGAAAAAAGATACACACAGAAGAGAGGAGGATACACACAGGAGAAAGAAGGATACACACTGGTTAAAGAAAGATACACACAGGAGAAGGGGATACACACAAGAATGAAAAGGATACACACAGGAGAGAAGAAAATACACACAGGAGAGAGGAGGATACACACAAATGAGGGAAGGATACACACGGTAGACAGAAGGATACCACAGAAGAGAGAAGAATACACACAGGTGAGGGGTGATACACACAGGAGAGATGAGGGTTTACATAGGAGAAAAGAGGATACATAGAGGAGAGAGACGGATAAACACAGGAGAGAGGAGTATACACACAACAGAGAGGAGGATACACACAAAAGAGAGGGTATACACACAGGAGTGAGGAAGATCCACACAGGAGAGAAGGGAATGCAAAGAGGAGAGGTGGATACACAAAGAAGTGGGGCATACACACAGCAGAGAGGAGGATTTACAAAAGAGAGAGGAACATACCCGCAGGAGAGACTAATACACACAAGAGAGAGGGGGATACACAAAGGAGAGAGGAGGAATACACACGGAGAGTGGTGATACACACAGCACAGTGGAGGGTACACACAGGAGAGATGGGATACACACAGGAGAGAAGAGGATACACTAAGGAAAAAGGGATACACACAGGAAAGTAGAAAATAAACTAAGAAGAGTAGAGGATACACACAGGCGAGAGGAGGATAAACACAGGAGAGAAGGATACACACAGGAGAGAGGGGCATACAAACAGGAGAAAGGGATACACACAGAAGAGAGGGGCGTACACAGGAAAAAGGAGAATACACACAGCAGAGAGGAGGATACACACAGGAGAGAGGAGATACAAAAAGGAAAGAGGGGGATACACACAGGAGAGAAAAGTGATACAAACAGGAGAGAGGGGGATACACCCAGGAGAAAAGAGGGATACGCACAGGAGAGAGAATTGATACCCAAAGGAGAGAGAACGATAACCACAGAAGAAAAAGGGATACACACAGGAGAGAGAAGGATAAATACAAGAGAAAGGAGGAGACACACAGGAGAAAGAAGGATACACACAGGAGAGAGAAGGATACGAACAAGAGACAGGAGGATACACACAGGAGAGTAGAGGATACACAGAAAAGAGAGGAGAATTCACACAGGAGAGAGAGAAATGCACACAGGAGAGGTGAGGATACACACAGAAGAAAGGTGATACACACAGGAGAGAGATGGGTACACATAGGAGAAAGGGAGATACAAAAATAAGTCAGAAGGATACAAAAAGGAGAGGGGAATACACACAGGAAGGAGGGGGACACACCGATTAGAGAAAAGGATACACACAGGAGAGAGGAGGATACACACAGGAGAGGGGGATAACAACAGGAAAGAGGGGCATACACACAGGAGAGGGGGATACACACAGGAGAAAGGGGGATATACATAGGAATGAAAAAAATACACACAGGAGAGGGGGACACACACAAAAAGAAAGGCGTACACACAGGAGAAAGAAAAATACACACAACAGAGTAAAGAATACACGCAGGAGAAAGAGGATACACAAAGAAGAGAGGAGGATAAACAGGAGAGAGGGAAATACACACAAAAGAGGGAAGGATACCCACAGGAGACAGAAGGTTACACACAGCGTAGTGGGGGATACACAAAAAAGAGGGGTAATACACATAGGAGAGAGGAGAGTACACACAGGAGAGAGGAGGAAACAAACAGAAGAAAGGGGATACACACAAAAGAGGGAAATACACAGAGGAGAAAGCGTGGATACACACAGGAAAAAACGTGTTACACAAAGGATAGAAGGGGAAAACACACAAGAGAGTGGAGAAATAAACACAGTAGAGAGAAGGATACACATAAAAGAGAGGAGGATACACACAAGAGAGAAAAGTATACACACAGGAAACAGGCATACACTAAAAAGAGAGGGGGATACACACAGGAGCGTTGGATACATACAGGAGACAGGAAAATACACACAGGAAAGAGAAGGATACACACAAGATATGGGGATACAAACAAGAGAGAGGGGGATACACACAGGAGGAAGGGGAATATACACGGGAGAGAGGAGGATACACACAGAAGGTAAAGAATAAATACAAAAGAGGGAGAATACACACAAAAGAGACGAGGATACAGATAAAAGAGAGGAGGATACATGCAGCAGATTGGAGGATACACAAAGGAGAGAGGAGGATAGACACAGGAGAGGGGAGGATATACACAGAAAAAAGGCATATACACAGGTGAGAGGGAGATTCTCACAGGAGCGTTAGATACATACAGGAGACAGTGAAATACACAATAGAGAAGGGGATACATACAGGAGAGGTGGATACACACAAGAGAAAGGGGGATTCACACAGAACTGGGGGATACACACAGGAGAGATGGAGATCCAGACAGGAGAGAAAAGAATACCCACAAGAGACAGGGCGTTACACAGAGGACAGAGAAGGTTATGCACAGAATAAAGAAGATTTCACACCATAGAGAGGGTGATACACAGAGGAGAGAGGGTAATAAACACAGAAGAGGGGGGTATACACACAGGTGAGGGGAATACACAAAAAAGAGAGGGGCCTTCGCACAGGAGAGAGAAATGATACAAACAGGAGAGAGGAGGATACACACAAATGAGATGGTGATAAACACAGGAGAGAAGAGGATACACACAGGAGAGAGGAGGATACACCAAGGAGAGAGGGGGATACAAACAGAAGGGAGGGTATACACACAGGAGAGAGGGAATATACACACAGGATAGAGGAGGATACACAAAGAAAAGATGTGGATACATACAGAAGGAAAAAAAAAATACACAAAGGAGAGAGGAGGATACACACATAAGAGAGAAGGATACGCGATGGAGGGAGGCAAGATGGCGTCGTAGAGGTGACTCAGGATTGCAGCTCTCGGTGAAGGCGCAGAGGGTGAGTCCTAGCCGCATTCTCGGATGTTCCTTTTATGCCCACAGAGCGTTGAAAGTCCCAGGTGTGGGAGAGACACGGGACGCTAGCAGCCGGCTAACGCACCCGGCTCCCGCCGCCTCTTCGGCCGGCGCCGCAGCGGGACCCGGCACGGAACTCACTGGTCTGGGTGCCCTGTTAAACCGGCAATCTGAGATTTGGAAGGGCAGATTGGCATGTCCATCTGATTGAACAGGACTTGGACAATGAGCCAGACCAGGAGTTCCCTGGGAAGCATGATCTGAGCCGGGGTAGTGGGCAGCGGCACGGGAGATCGCACGGATCCCAGTGCCCTATCGGCAGGCTCCTGGGGCGCCAGTGAGAGAGTCGACCTTTCAGCTTGGGGAGAGGAAGAGAGAGAGAGAGAGAGGACGGACTCTGAGGCAGGGAGCAGGGTGATCGGGCTCGGCGGGTCCCACGCTCACGGGGACAAGCAGGGCGGCGACTGGAGGCGCTTGGGGCTGAGAGTTTTGTTGCCGGCATTTAGGACGGTGCAGCCCGGTCAGGGAGGGGCGTCCACCATTCCTGACAAAGTGCACCCCCACTTAAGTACCGCCCAGGACTGACGCAGCCTGCCGTTGCCGAGGCAACCTGCCATAACAGAGAGAGTCCGCCGGGCCGCAACAGGGCGGACCCGCCTTAGGAGGTCAGAGCCCCAGCAGGCAAATAGTGAATAGACTGCCACCTAGTGGGGCAGGACAGTGCAACAGATACTCATAAAGAAAGCCCCAACTCCCTGAGACAGAGCATCTAAGGGTGAAAAAAAAAAAAAAAAAGAGTGGTGTTTTATGAGTTCTATTGCAGCAGACATAACCTCCCAACAACCCTGAATGAACAACGGAGCTCACAGCTCAGCACTGGAGCTCCTATAAAGCACAGACTGTCTCCTCAAGCAGCTCCCTGACCTCTGTATATCCAAGGAGTCACCCCAGAAAAGGACTAATCAGACTGACATTTGGCTGGCATCATTCTGGAACAAGGGCAGCAGAAAAAGAAACTGATATCATCCCTCACTGTTCTGCAGCTGCTGCAGGTATACCCCAGACAAGCAGGGCCTGGAGTGGACCTCAGCACTCATACAGCAGAGAGGATAGATCATTAGAGGGAAAACTAAGTAACAGAAATACTTCATCATCAACAATCTCAGTGTCCACACAGAGACCCAATTGAAAAATCAGCCACTACTAAGACAACAGGCGGATAAATCCATAAAGATGGGAAGAAACCAGCGCAAAAAGGAGGAAAGCACCCGAAACCAAAACACCTCACCTCCAAAAAAGGACCAAAACTCCTCACCAGCAAGGGAACAAAGCTGGACGGAGAATGAATGTGACGAAATGACGGAATCAGACTTCAGAAAGTGGATAATGAGAAACTTCAGTGAGCTAAAGGAACATGTTCTAAACCAGTGCAAAGAAACTAAGAACCTTGAAAAAAGATTTGAAAAAAGATTCGAGGAATTGATAACGAGAATGGACAACTTAGAGAGGAATATGAATGAATTGAAGGAGCTGAAAAACTCAACACGAGAACTTCGCGAAGCATGCACAAGTATCAACAGCCGAATTGACCAAGCAGAAGAAAGAATATCAGAAGTTGAAGATCAACTCAATGAAATAAAACGAGAAACCAAGATTAAAGAAAAAAGCACAAAAAGGAATGAACAAAATCTCCAAGAAATGTGGGACTATGTGAAGAGACCCAACCTACGTTTGATAGGTGTACCAGAAAGTGACGAAGAGAATGAATCCAAGCTGGAAAACACTCTTCAGGATATTATCCAGGAAAATTTCCCCAACCTAGCAAGACAGGTCAATACTCAACTCCAGGAAATACAGAGAACACCACAAAGATACTCTGCAAGAAGAGCAACCCCAAGGCACATAATCGTCAGATTCACCAGGGTTGAAACAAAGGAGAAAATACTAAGGGCAGCCAGAGAGAAAGGTCGGGTCACCCACAAAGGGAAGCCCATCAGACTCACAGCAGATCTCTCAGCAGAGACTCTACAAGCCAGAAGAGAGTGGGGGCCAATATTCAACATCCTTAAAGAAAAGAGCTTTCAACCCAGAATTTCATATCCAGCGAAACTGAGCTTCATAAGTGAAGGAAAAATAAAATCCTTCACGAACAAGCAAGTACTCAGAGATTTTGTCACCACTAGGCCTGCTTTACAAGAGCTCCTGAAAGAGGCACTACACATAGAAAGAAACAACCAGTTCCAGCCATTCTAAAAGCATACCAAATGCTAAAGACCATCAACAAAATGAAGAATGTACATGAACCAACGGGAAAAACAGCCAGCTAGCATCAAAATGGCAGTATCAAATTCACACATAACAATATTAACCCTGAATGTAAATGGGCTAAATGCACCAATCAAAAGACACAGACTGGCAAATTGGATAAAAAACCAAAACCCATCGGTGTGCTGTATCCAGGAAACCCACCTCACATGCAAAGATACACAAAGGCTCAAAATAAAGGGATGGAGGAAGATTTACCAAGCAAATGGAGAGCAAAAAAAAGCAGGAGTTGCAATTCTCATCTCTGATAAAATAGACTTTAAAGTAACAAAGATCAAAAGGGACAAAGAAGGTCATTACATAATGGTAAAAGGATCGATACAACAAGAAGAGATAACGATTCTAAATATATATGGACCCAATGTAGGAGCACCCAGATATATAAGGCAAGTTCTTAATGCCTTACAAAGGGACTTAGACTCCCACACAATAATAGTGGGAGACTTTAACACTCCACTGTCAATAGCAGACAGATCAACCAGACAGAAAATTAACAAGGATATCCAGGACTTGAACTCAGACCTGGAACAAGCAAACCTGATAGACATTTACAGAACTCTCCACCCCAAATCCACAGAATATACATTCTTCTCAGCACCACATCACACCTACTCCAAAATTGACCACATAATTGGAAGTAAAGCACTCCTCAGCAAATGCAAAACAACGGAAATCATAACAAACAGTCTCTCAGACCATAGTGCAATCAAGTTGGAACTCAGAATTCAGAAAATAACTCAGAACCGCACAGCTTCATGGAAACTGAACAATTGGCTCTTGAATGTTGATTGGATAAACAATGAAATGAAGGCAGAAATAAAGAAGTTCTTTGAAACCAATGAGAATGAAGACACAACGTACCAGAATCTCTGGGACACATTTAAAGCAGTCTGTAGAGGAAAATATATAGCAATAAGTGCCCACATGAGAAGAGTGGAGAGATCCAAAATTGACACCCTATCGTCAAAATTGAAAGAGCTAGAGGAGCAAGATCAAAAAAGCTCAAAACCTAGCCGAAGACAAGAAATAACTAAGATCAGAGCAGAACTGAAGGAGATAGAGACAAGAAAAACCCTTCAAAAAATCAATAAATCTAAGAGCTGGTTTTTCGAAAAGATCAACAAAATAGACAGACCACTAGCCAGACTGATAAAAAAGAAGAGAGAGAACAACCAAATAGATGCAATAAAAAACGATAAAGGGGAAATCACCACAGATTCCACAGAAATTCAAACCATCATCAGAGAATACTACAAACAACTCTATGCACATAAACCAGTAAATCAGGAAGAAATGGATAAATTCCTGGATGCCTGTGTCCTCCCAAGCCTAAACCAGGAGGAAGCCGAAACTATGAATAGACCAATAACAAGGTCTGAAGTTGAGGCAGCAATTAAGAGCCTACCACACAAAAAAAGCCCAGGTCCAGATGGGTTCACAGCCGAATTCTACCAGACACACAAAGAGGATCTGGTACCATTCCTTCTGAAACTATTCCAAATAATCCAAAAAGAGGGAACCCTTCCCAAATCATTTTATGAGACCAACATCATCCTGATACCAAAACCTGGCAGAGACTCAACAAGAAAAGAAAACTTCAGGCCAATATCCATGATGAACATAGATGCAAAAATCTTCAATAAAATACTGGCAAACCGATTGCAACAGCACATTAAAAAACTTATCCATCATGATCAAGTAGGATTTATCCCGGGGATGCAAGGCTGGTTCAACATACGCAAGTCTATAAATGTAATTCACCACATAAACAGAAGCAAAAACAAAAACCACATGATTATCTCAATTGATGCAGAGAAGGCATTTGACAAAATTCAACAGCCCTTTATGCTAAAAACCCTCAATAAACTTGGTATTGATGGAACATATCTCAAAGTAATAAAAGCTATTTATGACAAACCAACAGCCAATATCATACTTAATGGGCAAAAACTGGAAGCATTCCCTTTGAAATCTGGCACTAGACAAGGATGCCCTCTCTCACCACTTCTATTCAACATAGTACTGGAAGTTCTAGCCAGAGCAATCAGGCAAGAAAAAGAAATAAAGGGTATTCAAATAGGAAAGGTGGAAGCCAAATTGTCTCTATTTGCAGACGACATGATAGTATACCTAGAAGACCCCATCACCTCAGCCCAAAAGCTCCTGCAACTGATAAGCAACTTCAGCAAAGTCTCAGGATATAAAATCAATGTGCAAAAATCACAAGCATTCCTATACACCAATAACAGACTTAAAGAGAACCAAATCAAGAACGAACTGCCATTCACAATTGCTACAAAGAAAATAAAATACCTAGGAATACAACTCACTAGGAATGTAAGGGACCTCTTTAAGGAAAACTACAAACAACTGCTCAATGAAATAAGAGAGGACACAAACAGATGGAGAAACATTCCATGTTCGTGGTTAGGAAGAATCAATATCGTGAAAATGGCTATACTGCCCAAAGTAATTTACACAATCAATGCTATCCCCATCAAACTACCATTGAATTTCTTCACAGAACTGGAAAAAACCACCATGAATTTCATATGGAACCAAAAAAGAGCCCGCATAGCCAAGTCAATTCTAAGCAAAAAGAACACAGCGGGAGGCATCACGCTACCAGACTTCAAACTATACTACAAGGCTACAGTAATCAAAACAGCATGGTACTGGTACCAAAACAGAGATATAGACCAATGGAACAGAACAGAGGCATCGGAGGCAACACAACACATCTACAACCATATTATCTTTGATAAACCAGACAAAAACAGGCAATGGGGAAAGGATTCCCTATTTAATAAATGGTGTTGGGAAAACTGGCTAGCCATGTGCAGAAAGCAGAAATTGGACCCCTTCCTGACACCTTACACTAAAATTAACTCCAGATGGATTAAAGACTTAAACGTAAGACCCGACACCATAAAAACCCTAGAAGAAAATCTAGGCAAAACCATTCAGGACATAGGAGTAGGCAAGGACTTCATGAACAAAACTCCCAAAGCATTGGCAACAAAAGCCAAAATAGACAAATGGGACCTAATCAAACTCCACAGCTTCTGCACAGCAAAACAAACAGTCACTAGAGTGAATCGGCAACCATCAGAATGGGAAAAAATCTTTGCAGTTTACGCATCCGACAAAGGGCTGATATCCAGAATTTCCAAAGAACTCAAACAGATTTACAGGAAAAAAACAAACAAGCCCATTCAAAAATGGGCAAAGGATATGAATAGAAACTTTACGAAAGCAGACATACATGAGGCCAGCAAACATATGAAAAAGTGCTCATCGTCATTGGTCATTAGAGAGATGCAAATCAAAACCACATTGAGATACCATCTCACACCAGTTAGAATGGCGATCATTAAAAAATCTGGAGACAGCAGATGCTGGAGAGGATGTGGAGAAATAGGAACACTCTTACACTGTTGGTGGGAGTGTAAATTAGTTCAACCATTGTGGAAGACAGTGTGGCGATTCCTCAGGGACCTAGAAATAGAAATTCCATTTGACCCAGCAATCCCATTACTGGGTATCTATCCAAAGGATTATAAATCGTTCTACTATAAGGACACATGCACACGAATGTTCATTGCAGCACTGTTTACAATAGCAAAGACCTGGAACCAACCCAAATGCCCAACGATGATAGACTGGACTGGGAAAATGTGGCACATATACACCATGGAATATTATGCAGCAATCAAAAATGATGAGTTTGTGTCCTTTGTAGGGACATGGATGAATCTGGAGAACATCATTCTCAGCAAACTGACACAAGAACAGAAAAAGAAATACCGCATATACTCGCTCATAGGTGGGTGAGAAAAATGAGAACATGTGGACACAGAGAGGCAGTCTACTATACACTGGGGACTGTTGGGGGGAATGGGGGAGGGACAGCGGGGGGGGCTGGGGGGGATAGCCTGGGGATGAATACCAAGTGTGGGTGAAGGGGAGGAAAGCAGCAAAGCACACTGCCATGTGTGTACCTATGCAACTATCTTGCTCGTTCTGCACATGTACCCCCAAACCTATAATGCAATAAAAATAAATAAATAAATAAATAAATAAATAAATAAATAAATAAAATCAAAAAAAAAAAAAAAGAGAGAAGGATACGCACAGGAGAGAGGAAGATACACACAGGAGGGGGGATACACACAGGGGAGGGGGCATACACATAAAATGGGGATAAACAGAGTAGAAAGGGGGTACACAAAGAAGAGAGGAGAATACTCATAGAAAAAGGTGATACAAACAGGAGAGAGAAATACACACAGTTGAGAGGAGGATACACACAGGAGGGAGGGGCGTAAACACAGAAAAGTGGGGATACACAGAGGAAAGAGGGGGATACAGAAAGGAGAAAGAGATACACACAGTAGAGGGAAATACAGGAGTGAGGGGATGCACACAGGAGAAAGGAAAATACACACAGGAAAGAAAAAGATACACACAGGAGAGAGAATGATACACACAGGAGAGAGGAGGATACAGAGAGAAGAGAGGAAGATACACACAGAATAGAAGGAGATACACACAGGATTGGGGGATACACACAGAAGAGAGTGGGTACACACAAAAGCGTTGGATAAATGCAGGAGACAAGGAAATACACACAGGAGAGAGGGGGATACATACAGAAGAGTGGGATACACGCAGGAGAGAGGGAGATACACACAGGAGAGAGGAGTATATACAGGAGAGATTGGGATACACACAGGATAGAGGGGAATACACACAAGAAAGAGAGGCATACACACAGGAGAGAGGGGGATACACAAAGGAGAGAGGAGGATACACGCAGGAAAGAGAAGTATACACAGGAGAAAAAGGGATACACACAGGAGAGAGGAGTATACACAGGAGAGAAAAATACACACAGGTGAGAGGAGGATACACACAGGATAGTGGGGCGTTGACAAAGAAGAGGGGGGTTACACAAAGGAGGAAGGTAGATACACAAAGGAGAAAGTGATACACACAGTAGAAAGAAATACACACAAGAGCAATGGAGATGCACACAGGAGAAAATAGGATACACACAGGAAAAAGGAGGATACACACAGGAGAGAGGAGCATATACACAGGAGAGAAAGTGATACACACAGAAGAAAGGAAGATACAAACAGGAGAGTGGAACACACAAACATGAGGGTGGGGGATACACACAAAAGAGAGGAGTATACACAGAGTGGAAGAAGAATGCACACAGGTCTGAGGAGGATACACACTGGACAGAGGAGGATACACACAGGAGAGAGGAAGATACACACAGGACAAAGGAGGATACACACAAAAGAGGGAAGGATACACATAGGAGAGAGGAAAATACACACAGGAGAAAAAGGGATACACACAGAAGGACAGGAATAAATACAGGAGAGAGGAGGATACACACAGGAGAGAGAACACAAACAGGACAGTGGAGGATACACAAAGGAGACAGGAGCATACACACAAGAGGGGGGATACAGACAAAAGAGGAAGATACACACAAAGAGGAGACTACATACAGTGGATGGGGATACACACAGGAGGGGGGCATACACACAGAAGAGAGCAAGATACACACAAAATAGAGGAGGATACACACAGGAGAGGGGGGTACACACAGGATACAGGGAAGATACACACAGGAGAGAAGAAGATACATACAGAATAAAAGAGGATACACACAAGAGAGAGAAGGATACACACTGGGGATGCAGGATACACACAGAAAAGGGAAGGATACACACAAAAGACAGGAGGATACACACAGGAGAGTGAAGGATATATACAGAAGAAAGGGGGATACACACAGGAGAGGGAAGTACACACAAAAGCGTTGGATACATGCAGGAGACAAGGAAATACACACAAGAGAGAGGGGGATAAATACAGAAGAGGAGGATACACACAGGAGAGAGAAAGATACACACAGGAGAGAAGAGTATACACAGGGGAGAGTGGAATACACACGAGAGAGGGGAATACAAAAAAGAGAGAGGGGCATACACACAGGAGAGGGGAAGATACACACAGGAGAGAGAAAGATACACAAAGAAGAGAGGAGGATACACGAAGGAGAGAGAAGTATACACAGGAGAAAGTGGGAAACACACCGAGGAGAGAGGAGGATACACAATGGAGAGAAAAATACACACATGTGAGATAAGCATACACACAGGAGAGTGGGACGTACCCACAGAAGAGGGGGGTTACACAAAAAAAGACGTGGATGCACAAAGGAGAAAGGGATACACACAGGAGAAAGAAATACACACAAGAGCGAGGGAGATGCACATAGGAGAAAATAAATACACATGGGGAGCCGGGGGATAAACACAGGAGAGAGAAGAATACAAAAAAGAGACAGGAGGATACACAGAGGTGAAAGGAAGATAAAAACAGAAGAGAGAAAAACACACACAGGAGAAAGGGGGATACAGACAGTAGAGAGGGATATACACACAGGAGAGAGGAGTATACACACAGGAGAGAAGAGAATACACACAAGAGAGAGGTAGATACACACAGGTGAAGGGAGGATACAAACAGGAGAGAGGAGGATACACACAGGAGAGATGGGAATAAACACAGAGAAAAGGAGGATGCACACGAAAGAGAGGAGGATACACACAAGATAGAAGAAGATACACACAGGGGAACAAAGGATTACACACAAAAGAGGGAAGGATAAACATAGGAGAGACGGGGATACACACAGGAGACAGAAGGATACAAAGAGGGGGACGGGGATAAATACAAGAGAAATAAAAATACACACAGAAGACAGGGGGGATACACACAGAAGAGAAAAAGATACACACAGAAAAGAAGAGGATACACACAGGAGGGAGAAGGATACACACAGGAGAAGCGGAATACACACAGAAGAGGGAAGGATACACACAAAAGAGAGGAGGATACACACAGGAGAGTGAGGGATACCCACAGAAGAGAGGGGTATACACACAGAAGAGAGGGAGTACACACAGGAGAGAAGAGGATACACAAAGGAAAAAGGGATACACACAGGAGAGTAGGGAATAAACAGAAGAGAGAAAAAGATACACAAAGGAGAGAGGAGGGTAAACACAGGAGAAAAAGACACACACAGGAGAGAGGGCTTACACACAGTAGAGAGGAATACACACAGGAGATAAACGGATAAACACAGGAAAGGAGGAAACACACAAGGAAAGGGGATACACACAGGACAGAGGGGTGTAGACACAAGAGAAATAAGGATACACACAGCGGAAAGGAAGAAACACACAGGAGAGACGAGATACACAAAAGAGAAAAGGGAATATGCACAGGAGAGAGGAGAGATACACGCAGAATGGAGGGTGTTAAAAACAGGAGAAAGAAGGGATACGCACAGGAGAGAGAAGGGATACCCACAGGAAACAGGAGGATGCACACAGGAGAGAGGGATACACACAGGAGAGAGAAGGATGCACACAAAAGAGAGGAGGAGACACACAGTAGAAAGGAGGATACGCCCAGGAGAGAGAAGGGTAAACATAAGATAGAGGGAAATACACACAGGAGAGAGGAAGATACAGGCAGGAGAGAGGAGGATACACACACGAGAGAAAAAGATACACACAGGCGAGAGGAGAATACACAGAGAAGAGAGGAGGATACACAAAGGAGAGTGGGGGATACACACAAAGAAGAGGGAGATACTAACAAAGGGAGGGAAATAAACACAGTAGAAAGGAGGATACACACAGGAGAGAGGAGGATACACAAAAGAGAAGGGAAACACACAAAGAAGAGGGGGATACACACAGGCGGGAAAGATAAAAACAGAGGAGGGTGTATACACACAGGAGAGACGGAAATACACACAGGAGAGGGGCATACACACAGGAAAGAGGGGCTTACGCACAGGTGAGAGGAGGATACACACAGGGGAGAGGGTGAATACACAAAAAAGGGAGAGGGATACACACAGGAGAGTGAAGCACACACACAGGAGGGAGGGGAATACACACAGAAGAAAGGGGTATACACACAGAAAAAAAAAGATAAATACAAAGGAGAGCAGGATACACACCAAAAAGAGAAGGATACAGATAGAATAGAGGAAGATACACGCAGGAGATTGGAGAATGCACAGGTGAGAGGCGGATAAACACAGGAGAGGGGAGGATACACGCAGAAGAGAGGAGGATACACACAAGAGAGAGGGAAAATATACACAGGAGAGAAGAGGATACACCCAGGAGTGGCGTGATACACACAGGAGAGAGGAGGATACACACAATAGCATGGAAAATACCCACAGGAAAGAGTAGGATACACAAAGGAGAGGGGGATACACACAGGAGAGAGAGGGATACACCGAGGAGAGAGAAGGATACACAAAGGCCAGAGGAGGATACACACAGGAGGGGGAATACACACAGAAAAGAAGACCATAAACAACGGAGAGGGGGATACACACAAGAGAAAGAAAAATACACCCAAAGGAGAGGAAGATACACACAGGACAGGGAGATACACACAGGAGAGTAGGGCTTACACACAAGAGAGGATGATACACACAGCAGAGAGGAAGATACACACAGGAGAAAGGGATACACAAAAGAGAGAGGAAGATACAAACTGGAGAGAGGGAAGATACACACAGGAGAGAAAAAAATACACACAAAAGAGAGGAGGATACACACATGAGAAAGGAGGATACACACTGGTTAGAAAAAGATACACACAGGAGAGGGGGATACACACAGGAGTGAAAAGGATACACACAGGAAAGAAGAAAATACACGCAGGAGAGAGGAGGATACACACAAATGAGGGAAGGATAAACACGGTAGACAGAAGGAAACAAACAGGAGAGAGAAGAGTACACACAGGAGAGGAGTGATACACACAGGAGAGATGAGGGTTCACATAGGAGAAAACAGGATACATACAGGAGAGAGACAAATACACACAGGAGAGAGGAGTATACACACAGCAGAGAGGAGGATACACACAAGATAGAGGTTATACACACAGGAGTGAGGAAGATCCACACAGGAGAAGAGGGAAAGCAAACAAAAGAGAGGTGGATACACATTGAAGTGGAACATACACAGAGCAGAGAGGAGGATTTACGCAGGAGAGAGGAAAATACAAGCAGAAGAGAGAA
This sequence comes from Saguinus oedipus, assembly GCA_031835075.1. Taxonomy (NCBI): domain Eukaryota; kingdom Metazoa; phylum Chordata; class Mammalia; order Primates; family Cebidae; genus Saguinus; species Saguinus oedipus. The sequence goes on from JASSZA010000200.1 coordinate 3,171,401, forward strand.
GAATACACACAAGAGAGAGGGGATACACACAGTAGAGAGGAGGGATACACATGGAGAGTGGTGATACACACAGAACAGTGGAGGGTACACACAGGAGAGAGGAAGTACACACAGGAGAGATGAGGATATACAAAGGAAAAAGGAATATACAAAGGAGAGTAAAAAATAAAGGAGAGTAAAAAATAAACAGAGGAGAGAGGAGGATACACACAGGAGAAAAAGGCATACACACAGGAGAGGGGGATACACAAAGGAGAGAGGGGCGTAGACACAGGAGAAAGGAGGATACACACAATAGAAAAGGGGATACACACAGGACAGGGGTATACAAACAGGAGAGTGAGGCGTAGACACAGGAGTAAGGAGGATACACAGAGCAGAGAGAAGAATACACAAAGGAGGGAGGACATACAAAGAGGAGAGAGGGGGATACACACAGGGGAGAGAATTGATACCCACAGGAAAGCGAAGGATACACACAGGAGAGAAAAGGATACACACAGGAGAGAGGAGAATGCACACAGGAGAGAGAAGGATACATACAGAAGAGAGAAGGGGACACACAAGAGATAGAAAGATACACGCAGGAGAGAGGAGAATACACACAGGAGAGAGAAGGATACGAACAGGAGACAGGAGGATACACACAGCAGAGTGAAGGATACACAGAAAATAGAGGAGGATACACACAGGAGAGAAATAAATACACAGAAAGAAAAGAGAATACACACAGAAGAGGGGTGATACACACAGGAGAGAGAAGGGTACACATAGGAGAAAGGCGGATACAAACAGAACTCAGAGAGATACACCAAGGAGAGTGGGATACACACAGGAAAGAGGAGGACACACCAATGAGAGAAGAGGATACACACAGGGAGAGGAAGATACACACAGGAGAGGGGGATAACAACAAGAAACAGGGGCATACAAACAAGAGAGGGGGATACACACAGGAAAAAGAAGGATATACACAGGAGAGAAAAGGATACACACAGGAGAGAGGGACACACACAAAAAGAGGGGCGTACACACAGGAGAAAGAAAAATACGCACAGCAGAGGAAAGAATACACATAGGAGAGAGAGGATACTCACAGGAGAGAGGAGGATACACAGGAGAGAGGGAAATACACACAAAAGAGGGGGATACACATAGGAAAGAAAGGTGTTACACACAGGAGAGAAGGGGAAATCACAAAGGAGAGCGGAGGGATAAACACAGTATACAGAAGGATACACACAAAAAAGAGGAGGATACACACAAGAGAGAAAAGTATACACACAGGAGAGGGGCATACACAAAAGAGAGAGGGGGATACACACAGGAGCGTTGGATACATACAGGAGAAAGGGAAATACACACAGGAGAGAGGGGGATAAGCACAAGATATGGGGATACCAACAGGAGAGAGAGGGATACACACAGGAGAGAGGAGAATACACACAGTAGATAGGAGGATAAACACAAAAGAGAGGAGGATATACACAGAGGGAAAAGGATAAATACAAAAGAGAGGGGAATACACACAAAAGAGAAGAGGAGGATACAGATAGAAGAGCAGAGGATACCTGCAGGAGATTGGAGGATACACAAAGGAGAGAGGAGGATACACACAGAAGAGAAGAGGATACACACAGAAAACGGTCATATACACAGGAGATAAAAAGATTCTCACAGAAGCGTTGGATACATAAAGGAGACAGGAAAATACACACAATAGAGAAGGGGATACACACAGGAGAGGTGGATGCACACAGGAGAAAGGGGGATTCACACAGAAGAGGGGGATACACACAGGAGATATGGAGATCCACAAAGGAGAGAGAAGAATACACACAAGAGAGAGGGCGTTACACAAAGGACAGAGAAGGTTACGCACAGAATATAGGGAAATTCACACAATATAGAGGGTGACACACACAGGAGAGAGGGGAATACACACAGGAGAGAGGGCTATACACACAGGTGAGAGGAATACACAAAGGAGATAGGGGCATACACACAGGAGAGAGAAAAGATACACACAGGAGAGAGAAAAGATACACACAGGAGAGAGAAGGATACACACATAAGAGATGGGGATACACACAGAAGAGAAGAGGATACACACAGGAGAGAGGAGGATACACAGAGGAGAAAAAGGGATACACACAAAAAGGAGGGGATACACAGAGATGAGATGGAATATACACACAGGATAGAAGAGGATACACACAGAAAAGATGGAGATACACACAGAAAAAAGGAGGATACACAAAGGAGAGAGGAGCATACACACAGAAGAGAGAAGCATACACACATGAGAGAGGATGATACACACAGGAGAGAAACATACACACAGGGGAGAGGGCATACACACATAAAATGGGGATAAACACAGTAGAAAGGGGGTACACACAGAAGAGAGGAGAATACTCACAGGAAAAGGTGATACAAACAGGAGAAAAAATACAAACATGTGAGAAAAGGATACACACAGGAGAGAGGGGCTTAAACACAGAAATGTGGGGATATACAGAGGAAAGAGGGACATACGTAAAGGAGAAAGGGATACACACAGGAGAGGAAAATACGCACAGGAGCGAGGGGGATGCACACAGGGGAAAGGAAAATAAACACAGGAAAGAGGAGGAAACACACAGGAGAGAGAATGACACACACAGGAGAGGGGAGATACACACAGTAGAGAGGAAGATACACACAGGAGAGAAAAGGATACAGAGAAGAGAGAGGAAGATACACACAGAAGAGAAAAAGATACACACAGGAGTGGGGGATACACACAGAAGAGAGGAGGTACACACAAAAGCGTTGGATACATGCATGATACAGAGAAATACACACAGGAGAGAAAGGGATACGTACAGAAGAGGGGGATTCACACAGGAGAGAGGGAGATACACACAGGAGAGAGGAGTATACACAAAAAAGAGTGGGATGCACAAAGAAGTGAAATGAATACACACAAGAGAGAGGGGCATACACACAGGAGAGAGGGGATACACACAGGAAAAAGAAAGATACACAAAGGAGAGAGGAGGATATACGCAGGAGAGAGAAGTATACACAGGAGAAAGTTGGATAAACACAGGAGAGAGGAGGATACACAGAGGAAAAAAAATACACACAGTTGAGAGGAAGATACACAGAGGAGAGTGGGGCATACACACAGAAGAGGGGGTTACACAAAGGAGAGAGGTGGATACACAAAGGAGAAAGGGATACACACAGGAGAAAGAAATACACACAAGAGCGAGGGAGATGCACACAGGAGAATGGAGGATACACACAGGAAAGAGGAGAATACACACAGAAGAGAGGAGCATATACACAGGAGAGAAGGTGATACACACAGGAGAAAGGAAAATACACACAGGTGAAAGAAAAATACACACAAGTGAGTGGGGCACACAAACATGAGTGTAGGGGATACACACAAAAGAGAGGAGTATACAGACTGGTAGAAGGATACACACAGGAGTGAGGAGGATACACACTGGAGAGAGAAAGATACACACAAGAGAGAGAAAGAAACGCAAAAAAGAGAAAAGAATACACACAGGAGAAAAAGATACACACAGAAGAGAGTGGAATAGGCACAGGAGAGAAGAATACACAAACGAGAGAGGGGGTACACACAGGAGAGAGGAAAAGAAACACAGGAAAGTGAAATACATACAGAAGAGAGGGTCATAGAAAGAGGAGAGGGGATGATACACGCAGGAGAGAGGAGGATACACACAGGAGAGAGGGGAATACACACAGATAAAAGGGGAGATAAACACAGGAGAAAGAAGAATACATAAAAGTGACAAGATGATACACAGAGGTGAAAGAAAGATACACACAGGAGAGAGAAGGATACACACAGGAGAAAGGGGGATACAGAGAGTAGAGAGGGAGATACACACAGGGGGAGGGGGATACACACAGGAGAGAGGCATATACACACAGGAGAGAAGAGGATACAAAAAAGACAGAGGAGGATACACACAGGTGAAGGGAGGATACAAACAGGAGAGAGGAGGATATACACAGGATAGAGGGGAATAAACACAAAAAAGAGGAGGATACAAAAAAGAGAGAGGAGGATACATACAGGAGAGAGGAAGATACACAGGGGAAAGGAGAATACACACAAAACAGGAAAGGATATAAATAAAAGAGAGGGGGATACACACAGGAGACAGAGGGATACACACAGGGGGATGGAGATAAATACAGGTGAGAGGAGGATACACACAGGAGAGAGGAGGATAAACACAGGACAGTGGAGGATACACAAATAAGACAGGAGCATACACACAGGAGAGGGGGATACTAACAAAACAGGAAGATACACACAGAAAAGAGGAGGATACATACAGAAAATGGAAATACACACAGAAGAGAGCAGGATACACAAAAAATAGAAAAAGATACACACAAAAGAGAGGGGCAACACACAGGAGACAGGGAAAATACACACAGGAGAGAAGAAGATACACATAAGAAAGAAGAAGATACATAAAGGAGAGAAGGATACACACAGGCGAAGCGGGATACACACAGAAGAGTGAAGGATACACACAAAAGAGAGGAGAATACACAGAGGAGAGTGAAGGATACCCACAGAAGAGAGGGGGATACACACAGGAAAGAGGAATATACACACAGAGAAAAGGAGGATACACACAAAAGATGGAAAGATACACATAGGAGAGAGGGAAAAACACACAGGAGACAGGGATACACACAGTGGGAGGGGATAAATACAGGAGAGAGAAGGATACACACAGGAGAGAGGAGTGTACACACAGGACAGTGAAAAATACACAAAGGAGACAGGAGCATACACACAGGAGAGAGAAAGATACACACAGGCGAGAGAAAAATACACAGAGAAGAGAGGAGGATACACACAGTAGAGTGGAAGATACACACAAAGAAGAGGGAGATACTAACAAAGGGAGGGAAATAAACACAGGAGAAAGGAGGATACACACAGGAGAAAAAAGGATACACAAAAAAAGGGGAAACACACAGGAGAGAGTAGGATACACACAGTCGGGAAAGATAAACACAGAGGAGGGGATATATACACAGGAGAGAAAAAAATACACACAGAAGAGGGGGATACAAACAGGAAAGAGAGGCTTACGCACAGGATAGAGGAGGATACACACAGGAGAGAGGGTGAATACACAAGAAAGAGAGGGGGATACACACAGGAGAGTGAAGCATACACACAGGAGGAAAAGGAATACACACGAGAGAGAGGAATACACACAGAGAAAAATAAATAAATACAAAAGAGAGGAGGATACACATCAAAAAGAGAAGGATTCAGATAGAAGAGAGCAGGATACACGCAGGAGATTGGAGAATACACAGGAGAGAGGAGGATAAACAAAAAAGAGAGGAGGATACACACGGAAGAGAGGAGGATACACACAAGAGAGAGGGAAAATATACAGAAGAGAGAGGAGGATACACACAGGAGTGGCGTGATACACACAGGAGAGAAGAGGGTACACACAGTAGAAAGTAGAATACACACAGGAGAGAGAAAAATACAAAAAGGAGAAATGGATACACACAGAAGAGAGAGGATACACCGAGGAGAGAGGAAGATACACAAAAACGAGAGGAGGATACACACAGGAGGGGGAATACACACAGAAAAGAGGACCATAAACACAAGAGAGGGGGATACACACAAGAAAATATAAAGTACACACAAAAGAGAGGAGGATACACACCGAACAGGAAGATACACACAAAACAGTAAGCGTACACACAGGAGATAGGAGGATACACACAGCAGAGAGGAGAATACACACAGGAGAGAGGAAATACACACAAGAGAGAGGAAGATACAAACTGGAAAAAGAAAAGATACACACAGGAAAGAGGGTGGATACACACAGGAGACAGGGGTGATACACACAGGAGAGAAAAAAGATACACACAGAAGAGAGGAGGATACACACAGGAGAAAGGATAATACACACTGGTTAGACAAAGATACACACAGAACGAAGGGATACACACAGGAGTGAAAAAAATACACACAGGAAAAAAGAAAATACACACAGGAGAGAGGAGGATACAAACAAATGAGGGAAGGATACACACGGTAGACAGAAGGATACACACAGGAGAGAGTAGAATACACACAGGAGAGGGGTGATACACACAGAAGAGATGAGGGTTCACATAGGAGAAAAGAGGATACATACAGGAGAGAGACGGATACACACAGGAGAGAAAAGTGTACACACAGCAGAGAGGAGGATACACACAGGAGAGGGAGAAATACACACAGGAGGAATGGGGATACACACAAAAAAGGGGGATACCCACAGGAGAGAGGAGAATACACACAAGCCAGAGAAGGATACACACAGGAGAGAAAAGAATACACACAGGAGAAAGGGGGATACACACAGGAGAAAGGGGAATACACACAGGAGAGAGAAAGATACAAATAGGAGAGTGCAGCATACACACAGGAGGGAGGGGAATACACAAAGGAGAGTGGGGGATACACAGAGGAGAGAGGATGATACACACAGGAGAGAGGAGGACACACAAAGGAAAGAAGGAAACACAGAGTAGAGAGGGAGATACACACAGGCGAGGGGGTTACACACAGAAGTGGGAGAAATGCACACAGAAGAGAAGGGAATACACACAGGAGAAGGGGATTCACACAGAAAAAAGCACACACAAAATGAGAGGGGGATACACACAGCAGAGAGGGGTATACACACAGGATAGAGGAGGATACCCACAGGAGAGTGGGGCATAAACACAGGATGTAGGAAGGTACAAACAGGAGAGCGTTGGTAAACACAGAAGGAGAAGGATAAATACAAGAGGGAGGAAAATACACATAAAAGGAATGAGGATACAGACAGAAGAGAGGAGGATACACGCAGGAGAGAGGAGGATACACACAAAAGAGAGGAAAATACACACAGGAGAGAGGAAGATACACACAGGACAGAGGAGGATGCACACAGGAAAGAGGGTTGAGAAACACAGGAGAGGGAAATACACACAGGAAAAAGGAAAGTACACACAGGAGAGAGGGGTATACACACGAGAGAAAAGGATACAAAAGGGAGAGGGGCATACACACAGGAGAGTGAGAAATACACACACACACACAAAAGAAAAGGATACACACAGGAGATGGGGAAACACACAGGAGAGAGGGGTATACACACTGGAGAGAATGATACACACAGGAGAAAAGGGGATCCACACAGGAGAGATAAGAATACACACAAGAGATGGGGATAAACACATTAGAGAAGAACGTACACTCAGGAGAGAGAAGGATACACACAGCAGAGCAGAGGATACACACAATAGAGAGGGAATACACACAGGAAAGAGGGGGGATACACACAGGAGAGAAGAAAGATACACACAGAAGATAATAGGATACAAAAAGAAGAGAGGAGAATACACACAGGACAGAGAAAGATACACACAGGAGATTAAAATACACACAGGAGAGAGGAGGATACACACAGAAGAAAGAAGGATACACACAGGAGACAGAAGGATACACACAGGAGGGAGGGGTATGAACAAAGGAGAGGGGAGATACACAAAGAAGAGAGAAAGGTTCACACAGGAGAGAGGAGGATACACAGAAAAGAGAGAAGGATACACACAGAAGACAGAAGGATACACACAGAAGAGAGGAAGATACACAAAGGAGAGGTGTGATACACACAGGAGAAAAAGGAGTACACACAGGAGAGAAAAAAATACACACAGGAGAAAGTAGGATACAGACAGGAAGGGAAGATACACAAAGTAGAATGGGGCATACACACAGGAAAGTGAAATACACACAGAAGAAAGGGGGATAAACACAGGAGAGAGGAGGATACACACAAGAGAGGGGGATACACAAAGGTGAGAGGGGCGTACTCACAGGAAAGAGGAAGATACACACAAAAGAGGGAAGGATACAAACAGAAGAGAGAGGATACACACGGAAAAGAGGGGGATACACACAGAATAAATGGGGGATACACACAAGAGAGACAGGGGTTACACACAGGAGAGAGGGGGTAAACACAAAAAAGAGAAGAGAATTACACACAGGAGAGAGAATGATACACAGAGGAGAGAGGAAAATACACACAGCAGAGAGAAGTATACACACAAGAGAGAGGTGGATACACAAAGGAGAGAGGAGGATACACAAAGGAGAGAGGAGGATACACACAGAAGAGAAAAGGATACACATAGAAGAAAGGCATACACACAGGAGAGAGGAGGATAAACAGAGGAGAAAGGAGGATACACACAGGAGAGAAAAGGCTACACACTGGAGAGAGGAGTATACACAAAGAAAAGAGGGAAACGCACAAGAGAGAGGGGTATACACACAGGCGAGTGGGATACATACAGGAGACACTGTGATACACAAAGCAGAGTGGGAAACATACGAGAGAGGGGGATACACACAGGCGAGAGGGATACACACAGGAGACGGTGTGATACACAGGGAGAGTGGGGGATACACACAGGAGAAAGGGGGATAGAAACAGAACAGTGCGGCATACACACAAGAGGGAGGGGGATACACACAGGAGAGAGAAGGCTACACATAGGAGAGAGAATTATACACAAAGAATAGAGGGAAACAAACAAAAGAGAGGGGGATACACACAGGCGAGAAGGATACACACAGGAGACGGTGTGATACACAAAGGAGAGAGGGGGATACACAAAAAAAGAGAAGAATACACACAGAAGAGAGGGGTATAAACAAAAAATAGAGGAGGATACACACAAGAGAGAGGGTGGATACACACAGGAAAGAGGGTGATACCCAAAGGAGAGTGGGGAATACACACAGGAGGGAGGGTAATACACACAGGATAGAGAAGGATACACACTAGAAGACAAAAATAAATACAAGAGAGAGGAGAATACACACAAAAGACTGGAGGATACAGACAAAATAGAGGATGATATACGCAGGAGAGAGGTGGATACACACAGGAGCGAGGAGGATACACACAGGAGAGGGGGATACACACAGAAGAGAGGAAGATACAGGAGAAAAACAGATGCACACAGGAGAGTGGAAGTTTCATACAAAAGAGAGGATGATACAAAGAGGAGAGACGAGGATACACACAGGAGAGAGAACAATACACACAGAAGAGGGGGATACACACAGAATAGAAAAAATACACATAGGAGAGAGAAGGGTACACACAGGAGAAAGGAGGAGCAGAGAGGGGAATGCACAGAAAAGAGGGGGATACACACATAAAAGAGTGGCATACACACAGGGGAGACAAGGATATACACAGAATTGAGAAAAATATACACAGGAGAGAGGGGGATACACACAGGAGATAAGAAAATACACACTGGAGAGAGTAGAATACACATAGGAGACAAGAGGATACACACAGGAGAGAGGGGAAATACATACAGGATAGTGGAAGATACACACAGAAGAGAGGAGGATATACACAGGAGAGAGGATGATCCACACAAATGAAAAATGTATACACACAGCAGAGAGGAGGATACACACAGGAGAGAGGGGAAAAAACACAGGAGACTGGTGGATACACACATGTGGAGGGGGATAAACACAGGAGGAAAAAAGATACACACAGGAGAAAAGAAAATACACATAGAAGAGAGGAGCATAAACAAAAAAGACATGGGCATACACACAGGAGAGGAAGATACACACAGGAGAATGAAGGATACACACAGGAAAGACAGGATACCAAGAAAAGAGGGGGATACACACAGGAGAGAGGAGCATACACACAGGAGAGAGAAGGAAACACATAATAGAGGAGAATACACACAATAGAGAGGGAGATACACAGGGTAGAGAGGGGGTATACACACAGAAGAGAAGAAGATACACACAGAAGAGAGGAAGATACACACAGGAGAGCAAAGGATACACACAGGGGAGAGATGGATACACACAGGAGAGAGGAGGATACACATAAAAGAGAAAAAAATTACAAACAGGAGAGAGAAGGATACACACAGGTGAAAGGAGGATACACACCGGCAAGAGGGAGATACAGACAAAAGAGGGGGATACACACAGGAGGAATGGGGATACACAATGGGGGAGGGGGTTATACAGGAGAGAGGAGGATACACACAAGAGAGAGGAGGATACACACAGAAGAGAGGAAGATACACACAGGGCGAGGGGAATACACACAGGAGAGTGGAGGATACAAACAGCAGACAGGAGGATACGAACAGGAGAGAGGGAAATACACACATGAGAGAGGAGGATATACAAATGAGAGGGGGAAAACACAGTAGAGAAGGGGATATACAAAGGAGAGAGGGATACACACAGAAGTGGGGGGGGGAGGCACACAGGAGAAAGGGGAATCCACATAGGAGAGTGGGATACACAATGAAAAGAGGAGCCTACACACAGGAGAGAGGAGGATACACACAGTAGAGAAGGGGGATACACACAGGAGAAAGGGGGTTACACACAGGGGGAGAAGAATAAATACAGGAGGTAGGAGGTACACATAAAAGAGAGGAGGATACAGACAGAAGAGAGGACGATAAAGGCAGGAAAGAGAAGGATACATACAGGAGCGAGGAGGATACAGAGAGGAGAAAGAAGGATACACGCAGGAGAGAGAAGGATACACAGAGGAGAGTGGGGGGATACACACAGGATAGGGCGATACACACAGAAGAGAGGAGTATAAACACAAAAGAGAGGAAAATACACATAGGGGAGTGGAGGATACAAACAGTAGACAGGAGGATACGTACAGGCGAGAGGAGAATACACACATGAGAGAGAGTAGGATACACAACGGAGAGGGTGAAAAACATAGTAGAGAGGAAGATATACACAGGAGAGAGATATACACAGAAGTGGGGGAATGCACACAGGAGAAAGGGGGATCCACAGAGGAGAGGGGAATACACAATGAAAAGAGGAGCATACACACAGGAGAGAGGAGGATACACACAGGAGAGAAAAAGGATACACACAGGAGAAAGGAGGATACACACAGGAGAGTGGGGCATACACACAGGATGACGGGGAATACACACAGGAGAGAGGGAGATACACACAAGGGGAGAAAAATAAATAAAAGAGGGAGAAGGGTACACAAAAAAGAGAGGAGGATACAGACAGAAGAGAGGACGATAAACGCAGGAAAGAGAAGAATACACAGAGGAGCGAGGAGGATAAACAGAGGAGAGAGAAGAATACACGCGGGAGAGAGAAGGATACACTCAGGAGAGTGGGGGGATACAAACAGAATAGGGCGATACACACAGAAGAGAGGAGGATAAATACAAGAGAGAGGAAAATACTCACAGGAGAGAGGGGGATACACACAAAAGAGTGGAGGATGCACACAGAAGAAAAAAGGATACACACAGGAGAAAGGTGGATACACACAGTAGAGAGGAGATACACACAGGAGAAAGGAGGATACACACAGGAGAGAGGGCGATACACACAGGAGAAAGGAGGATACACAAGGGAGAGGGGAATCCACACAAAAGAGAGGGGGATACATTGAAAAGAGAAAAGAATACACACAGGAGAGAAAAGGATACACGCAGGAAATGGGAATACACAGGAGAGAGGGGCATGCACACAGAATTGGTGATACACACAGAAGAAAGGGGGATACACACAGGAAAGAGGAGAATACACACAGGAGAGAAGGATACACACAGAAGAGAAAGGCATACACACAGGAGAAAGAAGAATACACACAGCGGAGATTAGAATTCACACAGAAGAGAGGTGATAAACACAGGAGAAAAAAGAACACACACAGGAGAAAGGGGGGATACACACAGGAGAGAGGGTGGATACACAAACGAGAAAGGGGGAATACACAGAGGAATGAAGAGAGATGCACACGGTAGAGAGGAGCATACACACAGGAGAAAGATACACACAGGAGATAAGGATAAACACAGTAGAGAGGAAGATACACACAGGATAGAAGAGGATACACACAAAATAGAAAATGATACACACAGGAGACAGAAGGATACACACAGAAGAGAGGGGGATAAACACAGGACAGGGAAATACAGACAGAAGAGAAAAAAGATACACACCAGGATACAGGGATACACAAAAAAGGGAGTTGGCTACACACAGGAAAGATAGGAATACACACAGGAGAGATGGGGAATACACACAAGAGTGATGGTCATACCCAGAGGAGAGAGGAGAATACACAAAGGAGAGAGGGGATACACACAGGAAAAAGGGAGATACAAACAGGAGAGTGCAGCATACACACAGAAGGAGGGGAAAACACACAGGAGAGAGGAGGATACACACAAAATAGAAAATAATACACACAGGAGACAGAAAAATACACACAGGAGAGAGGGGGATACACACAGGAAAAAGGGGGATACAAACAGGAGAGTGCAGCATACACACAGAAGGGAGAAGGATACACACAGGAGAGAGGAGGATACAAAAAGGAGAGAAAAGGATACAAAAAGAAGAGAAGGAAACAAACAAAAGAGGGGGGATACACACAGAAGAGAGGAGGATACACACAGAAGAGACGAGGATATACAAAGGAGAGAGAAGGATACACACAGGAGAGAGAAGAATACACATGAGAGAGGGATACACACAGGATAGAAAAGTTTACACATAAGAGAGAGAAGGATATACACAGGAGAGAGGATGATACACACAGAAGAGAGAAGAATACACACAAGAGAGGGGGATACACACAAGATAGAAAAGAGTACAGATAGGACAAAAGATGATAAACACACGAGAGAGGAGGATACAAAAAGAAGAGGGAGAAACACACAAGAGAGAGGGGTATACACAACAGCTAGTGGGATAAACACTGGAGACGGAGGGATAAACACAAAAGAGAGGAGGATACACAAAGGAGAGGAGAATATACACAGGAGAGAGGAGGCTACACACTGCAGAGAGGAAGATACACAAAGAGAGAAGGAAACACAAGAGAGGGGAATACACACAGTCGAGGGGGATAATCACTGGAGACGGTGGGATAAACACAGGAGAGAGGTGGATCCACAAAGGAGAGGGGAATGCACACAAAATAGACGAGGATACACACAGGAGAGAGGGAAGATACACACAGGAGAGAGGGGGATATACCCAGGATAAATGGGGATACACAAAGGGGGAAAGAGATACAAACAGGAGAGAGGAGGATACACACAAAAGAGAAGAGGAAACACACAGGAGAGAGGGAAATACAAACAGGAGAGTGCGACATACACACAGGATGGAGGGAAATACACACTGGAGAAAGGGGGTTACACACGGGGGAAAGAAATACACACAGGAGAGACAAGCATACAAACAGCAGAAAGGAGGATATGCACAAAAGAGAGGAGGATTCACCCAGGAGAGAGGAGGATACACACAGAAGAGAGGGGGAAACACACAGGAGAGTGGGGGATGCACACATGTGGAGGGGGATACACATAGGTGAGAGGAAGATACACACAGGACAGACGAGGATACACATAGAAGAGAGGAGCATACAAAAAAGAGACAGGGGGAACACACAGGAGAGGGAGATACACACAGTTGAAAGGGAGATACACAAAGGAAAGGAAAGAATCCACACAAAGAGAAAGATACACACAGAATGGTGGCAGAATACACACAGAAGAGAGGAGAATACACACAGAATAGAGGAGAATACAAACAATAGAGAGGGGGATACACACAGGAGAGAGGTATACACAAAGGAGAGAAGAAGATACACACAGAAGAAAAAAGATACAAACAGGAGAGAGAAGAATACAGACAGAGGAGAGAAGGATAGACACTGCAGAGAGGAGGATACACACGGGAGAGAAAAAAATACCAACAGAAGAGAGAAGGATACACACATGTGAAAAAAAGATACACACAAGAGAGAGGAGGATACACATAGGAGAGAGGGAGATACACCCAGGAGAAATGGGGATACACACAGGGGTAAAGGGATACACACAGGAGAGAGGAGGATACACACAAGAGAGAAGAGAATACACACAGAAGAGAGGAGGATACACCCAGAAGAGAGGGGGAAACACACAGGAGAGAGGGAGATACAAACAGGAAAGTGTGATATACACACAGGATAGAGGGAAATACAAACAGGAGAGAGGAGAATAAACACAGGGGGAGGGGGATACACACAGGACAGAGGAAAATACAAACCGCAGAAAGGAGGATACACACAAAGAGAGGAGGATAAACCCAGGAGAGAGGAGAATACACAAAGGAGAGGGGGAAACCCACAGTAGAGAGGGGGATACAAAGAGGTGAGATGGATACACACAGAAGTGGGGAAGATGCACACAGGAGAAAGGGGGATCCACACAGAAGAGGGGGATACACACAGAACAGAGGGGCATACACACAGGAGAAAAGAGAATACACACAAGTGAAAGGGGGGATACACACAGGAGAAAGGGGGATACACACAAGATAGTGGGGCATACACACAGGATAGAGGGGCAAACACACAGGGGGAGGATAAATACAGGAGGGAGGAGGGTACACAAAAAGAGAGAAATACAGACAGAAGAGAGGAGGATACACGCAGGAGGGGGAAGAATACACACAGGAGAGAGGAGGATACAGGCAGGTGAGAGGAGAATACACACAGGAGCATAGGGGGATACACACAGGAGAGGGGGATACACACAGAAAAGAAAAGGATACACAAAAAAGAGAAGGATACACACAGGAGAGAGGGGATACACACAAAAGAAAGGAGAATGCACACAGGACAGAGAAGGATACACACAGGAGAGAGTGGGATACAAACAGAAGTGGTGTGATACACACAAAAAAATGGAGGATTCACACAGGAGAGAGAAAAATACACAAAGAAGAGATAAGGATACATAAAGAAGATGGGGATACCCACAGGATGGGGTAGATACACGGAAAAGAGAAAAGGATACAAAGGAGAATACACACAGGAGATGGGGATACACACAAGAGAGAGGGGCATACACACAGAAGAGGGTGATACACACAGGAGAAAGGGGAATACACACAGGTGAGAGAAGAATACACACAGAAGAGGGGGATACACACAAGAGAGAGAGGCATACACACAGGAGAGAGGAGGATAGACACAGCAGAGAGGAGAATACACAAAAGAGAGAGGGGATGCACACAAAAGAGAGGGAGATACACACAGAAGAAAGGGTGATACATAGAGGAGAGGGGGGATACACAGAGGGATGAAGAAAGATACACACAAATGAGAGGATTATACACATAGGAGAGAGGAGGATACACAGAGGAGAGAGAAAGATACACACAAAAGAGAGGAAGATACACAGGAAAGAAGAAGATATACACAGGAGGGAGGATACACACAAAAGAGAAAAGGATACACAGAGGAGACAGAAGGATACACAAAGTAGACAGGGGCATACACACAGAAAAGAGGGATACACACAAGAGAAAAGGGGATACACAAAAGAGAGAGGAGGATACACACAGGAGAGGGGGATACACACAGGTGAGAGAGGCATACACACAGGAGAGAGGAAGATACACACAGAAGAGTGGAGGATACAAACAGGAGAGAGGGTATACACACAGGAGAGAGGGGGATAACCACAGAAGAAAGGGGGGATACAAACCGAAGAGAAAGGTGTTACACACAGGAGAGTGAGAAAAACACAAAGGGAAGAGGAGGGATACACAAAGGATATAGGAAGATACACACAGAAAAGAGAATAATACACACAGGAGAGAGGAGAAAACACACAGGAGAGAAAAGAATACACACCCGAGAGAGGAGGATACACACAGGAGAGAGGAGGACACACACAGGAGAGGTGCATACACACAGGAGAGAGGGGGATACACACAGGAGATTTGAATTCACACAGGAAACAGGGTAATACACAAAGGAGAGTGGAGGATACAAACAGGAGTCGGGGATACGCACAGGAGAGAGTGGGATACACACAGGAGATAGGGGAATACACACAAGAGAGAGGGGTATACACACAGGAGAGAGGAGGATACACACAGGAGAAAGGGAGATACACACAGGAACAAGGAAGATACAAACAGGAGAGTGCAGCATACAAACAAGAGGAAGGGGGATACACACAGGAGAGAGGAAGATACACACAGGGGAAGGGAGAATACACAAGGAGAGAGGAGGTTACACAGAGGATAAAAAAGGATACACAAATAAGAGGGAGAAACACACAAAAGGGAGGGAGATACACACAGGTGAGAGGGATACGCCCAGGAGACGGAGAGATATACACAGAAGATAGCGATATACACACAGGAGAGGGGTATACACACAAAAGAGAGTGACATACACACAGAAGAGAGGAGGATACACACAGGAGAGCAAGGGAATACACACAGGAGGGAGTGAAGATACACACAGGAGAGAGGGGGATACAAACAGGAGATTGTGGCATACAAACAGGTGGGAAGAAGATACACACAGAAGATTGAGGCATACACACAGGAGAGAGTGGGATACACACAGGAAAAGAAGGATAAATACAGGAGAGAGGAAGATACACACAAAAGAGTGGAGAATACAGACAGTAGAGAGGAGGATAAACGCAGGAGAGAGGAGGATACACGCAGGAGAGAGGAGGATACATACAGGAGAGAGAAGGGATACACACAGGAGAGGGGGATACACACTGGAGAGAGGAGGATACACACAGGAGAAGAAAGGATACACACAGGAGAGTGGAAGATACACACAAAAGAGAGAAAAATAAACACAAAAGAGAGTGGGATACCCACAGGAGAGAGGGGCATACACACAGAAGAGTGGTGATACACACAAGACAGAGGAGGGTACACACAGGATAGAGGGGGATACACAAAGGAGAGAGGAGGATACCCAAAGGAGAGGGGGATACACACAGGAAAGAGAAGGATACACTGAAAAAAAGGAGGATACACACAGGAGAGAGGAGGATAAACAGAGTAGAGAAGGATATACACAAAAGATAGGGGCATACACACAGGAGAGGAAGATACACACAGGAGAAAGGGGGATAGACACAGGAGAGGGGAAAACACACACGGAGAGGGGGATACACACATGAGAACAGGGCGTACACACAGAATAGAGGAGGATTCGAAAGGCAGAAAGGAGGATACACACTGAAGAGAGGGGATACACACAAGAGAGAGAGGGATACACACAGGAGAGGGGGGATACACACAGGAAAGAGCGGGGATACACACAGGAGAGTGGGGGCATACACACAGGAAAGAGGAGGGATACACACAAGAGGGAGGAGGATACACACAGAAGAAAGGAGGATACACACAGTAGAGAAAAAGATACACACAGAAGAGAAGGATACACAGAGGAGAGAGGATACACACAGGATAGAGGAGTTTACACAAAAAAGCAGGATACACACAGGAGACCGAAGAATACACAGAGGAGAGAGGGGGATATACACAAGAGAGTGGTGATATACACAGGAGGGAGGAGGGTACATACAGGAGAGAGGGGCATACACAAAGGAAAAATGGATAAACACAGAAGAAAGGGGGATAAACACAGGAAAGAGGAGGATACACACAGGTAAGGGGAATACACAAAGGAAAAAGGGTGTACACACAGGAGATAGGAGAATACACACAGGAGAGAGGAGGATGCAAACAGGAGAGAGGGGATACACACAGGAGAAAGAAGGTATACAGAGGGTCCTTCACAGACTCACTGAATATTACACACTTGTGATATAGTCTGGAGTCTATTTTTTATGGCCACTCATTCAAAGAATCACTAAATAATGCACACCTGCTGAATAGTCAGATGTCTCTTTCCTATGGCCACTCGTTAAGAGCCTCACTATGTGAACACACCTGGGGAAACAGTCAGGATTTACCTTTATCCCCTCATTCACATTCTCACCTAATAAGGCACACCTGCGGAATAGTCAGGGGACTTTTTCATATGGCCTTTAATTCGGAGTGTAACTGAATCATATGTTGTAGTCAGGATTCTATATCATGTAGACACATATTCAGAGCCTCAGTGAATAAGACAGTCCCCAGATAGAGTAAGGAATCTAATTAATATGGCAACATCTTCTGAACCTCACTGTATAATACACACCTGGAGAATAACTTTGAGTCTATTTTCGATGGGCATTCATTCAGAGCCTCGGTAAAAAATGTACACATGTGGAGTAGCCAGTAGTCTATTTTATTAGGACACATATTCATAGCCTCAGTGGATAATATACACGTGTGGATTAGTCAGGATTCCATTTTATATGGCCACTGACTCATAACCTCAATATAAAATGCACAAGTGTAAAGTACTCAGCAGTCAGTCTATTTCATATAAACACTCATTCAGAGATTCAGTGAATAATACAAATTTTTAAGATAGACAACATCCTGTTTCATATGGTCACACAAAAAGTGACTCACTGAATAATACACACCTGGAGAATCATTTGGAGTCTATTTTCAATTGACATTCATTCAGAGCCTCGGTAAATAATGCACACCTGTGGAGTAGCAAGGAGTCTATTTCATTTGGACACCCATTCATAGCCTCATTGGATAATATGCACGTGTGTATTAGCCAGGATTCCATTTTATATGGCCACATACATGTAAACTCAGTGACAAATGCACAAATGTAAAGTGTTCAGCAGACTATTTTATATAGACAATCATTCAGGGATTCATTGAATAATAAAAATATTTAAGATAGACAGCATCCTGTTTTTCATGGTTACATAAAAAGAGCCTCATTAAATAATATGCACGTGTGGATTATTGAGTATTCCATTTTATATAGCCACTGACTCGCAACATCAGTGACAAATGCACAAATGTAAAGTACTCAGCAGTCTATTTTATATAGACACGAATACAGAGATTCACTGAATAATACAAATATTTAAAATGACAGCATCCTGTTTCATATGGTCACACAAAATTAGCCTCACTGAGTAAGGCACACCTAGCGAAGTGTTAGGAGTCTACTTTATATAGCCTCTCATTTATAGCCTCAGAGAATATTGCACACGTGTGGAATAGACACTAGACTACTTTATATGGCCACAAAATCAAAGCCTGAGTGAGTAATACACAACATAAGAATAGTCACTGGTCTATTTTACATGCCCAAATATTTAGAATGAGAGTCAATAATACACGCCTGTGGACAAGTCAGAAAACAATTTTCTATGGCCAAAGTTTCAGAGCCTCAGTGAATAATACATACCTGGGAAATACTCAGGTTGCTATTACATGTGGCATCAATTTCAGAGCTTCCTTGAATAAGAAACACCTCTATTGTAGTCAGAATTCTACTTCCTATAGCCACATATTCAGAGCCTAACTGAATAACATACACCTTAGGAAAAGATAAATTCTATTTTGTATAGCCACTCATTTAGTGCCAAATGTAAAAACGCACGCCTGAGGAGCATTCAGGAGGGTCTATTTTATGACCACTCATTCAGAGCTTCACAGAATAATACAGACCTATGAAAACGTCAGGAGTGTATTTCACAGGGCCACTTATTCAGAAACTCAGTGAGGAATTATATATATCTGAAAAATACTCAGGATTATATTTTATGTTGGCACTTATTCAGAGACTCAGTGAATTAAGCACAGCTAAGGAATAGTCTGGAGACTCTTTGATATGACCCTTCACCCAGGGACTCAGTGGACAATGCAGAACTAAAAAAGAGTCTAGAGGATAGAGTCAATGGTTTATGTTATGTGGTCACTCGTTTCAAGAATCTCACTACCTTAAAAATATTCAGTGTTTAAATCATATGGACACTCAATCACAGCATTATCCAATAATGCACAATGAGGCAATAGTAAGGAGTCTATTTCTTTTGGCCTGTCATCCGGAGCTTCAGTGTATAACAAACAGATGTGGAGTAGTCAGGACCCTATTTAACATAGCCCTAAATTAAGCAGCTCCGTGAATGATACACACATGTGTCAGAGTCAGGAGACTCTTTGACATAGACACTCATAGAGAACCTTTTTGAATACTGCACATGTGAGGAATAATCACTTTTATGTTTCATATGGTGATTAGTTTGGAGAATCAGAAAATAACGCACACCTGTTGTGTAAAATGGGTCCTATTGCATAAGGCCACTCTTTCGATGTTTTAGTGAATAATATGTATATCTGATAAGTCAGGAATCTCTTTCACATGGCCACTCGTTCAGGGCCTCTGTGAAGAATACTCCCCTTAAAAATAGTCAAGGGTCTACTTCAAATGGCTACACATTAAAAGTCTCTGTACGGAGTGAACACCTGGGCAGTACACCTGAGTCTCTTTTTTATGCCCACATAGTCAGAGACTCATTCAATAATGCACAGTAAAGAAGATTTAGGTGTCTGCTTCATGTAGCAACTCCTTTAGAGCCTCAGTGAGTAATGCACACCAGGGTAATAGTCGAGCATTTTTTATATGGCCACTCATTTTGTGTCTCACTGAGTGATATACACCTGTAGAATCCTAAGGATTCTATTTGATACTACCACGCATTTAGCACCTTATTGCATAACTCACAATGGAACAATAGTCAGGTGTATATTTTATATGGTCTATCACTCAAAGTTTCAATGAATAATGAACTTCTATGGAGTAATCAGGACGCTGTTTATGATAGCCATGAATTAAGTGCCTTCCTGAATAATACACACCTGGGTAATAGCCTTTCATTTATTTTGTATGAACTCTAATTTTGTGTATCGTTGAGTAATACACACCTGGGGCTGTGTCAGGAGTCTATTTGGTATGGACGCTCAAACAGAGCCTGTGTGATTAATGCACACATAAATAATAATGACGACTCTATGTCATACGGCTACTCATTCAGACAAACTGTGAATAATGCACATGTGAAGTAATTAAACGTCTGTTTCATAGGGCCCCTCTTTGACAGCCTCACTGAATATTACACACTTGTGATATAGTCTGGAGTCTATATTCTATGGCCACTCATTCGGAGAATCACTAAATAATGCGCACCTGCGAAATAGTCAGAAGTCTCTTTCCTATGGCCACACGTTAAGAGCCTCATTAAGTATACACACCCTGCGCAATAGTCAGGATTTACGTTTATTCCCTCATTCAGAGTGTCACTAAATAATGCACACTTGTGGAATTGTTAGGAGGCTTATTCATGTGGCCTCTAATTCGGAGTGTCACTGAATAATGTGGTGTAGTTAGGAGTCTATTTCATGTAGACACATATTCAGAGCTTCAGTGAATAAGACAGACACTTGATATAGTAAGGAATCTAATTGATATGGAAACATATTCTGAGCCTCACTGAATAATACACACCTGGGAAATAATTTGGAGCCTATTTTAAATGGACATATATTCAGCGTCTCAAAAAATGGTGTACACCTGTGGAGTAGCCAGGAGTCTATTTTATTAGAACACTCATTCATAGCCTCAGTGGATAATATGCACGTGTGGATTAGTCAGGATTCCAATTTATATGGCCACTGACTCGTAACCTCAGTAAAAAATGCAAAAATGTAAAATACTTAGCAGTCTATTTCATATAGACACTCATTCAGAGATTCACTGAATAATACAAATATTTGAGATAGACAGCATCCTGTTTCAAATGGTGAAACAAAAAGAGCCTCAATAAGTAATGCATACCAGGGGAAATGTTAGGAGTCTAATTTATATAGCCTTTAACTTACAGAATCAGGAAATAAGGCTCACGTGTGGAATAGACACCAGTCTACTTTATATGGCCGAAAAATCAAAGCCTTTTCGAATACTGCAAATGTGGGGAATAATCACTTGTCTGTTTCATATGGCGTTTCATTTGGTGAATCAAAAACTTATGGACACCTGTGGAGTAAAATGGGTTCTATTTCAGAAGGCCACTCTTTCAGTGTTTTAGTGAATAATATGTATATCTGAAAAGTAAGGAATCTCTTTCACATGGCCACTCGTTTAGGGCTTCTGTGAAGAATACTCCCCTCAAAAATAGTCAAGTGTCTATTTTAAATGGCTACACGTTGAGACTCTGTAGTTAATGAACACCTGGGCAATACACCTGAGTCTCCTTTTTTATGTCCACTAAGTCAGAGTCTCATTCAATAATACACACCTGGGGAAGAGTTAAGAGTCTACTTCATGTAGCCACTCATTTAGAGCCTCAGTGAATAATGCACACCAGGGTAATAGTCAAACATTTTTTATATGGCCACTCATTTTGTGCCTCATGGAGTGATATAAACCTGAAGAATCCTATGGATTCTATTTGATACTACCACGCATTTAGCACCTTATTGAATAATTCACAATGGATCAGTAGTCAGGTGTCTATTTTATATGGTCTATCACACACATCTGACAAAGGGCTGATATCCAGAATTTACAAAGAACTCAAACAGATTTACAGAAAAAAAAAACAAATAAGCCCATTCAAAAATGGGCAAAGGATATGAACAGAAACTTTACAAAAGAAGACATACATGAGGCCAACAAACATATGAAAAAGTGCTCATCATCATTGGTCATTAGAGAGATGCAAATCAAAACCACATTGAGATATCATCTCACACCAGTTAGAATGGCGATCATTAAAATATCTGGAGACAGCAGATGCTGGAGAGGATGTGGAGAAATAGGAACACTCTTACACTGTTGGTGGGAGTGTAAATTAGTTCAACCATTGTGGAAGACAGTGTGGCGATTCCTCAGGGACCTAGAAATAGAAATTCCATTTGACCCAGCAATCCCATTACTGGGTATCTATCCAAAAGACTATAAATCGTTCTACTATAAGGACACATGCACACGAATGTTCATTGCAGCACTGTTTACAATAGCAAAGACCTGGAACCAACCCAAATGCCCATCGATGATAGACTGGACTGGGAAAATGTGGCACATATACACCATGGCATATTATGCAGCAATCAAAAATGATGAGTTTGTGTCCTTTGTAGGGACATGGATGAATCTGGAGAACATCATTCTCAGCAAACTGACACAAGAACAGAAAAAGAAATACTGCATATACTCACTCATAGGTGGGTGAGAAAAATGAGAACCCACGGTCACAGAGAGGTGGTCTACTATACTCTGGGGACTGTTGGGGGAAATGGGGGAGGGACAGTGGGGGGGGGCTGAGGGGTATAGCCTGGGGATGAATACCAAGTGTGGGTGAAGGGGAGGAAGGCAGCAAAACAAACTGCCATGTGTGTACCTATGCAACTATCTTGCACGTTCTGCACATGTACCCCAAAACCTATAATGCAATAAAAATTTAAAAAAAAATGCACACATGTATAATAATGAGGAGTCTATGTTATACGGTTACTCATTCAGAAAAAGGGAATAATGCACATGTAAAGTAATTAGCAGTATTATTCTTATGAACCTTCTTTCACAGCATCACTGAATATTACACACTTGTGATATAGTCTGGAGTCTATTTTTTATGACCACTCATTCAGAGAATCACTAAATAATGCACACCTGCGGAATAGTCAGAAGTCTTTTTCCTATGGCCCCTCGTTAAGAGCCTCACTAAGTGTACACACCTGGGGAAATAATCAGGATTTCCCATTATCCCCTCATTCACAGTCTCACTAGATAATACACCCCTGTGGAAGAGTCAGAAGTCTTTTTCCTATGGCCAGTCGTTAAGAGCCTCACTAAGTGTACACACCTGGGGAAATAGTCAGGATTTACCATTATCCTTTCATTCAGAGTTTCACAAAGTAATGCACACCTGTGGAATAGTCAGGAGACTCTTTCCTATGGCCACTCGTTAAGAGCCTCACAAAGTGTACACACCCGAAGAAATAGTCAGGATATACCATTATCCCCTCATTCAGAGCCTCAGTAAATAATGCACATCTGTGGAATAGACAGGAAACTCTTTCCTGTAGGCACTCGTTAAGAGCCTCACTCAGTGTACACACCTGGGGAAATAGACAGGCTTTACCTATATTCCTTCATTCAGTGTCTCACTAAATCATGCACACCTGTGGAATAGTCAGGAGACTTTTTCATGTGTCCTCTAATTCGGAGGGTCACTGAATAATGTGATGTAGTCAGGTGTCTATTTCATGTAGACACATATTCAGAGCCACAGTGAATTAACAGGCCCTTTATATTGTAAGGAATCTAATTAATATGGCCACATATTCTGAGCATCACTGAATAATACACAGCTGGAGAATAATTTGGAATCTATTTTCGATGGATATTCATTCAGAGCCTTGTTTAATAATGTACACCTGTGCAGTAGCCAGGAGTCTATTTTATTAGTACACTCATTCATAGCCACAGTGGATAATATGCTCATGTGGATTAGTCCGGATTCCAATTTATATGGCCAGTGACTCATAACCTCAGTGAAAAATGCACAATTGTAAAGTACTCAGCAGTTTATTTCATATAGACACTCAATCAGTGATTCACTAAATAATACAAATATTTAATGAAGCAGCATCCTGTTTCATATGGACACACAAAATGAGCTTCACTTAGTAAGGCACACCTAGGGAAGCGTTTGGAGTCTACTTTATATAGCCTCTCATTTACAGCCTCAGGGAAAATTGCACACTTGTAGAATAGACACTAGACTATTTTATATGGACACAAAATCAAAGCCTGAGTAATACACAACTTTGAGATAGTCACTTGTCTATTTTACATGCCCAAATATTTAGAGTCAGAGTCAATGATACACGCCTGTGTACAAGTCAGAAAACAATTTCATATGGCCAAAGTTTCAGAGCCTCAGTGAGTAATACATACCTGGGAAATACTCAGGACGCTATTACAAGTGGCAGCAATTTAAGAGCTTCCTTGAATAAGAAGCACTTCTATTGTAGTCAGAATTATATTTTCTATAACCACATATTTAGAGCCTAACTGGATAACATACACCTTGGGAAAAGTTAAAATTCTATTTCGTATAGCCACTCATTTAGAGCCGAATGTAAAAAAGCACGCCTGAGGAGCATTCAGGAGGCTCTATTTTATGGCCACTCATTCAGAGCTTCACAGAATAATACAGAACTATGAAAACGTCAGGAGTGTATTTCACATGGCCACTTATTCAGAACCTCAGTGAGGAATCATATATATCTGGAAAATACCCAGGATTGTAATATATATAGCCACGTATTAAGAGACTCACTGAATAATGCACACCTGGAGAATTGTCTCGAGACTATTTGACATGACCATTCACCCAGCGACTCAGTGGAAAATGCAGAGCTGAGAAATAGTCAAGAGGACAGAGTCAGGAGTCTATTTTATATGGTCCCTCGTTCAGAAAGTGACTGAAGAATATACACCTTGGGAATAGTCAGATTCCAGGTCATATGGTCACTCAATTACAGCATTACGGAATAATGCACAATGGGGCAATAGTAAGGTGTCTATTTCATATAGCCTCTCATTCAGAGCTTCAGTGGATAATAAACAGCTGTTGAGGAGGGAGGACCCTATTGACGGTAGCCACAAATAAAGCAGCTCCGTGAATGATACAAACATGTGTGAGTTTCAGGAGACTATTTGATATGGACACTCATACAGAACCTCTTCGAATTTTGCACATGTGGGAATAATCCCTAATCTATTTCATATGGTGGTTCGTTTGGAGAGTCAAAAATTAACGCACACCTGTGGAGTAAAATGTAGTCTATTTCATAAGGTCACTCTTTCAGTGTTTTAGTGAATAACATGTATATCTGATAAGTCAGGAATCTCTTTTTTTTATTTTTTTATTTTTTTATTTTTATTGCATTATAGGATTTGGGGTACATGTGCAGAACGTGCAAGATAGTTGCATAGGTACACACATGGCAGTGTGTTTTGCTGCCTTCCTCCCCTTCACCCACACTTGGTATTCATCCCCAGGCTATCCCCCCCAGCCCCACCCGCTGTCCCTCCCCCATTTCCCCCAACAGTCCCCAGTGTATAGTAGACCGCCTCTCTGTGTCCATGTGTTCTCATTTTTCTCACCCATCTATGAGTGACTATATGCGGTATTTCTTTTTCTGTTCTTGTGTCAGTTTGCTGAGTATGATGTCCTCCAGATTCATCCATGTCCCTACAAAGGACACAAACTCATCATTTTTGATTGCTGCATAACACATGGTCACTCGTTCTGGGCCTCTGTGAATAATACTCACCTCAAAAACAGTCAACGGTCTACTTCAAATGTCTACACATTCAGGGTCTCTGTAAGTAATGAACACCTGGGCAATACACCTGAGTCTCTTTTTGATGCCCACTTAGTCAGAGTCTCATTCAATAATACACACCTGGGGAAAAGTTAAGGGTCTACTTTATGTAGCCACTCATTTAGATCCTCAGTGAATAATCCACACCAGGGTAATAGTCGAGCATTTTTTATATGGCCACTAATTCTGGTCCTCCCTGGGGGAATTCTCAGGATTATATTTCATATTACCACTCATTTAGAAACTTGCTGAATAAGTCACAATGGAGCCATAGTCAGGTGTCTGCTTTGTATGGCTTCTCATTCAGTGTTTCAGTGCATAATGAACTTCTATGGAGTAATAAGGACACTGTTAAAGTAGCCATGAATTAAGTGCCTTTCTGAATGACACACACCTGGATGGTAGTCAGGATTTTATTTCATATGAACTCTAATTCTGTGTAACGCTGAGTAATAAACACCTGGGGGAGTTTCAGGAGTCTATTTTGTATAGACACTCATACCGAACCTGTTGGATTAATGCACACATGGAGAATAATGAGGTGTCTATGTCATACAGCTACTCACTTAGACAAACAGTGAATAACTCACATGTGGAGTCATTAGAATTCTGTTTCATATGGCCCCTCTTTCACAGCCTCACTGAATATTACACACTTGTGATCTAGTCTGGAGTCTATATTTTATAGCCACTTATTCACAGAATCACTGAAGTATTCACACCTGCGGAATAGTCAGTAGTCTCTTTTCTATGGCTACCAGTTTAGAGCCTCACTAAATGTACACACCTGAATAAATAGTCAGGATTTACTTGTATCTCCTCATTCAGAGTCTCACTAAATAATGCACAGCTGTGGAATAGTCAGGAGACTTTTTCATGTGGCCTCTCATTCAATGTGTCATTGAAAAATGTGGTGTAGTCAGAAGACTCTTTCATGTAGACACATATTCAGAGCCTCAGTGCATAAGTTGACTCTTGATATAGTAAGAAATCTGATTAGTACGGCCACATCTTCTAAGGCTCAATGAATTATACACACCTGGAGAATAATTTGGAGTCCATTTCCGATGGACATTCATTCAGAGCCTTGG
The DNA here is from genome assembly GCA_031835075.1 of Saguinus oedipus. NCBI lineage: Eukaryota > Metazoa > Chordata > Mammalia > Primates > Cebidae > Saguinus > Saguinus oedipus. The sequence goes on from JASSZA010000200.1 coordinate 3,198,761, forward strand.
TAAATAATGCAGACCTGTGGAGTAGCCAGGAGTCTATTTCATTTGGATACACATTCATAGCCTCAGTGGATAATATGCACATGTGGATTAATCAGGATTCCATTTTAATATAGCAACTGACTTGTAACCTCAATGAATAATGCACAAATGTAAAGTGCTCATCAGTCTATTTCATATAGGCACTCATTCAGAGATTCACTGAATAATAAAAATATTTGAGGCAGACAGCCTCCTGTTTCATATGGTCATACGAAAACAGCCTCACTGAGTGACACACACCTGGGGAAGGGCTACTTTATATATCCTCTCATTTACAGCCTAAGGGAATAATGCACACGTGTGGAATAAACAGTATTCTATTTTATATGGCCACAAAATCAAAGCCTGAGTCAGTAATACACAACTTTGAAATAGTCTCTAGTCTATTTCATATGCCCAAATATTTAGAGTCAGAGTCAATAATACACGCCTGTAGACTAGTCAGAACACCATTTCATATGGCCAAAGTTTCAGAGCCTCAGTGAATACTAAATACCTCAGGAAAACCCTGGACGCTATTACATGTGGCATTTCTTCAGAGGTTCATTGAGCAAAGAACACCTATAATGTAGTCAGAAGTCTATTTCATATAGCCACATACTCAGAACCTAACTGAATAACAGACACCTTGGGACAGTCAGGATTCTATTTCGCATAGTCACTCATTTATAGCCGAATGTAAAAACTCATGCAGGAGTAGTATATAGGAGTGTCTATTTTATGGCTACTCATTCAGAGCCTCACAGAATAATACAGATGTATAGAAATGTCAGGAGTGTACTTGACATGGCCACTTATTCAGTTCCTCAGTGAAGAATCATATATATCTGAAAAATACTCAGGATTCTATTATATATAGCCACTTATTAAGAGACTCACTGAATAAGGCACACCTGGAGAATTGTCTGGAGATTATTTAATATGACCGTTCATCCAGTGACTCAGTGGAAAATGCAGAGCTGAAATATAGTCAAGAGGACAGAGTTAGAAGTCTGTTTTATGTGGTCACTCCTTCAGAAACTGACTGACGTAAACACCCCTTGGGAATAATCAGAGTCCAGGTCATATGGCCACTCAATCAAAGCATTACCGAATAATGCACAATGGGGCAATAGTAAGGAGCCTATTTCATATGGCCTCTCATTCGGAGCTTCATTGCATAATAAACAGCTGCAGAGTAGTGAGGACCCTATTGACGTTAGCCCCAAATAAAGCAGCTCCGTGAATGATACACACATATGTGAGAGTCAGGGGACTATTTGATATGGACACTCATACAAAACCTCTTCGAATATTGCACATTTGGGGAATAATCACAAGTTTATTTCATATGGTGGTTCATTTGGAAAGTCAAAAAATAACGCGAACCTGTAAAGTAAAATGCGGTCTACTTCATAAGGCCACTCCTTCGGTGTTTTAGTGAATAACATGTATATCTGATAAGTTAGGAATCTCTTTTACATGTCTACTCGTTTTGTGCCTCTGTGGATAATACTCCCCTCAGAAACAGTCAAGGGTCTACTTCAAATGCCTACACATTCAGAGTCTCATTAAGTAAGGAATACCTGGGCAATAAACCTGAGTCTCTTTTTTATGCACACTTAGTCAGACTCTCATTCAATAATACACACCTGGGGAAGAGTTAAGAGTCTACTTCATGTAGCCACTCATTTAGATCCTCAGTGAATAATCCACACCTGGGTAATAATCGAGCATTTTTTTATATGGCCACTCATTGTGCCTCCCCAAATGATACACACCTGGGGAATACTCAGGATTTTATTTTATACTACCACTCATTTAGGACCTCATTGAATAATTCACAATGGTCTAATAGTCAGGTGTCTATTTTTTATGGCCTCTCATTCAGAGTTTCAATTAATAATAAACTTCTATGGAGTAATCAGGACACTGCTTAAGGTAGCCATGAATTAAGTGCCTTCCTTAATGACACACACCTGGGTGGTAATCAGGAGTCTAATTTATATGAACTCTAATTCTGTGTAATGCTGAGTAATACACAGAACCACTTCCAATATTGCACAGGTGAAGAATAATCACTAGTCCATTTCATATGGTCGTTCGTTTGGTTAGTCAAAAAATAACACGGAAGAGGGTTGATACACACAGGAGAGTGGAGGATACAAAAAGCAGAGGGGGACACACCCAAGAGAGTGGAGGATACACAGAGGAGAGAGAAAAATACACACAAAAGAGAGGAGAATAAACACAGAAGAAAGAAATACACACAGCAGAGAGGGGCATACCCACAGGAGAGGGTGATACAAACAGAAAAAGAAAGAAAAAATACAAGAGAGAGGAAGATACACACAGAACAGGGAAAAACACACAGGAGAGAGAAGCGTACACACAGAATAAAAAAGGATACACACAGCAGAGGGGAGGATCCACACAGGAGAAAGGAAATACACAGAGGAGAGGGGAAAATACACACAGGAGAGAGAAAGTATACACACAATAGGGAGGGGATTACACTTAGGAGAGAGGGGATACACACAGGGGAGAGGGGGACACAAATTGGAGGGGAATACACACAGGACAGAGAGGAAATACACACAAAACAGAGGGTTGTTATACACAGGAGAGAAAAATTATAAACACAGGTGAGAGGAGGATACACACAAGAGAAAAAAGGATACACACTGGAGAGAGAAGGGTACACACAGGAGAGGTGAATACACACAGGAGTGAGGAGAATTCACACAGGAAAGAATAGGATAAACAAAATAGTCAGGAGGATACACACAAAAGGGTGAAGGATACACACGGTAGACACAAGGATACACACAGGAGAGAGAAGGATACAAACAAAAGAGTGGTGATACAAACAGGAGAGATGAGTGTTCACACAAAAGAATAGAGGATACACACATGATAGAAATGGATATACACAGGTGAGAGGAGAATACACACAGAAGATAGGAGAATACACAAAGGAGAAAGGAAATACACAAAAGAGTGAGAAAGATCCACACAGGAGAGAAGAGAATGCACACAGAAGAGAGGTGGATACACACAGAAGTGGGGCATACACAAAAAAGAGAGGGTATACACACAGGAGAGAGGCGGCATACACACGTAGAGTCGTGAGCCACACAGAATTGTTGAGGGTACACACAGCAGAGAGGGGGTACACACATAATAGTAGAGGAGACACAAAGGAAAAGGGGATACACACAGGAGAGTAGGGAATAAACAGAGGAGAGAGGAGGATACACAAAGGAGAGAAGAGGATAAACACAGGAGAGGGAGATACACACAGGAGAGAGGGGCTTACAAACAGAAGAGGGGAATACACACAGAAGAAAAAGGGATAAACACAGGAAAGAGGATTAAACACACAGGAGAGGGGGATACACACAACAGAGAGGGGAATAGAAACAGGAGAAAACAGGATACACACAGCAGAGAGGAAGATATACACAAGAGAGAGGTGATACACAAAAAAGAGAGGGGGATACGCACAGGAGAGAAAAGGGATACACACAGGAGGGAGGGTGTTACACACAGAAGAAAAAAGGGATACCAACAGGAGAGAGAAGGGATACCCACAGAAAAAAGAAGGATGCACACAGGAGAGGGGGATACACAGAGTAGAGAGGAGAATGCACACAAAAGAGAGGAGGAGACACACAGGAGAAAGGAGGATACACGCAGGAGAGAGGAGGGTAAACACAGGATAGAGGGGGCTTCACACAGGAGAGAGGAGGATACAGGCAGGAGAGAGGAGGTTACACACAAGAGAGAGAAAGAAACACACAGGCGAGTGGAGAATACACAAAGAAGAGAGAAGGATACACACAGGAGAGATAAAGATACACACAAAGAAGAGGGAGATACTAACAAAGGGAGGGAAATAAACAAAGAAGAAAGGAGGATACACACAGGAGAGAGAAGGATACACAAAGGAGAAAGGAGGATCCACAAAGAAGAGGGGAAACACACAGGAGAAAGGGGAATACACACAGGCGGGAGAGATAAACACATAAGAGGGGGTATACACACAGGTGAGAGGGTGATACACACAAGAGAGCGGGATAAAGACAAGAAAGAGGGGCTTACGCACAGGAGAGAGGAGAATACACACAGGAGAGAGGGTGAATACACAAAAAAAGAGAGGGGGGTACAAACAGGTGAGTGAAGCATACACACAGGAAGGAAGGGAATGCACACATGAGAGTTGGGGTTACACACAGAGAAAAAAGGATAAATACAAAAGAGAGGAGGATACACACCAAAAAGAGAAGAATACAAATAGAAGAGAGGAGGATACAAGCAGGAGATTGGAGAATACACAGGAAAGAGGAGGATAAACACAGGAGAGGGGAGGATAAACGCAGGAGAGAGAAGGATACACACAAGACAGAGGGAAAAGATACACAGGAGAGAAAACGATACACACAGGAGTGGCATGATACACACAGAAGAGAGGAGGGTTCACACAGTAGAAAGTAGAATACACACAGGAGAAAGGAGGATACACAAAAAAGAGGCGGCTACACATAAGAGCAAGGGGGATACACCGAGGAGCGAGAAGGAAACACAAAGGCGAGAGGAGGATATACACAGGAGGGGAAATACACACAGAAAAGAGAACCATAAACACAGGAGAGAAAGATACACAAGAGAAAAAAATACAGACAAAAGAGAGGAGGATACACACAGGACAGAAAGATACACACAGGAGAGTGGGACGTACACACAGGAGAGAGGAGGATACACACAGCAGAGAGGAGAATACACACAAGAGAGACGGAATACACACAAGAGACAGGAAGATACAAACTGGAAAGAGGGAAGATACACACAGGAGAGAGGGTGGATACACACAGGAGAGAGTGGTGATACACACAGAAGAGAAAAAAAGATACACATGATACCAAAACCTGGCAGAGACTCAACAAGAAAAGAAAACTTCAGGCCAATATCTATGATGAACATAGATGCAAAAATCTTCAATAAAATACTGGAAAATCGATTGCAACAGCACATTAAAAAAACTTATCCATCATGATCGAGTAGGATTCATCCCGGGGATGCAAGGCTGGTTCAACATACCCAAGTCTATAAATGTAATTCACCACATAAACAGAAGCAAAAACAAAAACCACATGATTATCTCAATTGACGCAGAGAAGGCATTTGACAAAATTCAACAGCCCTTTATGCTAAAAACCCTCAATAAACTTGGTATTGATGGAACATTTCTCAAAGTAATAAAAGCTATTTACAACAAACCAACAGCCAATATCATACGTAATGGGCAAAAACTGGAAGCATTCCCTTTGAAATCCGGCACTAGACAAGGATACCCTCTCTCATCACTTCTATTCAACATAGTACTGGAAGTTCTAGCCAGAGCAATCAGGCAAGAAAAAGAAATAAAGGGTATTCAAATAGGAAAGGTGGAAGCCAAATTGTCTCTATTTGCAGACGACATGATAGTATACCTAGAAGACCCCATCACCTCAGCCCAAAAGCTCCTACAACTGATAAGCAACTTCAGCAAAGTCTCAGGATATAAAATCAATGTTCAAAAGTCACAAGCATTCCTATACACCAATAACAGACTTAAAGAGAAACAAATTAAGAACGAACCTCCATTCACAATTGCTACAAAGAAAATAAAATACCTAGGAATAAAACTCACTCGGAATGTAAGGGACCTCTTTAAGGAAAACTACAAACAACTGCTCAACGAAATAAGAGAGGACACAAACAGATGGAGAAACATTCCATGTTCGTGGTTAGGAAAAATCAATATTGTGAAAATGGCTATATTGCCCAAAGTAATTTACACAATCAATGCTATCCCCATCAAACTACCATTGAATTTCTTCACAGAACTGGAAAAAAAAACACCATGAATTTCATATGGAACCAAAAAAGAGCCCGCATAGCCAAGTCAATTCTAAGCAAAAAGAACACAGCAGGAGGCATCACGCTACCAGACTTCAAACTATACTACAAGGCTACAGTAATCAAAACAGCATGGTACTGGTACCAATACAGAGATATAGATCAATGAAACAGAACAGAAGCATCGGAGGCAACACAACATATCTACAACCATATTATCTTTGATAAACCAGACAAAAACAGGCAATGGGGAAAGAATTCCCTATTTAATAAATGGTGTTGGGAAAACTGGCTAGCCATGTGCAGAAAGCAGAAACGGGACCCCTTTCTGACACCTTACACTAAAATTAACTCCAGATGGATTAAAGACTTAAACGTAAGACCTGACACCATAAAAACCCTAGAAGAAAATCTAGGCAAAACCATTCAGGACATAGGAGTAGGCAAGGACTTCATGAACAAAACACCAAAAGCATGGGCAACAAAAGCCAAAATAGACAAATGGGACCTAATCACACTCCACAGCTTCTGCACGGCAAAAGAAACAGTCACTAGAGTGAATCGGCAACCATCAGAATGGGAAAAAATCTTTGCAGTTTACACATCTGACAAAGGGCTGATATCCAGAATTTACAAAGAACTCAAACAGATTTACAGAAAAAAAAACAAACAAGCCCATTCAAAAATGGGCAAAGGTTATGAACAGACACTTTACAAAAGAAGACATACATGAGGCCAACAAACATATGAAAAAGTGCTCATCATCATTGGTCATTAGAGAGATGCAAATCAAAACCACATTGAGATATCATCTCACACCAGTTAGAATGACGATCATTAAAATATCTGGAGACAGCAGATGCTGGAGAGGATGTGGAGAAATAGGAACACTCTTACACTGTTGGTGGGAGTGTAAATTAGTTCAACCATTGTGGAAGACAGTGTGGCGATTCCTCAGGGACCTAGAAATAGAAATTCCATTTGACCCAGCAATCCCATTACTGGGTATCTATCCAAAAGACTATAAATCGTTCTACTATAAGGACACATGCACACAAATGTTCATTGCAGCACTGTTTACAGTAGCAAAGACCTGGAACCAACCCAAATGCCCATCGATGATAGACTGGACTGAGAAAATGTGGCACATATACACCATGGAATATTATGCAGCAATCAAAAATGATGAATTTGTGTCCTTTGTAAGGACATGGATTAATCTGGAGAGCATCATTCTCTGCAAACTGACACAAGAACAGAAAAAGAAATACTGCATATACTCACTCATATGTGGGTGAGAAAAATGAGAACACATGGACACAGAGAGGCGGTCTACTATAGACTGGCGACTGTTGGGGCAAATGGGAAAGGGACAGCGGGGGGGGCTGGGGGTATAGCCTGGGGATGAATACCAAGTGTGGGTGAAGAAGAGGAAGGCAGCAAAACACACTGCCATGTGTGTACCTATGCAACTATCTTGCACGTTCTGCACATGTACCCCAAAACCTATGATGCAATAAAAATTAAAAAAAAAAATACACACAGAAAAGAGGACGATACACACAGAAGAAAAAAGGATACACACTGGTTAGAGAAATATACACATAGTAGAAAGGAATACACACAAAATGAAAGTGATACAAACAGGAAAAAAGGAAATACACACAGGAGAGAGAAGGATACACACAAATGAGGAAAGGATACACATGGTAGACAGAAGCATACTCACAAGAGAGAGAAGAATACACACAGTAGAGGGGTGATACACAGAGGAGAGATGGGGTTCACGTAGGAGAAAATAGGATACATACAGGAGAGAGACGAATAAAGACAAGAGAGAGGAGTATCCACAGAGCAGAGAGGAAAATACACACAGGAGAGATGGTATAAACACAGGAGTGAGAAAGAGACACAAAGGAGAGAAGGGAATGCAAACAGGAGTGAGGTGAATACAAAGAGAAGTGGAACATACACACAGCAGAAAGGAGGATTTACGCAGGAGAGAGAAAAATACACGCAGGAGAGATGGGGATACACACAAGAGAGAGGAGGATACACACAGGAGAGAGGAGTAATACACACGGAGAGCGGTGATACATACAGGACAATAGAGGGTACACACAGGAGAGAGGGGGTAAACACAGGAAAGAAGAGGATTAACAAAGGGAAAAATACACACAGGAGAGTAGGGAATAAAAAGAGGATAGAGGAGGATACACACAGGAGAGAGGATAAACACAGGAGAGGGGGATACAAAAGGGAGAGAGGGGCATACACAGAGGAGAGGGGCATAAACACAGGAGAGAGGGGTTTGGACACAGGAAAAAGGAGGATACACACAGAAGAGAGGAGGATACACAGAGGAGAGAGGAGATACACAGAGGAGATAGGGGGATACACACAGGAAAGAGAAGGGATACACACCGGAGAGAGGGGGAAACACAGAGGAGAAAAGAGGGATACGCACAGGAGAGAGAATTGAAACCCACAGGAGAGAGAAGGATACACACAGGAGAGAGGAGAATGCACACAGGAGAGAGGATACATAGAGGAGAGAGGAGGAGACACACAGGAGAGAGAAGGACATGAACAAAAGACAGGAGGATACACGCAGAAGAGAAGAGGATACACACAGGACTGAGAAAAATACACAGGAGAGAAGAGTATACGCAAAGAAGAGGGGTGATACACACAGGAGAGAGAAGGGTACAGAAAGGAGAAACGAGGATGGAAACAGAAGTAAGAAAGATACACATAGAAGAGGGGGATACACACAGGAAAGAGGGAGACACACCGATGAGAGAAAAGGATACACACAGTACAGAGGAGGATACACACAAAAGAGTGGGATAACAACAGGAAAAAGGGGCATACACACAGGAGAGGGGGATACACACAGGAGAAAAAGGGATATACACAAAAGAGAAAAGTATACACACAGGAGAAGGGGACACACTAAAAAACGGGGCATACACATAAAAGAAAGAAAAATACACAGAGCAGAGAGAAGAAAACACACAGGAGAGAGAGGATACACACAGGAGAGAGAAGGATACACAGGAGAGAGGAAAATACACACAAAATAGGGAAGAATACACACAGAAGACAGAAGGATACACACAAGGTAGTGGGGGAAACACAAAGGAGAGGAGTGATACACACAGGAGTGAGGAGGGTACACACAGGAGAGGAAGGATTCACACAGGAGAGAGGAGAATACACACAGGATAAGGGGATACACACAGGAAACAGAGGGAAACACAATAAAGAAAGGATACACACAGGAGAGAGCGGCATACACACAAAAAAGGGTGATAAACAAAGGAGAAATGGGGATAAACACAGCAGAGAAACGTATACACACAGGAAAGAATGATACACACAAAAGCGTTAAATACATGCAGGAGGCACGGAAATAAGCACAGGAGAGAAGGGGATACATACAGATGAGGCGGATGCACACAGGAGAGAGGGAGGTACACACAGGAGAGAGGAGTATACACAGGAGAGAGTGGGATACACACAGGAGAAAGAAGAATACACACCAGAGAGGGGCAAATAGAGAGGAGAGAGGGGTATACACACAGGAGACAGAAAGATACACAAAGGAGAGAGAAGGATACACGCAGGAGAGAGAAGTAAACACAGGAGAAAGTGGGATACACACAGGAGAGAGGAGGATACACATAGGAGAGAAAAATACACACAGGTGAGAGGAGGATAAACACAGGAGAGTGGGTGGTACACACAGAAGAGAAGGGTTACACAAAAGAGAGAGGTGGATACACAAAGGAGAAAGAGATAGACACAGGAGAAAAAATACACACAAGAGCGAGGGAGATGCACACAGGAGAAAGGAGGATACACACAGGAAAGAAGAATGCACACAAGAGAGCGGAGCATACACACAAGAGAAAAGGTGATAAACACAGGAGAAAGGAAGATACACACAGGAGAGTGGGGCACACAAATATGAGGGTGGGGGATACACACAAAGAAAGGGGTATACACAGAGTGGTAGAAGGAAACACACAAGAGTGAGGAGGATACACACTGGAGAGAGGAGGATACACACAAAAGAGAAGAAGATACGAACAGAAGAGAAAAACATACACACAGAAGAGAGGGGGATAGGCACAGGAGAGAAGGATACACATATGAGATAGGGGATACACACAGGAGAGAGGGAAAAAACACAGGAGAGGGGGATACATACAGAAGAGAGGGGCATAGACAGAGAAGAGGGGATGATACACGCAGGAGAGAGGAGGGTACACACAGGAGACAGGGGGATACACACAGGAGAGAGGGGGGATAAACACAGGAGAGAGAAGAATACATAAAGTAGACAGGAGGATACACAGAGGAGAACGGAAGATACACACAGGAGAGAGAAGGATACACACAAGAGAAAGGGGGATACAGACAGTAGAGAGGAAGATACACACAGGGGGAGGGGGATACACACAGGAGAGAAAAGTATACACAGAAGAGAGAAGAGAATACACACAAGAGAGAGGAGGATACACACAGGAGAGAGGAGGATACACACAGGAGAGAGGAGGATACACACACGAGAGAGGAGGATACACACAAAAAAGAGGAGGATACAGAAAGGAGAGAGGAGGATACAAACAAAAGAGAAAATGATGCAAACACTAGAGAGGAGGATACACACGTGAAAGAATACACACACAAGAGAGAAGAATACACGCAGGAGAGTGGGGGATACAAACAGGAGAGTGTGGCATACAGAAAAAGAAAAGGAGATACACAGAGAAGAGAGAAGGATACACACAAGAGAGAGAAAAATAAACACAGGAGAAAAAAGGATACACACAGGAATGAGAAAATAAACGCAAATAAGAGGAAGATAAACACAGCAGAGTGGAGGATACACACAGGAGAGAGGAGGATACACAAATGAGAAGGTAAGCACACAGGAGAAAGGGGGATACACACAGGCGAGGGGAAAACACAAAGGATTAGGAAGGATACACACAGGAAAGAGTGGGATAAAACAAAAGAGAGGAGGATACTGAAAGAAAAGAGGAGAATACACACAGAAGAGCAAATGATACAAACAGGAGAGAGGATTATACACACGTGAAAGGAGGATACACACAAAAGAGAGGAGGATACACACAAAAGAGAGGGGAATACACTCAGGAGGGTGGTGGATACAAACAGGAGAGTGTGGCATACACAAAGGGGGAGGGGGATACACACAAGAGAGAGGAGGATACACACAAGAGAGAGGAAAATACACACAGGAGAAAGGAGGATACACACAGGAATGACGGTGATAAATGCAAAAGAGAGGAAAATAAACACAGCAGAGTTAAGGATACACACACGAAAGAGTGGGATACACACAGAAGAAAAAGATACACACAGGAGAGAGGGGCATACACAAAAAAGAGAGAAGGGTAAAGAGGAGAGAGGAAGGATTCACACAGGAGACAGGGTAATACACAAAGGAGAGAGGGGAATACACAAAGGAGATGGGGATACAGAGAGGAGAGAGGGAGATACATAAAGAAAAAAGAATAATACACACAAGACAGAGGGACATAGACACAGTAGAGAGGAGGATAGAAATAGGAGAGAGTAAGATACACACAGGAGAGAGGGGGATACAAACAGGAAAGTGCGGAATACACACAGGAGGGAGGGGGATACACAGAGGAGAGAGAAGGATACACAAAGAAGGAGGGGAATACACACAGGAGAGAGGAAAATACACACAGGAGAGAGGAGGATACACAAAAAAGAGGAGAAATACACAGGAGAGAGGAGGGTACAAACAGGCAAGAGGGATATACACAGGAAACAAGGAAATACACACAGGAGAGAGGGGGATACACACAGGAGAGGGGGACACACACACAGGAGAGAGGTGCATATACACAGGAGAGAGAAGGATACACACAGGAGGGGGGGATACAAACAGGAAATGGGGGATACACACAGGAGAGAAGAGGATACACACAAGAGACAAGGGGGATACACACAGGAGAAAGGGGGATACACATAGGAGAGTGTGGCATACACACAAGATGGAGAAGGACACACACTGGAGAGAAAAGGATACACAGAGGGGGAGAGGATAAATACAGGAGGAAGGAGGGTTTACAAATAGAGAGGAAAATACAAACAGAAGAGAGGACGATAAACGCAGGAAAAAGGAGGATACACACAGGAGCGAGAAGGATACACAGATGGGAGAAAAGGAGACACGTAAGAAAGAGAAGGATACACACAGGAGAATGGGGGGATACACACAGGATAGGGCAATACACACAGAAGAGAGGAGGATAAACACAGGAGAGAGGAGAATACTCACAGGAGAGAGGGGGATACACAAAAATGAGTGGAGGATGCAACAAGGGAGAAGGGAATACACACAGAAGAGGGGGGATACACACAGTAGAAAAAAAGAAACACACAGAAAAATGGAGGATCCAAACAGCAGAGAGGGGGATTCACACAGGAGAAAGGAGGATAAACAAGGGAGAGGGAGATACACACAGGAGAGAAGCGGATACATGGAAAAGAGAAAAGGATACACACAGGAGAGAAAAGGATACACACAGAAGATGGGAATACACAGAAGAGAGGGGCATACACACAGGAGAGGGTGAAACACACAGGAGAAAGGGGGATACACACAGGAAAGAGGAGAATACACACAGGAGAGAAGGATACACACAGAAGAGAAAGGCATACACACAGGAGAAAGGAGACTACACACAGCACACATTAGGATTCACACAGAAGAGAGGGGATAAACACAGGAGAAAGAAGAATACACACAGGAGAAAGGAAGGATACACACAGGAGAAAGGGTGGATACACAAAGGAGAAAGGGGGGATACACAGAGGAATGAGGAGAGATACACAGAGGAGAGAGGAGCATACACACAGGAGAGAGGAGCATACACACAGGAGAGGGATAGATAAACACAGGAGAGAAAAATAAACACAGTAGAGAGGAAGATACACACAAAATAGAGGAGGATACACACAAAATAGAAAATGATACACACAGGAGACAGAAGGATACACACAGGAGAGAGGGGTATAAACACAGGAGAGGGAAATACACACAGAAGAGAAAAAGACACACACAAGAGACAGGGATACACAAATAAGGGAGTTGGATAAACACAGGAGAGAAGGGATACACACAGGAGAGAGGAAAATACACACAAGAGAGATGGGCATACCCACCAGAGAGAGGAGAATACCTAAAGGAGAGAGGGGGATACACAAAGGAAAAGGAGGATACAAACAGGAGAGTGTGGCATACACACAGAAGGGAGGGGGATACACACAGGAGAGAGGAGGATACACAAAAAAATAGAAAATGATACACACAGGAGACAGAAAAATACACACAGGAGAGAGGAGGACAAATACAGGAGAGCGAAATAGACACAGGAGAGAAAAAGAAACACACAAGAGACAGGGATACACAAAGAAGAATGTTGGATACACACAGGAGAGAGGGGGATACACACATGAGAGAGGGGAATACACACAAGAGAGAGGGGGATACCCACAGGAGAGAGGAGACTACACAAAGGAGAGCAGGGGATACAAACAGGAAAAAGGGGGATACAAACAGGAGAGTGTGGCATACACACAGAAGGGAGGAAGATACACACAGGAGAGAAAAGGATACACACAGGAGAGAGGAGGCTACACAAAGGAGAGGGGAGGATACACAAAGAAGAGGGGCAAACACACAAAAGAGTGGGGATACACACAGGAGAGAGGAGGGTAAACACAGAAGAGAGTAGGATATACGAAGGAGAGAGGAGTATACACACAGAAGAGAGAAGAATACACACAATAGAGGAAGATACACACAGGATAGAAAAGGTTACACATAGGAGAGAGAAGGATACACACAGGAGAGAGGAGGATACACACAGGAGAGAGGAGGATACACAAAAAAAAGGAGGAAACACACAAGAGAATGGGGGATACACACAGGCGGGGAGATAAAGACTGGAGACGGTGGGAAACACACATGAGAGATAAAATACACAAAGGAGAGAGGAGGATACACATAAGAGAGAGGAGGCTACACACAGGAGAAAGGGGGATACACAAAGAAAAGAAGGAAACACACAAAAGAGAGGGGGATACACACAGGCGAGTGGGATAAACACTGGAGACGGTGGGATACACACAGGAGTGAGGGAGATACAAAAAGGAGAGGGGAATACACACAGGATGGAGGGTTAACACACAAATTAGAGAAGGATACACACAGGAGAGTAGGGTGATACACACAGGAGAGTGGGAGATTCACAAAGAAAAGTGGGGCATAAACACAGAAGGGAAGGGGATACACACAGGAGAGAGGGGAATACACAAAGGGGGAGAAGGATAAATACAGAAGATAGGAGAATAAACACAAATGAGTGGAGGATACAGACAGAATACAGAAGAATACACGCAGGAAAGAGGAGTATACACAAAGGAGAGAAGGTACACACAGGAGAGAGGAGATAGAGAAGACAGAGGAGCATACACACAGGAGAGAGGAGGATACACAAAGGAGAGAGATAAAGACACAGAGGAGAGAAGGATAAACACAGGAGAGAGGAAGATACACAAAGGACAGAGGAAGATACACACAGGAGAGAGGAGGAGACACACACAAACGAAAAGGATACACACAGGAGACAGAAGGATACACAAAGGAGAGAGGGGAATACACACAAGAGAGGAGGATAATAAAAGATAGAAAAAGATACTCACAGGAGACAGCAATACACAAAGAAGAAGAGAGGGGGATAGACATAGGAAAAAGCGGAATACACACGAGAGAGAGGCATACCCACAGGAGAGAGAAAACACAAAGGAAGAATGGAAATACACACAGGAAAATAAAAGGATACAAACAGTAGAGTGCGGCATACACACAGAAGGGATGGGGAACACACAGTAGAGAGATGGATACACACAAGAGAGAGGGTCATACACACAGAAGAGTGTGATACACACAGGAGAAAGGGGGATACACACAGGTGAGAGAAGAATACACACAGAAGAGGGGGATACACACAAGAGAGAGGGGCGTACACACAGGAGACAGGAGAATACACACAGCAGAGAGGAGGATACACAAAGGAGAGAGAAGATACACACAAAAGAGAGGTAGATACACACAGAAGAAAGGGAGATACACACAGGAGAGAGGGGGGATACACAGAGAAATAAGAAAAGATACACACAGGAGAGAGGATCATACACACAGGAGAGAGGAGAATACAGAGAGGAGAGAGAAAGATACACACAGGAGAGAGGAAGATACACAGGAGAGAGGAAGATACACACAGGAGAGAGGATACACACAAAAGAGAAAAGGATACACAGAGGAGACAGAAGGATACACAAGGTAGAGAGGGGCATATACACACAAAAGCGGGATACACACAGGAGAAAGGGGGATACACAAAAGAGAGAGGAAAATACACACTGGAAAGGGAGATACACACAGGTGAGAGAGGCGTACACACAGGAGAGAGAAAGATACACACACGAGAGTGGAGGATACAAACAGAAGAGAGGGTATACACACAGGAGAGAGGGGGATAACCACAGAAGGAAAAAGGGATACAAAGAGAAGAGAAAGCGGTAACACACAGGAGAGTGGGGGAAACACAAGGGAAAGAGGAGGGATACACAAGGATATAGGAAGATACACACAGAAGAGAAAAGAATACACACAGGAGAGAGGAGAATACACACAGGAAAGAGGAGAATACACACAGGAAAGAGGAGGATACACACAGGAGAGGTGCATACACACAGGACAGTGGGGGATGCACACAGGAGAGTTGGATTTAGACAGGAAACAGGGTAATATACACAGAAGAGTGGGGGATACAAACAGGAGTGGGGGATACACACAGGAGAGAGTGGGATACACACAGGAGAGAGGAGGATACACAGAGGAGAGAATGAGATACACACATAAACAACGAAGATACAAACAGGAGAGTGCAACATACACACAGGAAGGAGGGGAATACACACAGGAGAGACGAAGATACACTCAGGGGAAGGGGGATTCACACAGGAGAGAGAAGGATACACAGAGGAGAGAGGCGGATACACAAATAAGAGGGTGAAACACACAAAAGAGAAGAAGATACACACAGTCCAAAAAATACGCCCAGGAGGCGGGAAGATAAACACAGGAGATGGGGGATACACACAGGAGAGGGGGATACACAGAGGAAAGAAGGATACACACAAAAGAGATTCACATACACACAGGAGAGAAAAGGATACACACAGGAAAGAGAAGGATACACATAGGAGAGAAGAAGATACACAAATGAGAGCGGAGGATACACACAGGAAAAATGAGGATAGACACAGGAGAGCGGCATACACACAGGAGAGCGGGGATACAAACAAGAGATTGTGATACACACAGGAGACAGGGTAATACACACAGGAGTGATGGCGATACAAACAGGAGATGGGAATACAGAGAAAAGAGAGGGGGATACATAAAGGGGAAAAAAGAATACACACAAGACAGAGGGGCATAGACACAGTAGAGAGGAGGATACACACAGGAGAGAGGGGGATACACACAGGGAGAGAAGGATACACAAAGAAGGAGGGGAATACACACAGGAGAAAGGAAAATACACACAGGAGAAAAAAGGATACAGGAGAGAGGAGGATTCACAAAAAAAGAGGGGAAATACAGAGGAGAGAGGAGAATACAAACAGGCGAGAGGGATACACACAGGAGATGGGGAAGTACACATTGGAGAGAGGGGGATACACACAGGAGAGTGGGACACACACAGGAGAGAGGTGCATACACACAGGAGAGAAAAGGATTCACACAGGTGAGGGGGCATACACACAGGAGATGGCGGATGCACACAGGAGAGAGGAGAATACAATCAGGAGAAAGGGGTAGACACACAGTGGGAGAAGGAGAAATACAGGAGAGAGGAAGATACACACAAAAGGGAAGAAAATACAAAGAAAAGAGAGTAGGATACACGCAGGAGAGAGGAGGATACACACAGGAGAGGGGGAGATACACACAGGAGGAATGGGGATACATACAAAAGGAGGGGGATACCCACAGAAGAGAGGAGAATACACACAAGACAGAGGAGGATACACACAGGATAGAGGAGGATACACAAAGGAGAGAAGGAAACACACAGTAGAGAAGAAGATACACACAGGCGGGGGGTGTACACACAGAAGTGGAGGAAATGCACACAGAAGAGAAGGGGATACACACAGGAGAGGGAAATACACACAGTAGAAAAAAGCACACACAAAAAAGAGAGGAGGATACACACAGCAGAGAGAAAAAATACACACAAGAGAGAGAAAAATACCCACAGGAGAGTGGGGCATAGACACAGGATGGAGGGTGATACAAACAGGAGAGGGTGGTACACATAGGGGGAGAAGGATAAATACAGGAGGGAGGAAAATACACATAAAAGGAATAAGGATACAGAGAGAAGAGAGGAGGATACACGCAGGAGAGAGGAGGATATACAGAAAGGGAGGAGGATACACACAGGAGAGAGGGTTGAGAAACACAGGAGAAGGAAATACACAAAGAAAAAAAAGGTACACACAGGAGAGAGGGGTATACACACGAGAGAAAATGATACAAAAAGGGGAGAGGCATACACACAGGAGAGTGACAAATACACCAAAAAGAGAAAAGAATACACACAGGAGAGAGGAGGGTACAAACAGGAGATGGGGAAACACATAGAAGAGAGGGGCATACACACTGGAGAGGGTGAAACAAAGAGGAAAAAAGGGGATACACACAGCAGAGATAAGAATACACACAAGAGATGGGGATAGAAACAGGAGAGAAGGGCGTACACTCAAAAGAGGATACACACAACAGAGCGGAGGATACACACAGTATAAAGAAAATACACACAGAAGAGAGGGGGATACACACAGGAGAGAAGAGGGATACATACAGAAGATAATAGGATACACACAGGAAAGAGGAGAATACACACAGGAGAGAGGAAGATACACACAGGAGATTAGGATACACACAGGAGAGAGGGGGATACACACAGAAGAGAGAAGGATACACACAGGAGAGAGGAAGATTCACACAGAAAAAAATACACACAGGAGAGAGAAGGATACACACAAAATAGAGAAGGATACACACAGGAGACAGAAGGATAAACACAGGAGAGAGAAGGATACACACAAAATAGAGAAGGATACACACAGGAGACAGAAGGATAAACACAGGAGAGAGAAGAATACACACAGGAGAGGGTTGATACACACATGAGAAAGAAGGGTACACACAGGAGAGAGGAAGATATACACAAATGAGAGAAGGATACACACAGGAGAGAGGGGGTTAGACACAGGGGAATGGTGATACACACAGGAGAATGGGGGATACACACAGGAAGAGAAGAATAAATACAAGGGAGAGGAGGATACACACAAAAGACTGGAGGATACAGACAAAATAGAGGGTGATACACGCAGGAGAGAGAAGGATACACACAGGAGAGAGGAAGATACACACAGGAGAGAGGAGGATACACTCAGAAGGGAGGAGGATACACAGAGGTAAGAGTGGGGATACACACAGGAAAGGGGGATACACACAGAAGAGAGGCAAATACACACAGGAGAAAGGAAGATGCACACAGGAGACTGGAAGATTCACACAAAAGAGAGGATGACACACACAGGAGAGACGAGGATACACACAGGAAAAAGAACAATACACACAGGAGAGGGAGATACACACAGAATAAGAAAAGGATACACATAAGAGAGAGGAGAGTACATACAAGAGAAAGGAGGATACACAGCACGGAGAGGAGGATGCACACAGGAGAGAGGGATACACATATAAGAGAGTGACATACACACAGGTGAGACAAGGGGATACACAGACTTGAGGAAGATACACACTGAAGAGTGTAGGATACACACCGGAGACAAGAGGATACAAAAAGGAGAGAGGAGAAATACACACAGGATAGTGGAATATACACACAGAAGAAAGAAGGATACACACAGGACAGAGGATGATCCACACAAATGAAGAAAGAATACACACAGCAGAGAGAAGGATACACACAGGAGAGACAGGAAATAACACAAGACAGTGGGGGATACACACATGTGGATGGGGATACACACAGTAGGGAAAAAGATACACACAAAAAAGAGAAAAATACACTTAAGAGAGAGGAGCATACACAAAAAGACATGGGCATACACACAGGAGAAAAAGATACACACAGGAGAATGGGGGATACACACAGGAAAGACCGGATACACAGAAAAGAGGGGAATACACACAGGAGAGAGGGGCATACACAAAGAAGAGAGGAGGATACACACAGGATAGAAAAGGATACACACAATAGACAGAAAGATACAAAGGGTAGAAAGGGGGTAAAAACACAGAAGAGAAGAAGATACACACAGAAGAGGGAAAGATACACACAGGAGAGAGGAGGATACACACAGAGGAGAGATGGATACACACAGGAGAGAAAAGGATACACACAAAAGAGAAAAAAATACAAACAGGAGAGAGAAGGATACACACAAAAGAGAAAAAAATACAAACAGGAGAGAGAAGGATACACACAGGTGAAAGGAGAATACACACAGGAGAGAGGAAGATACAGACAAAAGAGGAAGATACACACAGGAGGAATGGGGATACACACAGGGAGAGGCAGATACACACAGGAGAGAGGAGGATACACACAAGAGAGAGGAGGATACACACAGGAGAGAGGAGGATACACACAGAAGAAAGGAGGATACACACAGGAGAGAAGGGGATACAAACAGGGCGAGGGAAATACACACAGGAGTGTGGAGGATACAAACAGCAGACCGGAGGATATGCACAGGAGAGAGGAGAATACACACATGAGAGAGGAGGATACACAAAGAAGAGGGGGCAAACACAGTAGAGAGGGGGATATACAAAGGCGAGAGAGATACACACAGAAGTGGGGGGGATGCACAAAGGAGAAAGGGAGATCCACAGAGGAGAAAGAGATACACAACGAAAACCGGAGCATACACACAGGAGAGAGCAGGATACACACAGGAGAGAAGGGGAATACACACAGAAGAAAGGGAAATACACACAGGAGAGTTGGGCATACACACAGGATGGAGGGGGATACACACAGGAGAGAGGGGGATACACACAGAAGGAGAAGGATAAATACAGGAAGGAGGAAGGTACACAAAAAAGAGAGGATGATACCGACAGAAGAGAGGACAACAAACGCAGGAAAGAGGAGGATACACACAGGACCGAGAAGGATACACAGAGAAGAGAGAAAAATACATGCATGAAACAGAAGGATACATACAGGAGAGTGAGGGGATACACACAGGATAAGGTGATACACACAGAAGAGAGGAGGATAAACACAGGAGAGAGGAGGATACTCACAGGTGAGACGGGGATACACACAAAAGAGTGGAGGATGCACACAGGAGAAAAGCGGATACACACAGGAGAGAGGGGGATACACACAGCAGAGAGGAGATACACACAGGAGAAAGGAGGATAAACACAGGAGAGAGGGGGATACACACAGAAGATTAAAGGATACAGAAGGGAGAGAAAAATACACACAGGGGAGAGGGGAATACATGGAAAAGAGAAAAGGATACACACAGCAGAGAAAAGGATACACACAGGAGATGGGAATACACAGGAGATAGGGGCATACACACAGGAGAAGGTGATACACACAGGAGAAAGGGGGATATACACAGGAAAGAGGAGAATACAAACAGGAGAGAAGTTTACACACAGGAGAGAAAGGCATACACACAGGAGAAAAAAGAACACACAAAGCAGAGATTAGGATTCACACAGGAGAGAGAGGATAAACACAGAAGAAAGAAAAATACACACAGGAGAAAGGGGGGATACACACAGGAGAGAGGGTGGTTACACAAAAGAGAAAGGGGGGTTACACAGAGGAATGAGGAGAGTTACACACAGGAGAGAGAAGCATACACAGAGGACAGAGGAACATATACACAGGAGAGGGATAGATACACACAGGAGAGAAGGATAACACAGTAGAGAAAAAGATACACACAGGACAGAGGAGGATAAACACAAAATGAAAAATGATACACACAGGAGACAGAAGGATCCACACAGAAGAGAGGGAAATAAACACAGGAGAGGGGAATACACACATGATAGAAAAAAGATACACATAGGAGACAGGGATACACAGAGAAGGGAGTTGGATACACACAGGAGAGAGGAGGATACACACAGGAGAGAGGGGAATACACACAAGAGAGATGGGCATACCTACAGGAGAGAGGTGAATACACAAAGGAGAGAAGGGGATACACACAGGAAAAAGGGGGATACAAACAGGAGAGTGTGGCATACACACAGAAGGGAGGGGATACACACAGGAGAAAGAATGATACACAAAAAATAGAAAATGATACACACAGGAGACAGAAAAATACACACAGGAGAGAGGGGGATAAACACAGGAGAGGGAAATACACAGGAGAGAAAAAGAAACACACAAGAGACAGGGATACAGAAAGAAGGGAGTTGGATACACACAGGAGAGAGGGAGATACACAAAGGAGAGAGGGGAATACACACAAGAGAGAGGGGCATACCCACAGGAGAGAGGAGACTACACAAATGAGAGAGGGTGATACACACAGGAAAAAGGGGGATACAAACAGGAGAGTGCGGCATACACACAGAAGGAAGGGGGATACACACAGGAGAGAGGATACACACAGGAAAGAGGAGGCTACACAAAGGAAAGAGGAGGATACACAAAGAAGAGGGGGAAACACACAAGAGAGTGGGGATACACAGAGGAGGGAAGAAGATACACACAGAAGAGAGGAGGATATACAAAAGAGAAGGGAGGATACACACAGGAGGGAAGAATACACAAAAGAGAGGCGGATACGCACAGGAAAAAAAAGGTTATACATAGGATAGAGGAGGATACACACAGGAGAGAGGAGGCTACACACAGGAGAGAGGAGGATACACAAAGAAGAGGGAGAAACACACAAGAGAGTAAGGGATACACACAGGCGGGGGGATAAACACTGGAGACGGTGGGATACACACATGAGAGGGGGATACACAAAAAAGAGAGGTTGGATACACATAAGAGAGAGGAGGCTACACACAGGAGAAAAGGGGATACACAAAGAAAAGGGGGAAACACACAAAAGAGAGGGGGATACACACAGGCGAAGGTGATAAACACTGGAGACGGTGAGATACACAGAGGAGAGAGGGGGATACAAAAAGGAGAGAAGGATACACACAGGATGGAGGGGTAAACACACAAAATAAAGAAGAATAAACACAGGAGAGAAGGGGAATAAACACAGGAGAGAAGGGAAATACACACAGGAGAGTGGGGGATCCACACAAGAAAGTGGGGCATAAACACAGAAGGGAAGGGGATACACACAGGAGAGAGGGGGCTACACAAAGGGGGGAAGGATAAATACAGAAGAGAGGAGGAAAAACACAAATAAGTGGAGAATACAGACAGAATAAAGGAGGATACACGCAGTAGAGAGGAGTACACACAAAGGAGAGAAGATACACACAGGACATAAAAGATACACACAGGAGAGGGGAGAATACACACAGGAGAGAGGATGATACACAAAGGAGAGAGATAGATACACACAGGAGAGAAGGGTAAACACAGGAGAGAGGAAGATACACACAGGACAGGGGAAGATACACACAGGAGAGAGGAGGATACACACAGAAAAGAAAAGGATACACACAGGAGATAGAATGATACACAAATGAGAGAGGGGGATACACACAGGAGAGGGGGATACAAAAAGGAGAGAAAAAGATACTCACTGGAGACAGGAATATACAAAGAGAGTTGGATACACACAGGAAAGAGGAGGATACACATAAGAAAGAGGGGAATATACATGAGCGAGAGGCATACCCACAGGAGAGAGAATACACAAAGAAGAGATGGGGATACACACAGAAAAAAGAAGGATACAAACAGTAGAGTGCAGCATACACACAGAAGGGAGGAAGATACACACAGTAGAGAGGGGGATACACACAAGAGAGAGAAGCATACACACAGGAGAGGGTGATACACACAGGAGAAAGGGGGATACACACAGGTGAGAGAAGAATACACACAGAAGTGGGGGAAACACACAAGAGAGAGGGGCGTACACACAGGAGAGAGGAGGATAGACACAACAGAGAGGGCGATACACAAAGGAGAGAGGGGATACACACAAAAGAGAGGGAGACACACACAGAAGAAAGAGGGATACACATAAAAGAAAGGGGGGATACACAGAGGGATAAGGAAAGATACACACAGGAGAGAAGATCATACACACAGGAGAGAAGGGGACACACAGAGGAGAGAGAAAGATACACACAGGAGGGAGGAAGATACACAGGAAACAGGAAGATACACACAGGAGAGAGGATACACACAAAAGAGAAAAGGATACACAGAGTAGACAGAAGGATACACTAAGTAGAGAGGGGCATACACACAGAAAATGGGGATACACACAGGAGAGGGTGATACACACAGGTGAGAGAGGCGTACACACAGGAGAGGAAGATACACACAGGAGAGTGGAGGATAAAAACAGGAGAGAGGGTATACACACAGGAGACAGGGGGATAACCACAGAAGAAAGGGGGGATACAAACAGAAGAGAAAGGGGTTACACACAGGAGAGTGGAGGGAAACACAAGGAAAAGAGGAGGAATACAAAAAGGATATAGGAAGATACATACAGGAGAGAGGAAAATACACACAGGACAGAGGAGAATACACACAGGAGAGAGGAGAATAAACACAGGAGAGAGGAGGATACACACAAGAAAGAGGAGGATACACACAGGAGAGGTGCATACACACAGGAGAGAGGGGGATACACACAGGAGAGTTGGATTCACACAGGAAACAGGGTAACACACAGGAGAGTGGGGAATACAAACAGGATTGAGGGATACACACCGCATTAAGTTGGATACACACAGGAGAAAGGGGAATACACACAAGAGAGAAGGGCATACACACAGGACAGAGGAAGATATGCACAGGAGAGAGATGGATACACACAGGAACAAGAAAGATACAAACAAGAGAGTGCAGCAGACACACAGGAGGGAGAGGGATACACACAGGAGAGAGGAAGATACACACAGGGAAAGGGGGATACACACAGGGGAGAGGAGGATAAACACAGGAGAGAGGAGGCTACACAGAGGAGAAAAATGATACACAAATAAGAGGGGGAAACACACAAAAGAGAGGGAGATACACACAGTCGAAAGGGATACGCCCAGGAGACGGGGAGATACACACAGGAGATAGGGGGATACACACAGGAGAGAGGGATACACACAAAATAGAGTGGCATACACACAGGAGAGAGGAGAAAACACACAGGAGAGAGGGGGGATACACACAGGAGAAAGTGGGAATTCACACAGGAGAGAGGGGATACATACAGGAGATTGTGGCATACAAACAGTTGGGAAGAAGATACACACAAAAGATTAAGGCATACACACAGGAGAGAGTGGGATACACACAGGGAAAGAAGAATAAATACAGAGAGAGGAAGACACACACAAAAGAGTGGAGAATACAGACAGAAGAGAGAAGTATAAACGCAGGAGAGAGGAGTATGCACACAGGAGAGAGGAGGATACATGCAGGTGAGAGGAGGATACACACAGGAGAAAGAAAGGATACACACAAAAGAGGGGGATACACACTGGAGAGAGGAGGATACACACAGGAGAAAAAAGGATACACACAGGGAGTGGAAGATACACACAAAAAAGAGAAAAGTACACACAAAAGCGAGGGGGATACACACAGGAGAGAGGGGGATACACAGAGAAGAGTGGTGATACATACAGGAGAGAGGAGGGTACACACAGGAGAGAGGGTGATACACACAGGAGAGAGGAGGATACACTAAAAAAAGGATACACACAGGAGAGAGGAGGATAAACACAGTAGAGAAGGATATACACAGGAGAGGGAACATACACACAGGAGAGGGAGATACACATAGGAGAAAGGAGGATAGACACAGAAGAGGGGTGAATTCACACAAGAGAGGGGGATACACACATGAGAACAGGGCGTACACACAGAAGAGAGGAGGATTCAAAAAGCTGAGAGGAGGATACACACTGGATAGAGGGGAGACACACGAGAGAGGGAGATACACACAGGAGAGAGGGGATACACACAGGAAAGAGTGCAGAAACACACAGGAGAGTGGGGGGATACACACACGAGAGAGGAGGGATACACACAAGAGGGAGGCGGATACACACAGAAGAGAGGAGAATACACACAGTAGAGAAAAAGATACACAGAGAAAAGGGGGATACACACAGGATAGAGGAGTTTACACCCAAAGAGAGCAGGATACACACAGTAGACAGAAGACTACTCACAGGAGAGAGGGGGATATACACAGGAGAGTGGTGATATACACAGGAGGGAGGAGGGCACACAGAGGAGAGAGGGGCATACACACAGGAAAAATGGATAAACACAGGAGAAAGTGTGATACACACAAGAAAGAGGAGAATACACACAGGTAAGAGTGATACACAAAGAAAAAGGGGTGTACACACAGGAGAGAGGAGGATACACACAGTAGAGAGGAGGATACAAACAGGAGAGAGGTGACACACACAGGAGAAAGGGGGTATACAGAGGATTCTTCACAGCCTCACTGAATATTACACACAGGTGGTATAGTCTGTAGTCTATTTTTTATGGCCACTCATTCAAAGAATCACTAAATAATGCATACCTGCTGAATAGTCAGATGTCTCTTTCCTATGGCCACTCGTTAAGAGCCTCACTAAGTGTACACACCTGGGGAAATAGTCAGGATTTACCTTTATCCCCTCATTCACATTCTGACTAAATAAGGCACACCTGTGGAATAGTCAGGAGACTTTTTCATGTGGCCTCTAATTCGGAGAGTCACTGAATAATGTGCTGTAGTCAGGAATCTATTTCATGTGGACACGTATTCAGAGCCTCAGCGAATAAGACAGGCCCTTGATATAGTAAGGAATCTAATTAATATGGCCACATCTTCTGAGCCTCACTGTATAATACACAGCTGAAGAATAATTTTGAGTCTATTTTTGATGGATATTCATTCAGAGCCTCGGTAAATAATGTACACCTGTGAAGAAGCCAGCAGTCTATTTTATTAGGACACTCATTCATAGCCTCATGGATAATATGTACGTGTGGATTATTCAGGATTCCATTTTATATGGCCACTGACTCGTAAACTCAATGAAGAATGCACAAATGTAAAGTACTCAGAAGTCTATTTCATATAAACACTCATTCAGAGATTCAGTGAATAATACAAATATTTAAGATAGACAAAATCCTGTTTCTTATGGATACAAAAATGAGCCTCACTGAGTAATGCACACCTGGGTAAGTGATAAAATTATACTTTATATAGCCTCTCATTTGCAGCCTAAGGGAATAATCCAGACGTGTGGAATAGACACTAGTCTATTTTATAGGGCCACAAAATCAAAGCCTGAGTGAGTAATACACAACTTTGGAATAGTCACTATTCTTTTCCATATACCCAAATATTTAGAGTCAGAGTAAATAATACACGCCTGTGGAATAGTCAGAAAACAAGTTTATATGGCGAAAGTTTCAGATCCTCAGTGAATAATACATACTTTGGAGAAATTCAGGACGCTATTACATGTGGCATCAATTTCAGAACTTCATTGAATAATAAACACCTGTATTGTAGTCAGAATTTTACTTCCTATAGCCACATATTCAGAGCCTAACTAAATAACATACCCCTTGGAAATAGTCAGGATTCTATTTCGTATAGCCACTCATTTAGAGCCTAATGTAAAAACGCACTCCGGAATAGTATTCAGAAGTTTCTATTTTATGGCCACTTATTCAGAGGTTCACAGAATTATACAGACCTATGGAAACGCCAAAAGTGTATTTCACATAGCCACTTATTCAGAACTTCAGTGAAGAATCATATATATCTGGAAAAAAATCAGGATTATATTATATATAGCCACTTATTCAGAGATTCACTGAGTAATGCACAGCTAAGGAATAGTCTGGATATTATTTAATATAACTCTTCACCCAGCGACTCAGTGGACAATGCAGAAATGAAAAATAGTCAAGATGATAGAGTCAGAAGTTTATGTTATGTGGTCACTCCTTCAGAATCTGACTGAAGAATACACACCTTGGGAATATTCATTGTCCAAGTCATATGGACACTCAATCACAGCATTACCGAATAATGCACAACGGGGTAATACTAAGGAGTCTATTTCTTTTGGCCTGTCATCCGGAGCTTCAGTGCATAATAAACAGATGTGGAGTAGTCAGGACCCTATTTAAGGTAGCCCTAAATTAAGCAGCTCCGTGAATGATACACACATGTGTCAGAGTCAGGAGACTCTTTGACATAGACACTCATACAGAAACTTTTTGAATACTGCACATGTGGGGAATAATCACTAGTCTGTTTCATATGGTGATTAGTTTGGAGAATCAAAAAATAACGCACACCTGTTGTGTAAAATGGGTCCTTTGAATAAGGCCACTCTTTCAATGTTTTCGTGAATAATATGTATATCTGATAAGTCAGGAATCTCTTTCACATGGCCACTCATTCAGGGCCTCTGTGAAGAATACTCCCCTCAAAATAGTCAAGGGTCTACTTCAAATGGCTACACATTCAAAGGCTCTGTACATAATGAACACCTGGGCAATACACCTTAGTCTCTTTTATATGCCCACTTAGTCAGAGACTCATTCAATACTACACAACAAAGGAAGATTTAAGAGTCTACTTCATGTAGCCACTTATTTAGAGACTCAGTGAACAATGCAAACCAGGTTAATAGTCGAGCATTTTTTATATGGCCACTCATTTTGTGCCTCACTGAGTGATATACACCTGAAGAATCCTCAGGATTCCATTTGATACTACCACTCATTTAGAACCTTATTGAATAATTCACAATGGAGCAATAGCCAGGTGTCTATTTTATATGGTCGATCACTCAAAGTTTCAGAGATTAGTAAACTTCTATGGAGTAATCAGGACACTGTTTAACATAGCCATGAGTTAAGTGCCTTGCTGAATGATACGCACCTGTGTGATAGTCAGGAGTCTATTTCATATGAACTCTAATTTTGTGTATTGCTGAGTAATACACACCTGGGGCAGTGTCAGGAGTCTCTTTGATATGGACACTCAAACAGAGCCTGTTTAATACACACAGATAATAATGACGAATGTTTGTCATACAGCTACTCATTCAGACAAACTGTGAATATTGCACATGTTGAGTAATTAGAAGTCTGTTTCATATGGCCACTCTTTTAGAGCCTAACGAATATTACACACTTGTGATATAGTCTGCAGTCTATTTTATATGGCCACCCATTCAGAGAATTACTAAATAATGCACACCTTTGGAATAGTCATATGTCTCTTTCCTATGGCCACTCCTTAAGAGCTTCACTAAGTGTACACACCTGGAGAAATAGGATTTACCATTATACCCTCATTCAGTGTCTCACTAAATAATGCACACCTGTGGCATAGTCAGGAGTCTATTTTATTAGGACACTCATTCATGGCCTCAGTGGATAATATGCATGTGTGGATTAGTCTGGATTCCAAATTATATGGTTACTGACTCATAACCTCTGTGAAAAATGCACAAATGTAAAGTACTCAGCAGTCTATTTTATATAGACACTCATTCAGAGATTCACCAAGTAATATAAATATTTACTATAGCAGCATCCTGTTTCATATGGTAACACAAAATGAGCCTCGCTGAGTAAGGCACACCTAGGGAAGTGTTAGGAGTCTACTTTAAATAGCCTCTAATTTACAGCCTCAGGGAATAATGAACAAGTGTGGAATAGACACTAGACTATTTTATATGGCCAAAAAATCAAAACCTGAGTGAGTAATACACAACTTTGCAATAGTCACTTGTCTATTTTACATGCCCAAATATTAGAGTCAGAGTCAATAATACACGCCTGTGGACAAGTCAGAAAACAATTCCATATGGCCAAAGTTTCAGAGGCTCAGTGAATAATACATACCTGGGAAATACTCAGGACGCTATTACATATGGCATCAATTTCAGAGCTGCCTTGAATAATAAACACATTTATTGTAGTCAGAATTCTATTTCCTATAGCCACATATTCAAAGCCTAACTGAATAACATACACCTTGGGAAAAGTCAAAATTCTATTTCGTATTGACACTCATTTAGAGCCGAATGTAAAAACGCACACCTGAGGAGCATTTAGGAGGCTCTATTTTATGGCCACTCATTCAGAGCTTCACAGAATAATAGAGACCTATGAAAACGTCAGGAGTGTATTTCACATGGCCACTTATTCAGAACCTCAGTGAGGAATCATATATATCTGGAAAATACTCAGGATTATATTATATATAGCCACTTATTCAGAGACTCATTGAATAATGCACAGCTAAGGAATAGTCTGGAGACTGTTCGATATGACTCTTCACCCAACGACTCAGTGGACAATGCAGAACTGAAAAATAGTCAAGAGGATAGAATCAAGCGTTTATGTTATGTGGTCACTCCTTCAGAATCTCACTGAAGAATGCACACCTTGGGAAGAGTCAGTGTCCATGTCATATGAACACTCAATTACAGCATTACTGAATAATGCACAATGGGGCAATAGTAAGGAGTCTATTTAATGTGGCCTCTCTTTTGGAGCTTCAGTGCATAATAAACACCTGTGGAGTAGTCAGGACCCTATTTAAGGTAGCCCCAAATTAAGCAGCTCCGTGAATAATATACACCCATGTGTCAGAGTCAGGAGACTATTTGACATAGACACTCATACAGAACCTTTTCGAATACTGCACCTGTGGGGAATAATCACTAGTCTGTTTCCTATGGTGATTAGTTTGGAGAATCAAAAAATAACGCACACCTGTTGAGTAAAATGGGTTCTATTTCATAAGGCCACTCTTTCGGTGTTTTAGTGAATAATGTGTTTATCTGAAAAGTCAGAAATCTCTTTCACATGGCCACTCGTTCAGGGCCTGTGTGAAGAATACTTCCCTCAAAAGTAGTCAATTTTCTACTTTAAGTGGCAACACATTCAGAGTCTCTGTAGGTAATGAACACCTGGGCAATACATCTGAGTCGTTTTTATGCCCATTTAGTCAGAGACTCATTCAATAAAAACAAGAAATAGAGATTTAAGAGTCTACTACATGTAGCCACTCATTTAGAGCCTCAGTGAATAATGCACACCAGGGTAACAGTCCAGCATTTTTTATATGGCCACTCATTTTGTGCCTCACTGAGTGATATGCACGTGAAGAATCCTCAGGATACTATTTGATACTACCATTCATTTAGAACCTTATTGAATAATTCACAATGGAGAAATACTCAGGTGTCTATTTTATATGGTCTATCATTGAAGTTACAGTGAATAGTAAACTTCTATGGAGTAATCAGGACGCTGTTTAATATAGCCAAAAATTAAGTGCCTTGATGAATGACGCGCAACTGTGTGATAGGAGTCAGTTTCATGTGAACTCTAATTCTGTGTAACTCTGAGTAATACACATCTGGGGGAGTTTCAGCAGTCTATTTGGTATGGACACTCCTACCGAAACTGTTAAAATAATGCACACATGGAGAATCATGAGGGGTCTATTTCATATGGCAAATCATTCACAGAAACAGTGAATAAAGCATATGTGGAGTAATTAGAAGTCTGTTTCATATGGCGCCTCTTTCACAGCCGCACTGAATATTACACACTTGTGATATAGTCTGGAGTCTATATTTTATGGCCACTCATTCAGAGAATCTCTGAGTAATTCACACCTGCGGAATAGTCAGAAGTCTCTTTCCTATGGCTACCCGTTGAGAGCCTCAATAAGTGTAAACACCTGGATAAATAGTCAGGATTTACTTGTATCTCCTCATTCAGAGTCTCACTAAATAATGCACACCTGTGCAATAGTCAGGAGACTTTTTCATGTGGCCTCTCATTCAATGTGTCATTAAAAATATGTGGTGTAGTCAGGATACTCTTTCATGTAGACACATATCAAAGCTTCAGTTCATAAGACAGACCCTTGATATAGTAAGAAATCTAATTAGTATGACCACATCTTCTGAGGCTCACTGAATAATACACAAATGGAGAGTAATTTGGAGTCTATTTTCGGTGGACATTCATTCAGAGCCTCAGTAAATTATGCAGATGTGTGAAGTACTCAGGAGTCTCTTTCATTTGGACACAGATTCATAGCCTCAGTTGATAATATGCACGTGTGGGTTAATCAGAATTCCATTTTATATGACCACTGACTCATAACCTCAAGAAATAATGCACAAATGTAAAGTACTCAGCAGTTTATTTCATATAACCACTCATTCAGAGATTCACTGAATAATAAAATTATTTGAGATAGTCAGCCTCCTGTTTCATATTGTCAAACGAAAAGAGCCTCACTGAATGACACAAACCAGGGGAAGTGTTAGGAGTGTACTTTACAGAACCTCTCACTTACATCCTAATGGAATAATGCACATGTGTGTAATAGACACTAGTTTGGTTTACATGACCACAAAAATCAAAGCCTGAGTCAGTAATACACAGCTTTGGAATAGTCCCTAGTCTATTGCATATGCCCAAATATTTAGAGTCAGTGTAAATGATACACGCCTGTAGACTAGTCAGAATACCATTTCATATGGCCAAAGTTTCAGAGGCTCAGTGAATAATAAATACCTGAGTAATACTCTGGACCCTTTTACATGTGGCATTTTTTCAGAGGTTCATTGAGTAAAGAACACCTGTATTGTAGTCAGAATTTTATTTCATATAGCCACATACTCAGAGCCTAACTGAATAACAGACACTTGGGAACGTCAGGATTCTATTTTGTATAGCCATTCCTTTACAGCCGAATGT
This sequence comes from Saguinus oedipus, assembly GCA_031835075.1. Taxonomy (NCBI): domain Eukaryota; kingdom Metazoa; phylum Chordata; class Mammalia; order Primates; family Cebidae; genus Saguinus; species Saguinus oedipus. The sequence continues at coordinate 3,230,830 of JASSZA010000200.1, forward strand.
AAAACTCATGTCTGAGTAGTATATAGGAGTCTCTATTATATGGCCAGTCATTCAGAGCCTCACAGAATAATACAGACGTATGGAAATGTCAGGAGTGTACTTGACATGGCCACTTATTCAGTTCCTCAGTGAAGAATCATATATATCTGGAAAATACTCAGGATTCTGTTACATATAGCCACTTACTAAGAGACTCGCTGAATAATGCCCACCTGGAGAATTGTCTGGAGATTATTTGATATGAGTCGTTCACCCAGGGACTCAGTGGAAAATGCAGAGCTGTGAAATAGTCAAGAGGACAGAGTCCAGAGTCTATTTTATGTGGTCACTTGTTCTGAAACTGACTGAAGAATACACACCTTGGGAATAGTCAGAGTCCAGCTCATATGGCCACTCAATCACAGCATTACCGAATAATGCACAATGGGGCAATAGTATGGAGTCTATTTCATATGGCCTCTCATTCAGAGCTTCAGTGTGTAATAAACAGCTGTGGAGGGGTGAGGACCCTATTGACAATAGCCCCAAATAGAGCAGCTCCGTGAATGATACCCACATGTGTGAGAGTCAGGAGACTATTTGATATGGACACTCATACAGAACCACTACGAATATTTCATGTGTGGGGAATAATCACTAGTTTATTTCATATGTTGGTTCGTTTGGATCATCAAAAAATAACGCGCACCCATGGAGTAAAATGCGGTCTACTTCATAAGGCCACTCTTTCAGTGTTTTAGTGAATAACATGTATATCTGATAAGTCTGGAGTCTCTTTCACATGGTCACTTGTTCTGGGCCTCTGTGAATAATACTCCCCTCAAAATCAGTCAAGGGTCTGCTTCAAATACCTACAAATTCAGTCTCTGTAATTAATGAACACCTGGACAACACACCTGAGTCTCTTTTTTATGCCCACTTAGTCTGAATCTCATTCAGTAATACACACATGCTGAAGAGTTAAGTGTCTACTTCATGTAGCCACTTATTTCGATCCTCAGTGAATAATCCACACCAGGGTAATATTGGAGCATTTCTTATATGGCCACTCATTCTGTGCCTCCCTTAATGATACACACCTGGGGAATTCTGAGGATTCTATTTCATACTACTACTCATTTAGAACCTTATTGAATAATTCACAATGGAGCAATAGTCAGGTGTCTATTTAGTATGCCCTCTCTTTCAAAGTTTCAGTGAATAATGAACTTCTATGGAGTAATCAGGATGCTGATTAAGATAGCCACGCATTAAGATCCTTCTTGAATGATACACATCTGGGTGATAGTCAGGAGTCTCTTTCATATTGGGGGAGTTTCAGGAGTCTATTTGGCATTGACATTCATACAGAACCTGTTGGAATAATGCACACATGGAGAATAATGAGGAGTCTATGTCATATGGATACTCATTCACACAAACATTGAATAATGCACATGTGGAGTCATTAGAATTCTGTTTCATATGGCCCCTCTTTCACAGCCTCACTGAATATTACACACTTGTGATATAGTCTGGAATCTATATTTTATGGCCACTCATTCAGAGAATCACTGAATAATTCACACCTGTGAAATAGTCAGAAGTCTTTTCTATGGCTACCCGTTGAGAGCCTCACTATATGTACACACCTGGATAAAGAGTCAGGATTTACTTGTATCGCCTCATTCAAAGTCTCACTAAATAATGCACACCTGTGCAATAGTCAGAAACCTTATTCATGTGGCCTCTCATTCAATGTGTCATTGAAAAGTGTGGTGTAGTCAGGAGACTCTTTCATGTAGACACATATTCAGAGCTGCAGTGCATAGGACAGACCCTTGATATAGTAAGAAATCTAATTATTATGACCACATCTTCTGAGGCTCAATGAATAATACACACCTGGAGAATAATTTGGAGTCTATTTTCGATGGACATTCATTCAGAGCCTCGGTAAATAATGCAGACTGTGGAGTAGTCAGGAGTCTCTTTCATTTGGATGCACATTCATAGCCTCAGTGGATAATATGCACGTGTAGATTAATCAGGATTTCATTTTATATGGTCAATGACTCGTAACCCCAATGAATAATGCACAAATGTAAAGTACTCAGCAGTTTCTTTCATATAGCCACTCATTTAGAGATTCACTTAATAATAAAATTATTTGAGATAGACAGCCTCCTGTTTCATATTGTCACACAAAAAGAGCCTCACTGAGTGACACACACCTGGGGACGTGTTAGGAGTATACTTAACATAGCGTCTCATTTACAGCCTAAGAAAATAATGCACATGCGTGGAATAGAAACCAGTCTGTTTTATATGACCACAAAATCATAGCATGAGTCAGTAATGCACAACTTGGGAAGAGACACTAGTCTATTATATATGCACAAATATTTAGAGTCAGAGTCAACAATACAGGCCTGTAGACTAGTCAGGAAACAATTTCATATGGCCAAAGTTACAGAGGCTCAGTGAATAAGAAATACCTGAGAGAGACTTCCGGCAAGATGGCATCGTAGAGGCGACTCAGGATTGCAGCTCTTAGTGAAGGCACAGAGGGTGAGTCCTAGCCGCATTCTCGGATGTTTCTTTTATGCCCACAGAGCGTTGAAAGTCCCAGGTGTGGGAGAGACACGGGATGCTAGCAGCCGGCTAATGCAGCTGGCACCCGCCGACTCTTTGGCCGGCGCCGCAGTGGGAAACGGCGCGGAACTCACTGGTCTGGGTGTCCTGTTAAACCGGCAATCTGAGATTTGGAAGGGCAGATTGGCATGTTGATCTGATTGAACGGGACTTGGACAATGAGCCAGACCAGGAGTTTCCTTGGAAGCGTGATCTGAGCCGGGGTAGTGGGCAGCGGCACAGGAGATCGCACAGATCCCAGTGCCCTATCAGCAGGCTACTGGGGCGCCAGTGAGAGAGTCGACATTTCAGCTTGGGGAGAGGAAGAGAGAGAGAGAGAGGACGGACTCTGAGGCAGGGAGCTGGATGATCGGGCTCGGCGGGTCCCACGCTCACGGGGACAAGCAGGGTGGCGACTGGAGATGCTTGGGGCTGAGAGTTTTGCTGCCAGAATCTAGGACGGCACAGCCCGGTGAGAGAGGGGCGTCCACCATTGCTGACACAGTCCACCCCCACTGAAGTACTGCCCAGGACTGACGCGGCCTGCCATTGCCGAGGCAACCTGCCATAACAGAGAGACTCCACGCTCCACATCAGAAGGGAGCCCAGCAGCAACAAGGCGGACCCGCACTAGCAGGTCAGAGCCCCGGCAGGCAAATAGTGAATAGACTGCCGCCTAGTGGGGCAGGACAGTGCAACAGATACTCATAAAGAAAGCCCCAACTCCCTGAGTCATAGCATCTAAGGGGGGGAAAATAGGGTGGTGTTTTATGAGTTCTATAGCAGCAGACATAAACAACCTCCCAACAACGCTGAATGAACAACGGAGCTCACAGCTCAGCACTGGAGTTCCTATAAAGCACAGACTGTCTCCTCAAGCAGCTCCATGACCCCTGTATATCCAAGGAGTCACCCCAGAAAAGGACTAATCAGACTGACATTTGGCTGGCATCATTCTAAAACAAGGACAGCAGCAGAAGAACTGGTATCATCCCTCACTGTTCCGCATCTGCTGCAGGTATACCCCAGACAAGCAAGGCCTGGAGCGGACCTCAGCACTCATACAGCAGAGGAGATAGACCATTAGAGGGAAAACTTAGTAACAGAAATATTCCATCATCAACAATCTCAGCGTCCACACAGAGACCCAATTGAAAAATCAGCAACTACTAAGACGACAGGCGGATAAATCCATAAAGATGGGAAGAAACCAGCGCAAAAAGGAGGAAAGAACCCAAAACCAAAACACCTCACCTCCAAAAAAAAAAAAAAAAAAAAACAAAACTCCTCACCAGCAAGGGAACAAAGCTGGATGGAGAATGAATGTGACAAAATGACGGAATCAGACTTCAGAAAGTGGATAATGAGAAACTTCAGTGAGCTAAAGGAACATGTACTAAAAGAGTGCAAAGAAACTAAGAACCTTGAAAAAAGATTTTAAAAAAGATTCGAGGAATTGATAACAAGAATGGACAACTTCGAGAGGAATATAAATGAATTGAAGGAGCTGAAAAACACAACACAAGAACATCGCAAAGCATGCACAAGTTTCAACAGCCGAATTGACCAAGCAGAAGAAAGAATATCAGAAGTTGAAGATCAACTCAATGAAATAAAATGAGAAACCAAGATTAAAGAAAAAAGTACAAAAAGGAATGAACAAAATCTCCAAGAAATGTGGGACTATGTGAAGTGACCCAACCTATGTTTGATAGGTGTACCAGAATATGATGAAGAGAATGAATCCAAGCTGGAAAACACTCTTCAGAATATTATCCAGGAAAATTTCCCCAACCTAGCAAGACACGTCAATACTCAACTCCAGGAAATACAGAGAACACCACAAAGATACTCCGCAAGAAGAGCAACCTCAAGGCACATAATCGTCAGATTCACCAGGGTTGAAATGAAGGAGAAAACACTAAGGGCAGCCAGAGAGAAAGGTCGGGTCACCCACAAAGGGAAGCCCATCAGACTCACAGCAGATCTCTCGGCAGAGACTCTACAAGCCAGAAGAGAGTGGGAGCCAATATTCAAGATCCTTAAAGAAAAGAACTTTCAACCCAGAATTTCATATCCAACCAAACTGAGCTTCATAAGTGAAGGAAAAATAAAATCCTTCACGAACAAGCAAGTACTCAGAGATTTTGTCACCACTAGGCCTGCTTTACAAGAGCTCCTGAAAGAGGCACTACACATAGAAAGAAACAACCAGTTCCAGCCATCTTAAAAGCATACCAAATGCTAAAGACCATCAACAAAATGAAGAATGTACATGAACCAATGGGCAAAACAGCCAGCTAGCATCAAAATGGCAGTATCAAATTCACACATAACAATATTAACCCTGAATGTAAATGGGCTAAATGCACCAATCGAAAGACACAGACTTGCAAATTGGATAAAAAAACAAATCCCATCAGTGTGCTGTATCCAGGAAACCCACCTCACATGCAAAGATACACAAAGGCTCAAAATAAAAGGATGGAGGAAGATTTACCAAGCAAATGGAGAGCAAAAAAAAGCAGGAGTTGCAATTCTCGTCTCTGATAAAATAGACTTTAAAGCAACCAAGATCAAAAGGGACAAAGAAGGTCATTACCTAATGGTAAAAGGATGGATACAACAAGAAGAGCTAACGATTCTAAATATATATGGACCCAATGTAGGAGCACCCAGATATATAAGGCAAGTTCTTAATGACTTAAAAAGAGACTTAGACTCCCACACAATAATAGTGGGAGACTTTAACACTCCACTGTCAATAGCAGACAGATCAACCAGACTGAAAATTAACAAGGATATCCAGGACTTGAACTCAGACCTGGAACAACCAAACCTGATAGACATTTACAGAACTCTCCACCCCAAATCCACACAATATACATTCCCAGCACCACATCACACCTACTCCAAAATTGAACACATAATTGGAAGTAAAGCACCCCTCAGCAAATGCAAAACCACGGAAAACATAACAAACAGTCTCTCAGACCATAGTGCAATCAAGTTGGAACTCAGAATTCAGAAAATAACTCAGAACCACACAGCTTCATGGAAACTGAACAACTGGCTCTTGAATGTTGATTGGATAAACAACGAAATGAAGGCAGAAATAAAGAGGTTCTTTGAAAACAACGAGAATGAAGACACAACATATCAGAATCTCTGGGACACATTTAAAGCAGTCAGTAGAGGAAAATATATAGCAATAAGTGCCCACATGAGAAGAGTGGAGAGATCCAAAATTGACACCCTATCGTCAAAATTGAAAGAGCTAGAGGAGCAAGATCAAAAAAAGCTCAAAACCTAGCTGAAGACAAGAAATAACTAAGATCAGAGCAGAACTGAAGGAGATAGAGACAAGAAAAACCCTTCAAAAAATCAATAAATCTAAGAGCTGTTTTTTTTGGAAAGATCAACAAAATAGACAGCCCACTAGCCAGACTGATGAAAAATAAAAGAGAGAAGAACCAAATAGATGCAATAAAAAACGATAAAGGGAAAATCACCACAGATTCCACAGAAGTTCAAACCATCATCAGAGAATACTACAAACAACTCTATACACACAAACTAGTAAATCAGGAAGAAATGGATAAATTCCTGGACGCCTGTGTCCTCCCAAGCCTAAACCAGGAGGAAGCCGAAACTATGAATAGACCAATAACAAGGTCAGAAGTTGAGGCAGCAATTAAGAGCCTACCACACAAAAAAAAGCCCAGGTCCAGGTGGGTTCACAGCCGAATTGTACCAGACACACAAAGAGGATCTGGTACCATTCCTCCTGAAACTATTCCAAATAATCCAAAAAGAGGGAACCCTTCCCAAATCATTTTCTGAGACCAACATCATCCTGATACCAAAACCTGGCAGAGACGCAACAAGGAAAGAAAACTTCAGGCCAATATCCATGATGAACATAGATGCAAAAATCTTCAATAAAATACTGGCAAATCGATTGCAACAGCACATTAAAAAACTTATCTATCATGATCAAGTAAAATTCATCCCGGGGATGCAAGGCTGGTTCAACATACGCAAGTCTATAAATGTAATTCACCACATAAACAGAAGCAAAAACAAAAACCACATGATTATCTCAATTGACGCAGAGAAGGCATTTGACAAAATTCAACAGCCCTTTATGCTAAAAATCCTCAATAAACATGGTACTGATGGAACATATCTGAAAGTAATAAAAACTATTTATGACAAACCAACAGCCAATATCATACTTAATGGGCAAAAACTAGAAGCATTCCCTTTGAAATCCAGCACTAGACAAGGATGCCCTCTCTCACCACTTCTATTCAACATAGTACTGGAAATTCTAGCCAGAGCAATCAGGCAAGAAAAAGAAATAAAGTGTATTCAAATAGGAAAGGTGGAAGCCAAATTGTCTCTATTTGCAGATGACATGATAGTATACCTAGAAGACCCCATCACCTCAGCCCAAAAGCTCATGAAACTGATAAGCAACTTCTGCAAATTCTCAGGATATAAAATCAATGTGCAAAAATCACAAGCATTCCCATACACCAGTAACAGACTTAAAGAGAACCAAATTAAGAACGAACTGCCATTCACAATTGCTACAAAGAAAATAAAATACCTAGGAATACAACTCACTAGGAATGTAAGGGACCTCTTTTAGGAAAACTACAAACAACTGTTCAACGAAATAAGAGAGGACACAAACAGATGGAGAAACATTCCATGTTCATGGTTAGGAAGAATCAATATCGTGAAAATGGCTATACTGCCCAAAGTAATTTACACATTCAATGCTATCCCCATCAAAATACCATTAAATTTCTTCACAGAACTGGAAAAAACCACCATGAGTTTCATATGGAACCAAAAAAGAGCCGGCATAGCCAAGTCAATTCTAAGCAAAAAGAACACAGCACGAGGCATCACGCTACCAGACTTCAAACTATACTACAAGGCTACAGTAATCAAAACAGCATGGTACTGGTACCAAAACAGAGATATAGACCAATGGAACAGAACAGAGGCATCGGAGGCAACACAACACATCTACAACCATATTATCTTTGATAAACCAGACAAAAACAGGCAATGAGGAAAGGATTCCCTATTTAATAAATGGTGTTGGGAAAACTGGCTAGCCATGTGCAGAAAGCAGAAACTGGACCCCTTCCTGACACCTTACACTAAAATTAACTCCAGATAGATTAAAGACTTAAACATAAGACCTGACACCATAAAAACCCTAGAAGAAAACCTAGGCAAAACCATTCAGGACATAGGAGTAGGCAAGGACTTCATGAACAAAACACCAAAAGCATTGGCAACAAAAGCCAAAAATAGACAAATGGGACCTAATCAAACTCCACAGCTTGTGCATGGCAAAACAAACAGTCACTAGAGTGAATCAGCAACCATCAGAATGGGAAAAAATCTTTGCAGTTTACGCATCTGACAAAGGGCTGATATCCAGAATTTACAAAGGACTCAAACAGATTTACAGAAAAAAAAACAAACAAGCCCATTCAAAAATGGGCAAAGGATATGAACAGAAACTTTACGAAAGCAGACATACATGAGGCCAGCAAACATATGAAAAAGTGCTCATCGTCATTGGTCATTAGAGAGATGCAAATCAAAACCACATTGAGATACCACCTCACACCAGTTAGAATGGCGATCATTAAAAAATCTGGAGACAGCAGATGCTGGAGAGGATGTGGAGAAATAGGAACACTCTTACACTGTTGGTGGGAGTGTAAATTAGTTCAACCATTGTGGAAGACAGTGTGGCGATTCCTCAGGGACCTAGAAATAGAAATTCCATTTGACCCAGCAATCCCATTACTGGGTATCTATCCAAAAGACTATAAATCGTTCTACTATAAGGACACATGCACACGAATGTTCATTGCAGCACTGTTTACAATAGCAAAGACCTGGAACCAACCCAAATGCACAACGATGATAGACTGGACTGGGAAAATGTGGCACATATACACCATGGAATATTATGCAGCAATAAAAAATGATGAGTTTGTGTCCTTTGTAAGGACATGGATGAATCTCGAGAACATCATTCTCAGCAAACTGACACAAGAACAGAAAAAGAAATACCGCATATACTCACTCATAGGTGGGTGAGAAAAATGAGAACACGTGGACACAGAGAGGCGGTCTACTATACACTGGGGACTGTTGGGGGGAATGGGGGAGGGACAGCAGGGGTGCTGGGGGGATAGCCTGGGGATGAATACCAAGTGTGGGTGAAGGGGAGGAAAGCAGCAAAGCACACTGCCATGTGTGTACCTATGCAACTATCTTGCTCGTTCTGCACATGTACCCCCAAACCTATAATGCAATAAAAATTAAAAAAAAAAAAAGAAAAAGTGCTCATCATCATTGGTCATTAGAGAGATGCAAATCAAAACCACATTGAGATATCATCTCACACCAGTTAGAATGGCGATCATTAAAAAATCTGGAGACAGCAGATGCTGGAGAGGATGTGGAGAAATAGGAACACTCTTACACTGTTGGTGGGAGTGTAAATTAGTTCAACCATTGTGGAAGACAGTATGGCGATTCCTCAGGGACCTAGAAATAGAAATTCCATTTGACCCAGCAATCCCATTACTGGGTATCTATCCAAAAGACTATAAATCGTTCTACTATAAGGACACATGCACACGAATGTTCATTGCAGCACTGTTTTCAATAGCAAAGACCTGGAACCAACCCAAATGCCCATCGATGATAGACTGGACTGAGAAAATGTGGCACATATACACCATGGAATATTATGCAGCAATCAATAATGATGAGTTTGTGTCCTTTGTAAGGACATGGATGAATCTGGAGAACATCATTCTCAGCAAACTGACACAAGAACAGGAAAAGAAATACTGCATATACTCACTCATAGGTGGGTGAGAAAAATGAGAACACATGGACACAGAGAGGCGGTCTACAATACACTGGGGACTGTTGGGGGAAATGGGGGAGGGACAGTGGGTGGGCTGTTGGGGATAGCCTGGGGGTGAATACCAAGTGTGTGTGAAGGGGAGGAAAGCAGCAAAACACACTGCCATGTGTGTACCTATGCAACTATCTTGCAGGTTCTGCACATGTACCCCAAAACCTATAATGCAATAAAAATTAAAAAAAAAAAGAAAGAAATACCTGAGAGATACTCTGGACGCTATTACATGTGGCATTTCTTCAGAGGTTCATTGAGTAAAAAAACCTTCTCTATTGTAGTCACAATTCTATTTCATATAGCCACATACTCAGGGCCTAACTGAATAAGAGACACCTTGGGAAAATCAAGATTCTGTTTTGTATAGCTATTCATTTACAGCCGAATATAAAACTCATGCCTAAGAAGTATATAGGAGTCTCTATTATATGGCCACTCATTCAGAGCTTCACAGAATAATACAGACGTATGGAAATGTCAGGAGTGTACTTGACACGGCCACTTATTCAGTTCCTCAATGAAGAATCATATATATCTGGAAAATACTCAGGATTCTGTTACATATAGCCACTTACTAAGAGACTCGCTGAATAATGCCAACCTGGAGAATTGTCTGGAGACTATTTGATATGACCATTCACCCAGCGACTCAGTGTAAAATGCAGAGCTGAGAAATAGTCAAGAGGACAGAGTCAGGAGTCTATTTTATGTGGCCACTCGTTCAGAAACTGACTGAAGAATACACACCTTGGGAATAGTCAGAGTCCAGGTCATATGGCCACTCAATCACAGCATTACTGAATAATGCACAATGGGGCAATAGTAAGGAGTCTATTTCATATGGCCTCTCATTCAGAGCTTCAGTGTGTAATAAACATCTGTGGAGTAGTCAGGACACTATTTAAGGTAGACTCAAATAAGCAGCTCCGTGAGTGACACAGACATGTGTGAGAGTTAGGAGACTATTTAATATGGACACGCATACAGAACCTGTTCGAATGTTGCACATGTGGGGAATAATCACTAGCCTATTTCATATGGTGGTTTGTTTAGAGATTCAAAAGATAACGCGCACCTGTGGAGTAAAATTCTGTCTATTTCATAAGGCCACTTTTTCAGTATTTTAGTGTGTAACATGTATATCTGATAAGTCAGGAATCTCATTCACATGGCCACTCGTTCTGGGCCTCTGTGAATAATACTCCCCTCAGAAACAGTCAAGTGTCTACTTCAAATGCCTACACATTCAGAGTCTCTGTAAGTAATGAACACCTGGGCAATACATCTGAGTCTCTTTTTTATCCCCACTTAGTCAGAGTCTTATTCAATAATACACACCTGTTGAAGACTTAAGAGTCTACTTATTGTAGCCACTCATTTAGATTTTCAGTGAATAATCCACACCAGGGTAATAGTCGAGCATTTTTTATGTGGCCACTCATTGTGTACCTCCCTTAATGATACACACCTGGGGAATTCTCAGGATTCTATTTCATACTACCACTCATTTAGAACCTTATTGAATAATTCACAATGGAGCAATAGTCAGGTGTCTATTTTCTATGGCCTCTTATTCAAGTTTCAGTGAATAATGAACTTCTATGGAGTAATCAGGACACAGTTTAAAATAGCCATGAATTAAGTGCCTTCCTGAATGATACACACCTGGGTGGTAGTCAGGAGTCTATTTCATATGAACTCTAATTCTATGTAACTCTGAGTAATACACACCTGGGGGAGTTTCAGGAGTCTATTTGGTATGGACACTCATACCGAACCTGTTGGCATAATGCACACATGGAGAATAATAAGTAGTCTATGTCATACGGCTACTCGTTCAGACAAACAGTGAATAACGCACATGTCGAGTCATTGGATTTCTGTTTCTTATGGCCCTTCTTTCACAGCCTCCCTGAATATTACACACTTGTGATATAGTCTGGAGTCTATATTTTATGGCCGCTAATTCAAAGAATGACTGAATAATTCACACCTGCAGCATAGTCAGAAGTCTCTTTCCTATGGCTACCCATTGAGAGCCTCACTAAATGTACACACCTGGATAAATAGTCAGGATTTACTTGTATCTCCTCATTCAGAGTCTCACTAAATAATGCACACCTGAAGTTGGCGTCATTGAGGCGACTCAGTATTGCCTCTCTCAGTGAAAGCGCAGAGGGTGAGTCCTAGCCAAATTGCCAGATGGACGTTGTTTGCCCAAAGAACTTTGAAAGTCCCAGGTGTGGAAGAGACCCGGGACGCTAGCTTTAGAGTTGCTGGCTCTCGGGGCCGGTTTGGCCAGCGCTGCACGGCAGTGGCATCTGGCACAAAACTCACTGGTCCGGGTGCCCTGTTAAACAGGCAATCTGAGATCTGGAAGGGCAGATTGGCATGTCCATTTGATTGAATGGGACTTGGACAATGAGCCAGTCCAGGAGATTCCTGGGAAACGTGATCTGAGCCAGTGCAGTGGGCAGTGGCACGGGAGATTGCATGGAGCCCAGTGCCCTATCAGCAGACTACTGGGTCACCAAAGAGAGAGTCATCGTTCAACTTGGGTAGAGGAAGAGAGAGAGAGAGAACGGACTCTGAGGCAGGTAAGTGAATACCACCCTCACAGAGACAAGCAGGGCGGCCATTGGAGGCAATCTGTGCTGAGAGTTGTGCTGCAGGCACCTAGGATGGTGCAACCTGGTGGGGGAGGGGCGTCTGCCACTATGGAAGAAATCCGCCCCTACTGAAGTACCACCCAGGGATGAGGCAGCCTGCTGTTGCCAAGGCAACCTGCCATAACAGAGAGACTCCTCCAGCAGGGCGGAGCATTCCACAGCAAAACAGAGACTCACAGCAACCTGGAAGATCCGTGTTAGCTGGGCGGAGCCCCAGCAGGCAAATAGTGAATAGACTGCCTCCTAGCTTTGCAGGACAGTACAACAGATACTCACAAAGAAAGCCCCACCTCTCTGAGACAGAGCATCTAAGGGGGAAAAACAAACGGGGGGGTTTTATGAGTTCTGTTGCAGCAGACATAAACACATCCTCCCAACAGCCATGAATGAACAACGGAGCTCACAGCACAGCACTGGAGCTCCTATAAAGCACAGGCTGTCTCCTCAAGCAGCTCCCTGACCCCTGTATATCCAAAGAGTCACCCCAAAATAGGACTAATCAGACTGACATTTGGCGGGCATCATTCTGGAACAAACTGGTAGCATCCCTCACTGTTCCGCAGGTGCTACAGGTGTACCCCAGAAAAGCAGGGCCTGGATTGGACCGCAGCACTCGTAAAGCAGAGGGCTAGACCATTAGAATGAAAACTAAGTAACAGAAATACCTCATCATCAACAATCTGGGCGTCCACACAGAGACCCAATTGAAAAATCAGCAACTACAAAGACGACAGGTGGATAAATCAATAAAGATGGAAAGAAACCAGCGGAAAAAGGAGGAAGACACCTGAAACCAAAACACCTCTCTCCTACAAAGTACCAAAACTCCTCACCAGCAAGGAAACAAAGCTGGACAGAAAATGAGTGTGACGAAATGACAGAATCAGACTTCAGAAAGTGGATAAGAAGAAACTTCAGTGAGCTAAAAGATCATGTTCTAAATCAGTGCAAAAAAACTAAGAACATTGAAAAAAGGTTTGAAAAAAGATTCGAGGAAATGATAACAAGAATGGACAACTTAGAGAGGAATATGAATGAATTGAAGGAGCTGAAAAACACAACACGAGAACTTCACGAAGCATGAACAAGTTTCAACAGCCGAATTGACCAAGCAGAAGAAAGAATATCAGAAGTTGAAAATCAACTCAACTCAATGAAATGAGAAACCAAGGTTATAGAAAAAAGCACAAAAAGGAATGAACAAAATCTCCAAGAAATGTGGGACTATGTGAAGAGACCAAACCTACGTTTGATAGGTCTACCAGAATGTGATGACGAGAACGAATCCAAGCTGGAAAATACCCTTCAGGATATTATCCAGAAAAATTTCCCCAACCTAGCAATACAGGTCAAAACTCAACTCCAGGAAATACAGAGAAAACCGCAGAGATACTCCACAAGAGGAGCAACCTCAAGGCACAAAACCGTCAGATTCAACAGGGTTGAAATGAAGGAGAAAATACTAAGGGCAGCCAGAGAGAAAGGTCAGGTCACCCACAAAGGGAAGCCCATCAGACTCACTGCAGATCTCTCAGCAGAGACTCTAGAAGCCAGAAGAGAGTGGGGGCCAATATTCAACATCCTTAAAGAAAAGAATTTTCAACCCAGAATTTGATATCCAGCCAAACTGAGCTTCATAAGTGAAGGAAAAATAAAATCCTTCACGAACAAGCAAGTACTCAGAGATTTTGTCACCACTAGGCCTGCTTTACAAGAGCTCCTGAAAGAGGCACTACACCTGGAAAGAAAGAACCAGTACCAGTCATCCTAAAAGCATAGCAAATGCTAAAGAGCATCAACAAAATGAAGAAACTACATGAACCAATGGCAAAACAGCCAGCTAGCATGAAAATGGCAGTATCAAACTCACATATAACAATATTAACCCTAAATGTAAATGGGCTAAATGAACCAATCAAAAGACACAGACTGGCAAATTGGATAAAAAACCAAAACCCATCAGTGTGCTGTATCCAGGAAACCCACATCACACGCAAGGATACACACAGGCTCAAAATAAAGGGAAGGAGAAAAATTTACCAAGGAAATGGAGAGCAGAAAAAAGCAGCAGTTGCAATTCTCGTCTCTGTTGAAATAGACTTTAAAACAACAAAGATTAAAAGGGACAAAGAATGTCATTATATAATGGTAAAAGGCTCAATACAACAAGAAGAGCTAAAGATTCTAAATATATATGGACCGAATACAGGAGCAGCCAGATATATAAGGCAAGTTTTTAATGACTTACAAAGAGACTTAGAATCCCACACAATAATTGTGGGAGACTTTAACACTCCACTGTCAATATCAGACAGAAAAACCAGACAGAAAATTAACAAGGATATCCAGGACTTGAACACAGACCTGGAACAAGCAAACCTGATAGACATTTACAGAACTCTCCACCCCAAATCCACACCATATACATTCTTCTTAGCACCACATCACACCTACTCCAAAATTGGCCACATAATTGGAAGTAAAGCACTCCTCAGCAAATGCAAAACAACTGAAATTATAACAAACAGTCTCTCAGCCCATAGTGCAATCAAGTTGGAACTCAGAATTCAGAAAATAACTCAGAACTGCACAGCTTCATGGAAACTGAACAACTGGCTCTTGAATGTTGATTGGATAAACAATGCAATGAAGGCAGAAATAAAGAAGTTCTTTGAATCCATCGAGAATGAAGACACAACATACCAGAATCTCTGGGACACATTTAAAAAAGTATGTAGAGGAAAATATATAGCAATAAGTGCTTACATGAGAGGAGTTGAGAGATCCAAAATTGACACCCTATCATCAAAATTGAAAGAGATAGAGGAGCAAGATCAAAAAAAGCTCAAAACCTAGCCGAAGAAATAATTAAGATCAGAGCAGAACTGAAAGAGATAGAGACAAGAAATACCCTTCAAAAAATCAATAAATCCAAGAGCTGGTTTTTCGAAAAGATCAACAAAACAGACAGACCAGTAGCCAGACTGATTAAAAAAAAAGAGAGAGAGAACAAACAAATAGATGCAATAAAAAATGATAATGGGGAAATCACCACAGATTCCACAAAAATTCAAACCATCATCAGAAAATACTACATCAAACCTACACACATAAACTAGTAAACCACGAAAAAATGGATAAATTCCTGGATGCGTGTGTCCTCCCAAGCCTAAACCAGGAGGAAGCCAAAACTATGAATAGACCAATAACAAGGTCTGACGTTAAGGCAGCAATTAAGAAACTACCACACAAAATAAAGCCCAGGTCCAGATGGGTTCACAGCCGAATTCTACCAGACACACAAAGAGGATCTGGTACCATTCATTCTGAAACTATTTCAAATAACTCAAAAAGAGGGAACCCTACCCAAATCATTTTATGATACCAACATCATCCTGATACGAAAACCCAGCAGAGACTCAACAAGAAAAGAAAATTTCAGGCCAATATCCATGATGAACGTAGACGCAAAAATCTTCAATAAAAAACTGGCAAACCGATTGCAACAGCACATTAAAAAACTTATTCATCATGATCAAGTAGGATTAATCCCGGGGATGCAAGGCTGGTTCAATATTCGCAAGTTTATAAATGTACTTCACAACATAAACAGAAGCAAAAACAAAAACCATATGATTATCTCAATTGACGCAGAGAAGCCATTTGACAAAATTCAACAGCCCTTTATGCTAAAAACCCTCAATAAACTTGGTATTGATGGAAAATATCTCAAAGTACTAAAAGCTATTTACGACAAAACCAACAGCCAATATCATACATAATGGGCAAAAACTGGAAGCATTCCCTTTGAAATCCAGCACGAGACAAGGATGCCCTCTCTCACCGCTCCTATTCATTATAGTACTGGAAGTTCTAGCCAGAGCAATCAGGCAAGAAAAACAAATAAAGGGTATTCAAATAGGAAAGGGGGAAGCCAAATTGTCTCTATTTGCAGACGACATGATAGTATACCTAGAAGACCCCATCACCTCAGCCCAAAAGCTCATGAAACTGATAAGCAACTTCAGCAAAGTCTCAGGATATAAAATCAATGTGCAAAAATCACAAGCATTCCTATACACCAATAACAGACTTAAAGAGAACCAAATCAAGAACGAACTGCCATTCACAATTGCTACAAAGAAAATAAAGTACCTAGGAATACAATTCACAAGGAAGGAAAGGGACCTCTTTAAGGAAAACTACAAATCACTGCTCAACAAAATAAGAGAGGACACAAAAAGAGGCAAAAACATTCCGTATTAGTGGTTAGGAAGAAACAATATCATGAAAATGGCTATACTGCCCTAAGTAATTTACACAATCAATGCTATCCCTATCAAACTACCATTGAATTTCTTCACATAACTGGAAAATACCACCATGAACTTCATATGGAACCAAAAGAGAGCCCGCATAGCCATGTCAATTCTAAGCAAAAAGAACACAGTGGGAGGCATCACACTACCAGTCTTCAAATTATACTACAAGGCTACACTAGTCAAAACAGCATGGTACTGGTACCAAAGCAGAGATATAGACCAATGGAACAGAACCGAGGCATCAGAGGCAACACAACGTATCTACAACCATATAATCTTTGATAAACCTGACAAGAAGAAGCAATGGGGAAAGAATTCCCTGTTTAATAAATGGTGTTGGGAAAACTGGCTAGCCATGTGCAGAAAGCAGAAACTGGACCCCTTCCTAACACCTTACACTTACATTAACTCCAGATGGATTAAAGACTTAAATGTAAGTTCTGACACCATAAAAACCCTAGAAGAAAATCTAGGCAAAACCATTCAGGACATACGAGTAGGCAAATCTTCATGACCAAAACACCAAAAGCATTGGCAACAAAGGCCAAAATAGACAAATGGGACCTAATAAAACTCTACAGATTCTGCACAGCTAAAGAAACAATCACTAGAGTGAATCGGCAACCATAAGAATGGGAAAAAATCTTTGCAGTTTACGCATCTGACAAAGGGCTGATATCAGGAATTTACAAAGAACACAAACATGTTTACAGGAAAAAAACAAACAAGCCCATTCAAAAATGGACAAAGGATATGAACAGACACTTTACAAAAGAAGACATACATGAGGCCAACAAACATATGAAAAAATGCTCATCATCACTGGTCATTAGAGAGATGCAAACACATGCACAGGAATGTTCATTGCAGCACTGTTTACAATAGCAAAGACCTGAAACCAACCCAAATTCCCATCGATGATAGACTGGACTGGGAAAATGTGGCACATATACACCATGGAATATTATGCAGCAATTAAAAATGATGAGTTTGTGTCCTTTGTAAGGACATGGATGAATTTGGAGAACATCATTTTCAGCAAACTGACACAAAAACAGGAAAACAAATACTGCATATTCTCACTCATAGGCGGGTGAGAAAAATGAGAACACATGGACACAGGGAGGGGGTCTACTACACACTGGGTTCTATTGGGGGGAAGGGGGGAGGGACAGTGCGGGGGTCTGGGGAGGTATAGCCTGGGGATAATACCAAGTGTGGGTGAAGGGGAGGAAAGCAGCAAAGCACATTGACATGTGTGTACCTATGCAACTATCTTGCACACTCTGCACATGTACCCCCAAACCTATAATGCAATAAAAATTTAAAAATTTAAAAAATTAATAATAATAATACAAACATTTGAGATAGAGAGAATCTTGTTTCATATGGTTAAATAAAAAGAGCCTCACCGAGTAAGGCACACCAGGGGAAGTGTTAGGAGTCTACTTTTTATAGACTTTAATTTACAGAATAAGAAAATAATGCACACCTGTGGAATAGACACTAGTCTATTTTATATGGCAGCAAAATCAAAGTCTTTTCGAATACCGCACATGTGAGGAATAATCACTTGACTGTTTCATATGGTGTTTCATTTGGTGAATCAAAAACTTATGCACATCTGTGGAGTAAAATGGGTTCTATTTCAGAAGGCCACACTTTCAGTGTTTTAGTGAATATTATGTATATCTGAAAAGTAAGGAATCTCTTTCAAATGGCCACTCGTTCAGGGCCTCTGTGAAGAATACTCCCCTCAAAAATAGTCAAGTGTCTACTTTAAATGGCTACACATACGGAGACTCTGTAGGTAATGAACACATGGGCAATACACTTGAGTCTCTTTTTTATGCCCACTTAGAGTCTCATTCAATAATACACACCTGGGGAAGAGTTAAGAGTCTACTTCATGTAGCCACTCATTTAAAGAATCAGTGGATAATTCACACCAGGGTAGTAGTCGAGCATTTTTTATATGGCAACTCATTATGTGCCTCACTGAGTGACATACACGTGAAGAATCCTCAGGACTCTATTTGATAGTACCACGCATTTAACATCTTATGGAAAAATTCACAATGGAGCAATAGTCAGGTGTCTATTTTATATGATATATCACTCAAATTTTCAGTGAATAATAAACTTTTATGGAGTAATCTGGAGGCTGTTTAAGATAGCCACGAATTTAATGCCTTCCTGAATGACACACACATGGGTAATAGCCTGGCATCTATTTCATATGAACTCTAATTTTGTGTATCGTTGAGTAATACACAGCTAGGGCAGTGTCAGGAGACTATGTGGAATAAGCACTCAAACCGAAACTGTTTGATTAATGCACAATAATGTATAATAATGAGGAGTCTATTTCATAGGTCTCCTCATTCAGACAAACAGTGAATAATGCACATGTAAAGCAATTATAAGTCTGATTTTTATGTACCCTCTTTCACAGCCTAACTGAATATTACAAACTTGTGGTATAGACTGGAGTCTATTTTTCATGCCAACCCATTCAGAGAATCACTAAATAATGCACACCTGCGGAATAGTCAGAAGTCTCTTTCTATGCCCACTCATTAAGAGCCTCACTAAGTGTACACACCTGGGGAAATAGTCAGGAATTACCATTATCCCCTCATTCAGAGTCTCACTAAATAATGCACACCTGTGCAATAGTCATTAGACTTTTTCATGAGGCCTCTAATTCGGAGTGTCACTGAATAATGTGATGTAGTTAGGAGTCTCTTTTACGTAGACACATATTCAGAGCCACAGTGAATAAAACAGGCCCTTTATGTTGTAAGGAATCTAATTAATATGGCCACATCTTCTGAGCCTCACTGAATATTATACACCTGGAGAATAATTTTGAGTCTATTGTCGATAGACATTCATTCAGAGCCTCGGTAAATAATATACACCTGTGGAGGAACCAGGAGTCTATTTTATTAGGACACTTATTTATAGCCTCAGAGGATAATTTGCAGGTGTGGATTAGTCCGGATTCCAATTTATATGGCCACTGACTTGTAACCTCTGTGAAAAATGCACAAATGTAAAGTACTCAGCAGTCTATTTCATATAGACCCTCATTCTGATATTCACTAAATGATACAAATATTTAATATAGCAGTATCCTGTTTCATATGGTCACACAAAATGAGCCTCACTGAGTAAGACATACCAAGGGAAGTTTTAGGAGTCTACTTTATATAGCCTCTCATTTACAGCCTCAGGGAATAATGCACACGTGTGGAATAGACACTAGATTATTTTATATGGCCACAAAATCCAAGCCTGAGTGAGTAATACACAACTTTGGAATAGTCACTTGTATATTTTACATGCCCAAATATTTAGAGTCAGATTCAATAATACACACCTGTGAACAAGTCAGAAAACAATTTCATATGGCCAAGGTTTCAGAGCCTCAGTGAATAATACATACCTGGAAAATACTCAGGACGCTATTACATGTGGCATAAATTTCAGACCTTTCTTGAATAAGAAACACCTCTATTGTAGTTAGAATTCTATTTCCTATAGTCACATATTCAGAGCCTAACTCAATAACATACACCTTGGGAAAAGTTAAAATGCTATTTCGTATAGCCACTCATTTAGATCCGAATGCAAAAACGCACGCCTAAGGAGCATTCAGGAGGCTCTATTTTATGGCCAGTCATTAAGAGCTTCACAGAATAATACAGACGTATGAAAACATCAGGAGTGTATTTCACATGGCTACTTATTCAGAACCTCAGTGAGGAATCATATATTTCTGCAAAACACTCAGGATTATATTATATATAACCACTTATTCAGAGACTCATTGAATAATGCACAGCTACGGAATAGTCTGAAGACTATTTGACATAACTCTTCACCCAGGGACTCAGTGGACAATACAGAACTGAAAAATAGTCAAGAGAATAGATACAAGGGTTTATGTTTTGTGGTCACTCGTTCAGAATATCACTGAAGAATACACACATTGGGAAGAGTCAGTGTCAAAGTCATATGGTCACTCAATCACAGCATTACCGAATAATGCTCAATGGGGCAATAGTAAGAAGTCTATTTTATATGGCCTGTCATTCGGATCTTCGGTGCATAATAAACAGCTGTGAAGTTGTCAGGACCCTATTTAAGGTAGCCCCAAATTAAGCAGCTCCGTGAATGATACACACATGTGTCAGAGTCAGGAGACTCTTTGACATAGACACTCATACAGAACTTTTTCGAATACTGCACATGTGGGGAATAATCACTAGTCTGTTTCATATGGTGATTAGTTTGGAGAATCAAAAAGTAACACAAACCTGTTGAGTAAAATGGGTTCTATTTCATAAGGCAACATTTTCAGCATCATAGTCAATAATATGTATATATGATAAGTCAGGAATCTCTTTCATATGGCCACTCGTTCAGGGCCTCTGTGAAGAATACTCCTCTCAAAAATAGTCAAGGATCTACTTCAAATGGCTACACATTCAAAGGCTCTGTACATAATGAACACCTGGGCAATACACCTGAGTCGCTTTTTTATGCCCACTTAGTCAGAGACTCATTCAATAATACACAACAAAGGAAGATTTAAGAGTCTACTTCATGTAGCCACTCATTTAGAGACTCAGTGAATAATGCACACCAAGGTAATAGTCGAGCATTTTTTATATGGCTACTCATTTTGTGTCTCACTGAGTGATATACACCTGAAGAATCCTCAGGATTCTATTTGATACTACCACTCATTTAGAACCTTATTGAATAATTCACAATGGAGTAATAGTTAGGTGTCTATTTTATATTGTCTATCATTGAACGATTCAGTGAATAGTAAACTTCTATGGAGTAATCAGGATGCTGTTTAACATAGCCACGAATTAAGTGCCTTGCTGAATGATACGCACCTGTGTTGATAGTCAGGAGTCTATTTTATATGAACTCTAATTTTGTGTATCGCTCAGTTATACACACCTGGGGCAGTGTCAGGATTCTATTTGGTATGAAAACTTAAAAAGAGCCTGTTTTATTAATGCACACATGGGTAAGAATGAGAAGTCTATGTCATACATCTATTTATTTAGACAAGCTGTGAATAATGCACATGTGGAGTAATTAGAAGTCTGTTTCATATGGCCTCTCTTTCACAGGCTCACTGAATATTACACATTTCTGATATAGTCTGGAGTTTATCTTTTATGGCCACTCATTCAGAGAATCACAAAATAAGGCACACCTGAGGAATAGGCAGAAATCTCTTTCCTACGGCCACTCGTTAAGAGCCTCACTAAGTGTACACACCTGGAGAAGTAGTCGGTATTTACCTTTATTTCTTCAGTCAGAGTCTCACTAAGTAATGCACACCTGTGGAATAGTCAGGAGACTTTTTCATGTGGCCTCTAATTCGGAGTGTCACTGAATAATGTGGTGTAGTCAGGAGTCTATTTCATGTAGACACATATTCAGAGCTTCAGTGAATAAGACAGACAGTTGATATAGTAAGGAATCTAATTGATATGGAAACATATTCTGAGCCTCACTGAATAATACACACCTGGGGAATAATTTGGAGTCTATTTTCGATGAACATATATTCAGAGCCTCGGAAAATGATGTACACATCTGGAGTAGCCAGAAGTCTATTTTATTAGAACACTCATTCATAGCCCCAGTGGATAATATGCACGTGTGGATTAGTCAAGTTTCCATTTTATATGGCCACTGACTCGTAACGTCAGTGAAAAATGCAAAAATGTAAAATACTTAGCAATCTATTTCATATAGACACTCATCCAGAGATTCACTGTATAATACAAATATTTGAGATAGACAGCATCCTGTTTCATATGGTTAAACAAAAAGAGCCTCACTACGTAACTCAAACCAGGGGAAGTGTTAGGAATCTACTTTTTATAGCCTTTAATTTACAGAATCAGGAAATAATGCACACGTGTGGAATAGACACTAGTCTATTTTATATGGCTGCAAAATCGAAGCCTTTTCAAATACTGCACATGTGGGGAATAATCACTTGTCTGTTTCATATGGTGTTTCATTTGGTGAATCAAAAACTTATGCACACCTGTGGAGTAAAATGGATTTTATTTCAGAAGGCCACTCTTTCAGTGTTTTAGTGAATAATATGTATATCTGAAAAGTAAGGAAACTCTTTCTCAAGGCCACTCGTTCAGGGACTCTATGAAGAATACTCCCCTCAAAAATAGTCAAGTGTCTACTTTAAATGGCTACACATTCAGAGACTCTGTAAATAATGAACACATGGGCAATACACCTGAGTCTCTTTTTTATGCCCACTTAGTCAGGGTCTCATTCAATAATTCACACCTGGAGAAGAGTTAAGAATCTACTTCATGTAGCCACTCATTTAGACCCTCAGTGAATAATGCACACCATTATAATAGTCGAGTATTTTTTATATAGCCACTCATTTTGTGCCTCACTGAGTGATATACACCTGAAGAATCCTAAGAATTCTATTTGATACTACCACGCATTTTAGCACCTTATTGAATAATTCACAATGGAGCAATAGTCAGGTGTCTATTTTATATGGTCTGTCACTCAAAGTTTCAGTGAATAATAAACTTCTATGGAGTTATCACGACGATGTTTAAGATAGCCACGAATTAAGTGCCTTCCTGAATGATCCACACCTGGGTAATAGCCTGGTGTCTATATCATATAAACTCTAATTTTGTGTATCGTTGAGTAATTCACACCTTGGGCAGTGTCAGGATTCTATTTGATATGGACACTCAAACAGAACCTGTTTGATTAATGCACACATGTATAATAATGAGGAGTCTATGTCATACGGCTACTCATTCCAACAAACAGTGAATAATGCACATGTAAAGTAATTAGAAGTCTGATTCTTATGGACCCTATTTCACAGCCTCACTGAATATTACACACTTGTGATATAGTCTGGAGTCTATTTTTTATGGCCACCCATTCAGAGAATCACTACATAATGCACACCTGCAGAATAGTCAGAAGTCTTTTACCTATGGCCACTGGTTAAGAGCCTCACTAAGTGTACACACCTGGGGAAATAGTCAGAATTTACCATTATCCCCTCATTCAGAGTATCACTAAATAATGCACATCTGTGGAATAGTCAGGAGACTCTTTCCTATGGCCACTCGTTAATAGCCTCAATCAGTGTACACACATGAGGAAATAGTCAGGAATTACCTATATCCCTTCATTCCCAGTCTCACTAAATTAGGCACACCTGTGGAATAGTCATGAGACTTTTTTTATGCGGCCTCTAATTCGGAGTGTCACTGAATAATGTGATGTAGTCAGGAGTCTATTTCATGTAGACACATATTCAGAGCCACAGTGAATAAAACAGGCCCTTTATGTTGTAAGGAATCTAATTATTATGGCCACATCTCTGAACCTTACTGAATAATACACACCTACAGAATAATTTGGAGTCTATTTTCGATGGACATTCATTTAGATCCTCAGTAATTAATATACATCTGTGGAGTAGCCAGGAGTCTATTTTATTTAGACATTCATTCATAGCCTCAGTGGATAATATGCACGTGTGGATTACTCTGGATTCCAATTTATATGACCACTGACTCATAAACTCATTAAAAAATGCACAAAGGTAAAGTACTCAGCAGTCTATTTCATATAGACACTCATTCAGAGATTCACTAAATAATAAAAATATTTACTATAGCAGCATCCTGTTTCATATGGTCACACAAAATGAGCCTCACTGAGTAAGGCACACCTAGGGAAGTGTTAGGAGTCTACTT
The DNA here is from genome assembly GCA_031835075.1 of Saguinus oedipus. NCBI lineage: Eukaryota > Metazoa > Chordata > Mammalia > Primates > Cebidae > Saguinus > Saguinus oedipus. The sequence continues at coordinate 3,255,218 of JASSZA010000200.1, forward strand.
TATAGAGCCTCTCATTTACAGTCTCAGGGAATAATGCACAAGTGTGGAATAGACACTAGACTATTTTATATGGCCACAAAATTAAAGCCTGAGTGAGTAATATACAACGTTGGAATAGTCACTTGTCTATTTTACATGCCCAAATATTTAGAGTCAGAGTCAATAATACACGCCTGTGGACAAGTCAGAAAACATTTTTATATGGTCAAAGTTTCAGAGCCTCAGTGAATAATACATACCTGGGAAATATTCAGGACGCTATTACATGTGGCATCAATTTAAGAGCTTTCTTGAATAACAAACACCTCTATTGTAGTCAGAATTCTATTTCCTAGAGCCATATATTCAGAGACTAAGTGAATAATATACACCTTGAAAAAAGGTTAAATTCTATTTCATATAGCCACTCATTTAGAGCCGAATGTCAAAACGGAGGCCTGAGGAGCATTCAAGAGGCTCTATTTTATGGCCACTCATTCAAAGTTTCACAGAATAATACAGACCTAGGAAAACGTGAGGAGTGTATTTCACACGGCCACTTATTCAGAACCACAGTGAGGAATCATATTTTTCTGGAAAATACTCAGGATTATATTATATATAGCCACTTATTCAGAGACTCACTGTATAATGCACAGCTAAGGAATAGTCGGGAGATTATTTGATATGACTCTTCACCCAGCGACTCAGTGGACAAAGCAGAACTGAGAAATAGTCAATAAGATAGAGTCAAGTGTTTATGTTATGTGGTAACTCATTAGGAATCTCACTGAAGAATACACATCTTGGGAATAGTCAGTGTCCAACTCATATGGACATTCAATCACAGCATTACCAAATAATGCACAATGGGGCAATAAGACATTGGGGCAATAATGTGCAATGGGGCAATATTTCATATGTCCTGTCATTTTGAGCTTCAGTGCATAATAAACAGCTGTGGAGTAGTCAGGACCCTATTTAAGGTAGCCCCAAATTAAGCAGCTCCGTGAATGATACACACATGTGTTAGAGTCAGGAGACTATTTGACATAAACACTCATACAGAACCTTTTCGAATACTGCACATGTGGGGAATAATCACTAGTCTGTTTCACATGGTGATTAGTTTGGAGAATCCAAAAATAATGCAAACCTGTTGAGTAAAATGGGTTCTATTTCAGAAGGCCACTCTTTCAGTGTTTTAGTGAATAATATGTATATCTGATAAGTCAGGAATCTCTTCCACATGGCCACTCATTCAGGGCCTCTGTGAAGAGTACTCCCCTCAAAAATAGTCAAGGGTCTACTTCAAATGGCTACACATTCAAAGTCTCTGTACACAACGAACACCAGGGCAATACACCTGAGTCTCTTTATTATGCCCACTTAGTCAGAGACTCATTCAATAATACACAACAAAGAAAAATTTAAGAGTCAAGTTCATGTAGCCACTCATTTAGAGCCTCAGTGAATAATGCACATCAGGGTAATAGTCGAGCATTTTTTATATGGCCACTCATTTTGTGCCTCATGGAGTGGTATATATCTGAAGAATCCTCAGGATTCTATTTGATAGTACCACTCATTTCGAACCTTACTGAATAATTCACAATGGAGCAATAGTCAGGTGTCTATTTTATATGGTCTATCATTTAAAGTTTCAATGAATAGTACATTTCTATGCAGTATTCCAGACGCTGTTTAACATAGCCACAAATTAAGTGCCTTGCTGAATGATACGCACCTGTGTGATAGTCAGAAATCTATTTCATATGACCTCTAATTCTGTGTAACGCTGAGTAATACACACCTGGGGGAGTTTCAGGAGTCTATTTGGTATGGACAATCATACGGAACGTGTTGGAATAATGCACACATGGAGAATAATGATGAGTCTATGTCATACAGCTACTCATTCAGTCAAACAGTGAATAACACACATATGGAGTAATTAGATGTCTGTTTCATATGGCCCCTCTTTCAGAGCCTCACTGAATATTACACACTAGTCATATTGTGTGGAGTCTATATTTTATGGCCACTCATTCAGAGTATCACTGAATAATTCACACCTGTGGAATATTCAGAAGTCTCTTTCTTATGGCTACCCATTGAGAGCCTCACTAAATGTACACACCTGGATAAATAGACAGGATTTACATGTATCTCCTCATTCAGAGTCTCAATAAATAATGCACACCTGTGGAATAATCAGGAGACTTTTTCATGTGGCCTCTTATTCTATGTGTCATTGAAAAATGTGGTGTAGTCAGGAGACTCTTTCATGTAGACACATATTCAGAGCTTCAGTGCATAAGACGGACACTTGATATAGTAAGGAATCTAAATGACATGGAAACATATTCTGAGCCTCAATGAATAATACACACCTGGGTAATAATTTGGAGTCTATTTCCGATGGACATATATTTAGAGCCTCGGAAAATGGTGTACACCTGTAGAGTAGCCAGGAGTCTCTTTCCTTTGGACGCACATTCATAGCCTCTGTGGATAATATGCACGTGTGGATTAGTCAGGATTCCAATTTATATGGCCACTGACTCGTAACCGCAGTGAAAAATGCAAAAATGTAAAGTATGTAGCAGTCTATTTCATATAGACACTCATTCAGAGATTCAGTGAATAATAAAATTATTTGAGATAGCCTCCTGTTTCATATTGTCATACAAAAAGAACCTCACTGAGTGAAACACACCTGGGGAAGTGTTAGGAGTGTACTTTACATCGCCTCTCATTTACAGCCTAAGGGAATAATGCACATGTGTGGAATAGACACTAGTCTCTTTTATATGGCCACAAAACCAAAAACTGAGTCAGTAATACACAACTTTGGAATATTCACTAGTCTATTATATATGCACCAATATTTAGAGTCAGAGTCAATAATACATGCCTGTAGACTACTCGGGAAACAATTTCATATGGCCAAAGTTTCAGAGCCTCAGTGAATAATAAATACCTGAGGAATACTCTGGACGCTGTTAAATGTGGCATTTCTTCAGAGGTTCATTGAATAAAAAACACCTGTATTACAGTCAGAATTTTATTTCATATAGGAGTCTCTATTATATGGCCACTCATTCAGAACCTCACATAATAATAGAAATGTATGAAAATATCAGGAGTGTACTTGATGTGGCCAATTATTCAGTTCCTCAATGAAGAATCATATATATCTGGAAAATACTCAGGATTCTATTATATATAGTCACTTATTCAGAGACTCACTGAATGATGCACACCTGGAGAACTGTCTGGAGACTATTTGATATGACCATTCACACAGAGACTCAGTGGAAAATGCAGAGCTGACAAATAGTCAAGAGGACAGAGTCAGGAGTCTATTTTATGTGGTCATGCTTCCAGAAACTGACTGAAGAATACACACCTTGGGAATTGTCAGAGTCCAGGTCATATGTCCACTCAATCACAGCATTACCGAATAATGCACAATGGGGCAATAGTAAGGAGTCTATTTCATGTGGCCTCTCATTCAGAGCTTCAGTGCCTAATAAACAGCTGTGGAGGAGCGAGGACCATATTGACAGTAGCCCCAAATAAAGCAGCTCAGTGTATGATACACACATGTGTGAGAGTCAGGAGATGATCTGATATGGACACTCATACAGAACCTCTTCGAATATTGCACATGTGAGGAATAATCACTAGGCAATTTTATATGGTGGTTCATTTGGAGAGTCAAAAAATAACACACACCTGTGGAGAAAAATGTGGTCTATTTCATAAGGCCACTCTTTCAGTGTTTAAGTGAATAACATGTATATCTGATAAGTCAGGAATCTCTTTCACATGGCCAGTCGTTCTGGGCCTCTGTGAATAATACTCCCCTCAGAAACAGTCATGGGTCTACTTCAAAAGCCTAGACATTCAGAGTCTCTGTAAGTAATGAACACCTGGGCAATACACCTGAGTGAGTCTCTTTTTCATGCCCACTTAGTCAGAGTCTAATTCAATAATACACACCTGGGGAAGAGTTAAGGGTCTACTTCATGTAGCCACTCATTTATATCCTTAGTGAATAATCCACACCAGGGAAATAGTCGAGCATTCTTTATATGGCCACTCATTCTGTGCCTCCCTGAATGATACACACCTGGGTAAATTTCAGGATTCTATTTCATACTACCGCTCATTTAGAACATTATGGAATAATTCACAATGGAGCAATAGTCAGGTGTCTATTTTCTATGGCCTCTCATTCAAAGTTTCAGTGAATAATGAACTTCTATGGAGGAATCGGGACACTGTTTATGAAAGCCATGAATTAAGTGCCCTCCTGAATGATGCACACCTGAGTGGTAGTCAGGAGTCTATTTCATATGAACTCTAATTCTGTGTAACGCTGAGTAATACACACCTGGTGGAGTTTCAGGAGTCTATTTGATAGGGACACTCATACCGAACCTGTTGGAATAATGCACACATGTAGAATAATGAGGAGTCTATGTCATACCACTACTGATTCAGACCAACAGTGAATATCGGACATGTGGAGTCATTAGAATTCTGTTTCATATGGCCACTTTTTCACAGTGTCACTGAATATTACACACTTGTGATATTGTCTGGAGTCTATATTTTATGGGCATTCATTCAGAGAATCACTGAATAATTCACACCTGCGGAATAGTCAGAAGGCTCATTCCTATGGCTACCAGTTGAGAACCTCACTAAATGTACACACCTGGATAAATATTCAGGATTTACTTGTATCACCTCATTCAGAGTCTCAATAAATAATGCACACCTGTGGAATAGTCGGAGACTTTTTCATATGGCCTCTCATTCAATGTGTCATTGAACAATGCTGTGTAGTCAAAGACTTTTTCTTGTAGACACATATTCAGAGCCTCAGTGCATAAGACAGACCCTTGATATGGTAAGAAATCTAATTAGTATGACCACATCTTCTGAGTCTCACTGAATAATACACACCTGGAGAATAATTTGGAGTCTGTTTTCGGTGGACATTCATTCAGAGCCTCGGTAAATAATGCAGACCTGTGGAGTAGTCAGGAGTCTCTTTCATTTGGACACACATTCATAACCTCAGTGAATAATATGCACGTATGGATTAATCAGGATTCCATTTTATATGGCCACTGACTCATAACCTCAATGAATAATGCACAAATGTAAAGTACTCAGCAGTTCTTTTCATATAGCCGCTCATTCAGTGATTCATTGAATAATAAAATATTTGAAATAGACAGCCTCGTGTTTCAAATTGTCATACAAAAAGAGCCTCACTGAGTGACACCTGTAATGCCACAAACAAGTGAGAAACGCATTGCACTATGGTGTTACTGCAGCTAGGGCTTTACTGGGTGACAGGAATTTTTCAGCTCCAATATAGTCTTATCGGGCCACCATCATTCATGCAGTATGATGACATAATGTTGACAGAAACATTATGTGGTATGTGACTGTAGCTGTGTGTCTCCTTACTCTTCAAATCCCTAGCACAGGTGCTGGAGGAATTTAAATTTTTGCAAAACAAAGACTGTACTTTTCCAACTCCATGTTCCCAGTACTTGATAGAGTGCATTGAGTACACAAAATGGTTATCCAAGAACGGTTTCTTGAGTGGAACAGCCACCCCACCACCACCAAAAAAAATTCTAGGCCCTTATTACTAGAGTTAAATACCTGTGGTCTGTAGATCCATGGATAAGCTTCAGGAGGTCCATGAACCTGGTAAAAATGCAAGCAAAAAAGTTGTCCATGTGGCTGGGCATGGTGGTTCACGCCTGTAATCTCAGCACTTTGGGAGGCCGAGGCAGGCAGATCATGAGGTTAAGAGATCGAGGCCATCCTGGTCAACATGGTGAAATCTCGTCTCTACTAAAAATACAAAAAGTAGCTGGGCATGGTGGCATGTGCCTATAGTCCCCGCTACTTGGGAGGCTGAGGCAGGAGAATTGCCTGAACCCAGGAGGCGGAGGTTGCAGTGAGCCAAGATCATGCCATTGCACTCCAGCCTGGGTAACAAGAGCGAAACTCCATCTCAAAAAAAAAAAAAAGTTGTCTCTATATTTATTTGGGGCAGAAAATACATGGTTTTCTAAAGAAATGTATCAAAAGGTTCAATGATCCAAAAGGGTAAAAACCTGCTGTACTAGACCAGGCTGTCTTTGTAATGCGCTGAGAAATAAGGTAATAATGGCATCGTGATTGTAATTATTGTCTTTACTTTTCCTCTGCTTCAGGAGAATTGAAGAACTGAATCAGAGCCTGGCTGCCCAGGAGAAGCTTGTAGAACAGCTATCTCAGGAGAAACAACAGCTGCTACATCTGTTGGAGGAGCCAGCTAGCATGGAAGTGCAGGTAAGATTTTGTCAGTATATCCAGAGGCACTCGCTTCATGCTTTCATATGCCCTGCTTTTTAATATCTAATTGTATTTGTTATCTGTTGCTGTGTAACAGATAACCACAAACTTTGCAGTTTAAAACACTCAGGTCAAGATATCGAGACCATCCTGGTCAACATGGTGAAACCCCGTCTCTACTAAAGATACAAAAAATTAGCTGGGCACGGTGGTGCGTGTCTGTAATCCCAGCTACTCAGGAGGCTGAGGCAGGAGAATTGCCTGATCCCAGGAGGCGTAGGTTGCGGTGAGCCGAGATCGCGCCATTGCATTCCAGCCTGGGTAACAAGAGCGAAACTCCGTCTCAAGAAAAAAAAAAAAAAAAGTTGCAGTTCCTCTTTAAACAAATCTTGTTTTTAATTTATTTCTGCTTCTCTTCTTTCCTTCCTGTAACCCATACCCTGTTGTATTCTGAGACTCCCAAGTTTGAGAGGTGTCTAGAGGCAGGTTTAACTTTCTTCGTCCCTCAGTATTGGGAAGCAGACTCCGAACCACTGAGTCTATGTGAGTCTAGTGGCTGAAAGAAGCTGCCATCGGGAGCCGAATTTTCTTTGCTCTCTATGATTGAGTTTAGGTAATTGCAGAAATGAAAATGAGAAAATAAAAAAGAATATGGACATTTACCTTCTTGGGATGAAAATGCCCCTTTTGAGTTTTCATTATGTAAGCTTGAAATTTTTCGAGTATAAACCAAGACCATGAAAACAGTACCTCCCGATGTGCGTGTCTCCTTTACCAGGGAGCCACGTTCCCGTCTCTCAGCTCTGATGGTTCCTAGCATCTGCTGCTCTTTGCAGTGATCTTCCTGCACTGCTCCTTCCCCATCTTGTCCTCCTCCACTCCTTACAGCAACTCTCTGACATCATATAATTTTATTTGGAAAGACCTCAGAATATAACTCTAACAAAGAAGGCTTTGTTTTTAAACATAACCACAATATTACTATTGTACCCAAAAAGCTTAAAAATAATTCCATAATACCATCTAATACTGGGTCCATACACAATTTCCCCTCTAAAATGTCCATTTTAAGATCTGGAGATTTTAAGGCTATTTCTGAGCTCCAGTGTAGTGCATAAGAGTAGGACGTTTAGCCCTTCTAATGGAGAGCATGAGCGGTGGAAGAGGAGAAGGCTGGAATTCTAAAGTGCATTCGATCTTTTATTGCCAATTGGTTAATAATATGCCAGAGAACATTCTCAGTTTAAAACTGAGAAAGTCTTTCATTTATTTTTTATTTTTTTGAGAAGTAGTCTTGCTCTGTTTCCCAGGCTGGAATACAGTGGTGTGAACTCAGCTCACTACAACCTTTGCCTCCCGGGTTCAAGCGATTCTCCTTACCCTTCTAAGTAGCTGGGATTACAGGTCCCTGCCATCACGCCCGGCTAATTTTTGTATTTTTAGTAGAGACAGGGTTTCGCCAGGTTCGCCAGCCTGGTCTCGAACTCCTGACCTCAAGTGATCCACCCACCTCAGCCTCCCAAAGTGCTGGAATTACAAGCATGAGCTACGGTGGCCAGCCAATACTTCGAAAGTCTTTTTTTTTTTTTTTTTTTAAAGATGAACATTATTTATTTATTTATTTATTTTTACTGCATTTTAGGTTTTGGGGTACATGTGAAGAACATGCAAGATTGTTGCATAGGTACACACATGGCAGTGTGATTTGCTGCCTTCCTCCCCTTCACCTATATCTGACATTTCTCCCCATGCTCTCTCTCCCCAACTCCCCACCCCCTGCTGTCCCTCCCCTATTTCCCCTCAACAGACCCCAGTGTGTGATGCTCCCCTCCCTGTGTCCATGTGTTCTCATTGTTCAACAGCCGCCTGTGAGTGAGAACATGAGGTATTTGATTTTCTGTTCTTGTGTCAGTTTGCTGAGAATGATAGTTTCCAGGTTCATCCAAGGAACTGAGAAAGTCTTTTAAAGCCTTCAGATTAAAAAGTTTCCACATAATCGCACAGCCTTATCTATCCCCTTCTCAGTCATTCAACAAACATCATTGTGACTCCACTTCTGCCTCTTGTCCATGGATTCCTTGTTTGTCCTCTTGTTGGTTCACTCTTTCAGTGCTTTTAGTGCACACAGAGGTGTGAGACACTGCGAGGACCTCAGATTAGTCACAGCTGCCGATTATTTGCATCAAACATTTTGCTGGGTACTTTACATAAATTCATTCATCCCTTCAACCCCTATTTTACAAATTAGGAAATTAGATTGTAAAAGGCTAAGTAATTTACACAAAAAAGCTCCCTCAGCTAGGAACTGGCAGAAAGGTCTGTGAACGGAGGTTTACTTATCCTGAAGGCAAAATCTTAAAAACCAGTCCACCTGGCTAGCTCTGCCACACCATCATTTCCTCTGTCCTTGCAGTTTGTCATTCAAAAGGGTAAATGAGACAGTGTAGAAATAGGAAGCATTTACACAGGATGCCAGTGTTGCAGTATGAAAAGAATATTTGAGCTCTTTCCCATCCTGCAAGATGGCGGGAGAAAAAGTTGAGAAGCCGGATACTAAAGAGAAGAAACCTGAAGCCAAGAAGGCTGATGCTGGTAGCAAAGTGAAAAAGGGTAACTTAAAGGCTAAAAATCCCAAGAAGGGGAAGCCCCATTGCAGCCGCAATCCTGTCCTTGTCAGAGGAATTGGCAGGCATTCCCGATCTGCCATGTATTCCAGAAAGGCCATGTACAAGAGGAAGTGCTCAGCTGCTAAATCCAAGGTTGAAAAGCAAAAAAGCTTCTTGCAACTGTTGCAAAACCAGTTGGTGGTGACAAAAACGGCGGTACCCGGGTGGTTAAACTTCACAAAATGCCTAGGTATTATCCTACTGAAGATGTGCCTCGAAAGCTGTTGAGCCACGGCAGAAACCCTTCAGTCAGCACGTGAGAAAACTGTGAGCCAGCATCACCCCTGGGACCATTCTGGTCATCCTCACTGGACACCACAGGGCAAGAGGGTGGTTTTCCTGAAGCAGCTGGCCAGTGGCTTGTTACTTGTGACTGGACCTGTGGTCCTCAATTGAGTTCCTCTGCGAAGAACACACCAGGACTTTGTCATTGCCACCTCAACCAAAACTGATACCAGCAATGTAAAAATCCCCAAACATCTTACTGACGCTTACTTCCAGAAGAAGCAGCGGCAGAAGCCCAGACACCAGGAAAGTGAGATCTTCAACACGGAGAAAGAGAAATATGAGATTACAGAGCAGCGCAAGACTGATCAGAAAACTGTGGACTCACAAATTTTGCCAAAAATCAAAGCTATTCCTCAGCCCCAGGGCTACCTGCGATCTGTGTTTGCCCTGACAAATGGAACTTATCCTCACAAATTGGTGTTTTAAATGTCCTAATAATCGAATTAAATAACTGATTACCTTTTAAAAAAAAGAACATTTGAAAGCTCATAATGTCATCATCATGAGAAATTACTTGTAATTTAGGGAGATAAAGTAAGGATCACAGAGGATGTGGCATTTAACCATGAAGCTGAAGGGAACATAATGATGTGGCATGGAGCAGCATAGAGCATGCTCGGGAATTCCAGTTCTGCTAGCAGATAAAAATGGGAGATAAAGCTGGATCGGTAGATTGAGGTCACATTTGGAATAGACTGACTCTATTATCAGGACAGTTGTGTAAAATTTAATTGCTGTACAGTTAAAAATTGCTAAAAAGCTTTTTCTTTCTTTCCTTTTTTCCCCCCCTTTAGCTGAACCTGCATTACACATTAAAAGCTTTTTGATTAAAGGGAATGAAATAACCAGAGCTATGCTTTAGGAAAATTTACGTAGTAGAGGGACTGAGGTTGGGGAAACCAGAAATGAGACTATTCATGTATTCCAGTCCTGGGGAGAAGGAAGGAATACCTAAAAAAGTGGTTACCTAGGAGGGGCGGGGAGAAGGCTGAAGAGGAGGGGCAAGACTGGAGAGAGAGTTTGAAATATCCAATGTTAAGAAATCTCTGTTAGAGGAGCTTGAAGGCAATACATAGTTTTGTTCTGTAATTTGGATATAATAATAATGTTCCTATTTGACAGACACTTTCTAAGTGTATATTTATAGGTATCATTATTTCATTATAAACTGTTAAAACTTCCTAGAGCCTTTTGAAACATTGTCATAACCATGGCATTGAAACATAATATAAGTCACCCATTTGAATGTATAATTCCATACACACCAATGTTTTAGTATATTAAATTGTGCAGCAATCATTGCAATCAATCTTAGGACAGTTATCACTCTAAAAGGAAACCCTGACCCATCAGCCATCAGTACCCAATTTTCCTGTCCCCCAGCTGCAATCAACCACCAATGTTTGTTTTTTCTCTATGGATTTGCTCAGTCTGGACATTTCATATAAGTGAAATGATACAGTATATGGTTCTTTGTCACTTTTGACTGCCTTTCTTTCATTTACCATAATGTGTTCAAGGTTCATTCATGTTGTGACATGTACCATTCCTCTCTATGACTACATAATATTTCATTGTATAGATATACAACATTTGCTTATCCAATCATGTTAATGGATGAATTTTTAAAACTTGTCCTAGAACTTTGCTGTATCAAATACCTATGCTTGAAAAAAGTGAGCTTCCTAATGCACTTGCACATTTGGATTGTATAGCAACTTCATTCTTAATTCCCTATTGCCTTATCTTTAACATCTTTACACCTCTACATCTTACATACCATTAAACCTTACTTGGGAACTTAAGCCATACCTGAACTCCCCCAGCAAACATCACCTTTAGCATTTTAAATTCATACGTTAGTATTTTGCTCTTATCTTTTCTTTTTTTTTTTTTTGAGACGGAGTTTTGCTCTTGTTACCCAGGCTGGAGTGCAATGGCGCGATCTCGGCTCACCGCAACCTCCGCCTCCTGGGTTCAGGCAATTCTCCTGCCTCAGCCTCCTGAGTAGCTGGGATTACAGGCATGCGCCACCATGCCCAGCTAATTTTTTGTATTTTTAGTAGAGACGGGGTTTCACCATGTTGACCAGGATGGTCTCGATCTCTTGACCTCGTGATCCACCCGCCTCGGCCTCCCAAAGTGCTGGGATTACAGGCATGAGCCACCGCGCCCGGCCCTTATCTTTTCAACTAGATTGCAAACATACCGAGTATAAGAAACACATGTCAGACATCTCCATTAGTCCTTATAGGACCTCTGAATCCCTTTCAACACTAACAGTTGTGAAGTATGGAGAATCAGTCCTCTAAGAGTCCGAACTGATTTTTTTTAACACTCCCTGGTGCTGACTACATTTTTTTCAGCTGAAACTTCCCATTCCGCTATGCAGAAATGTCTTGTGGAATATTAAAATTACATAGGAGACAGTGTGCAAACTATTGACCAAGTTAGAATAATAGATAATAATCAGCATTCCATGATAAAATAATTAATTTTGGCTTCGGAGTTTTAAAAACTGATCAGGTAAAGCCATTTCTCTTTGTTTTTGTAAAAACTAGTTTTTAAGGATTCACTATGCCATGGCTTCTACTGGGGCAAAACTTTGAAAATACTACTTTTTAAAAAGATAGCCACAGTGTGGATTATATGAGCAATGGAACAAATAATAGAATTAAACTTGAAGCCTTGGAAAGGAGTTAGCTAATTGCTTACTGCTGGTTGCTTTTATCCTAATCCTATTTTGAACTTTGCAGTAAACACCAGTGTGGAAAACATTTCAATAGAATCCTGTATTTAACATGGATTGGTGTTAAGACTCTGGTCAAGTGCTGTTTCCTGAAACAAAACAAGCTGTGGACACAGAAAGCCCAATTAAACACAGTTAATCCACACACTCGTTAGCCCTATGCTCTAGTTCTAGGTACTAACATTGCAGCAAAAATTTAATTTCAGCTTCATCATTGAAACTTTTCCTTGAGTTAGATGGGCAAATGCTCCTTTGGAGGCATGAAGAAAGAGAATTGCTTTCTTCCCATATCCTTTCTTGAGAATGTAAATTTCCTTAGGTATCTTGACAAAGAGCTGAGAAGACTTGGTGATAAAATAAGCAAATGCAGTTAATTTGGAATCTACTTATGCTATACTCAGAATTTAACAATGTACACATGAATATTTACTAATGGAGAATGAATAAATTTGATAAACTATATGATGATTTTTCTATAGAAATAAGGTGCAGAAGGTTAGACTTTAATGTAAGATACTGTAAATTGGTTTGCACTTGCATTTTCATGGGGTAAGATTTTGTAGCACTTGTAAATTTAATTACTTTGATCCATCGAAGAAATTGATTATAATATTTAGGATTTAGTTTTGTGGAGATAAAGCCATTTTAGCAGTTCTGTGTGAGACTCATAAACTTTATTATCTGTTTGAATAAAATTTTTCATTTTCCTTTTCTTTTTTTTTTTTTTTCTGAGACGGAGTTTCGCTCTTGTTACCCAGGCTGGAGTGCAATGGCACCATCTCGGCTCACTGCAACCTCCGCCTCCTGGGTTCAGGCAATTCTCCTGCCTCAGCCTCCTGAGTAGCTGGGATTACAGGCATGCGCCACCATGCCCAGCTAATTTTTTGTATCTTTAGTAGAGACGGGGGTTTCACCATGTTGACCAGGATGGTCTCGATCTCTTGACCTCCCAAAGTGCTGGGATTACAGGCTTGAGCCACCGCGCCCGGCCTTCATTTTCCTTTTCTACTTATTGCTTTTACCTTGGAGGTAAATTATTGCTTTTACCTTGAAAACCCTTCTGGATTTTAGCTATCCTAGTCAGAGAGGGCAAATTGTTACTGTTTTTATAATTAATAATAGTTACCAGTTTTTGAATCCTGGCTGCATGCCAGGCACTGTGCAATGTGATTTTTGTGCATTATTTCATCTAGTCTCCTTAATATCCTTTGTAGGTTAATATCATTGTTATCTCCTTGATAGATGAGATGAGTGAGGCTTTTAGAGAGGCCAGGTGACTTGTGAAGCCCTCTTCTTGCCTTCAGAGCCTATGCTCTTGATGATGATACTTACTGACTCCATATATTCTAATTCTATAATTTACTGCATTCTACAAAATGGGACAAAACTGGGCAGTGTTTCCTAAGCTGGTCTCTCTGGTAAAAGGCTAAAGCAAGAGTGGAATGTTGTTTTCAGTTATTGCTTTTACCTTGGAGGTAAGCCTTCTGGATTGCAATTTCCTTGTCTTTAAAATAAGAGAACTAGAAGATAGAAATGCTAAGGTCTTCAAATCTGTGAATCTTTGGCCAAATTGGTCGAAGCATTGACTTCATTTTCTTCAGTAGGATTTAGAACAGATAGAACCTACAGAATTTGTGCCCTCCATTTTTCTTCTCTTTAGATCTAAGTATTTTTCCTGGTAAGGCTGAGGTCTCTGACTGGTACTAGTTAGCCTAGACATGAAGGGAAAGGGAATCAAGGTTGTTGAACAGCTGTGTGCAAGGCATGGTTCTATGCTTCTCATGTACATTCTCTCATTCAATCCTCACAGAATCCCTCATGAATAGTTACCTCCATTGACAAAGAAAGCAACCACACTATACTTATGAGGAAACTGAGGCTCATAGTGATTAGTTAACCTCCCCAAGGTCACCTAGCAGGAAAGTGATAGAGCCAGGATTTGAACCTAATTCTTTCTGGCTTTAGGTTGGTTGCACAGTACCTCTCACATTCCCTGTTGTTTGTTTATTTTTATTTAAATATTCAAGGATTTCTCATGCAAAACATAGTATTAATAGCAAGGGACTTTTCAGAGAACTTTCTGTTAATCAGTTTATACTTGATAAAGATTCCCTGTGTCATATCCTGAGTCTGAGAATTAGCCAGGGGGCATCGCTATAGCTCCAGTCATTTGAGACCTCATGTATTTTTAGATACGAGATTTTTAAAAAATCTGCTCAAGCAGGTTTGGCTTATCTGAGGTGGTTTAGCATATCCAGACTTTTCTGATTTAATAAATTAGCCAGGCACAGGAATGTCATTGATAATAACACTTCATAATTATAGATTCCGTTTTCTTTCATATGAGATTTAAATAGCTTTTTGTTCATTCTTTGTCATTTTCCAGGTGAAGAAGTCTTAGCAGAATTTTACCTATGGTCACAAAAGTGAATCATCTGTGTCAGACATAATAAACTTAGGGCTCCTCCTTCTCAGCACCGTATCCTGAACACTGAATCCACTTGAAATGTTATAGTCTCATGGAAAGCAAACTGCTGTTCCCAAATGATAATGCCGTTGTTATTGGTGATGACGGTGATAATGGCAATATTATTATCATTAAAATTATAATTATACCCGTGTTTGGAACACCGTTCTAAGTCCTTTACATGTATTAATTTACTTATGCCTCACAATCATCTAAGGTAGGGTTTATGAATGAGGAAGATACAGTTATCTGGATATTACATATGAGGAAATTGCTCCCTCTTTCATTTCCAATATAATTGAATGAATACTGCTTCACCTCTATAAAGGGCCTCTGGCTTAGGGACCATTTCTTATGATGACATTTGCATTTAAGTATTGACCACAAAGCTGGGGACATAGCAGCAGTTTATTCAATCTTCTATTTTACGGAATGATGAATTGGTACAGATGAATCATTCTCAGTGCCAGGCCATGGAATTGATATAGAGATCCTGGACTTGCTCCTCATACAAAATTGAAATGTGCTTGTTTCCATTTGTTAACCTTTTGGTATGTGCATTGCAGAATAAAATACAGGGCACTCTATTCAATTTAAATTTCAGATAAACAGCAAACAATGTCTTAGCACTTAAGTTACATCTCAAATATTTCAAAGGATATCCTTGTAATAAAACAAATTATTTGTTGTTTATCTGATATTTAAATTGAACTAGGTATCTTATATTTTTATTTGCTAAATTTGGTAATACTATTAGGTGTTCATAATCACTTTAAGGAAGTCCTGAAAAGACAGGGCTCACATACTATAATGTAAGCCTTGAAGAAATTAGGATATTTTCATGTCACTGGATCTGAACCTATTTTTAAACTTAGTCAAAAGGTACCTACTTATGAGAGGAACAAACATTCTTTTCAATATGTCACTAGAAACTTACTAGCAATATGATCTGAAATACCTTCATTCCAACTGCCTTCCTACTCTAAAATCCTTTAATTCTAAGTAACCCTTAAATATTTTAACCAGGTTTCTACTTTTCCCAGTTAGTATTTGTGTTTCAACCACCCTGCATGAAAACGTGGGTTATGAAATGCCTTCACAAGTATGGTAGTCAGTATGCTGGTAGTGCGTGTTGCCCTGGACTTCTGGAAGTCTAGATGTTGGTGGTTATTATATGGCAGCAACAAAGGAAAGTCGTTCCTACTGCTCTAGGACCCACAATACTACTTTTCATGCTTTAGCTGCTGCACCTTCAGTCTCTCTGTCAACCTCTCATCTAAACACTTCTTTAGTTAATAACGTTCTTCTTGCCTAATACTGTGTTACGGACTTCATCAGGGAAGAGACTAATTCATCTCTGCATGCTGTTTTAAGCTGAAATGAAGTAATCCCTCAGCTAACATTCTACAGAATCCCCACAAACCTGCCCCTATTTTAGTTAATAGAATGCATTCCCACTGACAGACTAGAAATTTCAGCACCGTCTTTGGTCCTCCCTCCAGTCTAATCTGAATCTCACAAGTCATCAGGGCCTGTGGCTTCTGTCTCTGAAATGTCTTTTGAGTCTTTCTCTACCTCTTGTCCTCAGATAGTCCCCCTCCCTATTCTGTTCAGTTATCCCTGACCCACCCATCTTCTTCATAATTCCTTCTTCAACATGGACCTGATCATGGCAATACTTTGCTTAAAGCTCCCAAAGTCTTCGATCTCTGCTGATTATTATCCAGGTTTTTGTGTGTGTGTGTGTGTGTGTGTGACAGTATAGCTCTGTCACACAGGCTGGGGTGCAGCAGCAGAATCTCGGCTGACTGCAACCTCCGCCTCCTGGGTTCAAGCAATTCTCCTGTCTCAGCCTCTTGACTAGCTGGGATTACAGGCATGAATCACCACACCCAGCTAATTTTTGTATTTTTAGTAGAGACTGGATTTCACCATGTTGGCCAGGCTGGTTTCAAACTCCTGACCTCAAGTAATCTGCCTGAATCAGCCTCCCAAAGTGCTGGGATTACAGGCTTGAGCCACCGAGCCCGGCCTATCCAGTTGACTTAGCAGGATTTTCACAAACTAATTGCAAACTATTTTCTACACTCCTTACCACACACTAAGCCACTTAACCTGCACCAGACACGCTTGCGATGTTTTTATTTCCTTATTTCTCTTTCCCCAAATCTTGTTACTCCCTGGCCTCAATAAAAATTAATTGTTCCCTGTGTAACTTTACCATCAGAGTCCCCTCTCACCTTAAGCAAACCTAATTTATAAAATTACAATTTTACACGGTGGCTCACGCCTGTAATCCCAGCACTTTGGGAGGCCGAGGCAGGTGGATCACAAGGTCAAGAGATCGAGACCATCCTGGTCAACATAGTGAAAACCCGTCTCTACTAAAAATACAAAAAATTATTGTACTTTTTTGTACAATAAAATACAATATTGGGCATGGTGGTGAGTGCCTGTAATCCCAGCTACTCAGGAGGCTGAGGCAGGAGAGTTGCCTGAACCCAGGAGGCAGAGGTTGCAGTGAGCCAAGATCACACCATTGCACTCCAGCCTGGGTAACAAAAGCGAAACTCCATCTCAAAATAAATAAATAAAATAAAATAAAATTACAATTTTATAATAAAAGCATTGTTTTCAAAAATGTTTACAACCAAAATTTTTAAAAATAATTAAATCCCCAGATATTTAAAAGTATTATTCTATTAATATAATGCTATTAAAAGTATTATTCTAGCAATTTGGTTTTCAGGAACATACCTGTATTAGAAAGAAACAATTTATTTTAATATATACTCTGTCCTGCAATGGTTTAGAGAATGAGTAGGCTCAAGCAGTGTTCATGATCCAGGGGTAATAATGAATAGGTGGGGAAAATCAGTAAGTAGCTCAGGGGAAACCTTGAAGCTGTACAGTTTATTCTTCCTTGACTAGATTGCTGATCCAGCTGAATTCCCAATTATGTCAAGGGTCACAAAGAGGGCAGAGATGAGGTGAGAGACTGTAGACCAAGGCAGGACTCAAATAGGAACCTGGATCCAGAATAAAGGTTCCATGGCAGTTAATGATGATTAATGTCTGTGTGTTTTTCAGAACATTGAGCTGAAGGTTGAAGTGGAGAGCTTGAAACAAGAACTCCAGGACAAGAAACAGCATCTGGCTAAAACATGGTGAGTTGTAATTTTAAGCGCTGGTCTTTTCCAGAGTCTGGGTTGGTAATCTGAGAGCGATAGATTTGGAACCAAATTCCTTAACCTATCTGTGGCGTTTGAATCCTGTGTCTGATTCAGGAACTGAAACAATACATTTTCATGTGCTGTATTTCCCTTAGGCTCTCTGTCTATCACTAAGTCAGATGGACCTTGGCATAAGTTGGTAAATTCACCAGATATAAGATTGCAAACTTCCTATTAGTCAGCAATCAACTAATTAGAAACAGCGAATGTTTCCACTTTTAGTAGAGACAAATGCAGATAAGCTTTATCAAAAAGTATCAGTCAGCCTATAATAACGTCAAGGGCTGTGATAATGTTTGGGGAAAATGGGCACTCTCACCACTATCAGCGATAGTATAAATTGTGATAACATTTTTAGTATGTGGTGCTTCCTATTGTAATAAAAAAGGGGGATTCCCTTTGATCAAACAATCCCTAGAAGGAATCTGTTCCTTATAAATAAAAGCACTAGTGTGAAAGGATAAATGTACAAGGATGTTTACTGCATCATGAGTTGTAATGGCAAAGAACTAGAAACAATTATCCATCAATAGGGCATTGACTGAAGAAAGTTCAGTGTCACCACACTGTGGAATATTATGCAGTTATTGAAAAGAATGAGTTAGCTCTATATTGTTGTCCTAGTAGGAATTCCTTGATAAAGTAAGGGGAAAAGTGCTGAGTGATATTTGTAGTACATTGAGGAAAAGTGAGATCGCAGTCCATGATAGGGAGAAGACTTGATATTTTTCTTTGTATATATTTGTATTGTTAAAATGGTTAGTTTTATAATGTATAGCTTTTTAAAAACTTGGTGTTAAATGACAAGTATTATTGAAATTATTTAAAATATTTCCAGATTTTAATAAAGTTTCAGAATACAAAAATTAATGTATAAAAATCAGTAGCATTTCTACACACCAATAACATTCAAAATTAAGAAAGCAATTCCATTTACAATAGCCACTAAAAAAATAAAATACCTTGGAATACATCTAACCAAGGAGGTGAAAGATCTCTACAAGGAAAACTATGAAACACTGCTAAAAGAAATCATAGTTGATACAATCAAGTGGGAAAACATTCCATGCTCATAGATTGGAAGATTCAATATCATTACAATGGCCATACTGCCCAAAGCAATCTACAGGTTTAACACTATTCCTATCATACTACCAATGCCATTCATCAAATGACAAGATCAAAGCCAGAGGCATCGCACTATCCAACTTCAAACCATACTCAAGGCTACAGTTACCAAAACAGCATGTTACTGATACAAAAAAAAAAAAAAAGACACATAGACCAATGGAACCAAATGGAGAACCCAGAAATAAAGCCATATACCTAAAGCAATCTGATCTTCAACAAAGTCAACAAAAATAAGCAGTGGGGAAAAGACTCCCCTATTCAATGATGCTGGGATAACTGGCTGGCCATATGCAGAAGAATGAAACTGGGCCCCTACCTTTCAGCACCTATAAAAATTAACTCAAGATGGATTAAAGATGTAAATGCAAGACCTCAAACTATAAGCGGTGGCTCATGCCTGTAATCCCAGCACTTTGGGAGGCCGAGGCAGGAGGATCACAAGGTCAAGAGATTGAGACCATCCTGGCCAACATGGCGAAACCCCATCTCCACTAAAAAATACAAAAATTAGCTGGGCATGGTGGCACGCACTGGTAGTCCGAGCTACTTGGGAGGCTGAGGCAGGAGAATCACTTAAACCTGGGAGGCGGAGGTTGCAGTGAGCTGAGATTGTGCCACTGCACTCTAGCCTGGTGATAGAGTGAGACTCTGCCTCAGAAAAGAAAAGAAAAAAAAAATCCTAGAAGAAAACCCAAGAAACACCATTCTAGATATTGGCCTCAGGTATTTATGACTAAGTCCTCAAAACCAATTGCAACAGAACCAAAAAGCAATGAGTGGGATTTATTTAAACTAAGGAGTTTTGCCCAGCAAAAGAAGCTATCAACAGAGTAAACAGATAACCTCTAGAATCTAAAAAAAATTTGCAAACTAGCATCTGAAAAATTGAACAATGAAAAACAAATAACCCCATTTAAAAAATGAGCATAGAAATGGGAATGCTTATATGCTATGCTGTTGGTGGAAAGGTAAATTAGTTCAGTCACTGTGGAAAGCAGTCTGGAGATTTCTCAAAGAACTTAAAACAGAACTACCATCCAACCCAGCAATTCCCTTACAAGGTATATATCCAAAAGAAAACAAATCTATCAAAAAGACACGTACACTTACATGTTCACTGAAGCACTCTTCACAATAGCAAAGATGTGGAATCAATCTAGATGCCCATCAACAGTAGATTGGATAAAGAAAATGTGGTACATCCAATTTACGTATACACCATGGAATACTATGCAGTCACAAAAAAGAATGAAATCATGTTCTTTGCAGCAACACAGATGCCACTGGAGGCCATTATCCTAAGATAATTAAAGCAGAAACAAAATCAAATGTGGTAGCATGTTCTCACTTATAAGCAGGAGCTAAACAAGTACTCATGGGCACAAAGATAGCAACACTAGAAACGGGACTACTACAGTGGGGAGTTGGGGAGTTGGGGAAGGGATGAAAAACTAACTATTGGGTACTATGCTCAGTACCTGGGTAATGGAATCATTTGTACCCCAACCTCAGCATCATGTAGTATACCAAGGTAGGAAACCTAACACAGGTAGCCCCTGAAGCTAAAATAAAAGTTGAAAAAATAAAAGAAAATAACATATGAATGCAAAAAAAAAGTTTCAGATTATGTTCTGGGATCAGTACACAATCAATCTGATCTGGCATTCTTTCTGGATCTACAGTATTTCTTTCTTTTTTTTTTGAGTGGAGTTTCGCTGTTTACCCAGGCTGGAGTGCAATGGCACTATCTCAGCTCACCACAACCTCCGCCTCCTGGGTTCAGGCAATGCTCCCACCTCAGCCTCCTGAGTAGCTGGGATTACAGGCACGTGCCACTATGCCCAGCTAATTTTTTGTATTTTTTAGTAGAGACGGGGTTTCACCATGTTGACCAGTATGGTCTCGATCTCTTGACCTCGTGATCCACCCGCCTCAGCCTCCCAAAGTGCTGGGATTACAGGCGTGAGCCACCGCGCCTGGCCCAACAGTATTTCTTGATATTTAGGATGACAATCCAGCAAGGTCAAAATATGTAAAACCAAATTAAATTATACACGATGTGCTGATATTGCCAAATACATACTAAGGCATTAAATAAGACAACAGATTTTAGAAAAACATAGTAATATCAATTAGTAACATTTGAAATTTGTGTAATGCTTTGTTTTAAAAAAACTTTTAAAAATGTCATTTGAATTAGGTGACATTATTCTATTTTGGGGAATGAGAAAACTAAGGTATGTTCTTCTCAAATCAGTGACAGAGCCCTCATCTTCTGGCATAAAGTTCAGGGTCTTCTGACTTCAAACAGCTGTAGCGTCTTAAATAAGGCATTCCTGGTTAACAGTGTTAACTCAGAAAACGTGTAACTTCCATTCTCTATCGATTGCAGTTAGTGGTTATCTATTGCACCAGGAAGGAAGATGGAGTCAAATATAGATTCAGAGCAAAAGTTGATTCCCGGGGTCTGCCTATTTGAGAGTCTTGGATAATACCCTTGACTTTTGTCTCTTGTACAGCCAAGATCCTCATGCCTCCAAAAGCTATGTAATGACAGGTGAGCTCAAGCTAAATATAGCCCCTGGGATGGTATTGAGTAGTGTTGACTATCCAACAAAGATTCCTATAATCTTTAGGGAAGCATCATTTGTTCTCCTGGGACACATATTAAAGTATCTCTGGTCTTAGTGCCCCATAAGCCTATATACTTCAATATTCTTCTTTGTCCTGAGAACAAGATGTCCCATGGTTCTCAACAAATGGCTTAAAACAGGAATAAAACCAAAGAGGAATCAAAATCATTCAGCATCTGATATTGCCCCCAAATTTCTAATCCTTAGACATCTAAGAGCAGCTGTTGTTCACTATAAATAAATTGGTGATACCTTACCCGCTTCATGTTAGTGCCTGGACATTCAATCCTAGGGATATCAGACAGGCAAAGCTCAGCCAAAATCTTGAGCTTTCACGGATTAAATGTCTCTGCATGGGATCATGGAAAAGCTGGGTAGAACTCTGGATAGGTAGCACAGATTTAGGGCAGCCTACTATGAATTACTGGCTTTAAAGGAAGAGAGCATTTCTGTGGCTGCTCAAATGGATATTCTGTACCAGCAACCTAAATGGAAAGAACACTTGAATTTCAAACAGCAGGAAAAGCAAGGAACTAGCAGAACATCCTAAGAGGCAGAGTTGATGGAAGAGTCCCAGGACAGATGGCAGTGAATGTAAACCACTTGATGACTACCTGCCTTCCAAATGAAAGTTCCTCTGGAAGCTGTAGCAATAATGAAGCCACTAGGAAGTCAAGTATATACCACTTGACAAACAACAAAAAAGAGTTTCTAAAAGTTTGGAATGTTTTCAACCTGAAAAAGTTGGAGATCAGTTCCACTCCCACCACCACCCCACGCAATAAAAAATAATTAAAAAAGAGAGATCAGTTCCACAGATAACTAGAGAGAAAAAATGCTCCATTTTTCTTCTTATCAGTGTCACTGAATTACTGGAACAACCTTAATGGTTCCACTTGCTACAACCTTAATGGTTCCACTTGCTACTGTATATCTGACTAATACTCTGTGGTTTTAGGGCTGATGTGGAGAATCTCAACAGTCAGAATGAAGCTGAGCTCCGGCGCCAGTTTGAGGAGCGACAGGAGACAGAGCATGTTTATGAGCTCTTGGAAAATAAGATCCAGCTTCTGCAGGAGGTGAGGAGGAATTCTCGAAGTCCATAGCTGGGGGTACTCTTTCATTAATACTTCTTTTCCTACTGCCCTGTCTCTGGCATTCACCTTTTCCATCTCTACTTTGCTTCCCAAATTCATCCGTGTTCCTGGGTTTTAGGGCTTTTAACCCAGGTAAAATCTTGCAGCCTCTCCGCTTTTGTTCTTTTTCCAGGAATCCAGGCTGGCAAAGAATGAAGCTGCGCGGATGGCAGCTCTGGTGGAAGCGGAGAAGGAGTGTAACCTGGAGCTCTCAGAGAAACTGAAGGGAGTCACCAAAAACTGGGAAGATGTACCAGGAGACCAGGTCAATCCCGACGGATACACCGAGGCCCTGGCCCAGAGGGACAAGTAGGTACCTTCAGTGCTCTTTTTGTCACTTATCTTTTGCCCATTTTCAAGACATGCAGCAGCTGCACTGTTCCCTTTCAGAGACTGACGGTGGAACCTTCATTATTTCTAAGACTTTATGGGCTCACAACCGAAGATGTTCTTTTCAGGATTGACTTTTCAATGGTATCCATTAAGAAAACTCACTTCGGGCCGGGCGCGGTGGCTCTCGCCTGTAATCCCGGCACTTTGGGAGGCCGAGGCGGGTGGATCACGAGGTCAAAAGATTGAGACCATCCTGGTCAACAAGGTGAAACCCGTCTCTACTAAAAATACAGAAAATTAGCTGGGCATGGTGGCGCGTGCCTGTAATCCCAGCTACTCAGGAGGCTGAGACAGGAGAATTGCCTGAACCCAGGAGGCGGAGGTTGCGGTGAGCCGAGATCGTGCCATTGCACTCCAGCCTGGGTAAGAAGAGCGAAACTCCATCTCAAAAAAAAAAAAAAAAAAAAAAATAGAGGACAAAGAACTGAACGTACTGACAGACTGATTCTTTGAGGAGAAATTGAGAACTCATTGTATCCAATATAAGCCACCCAGTTTATGGCGTTTCGTTATAGCAGCCCAAACAGACTGAGATAATGCCACCGAAGGTTTCCCAGAGGAAATGAAATCTGAGCTGAGCTTTGAAGGATGAATAGGAGTTAGGATAAATAGGTAGAAAGTGGATAGGGAAAGGAAAGATTCTATGCAGAAGGAGAAACTGTGGAGGGAAGACACAGGGAAAGGAATATTTCAAGAACTTTAAATAATTATACATAACTGGAGCAAGTGGAAGACAAGTAAGAGGTAAGTTTTTTTGGGAATAGGGGTCTGATTGTGCTAGCTTTGTATACCATTAAAGGAACTTGGACTTTGTCCTGAAGGTAACTGGGCAATTGTTGAAGTCACCACCATCTACTGTCTGGGTTACTGCAGAAACCTTCTAGAAGCCCTCTCTACTTCAAGTCCCTCTCCTCTCATTGTCTCAACCTAATAATTCAGAGCAGTTCTGAAACAGATAATTCAACAACAACAAATTGGCAAATAATTTAATCTCTTAGGTGCATAAGACTATGGTGGCATAAAAAGTTTTAAGGAGCTTTTAACTGAATAGGCAAAAACCGCATGTACACACTGTGACCAACGTGATCTTTCCAAGACATTAATTTAATTGCACCATCGCAGAACCACTTAAGAAGCTTACCAATACCTTCAGGAGATAAGATCCATACTCCTCATGTGGCCATCAGAGCCTTTTATAATGTGACCTCTGCTTTCTCCCACACTCCTCAGCCACCACCACTCCTGCACACTTCATTCAGGACAGGCTAGTAATAACAATGATGGCTAAGCTTTGTTGAGCAGCTCCTACTATCCAGCTGAGTACTTTATGTTCTTGTTTAACAACCCCATGAGATAGGAATTATTATACTTTATCAATGAAAACAGTGGCATTTGGAGAGTTGTGTCACACGGTTTCAGGGATGGCTGACATCCAAACCCTGAATCCATACTGTCTCCAGAAGCATAAGAAGCTATGGTGAGTCTCCAGAATTTTGCTCATGCTTTTCCTTCTGAGGGAAACATCTGCCAACTTTTGCCCTTCTAGTAAACCTCACTAAGGCATCAGTTGTCATTTCTTTGAAGGCTTTGTAGTAGCACAATGAAGTTTCTGTATTGTTTCTTTGTTTTATGTATCTATATACATATTGTACAGTTATCAGTATGGTGTTGTATTTGCTTTCCGGTTTTCCCTACTAGATTTCCCAAGACTGTCTCATATTTGAACTCCAATAAAAAAAAACTAAACTAAAAAAACAAAACCCCAAGAAAAGCACATGCACATATGAAAATAAATTGAGGCAGATGGCCTTGCACAATTTTGGAGAGTGGGAGAACAGATCCTTTGTAGAGACTGAGGGTCAAAGAGATGAGTGAGGTTTGAGGTTTAAGAAATGTAGAGTTGTAGTGCAGACACCATGAGAGAATTTCACATGGAGTCTACATTCCTCCTTCTCATCATCATTGCAGTTTACATTTGTATCATGTTTTTAAGGATTTTTGTTTGTTTTTTGGCTTTGTTTTTGAGATGGAGTCTCACCCTGTTGTCCAGGCTGGAGTGCAGTGGCACAATCTCAGCTCATTGCAACCTCTGCCTTCTGGGTTCAAGCAATTGTCCTGCCTCAGCCTCCCCAGTAGCTGAGATTACAGGCATGCACCACCACACCCAGCTAATTTTGTATTTTTAGTGAGGATGGGTTTTCACGATGTTGGTCAGGATGGTCTTGAACTCCTGACCTCAGATGATCTGCCTGCCTACATTGCCCAAAATGCTGAGATTACAGGCGTGAGCCACCACACCCAGCCCAATGTTTTTAAGTTTTTTAAAGTTATTTGTGCTGGGTGCGGTGGCTCACACCTGTAATCCCAGCACTTTGGGAGGCCAAGCTGGAAGGATCATGAGGTCAAGAGATTGAGATCATCCTGGCCAACATGGTGAAACCCCTTCTCTACTAAAAATACAAAAATTAGCTGGGCATGTTGGCACATGCCTGTAGTCCCAGCTACTCAGGAGGCTGAAGCAGGAGAATCACTTGAACCTGGGAGGCAGAGGTTGCAATGAGCCAAGAACGTGCCACTGCACTCCAGCCTGGCTACAGAGTGAGACTCCATCTCAAAAAAAAAAATTGTTTTTTATTCCTAAATGTTAGTTAATCCTCACACTCTAAATGAATTTATATTTGGTTTATGAAATTCTTACCTTTCTGGTGCCTTTTACCTTTCTGCCAAGCTATTTTTTTCCTAAGCTGCAATCATTTTCTGATACACTTGTACAGAAATAGTAATCACAACTGGAAACATTTAATCTAGTACCCGGCACATTTTCAAGGACCGGGACAGAATCTTACTCTAATATATATGAACAGAGAATATGCCTAGTACATAGATGATCAATAACTTTATTTAAACCCATGGTTTGTATACTTCAGCACAGTATTTTATAACTTAACCCGAGTCTGAATTTTCAGTCTCTTCTCCAGCCATTGCCTCTTTCCCCTGGACTTGTGTTCCAGTGACTCTTCCCAAGTTGTACACTGGGTCTTCATGCCTTCATTCCTTTGTTCAATCTCTTCCTTCTGAGCCTGGAAAACCACCCATGCCTTTGCTATTGTGAAGAGTGTGCAGTGAACATTTGCATGTATATATCTTCATGGTAGAATGATTTATATTCCTCTCGATATATACCCAGAAATGGGATTGCTGGGTTGAATGGTAGTTCTGCTTTCTATTCTTTGAGGAATTGCCATACTGCTTTCTACAATAGTTGAACTAATTTACACTCCCCTCAACAGTGTCTAAGTGTTTCCTTTTCTCTGCAACCTCACTAGCATCTGTTATTTTTTGACTTTTTAACCATAGCCATTCTGGCTGGTGTGAGATGGTATCTCATTGCAGTTTTGATGGCATTTCTCTAGTGATCAGTGTTATTGAGCTTTTTATCATATGCTTGCTGGCTGCATGTTTGTCTTTTTAAGTGTCTGTTTGTGTTCTTTGCCCACTTTTTAATGTGGTTGTTTTTCTCTTGTAAATTTGTTTACCTTTCTTATAGACGCTGAACATTAGACCTTTGTCCAATGCATAGTTTGCAAATATTTTCTCCCTTTCGGTAGGTTGTCTGTTTACTCTGAAACCACACAATCTTTCAAATCTCTTCTCCTGAGCATCACTACACTCCTTCAAGTCAAATGAATCATTTATTTATCTTTCTTCCCAAATGTTAGTAGCTCTATGGCAGCACTCAGCGTACTATATAGTGCCTCTATTCTGGTAGCAATTATTATATTCTATTACTATTATTTGCTTCTATACAATCATGCATCACTTATCTACAGGGATATGTTCTGAGAAATGCATCTTTAGGCAATCCATTCTTAATTGTGTGCCCATCACAGAGTATGCTTACACAAACCGTGATGGGATAGCCTACTGCACACCTAGGCTATATGGTATAGCTTATGGCCTCTAGGCTGCAAACCTGTACAGCATATTACTGTACTGAATATGGTAGGTAACTGTAACACAATGGTGACCATTTCTGAATCTAAACATAGAAAAGATACAGTAAAAATACTGTATAAAAGATAACAAACAGTACACCTATTTAGGGGACTGACCAGAATTGGAACTTGTAGGACTGGAAGGTGTTCTAGGTGACTTAGTGAGTGAGTTGTGGCATGAATGAACGTGAAGGCCTACAACACATTTTATAGTCATACAGAAATATTTTCCTTATGTCCTTATTCTAGAAAAGGTTTATTCTGTTTTTAATTTTTTTTTTTTTTTTTTTTTTTACTTTTTAAACTTTTTTGTTAAAAACGGAAACACAGACATACACATTAGCCTAGGCCTATGCAGGGTCAGGATCATCAATATCACTGCCTTCCACCTTTAAATCTTGTCCCCTGGAATGTCTTCAGGGACAATAACACACAAGGAGCTGTCATCCCCTATGATAACAATGCCTTCTTCTGAAATAGCTCCTGAAGGAACTTCAGGCTACTTTACAGTTAATTTTTTTTAATAAGTAGAAAGAGTACACTATAAAACAACAGTAAAAGTATAGTATAGTAAATACATAAGCCAGTAACACTTATTATCAAGTACTACATACTACACATATATTATGTATAGTTACATTTTTATATAATTGTCAGTGCAGTAGGTTTGTTTGCACCTGTAATGCCACAAACAAGTGAGAAACGCATTGCACTATGGTGTTACTGCAGCTAGGGCTTTACTGGGTGACAGGAATTTTTCAGCTCCAATATAGTCTTATCGGGCCACCATCATTCATGCAGTATGATGACATAATGTTGACAGAAACATTATGTGGTACGTGACTGTAGCTGTGCGTCTCCTTACTCTTCAAATCCCTAGCACAGGTGCTGGAGGAATTTAAATTTTTGCAAAACAAAGACTGTACTTTTTCAACTCCATGTTCCCAGTACTTGATAGAGTGCATTGAGTACACAAAATGGTTATCCAAGAACAGTTTCTTGAGTGGAACAGCCACCCCACCACCACCAAAAAAAATTCTAGGCCCTTATTACTAGAGTTAAATACCTGTAGTCTGTAGATCCATGGATAAGCTTCAGGAGGTCCATGAACCTGGTAAAAATGCAAGCAAAAAAGTTGTCCATGTGGCTGGGCATGGTGGTTCACGCCTGTAATCTCAGCACTTTGGGAGGCTGAGGCGGGCGGATCACGAGGTTAAGAGATCGAGGCCATCCTGGTCAACATGGTGAAATCTCGTCTCTACTAAAAATACAAAAAGTAGCTGGGCATGGTGGCATGTGCCTATAGTCCCCGCTACTTGGGAGGCTGAGGCAGGAGAATTGCCTGAACCCAGGAGGCGGAGGTTGCAGTGAGCCAAGATCATGCCATTGCACTCCAGCCTGGGTAACAAGAGTGAAACTCCATCTCAAAAAAAAAAAAAAGTTGTCTCTATATTTATTTGGGGCAGAAAATACATGGTTTTCTAAAGAAATGTATCAAAAGGTTCAATGATCCAAAAGGGTAAAAACCTGCTGTACTAGACCAGGCTGTCTTTGTAATGCACTGAGAAATAAGGTAATAATGGCATCGTGATTGTAATTATTGTCTTTACTTTTCCTCTGCTTCAGGAGAATTGAAGAACTGAATCAGAGCCTGGCTGCCCAGGAGAAGCTTGTAGAACAGCTATCTCAGGAGAAACAACAGCTGCTACATCTGTTGGAGGAGCCAGCTAGCATGGAAGTGCAGGTAAGATTTTGTCAGTATATCCAGAGGCACTCGCTTCATGCTTTCATATGCCCTGCTTTTTAATATCTAATTGTATTTGTTATCTGTTGCTGTGTAACAGATAACCACAAACTTTGCAGTTTAAAACACTCTATTTTTGTTATCTCACAATTTCTATGAGTCTAGAGTCCAGATATGGCTTAGCTGAGATCTCTGTTTGGAGTCTGGGAAGTGTGAAATCCAGGTGTAGATTGGGCTTATTTTCTCCTCTGGAGGCATACCTAGAGCTCCCTC
Organism: Saguinus oedipus; assembly: GCA_031835075.1. NCBI lineage: Eukaryota > Metazoa > Chordata > Mammalia > Primates > Cebidae > Saguinus > Saguinus oedipus. The sequence goes on from JASSZA010000200.1 coordinate 3,284,280, forward strand.
AGGCTGTTGGAAGGATTTATTGCTGTGTGGCTATAGAAGTTACAGCTGTTTCCTTGTTCATAGCCAGCAGCAGAAAGAGTCTGTTACTTTTCTCACTTCTAGACCCTCTTAAGGGGCTCATTAGGTCAGGCCCAGCAGCATAATATCTATTTTGGTTAACTTAAAATCAGCTGATTAGAAATTAACTACATCTGTATGACCTTTTTACTTTTGCCATATAACATAGCATAACTATGCGGTGACATTCCATCACCTTTGCCATAACGGTTAGAAGTTACAGGTTCTGGCCATCCTCAAGAATTGAAGACTACACAAAGATGTGATGGCTAGTGGGTGGGAATTACAGGACCACCTAAGAATTTGCCAGCCACATCAAATTATTTATAATTATAGAGAACATACAATTTTTTTCTCACTCTAACCCAGGCTGGAGTGCGGTGGTGTGATCTTGGCTAACTGCAACCTCTGCCTCCCAAGTTCAAGTGATTCTCCTGTTTCAGCCTCCTGAGTAGCTGGATTACAGGCATGTGCCACCACACCTGGCTAATTTTCTATTTAGTAGAGATGGGGTTTCACTATGTTGGCCAGGTTGTTCTCAAACTCCTGACCTCAGGTGATCCACACACCTCTGTCTCCCTAAGTGCTGGGATTATAGGCATGAGCCACCACGCCTGGCTATAATGTGGTTTTAATATTGAAAAAGAGAACTCGCTGTGGTAAAAATAATCGCATTGATTTTCTGGGAAGTCACCTCAAAGGGAACTCCTCTCCTCCATTCAACTTTTAGTTTACTGAAAGGATATTTTCTAAAAGAACTTTAGAATATACCTGCACCCAAACAATATAAGCAATTACCCGGTATCCTTATCTTCTTGCACTGGTCTTAGACTACTGATAAGTCAAAATGTGGGTGGTTTACTTTATTGTTTCACGTATGGAAAGGTTGGGGTCAAGATAAAAGAGCAATGATAAGAATTAGTTTAAAACATTGCTTCTTAACCGTTTCCATTTCATGACACATGTAGCAAATGATAATATTTGTAAGGTATAGAGGTAAATGGATGAAGCTTCTAGCTTGGAGGTGGCCAGTTTAGGTGCTTAGGCCACTATGAAGGTAGAAAAATAGTCACTATCTCGGCCACAATTACAAACTTCTTAGACTGCAGCTCTGTTTGGCTTGGAAAGCTCTGGTTAACAAACTCAAGAAATGATGTGTGTGCATATAATTTTACAAGGATCAATACAAACCGAAGCTCACAGGCTTTTTCCCAGATACATGTTGAAATATATGGAAATTTTCTTAAGGGAATCTTGAAAATATTTCATAATACATTTTAATTAGGAAAAGCTCAACCAAGAATAAGAATTGAATTTCTATCCTGATTATTTATTAGCTCTATGACTATGGATATGTCACTTCTCAGCTTCCGTATACATAAAATGGGAAGATAGGCTCAGATAATCTCTACAGTTTCCTATAATGCTAACATTCTATTTTTATTTTATATCATTTTATTTTAGTTCAGAATTTACAGGAGTATAATTTCTTTCAAAACGTTCACCTTCTGAAATGAAATCACTTTTTTTGCTGATTTTGTATTTACAAGCACATAAGTACTAAAATACTTTGTACATATACTTATTTTCATCATCTTTCATAAGCACTGAAATTAATATACGTAGTTCAGTATTTGCAATGCTAATTAAGGAATTGGTTTGGTATCAGTTTTCAAAATAGCATTGAAGAACCAAAACATTATAATTTCAAAGAGACTAAATTATTTATATTCTATTCTAAAAGGATGCTTAGAACAAGAGTAAGTACAGCATCCAGGGGATAATATTGCATGCCCACCAGGCAGAAGAAATGCATCAAATCACATAAACTGTACTAAATTGATATGCTTTTTTAGCATTGCCTAAGAAAATTAGGTTATTGTTATTGTTATCAACCAATACTTTGTACATTTAGAAACCTGATACATTGTGTCATTCATTCTATAAGGCAGTGTTTTCCAGCCTCTTTCACAGAAAATTCATTTTCATAGGAAATGAATATACATCTTTGGTATTCTGAAATAAGTGATCATGGCTGCTAATGGTTTGAGGCGACTGCCCGTGGCCACCTCAGGACCTGTGCACCACCCTGAGAGCTGAGGCCATCAGCATCTTTACACAATGGTGGAGCACTCTGAGGTACACCGTGCTGGAATACCTAAGTTGGAAAGCTCTGCCACAGGAGGCCTCTGATAGTTGGTCCTCTCAAATGTGGAGAATAGAAAGCCTCCCACAGCATATTTTCTTGTTTCTCCCTTTAGGTCTATGTCTTAAGGAAAAAAAAAACTGGGCCCCAAGGACTGGTAGTATCTTTCCTCAATTTACAAAGTAGTTTAATTCATGGAAAAATTTAATGTAAATTAACATAATTTCCTATATATGTAGCAGAATTACTTTCTAGGTTCAGATGTTTACAGATGACTGTAAACAGTTTTATCTTCACTCAGTGGAACATTCAAATTTTAAGTCATTTGGAATTTGGGACAATACTTTGTCCTGTAACATCCCTTGTCTCACTCATCATTGTGACAACAACAAAAACAAGAAACACACTCACAGATTTTCAAAGTGTTCTCTAGGAGATGAAACAGTTGCTCAGTGAGAACCACTGATGTGGGGATCCTTGCCTTTCAAAGGTTTAGGGTACATTGAAAGACTAGTATGTAAACAATTAAAATGCAGTGTGATAAATGAGGAGACAGAAATACACACATGGTGCTAAAGGACCCCATGGCTGAAAGGGGATTATCTCCAAGGAGGAACTCACCTGGAGGTCACCGCTCTGCTGGTCCTTAAGACTGAATATACCAGGCAGAAAATAGGAAAAGGTCATTCTTAGATGGGGGAGCAATGTATACAGTGATGTGGAACACAGTTAAGGAATTGGGAATAATTGATATTACCAAAAGTAAGTATTGGAGAATGATAAAATATGTAGCTTGGATGTCCCATAAATGTTGAGCTAAGGACTTCATGTTCTAGGCACCAGAAAAAAAAGCAAGGGAAATAAAAGCATATGATTTGCATTTGGAAAGGCAATCCTAGTTATTGTCGAGACTGAGGATTGCTTGAAGAGCAGATAATTGATGTCACCTCTTGAGAGAGCAAATCATGATCTGACACAGCTATTAACTGCTTTGTCAAGTCCATTCTTTGGAGTGGTTAGGGGAAAGAATATTATAAAACCAATTACAAGGCACTTCGTCTTTCCCCTCTGCATAGGTAATGTCTGATGAACCTTGCTATTCGCGATACCTGGAGCCTATGTTGTAGGTGTTATCCTTGTCTGCTAACAGTATACTTCCACTGTAACAGTTGAAGTTTCTCCATATTCTACGCAAACCTTTGTCTGCCATGCTAACCGTCACCACAGAAGAAAGACTCTTATGATGTGGAAGGCAAAAGTTCAATTTCTAAGCTCTGGGCCTGTTTTTCAGAGGCTAAAGAATCCCCTCATCTCCAGCAAAGCCATCCCTGGAATCCCTTAGCAATTCAGCTGGAGGATGGAGGAGCTTGAGTTCTAAAGATCTATTCACTTCCTTTAATTCCACCTACCCTTCACAATTGACAATACCACAAACAGTTGGGTCTTAGAAGAAAGAAGAGCTCATAGATCTTGCCCTTCTATGTCTGAATTGTCCAAGTGAAGAACATTCATTTATCCTACCTCCCATAGATAATATTTCTCTTGTGATCCCAGTATGAAAGTCTGGAGTACATATAATGAGTATAATATACTCACGATAATATCTGAGTACAGGAATTTCACTTCAGAGTCTTCAGTCCTTCAAATAAGACAGATACTTTTGATAAAGATTATTTTATTTAATTGATCTTACAGTCTTTCTAGCTCTTTTCCTTTTCCATTCTATGAAAACATTCTACAACATTCATTTTAGTGGGAGTGAACTTGCACAATATTTATGAACTTCTATAATTCTTACAAAACAAAAAAGTACCACCAAATAGACACGCCACTGATTGACATCATTCTGTATTTCCTTCCAATCCTTCTTGATATCCATTCAGATCAATAGTTTATTGTGATCAGAGTGTTGAGGAACATTTTGATGTGAGTCTGTGACATCTTGTTTACATCTTTTTCACTAGGGAGTCAGAAAATCTAATAAAGTTTACAAAGCATTTTTCTCTTCTTCAGTAAAGGTGTCTACAAAGTTGCAGGGAAAAGCTACCAATTCTTTCAGTTATTGATACTATTTCCTTCTACAAAATGGTGGAAGCTTCATCTCAATGTAGCTTCTAAATGAAACCAGACCTGGAGGGTGTGGAGGCAGAAAAAATGATGCCCTTGCAAAGGGAGGTCTGGAGGAATTCTTGTTTTGTTTCTTGCCTTTCTTCTCTATCTGCATCTCTCCTTCAGTATAAGATAAGCAAAATTTATTAACATGTAATCTCACTGTGGTTGGCTTATAAAATGAAAGAGGATGACACAATTAGGGAGAGGCCCACATTAAGTAAGCGAGGCCTTCCCACTCACACAGATTAGCACAGTCAAGCTGTTGCATTTATGCCTTGTTTGGAACTTAATGTAAATAGCACTGCATGCAGTGAGGCATATTTCCTACAATAGCAAACATTCCTGCGTTACCATGGAGAAATCTGACTTGGAGGTTAAGGCAAGAATGTGCTCTAAATGTTCAAGGCAGAGACTGAAAACCTTGCAGGGATTAGTAGCTTACACAGCTCCAGACAATTTCATATAAGGAGATTTGTTTTTAGAGTAGCTTTTCAGTATCCCCTTCTTTTGCTGATGAATGTTGAAGCTGGGGACTCATTTACAAATCCCTGCTCAACATTACTATCTCCCAGACAACCTTCATTAATAATATGTCTCTGAAGCAGGCCTTATCAGCTGAAACAATCATTGCTCTAATCCTTTTGAGCAGAGAAGGAAGTGGAAAAATAGGTGGCTGCTTTACAACTTAATCAAAAATATTTACTGAGCCCTTATAATGCACAAGGTACTGTTAGGTGAAGGAAGAAGAACACGAAGCTGTATAAGATTTTGTCTCTGTCTTCTAGAGATTACAATAGGAGAAAGTCACTGATGGAAAAAAAATACAAGGCAGTACAGAAAGGAAGAATCATCATGGACTGGGATCAGAAGCAAAGATTTTGGTCTCTGAGAGTAGGATTTTACTAAGTAGAGATGAAAAGGAAAAGCATTACTTCATTCATTCACTCCATGATTATTCATTGAGATCTAGAAAGATACTGTTCCAAATACATCAGAAGCAGTCTTAATCCCCTCAGGCTGCTATAACAAACCATAGACCGAGTGGCTATAAACCACAGAAATTCATTTCTCACAGTTCTGAAGGCTGGGAAGTCCAAGATCAAGTCACTGGCATTTTTAATGTCTGGCAAGGGCCCACTTTCTGATTTATCGATTTCCTGCTGTATCTTCACAAGGCGGAAGGGGCTAGCTAGCTCTCTGAGGTCTCTTTTTATAAGGATACTAATCTCTCCCAAAGCCCCTACCTCCTAATGCCATTATGTTGGGGTTAGGATTTCAACATAAGAATTTGGAGAGGAACACAAACATTCAAACCGTAGCAGATACCAAGATGAGAAAGTTGTGGTTCCTTTTCTTAAGTAGCTTACAAGTTAATGGGGGTGAGGCAGTATGGAGAAATGGCACACGAATTACTATAGGTGCAAACCGTATTTTGGAAGATGGAAGAAGAGAAAGGTGTCTTTTGGTGCTACTCAGAAAGGCAGCTTGAAGGCAATACTTGAAGGGCGGATAGGATTCTGACAGGTGGAGGTGGTAGTGATAGAAAATAATATTCCACGTGTATAAAATATGGAGGTGGGAAAGTTCAGGGTGTAAAAGCAGTAGTAGTAATAGAATATACATAAGAGGACAGAAAAGTAGAGTGGAGCCAGGTTCAGAGAACATTAAGAGGCAGGCAAAGAAGTTTATGATTAATGAGTAAGTCATTGGGTCTCCAGGTTTCTTTGAGGGAGAGTGATATCTGAGCTCTGTTTTAGAAAGATTAATCTGAAAGGAGGATAAAGTAGAGGGCAAAGAATTTGAGGGGATTCATTATTTTGGAACTCTATTACTTAAGATATGAAGTCATTAGAGGGTAAGGAAGGATGAAAGTGTTGTGCTAAGACAGAAAAGCAAAATAAAATTTTAACATATCATAGTTCGTCTTCTGATTCATACATTGTAGTCAATGACTATTGAGTGCCCACCATGGCTAGGCAATGGTGCTGTTAGGTGCTAAAGAAGTTTCTTCTAATGAAGGAGACAGATAAATAACCAAATAATCGAACAAAGATATAACTTCAAATTGTGATAAGGACATTGAAGAAAGCAAAGAGCAGGGATTGGTAGACTTTTTCTGTATAGGGCCAGATAATAAATAACTTAAGCTTTGCAGGCAGTAAAATTTCTGCCTTTGTTGCATAAAAACAGCCATACGCAACACATAGCAATGAACATGGCTGTGCTTCAACAAAACTCCATTTGCAAAAACAGGTGGTGCTGATTTGGTCCCCAGTCCATAGTTTGCTGACTGTGTTAGGAAGAAAGGGAGGCACTTTCGACAAGGGGGAGAAAACAGGCGGGAGATCAGTCTTTCCTATGGTAACTTTTCAAATTATACTTTAAGTTCTGGAATACATTTGCAGAACGTGCAGGTTGGTGCTTTGCTGTCCCATCAACTAGTCATCTACATTAGGTATTTCTCCTAATGTTATCCCTCCTCTTGCCTCCCAGCACCCCGAAAGGCCCCAGTGATGTTCTCCTCCCTGTGTCCATATGTTCTCATTGGTCAACTCCCACTTATGAGTGAGAATATTATGCAGTATCCAAAACAGATATATAGACCAATGGAACAGAACAGGGGCCTCAGAAATAACACCTCACAACTACAACCATCTGATCTTTGACACGCATGACAGGAACAAGCAATGGGGAGAGGATTCCCTATTTAATAAATGGTGTTGAGAAAATTGGCTAGCCATATGCAGAAAACTGAAACTGGACCCCTTCCTTACACTTTATAGAAAAATTAATTCAAGATGGATTAACGATTTAAATAAAAGATTGAAAACCATAAAAACCCTAGAATAAAACCTAGGCAACACCATTCAGGACATAGGCATGGGCAAAGACTTCATGACTAAAACACCAAAAGCAATTGCAGCAAAAGCCAAAATTGACAATTGAGATCTAATTAAACTAAAGAGCTTCTGCACAGCAAAGAAACTATTATCAGAGTGAACAGGCAATTGACAATTGAGATCTAATTAAACTAAAGAGCTTCTGCACAGCAAAGAAACTATTACCAGAGTGAACAGGCAACCTACAGAATGAGAGAAAATTTTTGCAATCTATCCAAAGGGCTAATATCCAGAATCTACAAGAAATTTAAACAGATTTACAAGGAAAAAAAAAAAACCCTCATCAAAAAGTGCGTGAAGGATATGACCAAACAGTTTTCAAAAGAAGACATTTATGTAGTCAACAAACATATGAAAAAAAGCTTATCATCACTGGTCATTAGAGAAATCTGAATCAAAACCACTATGAGACACCATCTCATGCTAGTTAGAATGGTGGTCATTAAAAAGTCAGGAAACAATAGATGCCGGAGAGGATGTGGAGAAACAGGAACGCTTTTACACTGTTGATGGGACTGTAAATGAGTTCAACCATTGTAGAAGACAGTGTGGCCATTCCTCAAAGATCTAGAACTAGAAATACCATTTGACCCAGCAATCCCATTCCTGGGTATATACCCAAAGGATTATAAATCATTCTGCTATAAAGACACATGCACACATATGTTTACTGCAGCACTATTCACAATAGCAAAGACTTAGAACCAACCCAAATGCCCATCAATGTTAGACTGGATAAAGAAAATGTGGCACATATATATCATGGAATACTATGCAGCCATAAAAAAGAATGAGTTCGGCCGGGCGCGGTGGCTCAAGCCTGTAATCCCAGCACTTTGGGAGGCTGAGGCGGGTGGATCACGAGGTCAAGAGATCGAGACCATGCTGGTCAACAAGGTGAAACCCCCTCTCTACTAAAAATACAAAAAATTAGCTGGGCATGGTGGCGCATGCCTGTAATCCCAGCTACTAAGGAGGCTGAGGCAGGAGAATTGCCTGAACCCAGGAGGTGGAGACTGTGGTGAGCCGAGATCAGGCCATTGCACTCCAGCCTGGGTAAGGAGAGTGAAGCTCCGTCTCAAAAAAAAAAAAAAAAAGAATGAGTTCATGTCCTTTGCAGGGACATGGACGAAGATAGAAATCATCATTCTTGGCAAACTAACACAAAAACAGAAATCCTATGGTAATTTTGAGATGTCTATGATACATCCACATGCAGATATCAGTTAGGTAACCAGCTATTTGAGAGTCGCCCTCATAGAATTCTATGATAAAAATATAAATTGGAAGCTACTGGTATAAAGATGGGAAAGGATGAGATGACACCAGAAGAGAATAAAGAGAGGTAAAATGGGTCTAGAACTGAGCACCAATGAACAGCTACTAAAGGTGTGTAGTGATATGACTCTTAGGTAATAAATCTGAGGTAGGCATTAATTTAAAGTCCCTGTCTTACAAGAACAGAAAATCAAACACCGCATGTTCTCACTCATAGGTGGGTGTTGAACAATGAGAGCACATGGACACAGGGAGGGGAGCATCACACACTGGGGTCTGTTAGGGGGAAATAGGGGAGGGACAGTGGGGGGTGGGGAGTTGGGGAGAGATAGCATGGGGAGAAATGCCAGATATAGGTGATGGGGAGGAAGGCAGCAAATCACACTGCCATGTGTGTACCTATGCAACAATCTTGCATGTCCTTCACATGTACTACAAAACCTAAAATGCAATTAAAAAAATAGTCCCTGTCTTAATCACTATGCTGAGAAATTCAATTTCATAGATTTGATATTTCCTCCTCTCCCTACTTTCTCAGTTATTTAAAGATCCCTAGGTTTTACCAGGTGCCAAAGCACCAAGGAGACTACTCTGATCATTGATCTACCGCTAAAGCACCCCTACCTCAGTAAGCATGGTTTTGCCAACCCTAGAAGCTTGTTATATTGGAACCTTTTATGCAGCCAGAATCCTGATGAAGAGTCCAGCCTCTCCAAGTCACCCTATTACTTCCCCCTCTGAGGTCCTGTTGCTTATCCAGGGCACTGATATGGAATGGAGGTGGACACTGTTACTCTTTGACCTCCAATCTCTTTCCATCTGGGTGAAATGTCACTCTGTCCTCTTCATTGACTTCAAAAACTTTTCTCTCTTCTCTTCTCCAATGCGACATCAGGCTGAATCTTCTCAATGGGCTTAGAATTTCATAAAAGTCTGGAAATGCGCTTGGCTTCAAACAGCCTCTGCTCTTTGCTCTGCAAAAATTCTGGAGTCAAGGGAATGCTAAGGTCTTGACCATCAGATTAGAAAAGAGGGAGGCAGAGCTATACAGGTAACAAGACAAATTTACATCCAAACATTTACCCTCTCACCATTTGGCTAGGGAAGAAGCATGAGATGAAGCTGGAAGGGAAGTAGATTAGGATCTTTTTGTAGAGATGATTAAATGTCAAACTAAAGGTTTCGACTTCAACCTACAGGTAGTGGACAATGATGGATCTTTACTATGAATATTCTGCAAATAACATGCAGGATAATTAGTGGTAAGCTTCTAAGGCTATGTGACACAGTTCAGGTATCAGGTTTTAAGAACCTGGAATGGAAAGTGCAGTCAAAATGTGAAGCAAGATACGCTTGTTAGAGATGCTCAGAAAAAGGATAGAAAAGAAGTTAGTATTTGGCTTGAAAGGGAAGGATTCTGGAAAGTAAAGGTACACTCTGATGTTTTCAAATCCATATAGTTTACACGTCTACCCAGTCACGCCCAGTCACGTTAGGAAATGTTATGCCTCACCTTATCCATCCTGCTAATTTCTCTCTAGATTTTGACAATGTCAGCCATCCCTTTCATTCTTGAACTCCCCAACTTGTGCTTTGACTGTGCAACTGTTCCATTTAGTATTCCACTGAGTTGCCTCAGTCACCTCAGCATGTCCCAAATAAATATCTTCATTATTTTTTTGCAAATAGATGCCCCAACGCCTACATTTCTGTTAATTTATGCCATCTTCTACCAGTCTTCCAGACTCCAAACCATTATTTCCATCTTAAACTCTTTATTTTCTTTGTCTGCATATATACCATCAAGTCCTGCCGTTCATTTCTTCAAGGTGATTCTCATATTTACCACTTTCTTTCCATTTCTAAACCAGACCTTTATCAATTCACACTTGAATAACTGTAGTGTCTCTTTAGCAGGCCTTCCTGTAACCATCCCAACGTTCTCCTTGAAAGTGCAATCCATCCTGTGGCCTGGGTAATCTTCCTACAAAAAGGTTTCAATCATGACATTCTCTGCTTAAGTCCATAACATTATATCCAAATTCTCTTGCCTTTGTCAAAACATTAACCAAATTCTAGTTGCCAAGGCACTCCATAGCATCGTGTCTGGGTTATAGATGGTTCTTGATACATGTTCTTTGAATGAAGAACTATAGAGGATTCGACGCATGGATGGATAAACCTGGTCATTCAAAAATCCCCAACATCTCCCTTTACTACAGGCTAACGCTGTGTTGAACCCAAGTTCCATGGCTTTTAAGGATGCTATTTAATTTTGCTGGAGTCCCTTCCTTGGCCTCCTTCATCCTAATATCCATCTCAAGTGCCACTCTTGTCCCTTCAACTATACCAGCCCATACTAACCTCATCTTTATCTGTTCTACACTAAATTTAAGTCACTACCATTTCATTTACCAATCAATTACTTTAACTGTCATGTGCACTTTTCTCCCTTTTAACTTAACTGACAGCTCATTGAAGAGAGGAAAAAGATGTGAGTTTGCATTCTTGCTCATTGATTGATTTAACGAATACTTTTAAAATTCACTTAACAACCTATGGGTATTTAATAACTTGAAAGACTCTAATGTTTTCTATTAGATGGATTTTGCTGAGAAGCATACTACTATAATCTGCAGATGAACTGGAAATCTCCTTGTTTTTAAACAAACATTTCAAAATGTTATGTTGTCAATTAATGCAAAGCATGTTTCTGACTTCTTAAAGATTTCCAAAGAGCTCAGGGAAATCACGCACCTGCCTGTGTTACCACAAAGCCTAACTGGCTTTACTTTGACATTCTTGCATTTTTCTCTGCCAGAATCACATTTTTCTTTTGGTGCATAGTTTTTAGTAATTAGAATAGCTATTTCCAATGTCATAACTAGGCAGTGAAACCTAATACAACTGGTTTGGGACATGTGGATTTTCCACCTCTCCAATTCTTCTGGAAACTACCTCTCAGTCCAGAAGTAGGTCTTAGAAACACTACAACCTTGTTGCTGTACAAGGAGTACAGAAGAGACTATGGTGACTGCAAAATCTAGATGTCAAAACAGAGATAGTGCAAAAGATCCAATACCACAGTAATATTTGGAAGTCTTGTTCCAAATGCAGATAGAGTTCTCTAAATTCAACGTAGATTTTTTTAAATAGTTCTTTATTAATGTGCTTTTCTATCTATCTGCAGAACATCTGATATTTTGACTGATACAGCTTAGGATGGTTCTTGTTCAGTGGTTTTCTTTTCTTTTTGTGACGGAGTTTCGCTCTTGTTACCCAGGCTGGAGTGCAATGGCGCGATCTCGGCTCACCGCAACCTCCCCCTCCTGGGTTCAGGCAACTCTCCTGCCTCAGCCTCCTGAATAGCTGGGATTACAGGCACACGCCACCAGGCCCAGCTAATTTTTTGTATTTTTAGTAGAGACGGGGTTTCACCAAGTTGACCAAGATGGTCTCGATCTCTTGACCTCGTGATCCACCCGCCTCGGCCTCCCAAAGTGCTGGGATTACAGGCTTGAGCCACTGCGCCCGGCCCCACTTAAAACGTTTTCAAGATTCATGCATATCACCTGTATCTGAGTTAATTCTTTTCGTTGCTGGCTAGTATTGTATTGTATGGATACACCAAAATATGTTTCATCTACCTTTTTTCTTAGTAACAAATATTTTTTTCTTATCACAAAAGCAGTACTTACTGTAAGTTATGTACAGTATGTAACACATAATGTAAAAAATTATAGAAAATAAGGAAAAAAGAAAATACCCATAATTCTTTCTAGATATAACCATTACTAATAACTTGTGTACCCCTTTGAACTTTGGTTTATATAATCTACTTATATATTTATCATATGTAGTATAAAAATTCTTATTTTAGTTCAAGTTTTACCACTTAGACCCTGATTATTAGTGTGTTAAATTGGCAGTCCTTAGCTTTAACCATAAAATATTTTCTGAATTAAATAAAATCTAAAATTAATACCTGAATAAACATTCATTGTCCAAAATTCAAATGATCCACAGTGTATAGAATAAAAAGTAAATGTCCTTGTATAGCCCCACCATAGGTAACCAATTCAACTGCAAACTCCTGACCATAGGGTCATAATAAGGACCAACAAGTGCAGAATTTATTATCACACAATTTTTCTAAGTTTTATTTTTAAATTTTTACTTTCAAGTCTTATTATCTATATACCAGTGATCTTTCTGCTGGGAATATATTATTTTATAATTCCAAATGCTCATGTAGGAACTAATTCTAGTACAATAGCTTATATCCACTTTGAGATAGTTTTGAACTATTTTCTCTGGAAGAAAATAGTTCCATCAACAACAGAGTGCCATCTTCAAATTTCCTGATTGCTGAGTGGTTCATTCCCATCTGTTTTTGAAAGCCTAGATATGTATGGCTTTCTCAGTATATCGATCTTTACTTACAGCAAACATCTTCTTCAATGGCAAATGGCCTTTTCACCGTTCATTTTGACCTGTATATCTACACCAAGCTATCTATATACTGTCATTAAAATTTGGAGACTATCAATCAGGTACAAAATCTTTTTGAGGAACAGAGAATAATCCAAAGTATAATTCAGGGTTTGCTCTTGAAGAGCACTTTGTTTCATTCACATTTGCCTAACAGGAAAATGTGGCTTGCATTGACAGTAAAAAATGAACTCTTGATTATACTTAAGACTGGGTACAGCAGAGTAGTGTCTTGGCAGGCAGTCTGTCTTTCCATCAGTCAGGGTAAGTCCAGAAACTCTTTGCCTTTCTGTAGATCACCACAGATTCCAAAGCATGTTGCTTCATTTCTTCCAACTTTGAAGTTCACGTACCTAGAAGCAGCAAAAATGCAGCTGTAATTTTACTTGAAATGCTTTTATATTCTCGGTTTTCGGGTCAGAATATACATAGTAGATGAAATTACATATACAAAATTCTATAGCCTATGATACTAGGCCATTCTTGCATTGCTATTGAGACCAGGTAATGTATACAGAAAAGAGGTTTAATTTGCTCAGTTCTGCAGGCTTTATAGGAAGCATGGTGCTGGCATCTGCTTGGCTTCTGGGGAGGCTTCAGGAAGGTTACAATCATGGTGGAAGGTGAAGGGGGAGCAAACAAGTCACTTGGCCAGAGCAGGAGCAAGATGGGGCCATGGAGGCTCCACAAACTTTTAAATGACCAGATATCAGAAAAACTCACTCACTATTGCAAGGGTAGCACAAACCCATGAGGGATCCACCCCCCCAACTCAAACACCTCCCACCAGGCCCCACCTCCAACATTGGGGATTACAATTCAACATGAAATTTCGTGGGGTCATGTATTCAAATCATATCGCCTAATAAGCGCAAAGCTTTGACTGTCCTTCTCTCTTACAATGGAGCTACTAGATTTTGCTCTGGTGATTAAGAGAACAATACAATCTTATGTAGGCAGAGCCCCATAATGTTTTTAAATTACTTAAAATATTCCAGTTCATATTAAAACAATATTAGTTATTTGTAATAAGCTAAACACAATTAAAGAATTTCCTCAAAATCATCTCATTTAGTCTTCAGGAAGACGTTTGGGGGTTATTATGAACTCTCATATTTGGCAGTTGGATATCTTCAAGCTTAGGAGTATGGGCTCTGTCCTGGGGATGAGGTTCAGAAAAACTTAGACGTTGCTGGCCTTAGCTTACAACGTGAAAATTTAGCATGATTAGAACTGGGAAATGTCCTGCTCTAGAGGACTGCAAGTGATTGTTGAGGTTGTTCCTCTTGTCATGTCTGAATGCCTCTCAAGCCAGGAAGAGAATTTTTTTTTTTTTTTTTTTTTTTTTTTTTTTTTTGAGACGGAGTTTCGCTCTTGTTACCCAGGCTGGAGTGCCATGGCGCGATCTCGGCTCACCGCAACCTCTGCCTCCTAGGTTCAAGCAATTCTCCTGCCTCAGCCTCCTGGGTAGCTGGGACTACAGGCACGCGCCACCATGCCCAGCTAATTTTTGTATTTTTAGTAGAGACGGGGTTTCACCATGTTGACCAGAATGGTCTCATCTCTTGCCCTTGTGATCCACCCGCCGCGGCCTCCCAAAGTGCTGGGCTTATAGGCGTGAGCCACCGAGAATTCTTTATTAAAGGAATGGTCGGAGGTTACTGCATTCCACCCAGTCAGAGCTCCAGCTTCCCTACTCTTTGTGTGCAATCCAAGTTTTAGACCTAAGGGTGGAGGACCTACCACTGTACAGTGCCGAGTAAGACGGGGTTCCCACGGAAGTCAGTGAAGTTCCCAGCTCTTTCTGACGCGAGCCGCACTCCCAGACACTTGAGCCCTTGCCGAAAGAAGTTCCGTGTTTTGCGCTAGTGTTTAACTACCCTCCCCTGTCCTAAAATAATGACTGCCCTCTACCTGAGCGAGAGAGACTTCAGTGGAGGTCATCTACTCGCGGGTGACTGCATCCTCGAAAAAGCCCATTTCTCTTCTATTGTCTTCAAAATCTTGGTCAACCAGATTCACACTGTATTTGCCGGACTCTTTCTCAGGTGACTGCTCGGTGCTCTTTTTTGTCTAAAGTAGGGCAAGTCGCCCAAGGGTGCTAACCTTCTCCCTACCCACATGGCGGGAGAAACACTCGTCTACTCTTTTTTCGAGGTAAGGATTGCACGGCCCCGCCCCGCCCGCCCCTCCGGACACCAAGCTGTCCCCCGCCCGCCTCGCAGCCTCAGGGCCTTAGAACCCAGGCGGGGCGGGGGCAGGACAGGCGGGGCCGCCGGGAGGAGGAGGCGGCGGCGGCGGCGGCGCGCAGCGGTACCTAGCAGCACTGCCTGGCTGCGCCAAGCGGAGGACGTGGCAATGTACGAGGACAAGGGGGAGGGGATGCGGCTTTCTCCTCCCCGCGAGGAGGAGCCTCGAAACATCCTGCAGAGGCGGGAGGATCCTTGAGGGGACTGGTGCGCCTTTCAGGTGAGGTCGTAGCAGATGAAAGCGGCTGGCTGTGGTGTGCGCCAGTTGTGCTCTCCGCTCCGCATCCGCCGTGAGCCAGGTGTGTGACACGATTTGGGGCGAGGGGCGCCCCGGCCACTCCCCGCATGCGCAGAGCCGGGAGCCCGCAGACCGGACTACAGCTCCCAGAAGAGGCGCGTGAGGCCGTAGACGCGAGCGGCTGGAGCCATCTTGAAATCTGATCCTCCGTCCCCGAGGCCTTGCGTCTGCGCGGGCGGCCGCTGGTGCTCTGGGAGCCCAGTCTGCTAACTGGGGAGGACGTTGAGGACGCGGCGGCTGGCGGCAGAGGCAGCTGGGGGAGATATGGCAGAGTCGGAGCGCGGCCTGCGCCGCTGTCACTCAGCATCCCCCTAGGCGTTTCCACGCCCGCCCCCTGCCCTAGGGGCGGGGCTGACGGCTCTGGTACCCGGAGCCGGCGCGCGGGACAGGGGTGCACCCCTGCGGAGTGGGGACCCCACTGGCCTGTACCATGCTGACCCGAGACCACCGAGGCGGGAGACAGAGCGCAGGGAAGAGCCACTGAGTGGTCACCCAGTAGCTGCCGCCGCCGCCGCCTCGGGAAGCTTGGGACCCGCCAGGAGGGAAGATGAAGGAGATTTGCAGGATCTGTGCCCGTGAGCTGTGTGGAAACCAGCGGCGCTGGATCTTCCACACGGCGTCCAAGCTCAACCTCCAGGTTCTGCTTTCGCACGTCCTGGGCAAGGATGTCCCCCGCGATGGCAAAGCCGAGTTCGCTTGCAGCAAGTGTGCTTTCATGCTTGATCGAATCTATCGATTCGACACCGTTATTGCCCGGATCGAAGCGCTTTCTATTGAGCGCTTGCAAAAGCTGTTGCTGGAGAAGGATCGCCTCAAGTTCTGCATTGCCAGTATGTATCGGAAGAATAACGATGACTCTGGCGTGGAGACCAAGGCGGGGAATGGGACGGTTGACATGTCCGTCTTACCGGATGCAAGATACTCTGCACTGCTCCAGGAGGACTTCGCCTATTCAGGGTTTGAGTGCTGGGTAGAGAATGAGGATCAGATTCAGGAGTCACACAGCTGCCATGCTTCGGAAGGCCCTGGAAACCGACCCAGGAGATGCCGTGGTTGTGCAGCTTTGAGGGTTGCTGATTCTGACTATGAAGCCATTTGTAAGGTGCCTCGAAAGGTGGCCAGAAGTATCTCCTGTGGCCCTTCTAGCAGGTGGTCCACCAGCATTTGCACTGAAGAACCGGCGCTGTCTGAGGTTGGGCCACCTGACTTAGCAAGCACAAAGGTACCCCCAGATGGAGAAAGCATGGAGGAAGAGACGGCGGGTTCCTCCGTGGAATCTTTGGATGCAAGCGTCCAGGCTAGCCCTCCACAACAGAAGGATGAGGAGACTGAGAGAAGCTCGAAGGAACTTGGGAAGTGTGACTGTTGTTCAGATGATCAGGCTCCGCAGCATGGGTGTAATCACAAGTTGGAGTTAGCTCTTAGCATGATTAAAGGTCTTGATTATAAGCCCATCCAGAGCCCCAGAGGGAGCAGGCTTCCGATTCCAGTGAAATCCAGCCCACCTGGAGCCAAGCCTGGCCATAGCATGACAGATGGAGTTAGTTCCGGTTTCCTTAACAGGTCTTTGAAACCCCTTTACAAGACACCTGTGAGTTATCCCTTGGAACTTTCAGACCTGCAGGAGCTGTGGGATGATCTCTGTGAAGATTATTTGCCGCTCCGGGTCCAGGTATACAAAATGGCTACACACTGCCTTTCTGATTATAGCTAGCTGGCCTCTGGCTTCACATGATTTCAGTCTAGGTGGAGGCTAGTAATATTCTAGACTTGAGAAAATCATGGGCCCATTTTTGCTGCACCGTTTGCTATGTCTCTTACAAAAACGTGATTTGCACTCAGATGATTTTCTTTTCACAATCCGTTTTGTAAAATCTGTTGTCCTTCCCATTGTCAAATTGTATACCTTTTAAAACAAAAAGGTAAAGATCCCCAGTTCACTTTTATCCTATAAACTGAAGACATTTACTCTCATTTCGGGCACTAGAACTTTTCCTCTTAACTCCATTTTCCTTCTTTTTTTTTTTTTTTTTTTCCAGTCTTTAAATTTGTTCATGTTTTTAGATTTTAGACGTTTCCTCCCAATGGCTTTCTGTTAGGCAGTTAGTTCTCTAGTTCTTCCCAGAGCATTAAGGCTTTCATCCGTAAAATGCCTGTAAATGATTACAGCATAAGGTAAAGGTTTGGAGAAAACCTATTAATTTACCAGTAAAGTATTATAACATCTGGACATTTATTAAAATTAATAGATCATTTGAGGATTAGTGATGACTCCTAAAAGAGACAGGAATTCAAGTATTCAAGTATGCTATTGTCACTGAAAACCTTAAGGCATAAACTGTTCACAACCAGAACTTTACTGAGTTCTACTGGAAGATATTTGATATTAAGAAAGGAGTAGTCCATTATTGTAACAGAGGAGAGTTTCATCCGTTTTAGTCTGAAATTCTTAATAACTAGAGGATGGCAGTTGCTTAATTTGAGCCATTCATGTCTGCCCAGTTGATTCTGTACCAACCTTTTAAATTCAGCTATGGTAGTTTGTTTCTATAGCAACAGTAAATACTAGGTTCAGTTAACTTTGTGAAACATTCTGGCATGTTCCACTTGATGCAACTTCTTTAATGATACGGTCACAAAGGTAGATGATCTAGAAGGCATTTTTAGAAAGCTTGCTGCTGGTCAACATCTTTCCAGAAATTTAGAGCCTAATAAGTGTCATTGTTGATGGTCACATGACATTTTTGAAAAGTAGTTCTATGATATGTATACTTTCTATCACAATAAGATCCTAAGCAGAAAACAGGAAAAAAGTTTTTAAATTTACACAACGTTATGAGAAACAGCATAGATGAAAGTGTCATGAAAGGTAAAAAGTCAGTGTGTTTTCATTTGTATAAAATATTAAGTATTGTTTGCTTAACACTGTGTACTTCTTTTCCTTTGCTGCTTTTTCTTTCAGTGGAGCCTCACAGCTAAATTTGGGCTTTACAGTATTTCTGTGACTAGACATAGGTGTTAACAAATTAAACATGTTGTTTTCATATTAGACTCTAAAATTAGTTGGGCCAGAGTGGATGGGAAGTAAACGAATTCCCCCAAACCCCCACCAAATATGGCCAATATTGTAGAACATTACATAAAGACCGAGAAAATAAGAGCCAAAACAAGATTTTTTTCTCCATATTTAAATACTATATGTTGGCGACTGGATTTTGAAATTGAGAAGGATTTTAAAGATCATCTTCAGGCAGTCTCTCCATTTGGAGATACGGAAAGTTCATTGTTTAACCAACTTAGCCCATGCAGAGACAAAGATTTCGGACCATTCTCAGGCAAGACATTTTTAATTCTATACATTAAACCTCATTGTGTGAAGTATATAAATTTAAGTAAGTGTTTATTTTAAACCAGGAGCCCTCTTTCTTTAACCTAAAGATGCCTGGAGGCTTCTTTAGAGATTAAGTGAAAAAAAGTGTCATCTGAATGAACAAATAAACTATGGTAACTGTATCTTTGGGTCAAGTCCCTTTACTTCAGTAAATTTGGACATTAGAGCTTTAAAATAGTAGCATATGACCTTTCTTACATTATTTACTATCTCTAGAAAAAGAAAAATTGGGAAGAGGGAGAAAATGTGATTCAGCTTCAAGAAATGCGGCATTTAATTATTATGCCATTTTCTCTAATAATTTAGGATGTCAGGGAAAATAGATGAATTGGGCCCAACGTGTTTGGAAATAAAATGGGCAGCAAATCTATTGTTGAAATCTGGTTACTTTTAAAGCTCCTTAAGAGTCTTACGACAAAACCAGTGCTAGGGACAATGGCAGACTGGTTTTTGTCTATTTCTCTGAACAAATGTGGAAAGAATAGAAATAATATAAATTTTCTTTTGCTAGTTCTCTTTTCAGTTTGTAGAAACACAAAACCATGAAAGCAAAAATGTTTCCTTTAGTTCAATTCTGCCACAAATATGAAGAAAATCCTTTAAAGAGCAAAATTGTTCTGTAAGGTTATTTTGATTCCTTTGTCTAATCCTCCGCTTACCATATAGTATGCATATTGTATGCACTATTAAATATTAACATCCAGATTCCTCCTGATTGCTTTTCCTCTTTTTTCTTTCCTTCTTTTCCTCCTTCTTCCTTTCTTATTTATTAAAAATAGCAACAGTATAGTTTTGCTTACTGATATTCTGATATTATACAAAGTAAGTTATTTGCCTTCCTAGGAATTTATGTATGTTCAGATATCTAAAGAAAGGTTTGAAGCCTTCTTCTAGCTGGTAATTCCCTTCTTTATCATCTGGCCCTGAACTAGAAAAGCTATCATGGGAGGGGTGTGGTCCCTTAGTAAACAGCAATGAGCTCTGGCCTATGTGCAATTTCCCTTTCTATCTAAATTCAAAGAACAGGAGATCTTTGCTTTAAACCTTGCCATGCCAAGGTCTGCTCCTTTGTGACTATGGCAAATTTATCCCACTCATATTTTAGCTGTATAAAGTGGATCAGGCCTTTGGAAGATGTTGGCATTAGATGCTGGTAAAATTTTATGCTAGTCAGTGGTTCTTGTCTGTCTCCTATTATTAAAATAGGGATGAAAATTATAACAGTTCGAGATCCATAGCTCACTACTGGGAGGACTAAAAAGTGCCAAGAAAAATGCTGTTAGCACAAAAGGTCTAAAAACTGCCCTTAGCCAAAAAGTCTCATATTATGCAACAGTAGGCCTGGAAGCAGTTCTCTTTTCTGATACTGGGAAGCCTTTGTCCTAATTCTGAGTCAAAAGTGACTTGATTTAAAATTATATTATCATTTCCACATGATTTTAGTACCTGAGTGTCTTGAGAGTAACACTGATTCTATCAAATCAGGTATTATTTCTTGGGCCACACTATCATCGTAGGAGTGATTGTTTTGTGTACTTGATACGTCACAAGAATTCATTATGTTGTTGACTCAGTGGAACCTGCTGAGTGCTCTTTCAGCAGACTGTTACCTGCAAGCACATTTTTCTGAGATGTGAAATAGTAAATTATTACAAATCAAGGAGAAACGAATACCTTTCAACTTTTAGGTCAGTACATGATTTCTTATGATTCTTCATGCCAAGATTGGTTCATATGAGATTCAGATTCTTTATGCACTTTCCTGTGGCACTCTTTGGCTTTAAAGTTGCTGTTTGAATATATATTGTATGTAGTCTTATTTCTAAGAGAACCACTGAAGGCCTGTTTTTGTTTGTTTTTTATTCTTATTCATTCATTAAACAAAAACTTTTGATCTCTGCAGTATTCCTGGCATTATGGTAGGCATTGGGTTTATAGAAATGAGAGATACATTCCCAACCTGAGTGGGAATCCACTTCAGTTTAATTGTTTTTTTTTCCTGATTTTCCATGTAACCTTGGACTAATAACATCTCTAAGTTTCTATTTCCATGTATGTAAAATAGGATTGGATTAGATGGTTAGTTTATAAAGTTTCCTACACCGCTCTAAGATTCTTTGGTTTAAAGTAAATAAGTATGACCACCTTCCCTGCCATTTTAAGCTTGAAGCTATTTTCTTTAATTCTGCCTGTTAAAGTTTAAATTTCAAAATATCTTACTGTAGATGTTATTGTTGTTTTACACTGAGCAAGTAAGCCAAATTTTATGGAGAGAGTTTTATCATTAAGTAAATGATAAATTTATTTATTAGTTGGAATTGTTGTAAATATCTATTAATGTGGTTACCTTGCCCGTGGTGTGACATAGTTTGCATTGCCCTGGGTGAAGGCTTTCTGTTATACCCACAACAAATATCTGAAATAATTTTTTTCAGAAGTCATTATCCTTGCTGCTTTTTTTTTTCCTTCTCCCACTATCCAGTCCACCAGCAAGTCCTGTTAGCTATACTTTCAAAACATACCCATATCCATCCATTTATTTGCCCCTCCCTTACTGCCCAGAATCCAGGCCACTATTGTCTTTCACCTGCACTACTGTAGCAGCCTCCTAGCTGGTGTCTCTGCTTCTGTTGGTGCTCCCCAATAATTCATTTACCACTGTCTGATCTTTTGAAAACCTGTGTCTGATTGCCTGTTAAAAAAAACTGCATCTATTCTCATTCCAATTAAAATGAAATCCAGCTTCATTAACCCTGAGCTGTCTGAGGCTGGATGTGACCTGGTCCCCGCCTGCCTCTCCACCCCATTGAGTGTCCCTATCCGCTTTGCCCACTATGCTGTAGCCCTGTGCTATCCAGCAAGCTAGCCTCTAGCCTTTAGGAGCTGTTGAGCCCTTGAAATGTGGCTAGTCCGAATTGAGATATGCTGTGAGTATAAAATAAACCTTGAATTTCAGACTTATGAAAAATCATATAAAGTATCTCGTTAATAATTTTGATATTGTTTGTTTTTGAAAACATTTTGGATATATTGGGTTAAATAAAACATTTTGTTAAAATTAAGTTTACCTATTATTTTTTACTTTGTTCATTGAAGCTACTGGAAAATTAAAAATTACGTACATGGCTCACATTATATTTCTATTAGAGAATACAACTCTAGCCACAGAGACCTTTTTCTTTCCCAGGCTCATATTCCATTATCTGTTCTTTCTCCCTGGATTGTTCTGCTGATCTTTGCAGGACTGGTTCTGTTTCCTTCAGATCTCTTATTTAAATACTGCCTCATAAAGACCTTTCTCTGATCAAGCAATTTAGAGTATTTTAACCACCAAATCTCTATTATACTTTCCTATTTTACTGCATAGGGCTTGTCGGCAATATTTTTCCCTTGTTTGTTTATTGTGTACTCCCCACTCCAAGCCCTGCAAAGTATGTTTCAAGAGCGCAGGGACTTTGTCTTGCATGATACTCTATCTTCAGGACAGCGCCTAGTACATAGTTAGTGTGCAGCAGGTATACGTTATGTCCACATTGTATTCCTCACAGTGCCTCACGTGGCGCTTTGCTTATTATAGCATTTAGTAGGTGTTGGAAAAGTTGATAAATAGCACTGGAGGAATAAAAAAGATTTTTCTTTTGCAATCTCTATGCTTCCAGTCAGTTGCTAGCAGGAAGGGATTTAAGGTAAGCTGTAATTCCACTGCCTGGAAGGTGGCAATCAAGCCTGAAAGCATGAGGGAAAGAAAACATGAATAGCAGTTGCCTTTTTTCTCTTAGGGAATTTAGAATTTATCTTCCTAATTGAAATGAAAGTGGGTATGGAGGGGGCAAGATCAAATTTAATTGTCACAGTAAATTTGTAAAGTTTTATTTTGACATTCTTAGCTTGTGGTGATGACTAGGAATAGTTCAGTAAGTTTATCTTATTGTCCCATATGTAAATCATACTTTTTTTTGCTCCTGAATCTTTTAAGTGAATTGATATTTCTATACAATGTATCTGCTTCCCAGTTCACTATGGATTATTTATCTGTGCTTATGCTATAAATCTACCTTTAAGTAGGCACATTTATTTTAAACTTATTTTATTTGTTCTCTTTTTATTTTGAAGCAATTTCAAATGTACAGAGACATTACGAGAAAAATACTAAGAACTCCCATATGACCCTCACCCAGATTTACCAGTTGCAAATATTTTGTCACATTTGCTTTATCTCTCCACTGTCTGTATTTGCACATTTATTTTTTAAATTCTTGATTCATTTGAGAATTAGTTGTAGTTGTAGATATTATGCTCCTTTACCCTAAATACTTCAGCATTATTTCCTAATGACGAGGACATCTCTTATAATTACAGTACAATTACCACATTTAGAAAATAAGACATTGATAAAATACTGTTATCTAATATATAGTTCATGCCTAAATCTGCCAATTTTTTCCAATAATGTGAAACAAGCATGTTGTAAGAAAGGTAGCTGGAATGTAACTTCTCTCAGGAGTAGTGTGAGTTTGATGAGTATGCCTTTTCAACTCCTTGATTAAAAATAGAACAAAGCAAATATTTGGTCATTGCAAGCATTTCCTTTATTAAATCCTCCCCTTCTCACTGAACTCTGAATTAGTTGCTTTCACTGAATAAATAACATAGTGTTTGTGTGAATTGGTAGGAAAAGGTGGAGAGGGAAGCTAGAGAGCATAGTACAAATGGAGGTGAATCAGCACTCTTAGTAAGGAACAGGCCTGTCTTTAGGAATTTATACTGATAATTTATGCAACAAATGTGATTTCTAAATCTTTGGCA
The DNA here is from genome assembly GCA_031835075.1 of Saguinus oedipus. Lineage (NCBI taxonomy): Eukaryota > Metazoa > Chordata > Mammalia > Primates > Cebidae > Saguinus > Saguinus oedipus. The sequence goes on from JASSZA010000200.1 coordinate 3,308,008, forward strand.
AAAGATGCAACAGACATTTTTGAAGATAAAAATAAAATTTTGTTGGCTGCAGTTAATTCACCTTACTTATTTTGCTGTTTCTTCCTAGCCCATGACTGAAGAGTTACTCAAACAACGAAAGCTGAATTCACATGAGACCAATATAATGCATCAGTCTGTATCTGATTCCCATTTGGCAGAACTCCAGGAAAAAATCCAGCAATCAGAGGCCACCAACAAGGTATGATTATTACTATGCCCTAGGAGATGACAGGGTTTTCCTGAGGATGTGACAGGCACTAGCCTGAATCTATGAACCTGCGTAGGACTTGGGAGATGAATACTGTGTATTCCTTGTGCTCTAGGGAATATTTCATTAAAAGTGTAGTTCTTCCCTTTATTCTTACCACGATTTTAGCTTGTTCTGTGCAACTTATAATTTCTGGTACTTTTCGGGTGTGTAATTAAAACTTGCATGCAGACCAGGCACAGTGGCTCACGCCTGTAATCCCAGTGCTTTGGGAGCCAAGACAGACAGCTCATGAGGTCAGGAGTTTGAGACCAGCCTGGTCAACATGATGAAACCCTGTCTCTACTAAAAACACAAAAAATTAGCCAGGCGTTGTGGCAGGCGCCTGTAATCCCAGCTACTTAGGAGGCTGAGGCAGGAGAATCGCTTGAACCCGGGAGGCGAAGGCTGCTGTGAGCTAAGACCACGCCACTGCACTCCAGCCTGGGCAACAGAGTGAGACTCCATCTCAGAAAACAAAACAAAACAAAACAAAAAACTTGCATACAATCTTTAACTGTAACAGGTGCAGAGATAGGAGGTCTGTGCTTTTTATTTTATCTTAACTTGTTACCACTTTCTAGACCATAAATTTTAATGTCTGGTTTAGAAGAAAATTGCTACAATTTGGGATGCTGAACTTGTGGCCTGGGTGCCCTTATAGTGCCCTCTCTTATGCTAGATAGCAGAAGCTCTTTGGTCTTGACATAAGGGATCCATACTAGGAACCACATGCCTAGTTGGTCCATGTGGATAAGTTCCTAGTCTGACTGTCATCATAAAGCTAGTACAGTGCATGAAAATTGAGACAATTGAGTATTGAAGGAAGTATTTCATTTTTCCTGCTAGTTTTTGTTGCTGATTGACTTATGACTCTAATGGTTACTGTATATGGGAAAAATAACAAGGTAGTATCTCCTAAAAAATTCTTTAAATTCTAGATTTGAGGAAAGGCTTTATTTGCTTGAGGTTAAAAGACATCATTGACCTAAAAAACTGTTTTTCTTTGCTGAATTCAGATTCTTCAAGAGAAACTTAATGAAATGAGCTATGAACTAAAGTGTGCTCAGGAGTCATCTCAAAAGCAAGATGGTACAATTCAGAACCTCAAGGAAACTCTGAAAAGCAGGGAAAGTGAGGTAAAATATTTAGATCAAGGATCTGTGTGGAAACAATTGGTCCCGTCAAAGTAGGCAGGTATTTTATGTTTTGTCAAAATGGATATTGCCAAACTAACAGTTCTTAGCCTGGAGAAATTGTAGCTTAACCTCAATTGATATTTTGGAATAGTCTGGTACTAAAATCTGTACAGGTGAGATAATGGAATTTATAGTGAGTTTATTAACATGTGTGATGTTCCCTCTCTCATTTTCAGACTGAAGAGTTGTACCGGGTGATTGAAGGTCAAAATGACACAATGGCAAAGCTTCGAGAAATGCTCCACCAAAGCCAGCTTGGACAACTTCACGTATGTGAGGGTCACATAGGACAGGAGAGACTTCAGTTGGTTGCAGTCTTGATTTGATTTCCACAGTCTTTGCAGGGACTCAGTGCTCGCCCTCCTTGTGACTGATTTCTACTCTCTTTTCAGAGCTCAGAGGGTACTTCCCCAGCTCAGCAACAGGTGGCTCTGCTTGATCTTCAGAGTGCTTTATTCTGCAGCCAGCTTGAAATACAGAAGCTCCAGAGGGTGGTACGACAGAAAGAGCGCCAACTGGCTGATGCCAAACAATGTGTGCAGTTTGTAGAGGCTGCAGCACATGAGCGAGAACAGCAGAAAGAGGCTTCTTGGAAACATAACCAGGTAAATCATTAACTATTCGATAGCCCTAAATGCTGACTTTGCCCTGATAATAACTTTTTAGCAGGATAGTTTGTGTTGGACTATTGAGTCACTTACTTTGAGTTCAGTGGTTGTTGAACTCAGATTTTGAACTTAATAAAACTGCCCTTGCACCATGTGCTAGTCACAGTAGTCCCCCTTTATCCGCGGTTTCACTTTCCACGGTTTCAGTTATCAGGGGTCAACCAGTCCAAAAATATTAAGATATTTCAAGAGAGACCACATTCACATACCTTTTATTGCAGCATGTTGTTATAATTCTTCTATTTTATTGCTATTGTCAATCTGTTAGTATGTCTAATTTATAAGTAAAACTTTATCATAGTTATGTATAGAAAAAAACAGTATATATATATATATATATATATATATATATAGGCTTCCGTGCCATCTGTGGTTTCAGGCATCCACTGGGCGTCTTAGAATGAATGTATCCTCTGTGGGTAACGGGTGACTACTGTGTTGAGTTGTGCCCTGGAAATAACAAGGATTACTAGCACAGGTTCCTTTCTTTTAAGTTACTTATGGTTTAGTATGAGAGACAGTCACATAGCTGAATTTCAGTGTGGTAAGTTGTAAAGGGGATGTATGTAGGGGTCCTACAGGAATATCTAGCTGGGGCTGAGGAAGGAGTCAAGGGAAGCTTCATGAAGTAGGAGATATCTGAGGTTATTCTTGAAGGATGGGTAAAACCAGACAGAGAGGTGGGGAAGAACCACTAAGGCCAGAGGAATGACATGCATGATAATCAGCCTGTATTTTATTTTTTATAATAAATATACAATTATAATAATAAATAATTGTGAATAATAAAATACACAATTCTTAAATGGTTCCTTTATCTTGTTAACTTACAGCATATGTGTTTAGGATTTAAAAGATTTTTTTGTGATCTCTTTTCTTCAGCTCTTTAATACTAAGATTTAAAAGTATAATTTTTGAAGGATCTCCCTGGTTTAGTGGTTTGGAGATTAAATATTAGTCCTGAATTTCCTTTTGAAATATTAAAATTTCAGATGTCTTGGCAGGGTTGGGAAGTGGTGGAGGGATGGGGGTAAAAACAGCTTTTAAATTTTTGTTATTTACCTAAAGGAAAAATGTTTCCAAGGTTTATTTAGTTGAGAATAAGTATTTTGGGAGCTTTCTGAAGTAACAGATGATTTAAATATTACTGACTTTATTATTAGAAAGACATACTGGCAAACTAAGAAGAGTGGTGGTCTCTGTGAGATCTTCAGGAAAAAAGTATGATGGGAATAATCTATCCTTGAGCTTAGTGTAAATAGTCCAGGTTTACAATGGGACAGATTCTCACTTAATGGTTCTATAGATGTATCCTTTTTAAACTAAAAATAAGCATTGAACCATAGTATCAAGCTTACTTCCTACCCTATTCACAATGTTTATAATTTTCCACCTCCTGTTCAATTCACGTATGATATTTCTATGGCGGTTTTACTAATGGCACCTTCTACTGCTTTATCTTTCATTTTATATGTCTTGAAAATTTTAAGGCTTCTATATCTAATAACCATGTGAGAATTTTAGGTCTCTTTAAAAAGGTAATATGTTTAATTCAGGAATTACGAAAAGCCTTGCAACAGCTACAAGAAGAATTGCAGAATAAGAGCCAACAGCTTCGTGCCCAGGAGGCTGAAAAATACAGCGAGATTCGAACCCAGGAACAAAACATCCAGCACCTAAACCATAGTCTGAGTCACAAGGAGCAGTTGCTTCAGGTGAGCTCATATGATTTCAATGAAAACTGGGCTCATAGAACTCTGAAATTTGTTTATGTAATTTAAGATATTAATACCCCTGTGTTGAGTACCAGCTATATGAACAAAAAAGGTGGGAATCAGGAGGATTTAAAATAAATAGAAAATAATTTATGAATTAAGATGCTTACTAACAAGTGTAAGGAACAGTACATACAGCCCTGACGTAAGCAGTCTTTTATAAAGACTTAATATTCAGAAAATAGTTATTAAGCACCTCGATGAGTCAAACGCTTTTCTGGGCGTTGGGAAGATACAAGATTTGGCTACTGCTCTCAGTTTAATAGATGAAGACAAACTGTACAGAAACTTAGAGTAATTTTGATGATAGAAAGTTTTAGGGAAAAATGGAGCATTAGGAAAAGACTGATCTGTTCTGCCGCCCACTCTAAGCTTCAGTTACATTGAATCCACTGTATTTCACTGAATGTACAATTTTTTCATTGTATGCATAGTGTGCTTAATGTTTTTCTCTAATATACCATCCTCTCCCTTCTTCATTTAGGAAATCCTAGTCCTTTAATTAAGACTGACTGTAAATATTACATCCTCTGTGAGGTCTTTACTGACACCTGCAGGCAGAGTTAGGCAGTGCATCCTGTGTTCCCCTGGTAGCTAGCGCGTGTTGCAGAACGGTTAATTCTGTGTTGTGTCTGTTGTATGTTGCCGAATAGTTAAAAATTTGTATGTCTGTTACAATCTCTGTTAAACTTGTTACTCTTGAGGAGAGTGATCACGTCTTGTTATTTTTTTTATCCTGAATAGCAAATTACTTAGCAATTTAGTTAATATTGGATAAAAGAAAAAAGGAAACTATTTTTTGGTCTCAGGAATTTCAGGAGCTCCTACAGTATCGAGATAAGTCAGACAAAACTCTTGAAGCAAATGAAATGTTGCTTGAGAAACTTCGCCAGCGTATACATGATAAAGCTGTTGCTCTGGAGGTATGTATCATCATTTTGCCCACAATGTATTATAGAAATTTAGGCCGGATACAGTGGCTCACGCCTGTAATCCCAGCACTTTGGGAGGCCGAGGGGGGCGGATCACGAGGTCAAGAGATCACCATCCTGGTCAACATGGTGAAACCCCGTCTCTACTAAAAATACAAAAAAAAAAAAAAAAAAAAAAATTAGCTGGGCATGGTGTCGCGTGCCTGTAATCCCAGCTACTCAGGAGGCTGAGGCAGGAGAATTGCCTGAACCCAGGAGGCGGAGGTTGCGGTGAGCCGAGATCGCGCCATTGCACTCCAGCCTGGGTAACGAGCGAAACTCCGTCTCAAAAAAAAAAAAGAAAAAAGAAATTTGTGTCTACTTAAATTTGCTGCTTTGGGATTTGGTTTTCTATTCTTCCATCTTGTTGAATAAGAATGATCAGGATAGTGAATCTTACAGAGCTTTAGGAATCTTCCTTTCCTTGCAGCGGGCTATAGATGAAAAATTCTCTGCTGTAGAAGAGAAAGAAAAAGAACTGCGTCAGCTTCGCCTTGCTGTGAGAGAGCGAGATCATGACTTAGAGAGACTGCGCGGGGTCGTCTCCTCCAATGAAGCTACTATGCAAGTAAGAGCAAAACCTATCACGACATGGTGTTCCTCTCCCACCTGTATTCTAAGCCTGAAACATGACCCCCTTCCATAATTTTCTGAAAAACAGGGATTTTGCTTTATAAGAGGGGAGAAAACCAAAAATAGCAGTCACTAGTTCCATCATTGTAGATTAGAAAGTGAGAGATTTTAGCACTTCTTTTCTTTTGTAATACAAAATTTGTGAGGAGAGCCAGTGAATATTGATTTCTGTTTTCACAGTTCTGATTTACTTACAATTCTTGTTCATACATAAATACACACACACTCTCTCTCTCTCTCTCTCTCTCTCTCTCTCTCTCTCTCTCTCTCTCTCTCTCCCCCTCCCCCCCCCCCGGGCCAGGGTGCAAGTATTACATTGTGTTTTGTACGTTAATATTATATACATGTACGTGAATTGCCATAGTTAGAGTACTTGTTTATCAACATTTACTGTGGGCTTTTTTGGATATTTATTTTAGAGCTTATGTATCTAACTATCTGCCACCTTTTCGAGAAATCCCTTATAGCATACTGTACTTCCTCCAGAAGACTTCATTTTATCATATATTCTATACTTAATCTCTCCACAATCTAGATAAAAGTTTCTGAAAACAACAACAACAAAAATAGATTAGTATGGCATTGTCTAGGTCAATGTTCTCCTCTTGCAAATAAAAATATTGATGGGAGATGATTTAAAAGTGGATCTAATTTCTCGTTTATCCTGAGGAGTATGGGGTCATGTTTTGAGTGATGATTGCTCTCTTGATGGCTGTAGAGTATGGAGAGTCTCCTGAGGGCCAAAGGCCTGGAAGTGGAACAATTATCTGCTACCTGTCAAAACCTCCAGTGGCTGAAAGAAGAAATGGAAACCAAATTTAGCCGTTGGCAGAAGGAACAAGACAGTATCACTCAGCAGTTACAGACATCTCTGCATGACAGGAACAAGGAAGTAGAGGCAAGACTTCAGTTCACTTAAAGAAAGTTGGCTTAGTGATGTAAACTGAGCCTTGGATTAGGACTCTTCAGATCGGGAGGACTCTGACCCAGTCTTTAATTTCATTCTGTGCCTGGGCAAGTCATTGAGTTTCACTGGGATTTTATTTTTCACATCTAGAAACTTAAGCTGGCAATTAACTTTCTCAAAGAAGTTGTGTGAGATTTAATGAGACATAAAAATTGCATCTTTTAATATAATAGCTAACCTTTATTAGTTACAGTGTTCATGCTGGGTCAGGTACTGTTTTAAGATCTTAATGGTTGGAAACTCATTGAATCCTCAAAAGTCCATGAGGCACATACTATTATCCCTGTTACAGAGAGGAGGAAACAGACTTCTGAAGTTAAGAACCTTGTTGAAGCTAATGTAGCTACTAAGTAGCAGATCTGGTAACCTAGGCAGTATGGCCCCTCTGTTTCCTCCACCATGAGCCGTTGGTTAATACAGAAATTAAAGAAACCATCACTATGATAGCAAAAACAGTGTTTAGTATTCTTTTCAGCTTATTGTTTTGTGCTTCCCCCTATAAAGTTATACTGGGGAGAAAATAAATCAATGAATTGAGTATTCATTTATCCTCATCTAACATTAATTGTTACATGCCCTGAACAAATAGGAAAAAGACTTATTTCAGAAAACGGTATGAATGTAAGGGTTCACTAGAGATAGTTTTCTGTGTGGTTAGTATTCATTCGTGGGACATATATTTAGAGACTTTTGCGTTCTGGCCTTGTGCTAGATCTGGTTAAACAAAAATGAGTAAAACATGATACTTATTTTCAAGATTCTCACAGCTTCTTCTTCTGTGATAGTCTTTTAAGCTCTTTGATATTTACTGGAGGCACTTCTTTCCTCCAGAAACTTACAGTGTCCTTTCTGTATTAGGATCTTAGTGCAACATTGCTCTGCAAACTCGGACCAGGGCAGAGTGAGATAGCAGAGGAGCTGTGCCAGCGTCTACAGCGAAAGGAAAGGATGCTGCAGGACCTTCTGAGTGATCGAAACAAACAAGTGATGGAACATGAAACAGAGATTCAAGGCCTGCTTCAGTCCATGAGCTCCAGGGAGCAGGAAAGCCAAGTAAGGACTAATGCACAGAGCAGAAAAGTATCATGTAGTGCATTTATAGTCTGCAAATAGGAAGCATTTGCAGACTATAGATGTGTGCATACTGATATGTTTTACAGTCAACTCTGTTTCTTCAATTTATTACCTAGATCACAGTTTTATTTATTTAGAGATGGGGGTCTTGCTACTTGTGCAGGCTGGTCTCAAAGTCCTGGGCTCAAGCAATCATCCTGCCTTGGCTTCCCAAAGTGCTGGAATTATAGGTGTGAGCCACTGCGCCTGGCCTTAGACCACATTTTTATACTGATCATCAAAGTCTGAAAAATTTTTTGTAAACTTTATATTTGGAAGGGTGCCTAAGCAATACATGTATCCATTAACGTCATTACATACGTTTTCTTTTCCTTAATAATCTGATCATTTTCACGCCTATAATCCCAGCACTTTGGGAGGCCGAGGCGGGTGGATCACAAGGTCAAGAGATCGAGACCATCCTGGTCAACGTGGTGAAACCCCGTCTCTACTAAAAATATGAGAATTAGCTGGGCATGGTGGCACGTGCCTGTAGTCCCAGCTACTCGGGAGGCTGAGGCAGGAGAATTGCTTGAACCCAGGAGGCAGAGGTTGCAGTGAGCCGAGATTGCGCCATTGCACTCCAGCCTGGGTTACAAGAGTGAAACTCTGTCTCAAGAAAAAAAATAATAATCCGATCATTTTGAGAGAAAGGAGTAGAGGTTGTGGAGTGTTTTGATTTTGATTCTGAATTATTAAGACTTCAGTGATACTTTGCATTTTCAGCCAAGGTTTGGGAAAACTTACACTCAGCATGTTTACTCTTAGTTTTTGTTAAATCTGAGTTATCCTAAGAGGAAGAAAAGATTGCATTTTTCAGAGGTCATGATGAGAATAAATAATCTCATAATAGTATGGGGTATATTACCTTCACAACATTTCAGAAGTAAGTTCTTTTTTTTATTATTATTATTTTTCAAGATGGCGACTCCCTCTGTCACCCAGGCTGCAGTGCAGTGGTGTGATTGCAGCTCACTGCAACCTCTGCCTCCTGGGTTCAAGCGATTCTCCTGCCTCAGCCTCCCCAGTAGCTGGGATTACAGGCATGCACCACCATACCTGGCTAATTTTTGTATTTTTAGTAGAGATGAGGTTTCACCATTTGGCCAGGCTGGTTTCTAATTCCTGGCCTCAAGTGATCCACCCACCTTGGCCTCTCAAAGTGCTGAGATTACAGGCGTGAGCCACCATTCCCTGCCCAGAAGTACATTCTTAATTTTTCCTTATTTCTGTGTCTTTTTTTCACAAGGCTAAAGACTCTTGGTTGACTTGTGCTGCATTTCAGAGATTCAGTAGCTCACAATACCCCTAGTCAGTTTTTAGAGGAAGAAAGACTCTTTCTTGCCTATGTTATTTAACCCCATAGTATTTTCTTATGTTTCCTTACATTGTAAAGGGATTATACTCCACTGTTCTAATTGTTAGGCCCACTGAAGTAAATATGCGTCTTGTTAGACAAGTCCGGCTGTGTGCTTCAGGAATTGTTTCTGAAATAGACCTAACAAAATTATTCTAAATTATTTAAGTCTTTGGCAAGAGTCTAGCAACTTTGAGTTTTCTTTTTAACCTGTTCGTGATTTGGAAGAATTAGTCTTTATTATACCCCAGCAAAAAGAATTATGCCCTGCAGGTAATAGAATAATAAAGATGATGGAACTTACAGGAGATTTTTCAACTCAAGAAGATTAATGGTTGTATTCTTCTAGATCTGCTTCTCTAACTTTACATGCAAAAGAAATCACCTGATAGCTTTTTAAAGATGTAGATTGTAGAGCTCAATTCCAGAGATAGAAATTAGGAGGTACAGGTGGGACTTAATAATTTGCATTTCTAACAAGTTTCCAGGTGACAGTGATGCTGCTGGCTCATGGACTGCATTGGAGGAGCCCTGCTAAAAACTCTTAAATACTACTAGAAAAAGAGTGCCAAGGCAGATAGAGCACAGTATATATCTTATATGTTATTTATTATGTTTTTTCCCATAGATTTCACAGACATTTTTATTAAGGTACTTTCATAATATACTGATAACCTCTAAAATGGTTATCCAAATATCCAAAGAACCCAGATTTTACTCTGAAAAATAGAAGTTTTTTCTCGTATTTCCCTTAGAAATTGTGACAAGAGCTCATCTTCTCACTTAAAACAGTAGTACTTTTCCTTAGAGACAGTTGGTGTTATGATTCATCATCTGATACCCTCAGTCATTTTAATATCAATTTATTATTTCCAGATTTTCTGTTTAAATGCAGACTTCCTGTGCATTAATAGTTACAAAAATTCTAGGTCTTTCCCTAATTGTGTCATCATCTGTCTTAGAAAACTGGAATTTGAAATGAAGCTGAGTTTCGTGATTTTGAGATTGAGATTCCCCTGATCATGTGGTCTGATAAACATGTTTATGTGTGTAATTGATTCAATCAGTAAATATGTAGTGAGTGCCTATTATGTGCCAGACACTGTACAGCATGCTTGAGATTCAGCACGAGGTTGCCTTTAGGAAACTTAGATTCCATGTAGGGGAAGCAGAGAGAGATATATATCAGATAATGGTAAGTGCATTGAAAAAAGATTTAGCACAGTAAGGAGAATTAGGGATAGAGAAGAGATTGCTGGATTTTTAAAAGTTTTTTTTCCCAGCTTTATTGAGGTATAATTGATAAATATTTTATATGTTCAAGGTGTATAACATGATGTTTTGATACACATATACATTGTGAAATGATTACCATGACCAAATTAACACATCCGTCACTACACATTTTATACGTGTGTGGTGAAGACACTAAAGATCTACTCTCTTAGCAAATTTCAAGTCAATAATTCAGTATTATTAACTAAAGTCACCATGCTGTACATTGGATTCCCAAGACATAGTCATCTTGTACCTGAAAGCTTGTACCCTTTGGCCAGCGAGATTGCTGTTTTAGATAGGATATGCAGGGAAGGCCAACTGGATAAGGTGTCATTTGGCAAAGACCCAAAAGGAGCAAAGCACACAAATGTTTGAGTGAAGGGCAGTCCAGTCCTAAGCAGCAGCTATCCGAGAATAAAGACATTTGTTATCCTAATTCCAGAATCCTAACACCTTTGCCTGGTAGTTCTAGCAGAACCTGTTTCAGATTCTCTTATCTGTTACAAATGTGTTAAATTCAGTTTTTCCCCAGTGTTCTGCCTATGAGACTTTTTTCCCATTCACTTTAACTATGTTCTTCCCTGTAAACTAAAAACAAGGCAACTATTTCCTAAGGACCCACTGTTGTTGTTGTTGTTGTTGTTTTTAACAAATGATTGACTTTGAAGAAATAATACCAGAACAAAAATTTTGTTTTACTAGAATATCTTTCTAATGTTATTTGTGATTTTCTCTTACTAGGCTGCTGCACGGAAGATGGTACAAGCCTTAATGGAAAGAAATTCAGAATTACAGGCCCTGCGCCAATATTTGGGAGGGAGAGACTCCATGATGTCCCAAGCACCCATCTCTAACCAACGAGCTGAAGTTCCCTCCATTGGCCCCCCTCTTGGAGAACAGACTGAGCAAGTAAGACCTATAGACTTAGATAATTCATGCTGAATGTGTTTCCTTTTTACATTTGAGGTGTAAGTTTGATAATTTTAATACCGAATTGTGAGAATATTTTCAGTACTGTCATTGTGATCATAGTTCCTGCATCTTCCTAAGTCCCCTGACTTTTCTAATTTTTTAGGGTTCAATGCAGATACCTTCCAGAGATGATAGTACTTCATTGACTGCCAAAGAGGATGCCAGCATACCCAGATCCATATTAGGTAAATATCAAATGTCATTTCATTAAGGGACTTGTTTTTCCTTCTGTTAATCTTTATATTAACAGGTTTGGCCAAGACTCTTTTCTCTTCCTACCTTAATGGAAAAAAATAAGTTCAGAATTCCTCTGAAAGGCTGAAGAACTGTCCTTACCTTATGTTGCATTGAGGTTATTGCTTTGGGGTCACAATTTGGCCCAGAGAAAGTCTGTCCTCATTCTCCTTTTCAGATAGTTTTGCAGGGATTGAGAAATGCAGGAGGTAGTGGTTCCAGTCCTGCACAGCAGGGCCATGTGCTGACAGCTTTTCCCGGGTATCTTTCAAGTCTGGGGCCACTCGCTGTAACTTGACATCACCTGTGTTAAACTGTTAGGAAGGGTGGGCGGTGTACATTGAGTTATTTGCCAAGCCTAGCCCCATTCAGGGAATGGTTTAGAAAAGTCTTACGAGTAGTCATTCTCTAATAGAAAAACTTTATACTAATCAAAAAGTAAAAGAATGTTGGATTTTTTAAAAATTCTTTATTTGCCTTTTATAAAAAGTGTACTTTTCCCTAAATTTTTTTATTTTGTAAATTTCAAACCTACGGAAAATTGGCAAAAGTAGAATAGTGAATACTTATGTACGTTTTTATTAAGACCAGTTATTAACAATCAGCCACATTTGCCTTACTTCTCTCCATGTACACAGCCATATGTAGATGTAATGTATATTCTGAACCATTGGAGAATTTCTTACAGAAATCATGACACTTTATCCCTGAATACTTCGGTACGTATTTCCTAAGAACAAGAACATTCTCCTACATAGCTACAGCGTAATTATCACACTCAGAACATTTAACCTTGATATAGGCTTAGTATCTAATATGCAGTCCACATTCAGAGTTCCTGTTGTCCCAGTAATGTTCCGTAGAGCTACTTCGGTTCTCCCCAACCCAGGGGTTATGCCTTGTGCTTAGTTGTCATGTCTCTTAGTCTCTAATCTAGAACAATTGTCTAGCTTTTATTTTTTCTTTAGTGAGATTGGCATTTTTTTAAGAATCCAGGCCAGCGAATATTCCTCAATTTAGCTGTGATTGTTTTCTTGTGGTTAGCTTTGAGTTAAACATTTTTGGCAGGAATATGATATGAATGACTCAACCTCTTCCTCTTCCCTCTTTCCCTCTCTCCGCCTCTCCACCTCTCCCCCTCTCCCCCTCTCCCCATCTCCTCCTCCTCCTCTCCTCCTTTCCTCCTCTGCTTGTCTCCCTCTCCGTCTCTCTCTGTCTCTCTGTCTCTCTTCTTCTCTCCATCTCCCCATCTCCCTCTCCCCCGACTTTTTTTTTTTGAGACAGAATCTCAAAATTGCCCAGGCTGGATTGCAGTGGCACCATCTTGGCTTACTGCAACCTCTGCCTCCCAGGTTCAAGTGATCTTCCCACCTCAGCCTTCCAAGTAGCCAGGACTACAGGCATGAGCCACCATATTTGGCTAGTTCTTTTTTTTTTTCCAAAGATGGGGTTTCACCATGTTAGCCAGGCTGGTCTGGAACTCCTAGCCTCAAGTGATCCACCTGCCTGAGCCTCCCAAAGTGCTGGGATTACAGGTGTGAGCCAGGATGACATCTTTCTTAGTGCATCACATCAGGGCATGATAATCAGTTTGTATCATCCTTGGTGATATTAAATTTACTCATTTGGTTAATGTTGTAGCTGCCGAATCTCTCCATTGTAAAAGGTTCATTTTCCCTTAATATGTAAGTGATCTGCTGGCTGAATTTGAGATGGTGACAGTTCTGTTTTCCAACAATCATTCACTCAGTGGTTTTAGTATCATTTGAGGCTTGCCTGAACCAACTCTTACATTGGTAGCTTAAAAATAGTGATTTTCAGGGCTGGGCATGGTGGCTCATGCCTTTAATCCCAGCACTTTGGGAGGCCCAAGAGAGCCAATCACTTGAGCTCAGGAGTTTGAGGCCAGCCTGGCCAACATGATGAAACTACATCTCTACTAAAAGTACAAAAATTAGTCAGGTGTGGTGGCATGTGCCTGTAATCGCAGCTACTCAGGAGGCTGAGGCAAAAGAATCACTTGAACCTGGGAGACAGAAAGATTGCCCCATTGCATACCAGCCTAGGAACAGAACGAGACTCAGTCTCAAAAAAAAAAAATATGATTTTCTGTTTTTAAAATTTCTTCTTTATTTGTGGATATTATTTTATAAAGAAGAGCTGTCCTTTCCCTATCTCTGTACCCCATTTGTTTTTATCAATATAGATTTTTAAAAATCATTATATTAAGGAGAACACATGGACACAGGGAGGGGAACATCAAACACTGGGGTCTGTTGTGGGGTAGGGGGACTAGGGGAGCAATAGCAGGGGGTGAGGAGATTGTGGAGGGATAACAATAGGAGAAATGCCTAATGTAGGTAACGGGCATGGAGGCAGCAAACCACTATGGCATGTGTATACCTATGTAACAATCCTGTAAGATCTGCACACGTACCCCAGAACTTAAAGTATAATCAAAAACGAACAGTTTTCCCCGGTGTGTGTGAGCCTAATCTCAGCTGGTCCACCCGAGACCCCCTGAGTACCAACCCTAGTCCCCCGCGCAACCCCTTATCCGCTCCGACAAGATGAAAGAAACAATCATGAACCAGGAAAAACTCGCCAAACTGCAGGCACAAGTGCGCATTGGTGGGAAAGGAACTGCTCGCAGAAAGAAGAAGGTGGTTCATAGAACAGCCACAGCAGATGATAAAAAACTTCAGTTCTCCTTAAAGAAGTTAGGGGTGAACAATGTCTCTGGTATTGAAGAGGTGAATATGTTTACAAACCAAGGAACAGTGATCCACTTTAACAACACTAAAGTTCAGGCATCTCTGGCAGCAAACACTTTCACCATTACAGGCCATGCTGAGACAAAGCAGCTGACAGAAATGCTACCCAGCATCTTAAACCAGCTTGGGGCAGACAGTCTGACTAGTTTAAGGAGACTGGCTGAAGCTCTGCCCAAACAATCTGTGGATGGAAAAGCACCACTTGCTACTGGAGAGGAGGATGATGATGAAGTTCCAGATCTTGTGGAGAATTTTGATGAGGCTTCCAAGAATGAGGCAAACTGAATTGAGTCAACTTCTGAAGATAAAACTTGAAGAAGTTACTGGGAGCTGCTGTTTTATATTATGACTGCTTTTTAAGAAATTTTTGTGTATGGATCTGATAAAATCTAGATCTCTAATATTTTTAAGCCCAAGCCCCTTGGACACTGCAGCTCTTTTCAGTTTTTTGCTTATACACAATTCATTCTTTGCAGCTAATTAAACCGAAGACGCCTGGGAATCAAGTTTGAAACCAAGGTTAATAAAGTTCTTTGCCTAGTAAAAAAAAAAAAAAAAAGAACAGTTTTATTAAAACATAATTCACATACTATGCAATTCGTTGAAGTATACAAATGAGTGTTTTTTAGTATATTCAGAGAGATTAGGTGTGTAGCCATTGTGACTATGTAATTTTAGAACTTTGTCATCAGCCTCCCAAGAAATCCATCCCATTAACAGTTGTTTCTCTCAAACTGCTGACAATCATTAATCTCTCTTCTGTCTCTAAGGATCTATTTTGAATAAATTTCATATACATGGGAAAAATAAAAATGAAATCATTATATTATTGATTTTGTTCATTATTTTCTTTACTCCTCAAATTAACCCAGATTTTGTCAGTAGGAGCCTCATCAAGCTGTTTCTCTGGCCCTGACCCTTTGCCATATCCCCATCAGTTTTTGGCTTTTTTTTTTTTAGCACTTTGATGGCACAATAAGATTTCTATGAAATCTTACTTTACCTGCCTCAGTCCCAGAATCAGCCATTATCCTAAAGAGCCCCCTGGTTCCTTTTGGTGGTAATGGCATTGACAGACTATGATCTGGGCACAGTGTCTTCATTGTGACGTGAATACCTTTTGCTTCTAGACCCTTTTAAGTGAACAGAGCTAGTAATGAATATTTTTAAGTGTACAGTATGTATTTTTATACATATGAAGATGTGATACTGATTTCTGTAATTCCAATTTAACAATATAGCTTCTTTTTTCCCTCATTTTATATTTCTCTCTCCTTGAGAGCCCTGGTTACTTATAACGTCAATATATTTCAAAGTATTTACACATTTGCAGAATGCTATAATATGCAAAAGTAGTTTCAGAATTACTACATAAATACCACTATCAACAGTAAATGTATTATGTAATGTTTAAGGTTTTTTTGTAATTTTTTTTTTATCTTTAGGGTATTTTTGAAATTCTTTTTATCCTTGGGGTATTTTGCACTGATGGTGTTCAGTTAGTGAGTTCAAAAATTATTTGGATTAATTTTTTAATTATCTTCTGGGTGGTTTTATTATCTGTTTGCTATATAGATTCGTTTATTTATATAGTATTGAATTTTAGGCTTTTTCTCTTCCATTAATTGTCAAGCTGACTTACATATTAAAAATTAAACATTAACACAGTTCAAAACTCCAATATATAAGATTATATACTCAGATGTCCTGTCTCTTTCCCTATCCCTTCTCTCTTGTTTCCACTCATCTCCTGAAGGTAATCAGTTTCATTTCTAGGTTATTATTTCTGTGTATCTTTCTGCAAAAATAAGCAAATGAATCATCTTTGTATATGTGATGTATATATGTGTATTCTTATTCCCCCTTTTCCTAATATAAAACCTACTACCTTAGATGTATTCTGAAGCACATAGTTTGTTTTACTTAACATATTCTCCAATCTCAAAATCACTCCATATAAGTTCATAAAGATCATTCTTACTCTTTTTTTACAGCAGTCTATAGTGCCATCTGTGAATATACTATAGTTTATTCAATCTTTTCTTTATAGCATGCAAGATGATTGCAGTGTTTTGCCATTATAAATAATGCTACAAAGAACAACCTGTGTATATGTTTTATTTTTTCTTATTATTGGAATATGTTCTCAATAAATTACTCAAAGGAGGCAGCAGATACTACGTTATGTTAATAGCAATTAAAACTAGCACTCCATTTTCATTTTAGGAGACTTGGACACAGTTGCAGGGCTGGAAAAAGAACTGAGTAATGCCAAAGAGGAACTTGAACTCATGGCTAAAAAAGAAAGAGAAAGTCAGGTGAGTTTTCTAGTCAAGTATTAATTTTTAAATCCCTATTATTTTTTCTTTCAAAATAGTTTATATTTAAAAGTGTATAATTCACCAAGTATAATATCTGAGTCCAAATGCCAGGTATAACTTTTCTTTTGGGGGAAAAATGTAAGTTATTTTTTATATACATAATCTCAACAAGATACTCCTGTTTTCATATTGGGACCACTAAAACTTATTAAGTGCTGGAAAAATGCAACGCTCTCTCCCCATTGCTAACTGGAATAAAGTAATTGTAAAGGCCAGGTGCAGTGGCTCACGCCCGTAATCCCAGCACTTTGGGAGGCCGAGGTGGGTGGATCACTTGAGGTCAGGAGTTCGAGACTAGCCTGGCCAATATGGCAAAATACTATCTCTACTAAAAATACAAAAATTAGCCAGGTATGGTGGTGGGTGCCTGCAATCCCAGCTACTCAGGAGACTGAGGCAGGAGAATCACTTGAACCCTGGAGGCAGAGGTTGCAGTCAGCTGAGATCGTGCTATCACACTCCAGCCTAGGCAACACGAGTGAAACTTCACCTTCAGATAATAATAATAATAATAAGAAGAAAGCAGTAGTGAAAAAAGGGAGTGTTGTGTGATTGCTGCTTAGTTATGACATTAGACCCATTACATTAGTTTTAGAAACATGAAACAAGAGAAACTTGAGTATAATCGATGTTTATTGAGCATTCATATACAATGTACTGTGCTAGCACTAATGCTTACAACTCTACACGAAGTAAGTGGTGTCCACCCAATTATAATAGATGAAGAAGCTGAAACACTGATTTCTCTTTTAAAATGGGAGTGGAGAATAGTTATGTAACTAATAAATGCCAAAGCCATGATTCAAACTCCAGATTTTTGTGACTTCACATACTTCCTAAGAAGATTCATTTCCTAGAACACATTTTTCCCATCTTACACTTTAACTCTCCCTAGCATAGAGTTTTCCTCAATTTTTTTAGAAGAGGCCTTTCAGCCTTAGGGATTCCCTTACCCTGCCTTTTCTCCACAGCTAGTTGCATATTCAGCTACGATGGTGAAGAAATATGAGGACCACAGTGCAGAGTTACAGTCTAAAACTACAAGCCTGTATGTTACTCTGGCATCTCTTTTAGAAGATCAGTCAGTGTTGTGCTTCCTAAATTAGGTTTAGCTAGCTGTCTAAATAGCTCCTTAGTTATTTTCTACCTTTTGCCACAGCTAGATCTATAATACAAAACCTGTGTTTGTGTTTGTGACAGAATTAACATATTTTATCTTTTGATTTTATTACCATATTTCTGCCTACAAACAGACTCATGTTTTATGACTCAATTAGTTTTTAGGATATGAGAATGTATGGCATTTAAGAAATACCAGTTTTAAAAATCTCCTTTAAAAAGTCCCCCTTCCTTTTTGTGGTTCTACCTTAGCCGTTCTCCGGTTATTCATGTCAGATATTTAGTTTCCACACGCTCTTCCTGTTTTTCTCACACATACCAAATCCAGAGTAATGTTACTTTTTGGTTCTGTCCTATTTTCAGAATCATGAAATTCTAATGCCTTTGATTGGGTATTTTGAGGGGGTGATATTTAGCTATTGCTAAATTCCTTTCAAGGGTTTATTTAAAACAACTTGCCCTTACCATAAAGACTGTATGGATATGTGGTATCTACTGGGAAGACATTATAGCCCACTGCCTCCGAGTCAGCCTCCCGAGTTCACGTTCTGGATTTGCTACTTACTAGCTAGCCCTGTGGTTTTTGAACAAGTTCCTTAATTTCTCTCAGACTCAGTCACCTTGTGTGTAAATTGAAGAGTAGAAAAAGTCACCTTACACACAAATCAAAGTGGAGTTATTTTATAGGATTGTTGTGAGGATTCACTGCTTCATTCATTCATTAGCCACATGGGGATTGTCTCTAAACTTGGGCTAGTGCTGGGGATGAGGCAGTGAATGAAATCAGTAAGGTCTCTGGCTCTATGTAGTTAATTTCTACTGGGCAGATATAGACAATAAACAAATAAATATTATAGATTATAGTAAGTGATATGAGGGAAACGATAGAAAATAACATGGATGGAGACCATCTTAAATAGGATGGCCAAAGAAGGCTTCTCTGAGCAGATAACACATAAGCTAGGACCTGAGAATGAGAAGGAGGCAGTCCTGGGAAAGATATTTCAGGCCAGGGGAGTAGTAGTTGTAAAGGCCCTGAGTTAAGAGAAAGTCTGGTGTTCCTAGAACAGAAAAAGTCAAGTGTGCTTACGGAGTCATGAGTGAGGAGTAAAATGACAGATATTAAAGTGGGAAAAGTAGGCAGGAACCTACTTTTCCCACTTTAAATATATACAAAGCATTTATTAGAGAGCCCAGAGCATAGTAAGTGTTAGCAGGTATGGTTATTATCATGATTTTTTTTTTTTGAGACAGAGTCTTGCTCTGTCACCCAGACTAGAGTGCAGTGGCATGATCTCAGCTCACTGCAACCTCGCCTCCTGGGTTCAAGTGATTCTCTTGCCTCAGCCTCCTGAGTAGCTGGGATTACTGGTATGCAACACCACGCCCGGCTAATTTCTGTATTTTTAGTAGAGACAGGGTTTCATCATTTTGGTCAGGCTGGTCTCAAACTCCTGACCTCATGATCTGCCAGCCTCTGCCTCCCAAAGTATTACAGGCATGAGCCATGGTGCCCGGCCTATTATCATGAGTTTTAATAAACTGTCATAACCAAGTATTTGTCATTTTCTGTTGAGAACACTGAATGTTTAGGGCATGTAGTGTCAGCTTTTGGCAGGATTCCTTCAGAGGTGGTGGCATGCTCTTCCATCTGGAGGCATGTAATGTTTGGTGATCTCTTGTGATGTTAGCAGCTTTTGTGGTTTGATGCTTAATCCATTAATTCACTAAGTGTTGCAAAATGGAGATATCCTAATGCTATCATTTTTTCATCTGTTAGCTGAAGTACTTACGCAAAAACTTCATCTCTTCCTGCTTCTGCTAATGGTCACCATTCTTTTTCAGTATCATAATAAGCTTGTTAAACAAATTTGATGTGTTTGGTAGTGCCAGCTAAAGTGGAAGACATCATTAAAAGCAACTATTACATCTTCCCATAAAACATTCTTTGTCACCATACTGCATAGATTTTTTATTTGATCCTGTAGAGCCCTATTCTTGTCTCATTTTGTCTTGCATTACTGGCTGATAGTGATAAGATATGCAAAAGCATTTGCCTCCGTGTTAAAATGTAAACATGGCAGATATTGATTCCTCTTTTCACAGATGGAACTTTCTGCTCTACAGTCCATAATGGCTGTGCAAGAAGAAGAGCTGCAGGTGCAGGCTGCTGATATGGAGTCTCTGACCAGGAACGTACAGATTAAAGAAGATCTCATAAAGGTCTTTCAAAACTTTTATGGACCATTGGAAATGTTCACATCTCAGAATACCTGTAGGGCATCTTCAGACAATATTTGCACACATTGAATCCTTTGGCCAGTTCTTACCAATATCCCACTTGAAAGTATAAGCAGACTATTTCAAGAACATTTGTTCCTGTGCTCCTTGGCCGAATAATCCTTTTATTACTATTTTCATGTTTACCCTTATTTTTTGACTTCTAGGACCTGCAAATGCAACTAGTTGATCCTGAAGACATACCAGCTATGGAACGCCTGACCCAGGAAGTATTACTTCTTCGGGAAAAAGTTGCTACAATAGAATCCCAGGGTCAAGAAATTTCAGGAAACCGAAGACAACAGGTAAGTTATTGGAATGTAGACCACACACACAGACACACACACACACATATATATATGTGTGTATATATGTGTGTGTATGTATGTGTGTGTATATATATGTATGTATAGAGAGAGAGCGAGAGAGAGAGAGAGAGAGAGAGAGAGAGAGAAGGATTTTTTTTTTCTTTTTTAGTAGAGACAGAGTTTCACCATGTTAGTCAGGCTGGTCTTGAACTCCTAACCCCAAGTGATCCACCCTCCTCTGCCCCTCAAAGTGCTAGAATTATATACAGGCATGAGTCAGCACATTGAGACAGGGTCTCACTGTGCCACCCAAGCGGGAGTGCAATGGTGTGATCATGGCTTACTGCAGCTTCAAACTCTGGGGCTCAAGGAATCTTCCTGCCTCAGCCTCCTGAGTAGCTGGAGCTACAGGTGCAAACCACCATGCCCAGCACAAACCTTATTTTTCTACTGTGAAATAAACCATGGTATTGGTTTTTCATAGAAGGTATTTCATTAAGAAACTGTGCTCTAAAGTTTCCTACTTTGGTCCATAGTAGCTATAGATGCCTCTTTCTGACATGTGTTTCTGAAAAGAGCAGCAGTTCTTTTGGACACATACTAATAGTTATCCCTCACACTCATTCATCAGTCACCTCCCTCTCAACTGAATCTTTCTCTTCTATTTGCATTTAACCATGTTCAAATCTCTCTGTTTAAAAAAAGAGAAAGAAACCCCTGCCTTTGCCTCAAATGTCTTTGTTAATGGGGCTACAGCCCCATTTAACCTTTCTTCAATGCCAGACTTTTCCAAAAGACTTACTTGCCTGTACTCCCTGTCTCCATTATCATCTTTCTCACTACTCACTCCACTTCATTCTAGCTTTTAACACTACCTTAAACACCTCTCTCTTGGTTATACATTATCTTTATAGCACTATTACACTCACAGTGACACATGTCTATGATTAATGAATGACTTTTTCCTCCACTAGATAGTAGGCATTCCCTTAGAACCTAGAACAGAGTCTGTCCCATAGAAGGTACTCAATAAATATTTATTGAATGAAGGAAGAATACTAGTAAGTCCTATTATATATGTTTCCCTCTTGCCTGTCCTGTTTCCCTCTTACTCGTTTCTCTTAGCTGCTTTCCTGTGCTTCTACCTTCTCTCTCCTTTTTCTTCTTTTTGCTCCCATGTTTGAATTCCACCATACAGGGTTTTAACAATAAAAAAAATAATGAATATGACATTGATTTGAAAACTATAAAATACTACCAAAAGGTTATATACTAAGATAGTGGACTTTTTAGGTCCTATTTATTACATGGTAATGCATTTTCTTGTTCCTCAGGATTAACTGTGGCTTCATGTCTCACTGTGCCATTTGCATATTGCTTCTTTTCTCTTCTTTTCTTAGTTACTGCTGATGCTAGAAGGACTAGTAGATGAACGGAGTCGGCTCAATGAGGCCTTACAAGCAGAGAGACAGCTCTATAGCAGTCTGGTGAAGTTCCACACCCATCCAGAGAGGTAAGAGAGTGGCTATTTTTCCTTTTATTCTTTGTTAAAATTTTTATTTCTTTTACTATTGTATTCTTTTTATGCCTTTTATTCTTAAGTGCAGATGCTTATGATACTGAAGAGGGGGAAAAACAGGGACAATTACTGGGGCTACCCACTTTGTCATTTGTTTAATAAATTGCTCTGAGCCTCAGCGTCAAAATCTTAAGTCGGGAATAGTGCCTGTTTCACACAGCGATTGCAGAGATTAAATGAGAAGACAGCTTTGGTGTCTAAAACAATGCCTTGCATATAGTAAGCACTCAATGTATGTTCCTTTCCTTTTGTGATCCATGCTAAAGGCTGTTCTATTATAAAAGTAAGGCTACTCCCTGTCACTACTGAAAATACAAGAATTCACTGGGCATGGTAGTGTGCACCTGTAGTCCCAGCTACTCGGAAGGCTGAGGCAGGAGAATTCCTTGAATCTGGAGGCGGAGGTTGCAGTGAGACAAGGTTGCACCACTGCACTCCAGCCTGGTGACAGAGAGACTTCGTCTCAAAAAAAAAAAAAAAGTAAGGCTATAAAGGGCACTGATAGTCATTTAATGTCATTGAAGAAGATATATTCATTGGGATGGCTGATATCACCCCGAGACCACCAATAGCCATCATGTTGAATATCTTTTCTTCTGCCTCTTGGTTTTTGGTCATATATATGATACCTCTCTGGATCATTTTATATTCTCTTCATTTTTTTTTTCTCATTTTGCCTTCCTTTTTAGTACCTTTTACTCTTTTTCAATTTTTGTTTTTAGTTTTTTTTTACTATTCAGTTTCTTCTAATTTATTGTTGGGCGCTAAAAATGTTTTTTTTCTACCAGGAAAATGAAGGCAGAGGAAAAGTATGATAGGACCAGTTGATTGTGTTACTTTTCAAAGAACCTCTAGAGCTTTAGTTTTTGTGAATCAAATTCCTTTTCACACCATCAAGTTTGGTAACAAATGTGAAGACAGACACCTTCAGTAATAGTTCTACTTGTCTCAGTCTTGCTCCAGTTTATATTTAGTTTTTCCTGGGTTTTAGTTTTTCAGAAACAAAAACTTTTAGTCAAATAATGAGATTTCTCTTGCTTGGGCTATAGCAGTGTGAGCTAAGTCTTAGGAGCTATAATTTCATGTGAAATTGGCCCAGAATCTAGCATAAGGGGCATGCTTTTTAAAAAAGGAACGGTCCTTGATAATCTATCAGCAGTGAACACAAATGCCACACAAAGACTACATTCATTTGTTGTGTCCTGGAGAATGATTACTTTAGAAAGTCATGTGGCTCAAAGTGGCATTGATGGTTCTTTGGAAGCAAATGTGGACTCACTACAGTTGATGGCTAATCCGTTTTCCTTCCATATGGCATGTTTAATCAGCTCTGAGAGAGACCGAAGTCTGCAGGTGGAACTGGAAGGGGCTCAGGTGTTACGCAGTCGGCTAGAAGAAGTTCTTGGAAGAAGCCTGGAGCGATTAAACAGGCTGGAGACCCTGGCTGCCATTGGAGGTGGGGAACTGGAAGGTGTGCGAATTCATCACAGGCATGCCTACTGAGCACTGGCGGGTCTGACTGCAGCCCAGGATGGAAACCTTGTTTGCACTAACCAGAAAGACCCCTGTCTGACTCTGGCAGAATTAAATGGTGACTTACTAATGATAGAACTGGTACAAGTAGCATCAACTACAAAGTGAAACTCACTTTAGCCTACACGGATCTCACTGTACATACATATCAGTCCCTAAATCGAATGGTGGAGGTTGCAAAGTGTACTTGTACATTTTAAATCATTTTGTTTTAGTTTTTCACTTTTATTCATTCTTATCCCTAGCCCCTCCTCATTCCCTCATCCCTTCTGTGGGCCAATAAAGTTTATTACTCCCCCACTTTCACAATCCATTTCATATGTTCCATATCATGTCATAAATGCATGTGTGTGTATTATTTTTGCCATTCAGTCAACTCCTCCTTGAGTGAGAGCATTTTTTAAATCAAAAGAATATAAGTTTTAAGATGAGAGAGCAAGAAAGAGATTGAGAGTCTATAAGAGTGACTTTGCAAAAGTGATATAATCCTTATCAGAAGGTAGTCAAAACCAGGAGAGTAGTCTTGTAATAGTAGACTGCAAGTATCAGGAAGGCCAAGTTAGAGAACACTCAAGAACTGTGCAAGTGCCGTAGTGAACTTTTACCTCTAATACTGTGTCAGACTTGATGGTCGTATGCTAGTGAGATTAGATATTAGGTACAGATTAAATTCTATCTAATTTTTTTTCTTTATCGATTCCTTTGAGTTTTTTAAAACCAAGGTCATGCTATTTAGTCAGAACATGACTTCTAGAATGGTCTTCCAGAGTCACAATTCTCTGTTTACAATGATAATTTCAAATGTAGTATCCCTCTTTACATTCAGTGTTTCACTAAATAACTCATTATAGCCAAAGGAGGGTATTGCTTCTTCTATTTGTGGCACTAGATAGGGTCCTATGTTTTTCATTATTTAGTCTGTTTACATTTCTCCATGTCAAAGTAAGTAATAGGCTTCAGGCTTTGAAGTGCTTGAATCATTTAGAAAGAAATTTCAGAGATGTATATTTATAGTTTTTAATTGTTGTCTCAATGCTTGCTTGTGGCAACATCACAGATAAAAGGAGGGGGCACTGGAGATTTTTATCTCTGATGTCTTGAATGTCAAGAGTGTGAAAAGTAACGAAGATTGCTTTTAGCTTTGTGGGTTCCACGTCATGAATTTGTTTTTATTTCTGCTGGTTGTAACTTTCCTAGGTTAGAAGCTGAGATTTCAGTTACTTTAAACATGGAATTTGGGAACAGGGATTGAGGCTTTCTAGCACAATAAATGTGACTTAATGAATACTCTTTTCTTTTTTTTTTTTTGACATGGAGTTTTGTTCTTTTTACCCAGGCTGGAGTGCAATGGCGCGATCTTGGCTCACAGCAACCTCCGCCTCCTGGGTTCAGGCAATTCTCCTGCCTCAGCCTCCTGAGTAGCTGGGATTACAGGCACATGCCACCATGCCTAGCTAATTTTTTGTATTTTTTTTTAGTAGAGACGGGTTTCACCACGTTGACCAGGATGGTCTTGATCTCTTGACCTCATGATCCACCCACCTTGGCCTCCCAAGACTGAATACTCTTTCTAAACTAAGTGGGGCACAGTGATTTTTTTCCTTCCTTTTTTTTTACTTGATACTACTTCTTTCACATGTTGACATGGCTTGTATTACATCCTAAATTTCATCTGTTTCTGTAACTAGCTGTGTCTGTATCAGTCAAACTACAGTGGACAGGAAGAAAATCTACTGGAGAAGCACTCTGAAATCTTCTGATTAAGTAATTTGCAAAAGATCTGTAGCCATAATCCTTACTCTTAATGAATCTGTCATTTCAGTTTCAATGGCTTTTGAGGAAAAAGGAGTCATTTAAGGAAGGAGATAAGAAGTACAGGCAGATCCATCCACTTTTCTTAGTCTCCCAATTTTAAGAGACCCTTTCTTGCACAAAATTTTTTGTAACTTTCTGGAAGTAAGAACGAAGGTAGTGGAGCTGTAGAAATATCAACCTATCGAAGACTAGTTTGTCCTGTCATTACAACAAGACATTTAGGGAACATCTTTCCTTAATTTTACTAATAGACCGAGGAAGGTGTCTGAGTCTGCACTTAAGATTCAACTCTGGGTGAATCTTGGTTTCTAATGGCTTATAGTGATAACAGTTTATGTTAATAATCACTCCTACTTCTGCCAACCTCCAGCAAGAGTAAACTGATAGAAGGATAAAGTAAAAGTCTGATCTTAATGTCATAAATGTAACTAAAATATGGTACTAACTTTTTCTGGTCTAGATAGCTGGAATGAGGCTTACAAATAGTGCTATCTGGAGAGAGCTTGCTGGGCTAACAATTTTGTGTGATAATTTGCCATTTGATTAGAGAGCATGAGTGTGATAAATGTTCATAATCCATATATAGATCATGCTGTTGTTGGACACATCATTTAGTCATATGTAACATGATACAATATTTCATTTTCAGGTGCACAGACTCGTTCTCATACTGGGTTATTCTACCTTTGCTAGTCATTTTTCAACATTACAGTAATTTTAGATAAAGTATCATGTGCTTATAGAACCTTGTACTTGAATAAAAATAATCTTCATATAAAAATAATGAAGTAAATTTTTACTTAGGTCATGCTTAATTGGAAGCATAGAACTTAAATTGAGAAAAAAGTCCATATTATAGATTTTGTTTTTCTCATGTTTCCTTTAATAGCAAATAATGCAGAGTAATGGTTGTAAGAGTTCAGAGTAGATGAAGTCTGTAGGTTTTGGAACCATAGAGTTGAAAAGAACTTCCAAGAGGACTTATTTAATGAATGAAGTGGACGTCCTTAGACAGATGCTATCCCTAAACTGTTTTCTGTTGAAAGTTTTTTTTATTGTACTTTAAGTTCTGGGGTACATGTGCAGATCTTGCAGTATTGTTGCATAGGTACACATGCCATAGTGGTTTGCTGCCTCCATCCCTCCATCACCTACATCCGGCATTTCTCCCAATGTTATCCCTCCCCAACCTCCCCACCCGCTGCTGTCCCTCAGTATTGAAATTTGATGATTATTAGTACTTAGTATAAATCAACATTCGCCTGATGTTCTCTTTTCAGATAGCCAAGTTATAGCTTTTTTGAAAAGACATTATTGGGCTATGTTAGTATGTCAGGGTTTTCCTTTGGTAGTGTGTACTCTTACCTGTCACCCAACCTTCTCCACACCCTTTTCTCTTCATTCAGTTGTGGACAGCAGTAATATTTTTAGTACCTTTGCTTCTTAGGGGAATTACATTTTTCCTTATTTATATTTTTAAAAGATATTTCTGTTACATTATTTATAGCAAGAGATCCATTAAGGATCCAGAAAACCCTAACCTGTGTAGGATACTAGTTCCTTACCATACGAATTAGTTTCCTCGAGGGTCCTTCAGTATCATAAACACAGTTTATACATAAGTAAACTGTGTGGCAAATATGCATAAAAGACCTATCATTTTTTATGCTCATTTATCCTCCCAATTCAGTGTCTGGGTCATGACATATTTGGCTTATAGCTTCAAAAACAGTTCAAGAAAACTGATTTCAGTTCTCTCTACATTGATCTTCCAGTTGGATCTGGAGTCTTCTGATTGTCTGATTGTGGAAAGGAGGAGCAGATCACATTATACTGAAAATTGTCCCTTTCATTGAGAAATAAAGGTTGACTGAGCTACCTAAAGTCACTTTCCTTTGGACTATAAACTTTAGAACAATAATTTAATAACTTTTTCTTTTCTTGAGGTAGTATTAGAAAACTCTAGTTCCCATTGGTAGGATAAACTTGTTTTCTCGTTTAGTGGTCTTTTTATGTGAAATAGTCACAGAATCTTGACATTTGGCATCCCTGAAAAGCTCACGTGGGCTTTTCAAATAGAGCCTCGTGTAGTGTTCTGCAGGTTTACAGTCCATATTCTGTAAGGAAAGGTGACAAACTTCCTGTGAAGTTAGGAAGAAATACCCCATACTTAATGTCCATCTTCCATTTTACCTTGTAGAAGTTGAACTAGAGATAGAACTAATTAAATTAGTTTTCTTTTCTAGATGTATCCTGTGACATATAAGCACAGAGAATTTTCTTAGTTCTCTCACGGGTAAAGCTCAGTGAGCTTTTCTTTTCTGTTTGGTAGCTTGGAACCATTTGTACCATAGAAAGAATAGCTGGAAATATGGAACATGAATATGGCAAAACAGTAATAAACAAAGAATGAGTCAATAGGATACTATACTGGAGTGATTTCTGTAGGGTAATGATTTCAGTTTTCATGTGTTTTAGAATGTGGATTTAATCCACTTTCTCACCATTTGCACCAGTAGCTTTTTGTTAAAACTTTATTATGATCAAATAACAAGCCTGTTGCTTTTAAGTAGTCTAAGTGCTAACAGAAGGTAAGTCTTCAACTTCTTCCTGTATAATCGCCTGAGCCAGGATGAGTTGTCTAAAAAAAAAAGCATGTAACTTGCCTCCAACAAAGAATGGGAAATGGAAGGAAACACAAAACTGTGGTCCTGACAATACTAATTCTACCAGGTTTCAAATAAGAATAATTAAACTTATACGGTGATATACTGACTATTTTTGTGTTACTCTCCCTTTTTGTTGCTTAAAGTCAAATTCCAGAAGTAAAAATCTTTATCATACTGTTTTCCTCTTACTAAAACAGGAAGGGTGAAATGGAAGGTTCAGCAACATCAGAAAATGTTTTATTTAAAATAATATGAAGAACAGGGGTTTTAAGTACATAAACCAAATTGGCTTCCTTGTAGGTTTACTTTCAGTATATAACATGAATATGTAGTGCTTCTTTTCATAATAAGCAAAGTCATAGCTTCAAGATACTGACCTCTTTCAATCTATAACCTTTGGAGACGTGTATATACCAGCATGTTTGATAAATTATAACTTTCTATCAATGTCCATGAAGTCCTACTAGTTTTTACTTAAAATTTTGTGGGCTGTTGAGAATAATTAAAGTGATTCATAACTTCACGCTAGAACATGGGAGGTGGAGGTTGCAGTGAGCCGAGATCACCATTGCACTCCAGCCTGGACAACAAGAGTGAAACTCGGTCATGAATAAATAAATAAATAAATAAATAAAAAGTGATTCATAACTGCAGATGAAGAAGGAGGTGAGTG
Source organism: Saguinus oedipus (assembly GCA_031835075.1). Lineage (NCBI taxonomy): Eukaryota > Metazoa > Chordata > Mammalia > Primates > Cebidae > Saguinus > Saguinus oedipus. Next base: position 3,336,574 of record JASSZA010000200.1, read on the forward strand.
ATATGTTAAATGATCAGAAACTTGGCATTGCATTGTTTCCAGGACTATTTCCCCACCAAAATAAGCTGTATATTTTTCATTTCTTCATGGCACTCTGCTGTTAATTTGCATTAACATTTGTGCTGAAACTGAGTTTACTTTTTTATATATAAGTGTTAGAATTTTAGTTATCTTAGTTGAGACCCAAAAAATTGTTACTTGTCCAATAAAATTATCAAAGGCCAACAGAAACTATTTGGTTTCATTCTTAAGAGATTCATTAAAAAAAAAAAAAAGAAGAAGTAGAGAAAGCTTGTATCTTTTTTACCCTTTATAGGAGAATCAGTCTATTGATTATTTACTAAATTCCAAGTCAGAGCAAGGCTCATATAATCAGTATTTATTTAACTAAAGGAAGGAAGAAGAAACCCGAATCTTCCTCCTGTGAAGAAGTAAGACTAAAGAAACAGTATTACACTTTCACCAGAAATGTAACGTAGGCCGGGCGTGGTGGCTCAAGCCTGTAATCCCAGCACTTTGGGAGGCCGAGGTGGGTGGATCACGAGGTCAAGATATCGAGACCATCCTGGTCAACATGGTGAAACCCCGTCTCTACTAAAGATACAAAAAATCAGCTGGGCATGGTGGCGGGTGCCTGTAATCCCAGCTACTCAGGAGGCTGAGGCAGGAGAATTGCCTGAACCCAGGAGGCGGAGGTTGCGGTGAGCCGAGATCGTGCCATTGCACTCCAGCCTGGGTAACGAGCGAAACTCCGTCTCAAAAAAAAAAAAAAAAAAAAAAAAACAAAACCCTTCTTTGCTGTAGGAGAATAGCAGAAAGCATGACAGAGGTTTGAGGAGCCAACTGTGGTGGGTAGTGCTGTCTCTAAACATTCTTAGAAAAGCCTGTTTCTCTCGTTCTTCAGAGAAAAAAAGAGACCAGGAGCAGGAATAATTTCTTGACGTTACAGAATTATGGCATCACAGAATAGGTACAGTGGTCATGTCTCCTGGCCTGCCCAGGAGTCCTAATTTACCTGTGCCTTGGTTAGCCTAGGGATAGAAGACTAGTTGTATTGAATAATTACCCTTTTAGAGAAGGAGAAACTCTTTCCAGAATTCTAGTGGGATTTCATGCCCCCAAAAGTATTTTAGATTATGATTTGGCCTTTTCAAATTACTTAAAACAGCTACTTTCCAAAATAAGAGCTGGAAAGCCCTAAGGTGACTTAAGAGATGTTGCAGGTTAAAGAGAAAGATAGGCCCCAAGGGTCTTGACTGCAGACAGCAGTTTTTCTGCTACTTTGTTCCCCAACCAGCATCTGTCTAGAGAATTTTATTTCTAAGCAAAAACTGTGAGGGACTATATGGAATCTTAATATTTTTCCTAGGATCCTGAAGAGAATGTGTGCAGGTGAAATTGTGGTTTGATAGGAGGCCTCTTTTACTTGATTCTCTCTTACAGCACCATAATATTAAAGTCAGCAGTAATTGGTTCATGACATGGAAACATGAGCGTTCTTACAACTAACGCATGGCAGCGTACCTGGGAGTGAAAGTGAGATGGGGCTGAGAGTGTGGGACACAAGGGCCCAGTACCAAAGGAAAGAACACAGCACTGCCAACTTACTCATGCTTCTAAGGATAGAAGACTGCAGTTATATTGAATACCCTTTTAGAGTAGAAACTCTCTCCAGAATTCTGGTGGGATTTCATACCCACAGAAGTATTTTAGATTATGATTTGGCCTTCTTGGTTCTTCAGATCACCCTTTAAAATTGATAAAATGACCTCTTGCTATGTTCTAAGTAACTACATGGAAAAACATCACTCCTTTTCTGTTGATCCCATATTAATGGCTTAAAGGGAAATAATCATGACTACAGAGTAGAATTTGGGGGAAATGGTCTTGATTCCACCCAGTTTGGACTCATTACTAAAGAATTAATATGTCATGAGCCAGGTGTGGTGGCATGTACCTGTAGTCAGGTACTTGGAGGCTGAGGTGGGAGAATCCCTTGAGCACAGCAGTTCAAGACCAGACTGGGCAACATAGTGTGGACTTATCTCTAAAGCAAAACAAAACCAAACCACACAAAACATAAGTCATGAATTTTCTCCCAAGGCTTATTTATGTATGTTGGAATTTTAAGACAATTATCATTTAATGATGATTAATCCTTTTTGTAAGGCACCTGTTCCAAAGAGTTCAGCCTACTTTACTGACAGCTCTTTGCTTTTTCAATATCCTGTAAGGCAGAGAGCAAAGAGTGTTATTTCAGGCCTCCTGCTGGGGAAACAAGTATTCAGAAATGAAGACGTGTAGGTAGAATCAATCAAGATGATCCAAATAATAACATCAGGTATAAGACTTCCTTCTGCTGACGATATTTAGGTTCTGTGGCCTTCAGCTTTCTCAGCCTTCAACTTATAAGCCTGTGGACCACTTCAGTTTACTAACAATAGCAATAATAATAACATTGTTTAAGGATGATGTTTACTGAGTGCACACTGTGTACCAAGCACTGTTCTAAGCACTCCAGAATCAGCAAACCCTTTAAAGTTCACAGCAGTTTGGAGTGGATAGTGCTCTTAACCCTAATTAAATGAAGAAACTTAGTTATGGAAAGGTTATGACTTGCCTAAAGTGCTACAAATAATGAAAAGAGCACAATTCAAATCTAGACAGTCTGTCTCCATAGTTCATATTCTTAATTATTATGCTATACTCCATTTAAAAATTCTCCAAAATATGAATTTTTGCCTCAGTGATAAGACTACCTTATTTTTGCATAATGCTCAAATTTTCACCCAAGGATTTTGTGGTCTTATGTTTTAAAGACTTATTTTTGTGTACTTTGTAGCTTTAAATAGCTGATAGAAAATAATTTTCTAAATGTAAACAAGGGACATTTTGGTATCACCTCCATTTTGTGTTGTTCAGAGCCTAGAAACTTCTAAGAACCACAAGTTGAGAACTTTTATTAAAGCCTCAAATAAAAGTTTTTAATAAAATTGCCAGTCTAACATGTGAAACGTAATCTCGAAGAAGCAAGTTAACTTTAAACGAACAGATTCTTAGCTTTTAGAGAATCTACAGGTGGCAGACTATTTTGTATTTTATCAAAAAGTAAGGGGAAGAGTCATCAATATAAAAACATAAGTACCTTTGAATTAGAAATTCAAAGTATTCCAAGTTAGTTCTGAAGGTAGTGTTTTGTTGTGCCATAAAAGTTTAGAAAAGGGTAGCACCCAAAAAGAGTTCTCATTTTTAAAAAAAAATGGAAAATGGTAAAACGATGTCTAATGTGAACTTTATATACAGGACCTTGTATGAGATAATTTACTCTTTTATTCCCATATCTTCTATAAATTTTTTAGCTTTATCCCTCAAACATGTAAAAAAAGTTTCAGCATTTTAATTCAAATTGGTAGAAGGCTGAGCAACCCTTAAAGCTGCCATAATGGAAGAAGACTGTGAGCCAGCTTAAAAGAGAATGAAGGGGAAGAAACAAAGCCCCTGTGTAGCAGAGTGTTGAGACAAGATGAGCATTTATTTGTCTCCACCTAATTCCTTATGAGATAAGAACCATAGCATCCTGTTTTTAAGTGAAATAAGAAGGAACATTATCTAAGAATGCAGACGTGATATCAGAAAGGCTGCCAAAGATAAGTGGAGGACAGAAAGTATCAGATACTGCTCTGATACTTCAAGACCAGTGACAGTCACCCTTTCTAATCCCCACTTTTGAAACCTGGCAGGAATGGCCCTGGGATGTGGACCCAGCATGGCTATACAACCCAGCAACAATGGTAGGGGCATGAGGATCCTGACCTCATCATAGAGCTGAGCTTTCTTCAACTACAGGGTCCTGCCCCCGTGTTCAAAAGAGAAATAATGTGAACAGTCTGTTTTCTGTCACTGAGTGAGATAATTCATTTCCTTTGCTGGAAAATCATAAAAGATTGTGATCGCCACTGTTGTATAGGGAAAGATTTTCCAAAGTAAGCATAACATGATATGGAAGTCCTAGGTAAATTAGCATCCTGGGTTCAGTAAGTTTTTAAAGCAGCCAAAGATTAAGGAATGTGTCCATACACCTCTACTCAGCTAGTATCCTGAGTGAGATGGTTCTGGGGTTGGTTTGAATGAATATGTATCAGAATTCTTATTGTACACTGTCTATCACAGACCTCTTAGGATGCTGAGTGGTAGAGGTGCCTTGTATACAGGGCTTCACTGAACAGGACCCTCCCTTGATCCAAAGTTAAAATAAAGTTCATGATGTAGATTAGTAAACCTAAGCTGTTACCACAGCTCACTTACTACGATCCCTTAGCACCTCCATGAGATCAGCCTGGGCCATTGCAAATGCATAGATGTGAACTGCCCCTGATTACCTCATCTGTATTGGGTAGTGAATGCTCATGATTCAAGCAGAGCCTTTCATGCCTGGATTTCTGAACTCAACAGAAGGTTCTTTGGTCTTGGAGGAAGAAAGCAAAGATAAAGATCTGATTTGTCACCAAAGAAATAGTGAGTGGCTTCTGTCTGAGAATCCAGAGACTTGACTTGCTGGCACAGCTCTTTTCAGGGCTGGTTGTGTAACCTTGGAAACAACAGCGGATCTCTTTGAGGTCCAGGTTAGTCAGTGGCCAGAAGTGGAGTTGTAACTGGTTGGTTGCTGAGGCTAGGATCAGAACAAGATTTCAAGATTCTTTAAGTTGGGCACGTTCTATAAAACACAGCGAGTATCACAGTAAATTTTCTTTGATAAATTAACCATAATAAATTTCTACATTTCCTGAAAAATACAGTAATGTAAAACATAGTTCTTGGTCTTAAATTGTATGAATAGTCTTAATTTTCACCAATATAAAGAGGAAGAAGCACCCTAGATTTGTGCTGTTCACTTGGGCAGCCACTAGCCACATGTAGCCATTTAAATATAAGTTAATTAAAATAAAACAAAATGCTTTGAAATGTGGGCATACTACCCACATTGCAAATGCTCAGTAGCCATATACGATGGTGTTCACTGACTGGGCAACACTGGCACAGAACATTGCTGTCATTGCAGAAAGTTCTCTTAGTCAGTGCTGCCCTACACCTTTGCCCATACCAGAGACTGCAGCTACTTGTACCTTAGAGCGAGGTGTAGATGTTTGGGCCCTTGAGTGGCTGCATCCATCTTTGGAGAATGAAAGGATGGGTTAAATCCCATGTGTATAAAGCAGTGCAAGAAACCCTTCAGGCAAAGCGTGTCTGCATAGAATAAGAGTTTGAGACAGGTGAGGAGGAAGGGAGGTTAGAGGACAGAATTAGGAACAGCTAAATCATTGGGTGTCTTGAATCTTGACTAGAGTTGAGCCTTCCTAGGACACAGGACCCCCAAAGGGAAGTTCTTCAGAGAGATTGTCACCCTATGCACAACTGATCCCAACAACAGATACCGCTGGGAGAATCAGAGCAGCTCTAATCTCCAGGCACTCAGTGGGGAAAGGGTTAGGCATGCTGGACACATGTTATGGAAGAGAAAGTTGTTATGTAGCCAGGTGGTGGGGATCATTCAGGCTTTCTTGACATGGGAGTGGGGTAACCAGCACATCTGACAGTTGGCTCCTTAGGAATGGGTCTGTGCAGGCAAAGTCAGCTGATGCTGTGAGGATCAGCCTTGAGTATTAGTAAGAAAGTGTCTGTGATACAAAAAGAAAGTTTGATTCTATTTTTCTTGCCAGCCCTGCTGGCTAGGGAAAATTTCTTCCCCACGTATATGGAGAAAGGAAGAAATCAGAGGTGGCTAGCAGAAAGAGTGTAATTTTACCTGCTTTCTGGAAGCCATCTGTGAAGGGAGTCACATTTCTTTTCTGGACTTATTTCCAGGTGCAGCTGCTGGGGATGACACCGAAGATGCAAGCACTGAGTTTACTGACAGTATTGAGGAGGAGGCCGCACACAATAGCCACCAGCAAGTAAGTCAGTGTCAGGGTCTGGGGTTTCCAGGGTGGACGGCACACAGCCCTTCTGAGGTCTGATGGTCTCCTGCAGCCCTTGTGGACCTAGAGTGAGAAGATATCTTTTTATATAAACCTCTTCTCAGACATCTTCCTGTTCTCCTTGAGCTTCCCAGCTGCCTTTCCAACCCATATCTTCACTCCATTTTTCTCTCCAATCCACCCTTTGGTTTGTATTATGTCTATTTCTTTCTTGCTTCCTGCCTCATCCTACCCACCTTTGCCCCTATTTATTCTCTGTAGCTATAGCTTCAGAAGAGTTTTTAATGTGCAGACAATGGACACATTCCCTTTGGGCTTCTGTAACTGAAAAGCTCCACAGAAGACAGGGTGTCATCGAAGGGCTGCTTGGGGAGGTGGCAGGGCAGAGAACCTGTTTGGGGAGAAACTCCAAGAGGATTGGAATGCTTCCAAAGCAAGGATCTTTCTCAGTGAAATCTCAGTATACAGAGAACCTTATGCAACCTGACAAACCACTGAGGTCATGGTGATTCAATGATCAGCAGATGGTACTTCAACAGCAATCCCCTGTCAAACCTCAGAACTTGGTACCGAAGGCTGAAACATTGTTTCCACCCACCATCAGGGACGATGTAACCAGCATGTTACAAGAGTGGATATTCTGGACCTCAGAGATTGAGTCACTGATTGTGATCCCACAGCACTCACTGGAACTCCTATAATGTCTCCACTTCATCTGTGCCATTTAGCAATCTCGTCTCCTAGATGGGCTGTGCCTGTGATACTCAAAGAGAAAGTGAATCATTGGCAGATATCCTGTCCAAGCAGCTGGACTTTCCAGTCATACCTTTCTTGGTGCTATTAGGAAAACTCTTGAAAAACATGAGGCTTTCTCCAGAAATGAGGCTTTCTGTGTTTACCTGTATGTCTTCTGCATTGGAAAAAGTGGAGACATCGAATTAACCAATAACAAGAGCCCAAGTGAACGTCCTCAAATCTTTTGGGATTTGGCACTTGGGGACCTGAGTAGTTGTCTAGGATACATCATGTTCTCAGCAGTTTCTTTACCTTACAGTAGGATCACCTTCTTGTTGCTATAGCTGTACCTGACCTTCCCTTCACCCTTGAGTGCTTGCATGAGCTCCACTCCTCCTTTTGCTTGAACAGCTTCTCCTGAGTTCTCCTTACCCATGGTTGTGACTTTAATTATGTACATCTCTGTCCCTCCAGACAGATCCCTCTGCCCTCACTCTCTGATTTCGTTGAGGATCTTGGGTGAGAGAGACGGGCCTGCAGGATGAACAAATGTCTACTCTAAGACAGCTAGTTTGGGAGGTTGGCTGGTCACCGATGGTTATAATGACTGTGGGACAGGATTAGCTTAGATTAAATGAACAGGAGACACAGATATGAAGACAGTCAGATTCTGATTGATAGGGTCTGAAGGACTCCTGGTATTGCAAGTCATTTGCTCTAATTCTCAATTGTAGGCAAACTGATTTGTAGAGTGCTTCTTCTTCAGCCTTCTTCCCTGTAGCCTGGCATGGAGAATCTGACCAGCCCCCATTTTGAGAAGGTCAGCTCAACTTGGAATGAACTTTTTACATTAGGGGATTTGTATTTCCCTCACAATACTTGCCACATTACTTGGCATAGGAGATGCTTAGTGTAATTATCAGTTAAAAAGCCTTTGAATCAGGGCTTGACTCATGATAGACAAAGTATATGCCTGCTGGATGGAAGAACTGCTTGGGTAAGCACCATTTTTCTTTTAATCACCTTTCCTTGAAGATACATCTTCAGCTTTGGGCAGGAGGAATCTTGGTGTATGAAGTCATTGCAAATTTACTTCATCTTTTCTGGAGTTTGAGGCTGTGACTCTCCTGCTGCCAATTAAATAAAGGTTACTTTGCCATAACTGTTTTTGTGTCCAGATTCTCAAAATTTGTTGCTTGTTTCCAGGAAAATGGCCCCTTAAGACAGATTTTGAGCTTCTCCTTGTTGTGTCCTTGGAAGGTTAAACTTTTGCTAGATGCCAAGCTCCCTTCCTACTCCAAAAGTTCGAATACTTTCTCTAATAGACACATCCAACCTTATCTTTCTTCCAAGGTGAGAATCAGTTTTTGACCAATACAAGTTGCTTCCTCCTTAATTTTTAGACTCAGCCACCTCAGGAAGTCTCAAGTCTGGCCATGATAATAATTTTCCCGAGATTATCTCACCCAAAATTCTATTCTCAAGCAGATGTAAGATCTATAAGTACCTATGAAATGCCGTGAAAGAAACTAGAGTAATCAACCATTGCATTTTTTATTTGAACTTTTGTAATGGAGAAAGTTAATCAAGAATAAAGATTCAAGCCCAGATAGTGCAGACCTATAGTCACAGCTACTCAGGAGGCTGAGGTAAGAGAATCTCTTTAGCCCAGGAGTTCAGGGCCAGCCTGGGAAACATAATGAGACCCCACCTCTTAAAGAAAAAAAAACAAGATTCAAATACAGAGAACAGACATTAGTAGACAAAGTGTGATCAACTTTAAAAAATTATTTATTTTTGATTGACAAATCATAATTGTATACATTTATGAGCTATGATATGATTTTATATATATACATACATATATACATATATACATACATATATACATATACATATATACACACACACATACACACACACACACAATATGGAATAATTAAACCAAGGTAATTAACATATTCATCACTTTGCCTACCTATCATTTTGGATGGTGAAACATTGGAAATTCACTCTTATTTTAAAATATGCATTGTTATTGACTAGAGCTACGTTGCTATGCAATATATCTTAACACCTGTTCTTTCTGTCGATTCCTTTGATCAACAACTCCCTCTACTCTCCCTCCCCATTCTACCAGCCTCTAGTGACCACCATTCTACTCTCTCCTTCTACAAGTTCCACTTTATTAGATTCCACATATAGGTGGGATTATATGTCATTTGTCTTTCTATGCCTGGCTTATTTCACCAAGCATAATGTCCTTCAGACTCATTCATGTCACAAATGACAGGACCTATCCCCTGACATTAAAGGTTAAATAGTATTCCATTGTGTATCATCTGCTGACGGACCTAGGTTGGTTCTTTATCTTGGCTATTATGAATAATGCTGTAATGAACATGAGAGTGCAGATATACGTTTAACATATTCATTTCAGTTCCCTTGGATACAGACCCAGAAATGGGATTACTGGATCATAGGGTAGATTCAATTTTTAGTTTTTTGAGGAAACTCCATGCTGTTTTCCACACCAGCTGTACTAATTTACATACCTGTCCACAATGTGTGTGTTCCCTTTTCTCTGCATTATCTCTAACACTTATCATTCACCTTTTTGATAAAAGCCATTCTTTCAGGTGTCAGGTGATATCTCATTATGGTTTTAATTTGCATTTCCCTAATGATTAGTGATGCTGAGCACTTGAGAAAAGCTAATTTCTAATGCCTTAGGATGACAACTGACTTAGCATTGTGATAGATATGAAGCAAGAAGCAATAAGGTAAAAACAAAAGAATGCCATTCAAGCAGGCCATCAGATTTGCACATAGGCCTTTGTGGGGTAAATGGAAACCCAGTGCACAAAAGCCTGAATTATGTGGAAGCAATATCACAAGTGAGTTAGAAAATGTGAAAAAAATAACCAATATGAGAGCTATAATTAAAAATACCCCTAATGGATTCACACTATCACTACAAATACTGGAAGCCCTGGGGTTTCATTTCGGGGAAAGAAATAGTTGCTTTTCATACATGATCAAAACTAATGAAAAGGCTAGATCCTGAGTTACTTTTCAGGCATTTACATTTAAAATTTTAACTTAGTCAAATAAAGTCCACTTTGAGATGGAAATATGAAAACACAAATTAGCCTGGGTAAATATCAGATCGCTAGACAATGTTTGATTTTCTCATTTTAAAGTGGGAAATTAGATCAGATGTACCTTAAGGTTTTTCTGGAATTAACATTCATGGTTCAAAATTTTTTCTTTTTCAAGAAATAGGTATATGGAAACAATAGAACAAGATAACATATACCCAGAAGGCACTTTAAAAATGGGTAAACTTCATTAAAGTTAGACATTATTTTTAAGCTGAAGGAACCCTTAAGGCTTAGAAAAGAATAATGCTGTGCCCACATTCAAGACTAATGGCAAAGTGCATTTTAGTTAAGTTAGTTGGAAAGAGTTTATATAGAATGATAACATCTCATAGTGTAAATGAGGGGTGGGATCACGAGCTTTCAGAAGTGGTTTCATTTGGTCCCCCTTCCTTTATTTTGTCACAAATGCTGGGGGCACATATTGGAGATGGCCACCAGCCTGATGAAGCCTCCCAGCAGGGAGCCTGCCAAATCTCAGGCTCACATAGTGCAAGTAAGATTGGGTGCCTGGGAATTGAGTGGCTTTGTGTAAGAATCTTTCTTTGACATGGGTGTACACCTCTTCACAACCTCAACTGCTATGCTACTGAACACCATTACACATGTATACTGTGAATCAATGCTACCACAATCCTGTGACCTAGATTTGAACATGCTTTGTTATGGGTGGGGAATAGCCAAAGTCAGTGGCTTCATGCCAGCCCAAGCAGCTCTGTCAATCATTGATCCATGTTAGCTGTTCTGGGCCCTGCTCTGTCCAATGTATTGGTGACCTGAATGGAGATATAAAACATACAATTAATTCTACAAATCATCCCCCCATCAGGGGCCACTACATGGTTTGTGGATGTGCACATCAAATATTTGGATGACTTGTATAATTTGGGAATGATTCAGTGCAGGCAGAATAAATGTATAAGTCACAATTATAAGTCACAATATTTATAGTGATAAAAGAAAAGAACATGACCCAGAAACAGCTGTGGGGAAGGGCTGGAATATCCAGAGGTCAAAATTGACCTGCAGTTAAGTAAAAGCTCCAAATGTGCCGCTGAGAAGAAGAAGAAGCCAATGTGACATTGGGATGTATTAAGATTAACATTGGACAGACAGGCAGGAACTCCTTGTACTAAATTAATTAGTCATATGTTAAGTAGATCATCATACTCAGATTTTGATTTCTATACTTTTAAAAACATGGGAAAAGACCAAAGATAAGCCCAAAAGGAACAATGACCAAGGCTAAAAGTTAACAAATTCTCATTTGAGGAAAAACCATACGATTTGCTTTAATTAAAACATTGATGAATAACTTCAAGAATATCCTCAAGAAATAGAAGGGTGCTGGGTAATGGTTCCTGCCTCTGATTCTTCCACATGCTTAGATTTGTAGGGACAGTTTGTCTGGCAGCATCTGCACCAGGATAGTAACCAAAAAGTGAGGTTGGTTGCTTGGCAGGGCGGCTTCACTTCCACCTCTCAGTAGCTGTAGTGTGATTCTTCTGCCAATCAAATAAGTTGGTGTTGTCTTCCCTGTAGCTCCGCCTTATTCTAATTCTGTGACTGTGTCTGCTGACTGTTTCCCAGTGCCCTGAGTCCTCCCTCTCAGTTGTCCTTGAGGGAGTCAGAGTTACAGGCAGGGCCTTAGGCTTTGCACCCTGATATCTTAAGCCATCATCTCTGCCATCCAGCACTCAAGTGTTGTGGAGCTGACAAAGCTTCTTGATTTGTGAGAAAACTCTCAGGACTCTGCCTCCTCAGGAAGTGAAGAATCATGCATTCACACCTTCCAGTCCTGTTTAAACCTTGTCTGTTTGCATTTGTTTTTAATTTCTTATGTGCGTTTCACCCTCACCATCTCTGGATTCTCTTCATCACCATGGGGAAATTCTTCCTGCTCATTTGGTGTGTCCTTCCCACCCAAACCAGTTCCCAGGGCCCTTATGCCTGACTAAGGAGGTTCTGGGTAGGGAGTTCATTTTAGATCTGCTTTTTTTTTCTTCCTGATTGAAAGCTGCCTTTTTAATCTCATGTTTCTCTTGGGTCCTCTTTAGTGACCTAACTTCTCCAAAACATGATTTTCTTTCAGCTCATCAAGGTGGCTTTGGAAAAATGTCCGGCAACTGTGGAGACCCAGAACCCATCTTTTTCCCCTCCTTCCCCAATGGGAGGGGACAGTAACAGGTGTCTTCAGGAAGAAATGCTCCACCTGAGAGCTGAGCTCCACCAGCACTTAGAAGAGAAGAGGAAAACTGAGGAGGAACTGAAGGAGCTAAAGGCTCAAATTGAGGAAGCAGGATTCTCCTCTGTGTCTCACATCAGGTAGGACATTCTTCCAAGAGAAGGGGAGCTTGCAGGTCATGAGGCATCATAGCCAAGGGCCTTGTCTTGCTGCAACCAAGGCATTCATGCTGTCAAGGGGCTACTTGGTCCATATCCCAGGCTCCATGCATTAATATTTCTACAAATTCTTTAGATAAAAGTAATATTGGCTAATGGTAATCACCTTTTGTTATTCAAATAAACCTGGTCTTAATTCAATATAACAATGCCCACTATTATTGTGCATCTGCCAATCACACATATGACAGTCATGGTGGAAACCTCCTTGTTACATGATCGGTATTGGTCTTTTTAACTGACCGAAACATATAAGGAATCTGCTACCTAATATGTTTCACAGAACCAGAAGAGTCCACAGAGGAGGATTTCTATAGAGGCCCCTCCCTCTCCTCTCAGCTCTTGCTCAGAAGTCTTTGAATACTAGAATATCAATTTTAATAATCTCTGCTGCTTTAGTAATTTTACAAAAGTAGCAGATAGCTCATTTATTGGTTAGGTTGGCCACTCTGTCTTTGATGGCTTTCTTGTGAAAAGATAGTTGGAGCACGTGCTGATACTATAGGGCTGACCCATTTATTCATGCACTCCCGGGATGATGATCATCACTGCTTGTTTAAAGCACAGTTGCACAACTTCTAAATCATGCCCTGTTGTTTCCCTGCATATTACATGCCACTTAAATCCCCCTGGATAATGTTAGCACTTTGAAGAGGACCTTGGCATCTAGCCTCATGCCCTTGTTTCCTAGTTAAGGAAACTCAGGCCTGTAAAGTTTCAAGCGACTTGCTCAAGATTGCATAATAGTCTGTGGCTCCCAGTTTCTAACATCGAAACCTTGCTTCTATACCATATACTTTGCCAACAATTTAAAAAATTTTCTTGAGATTATTCTAGGTGCTGGTTCTTTTGCTCTGAATTATCATAATAACTTTTTCCTTAAGTTCTATTTAAAGCGTATAATTTTAGTTAAATTTTTGTATGTGTAAACTTGATTGAGTTGTTATGGGTAAGAACAGTACATCTCTTTTGAGTCTCTAGTTGAATCTACAATCAAACCATCTGTAGATATCCCCGTGGATTATTTTCCTTTGTCCTCAGAGTTCCTAACCTGAAACCCTCCACCCAACCTACAGAATTGCTGATACTAAGTTGGGTGGAGGTTAGAATCTTATGTTTTTCTTCTTTCTAAGAAGGTTTTGTTGGGGTTTTCTTCTATTTGTTTGTAATTTTAAAACATCAGAGTTTTCTTTGAAATATGAAGTTAGAACATAATATTAAATATTCTTTTCCATATATACGTGTGCCCCTTTTATCCCCATTCACATCTCCGTTTTGGTAAAATACCTATCCCCCTTTTCTTTATTGAGAACCTGTCACATAGATTATCTGTCTGTGTCCTATGTCTTAAAGTATTTTCCTCCCAGAAATACACCAGACAAGCTCTGCCCTGGGTTCCAAGACTCCTGGATTCTGAGAAATTCAATCTAGGTGCACAGCCCACTGCTGATCCTTCAGGTTGTGAAATACACATTTCCTGTGCATCCTCTATCTCAGGACTTCTCAGTTTAGCATGCTTAAGAATCACCTGTGGAACTTAAATAAAATGTGGATTCACAGGCCTCAGCTCTACAGCTTTCCTAACAAGCACCTTATAGGATTCTGCTGTTGGTCTCTCAGGTCTGCAGCTAGTACAGCAGAGATTAATGACTTCCCTGCTGCAGACCTTGATGTAACCATACCATATATGCAATCTCATTTAAGCATCTGCTAACTCCACTAGGTAAGTGTTATCATCCTCATTTTATATAAAAGTAAACTGAGGCTCAAAGAAGTTAAGTGAACAGACTTGTTAAAGCCATCTTTGCTTCCACTCAACCTGAGTACGAGTTTGTTGTTGTGGAAAGAGTGGATCTGGAATGGCTTGGTGAAAATTAGCTGTTTTGGTCAATTTTATTTCTTCAACAAATATGAATGATTTATGTGACAGGCCCTTGTGTAGGCACTGGGGATACAGAGTGAATAAGACAGCCACAGTCCCTGCTCTCAAGAAGGGACATAAAGCAAATAATTAACTATGTACATTTTGATTGTATTAATAGTTCTCATTAGTGTTATTTATTTCTTCTGTGTTCTTAAGTCTCAATGGTTTAAAACTGACTGATGATAAATAATAGCTGTAGAATTCATAACAATTAATTTGTTATACAACAGGTCTTATTTTTTTAACAGAGTAAGTATGTTGTTTATTCCAGAGGCTGCTAAAAATTAGAACATATGAGGCTGCATGGCACAAGTAAAGAAAACTAGCCTGCATGTCTTGAGTCCAAGATTTCTAGTGATGGTGCTGGTACCAAGTAGCTGTGGAAGTTTGGGCAAGTCTGTTACTCTTCCTGAGCCTCGGCTTTCTTGTGTGTAAAATTAGGAGCTGTTGTAGGTCTCACATTGCTTTATGCTCTGGGGTGTGTCTGAGTCTATCACGGGCTGAGATGTGGGTTAGAGGTACTATTAGGAACTGTTGTCAGGACCAGACCTAGCCTTCAATTATGTGTGTTTTCTGCAGGAACACCATGCTGAGCCTTTGCCTTGAGAATGCAGAGCTGAAAGAACAGATGGGAGAAGCAATGTCTGATGGATGGGAGATCGAGGAAGACAAGGAGAAGGGCGAGGTGATGGTGGAGACTGTGGCAGCCAAAGAGGGTCTGAGAGAGAGTAGCCTTCAGGCTGAGTTCAGAAAGCTCCAGGGAAAACTGAAGAATGCCCACAATATCATCAACCTCCTCAAAGAGCAGCTTGTGCTGAGTAGCAAGGAAGGGAATAGTAAGCTTACTCCAGAGGTCCTTGTGCATCTGACCAGCACGATCGACAGAATAAACACAGAACTGGCTGGTTCTCCTGGGAAGCACCAACACCAAGAGGAGGGGACTGTGACTGTGAGGCCTTGCCCCAGACCCCAGAGCCTTGACCTGGGGGCTACCTTCACAGCGGATGCCCACCAAGTAAGTGTGTGCTTAGATGGAATGGAAATCAACTGGAGAATGGCTCAAAATGACAGTTTTTACCTTAAAAAGTTCTGTGAATCAGGAGGTACCAAGAGAAGGGTCTCTTTGTACTACAAACAATACTAATAATATTCTGCCCACATTCAGCCTTTAGAAAGGCTTTTGCAATATACGTATTTCTTGAGTACTTAATTTTTCAGATAACACACTAGGCATTGGCATCAGACAATAAAATCAATGGCTGCCCTTGAGATACTTAATATGGTGAAGAAGGACGGTACAAAAACTGATCATTTTAATAAGGTGCCGTAACTGCTGTACATGGGGATGCGTCAGGTTAGGAGGCAGCCCAGACAAGTGGTGTGTAATGACATCTCTTCCTTATCACTGCCATTTCTTGTCACAGCTCATCACAGGTGTCTATTTCTGGGCCTCCAATGGGTTATTGGGATCTTCTTTAGGGAAGGAGCTTTGCTGAAGATTCAATAACATGGAGAATACAGGGGATTCTGAGGGAATCAATGGGAGAAGTGCCAGGGGAAATGAGTGGAGGGTTCCACCCCTTCTCTTTTTGACCACTGAGAAGACATTTTCCGAGAGCACCTCTGTACGCTTGATTGGCGCTGTGCTGTGTGCTGTAGATACAGAGATGAATTATACTTATCCCAGCACTCCAGGAGCTCCATCTGGAAAGCAAGTTGCTGCCAAATGGCATGAGAAGTGCTGTGATAGACATGAGTAAAGTCCACAGGGTTCAGAAGGGGCAGTGATTGTCACTGCATGGGGGTGACCTCAGGCTGTCCTCATCCCTGTATTGGCCCCTTTCACAGTTGGATAACCGGTCCCAACCTCGTGACCCTCGGCCTCAGTCAACGTTTAGCCTACCAGGGTCCACCCAGCACCTGCGCTCCCAGCTGTCACAATGCAAACAACGCTATCAAGATCTCCAGGAGAAGCTGCTGCTGTCAGAAGCCACTGTCTTTGCTCAGGCTAATGAGCTGGAGAAATACAGAGTCATACTTAGTAAGTAACTATGACTTACTAGTAAAGAAAACTAGCCTGTGTGTCTTATAAGTTCTGTTTGTTCTATACCTACATGACATGTGGTTATGAAGCACATGAAGTGTGGCTAGTGCAACTTGGACATTTTGTTTTATTTAATTTTAGTCAATTTAGTATAAAGTGGTCATATGAGGCTAGTCACTTCCTTATTGGACAGTACAGGTCTAGGTGTCTTGGGACTCTAAATTAGTTTAGCTCCATTCAATATTTACTGAACCCCTGTGGATATAGCACTTGGCAGCTTCCATGGGGCTTCAAGAGATGATAGTATATAGTCCCCAACCTACAGATATCTGGTCGCAACTAAGCCTAGGTTATCTGAAGGGGAGATTGTTAATGGCAAATGCAGGCTCATCCTGGTGGAAAGAAATTCTGCTTCCTGGAGCTGGTGGTCTCTTCTCCCACTGGTTCAAAGAAGCTTCTCTCCCACTGCAGATCTGACCTCCCTGCCCCAGAAGGTTAGGGCATGTGCCATCGAGGCTGAGGGTAGATGTGAGAAATTCAGACATTCTGCAACACCTGCTGTCCCTTCCCAAGCAGGTGAATCCTTGGTGAAGCAGGACAGCAAGCAGGTCCAGGTGGACCTCCAGGACCTGGGCTATGAGACTTGTGGCCGAAGCGAGAATGAGGCTGAACGGGAGGAAACCACCAGTCCTGGTAAGAGCACAGGGTGTGGAGTTCATCTTCCCTCCCTGGAGTCAGCTGTCACGTTTGGGTGCTGTTGGCCAATTCATCACCTGACAAGCAGTGGGAAGAGGCAGTTAACTGGAGAATTCTTACCCAAAATGAGGTGAAGTGTAAGTTTGAATTTCTATAGTTTTTGGCATACTGCTGATAATAATAATATAAAGTTCTATTCAATTAACTATTATAGAAATACTAAGGCCTACTTAGAGACCAGACGAGGTTTTGCAAATGTGTATACCATAAGTTAAAAATAATTTTGTTTTCCATTATAAAAGGACCACAGCTATAGGGCCACCCACCACATTGCAAACCAGAAGAGAAGAAAAACACAATCTCTCTCATTCTTGAGGCAGTGTAGTATAGCAGTTAAGAGAAAATACCTTGGGGTCAGACTGGTTGATTCAAACCTCAATTTGTAAACTCTCTTATGCTCTAGTTTCTTCATATGTTAAAATAGCAATAAAGGAACTACCTACCCCATCAGGTACTTATGTCAATTTAATGAGTAAATTCTTATAAAACACTTTAGAACAGTCCCTTGCATCTGGTAAAATGCCATGGATTAGTTCTCATTCTGACTACCACTTCTCTAATGCCACCAGTGTTAAGATGCTGATATATTTATTCAAAGTCTTATTTTCATATCCCTATTTTTCACACAGCTGTAACCCAACAAACTTTTCAATTATAGTAAAATTTATTGAGCACTGAACTTTCAGCCTGCAGGAATAGCTCATCCTGTATTCCTGTGGCCATTCTAAATAGATAAGGCCATGTTAATGTGTTAAGAAACATCAGTGTATGGAATGAACACAGGACATTAAAGAATTTGAATTCTGGCTCTGCCCTGTGCTAGTTTGAGTGATCTAGAACAAGCTGGTTTACCTCTCTTTAAGTTTTGGTTTCCCCAGTTGGTAAAATAGAAAATGATGATACCTAACTTGTAGGGCTGTCGGGAGAATAAGAAATATTGTATTTGAATGCCTAGTACAGTGTCAGGGTTGAATAAAGTACTGCTTCAACTTTTACCTCAGTAATTATTGTCCTCATGACCAAACCTGCCTCCTCTCAAAGGCAGTGGCCACAACAGCAAGTCCAACTTTTATTTAGGAAGACATCTTTGTCTTTTTTCAGAGTGTGAAGAACACAACAGCCTCAAGGAAATGGCCCCGGTGGAGGGACTGTGCTCTGAGCAGGGGCACTGGGGCTCATCACGGGCTAGTTCCTCTGAGAAGAAGCCCTTGGAGAACCAGCTAGGGAAGCAGGAAGAGTTCCGGGTGTATGAAAAGTCAGAAGACATCTGTGTCCTACGAAAGGACATCAAAGATCTGAAGGCCCAGCTGCAGAATGCCAACAAGATCATTCAAAACCTCAAGAGCCGGGTTCGGTCCCTCTCAGTTACAAGTGACTATTCATCTAGTCTGGAAAGACCCCGGAAGCTGAGGGCTGTTGGCACCCTGGAGGGCTCTTCACCTCATAGCGTCACTGATGAGGATGAGGGGTGGCTGTCTGATGGCACTGGAGCTTTCTACTCTCCAGGGCTTCGGGCCACAAAGGATCTGGAGAGTCTCATCCAGAGAGTATCCCAGCTGGAAGCCCAGCTCCCAAAAAATGGACTAGAAGGGAAACTGGCTGAGGAGCTGAGATCAGCCTCGTGGCCTGGGTAAGGAGGGCACTGGTTGGGCCCTTTCTTGATTGAAAATGTGTGAGTTTGTGCTTGGTGTAGGCTGGCTCAGGCAGTTGGAAGAAAGAATATGTCTGGGTAGCCACAAGGACACTGATTTAAATGGTAGAGATAGGTCTGAGGAAAAGCCAGGTAAGCAACCAGGAGGGCATGGGATAATGACCCAGTATCTGGGAGATACCGGGTCTCAGGGATTTCCTCTCAGGGATATATTAGTAAACTAATAGTATATATGCTGTCATATAGTAGTAAGACTGGAATCAGACTGCCTAGCTCTGACACTTACTACCTATGCAACCTGCTTAACCTTTCCAAGCCTTTGTCCTTACCTGTTGAATGAGGATGATAACAGAACCCATCTCAAAGGTGGTTATTAGGTTTAAATGAATGAATACAAGTGCTGGCCAGGCATGGTGGCTCATGCCTGTAATCCCAGCACTTTGGGAGGCCAAAGTGGGTGGAACGCCTGAGGTCAGGAGTTTGAGACTAGCCTACCCAATATGATGAAACCCTGTCTCTACTAAAAATACAGAAATTAGCTGGACATGGTGGTGCATGCCTGTAATCCCAGCTACTTGGGAGGCTGAGGCAGGAGAATTGCTTGAACCTGGGAGGTGGAGGTTGCAGTGAGCTGAGATGGCACCACTGATATCCAGCCTGGGTGACAGAGTGAGACTCTGTCCCCATTCCCCCCAAAAAAAGAATTAATACAAGTGCTTAGAATAGTGCGTAGCATATATTAAGCTCTCAATGGTATTTTCCATAGTTATAAGTGTTATTGATACTTAGTGTTGAAAACAGACATTCATCTTGGTATGCGTCCTGGTTATCTGTTGCTAAGTAATACCACTCTAAAACTTAGTGACTTCAAACAATCTTTTATTATGCTTCATAGTTTTGTGGGTTGGCTGGGCTCACCTGGGTGGCTCTGACATAGGGTTTCTTGTTTTGGGTCCCATGAGTTGATGGTATGAGAATTTATATGATGGCCATATCATTGCAAAATACAGTCAGCAGTAGTATTATAACATAGAAGAAATTCAGGCATCAGGTTGTGTTTGAAATAGAAGACATGAAAGGTCCTATCTAGACTTAGGAAGAAGTGATTCTAATTATTTACTGAGTAACTGCTGTGAATCTACATGATACTGGTGCTGTGAGGGATATAAAATACAGAACCATCTGTATTCTCACAGACCTGATGATTTATGTAGGGACATATAATTGACATATATATATAGGAAAAATATAACAGTTGAAGAACAGTGGCATACTAAATTTTTTGATGCAATACTTTATCAGGGTAGAATTTACTCTTAAATGCCTCCTATGGCTTATATGCCAGAATTCAGCTTGGGAGAGTTCCTCAGAGATGTTCTCATGGAATTCTCCACAGAACCCCCATAACCTACCATACGCTCTTTCCACACTTACTCTTTCCTCTTCTGTCCTGCGTTAGGAAATATGACTCCCTGATTCAGGATCAGGCCCGGGAACTGTCTTACCTACGGCAAAAAATACGAGAAGGGAGAGGTATTTGTTATCTTCTCACCCAGCATGCAAAAGATACAGTAAAATCTTTTGAGGATCTCCTAAGGAGCAATGACATTGACTACTACCTGGGACAGAGCTTCCGGGAGCAACTCGCCCAGGGAAGCCAGCTGACAGAGAGGCTCACCAGTAGACTCAGCACCAGTAAGTTGGCCACAGGGCTTTGGAATCCTCTCAGTCACCCCCACAGTTCCAGAAACCTGGTGGCCACCACACCTCTACTGCAACTTTTTAACCTAGGATCCTGTTTGTGTTTCATTTCCTGGGGCTACTACAGAAGCAAGACTGCTCAGTGGGAAACATGGAGAGGAACACACAGGGCTGGAGATGCCATGGTTACAACTGTAGAAACTTCACCACTCATGGAATGTGACCTCTGGGGCAGGGGGCAGCATCTATCTGGTGCTAAGAGGGAGTAGGGGACAGGAGATGGAAGGGCCTTGTTAGAGAAGGAAGAGCCCTGAACTAAGAATTGCAAGACCCAAGCTCTAACCTGGATGCTGCCACCAACTCGCTTTGGGCAAATGCCTTATCCTGGTGGTGTCTTCATTTATGGCATGGTAATGTACATGCATGTACTCTGCTCATGGATAAAGCACCATCCTCTTTTGGACACGGTTTTGGCACTGGCTGCAGTAGTTCAAGGGCTTCATTGTTTATTACTGGGGTCCTTTACTCAGAGAGAATTTCCAGAGAAGGGGGTACCAAAGGGAGTGTAGTAAGATCAGACTTGAGAGCCACCCAGCCTATCTTCTGGTGGCAGCTGCAGAGTTGGGGCAGGGCTTATCATCTCCTCAGAGACCAGTGCAGATTCTGCATGAAAGCTGTGGTGGGACATATGCATCTGGGAGCTAGTCTGCAGCAGGACATGGAGGCTGGAGTGACCACAGGGCAGCCAGACAACGGCCTCATGATGAATGGAACAAAAGACATTGTAAATGTTTTACCCTGATTTCGGGCAGAGGAAGTCATGAAGGTGACCGTCAGGTCAGGGACAGTTGGGTGCTTCTCTAAAGACACAACCTGAGGCCTCCCAGAATAACCATTCTGGATGCACACATGAAATGATCACTACTCTGTCTACAGATAGGCTCCTGTGTTTGTAATGCATTAAATGGGACTGGCCTAATTTCTTATTGTTTCTCTCTAAATTTGGTTTGCAGAGGATCATAAAAGTGAGAAAGATCAAGCTGGACTGGAGCCACTGGCCCTCAGGTAATCCAGAACAGAATCTGGGAAAGAGAGTGGGACTGAGGCCCAAGAGGTCAAGGGTGGCAGCAGCTCCACAAATCAAGGGGAATAAAGGAAAGGGCTGAGTGTAATGAACTCATGCCTTCATCGAACACTTCGCTGTTGTTTTTAACTAAATTCTTTCTTCTCTTTTGGTTTAATTGCATTGGCACATTAATTCTCCAGGTTTAGTAACCTACAAACAGTCTGAACTAAAAGTGAACTAACTAGGGTTCAACAGTCTTTGGCTCCCCTAAGGATCCTGCTTTCCGGTGGTGTGTTTGATAAGTAGAATGAGCGTTTTCCAAAGTTGGCCTACCCCAAGTTGGGTTGACAGCTAGTTTAGTAGTCACCCAATTGGCCTGGGGAAGAAAGGAGTCAAATAACAGTACCTGGTGAGAGAGGCCTGGACGTTGTAGATCACCGGGGGGCTGCAGCGCCTCAGGAACCATATCTCAGTAAGTTCCACCATATAATCATCAATGAAATGTGGACTCAGAGTCAGTTGTAGCCACTAGTTTGGGTTCTTTGTGTCATGCGCATGTTTCAGACCACACGAATGCTTCTGAAAATATCTGCAGTGAAGGACCTGGCTTTCATTTTTTGTTTTTGTTTCGAATCCATCATAGAAGCATATGTGGTCTGAATTCAGTTAACCACATTATTTCACTCATCACGCTCTTGGATGTTGGGACAATGGTTTGCTCTGTGTTTCTCAATGCTTGCTTTCAATTTTTATGCTTGTCTTGTTGCCGATGGTGACAAACAGTTCTCAGGCTGCAGCTGTTCCAGGGATCATACTTTAAGCAGCAGTGCCTTAAAAGGAGGACTAAACTATGACTAGACTAGACTACGTCTTTGCTTGTCCTCAGCATATTATGTGGCCAGAGCACTGGGTAGCTCTTGTCGATCCATCTGTACCCCACCTATGCTTCATCCCTAAGCAGAGGCGGGTTGTTTCCATTATTCTCCGGAGGCGTGGTCCCCTTGGCTTACTTGGCTTTTCCCATGAGCCACAGTCAGGACAGGTTGGTTCGGGTGACCTTGGTTTTACGTGTTGCCCCCCTTCTCCCCACCAGGCTCCGCAGAGAGCTGCAGGAAAAGGAGAAAGTGATTGAAGTCCTTCAGGCCAAGCTGGATGCTCGGTCCCTCACACCCTCCAGCAGCCATGCCTTGTCTGACTCCCACCGCTCTCCCAGCAGCACCTCTTTTCTGTCTGATGAGCTGGAAGCTTGCTCTGACATGGATGTAGCCAGCGAGTACACACACTACGAAGAGAAGAAAGCTTCTCCCAGTCACTCAGGTAGCCTCCACTTTCTGGTGGTACTGTCTGTGTCTAGGCTGAGTGCAGACCTCAGGAAACAGGCCTTATAGCTCCACCATGGTATGTATCAGGCTGAACATGGCTATGGGGCAAGTGCCAAGTGCAGGCACCAGTGGTTCAGGATCTTTGCTTGCTCCTGACTCTACAAGTTACCTCTGTCACCCTGGCCTCCATGGGCCTGTACATGCTGTTGGGCACAAGGTGAGCCATTGTGAGGAGAGTGAGAAGAGCATGGCAGATTTTTCTTCCTTGGTGAATCTGTCGGAAAACCTCCTTTATCTCTCCTACAATGATCTTGCTATCTATTGCAATTATCTCATCCCTCTTACAATGATCTTGCTATTTATTCCTGAGCAGTGTTCCCTAAGGCAATGTGGAGGTCACAGATGCTGCTAGTCTTGCCTGATATTTTTGGAGTTGCCATTTTCATGGTTTCAGAGCTCAGAGCACTACTATCATCCCTCAGGTGGTTTGTCTCACTAAAGGAGCTGTCTGCAAGCAAGAAAATGAACACTGTTAACAATGCTTGTGCTTGGTTCTCGCCCTGAAAGCAAGACTCTAGCCCTGGTACCCCTGGTTAGATAGAAGGCCAGGATTCCAGTTCTCTGTAGAACATCAAACATTTTCCTTCATTCATGGGTTTTATAGATTCCATCCATCATTCGAGTCATTCTGCTGTGTTGTCTTCTAAACCATCATCAACCAGTGCATCTCAGGGGGTTAAGGCCGAATCCAGCAGCAACCCTATCAGCTTGCCAACTCCCCAGAATCCCCCCAAGGAGGCCAACCAGGCCCATTCAGGTATGCAACAGTCAATGGGGCAGAAGCTTCATCTTCTCTTTCTCTGCTGCCTGTTTAACTTTCTTCAAGGACAAAGGTTTAGACTGGTAGGGGTCTAAATGCATCAAATCCTAGACAGAATCAAGAGACCATCATCATTTGCTAATTGTGTCTGATTTAAGAAAATAAGTAACCCACATCAGGTTTCGATTAGCATGCTAGTTTTGACTAGTAGTTGGCTAATCATTTAAAATAAACATTTTTATAGGTTTTCTCTTATTTTACCCTGGGGAGCAAAGAGGCAAAATGTTTCTCCCAGGATTACAACAGCCATAGGATGATAAGAAATTCACATCTACTCATCCACTGTATGTGCTACCCATTAAATCTGCATGGTGAGCCTCTGCAAGAGGTAGTGCTACTTATTTTATAGCCAAGGATGCTGAAACATCCTCAGACAAGGTTCTGTTCATAGTACATTACCATTAATGGATGTATGAATGGATTGGCAGTCCTTGATATGTACATAGAGCATATCTCGGGGGCAATTAAAGGGGTGCATTTCATTTACAATCCCAGCTTAGTTGCCAGAGGGTATACTGCTCATTCACAGCCCTGTATGCAGAGATGGCAAGGAAAATGCAAACCTTGTCTTCACCTTCTACTTCCCACCAGAGTTGGCTGGCTGCCTTCAGTGTGGTTTATTGTGAGGTTTGACTTGGGTAGAGGTGCTCCCAGAAAGCACAGTGCTTTCTTTTACAACCCTCATTTCCCTGAAGACAATTCCACCAAAGTCTTAAGGAAGAGGAAGTGTTCCAATGTTTCCTGAGCCTGGTTTCAAAATTTTTAGGCTAGACTGGGAAGCAGCTGGACCAGAATCATGAGGAAAAGCTGTGCTCCCAGAATTGTAGACATCTGCTTAAATGTTTTGCATTCAAACAGAGCAGAAGATGAAGAACAGAGGATTTAAAAATGAGAATGCTTCCTCAAAGGATGCCTGGGCTGCGTTACTTGGCAATTTGGGTGTATTTGCAGTATTGATCTGAAATGGTGTCAGCACCATGGGACAAGGGATGTGTTTTAGGATGTAATCATTGTCTTCTACATTAGACATTCCCTACAGGTCAGCCTTTGTTTCTACTCCCCCTCCATTGGCTACCTGCCCTTAAATTGCTTTTAGGGAAGAGGAAACAATTTTAAACATTGAAACTTGCCAGGGTTTCTGAAAACCTGTCTGTAGATGGGCTGCCTAAAAATCACTGTGGAAGACTTGTTTTAATACAAATTTCCTGTCCAAGAATTTATAATTCTCTAAATCTACATTAAGGCCTAGAGAGAATCAAGAAGACCTAAAGAATCTGCATGTATTAAAAGTTTTTCGTATGTGATTTAAATGTCCAGAAGGGTTTGCAAGCCGTTTTGTCTAAGCCACCTTACCAAGGCATCTATTTTTAATTTGGTGAATGAACACATTGATTTGGAATTCTGAAGTTTGTTTCCGTCAGAGTCCTGAACTGCATGCACTAGTAATAAAAGTTACCCCACAGCCTTTGTCCACTTCTCTCCTACTCAGGATGGGATCTGATGCTGTCAGAGAGGAGTTCTAGGTGGAGAGAGAGTCTTGTCCCAGGGCCAAGGACTGACACATGCTGGGAGCAGAGCCCCAGGGGCCCGTGGGAACATTCAGGCTCTTTGACTTGTCCATGCCCAGGGCTGCTGTGGTGGGGCTCAATAATGCCTCCTTACCTTCTTTAGCCAATTGCTTTCAAGATAATCACAGAGAATGTGTGCAGCATGACCCTGGCAGGGTAGAAGTGGGAAGGTCAGCCAGGTCAGCCTCTCTGGTCACCCTTGGCTGTCACATCCTGTACCACGCTAGGTGATAGCCACTCCACAGAGTGACATCTGGTCAGGGAATGGTCTTACCTTCTCAATCTTTTACCCATTCTTTTCTCTCATTATCCCTCGATGATGTGTCTCTTTTCTCCCTAACTTTCTGTTTCTAGGCTTTCATTTTCACTCCATACCCAAGCTGGCTAGCCTTCCTCAGGCACCATTGCCCTCAGCTCCATCCAGCTTCCTGCCTTTCAGTTCCGCTGGCCCTCCCCTCCTTGGCTGCTGTGAGACACCGGTGGTCTCCTTGGCTGAGGCTCAGCAGGAGCTGCAGATGCTGCAGAAGCAGTTGGGAGAAAGTGAGCACCTCTGCTGCATTTGTGTGCTTGCAAGTGGCAGCCCCACACTGTGTTGCTCTGCATGGCTTGGGCTGGATGGCAGAGATTAGAAAAACAACACGGGTACACATTACACATGGAAGACTGAGGGAAAGCTCTGCTTGCTTATTTTTTGGAAATGTATTTACTGTTATTTCTCCAGTGTGTGTCTCAGTTAACAGATAGATATGTTCACAAGGCTCTTGACCTGGTGCTCTCATACTGTAGACTGGTGGATACCACCAAGTATGCTGAATCCCTGAAAGACTGCTCATTGGTAGGGGATGGGAGAGAGATGTTATGCTTTGCCTATGCAAGATGAAGTGGCCAAGGAAAAGATGGCCACATTCAGTGAGCTTCTTCGTGTGGCTATTATAGTTTTCTGCTGTGAAAACTGTTAATCGAGTTCAGTTCCTGGCATCATCAGGTTGGAGCTAAAAGGGTAGTGGTAGAGGGATTCAGAAGAGGAAACGATGAGTCCCTTTTCCTACTGCACAGGGTTCATCTCTGCCCCAGGGCAGGTGACACCTAGGCAGCTAGAACCACAGCACCAGCAGTGGCGTCTGACCGTGAATCCCATGGTCTGACTCCAAAGGATAATTGATGTTATGAGTTATGTACACTGTGGACAGTCATTTGTTAGAAAACACCTTGATGTATTTGTAGGCTGGTGGCTCATCCTAAGTTTAGTGTGTTGGTGATCACTGATAGCTTAGAAAAAAGTGGGAAAGAAACCTTCACGTGAATTTGCTCTCTCATAGCACCTTAAGCACAACAATGAGAAGGCGATTTGAATGAACTTAAACTCATTTGTCAGGCACTTTCTGTGCCTGTAAAGAAGCTTAGGGGATCCAGAGACTGATAGGGTCACCATGCCAGCAATTTACAGTGATGTAAGACAACACCTAAGAATTTGCATCCCCCTCCCTGCAGCCCCAAATGTCATGTGGACCAGCCTATTTCTTTTATTCTCCTTTTTCTTCTTTTTTCTTTTTTTTTTGAGACAGGGTCTGACTTTGTCACCCAGGCTGGAGTGCAGTGGCATGATATCAGCTCACTGTAGCCTCGACCTCCTGGGTGCAAGAGACCCTCCCACCTCAGCCCCCCAAGGAGCTGGGACCTCAGGCATGTGTCACCATGCCTGGTGAATTTTTGTATTTTTTGTAGAAACAAGGTTTTGCCATGTTGCCAAGACCGGTCTAGAGCTCCTGAGCTCAAGTGATTGGCCCACCTCAGTTTGCAAAAGTGCTGGGATTACAGGCATGAGCCACTGCACCCAGCCTAGCCTATTTCTTTTGTCAATCCAGGAAATGGATACTTTGTCTAATTCAGGGAACCCTAAGGCTCAGAGAAGTGAAGTTACTTGTTCAAGGTCACTAGAAAGTGGGAGAGAGGGGCTTGAATCAGGTCTTCTACTCCAGGTTTCACGTTTCTGTTATACCTTTTCTACTTAGGATGGCTTTGTCACCATCTGGCTTAGATTATTAGATTAGCTCAGCTAATCAAACTCTGGGGACTCCTTGCAACAATCTTTCCCTCTCTTTAGAGACCAGTAGGAGGTGCTGGTGTTTCTGACCTAAAACTTGTTACTTTAGCAGTTCTGCCACCAACAATTGATGGACAACAAATGTGTCCCATGACAAATGGCAAGAGTATTTTCTAGCTTCCATTTTCCCCCTTGCCTCCTTTTCCTTTATCTTTCCGCATTTGTCCACTTGTCTTTGCCCAAAAGGAAGGATGGAAGGAGAGCACTGTCCATGAAAGAGGGTCGGTTGTTTTGGGTTAAATTGGAATCACATCAAGTCTGAGGCCACTGACTGGAGTTCGAATGGTCCCAGCCTAGATGAGGAAGACTGTAGCGTTTTCTCCACTTGGAGTCATGGTCCTCTCCAAGGACTTATCCAAGCTCACTGCTTTGAGCCAATTTTCCATGTGGACAGTGGTGCATGGTGGCTTCTCAGGTCCCTGGGAAGAGTCTGGATGGTATCTTCGCATGGTTTAGAGCATGTGCTGTGTGTTGTGTGGCCAAGGGACTGGAACATGAGAATACCGATCCTTGTTACTGACGGACTTACAACCTCACATGGCCTTGACTGAAAAGCGAGCTGTCCACGACCACTGGTCTCCCGTTTTGTGTTGTGTTGGGATGAGGTTGAAGGCAGTTTGAAAGAAGTAGGAAATCATGTATTGTTGCATCCCTTCTAAAATTTAGGTGCTTAAAATTTTTTCATCTCTTCCTCAACTAACTGATTCTAATGAATATCTAGTATTTCACAAGTTGGGGAAGAGACTCATGACAAGATCTTTCAAACTTCTGCCTGTTAGAATCACCTATAATGAATTTAAAACATCAAATTTTCAAGATGGATTAAGGCAAAATCTTTGAAATCCAGGAATCAGTATATTTTTCCGTATTCTCAGGTGATTCCAGTATGTAGCCAAGTTTGAGAAGCCGTTACAAATGGGGATAAAAACTGGCAAGCGGCAGTTATACTAACCCCTGCCAGGAGTCTTGGAAGAAACAAGGACCTCACTCCTGTTGCTTAGGAGGAGCTACCTCTCTATTCTCCTGCTCAAGTTCATAATCCCTGAAAGAAAGCAGATTCTGAATTTTCTCCTAAACAGTGTCTGTGCCCACCTCTTTCCACATCTCCCCCATGCCAGGCTTCTTTTTACAGAGGAGCGGAGGTGATGGGACTCAAGTGAAAGGCCTGTGATTTCAAAGGTCTATGAAAGTGTCAGCCTCTGAAATGACAGGCCCTGCCTGCCTCTGTGGAGCAGTGTTCAATGATTCTTTAGAAAGGAGTGATGCCAGCTACTCTGGAGGCTGAGGCGGGAGAACTGCTTGAACCCAGGAGGCAGAGATGATTGCAGTGAGCCAAGATCACACCACTGCACTACAGACTGGGTGAGAGTGCGAGGCTCTTTCTTAAAAAAAAAAAAGGAAAGAAAGACAAAGAATTTTGCAGCTTCTTGAGTTATGCTGGATGGGATCCAAATAAATGCTTGCCTTACATAGACCCGTCCCCAGACTCAACAAAGAGTTCTTCAGTCTGGAGAAACTAGGGCCACCATATCCAGCTCAATTTCATGTCCCCTTTTCCTTCTGAAAAACTCCAAGGTGGAATGGACATACTGACTGGTTAGTTTCAGGAAAAGGCAAGTACATGTAGACAAACAAATGTTTGCATTCACAGGTAAGCCCAATCCTGTATGCCATTGCACCCATGACTTCTAACTGTGGGAGTGAGTCCTACTTATGGAACTTTCCTTAGAGTCTGTCATGAGGAATTATTGTAGGACCCAGGAGCAGGGCCACTGAACTTTTCCACTGTGTATACTGATGACTTTAAGATACTTTATCCCCTACCTCTTGTGTTTCCTGCTAGGAAATACAAAGGGTGAGTGTTACAACTTGTAGCTCATGAGCCTTCGTCTGATTGGTACACCACAGTGAACTGGGGTATCTAACATTCCACATAACCCCTTTTAGACTCTATTTTAGCAATCACACACGTTCTTGCTCTTCCTTCTCTTCTGTTTGTGTCTTACTCATGTTTCTTTCTGCCCAGGTGTCAGCAGAGGTGGCTCTTCCCACTACCTCAACTCTGCCCAGCCAAACTCTCCTCCAAGGGGCACCATAGAACTGGGAAGAATCCTGGAGCCTGGGTACCTGGGCAGCAGTGGCCAGTGGGACGTGATGAGGCCTCAGAAAGGGAGTGTATCGGGGGACCTATCCTCAGGCTCCTCTGTGTACCAGCTTAACTCCAAACCCACAGGTAAAGCACAAAGCTGAGATGGCAGCCTTTGAAAAGAAGTCTCATTCAGAGTCTAGTCTTCTACCCAGGCAGGACTTTTTCATTCCTCCTCCAATCCCTTGCTCACAGGCTGGGTATAAAATGAAAGCACTGTATCAGGGCTCAATCCTTTCTAAGTACATTTCTTCCTTCTCCTGCCCAGGGCCTCAGTGCTCTGTAGGGATATGGGAGTCAGGGACCCTCCTCTTGTGCTCTCGCATTTCATGTCCTTCCGTCTCCCTGCAGCCTGGCCTCTTTCCAGCCCACTCTCTTAGACCCCTCCAGCATACCAGGCATAGACGGGGCTTTCTTCCATCAGTCAGGAGTTGTCGCAGGAAGGGGTGCAGCTCCCCCACCCTGCACATATATCCTGTGCACAAAACTTAGTCACAGCAAGTGGAGAGGTAGAGCTAAGCTCTTAAATGCTGGGACGCAGCTCAGTTCCAACAGTAAGACAATCACAGTTTTCAGAAAAGGACTAAGCCCAGAGCAGAATGGCGCTGTTATGTCCATTGTAAGCATCCCTCTGACTTTTCCACATCTTTTTCCTTTTTTGGGGGTTGGGGGTGCCATCCCCTCTCTAATCTGCCTTCAGATCCCTAGGTCCTTCCAGGCTATTCTTTCATCTTCCATATTAAAAGTGACTTCAGGGAGGCATTCAGTGTCAGTCATTAACCACATAGGGTGAGTTTAAGGTCACATACTTTTACTTTAGGCCTTCTCTCTAAGGGTGGAAGGAAGGGCTTTGTCCCTTGCTAAAGAATGTTCAGTCATGTGTCAGTAAGAAGAAAAGTAGAGTGAGGTCTTACCTATCACCCTCAGAGTCACACCCAGGAGGTGGCCATACCTTTCTAGATGCTAGGCAGGCCCTGTCCAGAGCCCTCAGTTCTTTTTCTAAAACATGTAGAACTCTCACAAGACCCCTGAGTGGGAGGAGGCCCATGGAGTTTTCTTAGCAAGTGGCTGTCCTGTGTTTGAAAGCACATTTACTCTTTAAACAAAACTACCATTCTCCTGGGCATCCATGTGAGAAACACAGTTGGCAGAAAGCTAGTGATATTTACAGATCTTGCTGCAAGGCCCCTGGATGAGTCCACTTGTCAGTAACCAGGATTCTCCATCTCCCACCTCTCTCCATGTCCTGGCGGTTTGGCTGCAGGGGCTGACCTGCTGGAAGAGCATCTCGGTGAAATCCGGAACCTGCGCCAGCGCCTGGAGGAGTCCATCTGCATCAATGACCGCCTACGGGAGCAACTGGAACACCGGCTGAGCTCTACTGCTCGTGGAAGCGGTAGGAGAGGCCCAGACCTGTTTCTGGCTGTATTTAGGGAGCTTCTGAAGGGAGGACCCTTAGGCAGAGCTTCACAGATATTCTTTACTTCACTTGCTCCTTATAAACAGTCCAGCAAAGGAGGTGGGCAAATACTGTTATCCCTACTTTCTGGATATATCTGAGTCTAGAGAATAACTCTCTTTGAGGCAGACCTAGGTTTGGTCCTCAGAGTCACCTGGCTTCTCACCCCATACTTAATCTGCTTATATGCTGCCTGCTGGTGTCTGTGCGTTTGGTGCATGATTGATAAGGGGTAGAGCCAGGTCTGCAAGGGTCCCCCCAGCTTCACCCCTGGCCACTTTGCCAAGGTGGTCTTTCTCCTTACACTCTCCCTCCAAGCTGCTGTCACGTGGAGGCCAGCCTTTCCATATGTTGTTGTCCTGCCTACAGCACAGCAGCAGCTGTTTTGGGAGAACGAGGCTCCTTACACCAGTGCGGTTATGGCATGTGATAATGCACGCAGAGAATCCATTGAGAAGAGGCACACAGAAAACATACACCCAGCCCCCAACGCTTCATTCAGGGCCGGGCCTGGAGTCCCTGTGGTTTTCTGCTGGGTTGGGGCAGTATCTGAGAGATAAAGAGTGGGAAACTTTTGGAAGCTTCTGTTACCCAAATGTGTGTTTTCTGGGACAGGATCCACCTCTAACTTCTACAGTCAGGGCCTGGAGTCCATACCTCAGCTCTGCAATGAGAACAGAGTCCTCAGGGAAGAAAATCGAACACTTCAGGCTCAACTGAGTCATGTTTCCAGAGGTACGTGGTCACAAACCACAAACTGTGGTCACTCTGAAGTTTCTTCCTTCCCTGGCCACACTATTCACCAACTGGAGAAGCAAACAGAGGGTGGAGATAACAGAGCTACTCAGGTCCACCCAACCAAACTTACAGCTGTTCTCAGTCTAGAGAAGGCTGCTTTCTAAGACATCCCAACTATGGGCCTCTCAGACTCCTAGGCCCCGAGAGTGAAGAGCTCAAGGAAATCCATCATTTCTGAACACACCTACATATGTCCAGAGTCACGAGCTATCAAACTGGATACCAGTCTGGTACCTGTTCTACCTCCCTTTACTCTCAACTGATTTGGAACCAATAAAGGAGGGAGTGCGAATGGCAAGCGCCTATCTTCCCTCTCAAGTTTCTGCAGACTTTACTGCAGCAGCGTGGGTCGCCCCTGGCCCTGCTCTGCTGTCCCTCTGCCTCCTCACCACACCCCTCACTCATAACACTCAGGGCTCCTCTCCGGTCAGTACTCCTACGACTCCATGCAGAGTCACCAGCAAATGCCACTCAGCACTTTCCCAGCCCTAACCATGGGGCATTCACAGGTGGGCATCATTTCCCGTGTGCCTGGAAGGCAGCTGACCTTGGTGCTAGTCTGCTTGATCAGATCAATGTATTATCAATAACAAACCATTTTTATTCAAAAATACTTATTGAACAGCCATAAAAAGACTGATAGTAGTATCCAAAAGGATTAAGCCCAGAATGAAGAAATGCTTTTGGAAAAGGAAAAAGCCACCAGGAAATATTTCTAAGTTAGCCACCTCAGAGCAAAAAGATTTGAGAGGAAAGGTCACTGCTGGGGGATGATAATGAAAGTTAACAGATAAGAAAGAGGGCAGGACTACTAAGCTACCCGTGCAGACTTGGAGACAAGAGAACAGACCTAACAGGTGGACAAACAGTAAGGGATTTAATGAGTGTCATCTGCCAGGGTCAAGTGAATCTTTCCCCAGAGAACTTGCTGAGCCGGCAGCTGTAATGTTAGAGTCCCTTCAATAATCTCTGATGATTTGTGAAGAGCAGAGAAGTGCTGCAAGTTCAAAAAAGAACAAATATCCCAGTTTTCAAAATACTGAAAATGTTATATTCCAAAAAGAAATCTTGATGTTGATCTTTGTCAAAATTCCAGAATGGATTATTGAACAGATGGTATGTGAGGACCTGGAAAATGGTGAGCATTAGAAACTGGAATTTCTCTAGGAGCAAGCTTGGCCAGATGACATCCGTGGAATGAAGGGTTTTGCGAACAGAGAGATGCACCAATCCCCAGGCTGTGTGGGATGTTGAGCCAGCATGCTCTTCCCCACCAACACAGGGCCTTTCTTCCCTGCTCCTTAGCTCTGTTTGTCAGGGTGATGTGCTTGGGATCATCTTCCTGCTGAGCTCCGGCCCCATGATAATAAATCCTCCTGTGTTCCTCTCACCAGAGCACTCCCGGGAAATGGAAAGCCTGAAGGAGGCTCTGCTGTCCTCTCGATCCCACCTTCAAGAGCTGGAAAAGGAGCTGCAGCACCAGAAGGTGGATAGGCAGCAGCTTTTGGAAGACTTGAGGGAGAAGCAGCAAGAGATCTTGCATTTCAGGGAGGAACGTCTTTCCCTCCAGGAAAACGACTCCAGGTAAGAGGAGACCCATTGACAGAGAAGGTGGAATTTTTCATTCTTACATTAGAAGAAAGGATATTGGCAAGACAATCAGTGTCCTCTTTTGGGAACCTCAATGTTCCCTCTGCTATTCCTGATTTGTGTGTAGGGGGAGGGGCCCCTTTGAGCAGAAGAAAGGAGTTTTCTGGGAATGCCTTTTCACTCTCTAGTTGAGAGAGTAAAACACTGTTATATAAGTCTTCAGTATATCATAGACATGGAAAAGAAGGGTTTCCATGCTTCCGACTAGATATAGGACATTTGTCTCACCATCACCTAGAAGCTTCTTCTGGCTGTGATGCTTGGTCCCAGCATAAGCCCTGTAACTGCTTGTCAGAATACAAAGAGGACTGTAGCAGCAATTAGGAGACTGTGCTGGTGTGTCTCTTCTGCTGTAAACTAATGCAGCTAATGCTGTAATTTCAAGCAAAGTTACTTTACCTCCCTCAGCCTTCATTTCCACATCTGCAAAATAAAAATGATGGTCTTCATGACCTGCTGAGTTGACATCTGGGGCTCCAATATAACCCTAACCATAACCCTTTATGACCCCCTGAGTCGATGTCTGGCTCTCAGCTGATTGCCCCACTGTGGCTGAGTGGTCCTGCCATCTCAGTGGGCCTTGCCTCTCCCTGGGCAGACTGCAGCACAAGCTGGTCCTCCTGCAGCAACAGTGTGAAGAGAAACAGCAGCTCTTCGAGTCCCTCCAGTCAGAGCTACAAATCTACGAGGCACTTTATGGCAATTCCAAGAAGGGGCTGAAAGGTATGTGTTCTCCTCTCAACCCAGGAGATTTTTGCCCTTGCATAGGATGCTAGTGAGGTCTTTTCTTTGGGAGCTGTGGAGATCATAGGAAGCTACAGAGTTCTGTCTCAGAAATCCCTACCTGAGCCTGGGGCTCCCATTAGGAACTCTCATACACAAAGCCCAACATGAGATGTTGGTGGCATGAGCAAGATCCAGCCTGATTATTCCTAACAATGGGCCACAAGAGTAAACCTCACCCACTTAGATGGCCAGACTCTAGTTAATCAATATCTAGATCATAAAATTGTCTTAATGATATCATCATATGAAGAGGCCTTTAATATCGTCATAATACATACTGACAACCCATTCAGCCCAGTGTAGCAGGCAGTCTGCTCCCACCCTGACCCTTTCCCTAGTAGCATCTGGCTCTCAGCTTATTGCCCTTTTATTTAATATTCATAAATCCTGATTTCATTTCCTGATTTTCTAAAGAGAAGGTGAAGTGGAATTTGAAGAAATAAAGCTCCCGGCTGGGAGAATAACTTAAGTACAAAGTCAGGGTGAGTGTTGGGTTGGTGGGGACCAGCCTACCCACAGGAGAAAATTAAGACACACACACAGACACACACAGACACACACACAAACACACACACACACACAAATAAAACTTACAGAAATACCACTAAATAGGACCTAAATTTCAATCTTGTATTTAAATGTTAAGGACATTTATTGAAGACTTTGCTGCCTGCTGAAATAATCTAACATTTGGGAATTTTGATATATTTCTTCATTTTTCTTTAAATGGAAACGGGTACTCAAAATATAATGTTAATAAGTCACAGCAGGCTGGAGCAGAGGGCTGACATCAACATCATGAAATTTAGCAAAGATAAAAAGGAAAATCCTGAGCTTGATTAAAAATACTAGTGGTAGAAACGTAGGACAAAGGTAGAAATACAGAGTAGGCAGCCATTCATGGACTTGAGAGTGTGGGGTTTGCTAGAAACATGTTCACACAAGTAAGACATAGGTCAGAGGTTGCTAGAAATGCCAGCTGAACCTGACACCACGGTAGTGTAAGTGTGATGTCTGCCTGTGGAGACCGTGTCTAAAATATTGTTAGA
Source organism: Saguinus oedipus (assembly GCA_031835075.1). Classification (NCBI taxonomy): domain Eukaryota; kingdom Metazoa; phylum Chordata; class Mammalia; order Primates; family Cebidae; genus Saguinus; species Saguinus oedipus. The sequence continues at coordinate 3,371,752 of JASSZA010000200.1, forward strand.
TTAAGGGGCACCATCTTTTGAAAGGGCATCGACACACTAGGGAACATAATGAAGACAGGCCACACCATGGCGTGGACCAGAAAGGTCGAACTGGTCAGAGAAACTAAAGAAGTTTAGGCTTTCAAAAGGTCTTGAGGACATGATAACTGGCTTCAGATATTTGAAGAACTGTCGGGTGAAAAAGAACTGATGTATTTTTATGTCCCTCCAGAGGGTAAAGGGTAGTGGAATTTAGATTTGAATTATCATAAATCCTGACTTAGTTTCCTAATTGTCTAAAGAGAAGGTGAACTGGAATTTGAGGAAATACAGGGGGCAGGCAGCTCTCACTGGGCTGGGAGAATCGCTTAAGTACAAAGTCATGGTGAGTGTTGGGTCAGTGGGACCAGCCTGCCCACAAGAGAAGCTTGGTGTTGGGGAGACTAAGAAGTCAGGAGGGGGCAGCAGAGTCACCAAATCTTGAAAGTCCACAGGTCAGGATGAAAGTTTGCATTCTGTATAGTAGCCGATGAAACTAAGTCTGTTCTTTTTCAAAGAAAATAACCACATGATGAAAACAGAACTTTAAGGTGCCAAGTCTTAGGGGAGTGTCCTTGGAGTTGGGAGACATTAGAATCTGGGAAACCTATTGGATGGGTCTGTGACATTCTGGCACATTAAGAGATGAGAGTCAAATATAAGGTGCTACTGGGAAGATGAAAGGGTATAGATAGATTAAATTACAATATAAGCAAAATTTAGTGAGAACTCGTATTGAGAAAGAGAGAGAGAGGAACATCGTAGAACTGTGGGCAAAATTCAAGAGTAGATTATTCACCAAAGTCTCGAAACTACTCTATCCTCTATCCTGAGCTGCCTGCCCTTTCATGTCTTTTAGGACTCACTTCAAAGCTACAATCACTAAAGCTGCATAATCTCTTACCTGTAATTTCAAAATCCAATAAGATCTCCAAATTAAATTTTTCAATTACTCATTTAACGGCAAAATCTAGATGAACTGACAAGAGGGTATTCATAAGTCTTTATTTATCTACTTAGAATATTCACATAGCTCACTGCAGAAATAGTTATACGTTTGATTAAGGACTGTGGCTCACAGGCAATGGGGTACATGTTGTAAATCATACATGCACCCTGCTGCCTTGTGAAAACTAAAACAAACTTCACCTTTCAAAATACATTTGGCCTTAAGGTTTTCAGGTAAGGGACTGGCCTTGTAAAATATTTCTTAGGTCTCTTATTCCCCAGTACAAAGAAATAGACTATGTATGGTGAAGGGAGGTAAATATATATATGTAAATATATTTATATATGTGTGTGTGTATATATATATGTGTAGATGTATATATGTACATATGTGTGTATGTATATATATACAAATATATGGACATACATAGTGTGTGTATACATATATATACATATGTGTGTATGTATATATATACAAATATATGGACATACATAGTGTGTGTATACATATATATACACACAACATATATACACACTATATGTAGGTGTATACATATATATATATACACACATACATATATATATACATATATACACACATATGTATATATATATATGTATACATATTTACATATATATGTATACATATATATATACGTATATATATATATATATATATATATAGAGAGAGAGAGAGAGAGAGAGAGACAGAGAAAGAAGTTGAAAAACTCACTTAGTTATAATCCCTGATCTAAGATATCCAACTCACATTCTCACATGCTACCAAAAGGCCTCCTCCTTCTCTCTTATTTTTGAGAGTGAAGACCATCTAATCTCCTCCCTCATCCCCTACCCTTCTCTAGCTCAGCGCTGACCTGCCTTGGAAGATCCTATACTTTAGCCTACAGGACTAAGGTTACCATGGAGATGAAATATGGACTTATTCTCATCTGCCAATTAAATACTGTACTATAGGTGCATGTGGATAATTTAAATCCCAGGGAAATTTCAGACTGGATGTGTGCTATCTCAGTGTCCCCAGGCCACACACAGAAATGGCAACATCTGTACTATAGATGGGTTGCACAAGACTCAGATTAAATTGGGGTCCTTGGCAGAAAAGAATGTCATAGAGGAGGGTTGTGACAAGAGCTTGGAAATACTTGGGCCAATGTTACCAGACTCCTCTCTTCTTTTAGCTTACAGCCTGGATGCTTGTCACCAAATCCCTTTGAGCAGTGACCTGAGCCACCTAGTGGCAGAGGTACAAGCTCTGAGAGGGCAGCTGGAGCAGAGCATTCAGGGAAACAATTGTCTGCGACTGCAGCTGCAACAGCAGCTGGATAGCGGTGCTGGCAAAGCCAGCCTCAGCCCCTCCTCCATTAACCAGAACTTCCCAGCCAGCGCTGACCCTGGAAACAAGCAGCTGCTCCAAGGTAGGAAGGAAAAGGAACTTAGAAAGCCAGTGGGGAGATCACCAGGGTGTCTGTGGTGGAAGGTGCAATCTGCCTCATCCATGCTTCTTAGGGTCAGGTTGAAATCAGAGATGCTCTCATCTAGCAGCCTGAGCAAAAGCGTGGTATGTACGTCAGACCAGTCTCCAGATTCTGAGTTTACCACTTACGGGTTGTTTGAAGTCACAGAGGTTTAAGCCTTAGTTTCTTCATATTTAAGATGGGGATAATAATATATATCTTATAGGATTTTGAGCATTAAATGAAATCATTTACAAGTGCTTGGCACACTAAGAATTGCTCAATAATTAGCAGCTGTATATGTTCACATCTTTTCCTTGGATTCGCTTAGTGCTTTAGTATTAACCAAGTGTTTTTACATATATAATTTCACCTGAAGTAAGGTTTTGTTATCTCTGTATTTCATGAGAAAACTTAAGTCCTGAGATATTAACAGAAAAACAAGGGTTTACAGAGGTTACAGACAAAGCCAAGATTTGAACCATTTGTGGTGGTTTTCAGTCTGTGTTCTTCCAGCTCACCGTGCCCTGTCTCAGTATTGCTGACCTTCCCAGATTCTCTAGTCCCTGTTTCCCTCCTAGGTGGGGAACTCAGTGTGTGGCAAAATACTCCTTCCCCTAAGGAAAGAGGGCTCTGGGGAAGTCCTGGATGGTGGGTGATTTATTTCAGGTGGCCATCGCTCATTTTCTCCGCCCCACCCCTTGCCTGCCTTTTCAGATAGATGTGCTTGACCAGGTCCCCCTTCTCTTCTCAATATCCCCCATCAATCTCACTGCTCCCGGTATTAATTTAAATGTTAATGGTGTCCCCTACTCTCTTAACTCATTCAATTTCTACTTCCTCTGTCCGTTTTTCCTTTAGATACACTGCTTAGTATACCATCTCCACTCACCTTCATGCCATACCTTCAATTTTATTCCAATCAGGAACCACTTCTGCTCAGTATCTCTAAAGCTGAGCTTTCAAACTCTCCTGCTAGCTATTTCTGGTTCATGTTAATCTTTATTTTTCTCTGGTTCTTGCAGATGCTCATTTATCTGACAGTAACCTTATTTGTCAACTGAAGGTGACAATAACATGACTACGCTGTTTTGGCAATTCAATAAAAGAACTCATGTGGGCTGCCAGGCATACCGCCTGGCCCCCAGGAACCGCTCAGCTTACATTAGGTGGAGGCCTTGCCCTCCTCTGGGCTGCCCTGATGGTTGTGGTGTTCAGTTGCATCTCCAACTCTTCCTTCTAACCGGGCCTTCCCCTCTCCCTGGCTTCCCAAACAGCAGTCAAGACTCAGCCCCACTGGTGCAGTCTCTGCCCCTCTTCCTCTAGCACCCCTGAGGCCTGAGCCGAAAAGCAGGCACGGGGCCACACTTGCCTGAGCAGGACCTTTTCTACCTTCTTTGTGATATTTTCCAATTCCCCCACCTCAGGAGGGTTGCTTTTTAGTCTCCCGTACCCACCAAGCCTTCTGTCTCCATTCTCATACAAGTAAACTTTTTTCAGTATTAACTCATCAAAATGACTGGAATGTTTAGTCCCCCATGAATCCATTCATTCCTTGATTCTGCATTTTAATATGTGCTATATATATTTATACAAATTATGTTTAGTTACAGGACATTGTATTAGATACCACACACAAATTATACTCAAGACTTGGTTTATAAAAATACACCTAGGCCGGGCGCGGTGGCTCACGCCTATAATCCCAGCACTTTGGGAGGCTGGGGCGGGTGGATCACGAGGTCAAGAGACTGAGACCATCCTGGTCAACATGGTGAAACCCCGTCTCTACTAAAAATACAAAAAATTAGCTGGGCATGGTGGTGTGTGCCTGTAGTCCCAGCTACTCAGGAAGCTGAGGCAGGAGACTTGCTTGAACCCAGAAGGCAGAGGTTGCAGTGAGCCGAGATTGTGCCATTGCACTCCAGTCTGGGTAACAACAGCAAAACTCTGTCTCAAAAAAAAAAATACACCTAATAATTTTTCAAGGTAAAAGTTACTTTTTTTATGGAACACCTCTCAATTAAAGGAATATCTTTTAGCTCTGAAGAATCAAAACATTCTGAACTCAGTGACGTATCAGCTCTTGCTTTTGATTGTGGGGTATGGATGAGAATTCTGTGAGAAGAGAGTCCTCAGGTGGGGATGGCCAGGTGTGCGTGTGCTTCCCATGCAGAATGTTCCAGGGCTGCTGGAAACTGTGGTTGCCTTTCCCCGCTAGATCCAGCTGCTTCCCCTCCGGTCCGGGACGTTGGTATGAATTCCCCAACTCTGGTCTTCCCCAGCTCTGCTTCCTCTACTCCTGGCTCAGAAATGGCCACAATCAAAAGAACAAATGGTAAATATGGTAATTAAAGGGCCCTGGGACTGATCATGGAAAGTGGTTAATGCCAACACCCCTTTGTTGTCTATATACATATTATCTGTGTTTAGAGAGTTTTCTCTGCGTGCCCCAAGGCCTTTAGCCCTACTCATTGCACCTTCTGTGGCCCCTTTCTTGCCACTGTTCACCCTCGTGTAGTTTTCCTTCTGCTCTGTTTTTGCTTCATTTCACCCTGATCTCTCCATTATTGAACATGCTTTCTGTATCCAGCTTGATGTCCTTGTCTGTGTCTTCTCTACCCAGAGACTTATGATTTATTATTAATAAAATGTGTCCCATTTGATTTGCCAATGAGGAAAAAATTGTCTCCTGGCAAATTTACCATTAAGAGATGCTCTAAGAAAGATATAAAAATGTAAAACCCAGAAGATCTCCGTGGACTTTGCCCCACCCTTGTGCATTCCAAGGCTTCCTTTCTTGTTCCCAGCCCCTTCTTTTCCCAGCCCCTTCTTTTTCTTGCTCCCTACTCTTTTGGGTTGGAGCAAACTGAGAATATCATTCCGAATAACAGAAGATTCGGTTTCATTGTCATTTTCTTTTTCAGGCTTGAGTTTGAACACTTCTCCAGTAATGAAGACCCCTCCCAAGCTGGAGGGTGATGCTACTGATGGCTCCTTTGCCAATAAGCATGGCCGCCACGTCATTGGCCACATTGATGACTACACTGCCCTAAAACAGCAGATTGCAGAGGGCAAGCTGCTGGTCAAAAAGATAGCGACTCTTGTGAGATCAGCGTGCAGCTTCCCTGGCTTTGAGGCTCAAGGCCCAGAGGTAATTATACCTGTAGATTCAGGCGCACTCTTTCGTTGTGCCCTTTCTTCCTTTGACTTTAACTCCTTCTCCCACCATTTTTGGGTTTTTTCATGCTTTGCATCTCTCAACAGCTGAGGCTTTTTCTTCCCTGTATAGCAGCCAGGCGCTTTCTTCTTTCTCTCCTATTTTCAGTGTGAGTTCTGCTGTGTTCCAGATGTAGCTGGCTAGGTATTTCCCCTCGGCCCCACAGACACACATGGCATTGCCGAGCAGCCTTTGGTAACATTAACTACCACAGTCACACAGGCACACGACCATCTGTGGGCAGAGTAGACTCAGTGGGTTGGACAGAAATGGAAGGATTTGCAGATGTGCGGACCCCACACGTGGAAGGGTCGAGAAGTCCTGGCAGCCATGGCATTTCCTTGTGCAGATTGTGTAGGGGGAGGCAAGCAGCAAAGCTTCTCAGAGCACCGTGCCAGTGAGAGAGACCGGGCCCAGTGGCTGTGCTGTCTGAGTGGCTAGAGAAGCATGTATCTACAGGGACAGCCCAGCCTCCACAGAGCCGACACACGAGAGGGCAAGACACACACCCAAGTAGATGAGCACAGTAGGGTGCTGCAGGCAGTGTGAGAAGTCAGCCTCTGTGCATGAGAGCGCCAGTGCACATGTGGTCATTTATCTCAGGCAGGGAAGGTAACAGGCTCATAGAGGACGTAGCAAGGGGGATGAGTTTTCAAAGACTTGCGGGTTGTGCAGGTGGAGGAACGTATACCTGGTAAAGGGGGCAGCATCTTAGTTCTGAGAGCTGCAAATGCTTGTGCAAGGGCCTCACAGGTTCAGGCAGGCATGTGTTCTGTGCCTCACTCATGAAGGAAGCTTGAGCCTGTGCAGGGGAAAAAAGTAATCACTCCTGTGGGGTTACCTTTCCCCAGGTGCTGGGCAGCAAAGGAATTCATGAGCTTCGGAGCAGCACCAGTGCCCTGCACCATGCCCTAGAGGAGTCGGTTTCCCTCCTCACCATGTTCTGGAGAGCAGCGCTGCCGAGCACCCACGCCCCTGTACTGCCTGGCAAAGTGGTAAGATGCCAGTGTCCTTTCTTGGTGCAAACCCAGCTCTCCTGCCCTCCAGTACTATTCTGTCTCCTCAGTGTGACAGCTTTCCAGAAAATCAGGAGCCACAAAGTGAGCCAGGATAGACAGGAACTTAGGGGACTGTCCCTGGAGGGACATCACTGACCCATGGTGGCTGCTTTCATTACAGCTCTGAATATATCCCAATCCCCCCCAACCCCCAGCCCCTGGATAAAAAAATGGAAGAAGATGAGGGAGGGGTGTGGAGAGGCGGAGACATCATAACCCCGGCAATCCATAAATGTTCAGTTTCTTTACCTCTCTGATGTTTGGCTGAATTGAAATTCAGTTAAAGCTTCAGCACCCATCTCGCACCCCTCAGGTCCCATGGTCAAATAAATGATCACCGAATGCCCCCACGAGACTGAGCCTTTTTAGCCACTGCCTGGCATCCCAGCAAATCACTTAAGCTGGCATCTCTGGGCCAGGCCTGGGGAAAGTCAGCCACCCCTCAGGGTCTGCTCAGAGCTCAGGCTAACTCTGATTGGCAGACCCTTGTGTAGGCAAGTTTCAGCATGCCCTCCTTAGGGATGTGAGCTGCACATCAGTGTCACCAATACCTTTCAGGATCTAACTATGCTGATTCCAGGGAGAGGGTGTTTTGCCATCCTCATGTTGACACAAATATTTACAAACTTGCCAACTTTCCTGAGTCCAGATCTCCTGACATAACATTTCTGAACTCTCTGTCTTAGGAAGGGAGAGTGACAGAATTGATAGCAGGACTAAGTCAAGGTCTTCTTCAGAGTTGGGAGTTTTATTCCAGCCTGAAGTAAAGTTTTCTTAAGCTACAGGTGTGTAGGCCTGTGCTAGTCTGTGTGGGGGCTTCCAGAGTCTCAATAGTCCCACCTAATGGCTGCATCCTAAACTCCCCAGCTGGAGGTATTCGCAGCAGTGAAGGAGGAAATGCAGTCCAGGAGAGTTGAGAAGACTGTGGAATCTAACTTTGAATTGGAAAGAGCCACAAAGCACAGGGTGCTTTAGGCCTTCTGCCTGTTCAGTAAGAATCTATTCCTTTTATCCAGGGAGAATCAACAGAAAGGGAACTTCTGGAACTAAGAACCAAAATATCCAAACAGGAGCAGCTCCTTCAGAGCACAGCTGAGCGTCTGAAGACCGCCAACCAGCAGAAGGAGAGCATGGAGCAGTTCATCGTCAGCCAGCGTAGGTTCCCTGAGTGAGGGAATGGGGGATGAAATGGGAGGACTTCCCGATGCCCCACTTGTGCTGCAGACGAGCAGTGACCAGGGAGGCCTGGAGATGTTGGGATTGGAGAGACTGATTTGATGTCCCCAAACCTCCTGTGCCATGAGCAATTGTGGATGCAGAAGGAGGGGAGGATGGGGTGGCTAGCAGGAGACTCCAAGCTTAATGGCCAGAAAGAAATGCTTTAGAATTCTCATGCTAAGCAAGGAGGGGTAATTTCTGCGGGTGATTTCTACTCTGTGGTGCCCTCTTGTTGTTTCAGTAACCAGAACACACGATGTTTTGAAGAAGGCAAGGACTAACTTAGAGGTAAGGAGACTATTGCACCAGTCAGAGGCATGGAGCTTACCCTCAACCCATCACTATCTGTTAGCAGATCTTGTAGGTGGCCCTTGGCCTGCTTTGGCCTTCCAGGAGAAGATTCTAGGTCCACTTGCAAGATCACAGGTCCCCAGTGAGCACCTGTCACCCTCCCTGCAGTCAGCTCCTGCCCTGCATCTTTGTTCACTGTCACATTGGCGGCATCTCTCCTTTCTGCTCCAGTTTTACTTCTTTGATGCTAAGGCAGGAGACTGGAGAAATTCAATTCAGCTGGCTCTTGAAGCCAGCAGACATTCGGGGGTCTGCCTCTGAATGAGCTTTTGGTAGCGAGATCTCGAAGCCAGTTGTGTTCTATTCTTCATGAAAAAATAAAAGCAATTTGCATCCTAATAAACTGATTTCACTGCACACTACTGGGTTAAGAACAGCAATTTTAATCTGACATATCTTTTTCTTTAAGTGACATGACAAAAGAGATCTGTTGGGTCTCATCAGTCTAAAGGAGAATTTGACAATAAATAACAAGAGAGCTTAAGGGGGAAAATGTTATATATGTACTAAACATTATCTACATTTACTTAAAACACTAAGTGTTAATCATTCCCTAGGAAGTACTTTAAAGTAAAATGTGAGGTATGTGAAATGGTTTAAAAATCAGAAACTAAGCTTTTAACTTGGATTTCAAAGTTTTGCCATAGCAATTGAGCATATTCCTGGAAAGGTTTCTAAATTATAACCTGAGAATGTCGATCTCCATGGTGTGGAAATGACTAGGGCCGTGATTTAACTTGCTCTTTTTTTTTCACTGATTCCCTTTTGTTTTTCTCTGATAATTCCTTTCTTTCCTGAGCCTCTTTAGAGCAACACTTACAGGATTGCCTCTGTAAAGCCTTATTCCTGTCCCAGAAAAGGTAACCCCAAAATCTCCTCTAGTATCCACTGGCTTTTTCCAGTGAGGAAGCTTTCCCTTCAACCTCCCATAGATCCTTGGAAAGGACCTGAGGCTTCAGTTCTAATACCTGGCTCGTCACTAACTGGTGTGTAGTTTGGCTTGTCCCTTAGTCTCTCTGAGTCTGATGCACCCTCATCTGTGAAAGGTGGAACTGGGCTTAGTTGAGCTCTGAGGTCCACGTAGACTTGGCCCCTTCACATCCTCGTTATGTCAACTGGACATGAACTTAACAGAGGACTTCCCTGCAAAATGTCCTCTTCTTCCTACAACAGGCTGTTTCTGTATGTGCATGTTTCCTGCTAAGCGCTTCTTTTTTGTGGGAAGATGGCAGAGGCCATTCTTCTGCTAAGACAAAGTGATTTGGAGAGTCACCTGGCCGCTGAAGAGGGAGTGGTGGGATCCAGCCACCCAGCGTGCAGTGAATTGGAGCAGGGATCTCGGCACACGGGGAGGTGGGGAGGCTTCCCCTAACCTGGGGCACCTGTTGCTCCTCCAGACTGCAGCGCATGCTCTTAGCTCATCCTCTTACCTGGCTCTCACCATACTCCTGGCTTTAGTCACCACATCGCTCTCACTCCAGCTTCAGGTAGCCGTCAGCAGGGCCTGGCAACATACACTGGTTTGGTTTGTTTTATCTTTGTCTGCAGGTGAAATCCCTAAGGGCTCTGTCGTGCACTCCAGCCTTGTGACCCTTGCCTTCCAGGAACCATGCAAGAAGCACAGCCACCAGAGGTCCTTAAAACAGCAGGAAGGGTGGGCCTGTCCCCCTTTTGTGCAGCTACCTATCTGCTGAGGAGCATCTGGGCTTCGTTCCTCCAAGTCCACTGGAGGGTCCAGAAGAAGGAGTCAGAGGTGTGTCCTGGTGGAGTGGGAAGAAAGGCAGAAAGCCTTTCTGACAGCTATGGGATACCTTTAGCCAAGGCCCACTTGGCCCAGCATGAAGCAAAAGATGTGTAGTTTGCATGGAAGGTTTTGTGATACTGCTTCTCAGCGGCCCCAGCAGTGCAGGAACTAGCAAGAGCACACTTCTTGCCTCACCAGCTGCCCTGAGATGGAAACTCAGTGGATATAGGACCCTGATTCTGATGAATGAAGCATGTGGTCCCAATGCTGGAGCTCCTCTGGCAGGTTTTAAAAGCACAATACCGAGCAGCGGTGCCCTGCTGGACAGTACTGGCGGGGACTCAGTGAGCGCTTCTCAGAGATCCACACCTGATCCTATTGGGTCGAGTCAGGCTGGGCTTTGGTCTGCACTGCAGCGTCTGTGTTCTCTGAGTTCACATCATGAATGTGGTGACTTCCCAGATCCCATCTCAGGCTTAAGCTAGCATGTCCTATTTCTTTTCTTCTATGATATCCAGATTGGACTGACCTCACTTCAAATATGCTGTCCCATTTTGTCATCCTTTCTTACCTCAGGGAAACTGGGGACTGGTGGCCAGATCAATTCCATTGAAATTCTTGCATAGAGCAAACCTGTGCTCATTTTTAGGTGGCATGGGAGAGGCCCCCAGCCATAGTAAAGCCTAGTCTGTGTCTTCACAGTGCTGACACAATATGTTTGTGTGTATAAATGTATGATATAGATTTATATATGTTGCTATTGCCATATGTTGAAGGCCAATATAACTGGTGGACTGGGTAAGAGAAAATGAAAGTCTTTTTGGTGATTATTAAAGCAAAATGTGTATAAAGAAATAAATAGTTTTTCTTTCACTGCTTTGTTTTTCGTTTCTGCACCAATCCCTTGACAGTGTAAAGAACTGGAAAGAGAAAATGGGAAAGACAAACTGTGTTTAAGAAGCACATAGTCTAATGCTTGAACTCTAACTTTGAAAGTGTAAGGTCTTCTCTCTTTGTCATTTTGTAAGAATCTTCAGTCTGAAAATATGAAAGAATGGTTCTTAAACTTGGTGTACCTTAGAAGCAGCTGCAGAGGGCCGGGCGTGGTGGCTCACACCTGTAATCCCAGCAGTTTGGGAGGCCGAGGTGGGTGGATCACAAGGTCAACAGATCGAGACCATCCTGGTCAACATGGTGAAACCCCGTCTCTACTCAAAATACAAAAAATTAGCTGGGCATGGTGGCGCGTGCCTGTAATCCCAGCTACACAGGAGGCTGAGGCAGGAGAATTGCCTGAATCCAGGAGGCGGAGGTTGCAGTGAGCCGAGATCATGCCATTGTACTCCAGCCTGGGTAACAAGAGCAAAACTCCGTCTCAAGAAAAAAAAAAAAAAAAAAGAAGCAGCTGCAGAGATGATAGGAGCTACCTCTTGGTCTCCAATTCCAGGAGATTCAGTTGGTGTGGGCCCTAGAATCTGCATTTTAAAATAGATGCACCACAGGTGATTCCATTATATGTGGGCTGCAGATCAGTTTCAGAAAACAGTGTTCTGTAACACTGAATCAAAACTAAAAATACATTTAAGAATCTTGAATCAAAAAGCATGTCATTCCATAAACACTGATACAAAATTTTAAAAATATTTTTTTGGGAAAAGTTTTTAGCTACATGCTTTTGATCCCCAAGACTGAAATAGACCTGTCACTTCACAATTATTTACTAGATACATTTAAAAAATAAAAACAGGTAGGAGGTGGAGTAAGATGGTAGAATAGAACTCCCCAGCAATGGTCTCCCTGAAGGAACATCAAATTGAACAACTATTCATGCAAGAAAACACTTTCACAACAGCTAAATAATGAGGTGAGAGATCAGAGCACCTGGTTGTAGCATAATAACAAGAAAAGATGCATTGAAGAAGGGAAGAAGGACAGTCTTGCATTGCTTCTGACACCTCTCCCCCAACCGCAGGAAAGTCATCTTTGAGAGAATCTAATGGCTTGGGGACAAGGAGGAAAGTGTGGGACTTTATATTGAAACTTAGTACCATTTTTGCCATAGTAAAACACAGCACTGGACAGAACCATACAGCACTTGATTCCAAGCTGATGCCCACAAAAGAAGCATTTAGACCAAGGGCATCAGCTGCTCCAGCAGGAAGAACCCACCAAAGTTCTGGCTAGCTTTATCACTGGCAATGTATTGGGCTTCAAATAAATTTCAGGAAGCAGGCAGGCTACAGTAACCACAACCTTGTGTAAGCCCTGATGCCGAATAGGTCTGGAAGACCCTAGGCTTGGGGTGTGAGCCAATATGACAGCAGCAGCTGCAGCAGCTCTGGGAATGCTTGCATCACCCCTCCCCATACTCCAGGCAGTGCAGTCTGGAGAGAGATTCCTTTTGCCTGGGGGAAAGAGGAAAGTAAGCTAGGGGCTTTGCCTGGGAACCCAGAGAACAATCCCTGATATTCCCCAACAGGGCTGGGGACCTAGGAATCTGTAAAGATTGCAGTGTACCTGGGCCTAGGGTGCCTAGTACAAAAATGGCTGCAGTGACCACTGCCTTGGGGAACTCATCAGCCCACTTTGAATTCCTGGAAGGCCCTCTGAAGGACAGGTACAAACAATACCTGACTGCAAAGGCTGGAATAAATACTTTATCCTTCAATGCCCAGGTATTAACAAACATCGACAGCATCAAGAACATTTACGTCAATATGACCTCATCAAATGGACCAAATAAGGCACCAGTGACCAACCCTGGAGAGATGGAGATGTGTAACCTCTCAGGGAATTCAGAATAAGTGTTTTGAGAAAGCTCAGCTAACTTCAAGAAAACAGAGAAACAATTCAGAAATATATCAGATAAACTTAACAAGGATACTGAAGTAACAGAAAAAAATATCAAACAAATCCTGGAGCTGGAGGATGCATTAGTGGGTCTCAGGAGAACTGATCAAGCAGCAGAAAGAATTAGCATGAAAACAAGCTATTTGAAAATATGCTCAGAATAATAAGAAAGAACACAGAATGCTTAAGAGATCTAGAAGAGTGCCTCAAAAGAGAAAATCAAAGATTCTTTGGCCTTAAACAGGGGGTTGAGAAGGAGCAAAGAGTAGAAAGCTTCTTCAGGCCGGGCATGGTGGCTCACGCCTGTAATCCAAGCACTTTGGAGGCCACGGTGGGTGGATCAGCTGGGGTCAGGAGTTCAAGTCCAGCCTGACCAACATGGTGAAACCTCATCTTTATAAAAAGAATTTAAAAAATAAAAAATAAAGAAAGCTTCTTCAAAGAAATAATATTAATAACAGAAAACTTGCTTAACCTAGAGAAAGATATAATATCCAGGCACAGAAAAATCAAAGATCACTAAACGATTCAATCCATATTAAACTGCCCCAAGACATATAATAAATTCTTAAAGATGAAGGACAAAGAGGGGATTCTAAAAGCAGCAAGAGAAGAACAAATAACATAAAGTAGTTCCTCCCTCCCTCCCTCCCTGTCTCTCCCTCTTCTTTTCCTCCCTCCCTCCTTCCCTTCCTTCCTTTCTTCCTTCCTTCCTTTTTTCCTTTCTTTTCTTTTTTTCCTGAGATGGAGTCTTGCTCTGTCACCCAGGCTGGAGTGCGGTGGCACTATCTTTGCTTACTGAAACCTCCACCTCTAGAGTTCAAGTAATTCTCCTGCCTCACCATCCCGAGTAGCTGGGATTACAGGTGTGCACCACCATGCCTGGCTAATTTTTGTATTCTTAGTGGGGACAGGGTTTCACCATGTTGGCCAGGTTGGTCTCGAACTCCTGACCTTGTGATCTGCCCACCTCAGCCTCCCAAAGTCCTGGGATTACAGATATGAGCCACCGCACCTGGCCTAAAGTAGTTTCAATACATCTTGCAGCAGACTTCTCAGTGGAAACCTACAGGCCAGGAGGCAGTGAGGTGACATATTCAAAATGCTGAAGGAAAAATAACTGTCCAGTGAGAATACTGTACCTGTGGAAAGCTCTCCTTCAAACATGAAGGAAAGGTAAAGACCTTCCCATGCAAATAGAAGCTAAAGGAATTTATCACCATCAGATCTGTCTTACAAGAAAGGCTGAGTTCCTCAGTCTGAATAAAAAGGTCATTAACTTGCAACAAGAAAACTCCTGAAGCTGTGACACTAACTGGTAAAAGTCAGTATACAGACAAATCCAGTTTATCTAATACTGTGATTGTGGTGTGTAAACCCCCCATAGCTTTCACAGAGAAACTAAAAGATATAATTATTAAAAATAATGACTACAGAAAATTGTTAAGAGGAAGTTTTAAAAAAGATATAAATTGAGACATCTAACATCAAAATATGGAGAGGAAGATGGAGTTAAAATACAGAGTTTTGGCCGGGCGCGGTGGCTCAAGCCTGTAATCCCAGCACTTTGGGAGGCCGAGGCGGGTGGATCACAAGGTCAAGAGATGGAGACCATCCTGGTCAACATGGTGAAACCCCGTCTCTACTCAAAATACAAAAAATTAGCTGGGCATGGTGGCGCGTGCCTGTAATCCCAGCTACTAGGGAGGCTGAGGCAGGAGAATTGCCTGAACCCAGGAGGCGGAGGTTGCAGTGAGCCGAGATGGTGCCATTGCACTCCAGCCTGGGTAACAAGAGTGAAACTCCATCTCAAAAAAAAAAAAAAAAATACAGGGTTTTTAAGGTTTTTTTTTTTTGTCATTGTTTGTTTCTCTTCTCTTCTTTGCAATCACAGTTAAGTTGGTATCAGTTTAAAATAATTTATAAGCATAAGACGTTTTTTCTGTAAGCCTCATGCTAACCACAAAGCAAAAACCTATGATAGACACACTAAAAATAAAAAGCAAAGAATTAAAACATACTATCAGGACAAATCACTCAGCCATAAAGGAACACAATAAGAAAGGAAAGAAGGAAAAGAGGAATTTCAAAACAACCAGGAAACAAGCAACAAGATGGCAGTGAGTCCCCTTTAAAAATGTAGACAGCTGGGCGTGGTGGCTCATGCCTGTAATCCCAGAACTTTGGGAGGCCGAGGCGGGTGGATCACGAGGTCAAGAGATTGAGAGCATCCAGGTCAACATGGTGAAACCCCATCTCTACTAAAAATACAAAAAATTAGCTGGGCATGGTGGTGCATGCCTGTAGTCCCACCTACTCAGGAGGCTGAGGGAGGAGAATTGCCTGAACCCAGGAGGCGGAGGTTGTGGTGAGCCGAGATCGTGCCATTGCACTCCAGCCTGGGTAACAAGAGCGCAACTTCGTCTCAAAAAAAAAAAAAAAAGTAGACAGACCAAAAATGGAGCGATAAAAAAGATGTTCTGTGAATATGGACACAAAAGAGCAAAACTAGCTATTTTTATGTCAGGTAATATTAGGCTTTAAGTAAAAATAATTTAGCTGACGGAGAAGGCCACTGCGTTATGATGAAAGGGTGAATTCATGAAGAAAATTTAATCATCATAAATGCCTGTGCACCCAAATATGTAAAGCAGATATCAACAGACCTAAAGGGAGAGATTGACTGCAGTACAATAATAGCAGGGGACTTCAATACCCTCCTTCCAGCAACAAACAGATCATCCAGGCAGAAAATCAATAGAGAAACGCTGGCGTTAATCGGACCCTAGACTGAATGTACCTTACAGATATTTACAGAACTTTCCACCCAATAGGTGCAGAATACAGATTCCTCTCAACGTACATGGAATATTTTCCAGGACAGACCATATGTTAGGCCGCAAAACAAGTCTTAACAAATTTTTAAAAACTGAAATTGTTATCAAGTGTCTTTCTGATCACATGCAATAAAACTAGTAGTCAATAACAGGAGAAGTTTTGGAAACTGTTCAAATTCGTGGAAATTAACATGGTCAGGAATGACAAATGGATCAATGAAGAAATGAAAAAGGACACCTAAAAAGCTTCAGCATACTGGAGGAAAGGATTAATAAAGTGAAGCAAGAATGGGGGAAAATCTTTTCAAGCTCTGCATCTGATAAGGAGTTAATAAATATAATATATAAGAAACTTAATAGCAAAAACGCCAAATGATCCTATGAGCAAAAGACCTGAATAGAATTTCTTAAAAGAGGACATACAGGGCTGGGAGCACAGTGGCTTATGCCTGTAATCCCAGGGCTTTGAGAGGCCGAGGCAGGCGGATCACTTAAGGTCAGGAGTTTGAGACCAGCCTGGCCAACATGGTAAAACCCCATCTCTACTAAAAACACCTGTAGTCCCAGCTACTCAAGAGACTGAGGCAGGAGAATCGCTTGAACACAGAAGGCAAGGTTGCAGTGAGCTGAGATGGCACCACTGCACTCCAGCCTGGGCGACAAAGTGAGACTCCATCTCAAAAAAAAAAAGTCATACAAATAGCCAACAGGTATGAAAAAATGCTCAACATCACTAATGATCAGAGAAATGCAAATGAAAACTGCAATGAGGTATCACCTCACCCCAGTTATAATGGTTATTATCACAAAGCAAAAAATAAAAATAAAAAATAACAAATGCTGGCAAGGATACTGAGAAAAGGTAACTTACGTATATTGTTTGTGAGAATGTAAATTAGTACATCAATTTGGAAAACAATATGGTGGTTTCTCAAAAAATTAAAACCAGAACTACCCTGTGACTCAGCACTTTCATACTTGATGTGTATCCAAAGGAAATGAAATCAGTATGTGGAAGAGACACCTGCACACCATTGTTTATTGCACTATTCACAATAACCAAGGTATGAAATCACCCTAAATGTCCATCTAAAGATAGACATAAAGAAAATGTGGTGTATATATACAATGGAATGCTATTCAGCCACAAAACAGAATTAAATCCTGCCATTTGTGGCAATGTGGATGAACCTGAAAGACATTATGTTAAGTGAAATATCCAGGAACGGAAAGACAAATGTAGCATCTCACTCATATATGAAATTGGAAAAGGTTAATTTCATAAAGGAGTAAAATAGGGTAAGAGAGAGGAGAAAACCAGGAAAGATTCATCAATGGGTATGAACTTACAGTTAAACAAGAAGAATACGTTGTGCTGTTCTGTTACATACACAGTAGAGTGACTATAGAAAATAATGTGGGCAGGCACGGTGGCTCACGCCTGTAATTCCAGCTATTTGGGAGGCCGCAGCGGGTGGATCATGTGGTCAGGAGTTCAAGAGAAGCCTGGCCAAGATGGTAAAACCCTGTCTCTACTAAAAATACAAAAATTACCCGGGCATGATGGCAGGCCACTGTAATCCCAGCTACTCAGGAGGCTAAGGCAGGGAATTGCTTGAACTTGGGAGGCAGAGGTTGCAGTGAGCCGGTATCACGCCAACGCACTCCAGCCTGGGTGACAGAGCCAGACTCCATCTCAGAAAGAAAGAAGAAAGAAAATAACAACATATTTTTTTTAAGATAACTAGAAGCAAAGATTCTGAATATTGTTAGCACAAAGAAATGATAAATATTTAAGGTGATGGCCATGGTAATTATTCCCATTTGATCATTAGACTACATATATATGCATTGAAATGTCACCGTACCACATAAATATGCAAAATTATGTCGAATATAAAGAAAAAATTTAAAGTATGAAAAATGAAAACAATGAGAACAGAAACCTACCCACTATCACCACAACCACCACCAGCACCAACCACAACAGTAACAACAGAACCCTTAGCCGCCTGGTGCCTTGGGTGGAGACACGCCCGACCTCAGTAGTGAGATGGAATCAGCTCTGTTTTGCACTCAGGTATTTAAGTATTTACACGAGTAACTTTGGCTGTTAAATACAGAGGAATGACTAGAAGATTTGGCTGAATGAATGAAAAGTTAGCAAAACTATTAAGTATTATGCAAGGACAAACAGGCAAAACCTCAGGCCCTCTTAATAAGCCTTTATAGAGCTCTCCACTTTAAATACACAGAATATACACTCTTATCAGTACCACATCGCGCCTACTCCTGGGTTTAAATGAAATATTGGTTGGCCGTTATTAAGCACAATTATCGGCATAAAAGAGGTTTTCAAGACCCATTTTTAGAATAAGGCAACGCTCCCGTTCTCTCTCCCTCTTCCTCTTTCTTCCTCTACTTCATTCCTTTTTCTTTCTTTCTCTTTCTTAAAAAAAAAAAAAAAAAAAAAAAAAAAACGAAAACGAAAAACCTTCAGGCCCTCTTGCTCTAACCTCACGGAAATGTCTTTCCTGTACATCCTTGTGCTGCTCCTAACGGCTGGCACCCTGGGGAGCCACATACATTGCCGCCAAGGACCACATGGGGGCACCATGGTCCTCCCCTTGGAACTCCCCTGTAGCGAAGCCAGGCACCTGGAACATTCAAGTTCCTGGGAGGCCTGAGACTGGTGGTTCCTGACTTTTGGCCACATCGTATCCAGACTTGGCGTAAGGCTCGTGCTGCAAGGGTTGGCTGTGGAGACTCAGCCCTACAGATGGAGCCCTCTTACCTGGGGTCTCTTCAAAAACAGGTTCCGACCTCATAGAAATCCAACTGTGCTTCTCCTGCTGGTGGAAAACCTTCCCTCAGCTTCTCAGACCGCGGCAACTTTTTCCGGTGTTGACCTGCATCCTCCGTGGTGAAGGAAGCGGGGAGGAGGTGAGATGGGGGAGGAAGAGCCGGGAGAGGGAGGAGGAGTGGTGACCGAAAGGCTTGAGAGGACAGCGGGGAGGGATGGGGAGCGGCAGGCAGAATAAGGAGGAGGTGGACAGGACAGTGACCGGAGCCTGAAACCACGGTGGCTGCGTTCTCAGCCGAAGAAGGCAGCCCGTCTCTCTGAAACCTCACCGACCGCATCCTGGACACACGCACAGTCTCTGATACCCTAGTCTCTTTTCAAGATCGGCCTTAACAAGGGTAAAGCAGGTATGGGTTTTGATTACAGGAATTAAACAAAATCGAGGTGCTCTCAGAAAGGTAGGAGAAGCTGCTTAAGTTACTGGATAAGAAACCCCGGGGCCGGCCACGGTGGCTCAAGCCTGGAATCCCAGCACTTTGGGAGGCCAAGGCGGGGGGATCACGAGGTCAACAGATCGAGACCATCCTGGTCAACATGGTGAAACCCCGTTTCTACTAAAAATACAAAACATATTAGCTGGGCATGGTGGCGCGTGCCTGTAATCCCAGCTACTCAGATGGCTGAGGCAGGAGAATTGCCTGAACCCAGGAGGTGGAGGTTGCGGTGAGCCGAGATCGCGCCATTGCACTCCAGCCTGGGTAACAAGAGCGAAACTTGGTCTCCAAAAAAAAGAAAAGAAAAGAAAAGAAACCCCTGTACTGTGAGCTCAGGCTGCCATAACTGAATACCATCAACAGGGTGGTTTAAATGACAAATTATTATTATTATTTTTTGAGACAGAGTATTGCTTCTTCATCAGGTGCCAGGCTGGAGTGCAATGGCGCGATCTCAGCTCACTGCAACCTCCACCTCCCGGGTTCAAGCAATTCTTCTGCCTCAACCTCCCAAGTAGCTGGGACTATAGGCACATGCCACCACGCCCAGCTAATTTTTGTATTTTTAGTAGAGAAGGGGTTTCACCATATTGGCCAGGATGGTCTCAATCTCTTGACCTCATGATCCGCCTGCCTCGGCCTTCCAAGACCAAAATATTTTCTCACAATTCTGGAGTCAAGAAGTGCAAGATCCAGATTGGATTCTAGTGAGAGCTCTCTTCCTGGCTTGCAGATGACCACTAACTCTCTGTCCCTACATGTCCTTCTCTCCCTGTGTGTTATTTGGGGGAGCAGGAGAGAGGGTGAACACGTTCCCCAGTCCTCCTATTAGAAGGACACTAATCCTATTAGATCAGTCCCCCTGCTTATGACCTCTTCTAGCCTTCATCACTTCCTTAAAGGCCTCATCTCTGTGTAAGTTACACTGGGAGTTAGAGCATCAACAAGTACATTTTGGGAGGACTTAAACCTTCACTTCTCACCACCCCTCAGGCTGCTCCCCCAGTCAGGTGTCAGCAGCTCCCAGCTCTGGTCCCTGGGAGCCTCACAGGCACTGGGTCCTCAGGTTTTCCCAGCCAGAGTTTCTCCTCCTCTCACTGATTCAGATGCCTCTGTACTGGCATGTGCAGAGTTTTTCTATTTTTCCTTTCCTTCGATTTTTTTCCTTTCTCCTCTTCTTTCTTTGGTAATTATGTCTATGTAATATTGAGACATTTTGTCAAATGACACTGCCTCATAATTTCTGCATTAATAAACACAGTCTTTTTTTTTTAATTTTTATTGCATTATAGGTTTTGGGGTACATGTGCAGAACGTGCAAGATAGTTGCATAGGTACACACATGGCAGTGTGTTTTGCTGCCTTCCTCCCCTTCACCCACACTTGGTATTCATCCCCAGGCTATCCCCCCCAGCCCCCCCCACTGTCCCTCCCCCATTTCCCCCAACAGTCCCCAGTGTATCGTAGACCACCTCTCTGTGTCCATGTGTTCTCATTCTTCTCACCCACCTATGAGTGAGTATATGTGGTATTTCTTTTTCTGTTCTTGTGTCAGTTTGCTGAGAATGATGTTCTCCAGATTCATCCATGTCCTTACAAAGGACACAAACTCATCATTTTTGATTGCTGCATAATATTCCATGGTGTATATGTGCCACATTTTCCCAGTCCAGTCTATCATCCATGGGCATTTGGGTTGGTTCCAGGTCTTTGCTATTGTAAACAGTGCTGCAATGAACATTCGTGTGCATGTGTCCTTATAGTAGAACGATTTATAGTCTTTTGGATAGATACCCAGTAATGGGATTGCTGGGTCAAATGGAATCTCCATTTCTAGGTCCCTGAGGAATCGCCACACTGTCTTCCACAATGGTTGAACTAATTTACATTCCCACTAAGAGTGTAAGAGTGTTCCTATTTCTCCACATCCTCTCCAGCATCTGCTGTCTCCAGATTTTTTAATGATCGCCATTCTAACTGGTGTGAGATGATATCTCAATGTGGTTTTGATTTGCATCTCTCTAATGACCAATGATGATGAGCACTTTTTCATATGTTTGTTGGCCTCATGTATGTCTTCTTTTGTAAAGTTTCTGTTCATATCCTTTGCCCATTTTTGAATGGGCTTGTTTGGTTTTTTTTCTGTAAATCTGTTTGAGTTCTTTGTAAATTCTGGATATCAGCCCTTTGTCAGATGCGTAAACTGCAAAGATTTTTTCCCATTCTGATGGTTGCCGATTCACTCTATTGACTGTTTCTTTTGCCGTGCAGAAGCTGTGGAGTTTGATCAGGTCCCATTTGTCTATTTTGGCTTTTGTTGCCAATGCTTTTGGTGTTTTGTTCATGAAGTCCTTGCCTACTCCTATGTCCTGAACGGTTTTGCCTAGATTTTCTTCTAGGAATAAACACAAGTCTTAATTGATGGGTTCTTAAAGGGAAAACTATGCTGATTTGCAGTCTCTCTGAGCAGACGGGGCTGCTGATCTTATGTAGAATTTATGGGCAGGGTGGGGTTCAGTGACTGGTAAAGGGCAGAGACATAGGAGAGATGGTGTCAGCCATTGGAGTAGCTGTTTCTGATTGGCCCGGTTTTGGCAATATATCCACATCTTACCACTAGAAAAACAGAAAGCAAACATGTGTTCCTAAAAGTCTCAAAATAGCGAAATGACTCAGACATGGGAACTTCATGGGAACTTCATGTTCCCATGTATGAGTTGACTGCTAGGCACTTGAAGCTGCTCATTGGATGAGTTGCTTTCAACTCCCTGACTTTCAGACATGAGGGGCTAGCACTGATTGAAGGCCTTGCATAAATGTGTTCACGGAGGTGAGTGGCTGTGGTAGGCAGAATAAGCTGCCCGTTTTTAGTGCCTGGAACCTGTGAATATGTTACTTTACACAACAAAAGAGACTTTGAAGGAGTTATTAAGAATACTGAGATGGGGAAATTATTCTAGAGGACCCAGTGTCATCACAAGGGTGTGTGTGAGAGAGGGGGAAGGCAGGGAGTCTGTCAGGATGACATGATGTGAGAATAATGTGAGTGTCCATGGCTGCCACTGAAGGTGAGAGGGGTCCCAGCCGAGGAATGGGGACAAACTCTGCATGTTGGAAAGGCAAGGAAAGTCTCCCTACAGCCTCCAGAAAGGAACACAAACCCGTCTGCGACACCTTCACTTTAGTGCAGTGAGACTCATCTTGGCCTTCTCACTGTCAGAACCCCAGGCGCATTTAAATCAGCCTCTGGCCAACAGCTGGTGGAGCCTCAGACATCACCCCCTGCCAGCTTCTCCACTGAAGGTGCTGTGGACTTGAAGCCATCAGGAGATTTGGAGTGGTTGTGGTTTACACAGCAGGGCCTGAGTCTTGGTGAGGAAGGGTAGGAACAGGGAGCTGCCCACTCAGAGCTGGGTCAGCCTCTGACCCTTCTTAGCCAGGCCTGATTCCAGGCTGCTCGGGCAGCTGTTCTGGTCAATAGGCACTGAGACCCTGGCAGCTTGTCAGCTTCATTCCCTGAGTTGTCCAAGCACAAGCCCCACAGGCCACTTTTCCACTTAACGAATCTTAACTGCCCAGCAGCCTGGTTTGGTTGGTTGAAGATGAATCTGATTCTAAGTCCAACTGTCACAGGGGCAGTTGGCTGGGAACATTCTGCATTCTGAGTCAGTTGGGAGTCAAGGAGGCTACTGGTCATTCAGGGAGGTCACCCGACCACAAGGAAGTCTCCCCACAAGGCAGATACAGGGTCAAGTGTGGGCAAGACAGACACAAATTTGGGCCCCCCAAGCCTTCAGCAGGGCTTCCTTGGGGGAAAGTCTTGCATTTCGGGTGAGGGGTTGAAATGTCAAGCCAGGAGTTAAGTCAGGGTTTGGGCCCTTTTCTTGGGCCAGGCACTCCCTCCAGGGCATCAGTCTCCCTGCAGCAGCATTGGGGTATAAGAGGATTTGGAAATGGATGAGGGTCCTCACTTTGGAGTCCAGGGTGTGGACTCCTGGTCTCAGGCATTCAGGGATCTTCATCCCCAGGGAACCAACTAAATTCCCTGCCTTAGCTTGATTACTCATCAGCATTGTTACTCTGAGCAAATCACTGAATCTCTCTAAATTTCAGTTCCCTGAACCATAAAATAGAAGTCAGCTCCCACTCTTCCCATCCCACATCACAAGAGATAACAGATTTTTCCCCCTGAGCTGTAAAGCATCATACCCATGTCAATGTGGAAAGGTGGATCTTTGCCCTGCCTTGACCTGTCACCTTCCATGTCCCATCTCTGGAGGTCACCAGTGCTGCATGTCTTCCTTATTCTTCCAGATGTGTAACAGTTGAACACCTGTGTGGAACAGCACTTATGAAGTACCCATCATCTTTCTTAATGCTCTGTCTGCATTTATATTTAGCATCGTAACATCGTAGTAATAAGCAGGCCCTAGTAACATGTTCACATCCTAGAACTGAAGCTGAGGACAGAGGAGCTGAATGACAGTCCCAGGAACACGTGGCTTATATTTCAGGCCGGGCACAGGCACCATGCCCTGGTCACTGTGTTGTGCTGAGTTTCTACATTGTTTCATCTAAAGAAAGCAACTATTCCCATGCAACTCATCTGTGGGGTATTTTATGCACATCACACTATGGGATCCAATTTTCTAACCCCCACTTGATTCACGTGGGTCCACTAGGTAGCTAGTGATAAAGAGATCAAAATTTAACCTGGGAATACATTATTAATACTTTTGCCAGGAAGATGTCAACACCCCTCACTCTTATAAATGCATTTCCCAGTGCCTTCATAAAGGAATATGAAAAGAAAAAGATAATAGATTGAAATAAAGCATGTACCTGGGGGTAAATCCTTGGGGAATAAAGTACACCCTCAGGCACTGGTGTGGGAGGCCCTGGTGCTTTATCTTTCTCTGGCTCTGGCCCTCATTCTGGTTTTCTCCAGGTCCCTCCCTCTGGCAGAGGAACCTCTCATAAAGACAGATTGCTCTGTCTTTTATCTGTCTTGGGCAGGACCCAAGGGAACTGCAAAGGGAAAGAGAAAGGCATTGCAGTTAGAGCCCAGAAGGTGGGTCTAGACCAGGCTGAGAGATGGGCAGGTGCCCCATTGCCTGGTGGATGGGCAGGCCATATTCCCCTCTCCGCCACCCGCTCCCAGCCCTAATGTGTGCCCAGAGTTTTGAGCAGCATCTTCTTGTTGAGGGAAGGTTTTGAGACTCCAGTTGTGAAGGAAGCATTTCCACACAGCAGAAATGAAGGCTTAGATGTGCCTTGAGTACCCTACTGTGTGCTGGCTCTGTGACATGTGACCCCTCTTCCAACCTCCCAGTTTCCAGAAGGTGGGGAGTAGGTCAGAGGGACTGCTCCCCAGGGGGTGGGAGCCCCTCAGAGGGACTGTGATGTCTGGGACACCAAGGAGGGGAGGGGACATCTACATATAGGCTCAGTGCCCACAGGGACCTCTCAAGGGGTTTGTGTGGACCAAGAAAATGCAAAACCCATACACACAGCTTTCTGATTACAGAAGTCCATCTAAGCATATTTTGGAGAAATGCATGTACATGGTATGCTTGAAATGATCTTCCTAAATACATTCCTTTAAGAAGAGTCTGTTCCAGTTGGTGAAGTTGTGCTCTCTGCAGAGGCTTCAAACTCCTCTGGCTGCAACCTGAAGGCAGATAGAGAGGAGAATGCATGGGTGTTGGGGGTGCAGCAGCACCCCTACCTGCATGGAAGCTTGTCCTACCTCTGTGCAAGGTGGACTCCCAGTGATTGTTTTTGGAAGGTGAAGGTTTCTGTTGCCATCAGAAACAGATGGACAAAGAATAAGAGCATCAGTGTAGCTGGGCGCAGTGGCTCGCACTTGTAATCCCAGCACTTTGGGAGACTGAGGTGAGCAGATCACAAGGTCAGGAGTTCGAGACCAGCCTGGCCAACATGATGAAACCCTGTCTACTAAACATACAAAAAATTAGCTGGGTGTGGTGGAACATGCCTGTAATTCTAGTTACTCGGGAGGCTGAAGCAGTAGAGTTGCTGGAACCCAGGAGGCAAAGGTTGTAGTGAGCGGAGATCACGTCATTGCACTCCAGCTCGGGTTACAGAGCAAGACTCCATCTTAAAGAAAAAATAAATAAATAGGTGGAAAATAAACAGTTCCATTTACCAGGAACATACTCTGTAGAAGAAAATGCCATAATGACTCTGGACCAGGGAGGCATTCTCAAACCCAGCTCTAAGACGGCAGTTCAGGCACAGTGGGGAGGGAAAGTCTGCAAAGTAGCCTCAGCCAGGCACCTCTGAGATATGCCCTTTCCTTACTATGACCTCGGGTGATTTACTTAATGTCTCCAGGCCCCTAATCTTCCTCATCTATAAATGGATGTAATAATATCCAGCTTATACGGTCATGGGGAAGATAAAAACGTGAAACTTGCCGGGCGCAGTGGCTCAAGCCTGTAGTCCCAGCACTTTGGGAGGCCGAGGAGGGTGGATCATGAGGTCAAGAGATTGAGACCATCCTGGTCAACATGGTGAAACCCCGTCTCTACTAAAAATACAAAAAATCAGCTGGGCATGGTGGCGCGTGCCTGTAATCCCAGCTACTCAGGAGGCTGAGGCAGGAGAATTGCGTGAACCCAGGAGGCGGAGGTTGCGGTTAGCCGAGATCGTGCCATTGCACTCCAGCCTGGGTAACAGGAGCGAAACTCCGTCTCAAAACAAACAAACAAACAAACAAAAATGTGAAACTTTATGTAAAGAACTTAGCACAGTACTTGAAATGTTAATAGAAGGGAAGAAATGATCATGATCATCATTAGTCATATTACATTTTATTTATTTATTTATTGAGAGGGAGTCTTGCTCTGTCACCCAGGCTGGAGCACAGTTGCTCAATCTTGGCTCACTGCAACCGCCACATCTGGGTTTCAAACAATTCTTCTTCCTCAGCCTCCCAAGTAGCTGGCACTGTAGACAGGGTTTCACCATGTTGGTCAGGCTGGTCTCGAACTTCTGACCTCAAGTGATCCTCCCACCTTGGCCTCCTAAGGGGGTGGGATTACAGGTGTGAGCCACTTGCCCAGCCCATTTTTTTTAGAAAACAATTTCAGGCCAGGTGTGGCAGCTCATACTTGTCACCCCAGCACTGTGGGAGGCCTAGGTGGGCAGATCACTTAAAGTCAGAAGTTCGAGACCAGCCTAAACAACATGGTCAAACTCTGTCTCTATAAAAAGAGAAAAAAGATCTGGTGGTGTGCACCTGTGATTCCAGCTACTAGTGGGGCTGAGGTGGCAGGGTCACTTGAGCCATGATTGCAACACTGCACCCCAGCCTGGGTGACAGAGTGAGACCCTGTCTCAAAACACACCACGCACACACCAAAATTTTTTCACCTGTGTAATTTTCTTTGAAGAAAGTTATATATGGCTGGACATGGTGGCTCACGCCTATAATCCTGGCATTTTGGGAGGCCAAGGCAGATGGATCACCTAAGGTCAGGAGATAGACATCAACATGACCAACATGGTGAAACTCCATCTCTACTAAAAAAAAAAAAAAGAGAAAAGAAAAATAAATTAGCCAGGCCTGCTGATGCACTCCTGTAGTCTCAGCTACCAGGGAGACTGAGGCAGAAGAATAGCTGG
The DNA here is from genome assembly GCA_031835075.1 of Saguinus oedipus. NCBI lineage: Eukaryota > Metazoa > Chordata > Mammalia > Primates > Cebidae > Saguinus > Saguinus oedipus. The sequence goes on from JASSZA010000200.1 coordinate 3,398,418, forward strand.
AGCCTGAGAGGTGGGCATTGCAGTGAGCTGACATCTTGCCACTGTACTCCAGCCTGGGAGAAAGAGTGAGACTCCATCTCAAAAAAATAAACAAATTGGCCAGATGTGGTGGCTCACGCCTGTAATCCCAACACTTTGGGAGCCAAGGCAGGTGGGTCACCTGAGGTTGAGCATTCAAGACCAGCATGACAAACATGGAGAAAACCCATCTCTACTAAAAATTCAAAAATTAGCCAGGCCTGGTGACATGTGCCTGTAATCCCAGCTACTTGGGAGGCTGAGGGCAGGAGAATGGCTTGAACCCAGGAAGGAGAGGTTGCAGTGAGCCTAGATCATGCCACTGCACTCCAGCCTGGGCAACAAGAGTGAACATCTCAAAATAAAATGAAATAAAATAAAATGATTTTTTTTTGTGTGTATATATATGTGTGTGTGTGTGTGTGTGTGTGTGTGTGATCATTAGCATATGATTACATAGAATATACGTCTAGAATATATATATGGGATCTTTTGATATTTCATTTGATATATATAAAATCCTCAGTATATGATTATACATGGAATGTATGTATGAAATCCTATGATTGAGTTTTTTCATTCAGCATAATACCCTTGAGGTTCATCTGAATTGCTGCTCATTTACCCAATGAATGTTGGGATTGGTTGCAGTTTTTGGCTATTTTGAACAAAGCTGCTATGCACACAGGTTTTTAGTTTGTTTGTTTGAGATTAAGTCTTGCTCTGTCACCCAGGTCAGAGTGCAGTGGCCCAATCTTGGCTCACTGCAACCTCCGCTCCCAGGTTCAAGCAATTCTCCTGTCCCAGCCTCCTGAGTAGCTGGGATTACAGGTGTGCACCACCATACTGGGATAATTTTTGTATTTTTAGCTGAGCGGGGTTTCACCATGTTGGTCAGGCTGGTCTCGAACTCCTGACCTTGTGATCCACCTGCCTCAGCCTCCCAAAGTGCTGTGATTAGATGTGTGAGCCACTGTGCCTGGCCTGTTTTTGTTTTTTAAATGTGAACATAAGTTTACATTTCTCTGGAATAAATGCCCAAGAGTGCAATTTCTGGGCTGTATGTACATTTTTGTATATTTAGTAGAGACAAGGTACCTCCATGTTGACGAGGCTGGTCTCAAACTCCTGATCTTAGGTGATCTGCCGGCCTGAGCCCCTCAAACTGCTGGGATTACAGGTGTGAGCCACCATGCCCAGCTGGCTCTTCTCTTGTAAGACTGAAACTCCCTACTAGTTAAAGACAAACTCCCCATTCCCTCCTCTTCCAGCCCCTGGCAACCACCATTCTACTCTCCGTCTTTACTATTTTGAATATTATTTTGTTCTTGTTTTTGTTTTGAGATGAAGTCTTGCTCTGTTGCCCAGGCTGGAGTACAGTGGCTCAATCTTGGCTCACTGCAACCTCCACCTTCCGGGTTCAGGTGATTCTCACACTGCAGACTCTCAAGTAACTGGGATTACAGGCATGTGCCATCATGCCCAGCTAATTTTTGTATTTTTAGTAGAGATATATGGTTTCTGCACGTTGGTCAGGCTGGTTTTGAACTCCTGACCCGGTCAGGCAAGGTGGCTCACATCTGTATTCTCAGCAATTTGGGAGGCCAAGACGGCAGACCACAAGGTCAGGAGTTTGAGACCAGCCTGGGCAACATGGTAAAACCCTGTCTTTACTAAAAATACAAACATTAGCCGCGCACGGTGGCGGGTGCCTGAAATCTCAGCTACTCGGGAAGCTGAGGCAGGAGAATTGCTTGAGCCTGGGAGGTGGAGACTGCAGTGACCCCAGATCTGCAACCTCCTCCTCGGGTTCAAGTCGTTCTCCTGCCTCAGGCCCTCCAGTAGCTGAGACAGTACAGGCAGGTGCCACCAAGCCCGGTTAGTTTTTCTTTCTGAGATGGAGTTTTGCTCTTGTTACCCAGGCTGGAGTGCAATGGCGCGATCTCGGCTCACCACAACCTCTGCCTCCTGGGTTCAGGCAACTCTCCTGCCTCAGCCTCCTGAGCAGCTGAAATTACAGGCATGCACCACCATGCCCAGCTAATTTTTGTATTTTTAGTAGAGACGGGGTTTCACCATGTTGACCAGGATGGTCTCGATCCTTGACCTCGTGATCTACCCTCCTCGGCCTCCCAAACTGCTGGGATTACAGGCGTGAGCCTCCGCACCCGGCCTAATTTTTATATTTTTAGTAGAGATGTCATTTCAGCATGATGGCCAGGTGGCTGGGATTCCCCCGCCTTGCCCCAGATCCCCGGGAGAGGCCAGCATGGCCCTCCCGTGGGTGGCAGAGAGACAGATGCGATGCGGGTTTCCCTGGGAAAGGACGGGCTGGGTCCCCTGGGAAGGGGCGGGCTGGGTCCAGTCCGCAGGGCCTTTCCAGGCGCTGACCTAGAATGGAGTTGAGGTGTGGCAGTGCTGGACTTCAGGGCCCCTGCCTGCCTCCTGGGGAGGCGGGTGACCCAGGCAGCCCCAGTGAGGCCGCGGGTGTCTGGGCTCTAGCAAGGCCCCCAGGCTCCCACAGGACGGATGCGAACAGGGAGGCCGTGGAGGTCCTGCTGCCCTCAGGACTGTCCCTCCAGCCCCCAGCTTTCCATGGTTTTAAGGGCCCCCTCTGCAGAGGGACAAGGGAGCCTGACCTGCATCCTGAGGTCCCCCACTTGAGGGACCCCAGAACTCCGGCCAGGCCACTTCCTTTGCGGATCACGAAGCTGACATCCAGAGGAAGGCAGGGGCAGGTCCTGGAAGCTCCCGAGGCAAAGAGGGCTGATCTCGGGGCTGGGGTCCCAGGGCTCCACTCCTGCAATCTCTAGGGCCCTAGAGCTGGGAGGAGAGACTAGGTGCCTTTTGTCAACCTCTGGGGCTGGGCAGAGGCTTAGCTGGTGCCGCAAGGCGAAGCTGCTTCTGTGCAGTCCGAGCCATGGCCCCTTTAAGAGGGGGTGGTGCGTCAGCCAATCGCTAGGGATGCTGCCGGAGTGCGCACCTCTACGGAAGCCGAGACAGCGCTTCCCGTAGGGCCCTGGTAAAAGCCGCGGTGTCCTCGTCTTCTAAGCAAGCAGAAGCCATGGCGGTGTGGTCAGAGAGAGGGCGAAAGCGGCAGCTAGAGGTGGTGGTGTGGTCCCATGAAGCAGAAGAGGAGTCGTGTCCCAACAAGCAGAAGCCGTGGCGTCCAGAAGCGATGGCGCGGTCCCAGCCCGCAGAAGCGGCCAGGCGGTCCCAGCAAGCTTCAGAGAAACAGTGGTGGCTTCCATCACTGGTGATGGGTGAGCAGGAGGCAGGTCTCCGCGGTAAGTGGCGGGCATGGACCCCACTGGGGACCCTCTGGGCCTCCCTGCTCTTTCCCCGCTGCTCGCTTTTGGGCCCTGACTCCTTGTGGGCATCTGGGCCCCAGTAGTCTGCGTGGCGGTGGTTGTGGGGTCCTGGCCACCCCAAAGATAACTTTGCTTCCATAACCAATCCCTTCTCCCCCTCTAGCTCCCAGACCCTGGTAACCAATATTGTGCATTCTACCTCTTTAAGACAGACGTCTTAAGATTCAGTGTTTGTCTTTCTTGGCCCAGCTCATTATGTTTAACATAATGTTTTCCAGGTTCATCTGGGTTGTTCCACATGACATTGTTTTATCATTTTGGTGGCCGAAGAATATTCCCTATTGTATGCATATGAAAGTTTCTTGATCCCTTTGTGGATGGACAGGTAGGTAGCATGTATACCCAGTAGTGGGAATGCTAGATGGTATGGTATTTTTCTTTTCTATTCTTTGCAGGACCCCCAACTGTTTTTTATTGCATTAATACTTAATTTACGTTTCCACAAACAATTCCCCTTTGTGAAATTCATACTAGAAGTTGTCTTTTTAAATATTTTAATCTGTTTGTAATGTTCATTCTAGTTGGGAGTGAGATAAGATCTGAGTGTGGTTTTGATCTTCATTTTTCTCATGTGTAGTAATGGTAACCACATTTTTGCAAATGTTGCATCAGTTTCCTGTCTGCACAAATATCTCTTCAGGTTATTTGGTTTGGTTTGGTTATTTTTCTGCTGTTTTTTTTTTTTTTTGCCAGCTGGTAGTGTTACTGGCTTGTACCTTTTCAAAAATAACCCCTAATCCAACTGAATGTTTACCCAAACTTTTCTTACAATTTTTAATATGCTTTTTCAATTTGTTCATTGTTTGTTAGGCACAAACTCTTCAGTTTTATGTGGCCCCAAATGTTTATGATTTCTTGGTTAGCTGTGCTGTTGGTTACTAATAAAGAAAAAACAAAATCACTACCAAAGCAGTCCATTGTCCATGAGCCACCAAGTGGGGCTATTTATTTATTTATTTATCTATCTATCTATCTATTAATCGATTTATTTAGAGACAAACTTGCATTTATTTATTTATTTACTGATGTACTTATGGAGAAGCAGGCTGCATTTAATTATATATTTTGAGGTAGGCTTGGATTTATGTATTTATGTATCTACCTATCTATTTAGAGGCAGGCTTACATTTACTCATTTATTTATTTAGACACAGGCTGACTTTTTTAATATACTTATGTATTTGTGTGCAGGCTTGCATTTATTCATTTTTCTTAACTATCTATGTAATGATTTAGAGGCTGACTTGTGTTTCTTGATTGATTGATTGGATCATTGATTCACTGATTTTAGATGAATTCTTGCTCTCTCACCAGGCAGGAGTGCAGTGGCACAATCTTGGCTCACTGCAACCTCCCCCTCTTTGGTTCAAGCAATTCTTCCACCTCTGCCTCCCTTGTAGCTGGGACCCCAGGAGCATACCACCACATCTGGCTAATATTTTTATATTTTTAGTAGAGACCGGGTTTCTCCATGTTGGCCAGGATGGTCTCAATCTCTTGACCTCGTGTTCCAAGTTTCTCGGTCTTCCAAAATGCTAGGATTATTGGACTGAGCCATGTTGCCCAGCCTTTATTTATTTATTTACATAATTACTGATTTATTTACTTATAGGCAGGAAGCCCAGATTGCATTTATTTATTTATATTTTTATTTATTTATTTATTTATTTATTTTTTGAGATGGAGTTTCACTGTTGTTACCCAGACTGGAATGCAATGGCACGATCTCGGCTCACTGCAACCTCGGCCTCCTGAGTTCAAGCAATTCTTCCTCCTCAGCCTCCGGAATATCTGGGACCACAGGCAAGTGCCACCGCATCTGGCTAATATTTTTGTATTTTTAGTAGAGAAGGGATTTCACCATGTTGGCCAGGATGGTCTCGATCTTTTGACCTCATGATCCACTGGTCTCGGCCTCCCAAAGTGCTGGGATTATAGGAATGAGCCATCTCACCTGGCCTTTATTTATTTATTTATTTACATAATTACTGATTTATTTACTTAGAGGCAGGAAGGCCTGCTTGCATTTATTTATTTATATTTTTATTTAGTAAGTTAATGATTTTCACCTTACTATTTTTTTAAATAGAGATAGGGATTTTTTCACCATCTTGGGCAGGCTGGTCTCGATGTCCTGACCTCAGGTGGTATTGCTGGCTCAGGCTCCCAATGGGTGGGGGATTAAAAATATGAGCCGCCAGGAGGGGCAGCTTATTTACTGACTTATTTATCTATCTATTAATTGATTTATTTAAAGACTGACTTGCATTTACTTATTTATTTATTTGCTGATGTATTTATGTAGAAGCAGGTCGAATTTACTTATTTATTTATGTATTTGAAGGCTGATTTCTATTTATGTATTTATCTAGCTATCTAATTATTTAGAGGTAGGCTTACATTTACTCATTTATTTTATTGAGACCCAGGCTCACAACATTATTTTTATACTTATGTATTTATGAGCATGCTTGCATTTATTCATTTTTTTAATCTATCTGTATAATGATTTAGAGGCAGTCTTGCATGTATTTACTCACTTATTTAGTATTTACTTTTCTTTCTTTTTCTTTTTTTTAAAGATGGGGTTTCACCATGTTTGTCAGGCAGGTCTTGAACTCTCACCCTCAGGTGATCTGCCCGCCTTGGCCTCCGTAGTGCTTGGATTACAGGTGTGAGCCACTACACCCGGCTGATTTGTTTATTTATTTTAGACGGAGTCTGGCTCTGTCACCAGGCTAGAGTGCACTGACCCAATCTTGGCTTACTGCATCCTCCACCTCCTGGATTCAAGCGATTGTTCCTCCTCAGCCTCCAGAGTATCTGGGACCATAGGCAAGTGCCACCGTGCCTGATTATTTTTCTATTTTTAGTAGAGGCGGGGTTTCACCATGTCGGCCAAGATGGTCTTGATCTCTTGACCTTGTGATCCGCCCATCTCCGCCTCCCAAGGTGCTGGGATTACAGGCTCCCACCATGATGCCTGGCTAATTTTTTGTATTTTTAGTGCAGATGGGGTTTCACCATGTTGTCCAGGCTGGTCTGAAAGTTGTGACCTCAGGTGATCCACCCGTCTCGGCCTCTCAGAGTGCTAGGATTACAGGCATGAGCCAGACAGTTTTCTAAGTTTTAAAATTATGCTATTTACCCCTAGCACCAAGACTGTAGTCTCAATGTAGTCTCAAAATACCATTGCCCAATGAAAGAAAACAAGTCTTCCTGGAGAAAGTGCTGATTCCAGGTCTAGGCCAGAAATGTGTAAGAAGCCTGGAACATATTGTCACTCTGGATAGCAAAGAATCCATCAAAGATTATTAGGATGATTTCAACATGTCTGAAGGGCCAATCTGAAGGGATTCCTAACCAAAGATAGGACATTTTATACATTAATAAGGATAATAGTTGCAGTGAATTGAGATATATCAGATATGTTTGAATATCTGCATTCATAATGATCCTTTTGAAAAAATAAAAGTGGGCTGGCACAGTTCCTCATGCCTGTAATTTCAACACTCTTGGAGGCTGAGTTAGGAGGATCACCTCATCCAGCAGTTCAAGACCAGCCTGTGCAACATAGGGGGACTTTGTCTCTACAAAACATTTTTTAAATTACTCAGGTATGAGGGCCCGTGTCTTTGGTCCCAGCCACTCAGGAAGCTGAGATGGGAGGGTCACCTGAGCCTAGAAGTTTGAGGCTGTAGTGGCATGACTGCTTCTCTGCATACCAGCCTGGGCAACAGAGCTAGACCCTCCCTGTCTAAATAAATTAATTAATTTGAAGGATATAAATGAAACAGCCCGTCATTTTGAAAAATGGTAAACAGAAGAAATCAAGCCATGAACTGGCGTTTTCTATATAAGTTGTACAAGTGAGTAACACAGTTTATATGAAGCAGCATCTCTTTTTTATATTTGCTTTATTTTTTTCTTCACACAAGGCCCTTCTTCAGGTAGCAGTGTCTCTTTCTGGAAGTATGGCAGCTCATAAATGAAGAAGGAATGATACAACAATACCTTCATTGTTCAATCCATAATTGACCAATGGCCATTAACATCACCAACTAAAAAAAAGATGTCCAGAAAGTACACACCTCCTCCCACAAGTAACTAGCACAGTCTTTTCCCTGACCCTCAAGTCCAACCTGAATCTCACTAAGTCTTGAGATCAAACTACTAATTTAACAAAACTAGAACAAAGTGAAGAGCAAGTTAACCAACATCACAAGATACAATTAGCAAAATTCACAGTATGAGAAACAGCATAATAAGAACACACTTAGCGTAATCTCAACTATGGGGAAATGGCCGGATTTATTCAATAAATGGACTGCAAGGGACAGCACAGAGATCAAGTGGGAAGTTGTCAGGATCAAAAAAACCCTAAGAGGTGAATCAAACAATCCCAAGGAGAGACTTTATTTGGATCCTGATTCACACAATAAATACATGAAATAACTGGAAATTTGGAGCTAGAAGGAGAGTTGACAGTGATAAAGATCAATGGTGTGAGATGGTTGGTTGATGATGGTATTGGGATTATTATATTTTTTAAAGAGTTCTTGTCTCTGGGCATGGCAGTTCACACCTATAATCTCAGTAGTATGGGAGGTCAAGGTGGGAAGATCCTTTGAATCCAGGAATTCTAGACCAGCCTGGGCAACATAGCAAGACCCTGTCTCTACTAAAATACAAATAAAAAAATTAGCTTGGCATGGTGGTGTGAGTCTGTAGTTGCAGCTACTCAGGAAGCTGAGGCAGGAGAGGCCACAGTGAACCAAGATCATGCCACTGAACTCTAGCCTGGTTGACAGAGACCTTGTCTTGAAAGAACAAACAATCATATCTTTTACAGACATATACCAAGACAGTCAGGGAGGAAATTATATGATGTGTGGGATTTGCTATAAAATCATGAGAGGGAGAGGAGAAGCATGTAGGAGTATACATGTAATGAGATTGGCCATCAGATAACAAGTATCTGAATCTGCTGCCATGTAGGTGCAAGTCACTACACTAGCCTCTTGTTCCAAAAAGCTCGAATAGAAAGTTTGTGTAAAAATCCACTTCATGGATTTGTAACAAGCATTGAATAAGATACATTGTTTTTAGTTTTGTATAGTCCCTGTCCATTAATCACACGCAAAAAATGTATGTTGTTCACACCAAGAGCTCTGGCTCATGGACCTTTGTCCACTTGGTGGTAATTTATTGGAATTTGAGGTTTAGAATGAGGAAATACCAGCCTTCAAGCGCCAGGCCTACTCTGAAATAGCAAAGCCAATGGTCCCAGGTGCCTTCATAGCACACTAGTAAGTAGGACCATTTTTCTCTCACCTTGTAGGCACACTTGAGTTCATTTACTTATTTTTCATTCATTTCTTATATGCCATGTATTGGGTACTAGGGATCCATAATACAGTTCACCCCTAATTGTATGGAAGCATCACTTTCAAAGCATCATTTGAGGATGAGTATTTTGTGTCAAGTGGATTCAAGGAACAGTGTGAAGGATCCATGGCCTCAGTTATGAAGACCCTCCCAAGAGCCTACCGTCCTGGTCACATAAAATGAGTGGAGACATGGAACTCACCCTTACAAGGCCTAGAACCTGACAGAGCATACAAGACAGAAGCTCCAATAACTAAGAACAGGAAGCTGAAGGTGAGAGGTCGGCCCCAAAGGATTCTGTGAAAATGCTTTGTGTTTGTGGATTTATCACGAAGAACGAAACCTTTGTTTTTATTCATAGGTTAGACACACTCTCTATAAAGAATCTATGAAGGGACATTTCTGGGTTTTTCGAGGCTTATGGTGAAAAATGGAATATCTCAGGCAGCTCAGGATGAATAATGCAGTCACCAAGAGGGGCAGGGTGGCCACAGGTGACCAGCAGCAGGATGGGCATTGTGAGCTATTGGATGGGGTTCTGGGAAGTGGCATTGTGAGCTACTGGCCTGACTTTGTTGTTTCCTGGTAACCAGGTGACATAGGAGGCTTTGTGGGTGACAGGCATCAGCCAGGGCCAGCAGCCTTCAGTCAGAAGCTGGTAGTGGGAGGAGGAGGAGCTCTGACTACTCTCACAGAAGTGTTTGTGCCCTTGGCACTTGCTCTGTTGCTTTGCTTTTTCTTTCTTTGTTTTTCTTTATTTTTATTTTTATATTGTGTGTTGCTTTTTTTTCTTGTTTTTGATTTTGTGTTTTGCTTTTTTTTTTTTTTTTTTTTTTTTTTAAATTTTGTTTTAGGTTTGGGGGTACATATGAGGAACATGCAAGATTGTTGCATAGGTACACATGTGGCAGTGTGATTTGCTGCCTTCCTCCCCATCACCTATATCTGGCATTTCTCCCCATGCTATCTTCCCCCAACTCCCCAGCCCCTGCTCTTCCTCCCCTATTTTCCCACAACAGATTCCAGTGTGTAGTGCTCCCCTCCCTGTGTCCACGTGTTCTCATTGTTCTTTTTTGTTGTTTTTTTCTGATTTTGTGTGTTGCTTTGTTTTGAAAGTCCCTTTGTAGGTCACCCATGGGGAATTGCCTAGGCCACAGGGCTGGCCTCAGTTGTGCCTGGTGCCAGGAGGCAGTGGCGCCATGTTGTGAGACTCAGTCTGTTGCGGCTGCAACACCAGCATCCACCAGTGCAGAGCCTGCCGTGTTACATCCTGGAGTGGTGGAGGTCCAGCACGTGCAGGCCATCAAGTCGAAGCGGCACAAAGGTAAAGAAGCCATGGGTGCCATTTTCTCTCTGGCCACCACCTTCCCCACCTCCTTCCCATCCCCTCACCCCAGAGACATCCTCAGCTTTCAGCTCCCTCCTGCCTATAGCCAGCTTTCCAAGGGCTGGGCATGGGGGACAAAGGCTAGTCCTGCCTCTTGTCTTTGTTATTGAGCCTTCTTGCTTGAGGCATTTTTGGTCTAGTCTCTCCCTGTCCCCAGTGAAAATTCAGATACTCAAGTTTTGGAGTCTCCATCCCATTTTTTAGCCTTACCTATCCAGCTACTATGGTACCTCAGTGAAGGAGCCGGTTAAAGGCCCAATCATTTGTTTTCTCCTATTGGATAAGGAAGCTAATAATTGGGAAAATTCAGACTCAAATATTTGGAGACTTCTTAAATTAAAAATAGAGTTTGCTATGGAAGAGGTTATATGGTGTTCTTAATAGATGGTTTGAAGTCACTTTGACAGAAGCAGCTTTATTTCTTCCAATTGTAATTTGAAAACTGAAGGAAAAATTGAGGGACATGCTTAAAATGACTGGAAAAGGTATGAAATGTTACTGCCAGAGCTGTAAAAAAGTTTTTTTTGTGTGTGGTTTTACCCAAAAGTTTAACCCTGGAGCTCTGATTACTTTAAAATTCCCACTTTGACATGAATGTCTTTTCAGCCCTACTCCAGTAACTTCATGGGCTTTGTTTACCTCCTTGTTCTGAAAGACACATAGAGCTAACTCATGGTTACAGGTTCCAAAAGAGACGAAATAACTTTAGACTTGAATTTGTAAGGTAAAGACTTGAGAGTTAGAAGGCCAGACCCTGCCTGTGGAAAAGAGGTTGTTTTCATGGCTCCCCTTCCTACAGGATGGGAAAGGGGAGGAGAGAGGAAGCATTTCATTTTTTTGCTATGGTTAAATTGAAGACAAAAACTAACACTTGTAAGACAGGAGAGGAGCATTTAGTTACAAAATCAGTCAAACATTTGTGTATCACTACATTTTTTTGAGCAAATGACAGCTACCAGACTCAGAAAACCAGAGATGCTAATGGAACTGACATTAGTAACCAGGGTTTTCTACTGAGTTCAGTGCCCAGGGTGACTTCCAATAACAACCACCCTTCCCTCTACACACTTTTCTCAGGATTGGAAAGCTCAGGCAGCCCAGGATGAATAATGCAGTCACATGGGAATGGTGACCACAGGTGGGCAGCAGCAGGGATGGGCATTATGAGCCATTGGTTGGGGGGTGGGGCTGTGAGGCAGGGCATTGTGAGCCATTGGGTGGGGCTCTGGGGCAGGGCATTGTGAGCCAGTGGCCTGATTTGGTTGTTTCCTGGTAACCAGGTGACATAGGCTTATTTGGTGACAGGCATCAGTCAGGGCCAGTGGCCTTCAGTCTAAAATCCTTTAGGGTTTTAGAAATAGATGAATCTAGCAACAGAATATTCTGGGTAACCAGTTCCTTGAACAAAAACTAAGTCCACTGAAATAGAAAACATCATATCATAAAGACATAGAAATATGATCAGCTCATTTCTTTCATTTTAATGGCAGAGATTTTATTAGTATGGAGAAAATGTCTTACAGGTCTTGTGTTTAAACTTTAGTTTGGCTCTTACCTTATTTCACAGAATAAGCCTCATGATGGGTGTGCCTTTGTAACAAGGAAGTGCTGTACTTTTTTTTTTTTTATTCTGAAAAGAGGAAAATTGTGAAAGAATAAACAATTATGAGACTTAATAGATTGTACCTTATACACAAAGCATGGAAGTACCTGTGGAAACTCCTTGCTTGGTGGTATATGGCAAGCCTCTGTGTGCTATTCTGTCTGATTCGGTAGATAAGGTAGTGAGAGAACAAAGTGAGCCTTTTCCTTATTCTTTAGGATGTAAAACATGTTTTCATGTACATCTTATTGGAAGCTTCCAAATACAAATAAGGCCTGTGTATATTCTCCCTATGTTGCTGATGCAGAAAGGAAGGCTTAGGGATCTGAAGGGACTGTGTGAGACAGCTGCTGAACGGGACTGAGGTTCTAAGTCATCAAAGTAGACATTGGAGGTCATAGTGATGCCAAACTCAGTTCTTAAAGAACTTGACAGACTCCAGAATGCCTTCTATTTTAAGGTCTACCCATAACATAGACCTCTCTTAGAACTTACTTTCATCTTGATTCGTTTTGCATTTTATTTTACACAACATATACCTTTCTGTTTTTCCTCCTAAAGAGATGGGTCCTCACTGTGTGGCACAGGCCGGCTTCTGACTCCTGGCCTGGGCTCAGGCACTCCTGCTGCCTCAGCCTGTAGGAAAGCTGATGATACAGGCATGTGCCGTCTACCTGGCTCTACCTTCTGTCTGTACATTTATTGAAATAGATAAGGATAAAAGTAGGGGTAACAAAATGGCCTACATTTACCAGTCAAATCAACAGTTTAATAAATGTGGAAGAGTTTCTTCTGCTAACTGATTTGAAGCTGAGAATGCCCTGGTCGGGAGAAGCTGGCAAGAGGGCAGGGAAGGCCCCACACATGAAAGCACAGGCTGTGAGTAAGAAGTGTTAAGTCAGAACACTTGAAGAAAAAATAGTTTGTGAGCACAGAATTTACCATTTTATGTGTATGTGCATGACAGTAAGTTTCTGTATGTCTCTTCAAATGTATTTTTGTGGTATTCAGTAAAGGAATAACAGAAACCTCAATTTCAGTGTTTCTTCTTTGGCCAGGCTTGGTGGCTCATGCCTGTAATCCCAGCATTTTGGGAGGCCAAGGTGGGTGGATTACCTGAAATCAGGAGTTTGGGACCAGCCTGGCCAACATGATGAAACCCCTTCTCTACTAAGTATACAAAAAATTAGCCAGGCGTGGTGGCACGTACCTGTAATCCCAGCTACCTGGGAGGTGGAGGCAGGAGAATCACTTGAATCCAGGAGTTGCAGGTTTCAGTGAGCAGAGATCACGCCAGTACAATCCAGCCTGGCTGGGCAAATAAAACAAGAAGGAAACATGTTCAGAACACTCAATATAAAGTATAGACACATTCAAAGTTTGTTGTTAATATCTTTATTTCAGAAAATTGTGTATCACTTTTCTTGGAAAGTGATAAATTCCTACTTAGATGTGAAACATTTTAGCCTTTCTATAATGACGAATTGAATTCTTTTGGTGACTTAGACAAATATCACAGCAACCAGTGCTTCAACCATTCTGTGGCACACTAAACAGTCATTTAAAGCCATCAGGCAGAGCAGGGCACACTGCTGTTGAAAGACATCCTGGAGTGCTCTCTAGGTGGCAAGTCCTGTTTCAGGAACTTATGCCATAAATGATGCTCTGCTTCATTGTTCTCTTCTGAAATATTTCAAAAGGACATTGTGTCTTGAAGCCATTTCAAAGAGAAGTTCTAAGAACTCAGTTTAGATCTCAGACTCAAACATATTTCATCCTGTCATACCTTTATTTAGCAGTATATCTAATATGACTGGGGGTAATATAAGTAACACAGATTAAGATAGTAGGAGCTCATTATCCAATTTTATCACTACCCATCACCGTCTCATGCAGCCTTCTGTGTTCTTACCATAGGAACGCTGCTAGTTTGTTGGCTCTCAAGTGAGGGGTCAGGGAAGGGAAAGAATGGGCATATGATGTAGAGACCTCTGAGCAGCAGGTCTTTCAACTTTCTTGTAGCTATTTTGAACCCTCATTTTAAAATAACTGTCAGTATGTTTCATGTAAAAGATGTAGAAAATAAAGAAAAGTTATTACACTCAGAATACCCAGAGCTCACTTGTGTTACTGTTTGAGTACTGTTTTTCTGGAAATTTTTGGTATGCATTTGAATATAATATTTTATTTCACAAACTTTTTTGTAAAATAAAACTTTCTGATCATTTTATATGTGCTGCCTTGTAACTTTTACTTAAAGCAGTGACATAATGGCATAAGTTTCTCAAACAGTACTTGACACCTAGAGAGCACTTCAGGATGTCTTTGCCTGCCAGGGCACCCTGCCGTACCTGATGACTTTGAATAACTGCTTAATGTACTACAGACTGGTTAAAGCACTATTTATTTACCTACCCTTTTTGATTGGCCATCTTTTTTCATAAAGTCAGAAACAATCCTGTCATGTTTGATTCAGAACACATAAAGCACATTTTGATGACAGATGCGTGATATCTCGTTATAAAATTCAGATAATACATTTTGTCTAGTGACATAATTAAACTGATGAAATGTATTTAAGGTATTTAATGTATTTAAGGTATTTTAGCATTAAATATACTTGTGCCAAACTGCAGTTACCATTGACTTTTAAATAGAAATTAACATTCCTCATTTATATTTTTGTGGATGTTGATAGGTTGTGTCTTTAATTCTAAATAGCTACCAGTTTAAAAAAATCTGATGCTGTCTTAGATGATAAAACAAAAGACAACTTTAGCAGATCTGGGAGAATTGAAAGAAAATTAACTAGTTTGGGGTAAAATGAAATATATGTATTGAGCAGTTTTAAATGGCCTGGCAGTCTTGCAGATGCAGGGCAAACAGTGGAAAACAACAGAGATCCCCATTCTAAGTCTGATCCTTGCATTCAATACGGAAGGAAGGGCAGCCAGCACATGAATAGTCAAGAATGGCAGGTGGTGAAATGCTGGAAAGAAAGTAAAGAAGGGTAATGGATTGAAGAGGAGGGCAGTTTTATGGAGGGTTGGCATAAAAAGAGCTGGATGTTCTCTTTAAGTGACATGTGAACAGTCTTAAAAGTGAAATGGGCTGGGTATAGTGGCTCCCACCTTTAATCCCAGCACTTTGGAAAGCCAGGATGAGGGGATTCCTTGAGGCTGGAAGTGTAAGATGAGCCTAGCCAAACAGACACCCCATCTATTTATTTTTAAAAATAAAAAAGTGAGGGGAACCCTGTGAGGATGATGGGAGAGGGCTTCCAGAGGGATATCCGCTTTGGAATTCCTGAAATTGAAACAAAGTTTCAATTTGAAAGTTTGAAACAAAGTTTTAGGCAAAGGACAGAAAGACACAAGGGTGGCTGCAGCAGAGTGAAAGGATGCTGGGATGAATAAGGTGGGTGAAGGCCTTGTACACCTAGTGAGCACTCCCAGAGAAGATGGACTTCAGTTGAGATGGAAAACCACTGGAGGATTTTAGCCCAGGATTACTGTTAATTCTCTAAGGAAAAGACTGAGCAGCAGCTCTGTGTGAATATACTGTAATACAGGCAAGGGTGGAAGCAGGAAGAGCAGCTAGGAGGCTGGTGGAGTAGTTCAGGTGAGAGCTGACAGTGAAGAGAAATACAACAACGACCTGAAAGAGGCTGACATGAGAAAAATCAAGTGAAACTAAAAGTAGATCATAAAGTGGTAAATAGACAAGTCACAGAAAAAGAAACGCAGGTGATTTTTAAACACATCTTCACTCATAAAAGAAAGGCAAATGACAGCTCTACTGCAGGGTCTCTCCTATTGAGGGAAATCCCAAAACCATGGCCAAACGTTCTTTGGTGTGGCTGTAAGGAAAGTTGCCTTCATATATTGCTGGTGGAAATGCAAAAAGGCTCAACTCCATGTAGGGGAATTTGGCACAATCTCACAACCGTGAAAATGCATTTGAACCAGACATCCTACTTTGAGGAATTTTATCCTGAAGGTATGCTCCATAAATATAAAACAAACTGTGTAAAGTTCTTGTTGCATTATTTTCAATAGTTAAATATCAGAAATAACTGACATGCCTAGTAAGGGACTAGTAAAATAAGCTGGTACTTCTTCATGAAGGAGAAGTATGGAGCTGTGAAAAAGAGTAAGATGTCTTTTTATTGCTCTGGAGTGATTCCCAAGATAGGGTATGCAGAAAAGCCAAAAGGAGAACATGCAGTAATATACATGAAAGAAAGTAGGAGAAATAATGTGTATTTCATTATTTAAAAATAAAAGACAACATTGGAGAAGTTTTGACCATGACCTGTGACAGTTTTCTCCTAACTTCACTGGGTAGCCAAAGTGCATGTTTTCTCAAAATGTTATTTTGCTATGGGTTCTGCAAAGGATGTTAACTGTGCACTTTTCACCTTTGAGTTAGAGAAAGCTTTGCTTTGTAATCTATTGTGCCTTGTGTAGTATACAGGCTGCTCTTTGATTTTATTCTATCCTCTCAGTGTTTTGAGTTAGGTGTAACATGGGAATTATACTTGTGTTACATATGAGGAGGCTGGTTATAAGAAGAAGACTGAGTCGATCAAGAATGTAAATTCTAGATATGTGGCATATAAAACTAGAATTTATAAAAAGGCATGCATATGGCCTTGTCTAAAAAACATTTTTTTAGCTTACTAAAGCAATTAAGCCTCAGGATGAAAACAGCAATATTAGATAATGAGAAATGAAATGGGGATACTTGTAACACAGTAATGCTTTTTATTTTGAAGAGACAGGGTCTTGCTTTGTTACTCTGGCTTGAGTGCAGTGGTGTGATCATAGCTCACTGAAGCCTCAATCTTCTAGGCTCAAATGATCTTCCCACAACAAGCTTCTATGTAGCTAGGAATGCAAGGGCTCACCACCACATCTGGTGACATTTAGAAGATATTTTGTAGAGATGAGGTCTCACTGTGTTGCCCAGGCTGGTCTTAAACTTCTGACCTTAAGCAATCCTCCTGCCTTAGCCTCTAAAAATGTCAGGTTTATAGCCATGGGCCAGCACACCTAGCCCAGAAATGTTCCTAAAAATCTGAAAAAAATAAGTTAAATTTTATTAAGAAATATATAAAAAGATAAACATATACTATGGTATATGAAATGTCACAGTTCAGTCATGGTCACTACAACAGTGATTAAAATATCCAACAGTTGAGGCAAGTCTGAGAACTGAGATGGATGTACAGGATTGGTTTGAAAGCCAGAATTAGGATTGTCAGAGCAGGGAAAGCAGAAGCAAGGCAAGAATGTGCCCAGGAGTGTGGCACGCAGCAGCTTTATAGTATGCCATGTGCACAGGAGTGGGGCACGCAGCAGCTTCATGGTATGCCATGTGTCCTCTTTTACGTCAGGCCAGCTCCAGCCTAGCAGATGAGAATGACCTGATGGGTAGAAAGAGTGGACTCAGGTAAAATCTCTGATCATGCATCATAACTGAGAGACTTAAAATGTTTGCCTTATTAGTCATAAAACTAATAAAAGTGACAACATAGGGATAATAGAGTAGGTGAGTAAATGTGGTAAGCCACCTGCCACCTCTCCAGAGCTTCAACCATCCCACAGAAATGTTGGGGCAGCAGGATTTAACAAAGCTTGTGAGAAGAGGTCTCAGTCCAGGGTCCAGGGCATGAGCTAGAGGACTCAGGTGTTCTAGGATCTCTATCCCCGGGGAACCAACTACATTATTACCTCAGATCTATCACTCCTCACTGGTGACTCTGGGCAAGTCACTCAAAATGTCTGAGTTTTAATTCACTGAATTGGAAAATATGGGTTGTAGCCCCTTCCCTGCCTGTCCCTTGGGACTGATGTGGGGATCAGGGAAATCACAGATCTCTGTCATGAGCTGGAAATCATGTGGACATGGAAACTGTAAGTCACTTTTCATTTAATCCTGCACAGGAGACATGCAAGCTCCCTGTCTGTTTTCAACCACCACCAAGTATCTGGATTATCCTTCTCGACATTGAATGATTGAACATTTTAGGGCATTTACAAAAAAAAGCACCTTTTTAAGTCTTTATCTGCATTTCATCTTTTTAAGTGCTACAGATTTTAGTAGGTTTATAGCATAGATGTACTAATGTTTCTACATCTCAGAATAGGGAAGAGAGGCACAGATGGGTTCATATCCCTCTCCCAGGTATGTGCAGATTCTAAGTGGGATTTGAATCCAGCCTATTCTTGGTACCTTGGATCTTCTGCTTTTCTATATTGTCTCATCTGAATAAAGGTATCTGCCTGGACAAATAAATCTTCCTAGAACCCAGATGTAATTCAGGTAGCATTAAAAAGCAGTCAGTGAAAACTAGGATCAATAGTTTAAACTGAATAAGTTTTTACTGATTTCTCTGTGGTCTTCTGCCAGCAAGATGTCAAGCATTGTCTTTATTATAATATATTTCTACCTTGCAGGTTTGGTTGGCCGCACCAGGAGCTGGGTAAAAAAAAAATGGAGGCATAAGAAAATTTGCCCCAATGAAAATGAAGGTAGGGTGGAAATTATATCATTAAGTTGATTGAAGCAAGTAATTCCAGTTTACTCATCCAGTGTCCCAGAGAAACTCAGTAAATGCTATGTCATGTTCTTCATTTATTTCATTTGTGCTCATTTAAATGCATTAAATCAATGGGTGATGCAACTACACAAGTAAAGTTACATTGACAACTTAGAGTTTGGTTCTTTTTGTTTGTTTGTTTTTGTGAAAAGGTCTCATTTTGTCATTCAGGAATCCATTGGTGCAATCACAGGTCATTGCAATCTTGACCTCCCATGTTCAGGTGATCCTTCAACCTCAGCCTCCCATGCAGATGGCTGTAATGCACATGCTTTATACCAAGCTATTTTTTTAAATTTTATTTTTTTTGGTAGAGACGGGGTTTCACAGTGTTGCCCAGGGTTGGTTCACTTTTGATAGTAAAGGACATCTCAAATGTTCAGACATTTGCTTTCAGTTTGGGCAATTATGAATACAGCAATTATAAACCTTCTTGTGTCTTATTTGAAAACATAATTTTTGAAATGTAAGGAAATACTAAAATTATGATTACTTGCTCGTACAGTAAGACTACATTTCTTTGTAAGAATTTTGGTAGAATTTACTGGCGAAATCATCTGAAGGTAGTTTTTGTTCTTTTGAGAAGATACTAATTATTGATTCAATTTCTAATCTAAATATAGGCCTATTCAGATGATTCATTCATCATGAGAAGACTTTAAACCTTCTGAAACAGATCCAAAAAGTTAGCTCATTTTATATGTTTCCAAGTGTGAGCACAGATGTGTTCACAATATTCCTTCATTATTATTATTATTTTTAATTTTTATTGCACTATAGGTTTTGGGGTACATGTGCAGAACGTGCAAGATAGTTGCATAGGTACACACATGGCAGTGTGTTTTGCTGCCTTCCTCCCCTTCACCCACACTTGGCATTCATCCCCAGGCTATCCCTCCCCAGCCCCCGCTGCTGTTCCTCCCCCATTCCCCCCAGTAGACCCCAGGGTGTAGTAGACCCCGTCTCTGTGTCCATGTGTTCTTATTTTTCTCACCCACCTATGAGTGAGTATATGCGGTATTTCTTTTTCTATTCTTGTGTCAGTTTGCTGAGAATGATGTTCTCCAGATTCATCCATGTCCTTACAAAGGACACAAACTCATCATTTTTGATTGCTGCATAATATTCCATGGTGTATATGTGCCACATTTTCCCAGTCCAGTCTATCATCCATGGGCATTTGAGTTGGTTCCAGTTCTTTGCTATTGTAAACAGTGCTGCAATGAACATTCGTGTGCATGTGTCCTTATAGTAGAATGATTTATAGTCCTTTGGCTATATACCCAGTAATGGGATTGCTGGGTCAAATGGAATTTCTATTTCTAGGTCCTTGAGGAATCGCCACACTGTCTTCCACAATGGTTGAACTAATTTACACTCCCACCAACAGTGTAAGAGTGTTCCTATTTCTCCACATCCTCTCCAGCATCTGCTGTCTCCAGATTTTTTAATGATCACCATTCTAACTGGCGTGAGATGGTATCTCAATGTGGTTTTGATTTGCATCTCTCTAATGACCAGTGATAATGAGCATTTTTTCATGTTTGTTAGCCTCATATATGTCCTCTTTTGTAAAGTGTCTGTTCATATCCTTTGCCCATTTTTGAATGGGGTTGTTTGTTTTTTTTCCTGTAAATCTGTTTGAGTTCTTTGTAAATTCTGGATATCAGCCCTTTGTCAGATGCATAAACTGCAAAGATTTTTTCCCATTCTGATGGTTGCCGATTCACTCTAGTGACTGTTTGTTTTGCCGTGCAGAAGCTGTGGAGTTTGATTAGGTCCCATGTGTCTATTTTGGCTTTTGTTGCCAATGCTTTTGGTGTTTTGTTCATGAAGTCCTTGCCTACTCCTATGTCCTGAACGGTTTTGCCTAGATTTTCTTCTAGGGTTTTTATGGTGTCAGGTCTTATGTTTAAGTCTTTAATCCATCTGGAGTTAATTTTAGTATAAGGTGTCAGGAAGGGGTCCAGTTTCTGCTTTCTGCACATGGCTAGCCAGTTTTCCCAACACCATTTATTAAATAGGGAATCCTTTCCCCATTGCTTGTTTTTGTCTGGCTTATCAAAGATAATATGGTTGTAGATATGTTGTGTTGCCTCCGATGCTTCTGTTCTGTTCCATTGGTCTATATGACTGTTTTGGTACCACTACCATGCTGTTTTGATTACTGTAGCCTTGTAGTATAGCTTGAAGTCTGGTAGTGTGATGCCTCCCGCTGTGTTCTTTTTGCTTAGAATTGACTTGGCTATGCGGGCTCTTTTTTGGTTCCATATGAAATTCATGGTGGTTTTTTCCAGTTCTGTGAAGAAATTCAATGGTAGTTTGATGGGGATAGCACTGAATGTGTAAATTACTTTGGGCAGTATATCCATTTTCACAATATTGATTCTTCCTAACCACGAACATGGAATGTTTCTCCATCTGTTTGTGTCCTCTCTTATTTCGTTGAGCAGTTGTTTGTAGTTTTCCTTAAAGAGGTCCCTTACATTCCTTGTGAGTTGTATTCCTAGGTATTTTATTTTCTTTGTAGCAATTGTGAATGGCAGTTCATTCTTAATTTGGTTCTCTTTAAGTCTGTTATTGGTGTATAGGAATGCTTGTGATTTTTGCACATTGATTTTATATCCTGAGAGTTTGCTGAAGTTGCTTATCAGTTGCAGGAGCTTTTGGGCTGAGGTGATGGGGTCTTCTAGGTATACTATCATGTCGTCTGCAAATAGAGACAATTTGGCTTCCACCTTTCCTATTTGAATACCCTTTATTTCTTTTTCTTGCCTGATTGCTCTGGATAGAACTTCCAGTACTATGTTGAATAGAAGTGGTGAGAGAGGGCATCCTTGTCTAATGCCGGATTTCAAAGGGAATGCTTCCAGTTTTTGCCCATTCAGTATGATATTGGCTGTTGGTTTGTCATAAATAGCTTTTATTACTTTGAGATATGTTCCATCAATACCAAGTTTATTGAGGGTTTTTAGCATAAAGGGCTGTTGAATTTTGTCAAATGCCTTCTCTGCATCAATTGAGATAATCATGTGGTTTTTGTTTTTGCTTCTGTTTATGTGGTGAATTACATTTATGAACTTGTGTATGTTGAACCAGCCTTGCATCCCCGGGATGAACCCTACTTGATCACGATGGATAAGTTTTTTAATGTGCTGTTGCAATCAGTTTGCCAGTATTTTATTGAAGATATTTGCATCTATGTTCATCATTGATATTGGCCTGAAGTTTCCTTCTCTTGTTGAGTCTCTGCTGGGTTTTGGTATCAGGATGATGTTGGTCTCATGAAATGATTTGGGAAGGGTCCCCTCTTTTTGAATTATTTGGAATAGTTTCAGAAGGAATGGTACCAGATCCTCTTTGTGTGTCTGGTAGAATTCGGCTGTGAACCCATCTGGACCTGGGCTTTTTTTGTCTGGTAGGCTCTTAATTGCTGCCTCAACTTCAGACCTTGTTATTGGTTTATTCATAGTTTCGGCTTCTTCCTGGTTTAGGCTTGGGAGGACACAGGCATCCCGGAATTTATCCATTTCTACCTGGTTTACTAGTTTATGTGCATAGAGTTGTTTGTAGTATTCTCTGATGATGGTTTGAATTTCTGTGGAATCTGTGGTGACTTCCCCATTATCGGTTTTTATTGCATCTATTTGGTTGTTCTCTCTTTTCTTTTTTATCAGTCTGGCTAGTGGTCTGTCTATTTTGTTGATCTTTTCAAAAAACCAGCTCTTGGATTTATTGATTTTTTGAAGGATTTTTCGTGTCTCTATCTCCTTCAATTCTGCTCTGATCTTAGTTATTTCTTGTCTTTGGCTAGGTTTTGAGCTTTTTTGATCTTGCTCCTCTAGCTCTTTCAATTTTGACGATAGGGTGTCAATTTTGGATCTCTCCACTCTTCTCATGTGGGCACTTATTGCTATATATTTTCCTCTACAGACTGCTTTAAATGTGTCCCAGAGATTCTGGTACATTGTGTTTTCATTCTCGTTGGTTTCAAAGAACTTCTTTATTTCTGTCTTCATTTCTTTGTTTATCCAATCAACATTCAAGAGCCAGTTGTTCAGTTTCCATGAAGCTGTGCGGTTCTGAGTTATTTTCTGAATTCTGAGTTCCAACTTGATTGCACTATGGTCTGAGAGACTGTTATGATTTCCATTGTTTTGCATTTGCTGAGGAGTGCTTTACTTCCAATTATGTGGTCAATTTTGGAGTAGGTGTGATGTGGTGCTGAGAAGAATGTATATTCTGTGGATTTTGGTTGGAGAGTTCTGTAAATGTCTATCATGTTTGCTTGTTCTAGGTCTGTGTTCAAGTCCTGGATATCGTTGTTAATTTTCTGTCTGGTAGATCTGTCTGATATTGACAGTGCAGTGTTAATGTCTCCCACTATTATTGTGTGGGAGTCTAACTCTCTTTGTAAGTCATTAAGAACTTGCCTTATATAGCTGGGTGCTCCTGCATTGGGTCCATATATATTTAGAATCATTAGCTCTTCTTGTTGTATTGATCCTTTTACCATTATGTAATGACCTTCTTTGTCCCTTTTGATCTTCATTGTTTTAAAGTCTATTTTATCAGAGACGAGAATTGCAACTCCTGCTTTTTTTTGCTCTCCATTTGCTTGGTAAATCTTCTCCATCCCTTTATTTTTAGCCTTTGTGTATCCTTGCGTGTGAGGTGGGTTTCCTGGATACAGCACACCGATGGGTTTTGGTTTTTTATCCAATTTGCCAGTCTGTGTATTTTGATTGGTGCATTTAGCCCGTTTACATTTAGGGTTAATATTGTTATGTGTGAATTTGCTACTGCCATTTTGATGCTAGCTGGCTGTTTTGCCCATTGGTTCATGTAGATTCTTCATTTTGGTGATGCTCTTTAGCATTTGGTATGCTTTTAGGATGGCTGGTACTGGTTGTTTCTTTCTATGTGTAGTGCCTCTTTCAGGAGCTCTTGTAAAGCAGGCCTAGTGGTGACAAAATCTCTGAGTACTTGCTTGTTCATGAAGGATTTTATTTTTCCTTCACTTATGAAGCTCAGTTTGGCTGGATATGAAATTCTGGGTTGAAAGTTCTTTTCTTTAAGGATGTTGAATATTGGCCCCCACTCTCTTCTGGCTTGTAGAGTCTCTGCTGAGAGATCTGCTGTGAGTCTGATGGGCTTCCCTTTTTGGGTGACCCGACCTTTCTCTCTGGCTGCCCTTAGTATTTTCTCCTTCATTTCAACCCTGGTGAATCTGACAATTATGTGCCTTGGGGTTGCTCTTCTTGTGGAGTGTCTTTGTGGTGTTCTCTGTATTTCCTGGAGTTGAGTATTGACCTGTCTTGCTAGGTTGGTGAAATTTTCCTGGATAATATCCTGAAGAGTATTTTCCAGCTTGGATTCATTCTCTTCATCACATTCTGGTACACCTATCAAACGTAGGTTGGGTCTCTTCACATAGTCCCACATTTCTTGGAGATTTTGTTCATTCCTTTTTGTGCTTTTTTCTTTAATCTTGGTTTCTCATTTTATTTCATTGAGTTGACCTTCAACTTCTGATATTCTTTCTTCTGCTTGGCCAATTCGGCTGTTGAAACTTGTGCATGCTTCACGAAGTTCTCGTGTTGTTTTTTTCAGCTCCTTCAATTCATTCATATTCCTTTCTAAGTTGTCCATTCTTGTTATCAATTCCTCGAATCTTTTTTCAAATCTTTTTTCAAGGTCCTTAGTTTCTTTGCACTGATTTAGAACATGTTCTTTTAGCTCCCTGAAGTTTCTCATTATCCACTTTCTGAAGTTTGATTCCATCATTTCATCACAGTCATTCTCCGTCTAGCTTTGTTCCCTTGCTGGTGAGGAGTTTTGGTCCTTTGTAGGAGGTGAGGTGTTTTGGTTTTGGGTGTTTTCCTCCTTTTTGTGCTGGTTTCTTCCCATCTTTATGGATTTTTCCACCTGTCGTCTTAGTAGTTGCTGATTTTTCAATTGGGTCCCTGTGTGGATGCCCAGAATGTTGTTGATGAAGTATTTATGTTACTTAGTTTTTCTTCTAATGGTCTAGCCCCTCTGCTGTATGAGTGCTGAGGTCCACTCCAGGCCCTGCTTTTCTGGGGTACACCTGTAGCAGCTGCAGAACACTGAGGGATGCTATCAGTTTCTTCTGCTATCTTTGTTCCAGAATGATGCCTGCCAAATGTCAGTCTGATTAGTCCTTTTTTTGGGGTGACTCTTTGGATATGCAGGGGTCAGAGAGCTGCTTGAGGAGAGAGTCTGTGCTTTATAGGAGCTACAGTGCTGAGCTGTGAGCTCCAATGTTCATTCAGAGTTGTTGGGAGGATGTGTTTATGTCTGCTGCAACAGAACTCATAACCCCCCCCCCTTTTTCTTCCCCCTTAGATGCTCTGTCTCCGGGAGTTGGGGCTTTCTTTATGAGTATCTGTTGCACTGTCCTACCCCACTAGCAGGCAGTCTATTCACTATTTGCCTGCCGGGGCTCCGCCCTGTAGCACGGGTGCACCCTGCTGTGGCAAGGCTCCGTTCTGCTGTGGAGCGCTCTGTTATGGCAGGTTGCCTTGGCAACAGCAGGCTGCGTCAGCCCTGGGTGGTACTTCAGTAGGGGCAGATTGCTTCCCTAGTGGTGGACGCCCCTCTGCCACCAGGCTGCACCGTCCTAGATGCCAGCAGAAAATTCTGAGCCCTGAGCACCTCCAATCGCCGCCCTGCCCGTCCCCGTGAGGGCAGGACCCACCAAGCCAGATCACCCAGCTCCCTGCCTCAGAGTCCGTCCTCCCTCTCTCTCTTCCTCTCCCCAAGCTGAATGGTTGACTCTCTCACTGGCACCCCAGTAGCCTGCCTACAGGGCACTGGGATCCGTGCATTGTCCCGTCCTGCTGCCCACTGCACTGGCTCAGATCATGTTTCCCAGGAATATCCTCATCTGGCTGATTGTCCAAATCCCGTTCAATCAGATGGACATGCCAATCTGCCCTTCCAAATCTCAGATTGCCGGTTTAACAGGGCGCCCGGACCAGTGAGTTCCGTGCCGGGTCCTGCTGCGCTAAGGCGCTGGCAGAACCAGGCACGAGAGCTGGCTGCGCTCACCTCCCGTGTCTCTCCCATACCTGGGACTTTCAACGCTCTGTGGGCAAAAGTCCATCTGAGAATGTGGCTAGGACTCACCCTCTGCACCTTCACCGAGAGCTGCAATCCCGAGTCACCTCTACGACACCATCTTGGAACCCCTCCAATATTCCTTTATTATTTTTTCATTTAACTTCTCTTGAACTGATATTATTAGTACATAGTGATTTCTTTCTTTTTTTTGACGTTAGACAAGGTAGAGGTTTATCAGTGTTATTGATCTTTTCAAAGAACTGTTTTTTGGTTTTGTTGATTTTCTCTGGTGATTTCCTGTTTTTTATTCCATTAATTTCTGCAGTCGTTATTTATTTTTCCTCTATTCGACATTATAGTGCTGTTTTTCTTTCATTGCCCAAGGTGGAAGCTAGATCATGAATTTAGATTTGATTTTTCTCGTTGTTGACACAGCATCATGAATGTTATTCACTAAATATAATATTGAAAAGCACACTTAATAATTAAAATAATAAATACGTAAGCTTTTGAAATTTAAAAAAAATACAACAGGATAGATGATAAATCTAGCAGGATATGTAAATCTACAGAAAAATAATCCTATAACGTTTCATAAAATGTTGGGATTTGCCTAGACCTTCATGTGGGCAGCAGGTGTGATGAGATGCTCTCACTGAGCCATACAGTGCCTTTCTGTATTGACCGGTTCTCAGACTATTTCACACTGATGAGGTTGCCCTAGCTAGAAAGCCAAGGCTCTTTCATTTCTTTCTTCCTTTCTCCTTTGCCTTCCTTCAGTACCAAGGAGAGTGGCCCAGCAGCAGCTCAGTTCATGCTTGTCAACAGCCCACCTCCAAACACTGCAGCTTTGGTCCACATCCCCCAAGCCTCCTCATGGGATTCCTCAGCATCACCAGTGCACTGACTGTCTCTCTGTGTTCTTCTAGCTCCTGTTCAAGACCCAATGGAGTGTACAACTGAAAAGCTTCAGGAGGAGGCATCACCTGACATAGTAAGATACATTTCTTTGTCTTGAAGAGAAATGTTTTTTTCTGGGGCTTCTAGAATGTCAAGTGAGTATCATTTTTGCCTGCCATTGTGAATCAGGCCTCAGCTGTCATGGACTCTAGCTATCAGTCACTGGAATGTATGACCAACTGAAGCCTGATTGATGTCAGTCAAAAGATGACATCACTGACAAACTAGTAGTGAGCATATTTCTCAGTAGCAACATTTTCTTCCAGAAAAATAATTTTGCATTTGGCAGCCAACATGAACTTGCTAAATATTCCATGAAAACCCACTGCCTTGGTGACTCACACATGGAATCCCAGCACTTTGGGAGGCTGAGGCAGACAGGGCCTATATAATGAAACCCTATCTCTACTATAAAAACAAGCATTAGCCAGGCATGGTGGCAGGTGCCTGTGGTCACAGCTAGTTGGAAGGCTGAGGCAGGAGAATTGCTTGAACCCAGGAAGCTGAGGTTGCAGTGAGCCAAGATCATGCCACTGCACTCCAGCCTGGGTGACAGAGCAAGAATCTGTCCAAAACCAAAGACAAAAACCCACTGCCCTTTCTCCAAGCATCCTCTGTGCTTTATTTGGGGGTCAGTGACTTGATCACTGTTTGATACCTGGTTTTGTAACACCACCAAGTGAATAAAAGACCTGTGCAGTCAGGACCCAGTATGATCTGATCCTCATGATGGTTTTTTTTTTTCTCCTCTTACTGCAGGAAGATGCTACAGGTGAATATCACCACGGTATGTATTGTTTTTTTTTAACATAGCTTCATTAGGGTGTAGTTGACATGCAACCCAATTCACCCATTTAAAGTGGGTGATTCAGTGTTTTTACTATATTTATAGGCTATGCACCCATGTTACAATCTAATTTTAAAACCCCTTCATTCCTTCTCAAAGCAACCTCATTAGTAGAGACCCCTCTGTTTTTCCCAGCCTGGCACCCCTGGTTCTAAGCAGCCCTAATGTACTTCTTGTTTCCATATACAGTGCCTTTCTGCATTAACCGGTTGTTAAGGTGACTGTTTGATGTTGATGAAGTTGCCCTAGCTAGAAGGCCAAGGCTCTTTCATTTATTTCTTCCCCTGTCTAGCAGCAGCTCAGTCCATTCTTGTGAACCACCCAGCTCCATCACTTTAGCTTCTCCATACACATATCCCCCAAGCCTCCTTGTGAGATTCCTCAGCAGCACCAGTGCACTGACTGTCACTCTGTGTTCTCCTAGCTCCTGTTGATGACCCAGAGGAGTGTACACTTGGTAGTGAGGAAGAAGAGGTGACCTCTTACACGGTAACATACACTTCTTTGTCTGGAAATTTATTTTTTGGGGGGCTTCTGGACTATGAACTGAATATGATTTTTGACTGCCATCGTAAATCAGGCCTCAGGGGTCTTGGACTCTAGCGACTGGTCACTGGAGATTATGACCAACTGAGGCCTGATGCATGATGTCCGTCAAAAGAGGACATCACCTACAAACTGGTCGTGAGCACGTTTCTCAGTAGCACCGTTTTCTCCTTGAAAGAATAATTTTGTATTTCCTAGAGAACATAGACACCTGCTAAATTTTCCAAATGCACTGCATTTTCTGCAAGCACCCTCTATGCATCATCTGGGGCCAGTGACTTGATCACTGTACTACATCTGGTTTTCTCGTTGTTGTTGTTTTGACACAGAGACTTTCTCTGTCACCCAGCTACAGTGCAGTGGTGTGATCTCAGATCACTCTAACCTCCACGTACTGAGTCCAAGCAATTCTTCTGCCTCAGTCTCCTGAGTAGCTGGGTATAGGCTTACCCCACACCATGCTGGGTTTCTTGTAGTTTTCAGTAGAGACAGGGTTTCACCATGTTGGCCAGGATGGTCTCAATCTCATGATCTGCCCACCTCAGCTTTTCAACGTACTGGGATTACATGCGTGAGCCACCGTGCCCAGCCTGTCATGTGGTTTTCTAATGTCACCAAGTGAATACAAGACCTGTGGCAACAGGACTCAGCATGATGTAATCCTCATGGTGTTTTTTTTCCTTTTATTGCAGGAGAAGCCTGCGGCCCAGTATCACCACCGTACGTATTCTTTTTCTTTTAAACAGTTAACTGAGATGTAGTTGACATGGAAACCAATTCACCCATTTAAAGTAGGTGATTCAGTGTTTTACTATATTTAAAGGGTTGTGCAACCATTGTTAGAATCTAATTTTAGAGCTCTTATTTCTCTCTCAGAAAACCCCCTTAGTAATGACTCCTCTATTTTCTCCAACCCCCCACACCCCTGGTTCTAGGCAGCCCTAATCTACTTCCTGTTTCTATAGTACACTTCCTTTCTGTATTAACCGGTTCTTCAAATGATGATTTCACTTTGATGAGGTTACCCTAGCTAGAAAGCCAAGACTCTTTCATTTCTTCCCCTCTCCTTTGCCTTCCTTCAACACCAAGGAGAGTGGCCCAGCAGCAGCTCAGTTCATGCTTGTCAACAGCCCACCTCCATACACTGCAGCTTCGGTCCACATCCCCCAAGTCTCCTCGTGGGATTCCTCAGCATCACCAGTGCACTGACTGTCTCTCTGTGTTCTCCTAGCTCCTGTTCAAGATCCAATGGAGTGTACAACTGAAAAGCTTCAGGAGAAGACATCACCTGAGATAGTAAGATGCATTTCTTTGTCTTGAAGGGAAATGTCTTTTTCTGGGGCTTCTAGAATGTCAAGTGAGTATCATTTTTGCCTGCCATTGTGATTCAGGCCTCAGCTGTCATGGACTCTAGCTACCAGTCACTGGAATGTATGACCAACTGAAGCCTGATTGATGATGTCAGTCAAAAGATGACATGACTGACAAACTTGTAGTGAGTATATTTCTCAGTAGCAACATTTTTTTCCCAAAAAATAATTTTGTATTTGGCAGCCAACATGGACTCGCTAAATATTCCATGAAAACCCACTGCCTTGGTGACTCACACATGGAATCCCAGCACTTTGGGAGGCTGAGGCAGACAGGGCCTATATAATGAAACCCTATCTCTACTATAAAAACAAGCATTAGCCAGGCATGGTGGCAGGTGCCTGTGGTCACAGCTAGTTGGAAGGCTGAGGCAGGAGAATTGCTTGAACCCAGGAAGCTGAGGTTGCAGTGAGCCAAGATCATGCCACTGCACTCCAGCCTGGGTGACAGAGCAAGAATCTGTCCAAAACCGAAGACAAAAACCCACTGCCCTTTCTCCAAGCATTCTCTTTGCTTTATTTGGGGTTCAGTGACTTGATCACTGTTTGATACCTGGTTTTGTAACACCACCAAGTGAATAAAAGACCTGTGCAGTCAGGACCCAGTATGATCTGATCCTCATAATGTTTTTTTTTTTCTCTTACTGCAGGAAAATGCTACAGGTGAATATCACCACAGTATGTATTTTTTTTTTAACATAGCTTCATTAGGGTGTAGTTGACATGCAACCCAATTCACCCATTTAAAGTGGGTGATTCAGTGTTTTTACTATATTTATAGGCTATGCACCCATGTTACAATCTAATTTTAAAACCCCTTCATTCCTTCTCAAAGCAACCTCATTAGTAGAGACCCCTCTGTTTTTCCCAGCCTGGCACCCCTGGTTCTAAGCAGCCCTAATGTACTTCTTGTTTCCATATACAGTGCCTTTCTGTATTAACCGGTTGTTAAGGTGACTGTTTGATGTTGATGAAGTTGCCCTAGCTAGAAGGCCAAGGCTCTTTCATTTCTTTCTGCCCCTCTCCTTTTCCTTCATTCAACACCAGGAGAATGGTCCAGCAGCAGCTCAGTCTGTGCTTGTGAACCACCCAGCTCCATCACTTTAGCCCCTTCATACACATATCCCCCAAGCCTTCTTGTCAGATGCCTCAGCAGCACCAATGCACTGACTGTCACTCTGTGTTCTCCTAGCTCCTGTGGATGACCCAGTGCAGTGTACACTTGGTAATGAGGAGGAGGAGGTGGCCTCTGACACGGTAACATACACTTCTTTTTCTGGAAATTTGTTTATTCTGGGGCTTCTAGCCTATGAAGTGAATATGATTTTTTTTTTTAATTTTTATTGCATTTTAGGTTTTGGGGTACATGTGCAGAACGTGCAAGATAGTTGCATAGGTACACACAAAGCAGTGTGTTTTGCTGCCTTCCTCCCCTTCACCCACACTTGGCATTCATCCCCAGGCTATCCCTCCCCAGCCCCCCCACTGTCCCTCCCCCATTCCTCCCAATAGACCCCAGTGTATAGTAGACCCCCTCCCTGTGGCCATGTGTTCTCATTTTTCTCACCCACCTATGAGTGAGTATATGCAGTAGTTCTTTTTCTGTTCTTGTGTCAGTTTGCTGAGAATGATGTTCTCCAGATTCATCCATGTCCTTACAAAGGACACAAACTCATCATTTTTGATTGCTGCATAATGTTCCGTGGTGTATATGTGCCACATTTTCCCAGTCCAGTCTATCGTCGATGGGCATTTGGGTTGGTTCCAGTTTTTTGCTATTGTAAACAGTGCTGCAATGAACATTCATGTGCATGTGTCCTTATAGTAGAATGATTTATAGTCCTTTGGCTATATACCCAGTAATGGGATTGCTGGGTCAAATGGAATTTCTATTTCTAGGTCCCTGAGGAATCACCACAGTCTTCCACAATGGTTGAACTAATTTACACTCCCACCAACAGTGTAAGAGTGTTCCTATTTCTCCACATCCTCTCCAGCATCTGCTGTCTCCGGATTTTTTAATGATCGCCATTCTAACTGGCGTGGGATGGTATCTCAATGTGGTTTTGATTTGCATCTCTCTAATGACCAGTGAAGATGAGCATTTTTACATGTGTTTGTTGCCCTCATGTATGTCTTCTTTTGTAAAGTGTCTGTTCATATCCTTTGCCCATTTTTGAATGGGCTTGTTTGTTTTTTTCCTGTAAATCTGTTTGAGTTCTTTGTAAATTCTGGATATCAGCCCTTTGTCAGATGCGTAAACTGCAAAGATTTTTTCCCATTCTGATGGTTGCCGATTCACTCTAGTGACTGTTTCTTTTGCTGTGCAGAAGCTGTGGAGTTTGATCAGGTCCCATGTGTCTATTTTGGCTTTTGTTGCCAATTTTGGTGTTTTGTTCATGAAGTCCTTGCCTACGCCTATGTCCTGAATGGTTTTGCCTAGATTTTCTTCTAGGATTTTTATGGTGTCAGGTGTTACGTTTAAGTCTTTAATCCATCTGGAGTTAATTTTAGTATAAGGTGTCAGGAAGGGGTCCAGTTTCTGCTTTCTGCACATGGCTAGCCAGTTTTCCCAACACCATTTATTAAATAGGGAATCCTTTCCCCATTGCTTGTTTTTGTCTGGCTTATCAAAGATAATATGGTTGTAGATATGTTGTGTTGCCTCCGATGCTTCTGTTCTGTTCCATTGGTCTATATGACTGTTTTGGTACCACTACCATGCTGTTTTGATTACTGTAGCCTTGTAGTATAGCTTGAAGTCTGGTAGTGTGATGCCTCCCGCTGTGTTCTTTTTGCTTAGAATTGACTCGGCTATGTGGGCTCTTTTTTGGTTCCATATGAAATTCATGGTGGTTTTTTCCAGTTCTGTGAAGAAATTCAATGGTAGTTTGATGGGGATAGCATTGAATGTGTAAATTACTTTGGGCAGTATAGCCGTTTTCACAATATTGATTCTTCCTAACCACGAACATGGAATGTTTCTCCATCTGTTTGTGTCCTCTCTTATTTCGTTGAGCAGTTGTTTGTAGTTTTCCTTAAAGAGGTCCCTTACATTCCTTGTGAGTTGTATTCCTAGGTATTTTATTTTCTTTGTAGCAATTGTGAATGGCAGTTTGTTCTTGATTTGTTCTCTTTAAGTCTGTTATTGGTGTATAGGAATGCTTGTGATTTTTGCACATTGATTTTATATCCTGAGACTTTGCTGAAGTTGCTTATCAGTTGCAGGAGCTTTTGGGCTGAGGTGATGGGGTCTTCTAGGTATACTATCATGTCATCTGCAAATAACGACAACTTGGCTTCCACCTTTCTTATTTGAATACCCTTTATTTCTTTTTGTTGCCTGATTGCTCTGGCTAGAACTTCCAGTACTATGTTGAATAGAAGTGGTGAGAGAGGGCATCCTTGTCTAGTGCCAGATTTCAAAGGGAATGCTTCCAGTTTTTGCCCATTAAGTATGATATTGGCTGTTGGTTTGTCATAAATAGCTTTTATTACTTTGAGATATGTTCCATCAATACCAAGTTTATTGAGGGTTTTTAGCATAAAGGGTTGTTGAATTTTGTCAAATGCCTTCTCTGCATCAATTGAGATAATCATGTGGTTTTTGTTTTTGCTTCTGTTTATGTGGTGAATTACATTTATAGACTTGCATATGTTGAACCAGCCTTGCATCCCTGGGATGAATTCTACTTGATCATGATGGATACGTTTTTTAATGTGTTGTTGCAATCGGTTTGCCAGGATTTTATTGAAGATTTTTGCACCTATGTTCATCATTGGTATTGGCCTGAAGTTTTCTTTTCTTGTTGAGTCTCTGCCAGGTTTTGGTATCAGGATGATGTTGGTCTCATAAAATGATTTGGGAGGGGTTCCCTCTTTTTGAATTATTTGGAATAGTTACATAAGGATTGGTACCAGATCCTCTTTGTGTGTCTGGTAGAATTCAGCTGTGAACCCATCTGGACCTGGGCTTTTTTTGGTGGTAGGCTCTTAATTGCTGCCTCAACTTCAGACCTTGTTATTGGTCTATTCATAGTTTCATCTTCCTCCTGGTTTACTAATTTATGTGCATAGACTTGTTTGTAGTATTCTCTAATAATGGTTTGAATTTCTGTGGAATCTGTGTTGATTTCCCCATTTTCATTTTTTATTACATCCATTTGCTTGTTCTTTCTTTTTTATCAGGCTGGCTAGTGGTCTATTTTGTTGATCTTTTCGAAAAAACAGCTCTTGGATTTATTGATTTTTTGAAGGGTTTTTCGTGTCTCTATCTCCTTCAGTTCTGTTCTGATCTTAGTTATTTCTTGTCTTTGGCTAGGTTTTGAGCTTTTTTGATCTTGCTTCTCTAGCTCTTTCAATTTTGATGATAGGGTGTCAATTTTGGATCTCTCCACTCTTCTCATGTGGGCACTTATTGCTGTATATTTTCCTCTACAGACTGCTTTAAATGTGTCCCAGAGATTCTGGTACGTTGTGTCTTCATTCTCGTTGGTTTCAAAGAACTTTATTTCTGCCTTCATTTCTTTGTTTATCCAATCAACATTCAAGAGCCAGTTGTTCAGTTTCTATGAAGCTGTGCAGTTCTGAGTTATTTTCTGAATTCTGAGTTCCAACTTGATTGCACTATGGTCTGAGAGACTGTTATGATTTCCATTGTTTTGCATTTGCTGAGGAGTGCTTTACTTCCCATTATGTGGTCAATTTTGGAGTAGGTGTGATGTGGTGCTGAGAAGAATGTATATTCTGTGGATTTTGGTTGGAGAGTTCTGTAAATGTCTATCAGGTTTGCTTGTTCCAGGTCTGAGTTCAAGTCCTGGATATCCTTGTTAATTTTCTGTCTGGTTGATCTGTCTGGTATTGACAGTAGAGTGTTAAAGCCTCCCACTATTATTGTGTCGGAATCTAAGTTTCTTTGTAAGTCATTAAGAACTTGCCTTATATATCTGGGTGCTCCTGCATTGGGTCCATATATATTTAGAATCGTTAGCTCTTCTTGTTGTATCAATGCTTTTACCATTATGTAATGACCTTCTTTGTCCCTTTTGATCTTTGTTGCTTTAAAGTCTATTTTATCAGAGATGAGAATTGCAACTCCTGCTTTTTTTTGCTCTCCATTTGCTTGGTAAATCTTCCTCCATCCCTTTATTTTGAGCCTTTGTGTATCCTTGCGTGTGAGGTGGGTTTCCTGGATACAGCACACCGATGGGTTTTGGTTTTTTATTTAATTTGCCAGTCTGTGTCTTTTGATTGGTGCATTTAGCCCATTTACATTTAGGGTTAATATTGTTATGTGTGAATTTGCTACTGCCATTTTGATGCTAGCTGGCTGTTTTGCCCATTGGTTCATGTACATTCTTCATTTTGGTGATGCTCTTTAGCATTTGGTATGCTTTTAGGATTGCTGGTACTGGTTGTTTCTTTCTATGTGTAGTGCCTCTTTCAGGAGCTCT
This sequence comes from Saguinus oedipus, assembly GCA_031835075.1. Taxonomy (NCBI): domain Eukaryota; kingdom Metazoa; phylum Chordata; class Mammalia; order Primates; family Cebidae; genus Saguinus; species Saguinus oedipus. The sequence goes on from JASSZA010000200.1 coordinate 3,433,051, forward strand.
TGTAAAGCAGGTCTAGTGGTGACAAAATCTCTGAGTACTTGCTTGTTCATGAAGGATTTTATTTTTTCTTCACTTATGAAGCTCAGTTTGGCTGGATATGAAATTCTGGGTTGAAAGTTCTTTTCTTTAAGGATGTTGAATATTGGCCCCCACTCTCTTCTGGCTTGTAGAGTCTCTGCCGAGAGATCTGCTGTGAGTCTGATGGGCTTCTCTTTTTGGGTGACCCGACCTTTCTCTCGCGCTGCCCTTAGTATTTTCTCCTTCATTTCAACCCTGGTGAATGACGATTATGTGCCTTGGGGTTGCTCTTCTTGCGGAGTATCTTTGTGGTGTTCTCTGTATTTCCTGGAGTTGAGTATTGACCTGTCTTGGTAGGTTAGGGAAATTTTCCTGGATAATATCCTGAAGAGTGTTTTCCAGCTTGGATTCATTCTCTTCATCACATTCTGGTACACCTATCAAACGTATGTTGGGTCTCTTCACATAGTCCCATATTTCTTGGAGATTTTGTTCATTCCTTTTTGTGCTTTTTTCTTTAATCTTGGTTTCTCGTTTGATTTCATTGAGTTGATCTTCAACTTCTGATATTCTTTCTTCTGCTTGGTCAGTTCAGCTGTTGAAACTTGTGCATGCTTCACGAATTTCTCATGTTGTGTTTTTCAGCTCCTTCAATTTATTCATGTTCCTCTCTAAGTTGTCCATTCTTGTTATCAATTCCTTGAATCTTTTTTGAAATCTTTTTTCAAGGTTCTTAGTGTCTTTGCACTGATTTAGAACATGTTCTTTTAGCTCCCTGAAGTTTCTCAGTATCCACTTTCTGAAGTCTGGTTTTGTCATTTTGTCACACTCATTCTCCATCCAGCTTTGTTCCCTTGCTGGTGAGGAGTTTTGGTCCTTTGTAGGAGGTGAGGTGTTTTGGTTTCAGGTGTTTTCCTCCTTTTTGCGCTGGTTTCTTCCCATCTTTATGGATTTATCTGCCTGTCATCTTAGTAGTTGCTGATTTTTCAATTGGGTCTCTGTGTGGACGCTGAGATTGTTGATGATGAAGTATTTCTGTTACTTAGTTTTTTTTCTAATGGTCTAGCCCCTCTGCTGTATGAGTGCTGAGGTCCACTCCAGACCCTGCTTGTCTGGGGTATACTTGTAGCAGCTGTGGAACAGTGAGGGATGATACCAGTTTCTTCTTCTGCTGTCTTTGTTCCAGAATGATGCCTGCCAAATGTCAGTCTGATTAGTCCTTTTTTGGGGTGACTTAGGATATATAGGGGTCAGGGAGCTGCTTGAGGAGACGGTCTGTGCTTTATAGGAGCTCCAGTGCTGAGCTGTTAGCTCCATTGTTCATTCAGGGTTGTTGGGAGTTTGTTTATGTCTGCTACAACAGAACTCATAAAACACCACCCTTTTTTTTCCCTCTTAGATGCTCTGTCTCAGGGAGTTGGGGCTTCCTTTATGAGTATCTGTTGCACTGTCCTGCCCCAGTAGGAGGCAGTCTATTCACTATTTGTCTGCCGGGGCTCTGCCCTGCTAGCACGGGTCTGCCCTGTTGCTGCTGGGCTCCGTTCTGCTGTGGAGCTCTCCCCCCTCCTGGCGGAGTCTCTCTGTTATGGCAGGTTGCCTCGGCAATGGCAGGTTGCCTCGGCAATGGCAGGCTGCGTCAGCCCTGGGCAGTACTTCAGTAGGGGTGGATTGTGTCGGTAGTGGCGGACACCCCTCCCCCACTGGGCTGCACCGTCCTAGATGCCGGCAGCAAAACTCTCAGCCCTGAGCACCTCCAATCACTGCCCTGCTTGTACCCGTGAGGGTGGGACCTGCTGAGCCCGATCACCCAGCTCCATGCCTCAGAGTCCATCCTCTCTCTCTCTCTCTCTCTTCCTCTCCCCAAGCTGAAAGGTCAACTCTCTCACTGGCACCCCAATAGCCTGCCGATAGGGCACTGGGATCCGTGCGATCTCCCATGCCACTTCCCACTGCACCGGCTCAGATCACGCTTCCCAGGAATCTTCTTGTCTGGCTCATTGTTCAAGTCCCGTTCAATCAGATGGACATGCCAACCTGCCCTTCCAAATTTCAGATTGCCAGTTTAACAGGGCACCCAGACCAGTGAGTTCTGTGCTGGGTCCCGCTGTGGCGCCGGCCGAAGTGGCCGCACTAGCCGGCTGCGCTAACTGGCTGTACTAGCGTCCCGTGTCTCTCCCACACCTGGGACTTTCAGCGCTCTGTGGGCAAAAAAGGTCCATCCGAGAATGCAGCTAGGACTCACTCTCTGCGCCTTCACTGAGAGCTGCAATCCTGAGTCGCTTCTACAATGCAATCTTGCAAGATCTGAAGTGAATATGATTTTTGACTGCCATCATAAATTAGGCCTCAAAGGTTTTGGACTCTAGTGACTGGTCACTGGAGATTATGACCAACTGAGGCCTGATGCATGATGTTCATCAAAAGAGGACATCACCTACAATCTGGTCGTGAGCACGTTTCTCAGTAGCAGCATTTTCTCCTTGAAAAAATCATTTTGTATTTCCTAGAGAACATAGACACCTGCTAAATTTTCCAATCACACTGCATTTTCTGCAAGCACCCTCTATGCATCATCTGGGGCCAGTGACTTGATCACTGTACTACATCTGGTTTTCTCATTGTTGTTGTTTTGACACAGACTTTCTCTGTCACCCAGCTACAGTGCAGTAGTGTGATCTCAGATCACTCTAACCTCCACATACTGGGTTCAAGAAATTCTCCTGCCTCAGTCTCCTGAGTAGCTGGGACTACAGGCTCACCCCACCACCATGCCGGTTTTCTTGTAGGTTTTAGTAGAGACAAGGTTTCACCATGTTGGCCAGGATTGTCTCAATCTCTTGCCCTCATGATCTGCTCGCCTCAGCCTCCCAGTGTGCTGGGATTACATGTGTGAGCCACTGTGCCCAGCCTACCATCTAGTTTTTTAATATCACCAAATGAATACAAACCGGTGGCAACAGGACCCAGCATGATGTAATCCTCATGGTGTTTTTTTTTTTTTATTATTGCAGGAGAAGCCTGTGGCCCAGTATCACCACTGTACGTATTCTTTTTCTTTTAAACAGTTAACTGAGATGTAATTGACATGCAAACCAATTCACCCATTTAAAGTAGGTGATTCAGTGTTTTTACTATATTTACAGGGTTGTGCAATCATCTTTAGAATCTAGTTTTAGAAGCTCTTGGTTCCCTCTCAGAAAACCCCTTAGTATTGACTCCTCTGTTTTCCCCAACCCCCCGCACCCCTGGTTCTAGGCAGCCCTTATCTACTTCCTGTTTCTATAGTACACTGCCTTTCTGTATTAACCGGTTCTTCAAATAACGATTTCACATTGATGAGGTTGCCCCAGCTAGGAAGCCAAGGCTCTTTCATTTCTTTCTGCCCCTCTCCTTTTCATTCCTTCAGCACTATGGAGAGTGGCCCAGCAGCAACTCAGTCCATGCTTGTAAAACACCCAACTCCATACATTTCAGCCCAGTCCACATTTCCAAAAGCTCCTTGTGAGATTCCTCAGCAGCACCAATGCAGTGACTGTCACTCTGTGTTCTCTTAGGTCCTGTCGAGGTCTTCCAGGACCTCATCTTAGAAGACATTGAAGACAATGAGATTACCCCTGACATTGTAAGATGCATTTCTTTGTCTCAAAGAGAAATTTTTATTGCTGGGGCCTCTGGGATATCAAGTGAATATCATTTTTGACTACAATTGTGAATCAGACCTCAGTTGTCATGGACTCTAGCGACCAGTCAGTGGAGTTTCTGACCAACTGAGGCCTGATTGATGATATCACTCAAAAGATGGCATAACTTACAATCTGGTCATGGGCATATTTCTCAGTAGCAACATTTTCTTCTTGAAAAATAATTCTGTATTTTTTGGTCAGTATAGATACTTGCTAAGTATTCCAAACCCACTGCATTTTCTGCAAGGATTCCCTGTGCTCCATTAGGGGCTTGTGACCTCATCACTGCTTGACATCTGGTTTTTTGTTTAGTTTAGTTTTGTTTTTGAGAAAGAGTGTCTCTGTCACCAGGCTATAGTGCAGTGGTGTGATCTCAGATCACTGCAGCATCCTCCTACTGCATTCATGCAATTCTCTGCCTCAGCCTCCTGAGTAGCTGGGACTGAAGGCTCTCCCCACCACCACACCCACCTTCTTTGTAGTTTTTAGTAGAGATGGGGTTTCAGCATGTTGGCCAGGATGGTCTCAATCTCTTGCCCTCATGATCTGCCCACCTCAGCCTCCCAACGTGCTGGGATTACATGCGTGATGCACCGTGCCCAGCCTGCCATCTGGTTTTCTAATGTCACCAAGTGAATACAAGACCTGTGCCAACAGGACCCAGCATGATGTAATTCTCATGGTGTTTACTTTTCACATATTGCAGGAGAAGCCTGGGGCCCAGTATCACTACCGTATGTATACTTTTTCTTATAAACAGTTACTGTGACATAGTTGACATGCATACCAATTCACCCATTTAAAGTAGGTGATTCAGTGCTTTTACTAAATTCACAGCATTGTGCAACCATTGTTAGAATCTAATTTTAGAAGCTCTTGGTTCCCTCTCAGAAAACCCCCTTAGTAGTGACTCCTGTTTTCCCCAACCCCCGACACCCCTGGTTCTAGGTAGCCCTAATCTACTTCCTGTTTCTATAGTACACTGCCTTTCTGTATTAACCGGATCTTCAAATGATGGTTTCACATTGATGAGGTTGCCCTAGCTAGGAAGCCAAGACTCATTTCTTTGTGCCCCTCTTCTTTTTTTTTTTTTTTTTTAAATTTTTATTGCATTATACGTTTGGGGGTACATGTTCAGAACAAGCAAGATAGTTGCATAGGTACACACATGGCGGTGTGCTTTGCTGCTTTCCTCCCCTTCACCCACACTTGGTATTCATCCCCAGGCTATCCCCCCCAGCCCCCCACTGCTGTCCCTCCCCCATTCCCCCCAACAGTCCCCAGTGTATAGTAGACCGCCTCTCTGTGTCCACGTGTTCTCATTTTTCTCACCCACCTATGAGTGAGTATATGTGGTATTTCTTTTTCTGTTCTTGTGTCAGTTTGCTGAGAATGATGTTCTCCAGATTCATCCATGTCCCTACAAAGGACACAAACTCATCATTTTTGATTGCTGCATAATATTCCATGGTGTATATGTGCCACATTTTCCCAGTCCAGTCTATCATCGTTGGGCATTTGGGTTGGTTCCAGGTCTTTGCTGTTGTAAACAGTGCTGCAATGAACATTCGTGTGCATGTGTCCTTATACTAGAACAATTTATAGTCCTTTGGATGGATACCCAGTAATGGGATTGCTGGGTCAAATGGAATTTCTATTTCTAGGTCCCTGAGGAATCGCCACACTGTCTTCCACAATGGTTGAACTAATTTACACTCCCACCAACAGTGTAAGAGTGTTCCTATTTCTCCACATCCTCTCCAGCATCTGCTGTCTCCAGATTTTTTAATGATCGCCATTCTAACTGGCGTGAGATGGTATCTCAATGTGGTTTTGATTTGCATCTCTCTAATGACCAATGACGATGAGTACTTTTTCATATGTTTGCTGGCCTCATGTATGTCTGCTTTCGTAAAGTTTCTGTTCATATCCTTTGCCCATTTTTGAATGGGCTTGTTTGTTTTTTTCCTGTAAATCTGTTTGAGTTCTTTGTAAATTCTGGATATCAGCCCTTTGTCAGATGCGTAAACTGCAAAGATTTTTTCCCATTCTGATGGTTGCCGATTCACTCTAGTGACTGTTTGTTTTGCCATGCAGAAACTGTGGAGTTTGATTAGGTCCCATTTGTCTATTTTGGCTTTTGTTGCCAATGCTTTTGGTGTTTTGTTCATGAAGTCCTTGCCTACTCCTATGTCCTGAACGGTTTCGCCTAGATTTTCTTCTAGGGTTTTTATGGTGTCAGGTGTTACGTTTAAGTCTTTAATCCATCTGGAGTTAATTTTAGTGTAAGGTGTCAGGAAGGGGTCCAGTTTCTGCTTTCTGCACATGGCTAGCCAGTTTTCCCAACACCATTTATTAAATAGGGAATCCTTTCCCCATTGCCTGTTTTTGTCTGGTTTATCAAAGATAATATGGTTGTAGATGTGTTGTGTTGCCTCCGATGCCTCTGTTCTGTTCCATTGGTCTATATCTCTGTTTTGGTACCAGTACCATGCTGTTTTGATTACTGTAGCCTTGTAGTATAGTTTGAAGTCTGGTAGCGTGATGCCTCCCGCTGTGTTCTTTTTGCTTAGAATTGACTTGGCTATGCGGGCTCTTTTTTGGTTCCATATGAAATTCACGGTGTTTTTTTTCCAGTTCTGTGAAGAAATTCAATGGTAGGTTGCTGGGGGTTGCATTGATTGTGTAAATTAGTTTGGGCAGTATAGCCATTTTCACAATATTGATTCTTCCTAACCACGAACATGGAATGTTTCTCCATCTGTTTGTGTCCTCTCTTATTTCATTGAGCAGTTGTTTGTAGTTTTCCTTAAAGAGGTCCCTTACATTCCTAGTGAGTTGTATTCCTACGTATTTTATTTTCTTTGTAGCAATTGTGAATGGCAGTTCGTTCTTGATTTGGTTCTCTTTAAGTCTGTTATTGGTGTATAGGAATGCCTGTGATTTTTGCACATTGATTTTATATCCTGAGACTTTGCTGAAGTTGCTTATCAGTTGCAGGAGCTTTTCGGCTGAGGTGATGGGGTCTTCTAGGTATACTATCATGTCATCTGCAAATAGAGACAATTTGGCTTCCACCTTTCCTATTTGAATACCCTTTATTTCTTTTTCTTGCCTGATTGCTCTGGCTAGAACTTCCAGTACTATGTTGAATAGAAGTGGTGAGAGAGGGCATCCTTGTCTAGTGCCAGATTTCAAAGGGAATGCTTCCAGTTTTTGCCCATTCAGTATGATATTGTCTGTTGGTTTGTCATAAATAGCTTTTATTACTTTGAGATATGTTCCATCAATACCAAGTTTATTGAGGGTTTTTAGCATAAAGGGCTGTTGAATTTTGTCAAATGCCTTCTCTGCATCAATTGAGATAATCATGTGGTTTTTGTTTTTGCTTCTGTTTATGTGGTGAATTACATTTATGAACTTGCGTGTGTTGAACCAGCCTTGCATCCCCGGGATGAATCCTACTTGATCATGATGGATAAGTTTTTTAATGTGCTGTTGCAATCGGTTTGCCAGTATTTTATTGAAGATTTTTGCATCTATGTTCATCATGGATATTGGCCTGAAGTTTTCTTTTCTTGTTGAGTCTCTGCCAGGTTTTGGTATCAGGATGATGTTGGTCTCATAAAATGATTTGGGAAGGGTTCCCTCTTTTTGGATTATTTGGAATAGTTTCAGAAGGAATGGTACCAGATCCTCTTTGTGTGTCTGGTAGAATTTGGCTGTGAACCCATCTGGACCTGGGCTTTTTTTGTGTGGTAGGCTCTTAATTGCTGCCTCAACTTCAGACCTTGTTATTGGTCTATTCATACTTCGGCTTCCTCCTGGTTTAGGCTTGGGAGGACACAGGCGTCCAGGAATTTATCTATTTCTTCCTGATTTACTGGTTTATGTGCATAGAGTTGTTTGTAGTATTCTCTGATGATGGTTTGAATTTCTGTGGAATCTGTGGTGATTTCCCCTTTATCGTTTTTTATTGCATCTATTTGGTTGTTCTCTCTCTTCTTTTTTATCAGTCTGGCTAGTGGTCTGTCTATTTTGTTGATCTTTTCGAAAAACCAGCTCTTAGATTTATTGATTTTTTGAAGGGTTTTTCTTGTCTCTATCTCCTTCAGTTCTGCTCTGATCTTAGTTATTTCTTGTCTTCGGCTAGGTTTTGAGCTTTTTTGATCTTGCTCCTCTAGCTCTTTCAATTTTGACGATAGGGTGTCAATTTTGGATCTCTCCACTCTTCTCATGTGGGCACTTATTGCTATATATTTTCCTCTACAGACTGCTTTAAATGTGTCCCAGAGATTCTGGTATGTTGTGTCTTCATTCTCATTGGTTTTAAAGAACTTCTTTATTTCTGCCTTCATTTCATTGTTTATCCAATCAACATTCAAGAACCATTTGTTCAGTTTCCATGAAGCTGTGCGGTTCTGAATTATTTTCTGAATTCTGAGTTCCAACTTGATTGCACTATGGTCTGAGAGACTGTTTGTTATGATTTCAGTTGTTTTGCATTTGCTGAGGAGTGCTTTACTTCCAATGATGTGGTCAATTTTGGAGTAGGTGTGATGTGGTGCTGAGAAGAATGTATATTCTGTGGATTTAGGGTGGAGAGTTCTGTAAATGTCTATCAGGTTTGCTTGTTCCAGGTCTGAGTTTAAGTCCTGGATATCCTTGTTAATTTTCTGTCTGGTTGATCTGTCTGCTATTGACAGTGGAGTGTTAAAGTCTCCCACTATTATTGTGTGGGAGTCTAAGTCCCTTTGTAAGTCATTAAGAACTTGCCTTATATATCTGCGTGCTCTTACATTGGGTCCATATATATTTAGAATCGTTTTCTCTTCTTGTTGTATCAATCCTTTTACCATTATGTAATGACCTTCTTTGTCCCTTTTGATCTTTGTTACTTTAAAGTCTATTTTATCAGAGATGAGAATTGTAACTCCTGCTTTTTTTTGCTCTCCATTTGCTTGGTAAATCTTCCTCCATCCCTTTATTTTGAGCCTTTGTGTATCTTTGCATGTGAGGTGGGTTTCCTGGATACAGCACACTGATGGGTTTTGTTTTTTTATCCAATTTGCCAGTCTGTGTCTTTTGATTGGTGCATTTAGCCCATTTACATTCAGGGTTAATATTGTTATGTGTGAATTTGATACTGCCATTTTGATGCTAGCTGGCTGTTTTTCCCGTTGGTTCATGTACATTCTTCATTTTGTTGATGGTCTTTAGCATTTGGTATGCTTTTAGGATGGCTGGAACTGGTAGTTTCTTTCTATGTATAGTGCCTCTTTCAGGAGCTCTTGTAAAGCAGGCCTAGTGGTGACAAAATCTCTGAGTACTTGCTTGTTCGTGAAGGATTTTATTTTTCCTTCACTTATGAAGCTCAGTTTCGCTGGATATGAAGTTCTGGGTTGAAAGTTCTTTTCTTTAAGGATGTTGAATATTGGCCCCCACTCTCTTCTGGCTTGTAGAGTCTCTGCCGAGAGATCTGCTGTGAATCTAATGGGCTTCCCTTTGTGGGTGACCCGACCTTTCTCTCTGGCTGCCCTTAGTATTTTCTCCTTCGTTTCAACCCTGGTGAATCTGACGATTATGTGCCTTGGGGTTGCTCTTCTTGCAGAGTATCTTTGTGGTGTTCTCTGTATTTCCTGGAGTTGAGTATTGACCTGTCTTGCTAGGTTGGGGAAATTTTCCTGGATAATATCCTGAAGAGTGTTTTCCAGCTTGGATTCATTCTCTTCGTCACATTCTGGTACACCTATCAAACGTAGGTTGGGTCTCTTCACATAGTCCCACATTTCTTGGAGATTTTGTTCATTCCATTTTGTGCTTTTTTCTTTAATCTTGGTTTCTCGTTTGATTTCATTGAGTTGATCTTCAACTTCTGATATTCTTTCTTCTGCTTGGCCAATTCGGCTGTTGAAACTTGTGCATGCTTCACGAAGTTCTCGTGTTGTGTTTTTCAGCTCCTTCAATTCATTCATATTCCTCTCTAAGTTGTCCATTCTCGTTATCAATTCCTCGAATCTTTTTTCAAATCTTTTTTCAAGGTTCTTAGTTTCTCTGCTCTGGTTTAGAACATGTTTTTTTAGCTCACTGAAGTTTCTCATTATCCACTTTCTGAAGTCTGATTCCGTCATTTCATCACATTCATTCTCCGTCCAGCTTTGTTCCCTTGCTGGTGAGGAGTTTTGGTCCTTTTTTGGAGGTGAGGTGTTTTGGTTTTGTGTGCTTTCCTCCTTTTTGCACTGGTTTCTTCCCATCTTTATGGATTCATCTGCCTGTCGTCTTAGTAGTGGCTGATTTTTCAATTGGGTCTCTGTGTGGACACTGAGATTGTTGATGATGAAATATTTCTGTTACTTAGTTTTCCCTCTAATGATCTATCCTCTCTGCTGTATGAGTGCTGAGGTCCACTCCAGGCCCTGCTTGTCTGGGTTATACCTGCAGCAGCCTCTGCGCCTTCACCGAGAGCTGCAATCCTGAGTCACCTCTATGACGCCATCTTGCCTCCTCCCTCGTGCCCCTCTTTTTTCCCTTCCTTCAGCACCAAGGAGAATGGTCCAACAGCAGCTCAGTCCATGCTTGTCAAATGCCAAGCTCCATACACTCCAGCCCAGTCCACATTTCCCAAAGCTTTTTGTGAGATTCCTCAGCAGCACCAATGCACTGACTGTCACTCTGTGTTCTCTTAGGTCCTTTCCAGTTCCTACAGGACCTCATCTTAGAAGATATTGAAGATGATGAGATACCCACTGACATAGTAAGATGCATTTCTTTGTCTTGAAGAGAAATTTTTATTTCTGGGGCCTCTGAAATATCAGATGAATATCATTTCTGACTACCATTGTGAATCAGACCTCAGTTGTCTTGGACTCTAGGGACCAGTCAGTGGAGTTTCTGACCAACTGAGGCCTGATTGATGATGTCAGTCAAAAGATGTCATAATTTACAATCTGGTCATTGGCATATTTCTCAGTAGCAACATTTTCTTCTTGAAAAATAATTTTGTATTTTCCAGCCAGCATAGATACTTGCTAAGTATTGCAAACCTACTGCATTTTCTGCAAGGATCTCCTGTGCTCCATTTGGGGCCTGTGACCTCATCACTCTTTGACATCTGGTTTTTTGTTTAGTTTTGTTTTTGAGACAAAGTGTCTCTGTCACCAGGCTACAGTGCAGTGATGTGATCTGAGATCACTGCAGCATCCTCCTACTGCATTCAAGCAATTCTCTGCCTCAGCCTCTAGAGTAGCTGGGACTGAAGGCTCTCCCCACCACCACACCCATCTTCTTTGTAGTTTTTAGTAGAGATGGGGTTTCAGCATGTTGGCCAGGATGGTCTCAATCTCTTGCCCTCATGATCTGCCCACCACAGCCTCCCAATGTGCTGGGATTGCATGTGTGATGCACCGTGCCCAGCCTGCCATCTGGTTTTCTAATGTCACCAAGTGAATACAAGACTTGTGCCAACAGGACCCAGCATGATGTAATTCTCATGGTGTTTATTTTTCACTTATTGCAGGAGAAGCCTGGGGCCCAGTATCACCACCGTACGTATTCTTTTTCTTATAAACAGATTCTGAGACGTAGTTGACATGCATACCAATTCACCCATTTAAAGTAGGTGGTTCAGTGTTTTTACTAAATTCACAGCGTTGTGCACCCATTGTTAAAATCTAATTTTAGAAGCTCTTGGTTCCCTCCCAGAAAATGCCCTTAGCAGTGACTCCTGTTTACCCCAACTTTCCACACCGCTGGTTCTAGGTAGCCCTAATCTACTTCCTGTTTCTATAGTACACTGCCTTTCTGTATTAACCAGATCTTCAAATGATGATTTCACATTGATGTGGTTGCCCTAGCTAGGAAGCCAAGGCTCTTTCATTTCTTTGTGCCCCTCTTCTTTTCCTTCCTTCAGCACCAAGGAGAATGGTCCAGCTTGTCAAATGCCAAGCTCCATACACTCCAGCCCAGTCCACGTTTCCCAAAGCTTTTTGTGAGATTCCTCAGCAGCACCAATGCACTGACTGTCACTCTGTGTTCTCTTAGGTCCTGTTGAGGTCCTACAGGACCTCATCTTAGAAGATATTGAAGATGATGAGATACCCCCTGACGTAGTAAGATGCATTTCTTTGTCTTGAAGAGTAATTTTAATTTCTGGGGCCTCTGAAATATCAGATGAATATAATTTTTTACTACCATTGTGAATCAGACCTCAGTTGTCTTGGACTCTAGGGACCAGTCAGTGGAGTTTCTGACCAACTGAGGCCTGATTGATGATGTCAGTCAAAAGATGTCATAATTTACAATCTGGTCATTGGCATATTTCTCAGTAGCAACATTTTCTTCTTGAAAAATAATTTTGTATTTTTCAGCCAGCATAGATTGTGGCTAAGTATTCCAAACCTACTGCATTTTCTGCAAGGATCTCCTGTGTTCTGTTTGGGGCCTGTGACCTCATCACTGTTTGACATCTGGTTTTTTGTTTAGTTTAGTTTTGTTTTTGAGACAGAGTGTCTCTGTCACCAGGCTACAGTGCAGTGGTGTGATCTCAGATCACTGCAGCATCCTCCTACTGCATTCAAGCAATTCTCTGCCTCAGCCTCCCGAGTAGCTGGGACTGAAGGCTCTCCCCACCACCACACCCACCTTCTTTGTAGTTTTTAGTAGAGATGGGTTTCAACATGTTGGCCAGCATGGTCTCAATCTCTTGCCCTCATGATCTGCCCACCTCAGCCTCCCAACATGCTGGGATTACATGCGTGATCCACCATGCCCAGCCTGCCATCTGGTTTTCTAATGTCACCAAGTGAATACAAGACCTGTGCCAACAGGACCCAGCATGATGTAATTCTCATGGTGTTTATTTATCACATTGCAGGAGAAGCCTGGGGCCCAGTATCACTACCGTATGTATACTTTTTCTTATAAACATTTACTGTGACATAGTTGACATGCATACCAATTCACCCATTTAAAGTAGGTGATTCAGTGTTTTTACTAAATTCACAGCATTGTGCAACCATTGTTAAAATCTAATTTTAGAAGCTCTTGGTTCCCTCTCAGAAAATGCCCTTAGTAGCGACTCCTGTTTTCCCCAACTCCCCACACCCCTGGTTTTAGGTAGCCCTAATCTACTTCCTGTTTTTATGGTACACTGCCTTTCTATATTAACCGGATCTTCAAATGATGATTTCACATTGATGAGGTTGCACTAGCTAGGAAGCCAAGACTCATTTCTTTGTGCTCCTCTTCTTTTCCTTCAGCACCAAGGAGAATGGTCCAGCAGCAGCTCAGTCCATGCTTGTCAAATGCCAAGCTCCATACACTCCAGCCCAGTCCACATTTCCCAAAGCTTTTTGTGAGATTCCTCAGCAGCACCAATGCACTGACTGTCACTCTGTGTTCTCTTAGGTCCTTTCCAGTTCCTACAGGACCTCATCTTAGAAGATATTGAAGATGATGAGATACCCACTGACATAGTAAGATGCATTTCTTTGTCTTGAAGAGAAATTTTTATTTCTGGGGCCTCTGAAATATCAGATGAATATCATTTCTGACTACCATTGTGAATCAGACCTCAGTTGTCTTGGACTCTAGGGACCAGTCAGTGGAGTTTCTGACCAACTGAGGCCTGATGAATGATGTCAGTCAAAAGATGTCATAATTTACAATCTGGTCATTGGCATATTTCTCAGTAGCAACATTTTCTTCTTGAAAAATAATTTTGTATTTTTCAGCCAGCATAGATACTTGCTAAGTATTGCAAACCTACTGCATTTTCTGCAAGGATCTCCTGTGCTCCATTTGGGGCCTGTGACCTCATCACTCTTTGACATCTGGTTTTTTGTTTAGTTTTGTTTTTGAGACAAAGTGTCTCTGTCACCAGGCTACAGTGCAGTGGTGTGATCTGAGATCACTGCAGCATCCTCCTACTGCATTCAAGCAATTCTCTGCCTCAGCCTCTAGAGTAGCTGGGACTGAAGGCTCTCCCCACCACCACACCCACCGTCTTTGTAGTTTTTAGTAGAGATGGGGTTTCAGCATGTTGGCCAGGATGGTCTCAACCTCTTGCCCTCATGATCTGCCCACCGCAGCCTCCCAACGTGCTGGGATTACATGCGTGATGCACCGTGCCCAGCCTGCCATCTGGTTTTCTAATGTCACCAAGTGAATACAAGACTTGTGCCAACAGGACCCAGCATGATGTAATTCTCATGGTGTTTATTTTTCACTTATTGCAGGAGAAGCCTGGGGCCCAGTATCACCACCGTACGTATTCTTTTTCTTATAAACAGATTCTGAGACGTAGTTGACATGTATACCAATTCACCCATTTAAAGTAGGTGATTCAGTGTTTTTACTAAATTCACAGCATTGTGCACCCATTGTTAAAATCTAATTTTAGAAGCTCTTGGTTCCCTCCCAGAAAATGCCCTTAGCAGTGACTCCTGTTTACCCCAACTTTCCACACCCCTGGTTCTAGGTAGCCCTAATCTACTTCCTGTTTCTATAGTACACTGCCTTTCTGTATTAACCAGATCTTCAAATGATGATTTCACATTGATGAGGTTGCCCTAGCTAGGAAGCCAAGGCTCTTTCATTTCTTTGTGCCCCTCTTCTTTTCCTTCCTTCAGCACCAAGGAGAATGGTCCAGCTTGTCAAATGCCAAGCTCCATACACTCCAGCCCAGTCCACATTTCCCAAAGCTTTTTGTGAGATTCCTCAGCAGCACCAATGCACTGACTGTCACTCTGTGTTCTCTTAGGTCCTGTTGAGGTCCTACAGGACCTCATCTTAGAAGATATTGAAGATGATGAGATACCCCCTGACTTAGTAAGATGCATTTCTTTGTCTTGAAGAGAAATTTTTATTTCTGGGGCCTCTGAAATATCAGATGAATATCATTTTTTACTACCATTGTGAATCAGACCTCAGTTGTCTTGGACTCTAGGGACCAGTCAGTGGAGTTTCTGACCAACTGAGGCCTGATTGATGATGTCAGTCAAAAGATGTCATAATTTACAATCTGGTCATTGGCATATTTCTCAGTAGCAACATTTTCTTCTTGAAAAATAATTTTGTATTTTTCAGCCAGCATAGATTGTGGCTAAGTATTCCAAACCTACTGCATTTTCTGCAAGGATCTCCTGTGCTCCATTTGGGGCCTGTGACCTCATCACTGTTTGACATCTGGTTTTTTGTTTAGTTTAGTTTTGTTTTTGAGACAGAGTGTCTCTGTCACCAGGCTACAGTGCAGTGGTGTGATCTCAGATCACTGCAGCATCCTCCTACTGCATTCAAGCAATTCTCTGCCTCAGCCTCCCGAGTAGCTGGGACTGAAGGCTCTCCCCACCACCACACCCACCTTCTTTGTAGTTTTTAGTAGAGATGGAGTTTCAGCATGTTGGCCAGGATGGTCTCAATCTCTTGCCCTCATGATCTGCCCACCTCAGCCTCCCAACGTGCTGGGATTACATGCATGATGCACCGTGCCCAGCCTGCCATCTGGTTTTCTAATGTCACCAAGTGAATACAAGACCTGTGCCAACAGGACCCAGCATGATGTAATTCTCATGGTGTTTATTTTTCACTTATTGCAGGAGAAGCCTGGGGCCCAGTATCACCACCGTACGTATTCTTTTTCTTATAAACAGTTACCAAGACATAGTTGACATGCATACCAATTCACCCATTTAAAGTAGGTGATTCAGTGTTTTTACTAAATTCACAGCTTTGTTCAACCATTGTTAGAATCTAATTTTAGAAGCTCTTGGTTCCCTCTCAGAAAAACCCCTTAGTGGTGACTCCTCTGTTTTCCCCAACCCTCCACACCCCTGGTTCTAGGTAGCCCTAATCTACTTCCTGTTTCTATAGTACACTGCCTTTCTGTATTAACCGGATCTTCAAATGATGATTTCCCATTGATGAGGTTGCCCTAGCTAGGAAGCCAAGGCTCTTTCATTTCTTTGTGCCCCTCTTCTTTTCCTTCCTTCAGCACCAAGGAGAATGGTCCAGCAGCAGCTCAGTCCATGCTTGTCAAATGCCAAGCTCCATACACTCCAGCCCAGTCCACGTTTCCCAAAGCTTTTCTTGAGATTCCTCAGCAGCACCAATGCACTGACTGTCACTCTGTGTTCTCTTAGGTCCTGTTGAGGTCCTACAGGACCTCATCTTAGAAGATATTGAAGATGATGAGATACCCACTGACATAGTAAGATGCATTTCTTTGTCTTGAAGAGAAATTTTAATTTCTGGGGCCTCTGAAATATCAGATGAATATCATTTCTGACTACCATTGTGAACCAGACCTCAGTTGTCTTGGACTCTAGGGACCAGTCAGTGGAGTTTCTGACCAACTGAGGCCTGATTGATGATGTCAGTCAAAAGATGTCATAATTTACAATCTGGTCATTGGCATATTTCTCAGTAGCAACATTTTCTTCTTGAAAAATAATTTTGTATTTTTCAGCCAGCATAGATACTTGCTAAGTATTGCAAACCTACTGCATTTTCTGCAAGGATCTCCTGTGCTCCATTTGGGGCCTGTGACCTCATCACTCTTTGACATCTGGTTTTTTGTTTAGTTTTGTTTTTGAGACAAAGTGTCTCTGTCACCAGGCTACAGTGCAGTGGTGTGATCTGAGATCACTGCAGCATCCTCCTACTGCATTCAAGCAATTCTCTGCCTCAGCCTCTAGAGTAGCTGGGACTGAAGGCTCTCCCCACCACCACACCCACCTTCTTTGTAGTTTTTAGTAGAGATGGGGTTTCAGCATGTTGGCCAGGATGGTCTCAACCTCTTGCCCTCATGATCTGCCCACCGCAGCCTCCCAACGTGCTGGGATTACATGCGTGATGCACCGTGCCCAGCCTGCCATCTGGTTTTCTAATGTCACCAAGTGAATACAAGACCTGTGCCAACAGGACCCAGCATGATGTAATTCTCATGGTGTTTATTTTTCACTTATTGCAGGAGAAGCCTGGGGCCCAGTATCACCACCGTACGTATTCTTTTTCTTATAAACAGATTCTGAGACGTAGTTGACATGCATACCAATTCACCCATTTAAAGTAGGTGATTCAGTGTTTTTACTAAATTCACAGCATTGTGCACCCATTGTTAAAATCTAATTTTAGAAGCTCTTGGTTCCCTCCCAGAAAATGCCCTTAGCAGTGACTCCTGTTTACCCCAACTTTCCACACCCCTGGTTCTAGGTAGCCCTAATCTACTTCCTGTTTCTATAGTACACTGCCTTTCTGTATTAACCAGATCTTCAAATGATGATTTCACATTGATGAGGTTGCCCTAGCTAGGAAGCCAAGGCTCTTTCATTTCTTTGTGCCCCTCTTCTTTTCCTTCCTTCAGCACCAAGGAGAATGGTCCAGCTTGTCAAATGCCAAGCTCCATACACTCCAGCCCAGTCCACATTTCCCAAAGCTTTTTGTGAGATTCCTCAGCAGCACCAATGCACTGACTGTCACTCTGTGTTCTCTTAGGTCCTGTTGAGGTCCTACAGGACCTCATCTTAGAAGATATTGAAGATGATGAGATACCCCCTGACATAGTAAGATGCATTTCTTTGTCTTGAAGAGAAATTTTTATTTCTGGGGCCTCTGAAATATCAGATGAATATCATTTTTTACTACCATTGTGAATCAGACCTCAGTTGTCTTGGACTCTAGGGACCAGTCAGTGGAGTTTCTGACCAACTGAGGCCTGATTGATGATGTCAGTCAAAAGATGTCATAATTTACAATCTGGTCATTGGCATATTTCTCAGTAGCAACATTTTCTTCTTGAAAAATAATTTTGTACTTTTCAGCCAGCATAGATTGTGGCTAAGTATTCCAAACCTACTGCATTTTCTGCAAGGATCTCCTGTGCTCTATTTGGGGCCTGTGACCTCATCACTGTTTGACATCTGGTTTTTTGTTTAGTTTAGTTTTGTTTTTGAGACAGAGTGTCTCTGTCACCAGGCTACAGTGCAGTGGTGTGATCTGAGATCACTGCAGCATCCTCCTACTGCATTCAAGCAATTCTCTGCCTCAGCCTCCCGAGTAGCTGGGACTGAAGGCTCTCCCCACCACCACACCCACCTTCTTTGTAGTTTTTAGTAGAGATGGAGTTTCAGCATGTTGGCCAGGATGGTCTCAATCTCTTGCCCTCATGATCTGCCCACCTCAGCCTCCCAACGTGCTGGGATTACATGCGTGATGCACCGTGCCCAGCCTGCCATCTGGTTTTCTAATGTCACCAAGTGAATACAAGACCTGTGCCAACAGGACCCAGCATGATGTAATTCTCATGGTGTTTATTTTTCACTTATTGCAGGAGAAGCCTGGGGCCCAGTATCACCACCGTATGTATTCTTTTTCATTAAACATTTACGGAGACATAGTTGACATGCAAACCCATTCACACATTTAAAGTAGGTGATTTAGTGTTTTTACTATATTCACAGGGTTGTGCAACCATTGTTAGAATCTAATTTTAGAAGCTCTTGGTTCCCTCTCAGAAAACCCCCTTAGTAGTGACTCCTCTGTTTTCCTTAACCCCCCACACTTCTGGTTCTAGGCAGCCCTAATCTACTTCCTGTTTCTTTAGTACACTGCCTTTTTGTATTAACCGGTTCTTCAAATGATGATTTCACATTCATGAGGTTGCCCCAGCTATGAAGCCAAGGCTCTTTCATTTCTTTTTGCCCCTCTTCTTTTTCTTTCTTCAGCACCGAGAAAGGTCCAGCAGCAGCTCAGTCCATGCTTGTCAAACACCCAGCTCCATACATTCCAGCCCAGTCCACATTTCCGAAAGCTCCTTGTGAGATTCCTCAGCAGCACCAATTCACTGACTGTCACTCTGTTCTCTTAGGTCCTGTTGAGGTCCTACAGGACCTCATCTTAGAAGACATTGAAGACGATGAGATGCCCCCTAATGTGGTAAGATGCATTTCTTTGTCTCGAAGAGAAATTCTTTTGGCTGGGGCCTCTGGAATATCAAGTGAATATCATTTTTGACTGTCATTGTAAATCAGATCGCAGTTGTCATGGACTCTAGCGACCAGTGAGTGGAGTTTCTTACCAACTGAGGCCTGATTGATGATGGCAGTCAATAGATGGCATAACTTACAATCTGGTCATTGGCATATTTCTTAGTAGCAACATATTCTTGAAAAATTATTTGGTATTTGCCAGCTGACATGTGCACTTGCTAAATTTCCAAAACATCCCACTTTCTTTTTCAGAAGCATCTTCTATGCTTCATTTGAAGACCAGTGACATGTGGTTTTCAATGTCACCATGTGAAAAGACCTGCACCAACAGCACCCATCATATGATGCTTACAATGTTTTGTGTGTTTTTCTCATTGCAGGACACTGTGACAGCCCCAAATAACCTTTGTAAGTATTCTTTTTGTTTTAAACTGCTTTGATGTCACACAGTTGACATGCAAAACAATTCACTTATTTAAAGTGGGTGATGTAGTGTTTTTACTATATTTACAGGTTTGTGCAGCCATTGTCACAATCTAAGTTTAGAATCTTTTCATTCCCCCTCAGAGAAATGCTATAGCCATTAGTAGTCACTTCTCTTTTTTCCCAAGGCTCACACGCCTGGCCCTAGGCAGCCGCTAAGCTACTTTCTGTTTCTCTAGATTTGCCTTCTCTGGCAATTTCTTTTTTAATTTAAATTTGATTTTAATTTTTGGGACACGTGCAGGATGTGCAGTTTCATTACATAGCTTAAAGTGTGGCATGGTTTGCCATACCTGTCAACCCATCACCTAGGTATTAAGCCCCACACACATTAGCTCTTTATTCTGATTCTCTTTTGTCCATTTTTCCCACAGTGTTTGTTGTTCCTCTCTCTAATCTTGTACTTATTCTAATATCACTTTCTTTCTAATGACAAATCTAAGTGATGTCAGGGGGGATTTTCTTGCTTGCTTTTGTCTGGAGAACCTCTCTAGCTTTAGGTTTCTGATAGGTGTGAGGATCTGGGGCATGCTGTGAGAAACAGATGTCTCCATGAAGAACTCAGCTCTGAGATGGGAGAATCTCCATGATGTTCTATTGATGCTACTATTGACATAAGTTTTTGTTTCCTTCTGAAAACCTTCAGACACAGAGAGCCAAGGTAGCTGCTCTAAGTCATGATGAATGTCAAGTGGACCACATGATGGTTTGAGGGTTTTTTTTTTTGGAGCATTCATTCTGTGGAGATGCATTGCTTTTCAGTAAAATTTGATTGTCCTGTATGTGTCACTATTTTCCCAAAATAGTGGGAACAAAATAATAAAACTGTTTGATTGTTCAATGTGACTTGTTCACCCCAGAAGTCATTTTTCTCATGACCAGATTGTCCTAGACATCTTTAATCTCTAGACAAAGCTTCCCATTGGTGCTGCAGGAGTGCTGTTGTGTATGAGTCAAGGAAAATATCAGTGTTATCAACAGTGAGGTTCTCAGAATTCATGGACACCTGCTTAGTGGGCTCTATGGGAGAGAGCAAGGGAGAGCCTTGTGCTAGACCTGAAGGGGAACATGATTTACAGAATCAGAGGGGAAACAATGAGGACATTTGGGATATTGTTAAAAGATCATGTCAAGGTTGCAATGTTAGTGGCATCAGTTCAGCATCATCACCAGGGCCAAGGCAGGATATGAGACCCTTTCTGGGGAGGAGTGAGTAGGACTTGGCCTTCCTGTCAAAAGCTTGGTGTGAACATCACCCTAAATACCTTGAGAAAGGAGCTTTCTTCGTGACCCATGTCTTCTCCATTTCTTTGTGCGATGATGGCAATAATACCAGCAGTGTCATTGTGGAGAGGGGCAGACAGGAATCATGTTCCCATTTTTCTGACACAGAACAGACAGGACATGAATCAGTAGAAATGGACCTCAGGGTCAGACCAGACACAGAGAGGTCCCAGGCCTGATCTTCCTGGGGCAGAGACAGACAAGTTTTTATTTTTCACCTCTTCTGGAAATCTCCTGAGGAATTATTCTTCAGTAGACCCTGTTGGCCAAGGGTTTTCTGGGCCAGAAATGCTTTTCAACTGGACAGAGTCTTCCAGATCTTGGCCTGGGCAGCTGCAGCACTCCAAAGTAGGAGGGCAGGTGGGGAGGGACATGAGTTCCAGTGCAGGGTGATCTCAGCAAAGGGCTGGGGACTGATCCCATAATCCAGGTCATCCTTGCAACTCTTCTGTGCAGTCCATAACATCTCAGTTTCCACCTATTTTGGAGATGGTTTAAAATCTTCCATCTCAAAGTCTGAGTCTCCACAAGTGAATAGAGGAACCCCAGCTATGGGTATTTACTAGCAGGGCAGTGACTGTGTCTTTCTCATTTGTCCTTACCACAGAGCTCAGTCCTGGGATGGACCCTTTAGGCTCCATGGATGTTTTAATGAACACACCCCTGGGATGAGCTCTAGGTCACCCCTGGGCTGGGATCTAGTACAGGTGTGGAAAGGTTTTCTTCTCAGCCTGTCCAGCCTTTTGAGCCACACACTCATCCTGGAGCCTGGCCAGCTTCTGAGTTAGGGTCTCTGGAGATGATGGTGAGCTCCTGACAGTGAGACACCCCCACCCCTCTGCTCCTGCTGCTCTGATCTAGTCTAGACAGGGTGTGCAGGGCCATGCTCTTCCACTGGGTACAAGCGCATCCCTGCTGGAATCCCTCTGGACCTGGATGTTGTCCTCACTGTCATATCCTCAGCCCCACACAGTGACAGGCCCTTGTGCATATGCTCAGGAAGTAATCGTAAATGTGTGGTAGGATCAGAGCAGCAAATGATTCTGCAGAAAACACCAGGAGAGGGGAGTCAGGTCTTCCTCATGTCTGGATCTCTGGAGCTGTCTCGTTTAGTGTGCTGCTCATATACATGCCTCTTTATAGTTAAATAAACAAATATGTACAGTGAAATATTCAAAACCTCATCACAACAGCCACCATGCAATGGCCCAGCAGCTGTACATCAGAGAGAATTTCCATCCCTACAGAATGCTGTCTTGCATGTCTGCTGTGAGCCCGGCCCAGGGTCTGATTGTTGGACTCATGTCACTCAAAGCATACACATCAAAGTTTGGATCTCAGGGTTGTGGGATTGGAAGTGAGACCTATAATGGTCCAGTGGAAGGAAAAATGGAAAGGTGATTCCTTCAGCTTCTCTTTTTTACTTGAAGGCTGGAAAGTGTAAGCAATGCCTTGTTGAATTTCTTTGGCTCTGCAGAGCCTAGAGAGAGTCTGAGAACATGGAGGAAAGCTCAGGGTGATCTTGTGTAATCCTGTGTGACCTCACCTGGAGAAGGAGGGTGGGTCACTCTCTGAAATAACCTGTTGCTGAAATTTGTGTCTCTAAAGATTGGCCAGAGGACACCATCCATGAGGAAAGCTGCCACAGGACAATTTCTGCAGGTAGAAAATATTCTAGGCCATGTATAGTGGCTCACGCCATTAATTCCAGCACTTTGGGAGGCTGAGGTGGGCAGATCACGAGGTCAAGAGATCAAGACCATCCTGGGCAACATGGTGAAACTCCATCTCTACTAAAACTTCAAAAATTAGCTGGGTGTGGTGGTGTGTGCCTGTAGTCCCAGCTACTCAGGAGGCTGAGGCAGGAGAATTGCTTGAAATTATAAGGCAGATGTTGCAGTCAGCCGAGATCCCACCACTGCACTCTAGCCCGGTGCCTGGTGAGCAAGACTGTCTCAAACAAACAAACAAAACATCAAAAATGATACCCTAGGAGTATTTCTTGGAGCAGTTGGGTTACACCTGTTGCTTTGGAACCTAGGAAGGGGGCTATGAAGCCAGAACAACAACAACAAAAATAGTTGTAGAGGTCTGACTTAATTCTGTTATATTTTAATAAGATAGAAATGAGAGGATGTGTGTCCATGGGCTTTGTGGGCTTCTTTTGTAACCATTTCTTGCTCTGGTATTTAATGATTTCTTTTCCTGGACCAGTTTTTCCTGCCTGTGTCACAGCAAACATCTAAGCCTTGCTTATTGATTGGTTAATATCTTTTGTGAATTGGGAATGTGAGAGTATTATTAGGTCTTGGCGTTGTCTAAGATGAAAGATATCTGGTGAGACTCCCGCAGGGCACTATTTGAACATAGTTGATTCTCTGAGATTGTCTTAGAATCTTCAGTCCCACACTCCATATGCCACACCCAGCAAAGCTCCCTGAGTTATTCACAGTTTCCAGCCACCAGGGTACTGACTTTTACTCTGTCTCCCTGCAGCTCCTCCAGAGGATTGCAGGAGCCTCACTTCTGAGGATGATGGTGAGGTAAGAACCCCTTTTTCTGTCCTCTAAAGAATGCCCTTTCAGGTGGGGATTGGGGAGGGAGAGCATCATGATAAATAGCTAATGCATGCGGGGCTTAAACCTAGGTGATGGGTTGATACATGCAGCAAAGCACCATAGCACATGTTTATCTGTGTAATAAACCTGCACATTCATGCACATGCATCCTGGAACCTAAACTTCAAAAGAAAACAAAATGAAAAAAGGATTGTTTCTTTTCTGATTTCTTTCCTTCTGTTTGTGATAATCTGAGAAGGGCACGTTTTGTCTGACATGTCCAATTTTCTTTTTGGGGTTGGAATTTAATCGGAGTGTCTTCCCATTAGATATGTGATATATTAGAATGTTTTTAGATGACAGCATTCATTATCAACTGTAACACAGAGGAATTTTCCTCAACACCATTTTTCCTCTTTGGTTTAGGCATTGTGTATTTGCCAATGTAAATCAACTTCTAGATAAATTCTGTGAAAAAAGGTGTCATTTCCACAGGTGTCCTCTATTCTAGCATGTTTGATACTTTGTTTTTGACTCAACTATTGTCTTACAACTAGTTTCCTGAAGTCATCAAGAGACTGACAGATCTGTGGGGGTGGGGGCAGGGTGCAGAATAATTAATCTGATCCTCATAGTGTCTTCTTTTGTCTAATTGCAGAGTTCATCACTCGCTGTTTATGGTATGTACCCTGAAGTAGCTCACTTGCTGTAGAACAAACTTGCTGGTTTTAATATATAGAAACCTGATTCTGGGTTCTGGTTAAAGAATATTGGGGGTCTAGTGAGAGCAAATAATTTTGCAAGTGTATAACTATGATCAGAGGGACTGTATGAATGCATGTGAACCCAGAGGACCAGCCAGGGGATATATGAGCCAACGTGGCTTCACCTGGAGTTGAAGTGAGTGCACCTCTCTCTGACTTACTGGGCTGTTGGTGGTTCTAAAGAGTGGATACTGGAAAATGTCAATAGTGAAGAAGACACCTTTCCGGGTAGGCAACAAGATTACAGGTGGAATCTAATAAAGCAGGTTCCCAGGAGCCTTCAGCTTCTGCCTGCTGCTTGGGAGGCTGAGTGAGCATGTAGAAAGAGAAGAAAAAGAAAACATGGATGAAGTTTGTTCTTGTCAGAGTTTAACATCATAGTGGTGAGAAGTGTGAGTACCCTGTCTGTGATCACCTTTTTTTTCTTCTTTTTTTTTGTGTGTCCCCTGTTCTTGCTTTATTATTTAAAGATGGTCTTTCTGAGGATACCTCTTTTCTGCCTCTGCCACTGCAAAATGTTAAAGCCTTTGGTTTGGGACACAGTTCTGTCATGGCAGTTACTTAATCCTGGAGACAATAAGTCTTCCACAGCATGCCCAGATGCTTGGGAGAAACTGATCCTCACCTTCTGAACTGTCAGTTTTCATGGCAGCACATTCATTTGTCTGTCCTTGCTGTTTACTCCTGATATCAAGGGCTCTCTCTGGGCATGGGGGACAGGATGAAGATTTTCTCTGGGGTCATTGCAAAGCTCCAGTGTCTTGTAAATGGAGGAAGAAGCACACCCTTGAGCACACTGCTCAATTTCATTATCTAAATGAGAATATGGAGTTTTACCATCATTTGTTAAAGACGCCTTCCTTTTCCCATTGTGTATTCTCAGCAGCTTTGTTGAAAATCAGTTGACTGTATGCATGCATTGAATTTTGGGCTCTCTATTTTATATCTCCAATACGTATGGGAGCCCCCATGCTAGGACCCTGCTGTCTGAATTTCTGTATCTTTTTCTCACATAGATTTCAATCTCATAAATGCGTACTTTTCAACGCTATTCTTTTTCAACATTATTATGATTATTTGAGACATATAAGAATTCAAAAAAAAATGTTGGGTTATCTTTTCTATTTCTGCACAGATGGTTGTTACCAGTTTTATAGCAGTTGTTGTGTGTCTTTGGATCATTTGTAGTATTGTGTATTAGTCAGGTTTTGCCTTCCTGTCTGTGAATACGGGATGCCTTTTCATTTGTTTGTACCTTCTCTACTTCCTTTCAGTCACACTCTGTTCTTTCCAGGTTATGAGTATTTCATCTCATTGGTTAGATTCTAAGTATCTAATAATTTTATAGGTTATTATCCATGGAATTACATTTGTAATCTTGCTATTGGATTGTTGATATTGAGTGCATATTAACACAACTGCCGTTTGAGTGTTAACCTTGTACTCTGCAATTTTAATGAATTTATTAGCATGAATAGCATTCTTGTAGACTATCTCAGATTTTCCATATGCAGAATGTGAAAGACGTTCTCAGCTTCATACCTTTCTTTTCAGGTAAATTGTTACTGTGAAGGTCTATTCGTATTCACCTACTGAATGGTGTCCTTCCAATTGGTGTAGTGAGGTTGTTCAGGAAATACTTCACCTACTTATTCCATCATTTGTAGTTTTAATTCTTTGTTCATGCTATTGTATGTTTATTATATTTTATAGAGTAAAATGCAGTATTTCTGATTAGATTCTGCATACCTGACTTTCCTCTTCATGTTGACTGAAAGAATATGGGGATGTCTCTTGTGCTTCTGTCTTTCCACCATCAATTATCTTTTTTTTTTTTTAATTTTTTATTACATTATAGGTTTGGGGGTACATGTGCAGAACGAGCAAGATAGTTGCATAGGTACACACATAGCAGTGTGCTTTGCTGCTTTCCTCCCCTTCACCCACACTTGGTATTCATCCCCAGGCTATCCCCCCCAGCCCCCCCTGCTGTCCCTCCCCCATTCCCCCCAACAGTCCCCAGTGTATAGTAGACCACAATTATCTTTTAAACTCTAGACTTGAATCTGGAATGTGGAAATGTGAAGGAAAACGCACAAGAAAGAAACCTAATGTTCCTATTCCCATGGCTTCTCTCCTTTCATCAGCCTAAATGTATATTTATTTCACAGTATTTGAGGGCATGTTACTTCTACTCATATCACAAGTTTTCCCAAATACATACTGATAATATCTGTGTCTAGGCCAGTTTACCTACCAAAACGTAGTTTTAAACACACTTCTGTTGATTATTCAAAATTTTCTATATACAAAGATATGAATAATATGCTTTCACCCAACCTATTACCCTCCTCAGAAGGAAGGAATGCACAAATCAGGTCTCTCGTGCCACTATCCAGAGCACTTTGCCAAGACTAAGCTATGGTCATCTCCATAACTTGGCAACAGCCTCAGTTTGAGCCAGTTTTTATTTAAGAGAAGGAAGTCATTCAGGATATGATATCACATGCTTGGAACCTTCCAATATGGTAGATAATTCTCCTCCCCAAGTAAACTGGTGTTCATTCCATTTGACCAGGTCTCTGTTAATTTTTCTTCAGGTCACTGACTCATTTTGTAGACAACATGCACTTAAACTTTGTTTTTTTTTTTTTTTAGAAGTAGCTACCGTGTGGAATCAGGATGTCACCAAAAGCATTTTTGATACTCATATCTCATTCTTTTGTCCCAAGGTTAGAGTTAAGTTGAAATGACTATTTTTGGACAGAGCGGTTGTGCATTATGGCATCACCCCTGACTTGGGAGCTTATCTCTTGGGTTTGCATGCAGGTCTGGAATGTGTTAAGCTTTGAGATATCAAGCAAGTCAGTTCTTTTTAAATTTACCATTCTGAAGATCTACAATACACAGTTTATTTTAACAAACCCATTCAATCCTCACTACAGAGCTCACCTAAACAGTGATTGTTTACTATCCACACACTCCTTGGATGGAGAAACCAAAGGGCTAATGAATGTGCCCATACTTTTCATTTTCTAAAGGAAGGAGGCAAGATATGAACCTAGGGTTATAGCTCTAAAGCTGAATTGAAAATGAATTGTTGAACTGTAGTTATTACCCTGAGGTGGATGGCTCTCAACCCTACCATCATGGGTAGCTGTAAGTTGGTTCCCTCACACATGAGTCTACAGATATCCCAAACACTATGAGTCCAAGATGGCTGCAGCAGTCACATGGCTTATGGCAGACAACAGTGAATGTAACTGCAGGATAAGGCACAGCCATTGGTGTGAATACTACAGAGCTGCCCCAGATACCTCTGACAACAGGGTCAAGTGCAAGTTCTGAATATTAGGAAGCAGTACTTAGAAATATTGAGAAACTCCTTTCAGTGCTGGGGACATTCCTCAGCAGTTGGCCTCAAACAAATAAGATGAATGAGACATTTTTGAGATAGTTGAAAACTCTTATCACCACAAGACCTAGAAATGATCAAATTCTGTAAACTTCATTCATTAGACACAAGGACAAGACAACAAAAATCATTGGTATCCTCTATCAGCAGTTTCTGCACCTGCATGACAAAGGAAAGGTGGACTGAAGAAGGAACTATTTGTGTGATTAACACCAGTTGTTTTATAAAATATAATTTCAATGTTTTCAATTCTTCCATCATTGACTATAACAAAAGTTCAGTATATAACTAAAATAGACTGTTTTGCCTAGAATTGAATCCATCTGTCTGATCAACTTAGCTTTTATTCAAGGATTGAAAATTCTAAAAAACAGAACTGTAGCGACAGCCATTTATGTGATGGTTGTTTCCCTTCATGTGAATCCATAAATGGAAAAATGTTCTTGAGACTTAAATCACGTAAACAAATATTGTTATTTCTGTTTGACCCAATAAATCCCTAGTGTCCTCTTCTAAAAATTAAACCTCACTATGATTACACATTGCAAACCAAAAGATTATCTAAAACCAGTCTCAATCAATTTAGAAGTTTAATTTGCCAAGGTTAAGGACATGCTAGTGCATAGCCCCAGGAGGTTCTGAGTACATATATCCAAGGTGATCAGGCTACAGTTTGTTTTTTTACATGTTTTTGGGAGACATAAGACATCAATTAATACATGCAAGATGTCAATTTCTTCCATTGAGAAAGGACAATAGAAAGTGGGAGAAGGTCAGGGCTCCAGGTCATAAGGAAGAGATCAAGATTTTTTGATTGTCAATTGGTTGAGTTTAAAAACCTGGAATCAATAGATGAAAGTGCATTCAGATAAGGGGCTGGGTAGACCCAGGTTTTTATTATGCATTTTAAAACCTGATGCTAAATGTAGCACCAGCATGATTGGGTCCTTGAGTACTGATGAAGTCTTGAATATGCTGTTTGTTTAAAAGAGCTTCAAAATGTGTGAGAGACAGAAAGGCACTCTTCCATTGAACCTTAGTGTGCATTTGAGTTTCCCTTTTTGGTTGACTCTTATGTTGCTGCATGATGCCTCTAGTATGAGGTGGAGACCTCCATGTCTCTTCTCTTTCCTGCTGAGCTCCCTTGCCAGCCCTCTTCCACCCAGGGGGACAGCCCAGCAGCAACTCAGTCCATGCTTGATAATCACCCACCTTCATACCCCACATCCAGCAAGTCTCCCTGAGTAATTCACAGCCACCAACCACCAGGGTGCTGAGCTTCCCTCTGTGTACTTCCAGTGTCTTCAAATGACCAGGCCAGCATGGTCAGACTCAGATCCTGGAAAGAGGAAGAAGATTTGGAGGAGGAAGACCCGTATATAAGACTCCTTTTCTTTGTCTTTTAAAGAAATTTTGCTTTTGTGATTTCTTCTCAATTAATTTGGATATGAAAATCTGAAAATGTACATTATGTACAGCATATGCAGTTCTCTCTGTGGGGGCGAAATTCAGTGGGAATGTTTTCCCAACTAACATGCAATACACTGGGAGGTTTTCAAATGACAGCATCCATTATCAGCTGTAATGCAGAGGCACTTTCCTCAACATGTTTTCTTCTTGGATTAAGCATTGTGTTTGCCCATTAAATCAACTTTGAAGGTGAATTCTGTGAAAAAAGACCTTATTTTTCCATAAACATCCTCATGGTTTTGGGGATGTTGACCTTTGGCTCAGCCGCTGTGCCACTTCTTTTTTTTTTACCCTTGCCAAGGGAATAACAGATCTATGTGAGGTGCACCACAGAGTCTCAGCTTCAAAATGTTTTCTTTTGTATAATTGCAGAGAACATCCCAGGAAAGGGTGAAAAATAAGTACCATGAATTAACTCACATCATGAGGGACCAACTTGCCGCTTGAGTGTATAGAAACCTGATTCTGGGATCCCGCTGGGAAGGAGGATTGGGGGTCTCCTGAGAGAAAGTGATTTGGCCAATATAGAACTCCAGCCAGAGAGGCTGTAGGAAGGTTTATCAACTCAGAACAAAGACCAGGGAATAATGTGTGAGGCCGCATGGCTTTACCTGCTGTAAGCGGAGTGGGTGAGTCACTCTTTTTAATGACTTATCCTGATGTTTTTGTTTCTAAAGGCTGCCTTCTGGGGAGCATCTTCAAATGCAATGAAGATGACCCCCAAGGTAGCAAACTACTTTCTAGGTAGGACATAATGGGAAAGGGTTCCTAAGAGTCTTCACCTTCAGGTTATTCCCACTGCTTTAGGGGCTGAAGCAGAGCATATGAAATCAGAAAGAAAATGAAAATGTGTGTGAGGTTTGGTTTGCTCTCTTCAAAGTTTATTGTCATAAAGGTAGGAACTCTGTCTGGGCTATGAGGGTGCTGTGTTCATTAGAGATGATCTCTGCAGTACGCCTGCTGTTTTCTGCCCAGTGAAACATCGAAACCTTTGGTTTCTATTAATCAGCACTCCTTGGGATTATGCACAAGGGATATAGGGTGGGGCATTGAGTGTCATCTGTAAGGAAAGGAAGGAATCTGTGGGAACATCTTTCTCACAGGCATTTATTTGAACTTAGAGAAAAAGCTCTGCTGTGTGCCAAGGGGAGATTGATAATCACCCTCTGAACTTTTAAAACTTATAGGACATTTATGTTTCTTTCCTCTCTGTGGGTTTAAAGGGATCTCCCAGATGTGGATGGCAGAGTGAATGCTCACTCTCGGCTCACTGTTGCATCTCCAGTCTCCTGGGAAGGCAGAGAAGGAGTCTGACCTTGAGCACATTTGTAGCCTCCACTTCTCACTCCTACCACAGATTCTGAGATGAGGCTTCTTTCTCTCCAGTTCTCTAATTTTTGGGGAAACCAAGAGTTCCTTTTCACAGAAGATGGCATTACACTATTTTCTGTCTTCAAAAGTTAGGCTTCCGTTGTTCTCTAAGTTGATATTTATAAATTAAGTTCTGGACCTTTTATTCACAGATTGCTAAAAGTTGTTCAGGAAACTCCATAGGATAAAATGTGCTGATAGCACATAATTCTATGCATGCTATGCTATGGATGACGTTTTTATCTTTGGAGGATCCTCATTTTACATAATAAGATGCAAAACTAAGTGGGCACCCTCTATCCAGTCTGGGGCACTTCATTAAAGAACTGAGTTTGCTGCTGTCTGTCGTTTGCTTTTCTTCATGAGAGCTTTGAACCGCCTAAATATTGCCAGCACCCTCTTTTGGGACCCTGACATCTGAGAGGGTGAGATGGCACAAGTGCAGACATCCCTGGTTCCTCCCTGAAATTTCCCTCCTCCTTTAATCCTCTTCTTTCTTAAGGGGCCTGCTCTGACTGCTAATGACTTGTTTAGACCTCTTCAGGTTTGGACTCTCATACATAGAATAAGTCAATATGTGATTCTTGGTGTCTGGCTTTTTCGCTCACATTATGATTTGAAATTCATTCATGTTCGTAAGTGTAACTGGCTTTGGAATAATACTGGCACTCATTTCTGTTAAGTAGATTGTTAGAAGGGAACATATCTTTTATCATCATGAATAGTGCCAAATATTTTTCAAAATGGTGATGCTAATTCATGCTCCTGTAGCAGCGTATCTGAGGAGACATTTGTCCAAATCCTTGTGCATTTTTAGTTTTATCTCTCCCTTAAAATTCTATCACTGTGGTTAGTCTTTCAATTGTATAGCATCTTACTTAAAATTTTTAACCAAAAATTTTGTTTTAATCTAATGATGCAGGCCGGTAGGTTTGTGTACGCCCATCTGACCCCAGCCATGTAAGTAATCATTTATTAAAATGTCACTATGCCACATGATTGTACTTGATAACAGCTGCTTAAGTTATTAAAATGTAAAGGATAACTGATAGACATTTGTCTTGGATACTATATGGTCACTTCTCTATGTTGCCTCTTTGTAGCATCACAATCACTTTGAGGCATAATTAGTTTAGTTCTATTCATTATACAGATGATGAATGTGAGTCTCAGTTAAGTAAATTATTCACAGGACACACCCACAGCTGGATCTCTCTAACACCAAAGGCTAATCTATAAACTAACATGCTGCACTGCCTGTAGTTGTGAAGCAGACTTGCTGTAAAGTGAAGTTTGCTTCCACAGCTGGGTGTGTGAGCTTAGTGGGGTTGCTGTTACCCATTGCTTTATGGGTTTGAGATTGGTGTTACAGAAACCCAGATGGAGAAGTTCTTGTCTGAGGGAGTGAAAAATTACTGAAAGGATAGATGAGTGCATTTGAAGGATTATGCTTCCATAGAGCATGTTGTTGAGCCTCTTGCAATAAAAACAGATAGAATCAAACGGAATCACCCAGTCCTCAGTTGTCCCATTCAGTAAGCATCAGCACGCCATGAAGTGTGCTCACTGCTGTGTTGTGGGATATAAAATCTATCCCAGGCTTCTGTGGCCACCCATTCTGTCTTGTCCAGTGAACCTCCTTTCTGTTCCATTGGTCTACATCTCTCTTTCGCTACCAGTACCATGCTGTTTTGATTACTGTGGCAGCTGACTAAGTTTGTGATCAGGTTTTCAGTATTCATTGAGAGAAACAGAACCTTTTGCAAACAATCCACAGCACGATGTGCCCCTCATAAAGCTTTGTTTCTGTGTTGCAGGTAGTGTCGGTTTTCCATCTGAAGTGTGACTCTGGTAAGTGTTCTGGAATTATTGTCATTTTCAAAAAAAAGCTGGTTTTGATGTGCACTGCCACCCTGATTCTGGGATTGTGATAGGAATAAGCATAGTGAAAGTGTTTTTTAGAAACCTGAGTTCCCCAGGGAAAAATGGCCAAATTTTGAGGCAGCAGCTGTGCTCCCTTTTGGCTGGTACTGATTTGGGTGCTTGAGGATTGGTGGTGTCTTGTGTGAGGCTGCATCATGTGATGTGAATGTGTGTGCTTCTGTGCAGGTGAGGCTGTGTGTTTTCTTAGGAGAGATTTCCCATTTACACAGCCCATTCTCCAGTGTCTACTTTTAAAGAATAAAATCCAGCCCCAGTCTACTCTGTCTGTACAGTGACTCCTCCACCCTCACCAGAGCCATCCCTGGGTCTGGTTTATTATCCTCACAGCTCAGGTGGAGAACCCGAAGGGCCAGGGGGTGGCCCCAGCTCCTGAGGTCCTGAATGAAAAAATGAAAACACAAACCCAGGAATGTGGGTCAGTGCTGACACTGGCAACTACTGGCATGCTCTCAGTCATGGGGTGTTCGCCACCATGCAGGGAGTCCAGCATTCATGTATAAGCCCTAAGGAAGTCCCAGACACTGCCCATCATTATAAAGTGGCCTCCATGGTCACACAACCTAGGGCAGTTACAGGTACATCTCCCCACAGACTGGTGTAGTCATCAGTGTGAAAAGCACAAAGATCTTCAGGTGTTTGGGTCGGCTCACAGATCCTTTTTTGTTTAATTTTTAAGTTCAGGTGAACCTGTGCAAGATGAGCAGGTTTGGTACATACATAAACGTGTGTCATGAGCGTTTGTTGTACAGGTTATTTCATCATCTACATGTTCAGCCTAATATCAGTTATTTTCCTCATTTTCCCCCTTTTCCCACCGTCCACCCTCCAGCAGGCCCCAAGGTCACAAATTCTAAGAGGAGTGGGGGACCACACAGGCCAATGTGGCCCACTTCAGTTGTGAAATTAATTTGCTCAGCAGCTGGCCAAAGCACTTAAGGATCCATCCGTGATGTCTTTTAGTAGATGTAGTAATACCTTCCCAAGCCCTAAAATGCTCAATCCCAGCCAGCTGAAAATGGTGAGGAGAGGGACAGGTAGGAACTCTGTGCAGCACTTGGTTGGTAGCCTTGTTTTTATCCCCTCATGGCAACTCTTGTGCATGCGGGTTAAAGACCCTCAGCCTCAACCCAAGCCTCCTCCATGAGGAGATTCTCACTATTGGCTAGCTACTGCAGCATAAGGACACCAGCCAAAGTGAAACAAAATGTTGCTTTTAAACAAGTTATGTATTCATAATGTCCACTCATTGTTTTGTAATCTCTGCTCTCTCTGTGGTAATGTCTTCCTATTAATTTCTGATATTAATTTTGTGATTTCCCTTTTTTCTTGATCAATCTCACTAATGACTTCTGTACTAGACTTGAAAACAACTGTTGGCTTTCATCCATGGCTGGGGCATCATCCACAGCTAAATTATCATCCATGGCTGGGACATCAAGGGCATCATCCACAGATGGGCATCATTCACAGCCAGAGCATCATCCACACCTGGGGCATCATCCACGTGTGAGGCATCATCCACTGCTGGGGCATCATCCATGCCTGGGGCATCATCCACTGCTGAGGCATCATCCACACCTGGGGCATCATCCATGCCTGGGCATCATCCACTGCTGGGGCATCATCCATGCCTGGGGCATCATCCACTGCTGTGGCATCATCCACACCTGGGGCATCATCCACTCCTGGGCATCATCCACTGCTGCAGCATCATCCACGCCTGGGGCATCATCCATGCCTGGTGCATCCACTGTTGAGGCATCATCAATGCCTGGGGAATCATCCACTGCTAGGGCATCATTCACTGCTGGGGAATCATCCACAGAAGGACA
Organism: Saguinus oedipus; assembly: GCA_031835075.1. Taxonomy (NCBI): domain Eukaryota; kingdom Metazoa; phylum Chordata; class Mammalia; order Primates; family Cebidae; genus Saguinus; species Saguinus oedipus. Next base: position 3,466,857 of record JASSZA010000200.1, read on the forward strand.
TCATCCACTGCTAGGGCATCATCCACACCTGGGCATCCACTGCTGGAGCATCATCCATGCCTGGGGCATCATCCACTGCTATGGCATCCACAGATGGGCATCATCAACAGCTGGGGCATCATCCACAGCTGGGGCATCCTCACCTAAGGCATTATCCACTACTGTGGCATCATCCAGATGGGCATCATCCATGCTTGGGACATCATCCACTGCTGGGGAATCATCCACGCCTGGTATATCCACTGCTGTGGCATCATTCACTGCTGGGGCATTATCCACTGCTGTGGCATCAATGCCTGGGGCATCATCCACAGCTGGGGCATCATCCACACCTGGGACATCATCCACTGCTGGGGCATCATCCACTGCTGTGGCAGCATACATGCCTTGAGCATCATCCAGCACTGGGGCATCATTCATTCTTGGGGCATCATCCACTGCTGGGGCATCCATGCCTGGGACATCATCCACTGATGGAGCATCATTCATGCCTGGAGCATCATCCACTGCTGGGGCATCATCCATAGAAGAACCATCCACTGCTGGAGCCTCATCCATGCCTGGGGCATCATCCATGCCTGGGGCATCATCCACAGCTATGGCATCCACAGATGGGCATCATTCTCACCTGAGGCATTATCCACTGCTGGGGCATCCATGCCTGGGGCATCATCCACTGCTGGGGTGGCATCCACACCTGGGGCATCATCCACAGTTGGGCATCATCCACAACTGGGACATTATCCACTGCTGGGGCATCATCCACTGCTGGAGCATCATTTATGCCTGGGGCATCATCCACTGCTGGGGCATCATCCACAGAAGAGAACCATCCACTGCTGGGGCATCATCCACTGCTGGAGCATAATTTATGCCTGGGGCATCATCCACTGCTGGGACATCATCCACTGCTGGGGCATCATCCACAGAAGAGAACCATCCACTGGTGGGGCATCATCCATGCCTGGGGCATCATCCACTGCTAGGGCATCATCTACACCTGGAGCACCATCCACTGTTGCAGCAACATCCATGCCTGGGGCATCATCCATGCCTGGGCATCATCCACTGCTGTGGCATCATCCACTGCTGTGGCATCATCCACAGATGGGCATCATTCACAGCTGGGGCATTATCCACAGATGGGCATCCACTGCTGGGGTATCATTCATGCCTGGGGCATCATCCACTGCTGGGGCATCATCCTCGCCTGAGGCATCATCCTTGCCTGAGGCATCCACTGCTGGGGCGGCATCCACACCTGGGGCATCATCCACTCCTGGGACATCATCCACTGCTGTTGCATCATCCACAGATGGGCACCATCCACACCTGGGACATTAACCACTCCTGTGGCATCATCCATGCCTGGGGCATCATCCACTGCTGGGGCATCATACACACCTAGTATATCATCCACTGCTGAGGCATCATCCATGCCTGGATCATCACTGCTGCAGCATCATCCACAGCTGGGGCATCATCCACAGCTGGGGCATCATCCACACCTGGGGCATCCACTGATGGGGCATATTCCATGCCTGGGGCATCATCCACTGCTGCAGCATCATCCATGCCTGGGGCATGATCCACTGCTGGGGCATCATACACACCTAGTATATCATCCACTGCTGAGGCATCATCCATGCCTGGATCATCATTCACTGCTGCAGCATCATCCACAGCTGGGGCATCCACACCTGGGGCATCATCCACACGTGGGGCATCATCCACAGAAGGGAACCATCCACTGCTGGGGCATCATCCACTGCTGGGGCATCATCCACACCTGGGGCATCATCCACGCCTGGGGCATCATCCACACCTGGGGCATCATCCATGCCTGGGACATCATCCACTGCTGGGGAATCATTCATGCCTGGAGTATCTACTTCTGTGGCATCATCCAGGCCTGGAGCATTTACTGCTGCAGCATCATACATGTCTGGAGCATCATCCACTGCTGGGGCATCATCCACTGCTGCGGCATCATCCACAGATGGTCATCATCCACGCCTGGGGCATCATCCACTGCTGGGGCTTCATGCACACCTCTGGTAACTCTGCAGGAAGGTTGCCCACCTCTACATTGCTTTCTCCAGGTTCCAGAGGCTTGCATTTAAAGGAGCATTTCTCCCCACTCTGCCTCACCCAAACCAGTTCTTCTGTACCTACTGGCTTTCTAAATGCTTTCTTCCACCTTCACCTCATTGGATTCACAACTCTGGAAAATAGTCAAAAATTATAAAAAGGTGGGAGTGGGGGTGATCTGGAAATCCCTGCTATAGTATTTTAAAATAATCTACTGGAAACTATGTTTAAAATAAAGCCATCCCTTACTTAGCACTAGTTTATCAAGCCATTCATGTTTTTAACAGAACTTTGAGATATAATTCAGATGTTTTTTATATGAACATGTATGTGTGTATGTGTATATATACAACTATATACATATGTGTGTATGTATATATACATACAGTTGTATATATATGCACATACACATATGCATATATGTATAGTTGTTTTAGGACACAAAAATACTGATCTTGAGGAAAAAAGCATTGGTCTACATAAATATTGAAACTATCTGGCATAGCAAAAGTCCCCTTTAAGAATATGACTTATGAAGCGCAGAGTGACAGAAAATGCTCACAGCGTGTACATGTGAAGAATGTGTCATGTTGGCCTTAGCTGTCAACGTTGCCAGTATTGCTGCTGTCCTCAGTGCAGACAGCTGTGGCATTGAACCTTTGGATTCTGAGGGTGGCTGTTGGCCCTGCCTGGGCCACAGACCCTAAATTGGACAGAGGGGAGGGACTGTGGGTCAGAATCAGCATAGTGAGGAGGGTGGGTGTGTGGAGAAGATCAGACTGGAACCCTGTCTCCAGGTGAGGTGCCTCCACTTCTGTGCAGTGAGGGGGGGAGGGTAAAGACAGGAGCCCTGGGGATGGTTCAGATGCCACTCCACTTCCTGACCCTCTGCTGTGGAGCCTGTTTTCCAAAGCCACCTTACCTCTCCCAAAACCTTCATGGGAGCAGAGCCACTGCATTTACATAAGAGCTGTGACCTGCCTCTTCCTGGGCCCCTCTGCCCTGAGTTCTCACAGCTGACCCGGTGGGATGAAGGTGTGTCCTAGCAGGTCAGTGTTGCCACCCAAATCTACCCAGTGGGCTCCCTGATGACCAAACTCCCATGGAGGCTCTGAGTCATTTTCCAGCTGGGAGAGGCCATCTCAGGAGTGTCCCTCACTGTCCCACACTGCCCTCAGACCCAAAGCTTTCCTGCCTCTGACACACCAGGGAATCTCAGGTGGAGAGCCTTGGCTGTCCTGATCCTCCTTTCTGAAGCTGCTCACGATGTTGGAGAGGGTCCAGGGCAGCTGGGAATCCTAAATAAAGGGGATGTGGATTGAAGGGAGGTCACTTGTTCCTGCCAGCTGTGCCAGCAGAGCATGTGTGGCACTATCTGTTGGTTTTTCCTGGGACCCAGAAGCACAGAGTTTACTCACACTATTAACACTCATCATCAGCCACCTAAAGGCCTCTCTTTCATATTTTTTTATAACCATTTCAAATCATGTTTTCCTTTATCTCTGAGTCACCAACTCAAGTGTAAATCATGTGGTTCCACTTCGATTTCCAAATCATCTCTACACATACTTAAAGAATTCATATGTTTCTATTAAGCAAATAAGTTTTCCTCTTTAGACCTCATCTTGTTTATTTTTTATTTTTTCTGAGATTTAAACTCAGACTTAAACATTGAATTTCATCCATATGTGCATATGAACCATTTCCATTACTTCCAACAGGTCAGCATTGTGTAAGCTACACTTTAGTTATAAACCCTTGTGCTGAGCAGCCAGGTTGCTGCCGATAACACGTGACCAGTGAGGACTTCCTTCTGTGCATTTCCCTCCATCTCTGAACCACAGTGGACTAGCCGCATGGAGGGTGCACACTTAATGTTACTATGTGCTGAGGAACATCCTGCCGGATGGCTGACCTTATAAATATCCCAGTTGTAAGAGCTTCTGAAGCTCCACAGCCTGACTGGAGATTTGTTTTATTTTTCTTTTTTAAATTGAAACATTAGTTGTCTGCTCAACACTCACTGGTTTCATGCCTCCCTCAGAAGTAACTGCACAATTCTAGGGCATCCACAGGAATCTATAGGTTTTGCCTGCCCCTGACTGTGGCTGGCTGATCTCCAAGCCCTCTCCCTGGCTTCCTGCTGAGGGGGCTCTGGCAGCTCCTGCCACTCCCATTTTGCTCCCCCCAAGCCCTTTTGTTTGCTCTCTGCTGTTCCAGGCAGCTCCTCCCACACAGACATCCTCGGCTCCACAGGGGTTTCTTTCACCTCAGGTGGATCAGAACATGTGTTCATGTGACTTTTATTCATCCACATTTTGCCTTCTCTAAATTGCTTTGTTGTGATATTTGTCTATTTTTGGTGACATTTTCATTTTATCTGTCTTCTATTTTATTCTGAAATCTAGATTGTTCTTGCTAATATTTTTTCATTGTTCCATATCCCTCTGCAATTTTGCCTCTTGGATCCTTTTTCTAACAAAGCACCTTAAGTAGCCATTCAGGAGCTCATAAAGTTATGTGTCTTATCAGAATCCTAGAAACCTCAGCAAGTTCAGCACATGAAAATGCACTCAATCCCAAGTCATTAGCAAAGTACACATTGAAACTAGATTCTCACTCTTACACCCACCAGAATAGGCACTTTATCAGAGACAAAAATGCAAAGGGTGGTGAGGATGTGGAGGAACTTGAACTGTCATGTTACTCTGGGAACATACCTAGTTTCAACCATTTTGATAAGTGGCTTTCTAGTGTGTACCACAGTCATCAGCACCTGTGACCCTACAGTCCCACTCCTGCCACCTATGCCCAAGAGACATGTATGAGCCAAGGATGTTGTCCACCTGGGGAACTTTACAGAAGCCTTGTTTCAAGCAACCATCATGAGAAACAGCAGAGTGAATGTAGAAAACACGGAGGTGTGAACTAGTTGTGCCAACTTTCTACAATGTTATATACTGACTCAGTAGTACAAAATGACAGATGTTTCATCACGTGGAATGTGTGAAATTCACATATTCACATATAATTTTCAATCAGAAACAAAAGAGTACATGCTGTAGGTTTGCATTTTTATGATGTTTAAAAATAAATTTAAAGTACATTGATCATGATCAGAGTAGGTATCTCCTGGGGTTACTGCCTGGAAATTAGCTGAAGAGGGACTGCCAGGAGATTTACATCTGGGTGCTGGTAACAGTGTTTGTAAGAAAGCAACAGTCTGTTCATGTCATATTTGCACTGTGCCACAGGTAAAACAACCATCACCTAAAAACGAATGCAAATCATATCTTTCCATCGTGCAAACATCCATCCTTATTGTCTCCCTGGGAGTCTGTCTATATTTTAAATAGAAGTAACTTCGATTTTGTATGTACAAGAACACACACACTGCTCTCTTTTAACTGGGAAAATCATGATAGCAAATTCTGTAAAAGACATGACAAGAAAGGTGAATTAAAAGTCAAATTCTTTCGAACACTGTTGCCAAAATCCAACACAATATGTTAGCAATCTTGATTCCGAGGTTTGTTTTTTTAATTTTCCTTTGAGTTTGGGATACATGTGCAGAATGTGCAGGTTAGTTACACAGGTGTACATGTGCCATGGTGGTTTGCTGCACCTATCAACCTGTCATCTAGATTCTAAGCCCAACATGCATTAAGTATTTGTCCTAATGCTCTCCCTCCCCTTGCCCCCTACCCCTGACAGGCCCCAGTGTGTGATGTTCCCCTCCCTTTGTCCATGTGTTCTTACTGTTCAACTCCCACTTATAAGTGAGAACATGCAGTGTTTGGTTTTCTGTTCCTGTGTTAGTTTTCTGAAGATGATGGCTTCCAGCTTTATCTATGCCCCTGAAAAGTACAAGAACTCACTCTTTTTTATGGATGCACAGTATTCCATGGTGTATGTATGCCACATTTTGGTTTTGTAAAGGAAAGACTGGGGTTTTGATATGGATATAAATGTGGTGGGATGAGGACAGGATCCCTACTGTTTAGGGTGCTGCTAAGGAGAGTAGTGAGAAGAGACAGAGCCCTCAGGTTAGAGGAATGGACATTTGTTAGAAATAGGACCTGGGTGTTCCTCAGGGACAGTCCTGGGTTGGGGTCTCCAGGCTGTAGCTGTGGAGGGTTCCTTCTAAGAGAAGGGACTCTGTGCATTGTCCCTGCAGAGCTCTGGATGAAATAGGAGTCTGAAGATGCTGACCTTTGGTTTGGAAGAAATGAACAGGAAGAAAGGTCCACTCTGTGCTGGTGCAGTCACTGCCTATCCTCAGCCAGGCCTTAGTCCAGCTGCACAGACAGTGGCTCAGATCAATAGTAAGTCAGGCAGGAAGCTTTATAAACTGAGTTCATCAAGCCACTGACACTCCAGCCCAGGCACTCTTTATCAGATAAGGGCATTAGCTGCTCACCCAGGGTTGGTCAAGTGGAGGGAAGTGAAGCAGTCAGGTGACAGTTTAGAATGTTGCTTTCTAAAACAGTTGGGTGTCACAAAGCCTAATACAGTTAGGGGTCAGTTGGCTGCAGGGGTCCCTTGTAGCCAACTGATCACCGGAAACGTGTAGCCCATGGCAGCTGACTGTGATGCTGCTATGAAAGGATTGCCCTGTTTTGAATCACTCTCATCTTTCCGAGGGGCTTCATTTGAGATAAACCACATCCTGTTTGGAGTCTGGGATGGAAAGGAAGAGACAGAAGCTGGGTCTTGTGTCCAAGCTGTTATCTGGGCTCAGGCATCTATTCCAGGACATCAGCCCTCCAAAAGAAACCTTGGGTCAGGACGTCTTGGGAGTCAGGGGAGTTCATGTTTTCGGGGGTCTAGAGCATGATCTGGAGGTCTGGAGTTTGAAGACATCTCTGGCCCCGAGGCATCAGGTACGCTTCTGCCCCAGGTGCATCACACAGCAGTGTGATGACTGGAAAGACACATACCTTTAAGAGAATGTCTTTTAACTATGAAGTGTGGACCACAGCTCCTGCTCTGCCCACCCTCAGGGCTGACATGAGCATCACAGGAGGTGATCGCATGTACTGTCCGTGCAGTGTAAAGCCTCCCACACAGGCAAATGAAGAAAAGCCAACCTCCACTTTCCCCTGCCCTGGAGCATCCATGTCCCCTCTCTGGTCACCCACTGTCAAGTGTGTAGCTTCTTCTCCCAGGCATTTAATGATGGAGGAATCATGGAGAATTGAATAATCAGCCACTTTTTCTAAAGCTTTAACTCTGTTCAATGATCTTCGGCCTCATCATGCTAACCAGTCAGCCCTATTAAAGTGTTTAGATGGCAGTGCAGATAACTGGAGACTGAGGGGTTGCAGGATGTTCCCCAGTTCTTGTGGCTCTAAGTGGGATTGAGCCCAGGTCCTTAGGCCCCAGCACCCATGCTCAGTCACTCTGCTCAGCTGCCTTTCTGGACCATCTCATCATAAAGGCATTTTCCACACAACCGTTCCCTTAGGTGTTTCAAGTGCACGTGAGAACCCAAGATCTTCCAAAAGCCCAGCATTGGCTCAGAGGCTGTACTAGGGAGTCAGTGCAGTGGGATCCACCGTTTGAAACAAACTATGCATGGTTTGAAACAAACCATCAATTATGGTTTGTTTCCTCTGGTCTTCTGCCAACAAATTATCAGTAGCTCTCTTTACTGTGAGGGCATTTCCCAGGTTCTTAGATGATGAATTTGAGGAGAAAAGCATTTTCCTCCTTCAAGAATCTATACAGCCTAGACCAGCAGCAAGTCAAGAAAGGGCCCCCGACAAAGCACAGGTGCACCTGCAGACGGTGAGCTGATGGCACTGTGGATACCCAGCCCTTACGTTGATTCAAGAATAATGATTGCATTTGTTCCAAAGTTGCATATTTAAAATAAATCAATAAAAATGCTAAACCATATTGTTATTCATGTGAGAAAATTTTAATTTAGTATTCAGTCAGTAATGTTTCAAACACATAAAGATACATTCACAGCTCAGCTTTGGTTCACATTTGGTAGCGAAACACATCTGAAACTCCTGTTTAGACATTAACTGATTGTTAAACATTTGCTGCAATAGATCTGCCCCTAAAATAGTGTTGCCAAATGACTCTTTAATTAATATCCACTATTATTTGGGTTTTACATTAGCAAAAAAAATAGAGCAGATACTGAAATTAGCACATGCCCCTATCCTCCATTTCTTCTGCAATTGACATGTAAGTATGGTGCATTTGCTATGGTTAATAAACCAATATTTACACATTACTAACTAAATGTCTTTGCATTATGGATTACTCTTTCTATTGTGAATTTTCAAGTTTTATTTTTTTTTTAATTTGCAACGTCTTGCTCCACCTTGCATGCACTCATCATTCTGTTGCTGACAATCTTCTGTGCTTCAAATGTTAGTCCTTCTGTCTTTTTCTCGGAAACAGCTAATTTTTTGTTTTAGACCAATCTCACTCTGTTACCCGGACTGGAGTGCAGTGGCATACTCTCGGCTCACTGTAACCTCCACCTCCCAGGTTCAAGTGATTCTCATGCCTCAGCATCTCAAGGGGCTGGGATTACAGGTGCCCATGACCACACCTGGCTAAGTTGTGCATTTTTAGTAGAGACAGGGTTTCTCCCTGGCCAACATTTTTACTAGAGACAGGGTTTCCCCATGTTGGCCAGGCTGGTCTCTAACTCCTGACCTTGAGTGATGTGCCCACCTCAGCCTCCCAAAGTGCTTGGATTACAGGCATGAGCCACCACACCTGGCTGGAAACAGCTGATTTTTTAAAATTGTCTCTAGAGTTTGCCTTTTTACAAAATGATACCTAGTTTGAATCACAAATTATGTAGCTTCTTCAACAGACAATCCCAGCCTCCAGAATGGTGAGAAAGAAAAAACTATGTTTATACCACCCAGCCCATGGTATTTGGGTTACCTTTTCTTTTCTGGAAACAGGGTCTCACTGTGTTGCCTAGGCTTGAGTGCAGTAGTGCGATCTGAGTTCATTGCAGCCTTGATCTGGGCTCAAGTGATCCATCTTAGCTGGGATAACAGGCACACACCACTGTGTGGGGCTATTTTGCTTTATATTTTTGTAGAGATGGGGGTCTCACTATGTTTCCTAGGCAGGTTTTGATCTCCTAGCCTCCAGCAATGTTGGGCTTCACTCAGGGTGGCTGGCAAAATATTAAGGGAAATATATAAGATATAGTTTCAAATGTTTTGGAAGACAAAAAGGTTTTTATAACTTGTAATAATGGAACAGGCCAAAGGCAGCTGGTTCTTACCCTAGAGGATTAGGTCATGGGTAAAAATTAGGGATAATAGAAGCTTCCCCAGTTAAGTCTGTTTATGTCACATTTCTTTGTCTCTACTCAACTCCCTTGTTTACTTATGTGGTCCTAAATCTAACCTTTGAGCTGGATGGCCCTATTGGGGGAGGTTGAAGGGAGATTACCCCTTAATGGTGTGTGCTCTGGGCCCTGGAACCAAATCTTTAATCATGTTAATTATTCACAAGCATGTTGAATTAGAGCTTCCATCATTAAATCTAAACTGAATAAATGTGAGGAGGGACAGCTATTGAAGTGTTGGGTATCTGCAATTGCCCTCTGAGAGCAGCTGACTTATTCACTATACTTTGTGTGTGGAGGGTATTTATTCATCTGTCACAGAGTCAGGGTTTGCAGGACAGGCCCCTGCAGGTGGTGATTAACCTCTCAAAGTGATCCACCTGCCTTGGCCTCCCAAGATGCTGGGGTAAGAGGCAGGAGCTTCAGCACCCAGCCAGCCTTGTTCTAGCAGCCTGCACTGACCCTAGCTGACTCTCCCAGAAGACACTGGTTGGAGGGGGCAGTCAGGAGGGGCAGCATCAGGCTTTAAGCTGTGTGAAAGAGGAAGTTTTGCTCAGCAGCAACTTCTCTCCAGATTAAGAGTTTTGTGATTGGTGGCCACCGTGAACTAGAGAGACACATCCTCCAGGGAAAGCCTGCATCTTCCCCAAAGTGTCTGTGCTGGCTTCTGGGGCCTTTGACCACTGCTTTCCATCTGGGATTCTGTGTTCACAGTGGAAGCAAAATACCTGAGAAACACCATGAAGTATGACTTGGTCCTCATGGTCCCTTCTCTCCTGTAATTGTAGGTAGCCTCAAGAAAACCACCTGTATTCTGGAATCACTGACTCACTGATAAAAAATCCAGATGAATAGCAAGGCAGGATTTTTCTGCTGGCTTCAATCTGATTCTAGCTTCCCATTGGGCACAAGACAGGGGTGGTGTAAGGAGTGATTTTTGCAGGCAAAGAACCCTGGCCTCATTGTACAGTCCCTGGAGCAACCATATCCCTCTAGGTTTGTGTGCATGAGACTCTGGAGGGGTGTTTGTGGGTGTCATGTGGTGTGACTGAATGTGTGTGGGAGTGTGTGGGTGGTAGTGTGTTTCCTCAGGAGAGGTGTCCCACCTGCACAGCACAGGTGCTACATCAACATTCTCTAGGGGATCCCCGCTGCCACTGTGTGCTTCCCACATGTTGACATGTTCATGGCTCACCACAGCCTTGCCCAGGGGCTCACTTTCTAGTCTCATGCATCAGAAAATGAGGCATAGAGAATGATCCACACTCCTGAGCTTCTCTGTGAAAGAGATGCAGGGTGAGTGATGGTTGGGGCCCCATGTGGAAGCTCAGGACCACTGGGTGGCATTCCTCACTCAGTAGCAGACCCATGGGTCACAGGGCAGGGGAGATCCAGCCCCATGCCTATGCCTGGAAGTACCTGGGTGTGTGGAGTTCCAAGACAGCACCCATGGTTAAAAGGCAGCCCCTGTGCTGACATAGGCCAGGACATCTTTGCATATGTCATAGATTTTCACCCAGCTATTAGCCTAAAATGTCCAAGTCATGGAAACAGAGTAGAAGGGTGGTGTCTGAGAGTAAAGAAAATGGAGAGCTAATGAAAAGACACAAACTGTCAGTTATGTAATGAGTACATTCTAGAGACCTGGCACACAGCATGGCAACCATAGTTCATAGTGATGAACTGCACACTCGGAATCTGGTGAGAAAACAAACCTGGAATATTCTCACCACACACGCAAATGGCAACAATGTGAAGCGATGGGAATGTTTATGAGCCTGATGGTGGTCATCATTTCACATTGTTTGCATATGTCAAAACTTTACATTTTATACCTTATATATATATGTATTTAAAAATTGTTCAAATATGTCTCAGTAATGCCAGTAAAATATCCTCAGAAATATTCAAATTCTGGGAGCTACACATCCTAGAATTGATTAATTAGAATCAGCAGGACCCCTGCTGATCAATGAGCCTCATCAGCCTGGCTGAGGCACCCCAGGACAGCAGAGTTAGAGCACCAGCTCCAGGCCCATACCTCCCCCTGTAAGGAGCCACCCTTCCAGCCTATGTGAGCAGGTCTAGGAAGATGTCAAAAAGATACTGGCAATTTAGAGGCAGTTAAACATGGCAGGAGAGGTCAAGAGACTTTCTTTTGCATTACAGTGTAGAGTTGGGCACATAGGGAGACTGAGAATTTCATGTTGAATTAGGTGGCCTCTAGATCCACAGCTGAGGACCCTGAGCCTCATCCCAGTCCTGCTTCTCTTTTCCAAGCCTTTTCCACTGAGGAGGATGACCCAGCAGCTGAGCCTATGTGGTAAGCCCACCATGCCCATGCAGGGCTGTGTCCATCTCAAGCCAGTGCCCCAAGTCATCCACAAGCAACACCATCAATGCACTGCCAGCCAGCCACTCTGTCCTCCTAACCTCCCTGAGAGGCTGCTGGAGGAAGAGTCACACCTCACAGCAAAGAAGGATTGCCTACCTTTGTCCAAAATAGACACAACACTTTGTTGATTTATTTCATTTCAAATTTATTCATATATGAAAATCTGGCAATATACATAACATGTGATACATACTGTTTCCTGGCAAGACAGTGTCAGTCATGATGGCAGCCTCAGCTTATTAACAAACTGGGAGAGGGCCTGCCCTCAGCACTTGTACTTCCTTCTTCTGGGAAGAGTTTTCCAATTGCCAGCCAAAATAGACTTAGGAGACCCATACTCTGAGGAAACCTCCTGCATGTTCTACGGGTGTCCTCACACTCACTGCAGGGCTTTGACTGGACTACAGTTTCCCATCTGTTTTTCTAAAGCAACCTGTTCTGTAATTATGATACAAAAGTGCTGGGAAGGGATGAGTGTCTTTCCTTTAAATAAAAGAAAATGGGGGAAGGGAAGGGCTGGGTAGAGGAGGATGAAGTCCCTTGTAGGGCTCCACCCCCATGGACCTAGGTGAGGACAAGCACTCCTGCCTTCATGCCCAAATGTTGCATTTCCCAAGACCATCCTAGCCCACCATGTTGAGAGAAGCATATTGCTGGAGCAACGCAGAGGTGGCTGGACATTGAGAGGAACACACTGTCAGGCACCAGCACGAGGGCAGGCCATGGGCAGAAGTAGAATGATGTGGAGTTTGGCCAGAGTGGTCAAAGAAGAGTTCAACCACTGGAGAAAAGTTGGGCCACCAATGTCTGACCTCTAGGGGAAAGCCATCTGCTTGCTGGCTCCCTGATCTGCTGAGAGCTACTCCCACTCAATAAAGTCTTGCACTCATTTTCCAAGCCCACATGTGATCTCATTCTTCCCCTACACGAAGGCAAGAAGGCCAGGGATTGAGAAAGCCCTCTGTCCTTGTGACAAGGTATAGGGTCTAATTGAGTGAGTTAACATGAGCCACCTGTAGACAGCAAACTCAAAGAGCACCCGATAACACACTTCCACTGGTGCCTCAGATGTAAACATTCACCCCTATACACTGCTGTGGGGTAAGAGCCCCACAACCTACCCAACTGAAGAAGTGAGCTACACCCACACTGCATGCCCTGTGAGGGGAACAAGGGAACGTTTCCTGTTTCAATTACAGATCATCCCAAGAGTGAGGAAAAGTGGTGCATATTTTGGAATCACTCAATTGCTGAGAAATAGTGGAGGTGATGTGGAAAGTGGAACTTTCCTTTTGGCTTTGGTTGGAGAGGCTCCTTGATTCTGGGTTCCTATTAGGGGTGAGGATCGGGGAAGTGTTGATGGAAGCTGATTTTCCAGATAAAGAGTAATGGACACGTTTCAGGGAGCAGCTGCACTCCCCTTCAGATGGTGGGAGGCTGGTGTATGGAGCTGGCACTCTGAGTGTGAATGCACCCTCTGCTGAGTGTGGCTGTCTAGGAGGTCTTGCATTCATATCCCCTCTAGCAGCACAGCCACTATCATCAGTTTCCAAATGAAAAACTCGCATCTCCATGTTTGCATATATATATTTAAAATTTATCAAGTTTTACACTTCATATGTGTGTAGTTCATCACACTCCAGGCTGTGTTTAGGGCCAGGGGAGATTAAGGTGTGCTCCTGGGGAGAGTGAGGTGTCCTCTCCCCTCTGCTGCAGCTTCCCTGATTTTCCAGCACAGGTTTGCAGGGCCATGCTCTTCACTCTGCTTACAGTTTTCTACAGCTCTGAACCCCTCTAGGACCTGGATATGACCCACTGTTTAGCACCCCCGGGGGCTCAGGGTTACCAATACTTGTACCTGTGCACAGGAAGTACCTATTAGATGAAAGATAGCACTTGTCCATTGATTGCTACTCTGCAAGAGAAAACCAGGGGAGGCGGGGTGATGTCTCCCACATCTCTGGATCCCCAGTGCTATGCTCTCCAGGGTGTCAGCCATTAGCCAGGGGTATCCATTTTAATTCATTTTTAATGTAATATCTAGCCCCTCATCACACTGGACATGTTTTCAGGAAACAGTAGCCCTGCACACAATGCAGAGAGAACATTCCCATCTGCACAGGATAGTCTTGCCACAGTGGCTCTGACCTGGCACAGGGTCTGTTTGTTGGATCACTGAACTGAAGCCTGCCTGTAGCAGATGGAGGGCATTGATCAGACTGGTGGTGAGAGCTGTAATGATCTAGAGGACAGGGGAGTGGCAGGTTGCAAGGAGGTCCTCTCTTGATGTGAAAGTTTGCAAATGTGACCACTGACCTGATGAAAGCCTCTGATGCCAGAGCCCAGATGAGTTCTGAGAAGGCTGAGGACAGAGCAGGGAGTTCCTGTGGGAGCTGGTGTGGCCTCCCCTGCAGCAGGCAGGATGGGTCAGCTCCTCTGGGTAACATCTTTCTTGCTGGTGTTTGTGTGTCCAGAGCTTAATTGGCCATATTCCAGCGGTGACAATGAGGACACTCCAGGTAGATGCACACACTGGAGAGAGGGAGCCACAGAAGAGGCTTGAGACATCAATCACCACCAACAGGGGTCTGTCCTGCAGTCCCTGAGTCAACGATGGGTTAATAAACTCACTCTCACACTTGGTGTTTCAGTGATTCAAGTGGGCTAGGGATGGTCATCTGCTGCTTTCAGAGGGTGACTGCAGCCAATTGACCAGACCCCTGTGCATCCTGACATTTATTCAGTATGAATTTCATAACAGAGGTTCTAAGTCAACGTGCTTGTGAATAATTAACATGGTGAAAAGAGTGGTTTTATGATGAGAAAAGCTTTTCATTCCAGGGCCCAGAGCAAACACCATTGATGGGTAATTCCCCTTTCACCTTGCCCTGAGAGGACCATCCAGCAAAATACTAGAGACAAAGGGATGTGGGATAAACACACTTAACTTGGAAAACCTCTCATCATCTCTATCTTTTCTCTAACATAATGGACCGGCTGCCTTCAGCCTGTCCCAATAAATCCTTTCAGCCTTCCAAAAGGTTTGAGACTAATCTGTAACTTTCCCTAATATTTCCCTAATATTTTGCCTGTCACCCCAAGTGAATTTCAACAGAGGCTTTTCAGGGAAGCCAAGCCAGGCCTGCTGCTTCAGAGATGAGGAAGAATTAGGGGGATGAAATCAGAAAAAAAGAAAATATGTGTAATTTGTAAAATGTTAATGATACAGTTTAAGAAACGATTATGCCTATGGCCTTTAAGTGTCATGTCTGTCATCTTTTCTTGCTTTGCTTCTCAAAGGTTATCTTTGCCACATGAGCTGACCTTTTCTGCCTCTGTCACCACCAAATATCAGACACTTGGGTGTTGTTGGTTATCGTCTCTTGAGAACTGAGCATAGAGCAATTGGGCTGGGTGTTGGTGCTGGCCTGCTGGTGTTGTGCAGGATATCCATGGGCACAGCTCTCTCCCAGACACTAGAACCTGGGACTGAGCTCTCCCAGAGTGTCAGGTGGGGGTTGGAAGTGGACCTCTCCCATCTGCACTGCACTCCCAGGTCTTATAGCAGCAACTTGGTGTTTCTGTCCCCTCCACTTACTCCTGGTTTAAGGACATTCCTGTGGTTGTGGAACTTCAAGTATCAGCCTCAATGTGGAGCAGTTGTAGCAAACTCAGCCCCTTCTATGATAACTTCTGGTGCTGGGATGGTCCTTCCAAGTCCTCAACTGGGTGAGGGGTTAGGGCTTCATCACTGCACACAGCTCAGTCATGGAGTGTAGGCAGTCCCTGAAAGTGCAATTGTGGGTGATCCCTAATCCAATTGCAAGACCCATATGGCATCTCCGATGACACTGCTTGAGCAGTAATATTCAGGCATTTAGAAAAGCACACACAGCCCTGAAGAGGCATCATGATGAACACCATCAACTTCACTAATGTCCACCTTTTGCACTGTTTACACACACTCATTTCAAGGAGTAGTTTCTCCAGGAATCTGTCTGGCCTTTTTTCCCAGAAAAAAAGTCAAGAGGTCATCAGTGGAAAAAACCATAGGCCCTGCTGGTTGCCAGTTGTAACTGATGCTCACTGTCCTCCTCCTCCACTGCCCCTCAAGCTGTCCCAGCTAGACACTGAATGTGTGTCCAGAAAGCCTTGTGTGTATATCCATCACCCAGTGTGACGGCCTCAGGAAGCACAGCCTCTATGCAGCGATTAGGTCATAAGGGCTGAAGCCTAATGAAAGAGCCTCCCATAGCTTCTCCAACCCCCACCCTGCAAGGATGCAGCAGAAAGACAGCCACCCACAAAGGAGAAAGCAGGCCCTCATCAGGCATTGCCTCACCCAATGCCTCCATGTTGGACTTCCCAGCTTCCAGAACAGTGAGAAGTAAATTTCTGTTGCGTGTGCACCACCTAGTTTACAGAACATTACCACAGCACCTTGCATGGGCCATCTGTGTCATGTGAAGAGGCTCACTGTGCCATGGAGCACAGCAACACCCAGCCTCCTGCTCAGCCTGGGCCCTGTGACATGGCAGTCTTGTCACCAAGCAGGGAGCCTAAAATCAGATGGGGAACCCTGGGCCCCGGCTGCTGGGGTCACCTATGAGACCCTGGGCTAATAGATTAGAGTGGGCTTCTGTTGGATGCAGTGGGCAGAGCACTGGTGATAATAGCCCCAGCACTGCAGCCACAGGGGAGTGTGAGCGGCCCTCCAGGAGCTGTGGACAGTGATGCTTCCTGAGTCACCACAGCCTGGGAGGTGCCTCCTGAAAACAGATGCAAGACCAAAAGGTCAGGAGGGGAGATGGGGCAGAAAACCTCAGTGTCACCTGCCTTCCCCCAGTGCAGAATCTCCTCCAAGCTGTGCAGGCAGCCAGGACCATGAGCAGGAGAGAAGCCCAGCCTTAGTGTAGATGGACCAATGCGGTGCTGTTCTAGACCTTCAGCTGCAGGGCCATCCCCAGTGCCTGGGGTCACACCAGAGCCCTGTGGGGTGGGGCTCAGACAGAGCAGCTCCTTTCCAGGGGACTCATGGGACAGTCTCCACTACTGAGTCACTGCATATCAGCTGCTGTGGGCTCATGTTACCTGGGCCTGGAGGAGCCTTCCCACTGTCCTTGCTCTGAAGAGCCCTGCCCAAGCTGCCTGCTACAGTCCCAGAGGCATAGGGTGCTGCCCTTGCTCATGCAGGCCTTTCCTGTTCCCAGTGTGCACTGCACAGGCCAGTGTGGAGGATGCAGAAAGAAGAGCAGCAGCAACATTGGTGAAACCATGAGGGACTGCTCAGGGAGATGTGTGAAGGGTGCTGCACAGCCCCTTGGCCAGAGAATCTGTGCAGATGCACACTAAGCATATAACATGTATAGAGCATCATGAGTCTCAAATGGAAAATTAAGTCATCATGCTATCTCATTATGCAAACACAATGATGGCCCAGAGGGAGTCAAGCATAAAGATCTCTTGATGGGATGTGGACAAGCACACCTCTGAGACCTGCTGCCAAAAGCACAGCCACTCTGCAAATGCTTGCTCACTCTTCCCAAAGCTCACATAGACTCTGTCTGAAGGTATTACATTCTAGCCTGAGTGAATTGCACAAGAGAAACAAAACTGTGTGTCCACATAATGATTTCCAGAGGAAGGGACATTGAAAGATTGTTCATAATGGATTAAGCTGGACACAACCCAAGTGATTGCCAGTAGGTGAATAGATTAAAATATGTCCATCCAGTGCAGCCCTGCACAACATAAACACACAACAACACGAGTGAATTTCAAAGCTGCTGTGTTGAGGGCTAGAAGGCTGGTATGACAGAGGACATGTTACATGTTTCTACCAAGATGAAATCCTGCACAACAGAAATCTCATCTATAGTGACGGAAAGCAAATTCCTGGCACTTGGGGCCAGGGATAGTTTGTATGTTCATTGTGGAACAGTTAAGAGATTTTTCCTCTCTCTTTCTATCTCTCTCTCTCTTTCTCTCTCTCTCACACACACACACATGTTTACCCATTTCTACATAATAGTCATTTCTCACAAGCTGTGCTTTTAATATAGACACATATGATTTCATATGAAGCGTACCTCAGTAACACTGATTTCAACACAAAACTACTGTTATTTGCATCAAAGCAGCCCATGGCTGAGTCATGGAGAGGTGGAGAAAAGAGGGGATGTCATTCTCAGGAATGTCAGGCCTTGTACCCTG
Organism: Saguinus oedipus; assembly: GCA_031835075.1. Classification (NCBI taxonomy): domain Eukaryota; kingdom Metazoa; phylum Chordata; class Mammalia; order Primates; family Cebidae; genus Saguinus; species Saguinus oedipus. The sequence goes on from JASSZA010000200.1 coordinate 3,484,892, forward strand.
GGTTGGGGTGGAATAACTCAGCAGAGGTGCAGCCTGGCTGGAGTGGGGGATGGCCCCATCCCTGACAGCTCAGGGGAATTTAGTGCTTCCATTCCCGTGGTCTCAAGCACTGTATGATCAGCGCTGAAGCTGATCATATCAGTGTCATCATCAGCCTCCTGCACTTATTGGAGCCCAGAGAAGCTCTGGGAGGCTGAGCTGCTGACTGGAGTGGAGACCTGCCCTGAGATTCAGAGCAGGCTCATCACAGCAGAGCAGATGTTGAGGCATTTTCCAGCTGTCCTGGCAGGACTGCAGTTACTGCTGATGTTGCCAATGTTCCCTTTGGGTGGAGATTCTGCCTCTTGGAGGCTCAATTCTGAGGACCACTGGGTCAGCACAGGCTGAGACCTGACTTCTGGAGGGACAGAGAATCTGGAAACTGCAGAGCCCAGGATGGTGTGTGCTCAGAGAGGAGAGAGGGTTGTGTGGGGGTGAGAGAGGGAGAGAGGAATGACCATGCCTCTGTGGCCTCAGGGAGCCATTCCCTCCAGGCAGATGTAAGTGGCCTCTGTTCCTCCCAGCAACTCTCCACACCCAGAGAGCAGCTCTCCATGCACATCCATCTCTGGATTGGTTCTTCTCTGTGAGACCTGTCTTGGAGAAGTTTATATTTTTGGTAGGGAGGAGGAATGTAGAGCAGATGAGCCAAATGTTAACAATTCCACCTCCTCAGAGTGCCAGGCCAGGCAGAGTGACAGACACCATCCACTGTCTTCCCTTCAGGTCTGGGCTGCAGGTGCAAGACCCACAGCTGTGGGGACTTCTGGTCTCAGGAAGCCCAGGGCAGCATGAACCACAGAAACCCAACTTCCTGCTTCCCACACCACAGCCATGCCCACCATGCCCTGCTGTCACCAGATGTCTCTCAGTGGGTGACCAGGAGAGATTCTCTTTTATATTGTAAAAGGGCTTGTGCAAGGGACTTCAGGGGCCTGCACCAAATGGTTTGTGTAACTGAGGTGCTGTCCTGGGAGTTTTAGGAAAACTAATTGTGGAGCTAAAACATAACAGCGCCCTGCAGTGAGAGATGCTGCCCACCCTCCATCAGCTGAGACTTCACTTCTCACCTTGTGCAGGGCCTGAGGCAACTCCCAGGGAGGTTAGTTCATTGTTTGGAAAGGAGACAAAGGAGAGAAAAGATAAAAACAACAAAGAAGAAATCCATCAATAGCCTCCATCTGCGAACACTCTCCAGCTGGAGAAACACAACATTTGTAGGAAATCAGCAAGAATTTACTGTCTTATTAAAGAGATTGGCCAAGGGTGTGGAGCAGAGAGCCTGGCCATAGGGCTGAAAGGAGGAGTCAGGCTGTAAAGGGCCATGTGCTGCTCTGATGTCTGGAGATCGTCCTCCCTAGAGAGGAGTCCCTGGAGAAGGGAACCCACAGCAGGAGCAGGGTCATGTGGATCTGGATTAAGACCCGAGAGGCCCTAGGAGAGAGCAAGTGGCCTGAGGAAGGCAGTGGCCATGAAGAGAAGAGGAGGGCAAGTCCAGGGGCTGTTAGCAGTGAGGGTGGTTAGTGGCCATGTCCCCCTCACTTGTAGTCTGGCTGGGACAGAGAAGAGTGTGTCTATGTGCAGGGTGAGTGCCAATGAGTCAGCCCTGGATGCATCACTGGAGACACCAAGCTCCCTGTGCAGAATCAGATGCCAAAGCACATGTGTAGATGTGGCTGTACTGACCAGGATTTCCAGGCACAGAAAACAGTTCTGACTCCTACTAATTGAGTCCAGATCCTAGGGGGCTGGGCATTGGGCTGTGTTGCCTCATCCATCTGTGCATTCCTCAGATGCCCGAGGCTGCCTTGTGATAAGCCACCACCTATTTGCTTGTCTCTCTCCTGCTCATGGGCATGTCTCACTAAGAGGCAGGTGGCTCCTGAGGGGCTCCACAGAAGTTAGTGGAAAGACAGCCACCATCTCTGGGTCCAGGGATTTTGTCTTACACACTTTTTGTCTGAACATGGTGAGGAGCTAAAGCAGCTTCCACTGCCAAGAGCGGTAGCTCAGTGAAAATCAGACTCAGCCAGAGCTCTGGTGCTTGCCTGAGTCTGGGTCGTATCTCAGGAGGAACCAGGGATGTGTCCCAGCATGTCATATAGTCACCAACATGAAAGCCACTGCTCAGGGTGCAGGTGAGGAGATGCCCCTGGGGACACACAGGTGGGGAGTGGCCACATCAGCACAGGGTGCAGGTGAGCAAATGCCCTTGGGGATGCACAGGTGGGGAGCAGCTGCATCAGCACAGGGTGCAGGTGAGTCTGAGACACCCCCAGGGATGCACAGGTGGGGAGAAGCCACATCAGCACAGCATGCATGAGACTGAGACACCCCCAGGGATGCACAGGTGGGTAGTGGTTGAGTCAGCACAGGGTGCAGGTGAGCCTGAGATACACCTGGGTATACACAGGTGGTGGGCAGATGAGTCAGCACAGGCCGGGAGAGGGAGACTGCAGGCACAGATGGGTGTGTGGGCACCCACTAGTGTAAATGCTGCCCCTCCATTCATTAGAAGTCACCCCTGTGTCAACCCCACCTGCCTTCCTCAGTCCAAGGTGAATAGCTGAGGTGGAGGGAAGTTCACCCTCCTGATTAGGAGCCTGACACCACCCGGCTACACTGGAAGTGTCACCAAAGTGGTGACAGCCTCCTTGGGATGCCTTAGTTTGCATCTGGGCCCAAAAGGAGTCCCTTCTGTGATGGGCATGAGTCCAGTATTCTCACAATGACCCTGTGCAGGACAGGGCCTGAGAACAGGGCTAGGCTCCTCCAGCCATGAGGATGCCCTGCAGGGGACCCAAACACCTAAAACAGGGAGGGTCAAAGTCATTAACTCTGTGCTTTTAGCAATGCTCCCCACACACCTAAGGGTCCAGGGCCTTGGGTCCAGGTCCAGGGTTTTGGTCCATGATCCCAGAGGAGGGACACAGCCCCTGCATGAATCCCTGATCCTCTGTCAGTTCTCTGTGGGATGGGTCTTCATGTGAGAATGTCCCTCATTCCCTAGTGTCCCCAGGCCCACTGAAGACTGGGCATGAGCAGCAGATGACCTTGGGGTGAGGGGAGATCTCCTTCCTCTGAGCCTCAGGAGAGGGTAGTCCCAGAGACTAAAATGAGCAGTTGGAGGAAAGGCAACCTCACTCGGAGCTGCTCAGTGGAGCTGGGCTTGGGGCTTACTGGACCCAGTGACCATCCAGAATCTCTCAAACCACACACATCCTAGACCCTGGGCTGGCATGGATGAGGACATCATGTACTTCCTCATCCATCATGCCCTTGGAGGCTGCTGAGCCCTGAGGACTGATTGATGCCTGTTTGGATATAATCAGAACTGGCCAGGCATGGTGGCTCACAACTGCAATTTCAGCATCCAGAAAATTGAGGCAGGAGGACTGCTTGAGGCCAGCAGTTCAAGACCACTCTGGGCAACATAGTGAGATTCCATCTCTCCAAAAATAAAATTTAAAAAGTAGGCAGGCATGGTGCCATGTGCCTGTAGTCTCAGCTACTGGGGAAGCTGAGGCAAGAGAATCACTTGAGCACAGGAGTTCAAGGCTGCAGTAAGCCATGATTGCACCACTGCACTCCAGCCTGGGCAATACAGCAAGACCTCATCTCTGCAAAGAAAAGAGAAGGCTGTATGAGGATGGAGGCGATGGCTGGAGTGACACAGTGGTAAGTGAATGAACAATTGCTGGCAAGCAGCAGAAGCTGAGAGGCAGGGAACAGGCCTCTTCTGGAGCCTCAGGAGTCAGCACTTTGTGCCCCTCAAATGTGGGCTTCTGGCCTCTGGTGCTGGGACACCATGTGTTTCTGTCATTGTAAGCAACCCAGTCCCTGGCAGTTAGTTAAGGATGCCACAGGATGCTCAACCAGCCATCTGACAAGGGCAAGCTCCAAGGAAGGGATTCCCTCCTTATCTATGTTGTTTGAAGATTTTACAATAATTTACTCTTGTATGGCTAATCATTGTTAACCAACACGAATAAAATAGTAAAGAAATGACCTACATCTTCAGTTGGGAGTTTGGTCGACCGCTTATCAAGTGTGGAATCTTGAACAAGGGTTAAACATCTGAATATCTCCATCACATCATCTGTAAAGTGGGGGTGCTCAAACCCATGGGGCTTACCTCCCAGGTTGGTGCCGAACTCTCCCTGGGCCCCTGTTCTCTCACCAGCCATGTCCACTCTTCCCCCAAAATGGCACTAGTGACTGTGATGGCTTTCCATTCCCACCACGTTTATCTCTAACACCAGCAGCATATCGATGTCAGCAGAACACAACTGAGTGTTCCTCTCCTCATGCCCCTTCAGGGGTTCCTCACCACCCACCAGATCAGGTGCAAGTTTCCAAGCCTTGCTGGACACCCTCCACATGCTCAGCTCCACCTGCCTTCCCATCCCCAGCCTTCCCCACTCCTGGGGGAAAAGAGCTGGGTGTGTGGATGGTTTCTGAATGCTGAGCATGGCCTTTTGCAGCCCGTCCACTCCTTATGCTGTCCCTATCAGGGTCTCCACCCTAAGCCTTTCCATCCTGGAGCCTCCTCCCAGGGCCCCACAACAGAAGTGACTTCCCTGTCCTTTGAATTCTTATAGCACAAGGCCTAGTATGCCCCAATAAACTGCAAACTCCTTTTGTGGAAAAAAAATTTATTCATTATTGTACTATCACACTATCTTGTGAAGAACAGATTGTCAATAAATACTTGCTGAATAAAAGAATAAGTTACAAAATGCTTGTTTTATATGGATTAATACTGATTCTAAAACTGAGAAATTACCAACAGCACTGATATTCAGCCAGTACACACAAGTCTGGGCACAGCAGTTGCAAAATACTGAAATATCCACTGCCACTGACCCTTAGCATCCAGATGCCCCCCACTGCCACTGCTCTCCTCCCTGGAGTAACTGGACCTCCCACAGCCTCCTAACTAAAGGGCTGACCACAGCCGGGAGCACCGAAGACCCAGCAGCCACATGGCCAGGTCCACTGGTGAAAGCATCCATCCTGACTGATCAGGTCCTGCAGGGCTTCAGCGTTAAATATTTTGATAATATCCCTGATTATAAATAAGGCTCAATTATATAGTTGGAAAATGATGCCTCTCCTCATTGCAATATCTCTTAGAAGACTCCGTAGATACAGGATGGAAGTGGAAAAATGATAGTGTGTCCATCTCTGGAGGTTTCGGGCATATTTATTAGCACTCTGTCTTCATGTAAACCTGATGATATGCCTAGAGAGATGAGAAGACACATCAGCACAACAGCATAAAAGCTTCATCAGAAAAGGATGCATCATTAATCCATGACATGACAAGAGTCAACAAACATCCAGGCAGCTGGATCAAGCCTTTGTCTATCCGTCACCTTAGAGAAGAACAAAATAGATGGCCTGGGAAGATAAGCACTAAGTTTCCGTTAGTTAATATCTAAAGCAGAGGCTAACAAGCTCCAGGCACACAAGCCAAATTCAACCATTTCAGGTTTTTTACATAAACTTTCAACTTGTATGTCAGATTCAGCGGGCACATGTACAGGTTTGTCACAGGTGTGTGAGCATAGTACACAACAGTTCATTTTCTGCCCCTCACCCTCCTTCCCCTGTCCATCAGTCCCCAGTGTCTATTGCTGCCATCTTTAAGTCAATGAGTGCCCAGTGTTTAGTTCCCATTTGTAAGTGAGAATGTGCATTGTTTTTTGATGAGACTGGTTCTTGCCCTATCACCAGGCTGGAGTGCACTGGCACAATAATAGCTCACTGCAGCCTCATACTCCTGGGTTCAAGTGATCCTCCTGCCTCAGCTTTAGCTTCCTGAGTAGCTGAGACTCCTGGTGTGTACCACGATGCCTAGCTATAACTTTTACTTTTTTTTGTAGAGATGGGTTTTGCTTTGTTGCCCAGGCTGGTCTTGAACTCCTGGCTTAAAGTGATCCTCCTGCCTCAGCTTCCCAAAGTACTGGAATTAAAAGCATGAGCCCATATCCAGCCTCCAAGCCCCTTTTTGAAAATAAATTTAACTGGAACCCAGTCATGCTCATTCACCCATGTACTGTCTATGGCTGCTTTTACTCCACAGGGCAGAGTTCAGTGGCTGCAACAGACACTGTACAGGCCACAAAGCCTGAAGTACTTTCTCTTCAGCTCTTTATAGAGGAAGGCTGCCAACCTCTAATCTCAATAACAGGAAAATCAATGGAAGCCACTAAGTGGCAGAGATTGGGTGTCTAAGAGGATGCTCAGAATAAACAGAAGAGAAAGATGAAAAGTAGAATGAAGATTTCAAATGTAAGCTTCACCTAATCCATTATTTTTCAAATGACCAGGCCTATCTCTGTAGCTGAAAATCACCTCAAATAGCATTTCTGATATACAATCTAAAGCTCAGCTAAAAAAACTTACAAAATCTCTTTGCTTAAACTTCATCCAGCCATTTTCTCTACAGCTTCTCCTCTGTGGTCATTGGTTATAAACATATTTATTGACACTTACTAATGCAAGCCAGACAAAGAAATATGAAAAAAGCCATCCTTCCCTCAAAAGAGTTTAAAGTCTAATGTTACAGAAAGCTATGTAAGCAAACAATTTTAAAAACCAGTGGCTGGGCATGGTGGCTCATGCTTGTAATCCAAGCACTTTGGGAGGCTGAAATGGGCAGATGGCCGAGGATTTTGAGACCAGTCTGGCAATATAGCAAGACTTCATCTCTACAAACATTTTTTTAAAATATGCCAGGCATGGTGGTGCATGCCTGTAGTCCCAGCTATTCAAAAGGCTGAGGTGGGAGGATTACCTGTGCTCAGGAGTTCAAAGCTGAAGTGAGCTATGAACACACCACAGTGCTCCAGCCTGGGCAACAAAGCCAGACCCCCATCTCTAAAAATTACATTTACAAAAACAATTGTGATCTTTGCTTTAATATTCCTAGAGTGTGATGTGTGAGGCAAGCAGGGGAGGGGGGTGAGTGCTGAAGATGAGGTGGACAGTGAGCCATCAGTATGTCAGTAACAGGGGAATCCATGAAAATTTCATGCAGCTCCAAGGACCCTATATGAGCTATTGGGCTCCCATTATTCAAATGTTTCTTACCAGTGGTAGTTAGGATTTTCATAGGTACACCAGATGTCTTCCCAAGACACCTGGACACCAGAAACTAATGGGGTCAAGCAGCCACCAGCTGATACTTGTGAGCACCCACAGAGGACAGGGGGCTATAATGTGCCCCCATCCTCCAGACAAGCCCACCTCTTCAAACTCCCAAGAGCCCAGAGTATCAGTGGCAGGATGTCATGTGCAATGAAGTTTTTTAGCACCTTTGTCCCTGTGTTTAAACTCAGTCATGCTTATCCCAGAGGCCTAACTTACACATTTCTAACTCTACTTTCTCTATAAACACTTCCCACAAAGCATGAAGCCACAGGGAATGAGCCTCGAGCAGTAAAAACTTAGAAGGGAAAAGAAGTGAAGAGAGGTGAAAACCACGTGGGGACTTCAGGCTAAAAAAGGCTTGAACTCTCATAAACGACACCACACCCAGACAGCAAGATCACGGTGTGTTGATCTCAAAGATCCATGCAGTCTGAATCCTAGCATTTGTTACAGGTGGCCAATCCTGGGCAGGAGGTAATTGTGGATGATGATTCTCACCGAGGCAATATTGGAGTCATTGAAGCAGAACCATTTTCCATCCACAGCATTCCAGATGTAGGCACAGTAATGACTGGAGTCCACCATTCCCACATGCGCAATTACAGTGAAGAGCTCATACTGCCCTCCAGGCTGGAAAGAGGCACGAGACAGCTCACTTGCCACCACAAATATAACTGCATCACACATTTATACCTGCCCATCCCAGCCCTGATTATGGGACTTCAGAATACTAGACAACAGTCCCACCCCATGGCCCACATGTACCCTCTGAGAGGGGCTTTCCTGAGCATGGATCCTGAACTGCAAAGGCTCTGCAGCTTGACAGAGCAGAGCACACTGGAGATGGAAGGCAGGAGGTCATGAGACAGCCCCCAAAGCCAGGCAAGATTAGAACCTTCCCCTGGGAGGGGTGGGGGTCATCAGAACATAGTTCTGTTTCTCCACAAGCTCAGGAATGCCCTAACCTGAGCCACTGTTCATAGCCAAAAGTGTCCTTTGTAGGGGGAGGGGAGACAGAGGGCAAGGGCAGCACATGCAAAGCTGAGCCACCCACAGTGCAGGCTCCAGTTATTCCCTACTTCTATTTGCAGAACTTGTGTGGGACTTCATAAAATGCAGGGCAATATCTGTACCTAAATATTAGTTTACAAGGAATAAAAGGGTTAGAGAAACATTGAATGACACCAGCCAGCCAGTTCTAGCATATTAAAAAAATCTTCAACCAAATCAACTGCAAGGAAAAGAAAAGCAACAGAAATCTAAAAGGAACTTAAGAAAAACTTAACCAAATGCAAGTGTAGGCATTGCTTGGATCTAGATTTAAGAACAGTCAAAAAGTCTGCACATTTACCAGATATTTGATGCTATTGAGGAATTACAAGATGGAGCTGGTTATGTTTTGAGTGCTTATTCTTTAGGGATGCATAATGAAGTGTTTACCAATAAAGTAGGATGGCGTCTGAGATTTTCTTCAAAAAAATCCAGTACAGGATTGGATGAAACAAGATTCTGGAAGATTTATGGAAGAGCAAGACCTGCCATGAGTTTTGTAATGGTTACAGCTGATGATTCACTGTCTAATTCTTCACTATACACCTTGGTATATATTTGCAATGTTCCATAACAAAGTCTTTGTTGTTGTTGCAAAGAAAGAGTCTTGAGTTGTTGTCCAGCTGGGCTCAAACTACTGGATTCAAGCAATCCTCTTTGCCTCTCAAAGAGCTAGGATTACAGGTGTGACCCATGGCACTCAGCCAATAGTTCTTTTTAAGCAAAAAACAAACAAACAAAAAAACCAGTTTTAAGTATACTTCATCAGGCAGAATGTGTAGGTAGAAATATAAAGAATTAGAAGGCTCTCTCAGAAAAAGAGAATCCTATGAAATGTACACAGCCTAAGTAGGTAAAGAAACCATGTTATAATGGGAGCCATATCAGGCCTTACTTTTCTAAATGCCATGGTTCTAGAGAAAAAATATCCACAGAGACTATAAAAACAGAAGAGATACTCCAAAAATAGACCCACACATACAGGAATACAAAATTTGCTGTGTAGCATGTCAAATCTATGGAGAAAAGATATTTGTATCTTTTTCTTTTTTCATTTTTCCTGTTTTATTTTTAGAGACAGGATCTTGTGCTGTCACCCAGGCTGTAGTACAGTGATAGATCATTGCTCACTGCAGCCTCAAACTCCTGGGCTCAATTTTCCTACCTAGGCCTCCCAAGTAGCTGGGACTAGAGGTTTGCTACCACACCCAGCTAATTTTTTTTGAGATGGAGTCCCACTCTGTAGCTCAGGCTGGAGTGCAATGGTGTGATCTTGGCTCACTGCCACCTCCACCTCTGAGGTCCTGGTTCAAGCAATTCTCCTACATCAGCCTCCCAAGTAGCTGGAATTACAGGCATGAGCCACCATATCCAGCTAATTTTTGTATTTTTTAGTAGAGATGGGGTTTCACCATGTTGGCCAGTCGGTTTTTGAACTTCTGACCTCATGATCTGCCCCGCCTCTGTCTCCCAAAGTACTCAGATTTCAGAGATGGGGGCCTCACTATGTTGCCCAGGCAGGTCTCAAACTCCTGGGCTCAAATGATCCTCCTGCCTCAGCATTTTCAACTGCTGGGATTACAGGCATTAGCCACATCACCTGGCCTGTGTCATTTTTTTTTCTTTCTCAGAATCTCTCAATAGGTTATTGTCTCAGGACAAGTGATTTAAACTTTACTCTGATTAAATGTGGTCCAGTCAACTGGCTACTTTATGATTATCCTCAAAGTGGGCACAGGCCATTTGAGAAAGAAAGTTTGGTTGGTACTAAGAACCCACAGTGACATGTCTGTCTATGCATTTCTATGTATTCCACATGTTACTTCCAAAAGAGCCTACTGGATTCTGGATTCTGTCCCTCAGTGCTGTGAGGCATATGAACACAAATCCAATATTTAGAAAGAAGAAAGTCTTTTCAGGCTGGGCAGTCTCTGAGGAATGGGTGACTTCTAGCAGATTGGGGGTGAAGCAAGGGAAAACAGGAAAAATGTAGCATCTGGGGAGAGGCAGGATGGCAAGGAGGTCAGAAGCATCCCACCTGCTCCTCAGTATCACAGAGCTCTCACTCCATTGGAAGCACCTGGATGGAATATAGGCTCTGAAGGAAGTACAGAAAGTGGCAGATCTTTCTCATCTGTGAATTCCTGATGGAGAATGGCATGAGGTGGATTGTCAGGGTCTGAGGCAAATGGGTCAGCTTCAAGACCTGAAAAAGCAAAATCACTTTGGATATAAAGTCCACTTGGAATGGGAGTAAATGAAATGTCTGGACTAATGGTGCCCTCTTCCAAAAAAAGATGGAAGCAGGGTGACATCACAGAGTTCAAGGCTCCCATTCACTGAATCTGCTGAGCTACTCTGAGAATAATACAAAATGTGGGTATTCTACCAACACCAGTTCCCCACAAGAGGCACAAGAGCACAGGGCTCTGCACAGGCACCAGGACCCAGGGAGCTCATCTCACCCTGAGGGAAATGCCCTGATGGCTGCTCTCAGGCCTTCTCCTCTGGTCCCTCTCAGTTATGTGATCTGAGAATCCACATCCATGGCTCTAGAGATAAGAACTCCAGGATCCCAGATACTAGCCCGACCCAGATTCCCTTTCTCACCCACCACGAAGTCCCCTTGGGGCCTCTGATGATTCTATCAGGAAAGCCACAGAAGGAAACCCCAGACTAGTGAAAAACAGTTGATCCCTGAACAGCAAAGGTTTGGACTGCATGGGTCCACTTAATACACAAATTGTTTTAAATAAATAGTCTTCCCTCCCCCATAAGAATGAGTTCCACATCTGCAACCAAACACTCATTAAAAATACAGTATCCCAGATGCAAAACCTCATAGATGAGGGACGGACTTTTCCTATATGTGGGTTCTGGAAAACTTGATTATGTGAAGATTTTAGTAAATGCAGCTGTCCAGAACCAATCCCCTGTGTGCACTGAGGGACACCTGAGTCCAGTTTAGGGAATGAGTACTGGTTTCCCATGAGTCTTCTTCCTGCAGTTCTCACAGAAGCACTTACTTTTGCTTGAAAACTCCCTGGCCTGGAAGAAGCAGTGCAGGGCATCCTCCTGCCCCACCCAAGAGAAAAGGGAAAAGGCAGCATCGGCATTTCCCACCTAGAGTACTGTATTCATCTGTTCTCACACCACTGTCAGGAAATAGCTGAGACTGCATAATTTATAAGAACAGAGGTTTCACTGGCTCATGGTTCTGCAGGCTGACAGGAAGCATGGTGGCATCTGTTTCTGGGGAGTCCACAGAGCTCCCAATCATGGCAGAAGGCCAAATGACAGCAGGCATCTTACATAGGAGGGGCAGGTACAAGAGAGCAAGTGGGGAGCTGGAATGAAGTGGCATGATGTAGGCTCACTGCAACCTCCGCCTCCCAGTTTGAAGCAATTCTCCTGACTCAACCTTCTGAGTAGCTGGGATTACAGTCTGCACCATCATTTATGTATTTTTAGTAGAGATAGGATTTTATCATGTTAGCCAGGCTGGTTTTGAACTCCTGACCTGAGGTGATCCACTCGCCTTGGCCTTCCAAATTGCTGGGATTACAGGTGAGAGATAGCACACTTTGCCTGGCTGCATACTTTTAAACAATGAGATCTCATGAGAAATCACTCCCTGTCACAGAGACAGTATCATGGGGGATGGTAGCAAACCATTCATGAGAAACCCTCCCCCATGATCCCATCTCCCTCCACCAGACCCTACTGCCAATCTTGGCTCAACATTGGGGATTACATCTGAACATGAGATTTTGGGCAGGGACACAGACCAACAGTGTATCAGGGATGGCCTTCCCACACTTTGCAGCTGAGGGTTTCAGCTTTTCTTCTGGTTCTCTTCATATCCCCCTTAATGCCTGGCCTGGTGTGGATCTCAAAGGTCACCTACTGACTGGAGGAATAAAACAGGAGGGGACTCCTGTTACGGAAGCAGTATGAGGAAAAAAGAGGTAGGAGGGAAAAAGATTTTTGCCAAAACAAAGGAGAAATCATCCAGAATCATGAAGATGAAATAAGAAACTTCTCAGAAGCCAGGGCTAGATCCAAGAGGCAAGAAGGAAATGGCAACACTGTGCTGTGTGGTGATGTGGCTTGAGTGTTTGTCCTCCCCTGAAGGTTGAAACTGACTCCCCAGTGTGGCTGTATGAAAGGTGGGGCCTTTTAGAGATGATTGGGGAGAGCACGGTGGCTAATGCCTGTAACCCAAGCACTTTGGGAGGCCAAGGCAGGTGGATCACTTAAGTCAGGAGTTTGAGACCAGTCTAGTCAACATGATAAAAGCCTATCATGTTGGTATCATGGTGACACCTATCATGGGGAAACCCCATCCCTTCTAAAAATACAGAACTTAGCAGGGTGTGGTGGTGGCACTGGTAATCCCAGGTACTCAGGAGGCCAAGGTAGAAGAATCGCTTGAACATGGGAGATAGAGACTGCAGTGAGCCAAGACCACATCATTGCACTCCAGCCTGGGTGACAGAGGAAGACTCTGTCTTCAGAGAAAAGGGGGTGGTCATTGAATCATGAGGGCACAGCCCACATGAATGAATTAATCAACTTATAGATTAATGGGTTTTCCTGGGAGTGGGACAGGTGGCTTCACAGGAAGAGGAAGAGAGACTTGAGCCGGCACATAAGCATGCTTGGTCCCTTGCCATGTGATGCCCTGCACTACCTCTCCTCGAGACTCAGAGTTCCCACCAACAAGCAGGCCCTCACTAGGTGCAGCCCCTCAGCCTTGACTTCCCAGCCTCTAGAACCATAATAAATACATTACCTACTCTCAGATATTGAGTTGTGACAACAGAACATGGACTAACACATATGGGAGCAGCAAATACCAAGAGACTCTCCTTACCAATGTCTTCAGGGGCTTTGAGTCCATATTGAAAAGAGAAAGTAGGAGGGTCAGCATCCTGCTGTTTCTCCTACTCTCCATGGCATAGTCAAGGTAAATCAAGGAGTCCTTCATCCAGATCACATATAGGGCCTGCAGCCTCCCCATCTGCAAGAGGTAGAAGCAGAGAGATGAGATGGAAACAACACCATAAGCCAGGTCAGGCCAACTGCCAGAAGTTGGAGCCAAGAGACAGAATCTCCAGAAATGGTAACCACTAATGCTCTCTGTCCTACTCATGAGTTAAATGATCAGCATCTTACACTTTCCAGTGCTCTGGTTCTAGGTTCTTACCAAGTGCACATCAATGATCTGGTCCTTAATCAGGTTCCAGATTTTGAGGTAGAGTTGGGCAGCACCATGCTGGACAAATACTGGCAAAAGAGAAAAGGAACAGCCAATTAGTGAGATCTTCAGGGTCACTTCTCATGTCCTGGTACCTAGATGCACACAAACACTCATCACTTTGTCTCTTCCTAGCCTCCCACCCCACTGAAAGGCTAAGTTGGCACTACATATAAAGTGATCAATAAACAAATAAAAAGTTTGGTATTGGTTTTTGAGAACACCTTTTTTTTTTTTTTTTTTTTTTTTTTGCGAGTCTCACTCTGTCCAGGCTGGAGTACAGTGGCACAATCTCAGCTTGCTGCAAACTTCGCCCCCAGGTTCCAGCAATTCTCCTTTCTCAGCCACCCGAGTAGCTGAGATTACAGGTGCCTGTCACCATGCCTGGCTAATTTTTGTGTTGTTAGTAGAGACGGGGTTTCAACATCTTGGTCAGGCTGGTCTTGAACTCCTGACCACTTGATCCACCCCACTCAGCCTCCCAAAGTGCTGGGATTACAGGCATGAGCCACCATGCCTGGCCAAGAACACTTCTTAAAACTTAAGCTCCAGTGCCAGGTGTAGTGGCTCACACCTGTAATCCCAACACTTCAGTAGGCCAAGGTGGGAGAACTGCTTGAACCCAGGAGTCTGAGATCAGCCTGGGCAACATAACAAGACTCTGTCTCTATAACAAATTTAAAAAATTTATTCAGTGTAGTGGTGCACACCTGTAGTTGGAGGTACTTGGGAGGCTGAGGCAGAGGCAGGAGGATCACTCAAGCTCAGGATGTTGAGGCTACAGTGAGCTGTGCTTACACCACTGCACTCAGCCTGGGGAATGAGATGTTCATGGGGGACTTTGAACAGCACTGATATACTCCTGAGGATCTAGGAGGCCACGCACATGCCCAAGACCTAAGAGGGCTGAATCCTTCCCCTCTGGCTGATCACAAGGCCATGCACAAGAAAGCAATGATGGTGAACACAGAATTATAAACTGTGTATGCTTTGAAATTGTGCCTTAACAGACACACAGAGCCCCTTCACAAATATTGGAAGACTCACGATTCAGGCATTTAAGAAAATCTCTGACCACTTATTATCTGAACAGTAAGATAACAAAATGGAGAGGTCAGTGGCCAGGCACTACAGGGAATACAGACATCACAGAATTAGCTCAGGAAGTCATCACTGAACAATGATCAACAACAACAAGAACAATAACAAAACAGCAGCAACAGCAAACTCTGGTGTGGGGGTCTCTGGTGTCCAGTGTTGCCACCTTACATTATCTATAATGTTCATTTTCCAACAGAAGAGACAAGACATACAATGAAAACAGAAAAGTATGTCCACACACAGGAAAACAGCAATCAGTAGAATTTTTCACCTAGAAGCCCTAGGTGCTGGCCTTACTAAACAAAGACTTTAGCTGTTATAATATGTTCAAAGAACTAAGGAAAACCATGTCAAAAAAAGGAAAAGTAAGAAAATGCTGTCTCACCAAATGAAGAGTATCAATAAAGAAAAAACCATATAAAAAGAACCAAACAGAAATTCTTGAGTTGAGGAGTACAATAATGGAAATGAAAAATTTGCCAGAGGAAGCCAACAGCAGATTAGAGCTGGTAAAAGAATAAACTTGGAAATTGGTTGAGTGTGGTTATCCAGACTGAAGATGGAAGGAAAACTGAATGTAGTGTCTATGCAGCTGAAAAGCTGGTTACCTGCTCACCACAAGTAGAATTCAACTAACTCTGATACAAAAACAAGTGTAATACAAAAGAAGGTTTTATACAAAAACATGAATTTATTCTGAAGCCAGCTTGGGGAAGGAGTATGATGCATCCTGCCTTTTTCATGTGCCATTTCTCTTTTGGAGGAGGAAGCAGCATTTTCATAAGGTGTGTTGTGGGGGCAGGGGGAGTGAGCAATGGTAGTTGTCTCCCAGGCAGTTACCATGTACCTGGAAGCTGAGTTGCCATGTTTCTGGGCAGAAGCTGTCTAAGTGGCCAAGTGAGCACGCTTTCTCCATGTGTTCCTACTGGGTGAAAGACCAACCCCTGAAGGGGTTTCAAGTCCACCCCATGGCAGGGAGAGTTCCCTGTTGGGTATGCTTTGGGCTGCAAATCTACTGCCAAGTCTCAGGAAAGATCAGCTGGAAGAACATGCCCTGTTCTCAATCAAACCTCAATCAACCTATCTCCAAGTTTACAGATTCATTATTTTTCCCTGCAGGGACTGTCTGGTGAGGGGGAGGTAAAAGGTGATTTTTGCATTCCTAAAGGGCTAACAGAAAAGGAGAAACATGGGAGTTGGGAGGCAAGAGGAGAAGTGAAAAGGAAATAACATAAGAAAAATAAACTATCTCTAAGAAAATGGGAGTACTCACTTATACCCAGATGGGTTCCCTAGTAAATGATGGGTTCTACCAAACATTTATGGGAAAATTATACCAATTCCCTACAATCTCTTCCAAGAAAAAGACAAAAGCAGAGAACACTTCCTAACTAATTCTCTGAGGCCAACATTATCATAATACCAAGACCAGACAGACATTTTGAGAAAAAAACCTAGAAACCAGTATCTCTCATGAACATAAATGCAAAATTCCTCAACAAAATATTAGTGAATCAAATTCAATAAAAAGAATCACAGAGTGACATAAGTGAGATGACAGAAAAGGGGGCTCCTGGTGTTCTCCTCTCCCATAAATGCTTGGAAAAACTCCCATCTACACACAGATCAACTTCTTCTGAAAGAAACCCAGAAACCAGCTGAGAGAGCCCTGCACATGGGACAATGGAGAAAACATCTACATCAAAATGGGTTGAAAAAGCTCAGACACACTCACACTGCAAGCCCCACCTTAGACACAGTACCTTACTTTGAGGAAGGAATCCCTACTCCTGACTTTCTCCTGAAGAATGAAGGGTTTAGACCACACACAGCCCCAGCTTTTGCAGTTCAAGGGCTTGCTTGGCTGCTAGGTCACCTAGCCCTGGGAGTGGACATGGGTCAGCAGTCATGAATCATCTGTGACCACAGAAGGCAAAGAGGCAGTTTTAAATGGGCATGTGAGCATTTCCAGCAGCTGTGCCCCTGTGCTCAGCATAGAGCAAACAGGCAGAAATATCAGGCTCCCAATTTCTCCCTGGAAGGGTATGTGTGCAGGCTCTCCTAGCTGTTGCCTGAGGTGAGGGATGGGCTTCTATTAATAACTAGACAGCACCTGGAGCAAACCAGGCAGGTAAACAATAGATTTCCAGGAGTCTGGACAGGCATGTGGGCAAGCCCCATGCCTTCTCCCACCCCCTGCCCCAGGATAAAATCAGGTCTCTAACATCACACATTGAGTACACAACATTCAGCTCTCTCAAATGAAGGACTAGCTCCCCAATCACTGAGCTTTGGGAGCTGATGAGGCTCTGTATTTGTCAGTCCCACAAGCCCACAGATATCAAAGAACAGGTGTGAGATGTGCATGTAAGCACTCCCAGTGCTAACCCCCAGGCCCAGAGCAGTGTGAACAGGCAGAAATGCCTGGCTCTCACTTTCTTCTTAGAAGGCATCTGTCTGCACATGTGCAGCTGCTGCCCTGGGGTTGCCATGCATCTTGGAGCTGACAGAGCAGGAAACCAGTACTCCTCTGAGACCCTGAACAGGTAGGTGAGCACTTCCACAGCTGCTCTCACTGGCTTGCTCCACAGATAGCACCAAGCCTCCAACTTACCTGTCCATCTCTAAGCCGACAGGAGACAGCATTCACTAGGCCCCTGGGGTGACAAAGAGCAAAGCAATGCATCAAAGGTGTGTGCAGTTTAAACAGGGAGTGCAGGCACTTGCCACAGATCCTCTGTCCAGCTTATTGCAGAGCCAGTGGGAGATAAACTCATGCTCCCAGCTTTTCCCTTAAGATAGAATAAATTGGAAATGCCCCAACATCTCTGATTGCACCTCAAGGGGCTGTCTTCTATCTCCCCTGTCTGGGTAACTGACAGGACTTGACACATTCTAATCTCCTGAGGGCTGCTAAGAGCATAGATGGCAATCTGGACAAGCACAGGACAAGAGGTACTCCAAGTCTCTGGCAGGGCTACTTGGCAAGTTCATCTCTACAAGGCCAATGGGACAAGACTGTGAGAGGTATTTTTCTTATCTAATGTGCAGAAAATAACAGATAATCCAGAAAAATGAAGAAACAGAGAAATATGTTCCATACAAGCAAAAGAACAAGATAAATCTCCAGAAAATGCCCCAGTGAAATGAAGATAAGTGACTTACCTAATGACTACTCAAAATAATGATCATGAATATGTTTACCATGTCTAGGAGAGCAAAGTATGAATAAAGTAAGAATTTCAGCAAAGAGATAAAAAAAGTTCAAATTATCAAACAGAAATAATAGAGCTGAAGAATACAATAAGTAAAATAAGAGTTCACAAAAGAAGCTCAACAGACAATCAAGCAGAAGAAAAGATTAGCAAAGTAGAAGACAGGTCACTGGAAATCATTCAGAGAAGCAAAATCAAAAATGAATGAAAAGGAGTGAAGATGCTGGGCCCGGTGGTTCAGGCCTGTAATCCCAGCACTTTGGGAGGCTGAGGCATGTGGGTCACTGGGTCAGAAATTTGAGACTCACCTGATCAACATGGTGAAACCCTGGCTCTACTAAAAATACAAAAATTAGCTGGGCATGGTGGTGCACACCTATAATCCCAGCTACTCAGGAGGCGGAGGCAGGAGAATTGCCTGAACCTGGGAGGCAGAGGTTGCAGTGAGCCAAGATCAGGCCACTGCACTCCAGCCTGGGTGACAGAGTGAGACTTTGTTTCAAAAAAGAAAAAGAGTGAAAATATCTAAACAGAGGTGTGGGACATGAAGCAGACCAAAATAGGCATTATCAGAGTGCCAGAAGGAGGAGAGAAGAGACAGAAAGTTTATCCAAAGAAGTAACAGTCACGAGTGGCAGATTGACATTTCAGTCAATGGCAGACCATAGAAGCACAATGGCCATAGCATATAGCCTAGGTGTTTAGTAGGCTGCCCCATCTAGGTTTGTGAAGTCTGCTCCATGATGTTCATGCAATGACAAAATCACTTACTGATGCATCTTTCAGAACATATCTCTGTTGTTAAGCAACACATAGCTGTAATGCCAGAAAACTTCCCAAACCAGGGACAAATAGAAATCTGCATCCAGGAAGCCCAAAGGACACCATAAGACAACCCACACCAAGCCACATCATAATTGATTTAAAAAGGTAAAGACAAAGAATTCTGAAAGCAGCATGAGAAAAGCAGTGTGTTATACATAACAGAAAACCTGTAAGTATGGGATTTCTTTTGGGAGTGATGAAAATATTATGAACTTAGATTGCGATGATGAAGGCACATCTCTGTGAATACTGTAGAAACCTCTGAATTGTATGTTTTTAAATGGATGAATTTTACAGTATGTGATGCACATCTCAATATTGCTATCTTAAAAAAACCTATTTATGAATTATTTTGTAGAACATTTTTTATTTCTTTATTCTGTTTTCCTGCAGTTCCTTAACTGTGGCTGAATAAGCTTGGAGGATAAGCCTTTGCTTATGCTACTGAGAAGCAGAAAAAGGGCAGTATGGAAGTAAAATGTCCATAAATAATATCAATTCTGCACCTCCAAAAATGTGTGTCTCTTACACAAATGTGTCTATAATCTGAGAGTTCCAGGCTACCTAACTTATTTCTTTTGCTTCAATGGCTGTTAGTTTCTCTCTTCACTCTGCCTTTAAGCTTCCCACCCCCTTGGAATCAGCAGGCAGGAGCCCAGCAGGATGGCATCTTACCAGCATGCTGTACTTCTGCAGGCAGTAGGCCAGATCCAGGGGCTGCACTGAATTCTGCTGGCTGTCCTCCATCTTCTGCAGCAGAAGCAGCTGGAAAGGGACACTTCTCCTGTGCTTGTCAGCTCCCTTGGGCACCATGATCCTGCCACAAAAGAATGGATGGAAAGTTCCTTACATGTAGTTTTTGAAGCTAGGAGCACACTGTAATCACATGGGAAAAAATTTAAATCTCCATATCCAGGCCATGCCCATACAAATTACACCAGAATTCTGGAGGGTGGGGCCCAGTTATCAGAATGTTTTATTTCCCCAGATTATTTTAATGTGTGGCCAAGGTTGAGAAGCACCACATGAGTAAATCTGCTGTACAGATTTACTGTAGAAATCTATAGTATAATTTCTACATACTGTAGAAATCCCTCTAGAGAGAGACATCAGCATGACTGCGGCCTCAGCCCCTCTGCACTCTGCCCAGCAGTCATGTGAGAGCAGAGGGCAGGTGCACAATAAGGTCCTGGATCCACATCTCAGGAAAGCAGCAAACATCCAGCCTAAAGCTCTCCAAACTACAGAGGCACATGCTGGGTTAGGTCCTAGGAAGAAAGGGCAATAGGAAGGGCTTTCCTTGTGGTTTGGCAATGATTCATTTAATTACAGGCACTACCTGGATGGGAAAAAGGAGAGAGCACAGGGTAGGAAAGGAGTGATAGAGACAGAGAGAGAGAGAAAGAGAGAGAGAGAGAGAGAGAGAGAGCGCATTGTGTGAGTGTTGGGGGAAGGGAGGTGTGTACTGTCCACAGACTCCTTCCCAACATTAGTCTAGTTCCAACTCTCTCTTTAACCAAGTCAGTGGCCACCAATCCTGGCTGCACTTTAAAATCACCCAAGGAGTGCTTTTAAAAAGTACCAATACCTGGGCCCCACCCTATACCAACCTAAGAAGTTTTAGAAATAATGTGTCATCCAGAATATGCAGAAACAGGTCTTCTCTCTGCCAACTTTTGAGAGAACACCTCAAAAAGTTCAAGTCACTGTGAATAACTGAATATATTAAAAATGAAATAATACACATGCTTATCAGCCTAAAAAATAGTCTTACCTCTTCAATATCCTGGTGAAGTCCATGTTCATTACAAACACCTGAATTAAGGAGTTAAGGTGGCAGGTCTGTCCAACGTTGTGTAAACCAACCAGGCCTATAAGGGGAAGAGAAAAAAATACTGAGGGCTAGGCCTAGGTAAAGAATTTGAAACTGCTGGGTGTGGTGGCTCATGCCTGTAACCCCAGCACTCTGGGAGGCTGAGGCAGGTGGGTCACCTGAGGTCAGGAGTTGGAGACCAGCCTGGTCCACATGGTGAAAACCCTGTCTCTACTAAAAATACAAAAAATTCAGCTGGGCGTCATGGCAGGTGCCTATAATCCCAGCTACTTGGGAGGCTGAGGCAGGAGAATTGCTTGAATCTGGCAGGCAGAGGTTCCAGTGAGCCAAGATTGCACTGCTGTACTCCAGCCTGGACAACAAGAGCGGAACTCTGTCTTAAAAAACAAGAAGTTGACAAAAATAAAATGATTTCTTAAATCTACCAAAAACATGAAATCCTATAAAGTTCTCTCAGAGGTACAAAGTGTTCACTCAAGAGACTGCAAACAAATTGGAGAGAAGATATCAAGCATGAAACTTTAAAAAGTTTGATAACATGGGCCAGGCACAGTGGCTCACACCTGTAATGCCAGCACTTTGGGAGGCCAAGGCAGGAGGATCACCTGAGGTCAGGGGTTAGAGAACAGGCTGGCCAACATGGTGAAACTCTGTCTGTACAAAAATTGGCTGAGTGTAGTGATGTGTGCCTGTAATCCCAGCTACTTGGGAGGCTGAGGCAGGAGAATTGCTTGAACCTGGCAGGTGGAGGTTACAGTGAGCCAAGATCATGCCACTGCACTCCAGCCTGAGCCACATAGCAAAATTCCATCAAAAGAAAAAGAAAATAAGGAAGGAAAGAAGGAAGGAAGGAAGGAAGGAAGGAAGGAAGGAAGGAAGGAAGGAAGGAAGGAAGGAAAGCAAGAAGAAAGGAAAAAGAAAGACAATAATGAAGGAAGGAAAGAAGGAGAGAGAAAAAAGTTCAATAAAAAAAGTTTTTAAAAAAGTTTGATAAAAAGAAGTTTTAAGTCCTTTAGGAAAAATGAGATGTCACCAAAAATGTAAATTATTCACTGCCAAATGAGTAGCACAAGCAATTGTTGTGGAAGAAAAAGAAAGAAACATTAGAGAAAGTGTAACTGACAATTATGGGTTCCTCTCATTCAAAGTGTTCTCCATGGAGCTGAGTCCAAATGTGCATCTGTGAGTCTCAGGGGAAAAGAAGAACTCCCCAGTTTATCTATGTCCAATGCCAGTGGAGACGTCCCTGCCCAGTACCCACCACAGGGAGGCAGGAGATTAGAAGGCAGGTTTAGGAAAGATTCACCTAATACAGTCTCACCCTGAGAGGCTGAAAGTCAGAAGGAACTTACAAGAATAGGAGAACAACAAAAGGCATTTCTCTGGAGCCTAGCACCCAGCCTCCTCTCTTCCAACCCTACCTTAGGATCCACAGACCCCACAAGGTGGGCAATTTAAGAGGGAGGAAGTAGCAGTAAAGTCAGAATTTTTGAGGAAAGGGCTTTCCTTATGAGATATGGCAATAAAAAAGTAAAATTTGGGTTTGCAGGTGAGCACAGATTTCTGCTCCCAGATCATCGGGAGCATGCTGCTTCCAGACAGACTGGTACAAAGGTACCTCAGCAGTAAATATGGGAGCTAAGGCTAACTGTCACTAGATACCCAGCACTGGCTTAAAGCAGTTTCCACAGATCACCCGATTTAAACCTTCCAACAACCCATGTTTGGGACTGTTATTATCCCCATTTTGTATTTGTTGTTTAGAAATAAGATTTTCCTAGAGCCCAGGCTGCAACCTGATATAAAAGATGCAGAAATTCAGGCACAAGAAAGCAGGTGCCAACAGCCACAAAGCTCTTCTGCTCCAGAGCACATCACTACATGAAGACTACCTCTTGCTCAGCATTGTACTTTTTGCATATATACATGAAAAAGAGAAAAACAAATATGAAAATGCAAAGCTAAGAGTTACCAAATAAGTAACTCGATTTCATCATACATAGTTATATATAAGATGAATATCATTTTTTTTTTTAATTTTTATTGCATTATAGGTTTGGGGGTACATGTGCAGAACGTGCAAGATAGTTGCATAGGTACACACATGGCAGTGTGTTTTGCTGCTTTCCTCCCCTTCACCCACACTTGGTATTCATACCCAGGCTATCCCCCCCAGTGCCCCCCCCGCTGTCCCTCCCCCATTTCCCCCAACAGTCCCCAGTGTATAGTAGACCGCCTCTCTGTGTCCATGTGTTCTCATTTTTCTCACCCACCTATGAGTGAGTATATGTGGTATTTCTTTTTCTGTTCTTGTGTCAGTTTGCTGAGAATGAAGTTCTCCAGATTCATCCATGTCCCTACAAAGGACACAAACTCATCATTTTTGATTGCTGCATAATATTCCATGGTGTATATGTGCCACATTTTCCCAGTCCAGTCTATCATCGTTGGGCATTTGGGTTGGTTCCAGGTCTTTGCTATTGTAAACAGTGCTGCAATGAACATAAGATGAATATCATTTTAAAGTGGTTTGACTTTTCAGGTTTTTAAATGTATTTAAAAAATTAAAAAATGCAAAAGACTGGGTCCAGATATGCAATGACACTAACACTGATAAATATATATAAACAGTGAAAATAAATGTATTGAACAATGTTAAATATTTTCATTTCCATGTTTTTCAATTTTAAAAATATTTGTCTTTGAAAAATATAGAAATATTACTAACCTTACTTTTATGTTTTAGAAAATTTGTTTATTTCTAATTCCCTAAGTACTTGTCTTTTTATTCAAATCAAACACTTCTCTCTGAATATTTTTCCTCCTTGAATGATTTGGAATGTAAGTCTGTAGAAGATAGCGTTGTTTTTTTTTTTCTTTTTTTGGATTACTTACTTGATGAAACACAAAACAGGACAACTTTTCCCAATAAAAGATAATACCTGAAACAGGTCAAGCATTTTATGCAGATTTTGACTTGGTACACCCATTCAATAGCAACAACAACAATAACACTACCATGATTTTAAAGCAAGCTTGAGAAGTTGGCAGCAAGATGGTGGCATCAGTAACATACTATGTGAAGCAAACCACACTTCTCCAGAAACTATTTAAAATTAAAATAATAAAATGATGACTTAAAATAATTTACAAGTTCTTTCTGAAGCAGTTTGCAAGAGACAATGCATAGCATCAAATGCCTTTGTCAGTGACATTTAACATAATTATACTATAAAACATAAAGATCTTAAAAAAATCCAATAGAATAGGTTGAAAGAAAGAAGAAAGAAGTGATAAAAATAAAAGCAAAATTTAATGAGGCAGAAATCAGCAAAGTAATAATTTCAAAAGTCAAGCCTTAGAAAACAAAACACTTAGCTAACCCAATTAAAAAGTGAAAGTGCTAATACATGATATTTGAAATTATAAGGCATAAATACCCTGTAAAAAATTTATAAAAACATAGAAAACAGCTTTTCTAACAATTCGCAAATGTGCTTGACAATCCAAGAAACTGATAGTTTTGTAGAAAAATAAAATGTACCAAATTGACTTCAGTCAATCTTCAGAACACCTAAAAGAATTCTCAAAAAGAGAAGAAATAATTAATATATTCAAAAAGTCTCCTCCAAACACCCGGTCTTTATATTTTTCTAGAACAAATTCAACAAAACTATGTAAGAATAGACAATCTCAATCTCCTTTTCCACATTACAGAAAAGAAAGACTTCTAATTATTTCCATAAACTGATTTGAAAATTTGACAAATATTTCATGAAAAAGTCTTAAATTCTAATTTATAATAGCTGATTTTTAATTATAACATTGTAAAAATATTGCAATATTAGCATTAAACTATTAAATAATTTTAAATAGCAAGAATAAAACAATTATGTTTAATAATCAAGAATAAAAAGGTATATTATTATGAAATATATTAATATACTGAATTATATTAAAGAAATACAAGGATAAGGATATTGCTATTTCCATAGTGTTTATCTACCATTGTGTAACAAACTATTTCAAAACTTAAACAACAACAATTTATTGTCTTATGATTTTATGGGTCAGAAATATAGAGCAGGATTTTGTTGGAGAATATGTCAATTTTTCATATCATTGACTAGGATCACTCAGGGAAATCAACTCATATTTGGGCTAGTCTAGAAGATTTTATAACACTTTCACTCATATAACTGGTTTATTGTCATAAAGTAGACTGACAGAGGAATCACCGGGGTGCCATTCATTTCCTGTACTTCTCTAGGCATTCTCCCCAGGAAAGTAACTATACTTTCTTCACTGTGGCTTAGAACTGCCATCCTCGGCCAGGCACGGTGGCTCACACCTGTAATCCCAGCACTTTGGGAGGCCGAGGTGGGTGGATCACGAGGTCAAAAGATCGAGACCATCTCGGTCAACATGGTGAAACCCTGTCTCTACTAAAAATACAAAAACTTAGCTGTGCATGGTGGCACGTGCCTGTAATCCCAGCTACTCAGGAGGCTGAGGCAGGAGAATTGCCTGAACCCAGGAGGCGGAGGTTGCGGTGAGCCGAGATTGCGCCATTGCACTCCAGCCTGGGTAAACAAGAGTGAAACTCCATCTTAAAACAAACAAACAAAAAAACCTGCCATCCTCTAAAACATTAAGCCTAGAAACTGTTAAAACCTTATTTCTATTGTCATCAATTGGCCAAAGCAGTCAGGTAGTCTAGGCTGAAAGGAAGGAAACACAGACCCCATCTCAATTAAAGAAAATCAAATGATGGGTGGCCATTTAAATTTCCTGCAGAGGTAGACTATGCATTTAAAAATAATCATAGCAATTTAACAAGGTTTTAAAAAATGACTGTGTTAAAGTTAGAAATTAGACACAGATGCTGCCATCTTCACTATTATTGTGTTAGCCCATATAATAGGCAAGATAAAGCAAATAGAGTCCTAATAATTAAACAAATATATTGATTTGAAAATTATATTGTTATAGGTGGAAAATTTAAAAGAATATGTAGAAAAGCAAAAATCAGCAAGACAATTTAATAAATTAGTTTATAAGATCAACACACAAATATTAATAGCCTTCATGTATATAAACAAAATATAGTTAGAATACACAATGAAGACCTCATTTGCAATGGGAAAAATTTTTAGAGGTAGGAAAAAATGTCACAGGTATACATTAAAAAAATCCAAAACTTACAAGAAGAAACTCTAAAACATTGGAAAAACATACAAAAGATAATACATTTTGTAAAATGAAAAAACATGCTTTTTGACAAGTCTTAAAATTACAAAGATGTTAAACATTCCCTACATTAATTTATAACATATATATTTATATAATTATAATTTATGATCTATAAATTATGTTCTCTAAATTAAAAACATCACTGGGTTTATTATTTACTACAGCAAGCCAAAGTGATTATTAGGGTCATGTGGAAGAACAGCCAAAACAAGAATAGGCAAAACAATTCTGCAAAAAAAAAGAAGAGTAATGAGAAGGGAGAAGGTCTGCAAATATTCAAGCACTGTGACACTGATGTATAAAGGAACAGAATAGAAATCCAGATGTTGATTCAATTATAATTATATTATAATTATAAATCATAAAATTATAATATAATTATAATTATAAAAGTATAATATAATTATAATTATAAAAGTATAATATAATTATAATTATAAAATTATAATTATATAACAGAATTATAATATATAATTATATATTATTTTTTATATTATTTTATATTATTTACTGGGTACCTTTAATGAGTGGAGGTCCTACCGCAAGTTGTGTCACCTTGCCCTCCCAAAGTGCTAGGATTACAGGCAAGAGACACTGTGCCCAGCCTTAATATTATTATTAAGACAGAGTTTAGCTCTTATTACCCAGGCTGGAGTGCAATGGTGCAATCTTGGCTCATGGCAACCTCCACCTCCTGGGTTCAAGTGATTCTCAAATGATTCAAGCCTCCCAAGTAGCTGGGACTACAGGAATGCACCACCACACCCAGATAATTTTTTTGCATTTTAGTAGAGATGGGGCTTTACCATGTTGGTCAGGCTGGCCTCAAACTCCTGACCTTAGGTGATCTACCTGCCTTGGCCTCCGAAAGTTCTGGGATTACAGGGGGGTTGGGCTGTGGGTAAAGACAGCTGGAGCCAGAATGTTCGTGAGCTGATTATTGTTGAAGCTGGGTGTCAGTACATAGTGTTCATTATGCATTCTCTAGCTGTTATAGACAGAAATTCCCATAATAATTGATTTTAAAAGAAATCAGCCAGGCAAAGTGGCTCATGCCTATAATTCCTGCACTTTGGGAGATGAAAGTGAAAGGATGGCTTGGGGCCAGGAGTTTGAGACCAGCCTGTGCAACACAGGAAGACCCTGTCTCTACAAAAAAATCAAAAGATTAGCCAGGTGTGGTGGTGCACACCTGTAGTCCCAGCTACTTTGGAGGCTCAAGTGGGAGGACCATTTGAGTCCAGGAGTTTGAGGCTGCAGTGAGCTATGACTGCACCATTGCACTCCAGCCTGGGTGACGAAGAGACCCTGTCTCTAAAAAATAATTTTTTAAAGATATTTAATTAATTAATTTACATATCTGAAGATGGAGTTTCACTCTGTCATCCAGGCTGTAATGTAGTGGCATGATCTCGGCTCACTACATCTCCCGGGTTCAAGCAATTCTCCTACCTGAGCCTCCTAAGTAGCTGAGATTACAGGTGTGGACCACCACACCCAGCTAATTTTTGCATTTTTATTAAGAGGCATGATTACACCATGTTGGCCAGGCTGGTCTCAAAATCCTGAACTCAAGTGCTCCACCTGCCTCAGCCTCCCAAAGTGTGAGATTCCAGGCGTAAGCCACCATGACAACCTTTTATATAAATTTTCTTTAAAAGGGTTCTGGTTGGGTCAGTTGATAGGCCCCAGGTCCCTTGAGTCTCATTTACTTCCATTGCATGGCAGCAGCTTCTGTCCCTTCCCTGTTCCCCAGGAACAGGAGCGAGCACACCTCTCCTTCCCTGCCCAGATCCTCTGGCCCCACCTTGCCACCCCCCAAGGCCACTCTCCTGGCAAGCCCACCCCAGTGCCTGGTATCTAGGGGAGGAGAGGCATGTGGGTGTGGTCATGCAGATGAGGCCAGTGGCCACCTGAAGCACAGCACTCAAGGTGTCTGACACTTCAAACAAAGCTTTCCTGTCCTCCTGGGAGGTACATGGCAGAAGGTGAGGGCCTAGCAGCCCCTTGGCACCCAGGGTCCCCACAGTCCCACCCCACACTGAGGCAATCCCTGCTGCCTTCCATGGGAAGAATACTCAGTAACCAAAGGAAGGGCTGAGAGCTCCAAAAGCAGCCACAGATGGGGCTGAGTGCACAGGATTGGAGTAGGTACAGCAATCTTGAGGGTCCCTGCCTGGGTGTGCCAGAACCCTGAGAAATGGCACATGGTGTGTAGGCAGGCAGGCCTCCCCCAGCCACCGTCCCTAGCCTCACAACTGTAAGTCTTTGTTGCAGGTGCTGGCAGGTCCCTTGAGGGTCATCAGGAGCATGGCGTGTTGCAAGAAGAGGGAGGCATGGGGTTGAACCAAAAATTCTGCCCCCCCCAGGGACCTCACATCCACCCTTCCTTTCTCCCTGCCATGCTCACCCACCCAAACATACACCCTGCTTTGCTCCAGATAAGCTCCAAGCTGTCGGGGTTTATCTTCTGGGGCATCAGGCTGCTTCTGGTGCTGCAGACAGAGATGCAGGCACTGAAGGGGCTGGGCACTTGGCTGGTCCAGCAGCTCACTTGCCAGGCCTGGCAGAGGGCAGGGAGGAAGGAAGCCATGCCTAAGGGACATGGGGAACATAGAGGCTGGGAGGGGCAGGTGGAAGTGGCAGTTCAGGGCTTACCTGTAGGCATCTGAGAGCTACACAAAGCTGAATTCCTTGGTGCCATAGAGGATGAGGTCTCTGGCCATCATGCTGAGATGGGTCATGCAGAGTGAAGCCCAGAACAGGAACTCAGCTGGGAGAAAAAAAGGTTCCCAGTCACCAAACCTCTCTGGTACTCACCCAGCCTGACCATATAGGGAGAAAGAGGAGGTTAGGCGGTGTGGGGGACCTGGCTAAATTTTCATTTTTTTTTCCAGACAGAGTCTGTTCTGTTGCCAGGCTGGAGTGCAGTGGTGAGATCTTGGCTCACTGCAGTCTCCACCTCCTAGGTTCTAGCAATTCTCCTGCTTTAGCCTCCTGAGTAGCTGGCACCATGGCCAGCTAATTTTTCTATTTTTATTAGAGACGGGATTTCACCATGTTGGCCAGGGTAGTCTCGATCTCTTGACCTCATGATCCACCTGGCTTGGTCTCCCAAAGTTCTTGATTAGAGGTGTGAGCCACTGTGCCTGACCTAAATTTTCATTTTGAGTAAAGATGGAGTCTTGCTATGTTGCCCATGCTGGTGTAAAACACCTGGGCTCAAGTAATCTTCCTGCCTTGGCCTCCCAAAGTGCTGGAATTACAAATGTGAGCCACTGCACCTAGCCTGTTTTTTGTTATTGTTGTTGTTTTAAATAAACCAGCTTTGGCTGGGTGTGGTGGCTCACTCCTGTAATCCCGGCACTTTGGGAGGCCAAGGTGGGTGGATCATGAGGTCAGGAGATCCAGACCATCTTGGCCAACACGGTAAAACCCGATCTCTACTAAAAATACAAAAATATTACCTGGGTGTGGTGGCACGCACCTGTAATCCCAGCTACTTGGGAGGCTGAGCCAGGAGAATCACTTGAACCCAGGAGGTGAAGGTGGCAGTGGGCCAAGATCGTGCCACTGTACTCAAGTCTGGCAACAGAGCAAAACAAAACAAAAAATAAGATAAACCAGCTTTACTGAGGTATTGTTCACGTACAACCTACCCATTTATTTATTTTTATTTTATTTTATTTTTTGAGATAAAATTTCACTCTTGTTGTCCAGGCTGGAATGTACTGGTGTGATCTCAGCTCACTGCAGCCTTGGCCTCCTGGGTTCAAGCAAGTCTCCTGCCTCAGTTTCCCAAGTAGCTACAGGTGCCCACCATCACACCTGGTTAAATTTTTTATTCTTAGTAGAAATGGGGTTTCACCATGTTAGCCAGTGCTGGCATTACAGGTGTGAGCCACTGTGCCCTGCCCAATTTACTCATTTAAAGTTTACACTTTAGTGTACAATCATCACCACAAACAGTCTGACCATACAGGAGTAGGAGAAGACTGGAGAGAAGCTGGGCTGGGGGACAGAAGTGAGGCACAGGGCAGGGGACTGGCTCCCCAACACTCACCCATGAAGTCACACTCACTGGTGGCATCCATGCTGTTAA
The DNA here is from genome assembly GCA_031835075.1 of Saguinus oedipus. Taxonomy (NCBI): domain Eukaryota; kingdom Metazoa; phylum Chordata; class Mammalia; order Primates; family Cebidae; genus Saguinus; species Saguinus oedipus. The sequence continues at coordinate 3,514,729 of JASSZA010000200.1, forward strand.
GAGTGATGGCACCAAAGTTGAGTTCTGGGGGTTGGGAGGAAGTAGGGCTGTGCTGGAGAACAGGGAGCGTGGCCTCCTCTCCCCTAACCAGGTTGCCTGGCCCCCTCCCCCTGGAAAGAGGATCAGGGAAGAGGATTAGGGTGGGTGGGGTGGGAGCTGGGGGTGGGCATCTTTTCCAGTCTCAGGAGGGAGGTAGGAGCCCTGAGTCTCTCAGTACCAGGCACCCCTGCCATGGGTGACTCCTGGCCTAGATAAGCTCAGTCCCCATATGCAATGAATGATGGTTTCACCAGGGGCCACAGGCTCCTTCCCTCTGGTGTGTCTGCATCTCCTGGTGAGTGCTGATGGTGACTCTCCCTAGGGAGGAGGGGCAGGGTATCTCACCTGCTCAGAACAGCTCTCTGTCTATACCTAAAGATTGCCCAAAATGGCCCCACTGCAGGGACAGGAATTCATAGTGACCAGGGCTCCTGGCAGGCAGCCCTGACAGACAGACAGGCAGACAGACAGACAGACACATGCACACATGCATGCGTACACACACACACACACACACACACACACATACACACACACAGAATGAAGTCCTAGTTGCCAGGGCAACCACCTGGAGCTCAACCTCTTCCCTGGCCCAGTCACCTTGGATCCACAACACTTGTCCCCTAATGTCTCTTGAACACTTATCCCCAAGCACCGAGTAACCTTGGGTGCAGAACCCTTGTCTCCTGACACATGTCCCCATATGTCAGGCTGAGGGCAGTAGGCTGGACTCACTAGGAGCCTCACTGAAAAGCTCCAGGCCTGCTCAAGACACATTCACTGGCTTGGACATCCCCACCTTAGCAAGAGCTGGGGCTCCATGCAGGGTCCCCCTCTGAGCAGATAACCTGATTTTCTAACCCTCTCTGCCCTTCCCAGCTCATGTGTGAATCCCTGGGCTATGTAGCAGCCACCCTCACTAGGCCCTTAGGGAACTGGAGCCTCACCCACCTCCCCAGGGGCAGGACACCAACCAGCTTCTGCACCTCTAGCAGCCACTCAGAGTCTAGGGTCAGCACCATGGCACCATTGTGGGAAGCCAGGGGCAGGAGGGTCAGGGCAGCCAGGGTCCTCCCCTCCAGTACAGCCCCAGCACCTCACCCAGCTTACCTCAGGATCCAGTGGCTCCAGTGAAGGGGCTGGGCCCTCTGTAGGTGGGTGTACCCTGGGAAGAGGATGTCATGTTCCCCATAAGAGAGGAGGAGCAGGGGCTCAGGTGGAGGCCAGGTCAAGGCCTGCCAGTGACACTGGGACCCTGCAGGCCTGGGTCACCCATTGGAAGAAGTGTTGCCCTACAGCACTGCACCTGAATGAGGGATCCAGGGTCTCCCAGGGACAAATCACTCTCAAGGGAAAAAGAGGACGAAATGGGGTCATGTGAACCATGGACTGGGCCTGAGCTGTGGGGCTCCTGGGATGAGGCTTTGCCAGGAACACCCAAAGCCTGAGCCTCTGTCACTCAGCATCTCCCAGCGGGGCCTAGAACAGGGGAGGAGGCCCATGTTGGGTATGACTTGGGAGGTTTCATTTGAGGACCCCAGAAATAGCTGGGCTCATAAAGAGCTGCTCAGAGCAAGTGGGATACCCTGCCCCTCATTCAAGTTACTCATTTTTTGTATTTTTAATAGAAAAAGGGTTTCATCATGTTGGCCAGGCTGGTCTCGAACTCCTGACCTCAGATGATCCACCCACCTTGGCCTCCCAAAGTGCTGAGATTACAGGCATGAGCCACTTCGCCCAGCCTCTTGTTATTTTAAATAAACCAACTTTGCTGAGATATCATTCACACTTAAGTGTACATCCATCACCAATTTTAGAGCATTTTCATCACCACCTAAAGAAATTCTGTACTCACGGCCAGGTATTGTGGCTCAAGCCTGTAATTCCAGCACTTTGGGAGGCCAAGAAGGTAGGATCACTTGAGGCCGGGAGTTCAACCAAACTGGGCCACATAGTGAAAACCCGTTACTACAAAAAAAATGTAAAAACTTTCCAGGGTGTGAGGGTGTTGTGCACACCTGTGGTCTTACCTACTCAGAAAGCTGAGGTGGGAAGATCATTTGAGTCCAGGAGTTTGAGGCTGCAGTGAGCTATTACTGAGCCACTACACTCCAGCCTAGGTGACAGCAAGAGCTTGTCTCTAAAGACAATTAAACAGAAAAAAATTGGCCGGGTGTGGCTGCTCACACCTGTAATGCCAGCACGTTGGGAGGCCAACGTGGGTGGATCACAAGATCAGGAGATTGAGAACATCCTGGCCAACACGGTAATACCCTGTCTCTACTAAAGAATACAAAAATTAGCTGGGTGTGGCACATACCTGTAGTTCCAGCTACTGTGGAGACTGAGGCAGGAGAATTGCTTGAATCTGGGAGGCAGAAGTTGCACTAAGCCGAGTGCCACTGCACTTCAGCCTGGGTGACAAGAGCAAAACTCTGTCTCAAAAAAAAAAAAAAAGTTAAAAATTTTAAAATTAGGCTGGGCGCAGTGGCTTATGCCAGTAATCAGTGCTTTGGAAGGTCAACATAAAATGATGGCTTGAAGCCAGGAGTTCGAGACCAGCCTGGGCAAAGTAGTGAGACCCTATATCTAAAAAAAAATTTTTTTAATTAGCCAGGCGTGGAATCCCCAGCTCACTTGCAAGGCTGCGGCAGGTGGATCGCTTGAGCTCAGAAGTTAGGATTGCGCCACTGCGCTCCAGCCTAGGAAACAGGCCCAAGCACAGTATCAAAAAATGTTTTAAAAATTAAAAACAAATATTAAATAAAAGGACACTGCCCGGGCTCAGCCTTCACCTCGGGAGGGGGCTCGGCAGGGGCGCTTCCTTCTCCTCCCACCTCCTCTGCAGCGGTCCTCCTGGGTTCTCTCCGTGCCCCACTCCCGCAACCCGGCGCTCCCAAGCCCACTGACCTTTAACCTCCTCTGGGCCCCCAACCCCCAGGCAACCAGGGGAAGGAGCCTGCGAGGCGGCCCGGGCTCCCCTACTCCCTCCACCCGGCTTCCACGCGCCTCCCGGCCCTGCCCTAAGTACCGCAGCAGCGGCCGCTACCGCCGCTACCACCGCTCCTGGAAGCCCCGGCGCCGGTAGTCGGAGAAGTCAGCGCGGAAGCTCCAGAGGCCGTCCAGGTCCTTGCGCTTCCGTGACGGGTTCTCCCGGGAGTACAGCATCCCGCCCTGCAGCGCCACCGCAGAGCCACACAACCACGGCCCTGGCGCTGCCTAGGCCACCGCCGGACCCGAAGCCAGGCTTTCCGCTCTGCTGCTCGGCTTCCGGCTGCGGGGATAAAAGAAGCGCTGGAGGAGGCCGGCGGACATGTCGCTTGATGTACTGAGGCCATCGGCACCATGTTGGTTGAGGGGGAGTGCCAGGTCTGGAGGGGAGGGGGAGCTGGGAGCTGCTTGGTGGAGCCAGGGACTGGGAACCCCAGGCTAGGCCTTTGGCGAAATGAGACCCATACTCAACCCTAGTCAAGAAGGGTGAGGTCTTCCCACCCTGGCCCAGGCTGGACGATCCAGGGCGGCAGGCCAGGACAAAACCCCTGAGATGTGAGATTCCCTGTTTTCTTCAAGTAGCACCTCCACTTGCTTTCCCCAGCGTGACTCCTCTTCTATGCCTGCCAGGTGCAGCGGTGGCCCTCGCCTGTAATCCCAGAACTTTGGGAGGCAGAGGTTGGTGGATCACTTGAGGCCAGTCTGGCCAACATGGCATAAACCGATCTCTACTAAAAAAAAAAAAAAATCTGGGTGTCTTGGCGGGCACCTGTAATCCCAGCTAGTAGAGAGGCTGAGGCTGGAGAATCGCTTGAACCTGGGAGGCAAAGGTTGCAGTGAGCCAAGATCATGCCATTGCACTCCAGCCTGGCAAGAGACTTATCTCAAGCCTGTAATACCAGCAATTTGGGACACTGAAGTGGGCAGACCACTTGAGGTCAGGAGTTTGAGACCAACCTGGTCAACATGGAGAAACCCCATCCCTACTAAAAATACAAAAATTAGCCAGGTGTGGTAGTGGTCTCAGACCACCTACTCGGAATGCTGAGGCAGGAGAATGGCTTGAACCCGAGAGGCGGCCATTGCCATGAACTGAGATGGTGCCACTGTGCACCAGTCTGGGCAATAGAGTGAGATGCCATCTCAAATAAAAACGTTTATTGAAAAACTTTAGAACAGGAAGGAAAGGAAAGGAAAGAAGAATAGTACAACTTGGAAGAGGGCCAAGTGTGTGACCTGAGAAACCAAGTGCCCAGCTAGACCTCTTGACTCGAGGTTTCATAAGTTGGCATCCTTCTGGGGTCTTGCCACTCCTGATTCCTTAGCTTGGGGCTCAGAACACACATTCTTCTTAGACCATAAGGTCATTCTCAGGGAACAATCAGTAGCAGCTGTTGGGTGCCCCTACCATACAGAGGGGGCCCTTGGGTCCTAGGAACACCACCTGGACTCAATAGTTTGTACAATTCCTCCCCACCCCCTGTCTGATGCTCACCCAGTCTTCTGAAAATGGACCTTAACACCAGAAATGGAGTCCCCAGTGTAGTGAAATAAATACATTCTAGGAACTGACAAGGCCTAAAGGCTTTTTCACAAAGGTTTATGCTCTTTTTTCCTTCTTTTCTTTAATTTTACTTTTACATTACCTTAGCAAAATGTTTACACACTTAAATTAGGGTACATTTCACTGTTTATGAGGCAGCTTTAGGCCAAATTTAACAAAAGTAATCCCAGCAACAGGGGAGGCTGAGGCAGAAGAATCACTTGAACTCAAGAGGCAGAGGTTGCAGTGAGCTGAGATCATGCCACTGCACTCCAGCCTGGGCGACAGAGTGAGACTCCAACTCAACTCATAAATAAAGGGAGAAACATGTATTTATATATGTATGATGTTTATGTTATATGAAAATATGACATTTCTATTTATAAAACAATCTACATATTTAATACATTAATTCATTAAATATAAAATTTTATATGTTATATATACACATATAAAAAGGAATTTATTATGGGAAGTAAAATTTATTATGGGAAGGACCTCTCCTGAGAGGCAGAAACTTGCCTCGACCACGACTTCTCTCTTGGCTCATTCCAAGCTTGGCCAAATTGGGGAAGTGGGTGGAGGTTGCCCTGCATGCCCCCTCCTCTGCCTAAGTGTGCTTTGTAACATCAGCTGGCATCACACAAAGGGCAGGAGAAGCAAACACCCAGAACTCTTTTGCTGGTCAGAGATTCCCTGAGTGTCTGTCCTCACCCAAGCCTGCTCTGTGTGTCTGTGTTGTGAAGCTTGAGTCTTTGGAAAGAAATGGGAAGGGGGGTGGGGTGGAGGAAATATTACCACAAGAATGCTTCTCATTCCTCTGTTCTTGCTGGGTCCTGTTTTGGGGGAGGGTGGGGGTTGGGGGAAGTGTGACCTTGTGTCTTTGTCAATAAACTCAATTACACAAAATTAAAAAAAAATTATTTCTTTGCTGTTCTGACACTTCCCTGGTCTTCTTTTCCCTGTTGGTTCTGGTCTTGTCTCTGATTCCTGGAGGTAGCCAGCCTCTAAATCCATGGAATTTCTTGAATGACAGGTGTGTCTGTTACTCATAGTGGCCACCCCAGGGTCACAGCTGAGTGCATGCTAACCAGATGACTTGGCCAGGGGGACAACCACACCAGATTGACCAACCATGTGATTTGAAGGTTGCAACATTGAGCCACATGATGTCAACCTGACCTCCAGAAAGGATCTGGGGGGCTGGAGATGGACTCAACTGCCTGGCCAATGATTGCATCAACCTGCCTGCTGTGATAAAACCCCTGGATGTGGAAGCCAAGGGATCTTCCCTGGTTCAAGATACACATCAGTATGCTGAGAGGATGATGCATCCTGAGGACACAGAAATGTCATCTTCAGGACCCTCTTGGAGTTTATACTATGTGTCTCTGCTTTTGACTGGTGTTACTTTTGTCAGTTTTTCTTATATAAAACTGTAATGAAAATATCATGCTCAGCCAGGCACAGTAGCTCATTCCTGTAATCCCAGCACTTTGGAAAGTTGAGACGCGCAGATCACCTGTGTTTGGGAGTTCGAGACCAACCTGGCCAACACAGTGAAACCCTCTCTAACAAAAATACAAAAATTAGCCAGGTATGATGGCACTCACCTGTAATCCCAGCTACTAGGGAGACTGAGGCAAGAGAATCACTTGAACCTGGGAGTCAGAGGTTGCAGTAAGCTGAGATTGTGCCATTGTACTTTTGCTAAACAGTGAGACTTCATCTCACAAAAAGTATCTTGCTTTTCTGAGTTCTTTTGAGTTGTTATAGAGGAATTATCAAACCTGAGGACACTGTGGGAACCTCTGAATCTGTAGCCAGTTGGTGAGAAGTACATGTGATCTGAGAACACCCAAACTTGCAGCTTGCATCTAATGTGAAGGCAGCCTAGTGGGGATTTGTGGCCTTATCCTGTGGCATCTGATGTTAACATCAGGGAGTTGACATCAGAGTTGTGTTATACAGGCCAGCTGTGATGGCTCATGCTTGTAATCCCAGCACTTTGGGAAGCAAGGTAAGAGGATCTCTTGAGCTTGAGTCTGAGGCTACAGTGAGCTATGACCACACCACTGCACCCCAACATGGGTGACAGAGCAAGACCCCAACTCCAAAAATACAAAAATTGCATGGCACAGTTCCTGTCTTTAATGGCTTGAATGTTGCAAGAACTTTCTTTTTTTTTTTGAAAACAGCGTCTCGCTCTGACACCCAGGCTGGAGTGCAGTGGCACAATCTCTGCTCACTGCTACCTCCAATTTCCAGGATCAAGTGATTTCTCCTGCCTCAGCCTCCTGAATAGCCAGGATTACAGGTGGCTACAACCATCCCCAGCTAATTTGTGTGTTTTTAGTAGAGATGGGATTTCACCATGTTGGCCAGGCTGGTCTGGAACTCCTGCTGGGATCCCAGGTGTGAGCCACTTTAGAAACTCTAAAAATTAAAAACCTTTAGAGTATTTTTACCACCTGGTTTTCTTCTCTCAATGTCTTTCCCTCATTTCCTGCTTTAAAACTAGCTTGGGGCTGGGCATGGTAGCTCATGCCCATAATCCCAGCAATTTGAAAGGCCAGGGTGGGCAGATCACTTGAGGTCAGGACTTTGAGTTCAGCCTGGCTAATATGGTGCAACCCTGTCTCTATTAAAATACAAACATCACCTCACCGTGGTGGCACACACCTGTAGTACCAGCTTCTTGGGATGCTGTGGCAGAAGAATGGTTAGAACACAGGAGGTGGAGGTTGCAGTAAGCCAAGACTGCACTACTGTACTTCAGCCTGAGTGACAGAGTGAGACTCCGTCTCAAAAAACAAAACAAACAAAAACCTCTAGCTTGGGATTGGCCTTCTCTTCTATTTTTTTTTCTTTTAAAAAATATTTTTTAAAAATAGATGTAGATGCTATGTTGCCCAGGTTGGTCTCAAACTCCTGGTGTCAAGTGATCCTCCTGCCATGACTTTAAAAGTGCTGGGATTATAGGTGTGAACACTGTGCATAGCTTTATGTTTTTTATCTACATGAAAAATAACAGGATTATCTTCCAGAGCTAATAAATATGTTCAAATAACCAAATATTTGGACATTTTTCCAAATGACATTAAGGAAAAATATCACTTGATAGCAAATAAGCAATCCAGAGCAATATGATCACACTCTGTAAAGGTGAAAAAACTTCAACATTTCCCCAATATATGCACCACATTGCTCTCTTGAAAACACACAGTGCATGTCCTCCTTTAAAACATACATCCTCTTTAAAGTAACATACAAACATGTCAATATGAGGTAAAAAAATCACATCTGAATTCTCACATTTCAAAAACATACACTTAACATCAAAAAAATCTCAGCTTAAAGTCAAAAAAATCTTGGCTGTGCACAGTGGTTTGTGCTTGTAATCCCTGCACTTTGGTTGGCCAAGGGAGGAAGATAGCTTGAGGCCAGAAGTTCAAGACCAGTATGGGCAACAGAGCAAGACCCCATCTCTATTAAAAAAAAATAAAATAAACAAATTAGCCAGGTGTGGTGGCTGGCACCTACCACACTACTTGGGAGTGTTCCAACTACTTGGGAGACTGAGGCAGTAGGATTGCTTGAGCCCAGGAGTTAGAGGCTACAGTGAGCTATGATTGTGCCACAGCACTTTAGCCTGAGCAACAGAGTGAGACCCTGTGTCAAAAAAAATTTTTTTAACAAAAAATAAAATTTTCATGGCATTCAGAGACCATCCTGGGAAACTGTGAGTTCTGGCTGTCGTGGCTCACACCTGTAATCCCATCACTTTGGGAGGCCAAAGCAGGTGGATCACCTGAGGGCAGGAGTTCAAGACCAGCCTGGTCCACATGGTGAAACCCTGTCTCTGCTAAAAGTACAAAAAATTAGCTGGGCATGGTGGCAGCTTCCTGTAATGCCAGCTACTTGGGAGGCTGAGACAGGAGAATCGCTTCAACCCAGGAGGTGGAGATTGCAGTGAGCCAAGATAGTGCCACTGCACTCCAGCCTAGCAACAGAGTGGGACTCCAACTCAAAAAAAAAAAAAAGAGCTATGTATCTCTCACCCAATTTGCCTGCTAGGAATTCCTTGTGAGCATCAAGAACTTTACTGAACTCTAAGTCATCCTTCTGCTCACCTGAGACAAGTACATATCTGATTGCTTCCTCTGCTGGAAAAATGCAGATTCCCTGAGCTAGGCAAAGGCATAAGTGATGGATAGCTGGCAGCAGTGGCTCAGGCCTGAAATCCCAGCATTTTGGGAGGCCAAGGCAGGTGGGATCACCTGAGGTCATGACTTCAAGACTGGCCTGACCCACATGGTGAAACCTCATCTCAAATTTCAGAAGTTGAGGCTCCAAGAGGTAAAATTACAAGTTTGAAATATCTTTTTTATTTTTCTTTGGATGGAGTTTGCTCTGATGGCCAAGCTGGAGCCAAGCTGGAGTACAGTGGTGTGATCTTGGCTCAGTGCCACCTCTGCCTCCTGGGTTCAGGGAATTCTCCTGCCTCAGCCTCCTGTGTAGCTGAGATTACAGGTGCATGCAACCATGCCTGGCTAATTTTTTTCGTGTTTTTAGTAGAGACAAGGTTTCACCATGTTGGTCAGCATGGTCTTGAACTCCTGACCTTGTGATCCACTCACCTCAGTCTCCCAGTGTTGGGATTACAAATGTAAGCCACCAAGCCTGGCTGGGACTTCTTATTAATGTTTTTGAAGAGACAATCTTAATTATTTTAATAAATATAGTAATTGTGTATGTTTGTGGGCTTAGTGTGATGTTTCAATCTATGTATTCATTGTGGAATGATTATATGAAGTTAATTAACATATCCACCATCTCACACATGTACCATTTTTCTGTCATGAGAACATTTAAAGTCTACTTTTTGCCAGTCACAGTGGCTTACACCTGTAATGCCAACAGTTTTGGAGGCTGATGCAGGCGAATCATCTGAGGTCGAGTTCAAGACCAGCTGGGCCAACATGGTGAAACCCCACTTCTAAAAATACAAAAATTAGCTGGCCAAGGTGGTGCACACCTGTAATCCTAGCTACTCAGGAGGCTGAGGCAGGAAAATCTCTTGAACCATGGAGGCGGCAGTTGCAGTGAGCCGACATCGCACCATTGCACTGCAGCCTCAGCAATAGAGAGTGACTCTGTCTCAAAAAAAAATACAAAATATAAAATAAAATAAAATGTATCTTTTTTTGAGATTGAGTGTGGCTTTCTCGCCCAGGCTGGAGTGCAATGGCACAATCTCAGCTCACTGCAACGTCTGCCTCCCAGGTTCACCTGATTCACCTGGCCTCAAGTGATCAGCCCTCTTCAGCCTCTCAAACAGCTGGGATTACAGGCATGAGCCACTGGGCCCAATCAAAATCTACTTTTTAAGTAATTTTGAAATATACATTATTAGTAACCATAGTTCATAATGAATAATACTCTTGCTGGGCAATATATCTCAAAAACCCACTCCTCCCATCTAACTCAAATATTGTACCTTTTGGTCAACATGAGAGACGTATTTTATTGCATTTTAAAAATATCATGAAGAGGTCTCGGGAAACATTTGGCATCTGTAGGTCTTACTCATAGACTCTTAGATCTTATTCATCAGCCTGCTGATCTGTTCCTTTTTCAGAGATGTAGATGCTATCCAACATTTTTCTTTCCTTTTTTTTTTTGAGATGGAGCCTCGCTCTATTGCCCAGGCTGGAGAGCAGTGATACTATCTCAGCTCAGTGCTACATCCATTTCTTGGGTTCAGACAATTCTCCTGCCTCAGCCTCCTGAGTAGCTGGGGAGTATAGGCACACACCACCATGCTTAGATAATTTTTGTATTTTAATAGGGATGAGGTTTGACCATATTGGCCAGGCTGGTCTTAAACTCCTGACCTCTGGTGCTCCTTCCACCATGGCCTCTCAACATGCTGGGATTACAGGTGAGAGCCATGCATCCAACCAGCCATCCAATATTTTTCTGATACCCTTGTTTTTAGCATGATCATAGCTCACTGCAGCCTCCAATTCCTGGGCTCAAGCGATCCTCCCACCTCGGCCTCCCGAGTAACTGGGACTACAGGTGAGCACCACCACGCCCAGCCAATTTTTGTAGTTTTTTGTAGAGATGGGGGTCTTGCTTTGTTGCCAGGCTGGTCTGGAACTCCTAGCCCCAAGGTATCCTCCCACCTCAGCCTCCCAAAGTGCTGGAATTACAGGCATGAGCCACCATGCCTGGCCAGCTTCATGATTTTACCTGTAGCTTCTGCTTTCCTGAATTTATCCCTGCCTTTGAAACCCTGCACCTGCCAATGCCCAGCTAATCCTGTATTTTTAATAGTGGTGGGGTTTCTCCATGTTGGTCAGGCTGGTGTCAAACAGCCAACTCAGGTGATATGCCCCCCTTCGCCTCCCAAAGTGCTGAGATTACAAGCATGAGCCACCACGTCTGGCCAAAAATGGGGTTTGAAGCTGTATTTGTGAAGCTGTGTTTTTGTATGGGGTAAAATCTCAGGTTCATTGTCCTAAGGCCATGGAAAACTGAATGCAGACACTCCAGAGTGAAATTAAGAGAGAAAGTGTAACAGGCAAAAGAAAGAGAAGAGCTCTCTGTGCAGAGAGGAGTCCTGGAGAAAATGGGTTACCACTTCCACAGTGAATGAAGGTTTTTTGTTTTACTTTTAGGTAGAGTCTCACTCTGTCTCCCAGGATGAAGTGCAGTGGTGCTATCTTGGCTCACTGCAACCTCTGCCTCCCTCGTTAAAACAATTCTCCTGCCTCAGCCTCTCGAGTGTCTGGGATTACAGGCACCAGCCATATCCTCAGCTTATTTTTGTATTCTTAGTAGAGATGGGTTTCACCATGATGGCCAGACTGGTCTTGAACTTCTGACCCCAAGTGGCCTCAGCCTTTCAAAATGCTGGATTTACAGGTTTTACAGAGGAGCTTGAGGAGGTGGTATCTGATTTACATAGGGTGCAAAAGACTGGTTGGAACAGGGATGCTATTTGTAAAGCCTGTGAAAGAAGCTGGCCACTCCACCCTAATCTTTTATTATGCAGATGGGTTTTTTACCAGATTGAAGCCATATTGTCTAGTATTTTATAATTTTATTTTATATTTTATAATGGAGTCTAGCTCTGTTGCCAGGCTGGAGTGCAGTGGCACAATCATGGCTCATTGCAACTTCCACTTGCTGCGTTCAAGAAATTTTCCTGCTTCAGCCTCCTGAGTAGCTGGGATTACAAGCGGGGCCACCATGCCTGGTTAATTTTTGTATTGTTAGCAAAGACAGGGTGTCACCATGTTGGTCAGGCTGGTCTCAAACTCCTGACCTTGTGATCTGCCTGCCTCAGCCTCCCTAAGAGCTGGGATTACAGGCATGAGCCACTGTGCCTTGCTGTTCCTCCTCCTCCTCTTCCTCCTCCTCCAATTTTCCTTCTCCTCAGATTACAGGCATGAGCCACCTCACCTGGCTGTTCCTCCTCTTCCTGATCCTTTTTCTCCTCCCCTTTTCCTTCTCTTCCTCCTTTTCCTCAAATTATAGGCATCAGCCACCCCATCTGGTTGTTCATCCTCCTCCTATTACAGGCACGAGCCACCACATCTGGCTGTTTCTCCTCCTCCTCGAATTACAGGCGTGAGCCACCATACCTGGCTGTTCCTCCTCCCCCTCTTCTGGCTGTTTTTTCTTCTCCTCCTCCTCTTCCACCCCTTTCCTCCTCCTCCTTATTCATTTTTTAATTTGGTGTCTTGCTCTTGTCACCCAGGCTGAGTGCAATGGTGTAATTCTGGCTCACTGCAACCTCTGCCTCTTGGATGCAAGTAATTATCCTGCTTCAGCCTCCCATGTAGCTGGAATTACAGGCATCTGCCACCATGTCCAGATAATTTTTTTTGTATTTTTAGAGATGGGGTTTAACCATGTTGGCCAGGCTGGTCTCAAACTCATGACTTCAGGTGAGCCATCCACCTTGACCTCCCAGAGTGCTGTGATTACAGGCATAAGACACTGTGCTCAGCCTTATTACTATTAAGATAGAGTTTAACTCTCATTGCCCAGGCTGGAGTACAATCATGCAATCAGCTCACTGGAACCTCTGCCTTCCAGTTTCAAGTGATTCTCCTGCCTCAGCCTACCAAGTAGCAGGGTTAGAGGCATGTGCCACCACACCCAACTAAGTTTTTGTATTTTTAGTAGACATAGGGTTTCACCATGTTGGCCAGGCTGGTCTCCAATTCTTGGCCTCATGTGATCCACCAGCCACAGCCTCCCAAAGTGCTGAGATTATAGGCAGGAGCCACTGTACCCAGCCTTGGTTCTTTAGTTAACAAAATCTGTCACTGCTCTCAAAATCACTTGGTAGGGGTTATTCATTCTTCCTTGAGTTTAGCTTGCTTATCTTTGTTAATGAAATGTAAGTTTCAGGCATTTTTTCTTTTAGGGACAGGGTCTTGCTCTGTTACCCAGGCTGGAGTAGAGTGGTGCCATCACAGCTCACTGCAGCCTCCCACTGCTGGGCTCAAGCAAACCTCCTGCCTCAGCCTTCCAGGTAGCTGGGACTAAAGACACACACCACAACTGGCTAGTTTTTGCTGTTTTAACAGAGTCCTGCTCTGTGGCCCAGGCTGGAATGCAGTAGTGCCATCTCTGCTCACTGCAACTTCTGCTTCCTGGGTTCAAGCAATTCTCCTGCCTCAGCTTCCTCAGTAGCTGGGATTACAGGCAGGTGCCACCATACCGGCTAATTTTTGTATTTTTATTAGAGGTGGGATTCTGCCATGTTGGTCTGGCTGGTCTCAAATTCCTGGCTTCAAGTGGTGTACCAGCCTCAGTCTCCTACAGTGCTGGGATTACAGGTGTGAGCCACCATGCCTGGTGTGGCATTTTTTTTTTTGATGTGGTAGCTGGGACCTTGTTATGTTGCCCAGAGTGCTAGGATTACCAGTGTGAGCCACTACTCCTGGCCTAGATCACTGTGATACCCTGTTTGAAGGTGATGGGTTCTGGACAGTGCAGAGGCTGTGGTGAGAGTACCCTCTTCCCTTCCCATCTATGACTCTCACTGCCCTTGCCCAGTTTTCTCCATTTCCATTTTATTTTTTTTAGAGACAGTGTCCAGGCTAGAATGCAGTGGCATAATCATAGCTCACCACGGCCTCCACTCCTGGGTGCAAGTGATTCTCTCGCCTCAGCCTTACAAGTACACACATCTGCCAATGCCAAGCTAATTACTTATTTGGTAGAGAAAGAGGGTTCTCCCTGTGTTACTTAGACTGATCGCAAACTCTTGGCCTTAGTCATCCTAGCACCTTGCCCTTCCAAAGTGCTGGGATTATAAGCCACCCTGTCCTGCCTTTCCAGTCCCTAACTAACCTCTGGCCAGTCTCAGAAAGCCCAGCAATGAGGATGCCAGGCTAAGACAGGAAACATGCAGCAGCCTCCTCTCACCCACTTTACTTGGGGGCAGGTGTGGGAGGACCTAGGCCTGCTGTCTGCAGTAGCACCTGCACCTGGTGGATCTGCCAGTCGATGCTGGGGCACACAGTGCCACCCAGGGCACCACACTGCTTCATGCTGTGCCCATAGTCCCACATATGGCTCACCTCACTCAAGAACAGGGGACTGGGGAGAGGGAAAGAGGTGGGCCAGGGCCAAGCAACTCTGGCCTCCAGGTGCCCAGGTTCACTTCCTAGGATGTAGTGTGGGAGGGTGTGGGCCACACCTGATGGTCTGCAGCTCTTGCTGGTTGAGGGCGACCCCCTTGGTCTCAGCCATTAACATGGCTTTCCTGGAGGCCTCGTGGGCCCAGGGAGAAAGGTGGCACTGAGGCAGCTTTCTCCATGCCCTGATCTACCTCCATTGCTGGCACTCCTTTTTTTTTTAAAAAAAAATACAAAGTCTCCCTCTGACACAGGCTGGAGTGCAGTGGTGAGATCTCACTTCACTGCAACCTCAACCATCCAGGTTCAAGCAATTCTTCTGCCTCAGCTTCCCAAGTAGCTGGGATTACAGAGTGTGCCAACACGTCTGGCTAAGTTTTATATCTTTAGTAGAGATGGAGTATCAACATGCTGACCAGACTGGTCTCAAACTCTGGCCTCAAGTGACCTGCTCACCCAGGCCTCCCAAAATGCTGGGATTACAAGTGTGAGCCACCAGGCAGGGCCACCTGTGCCCCTTCCTGAGCTCCCCCACCCTCTGGGGGCACCTCATCACCTCTCCCTCCCACTGACTGCTACACATTTGCCCCTTTGTGGACCAGGTAGTAGGCAAGGCCAGTGGCCATCATGTTGGGGCTGGGAGCCTGTTCCATGTTCTCTTGGTGAATCTCTGGGCACAGATGGGAGAGTGGTGAGCCCTAGGGACCCTGGGGTCTGAAGCTGCCAGCCCAGAACCTGGCCCTCTGCCAGGATGTCCCTGCCTTGAGCAGATCCTGTCATACCCACTCAGCTCTGTCTCACTCTCAGCTTGAACCATCTGCTCATAATTACTGATAGTATTCATGTGTGCTATTAATGCTTGCTGGCCTGTGTTTTACTGGCCTTTATGATTTCAGAGTCCTTGTCTTTACCATGCATCAGAAGTTCCTGAAGGATTTGTTTTCTTTTTTTAGGAGACAGGGTCTTGCTCTGTTGCCCAGGCTGGAGTGCAAGTGCAATGGCCATCACAGCTCACTGGAGGCTGGGCCTACCTAGCTCAAGTGATCTTCCAGCCTAGGCCTTTGGAGTAGCTGGAGCTACAGGCATGCATGCCACCATGCCCAGCTAATTTGTTGTTGTTTTGGGCTATTCTTTCTGAGACAGATCTGTCCGCTGGGCTGGAGTGCAGTGGCGCAGTCTTGGCTCACTGCAACCTCTGCCTCCTGGATTCAAGCGATTCTCCTGCCTCAGCCTCTGACTAGCTGGGACTACAGGCATGTGCCACCATGTCCAGCTATTCAAGGGGATAACACCAGAGAACTTCCCAACCCTAGAAAAATATATTAATATCCCACCTCAAGCCATTTAATAATCACACATGCAAAGGTCAAAGATAAAGAAAGGATCCTAAAAGCAGCAAGAGAAAAAAATGACATACAATGGAGCTCTAATACATCTCACAGCAGACTTTTCAGGGGAAATCCTACAGGCCAGGAAAGAGTGCCACAGCATATTCAAAGTGTTAAAAGGGGCTGGGTGAGAAGGCTCACACCTGTAATTCCAGCACTTTGGGAGGCCAAGGTGGGCAGATCACCTGAGGTCAAGAGTTCAAGAGCAGCCTGGACAACATGGCAAAACCCTGTCTCTACTGAAAATACAAAAATTAGCAAGGCATGATGGCAGGTGCCTGAAATCCTAACTACTCAGGAGGGTGAGGTAGAATTGTTTGAACCTGGGAGGCAGAGATTGCAGTGAGATCATGCCATTACACTCTAACCCTGGTGACAGAGCAAGAGTCCATCTCAAAAACAAACAAATAAATAAACAAGCAAAAACAAAGTGCTGAAAGAAAAAAATGTATGAATTAAAACTGCTTACTTGGAGAAAATATCTTTCATGTACAGAAAAGCAGAATATTATAACTGTAATTGTAGTGTATAAGCTACTCATAGCTTGAGTAGAAAGATGACAGGATGAACATATCAAAAATAATAAACTTTTCAAGACATAATACAATCAGATATAACAGAAACAAAGTTAAAAGGCAGATGAAGTAAAAACATAGAGATTTTATTACTTTCCATTTTGCTTGCTTGTTTATGCAATCAGTGTTGTCAACAGTTTAAAATAGTGGGTGATAAGATAGTGTTTGTAAGCCTCATGGAAATCTCAAACCTGAAATCGTACAATAGATACACAAGAAATAAAAAGCAAGAAATTAAAACATACCACTGGAGAAAGTTACCTTCACTAAAAGGAAGACAGAAAGGAGGGAATTAAGGAAGAAAGACCGCAAACCAGAAAACAAGTAAAATAGCAGGAGCAAGTTGTTGCTTATCAATAATAACTTTGAATGTAAATAGACTAAACTCTCCAATTAAAAGACATAGAGTAACTGAATGGAAAAAAAAGACCCAACTGTTGCCTACAAAAAACAGACTTCATCTGTAAAGACTCCCATGGTCTGAAAATTAAGGGATGGAAAAAGTTATTCTGTGCAAATGGAAACCAAAAATGGGCTGGAGTAGCTATACCATATCAGACAAAATAGATTTCAAGACAGAATTCACCAGGTGCAGTGGCTCATATCTGTAATCCCAGCACTTTGGGAGTCTGAGGCAGGCAGATTACCTGGGGTCAGGAGTTCAAAACCAGACTGTCCAACATGGTGACACCCCCTCTCTACTAAAAACAAACATTAGCTGGAGGTGGTGGATGCCTGTAGTCGCAACTACTAGGGAGGCAGAGACAGAAGAATCGCTTGAAACCAGGAGGCAGAGGTTGCAGTGAGCTGAGACTATGCCACTGCACTCCCACCTGGAGAACAGAGTGAGATTCTGTCTCAAAAAGAAAAAGAAAAAGAAAAAGAAACTAACTTCAACAGTGAGTCAATGAATAAATTAAGAAGGAAATTTAAAACTTTTTTGAAACAAATGATGAGGAAACCACAACATACCAAAACAAATGAGACACAATAAGAGTAGTACTAAGGGGGAAGTTTATACCTATGAGCTCATACATCAAAAAAGTAGAAAAAATTCAAATAACTAACAATGCTCTACCTTAAAGAAATCAAAAACAAGAGCACACCACAGAGAGTTAGTAGAAGAAAATAAATAATAACCAGAGCAATACATGAAATTGAAATAAAAAAATACAAAAGTCAATGAAACAAAAGTTGGGTTATATATATTTTTTGAGACAGACTTTCACTATTGTTGCCCAGGCTGGAGTGCAGTGGTGTGGTCTGGACTCACTGCAATCTATGCTTCCTGGGTTCATGTGATTCCCCTGTCTCAGTCTCTGGAGTAGCTGGGATTACTGGTATGTGCCACCACACCTGGCTAATTCTGTATTTATAGTAGAGATGGGGTTTCTCCATGTTTGTCAGGCTGGTCTTGAACTTGCAACCTCAGATGATTGTCCTGCCTTGGCCTCCCAAAGTGCTGGGGTTACAGGTGTGAGCCATCATGCCTCTCCTGGTTTCTTAAGAAGAAGAAAACTGAACAATGTTCAGCTAGACTAGATAGAAAGAGATGATCCAACTGAAGAAAATGAAAGATGATAAAGGAAACATTATAACTAATACCACAGAATTTCACAGAACACCACAGAATTTCAATGAATCATCAGCGGTTACTATGAGCAACTACAGTCCAATATGCTGGAAAATGTAGAAGAAATGAACAGATTTCTAGATACATATAACCTACCAATATTGAACCATGAAGAAATCCAAAATCTCAATAGGCCAATTACAAATGATGAGATGGAAACTGTAATAAAATGTCTTCCAGCAAAGAAAAGTCTGGGACCCGATAGCTTCACTGCTAAATTTTACCAGCCATTTAAAGAAGAATTTATACCAATTCTACTCAAACTATTCTGAAAAATAGAGGTGGAGAGAATACATCCAAAGTCATTCTATAAGGCCAGTCTTAACCTGATACCAAAAGTAGAAAAAGACACATAAAAAAAATACAGCTACAGACCAATATCCCTGATGAACATTGATGCAGAACTCCTCCACAAAATATTAGCAAACCAAATGGAAAAACAGATTTAAAAGATCACTCATATCAGCTGAATGAAGGATAAGAACAATATGATCCTTTAAGTTGATGCTGAAATAAACATTTGATAGAATTTAACATTACTTCATGATACAAACCCTCAAAAAACTGGGGATAGAAAGAATATAGGTGCAGTGGCTCACACCTGTAATCCTACACTTTGGGAGACCGAGGTGAGCAGATCATGAGGTCAGGAGATTGAGACCACCCTGGCCAATACGGTGAAACCTTGTCTCTACTGAAAATAAAAAATTTAGCTGGGTGTGGTGGTATGTGCCTGTAATCCCAGTTACATGGGAAGCTGAGGCAGAAGAATCACTTAAACCCAGGAGTCAGAGTTTGCCTGTAATACCAGTTACATGGGAAGCTGAGGCAGAAGAATCACTGAAACCCAGGAGTCAGAGGTTGCAGTGGGCCAAGAGCATACCACTACACTCCAGCCTGGGTGATAGAGCAAGACCCTGTTTCAAGAAAAAAGAGAGAGAGAAGAAAGGAAAAAAGAAAGAGAGGATTGGAATGAAGAAAGGAATGATGAAATGAAGGAAGAAAGGAAGGAAGGACAGAAGGAAGGGTGGGAGGGAAAGAGGGAAGGGAGAGAATGTGAAAAAAAGAAAGAGAGAGAGAAAAAGGAAGGAAGAGGAAGAAAGGAAGGAGAGAGAGATAGATGAAAAGAAAAAAGAGAAAGAAAGAGGAAAGAATGAATGAAAGAGAGAAAGGAAGGAAAAAAGGAAAGAGACAAAATGAAAAGAAGAGAGAAAGAAAGAGTGGAAAGGAAGGAAGAAAAGGAAAAGAAGTGGGGGAAGGAAAGGAGGAAGAAAAGGAAGGAAAGAAGGAGAAAGGGAAGTGGAAGTGTAAGGGGAAGGGAAGGGAGGAAGAAAGAATGAGAGTTAGAAAGATGGAAAGAGAAAGGAAGAAAAGAGAGAGAAAGAGAAAGAAAGGAAAAAAGGAGAGATAGAAAGATGAAAAGAAAGAAAGAAAGAAAAGAGAAAAAAGAGAGGAAAGAAGGAAGGAAGGAAAAGGAAAGAAGTTGGGGAATGAAGGAAGGAAGGAAAGGAAGAAGGAGGGCAGGAAGGATAAAGGGAAGTATAAGTGCAAAGGGAAGGGAGAAAGAAAGAAAGAGGAAGAAAGAAAGAGAAAGAAAAAAGCAAGAAGGAAGAAAGGAAGGAAAGAGAAAGAAAGGAGAGAAGTAGGGAAAGGAAGAGAGGGAGGAAGGGAAAAAGGAAGGAGGGAAGGAAAGAAAGATGGAAGGAAGGAGAAGGGGAAGTGGAAGGGGAAGAGAAGGGAGGAATGAAAAAAAGAGAAAGAAAGGAAGGAAGGAAGAAAGGAAGAAAGGGAAAAGAAAATAAAGAGGAGAGAAGTAGGGGAAGGGATGGAAGGAAGAAAGGAAGGAAGGAAGGAAGGGAAGGAGACAGGGAGGGAGGGTTGTGTCACCAAGGTCAGGTGGAAAAGGTTGGGGCTGGGCTGGGAGGCAGGAGGTGGAAGTAAGCAAGGAAGGAGAGGAATGGAAGCAGGGAGACACTTGAGTAAAGACAAGAGGAGGATCAAGCAGCAGGAAGGGGCCAGGGTCTGAGCTGGGAGAAAGGTGATGCCCTGTGGAGCCCCCATGTTGGGGCTGCTCTGAGGAGCCAGGGTGTGGCTGCAAGTGAGTAGTAGAGGGTGACTGTGTGGCCACCATCTAGTACTGAGGAGAAAGGGGTTGACAAGACTGGTGGTGGGAAGAGTCACTGGGGGTGGGGGAAACCAGAGAGAGGGCCCCAATCCCAGAGAGCAGCTGCTCTCTGCCTCTGGTCTCTCATACTCTTTTCTGCACAGCTGTTCTGGGACATTCCATGACTGGCAGAGTTCATGACTCTCTCCTCACCACAGCTCCTCATACTCAGCTCCCCTAGCAGAGTGAGACCCTCACTACAAGCCTGGCCCAAGTGCCCAGGGTCACTCCTTCCTCCCCTCCTTCCTCCCTGCCCTGCAGTCAGGGGCCCACGGTGGTCTCAGATCCCCCAGTTCATGCTGGCACTTGCCTTTTTTTTTGACAGAGTTTCACTCTTGTTGACCAGGCTGGAGTTCAGAGGAGAAATCTCGGCTCATTGCAACCTCTGCCTTCTAGGTTTAAGCAACTCTCCTGCTTCAGCCTCCTGAGTAGCTGGGATTACAGGTACCTACCACCACACCCAGCTAATTTTTGTACTCTTTGTAGAGACAGGGTTTCACCATATTGGTCAGACTGGTCTCGAACTCCTGACCTCATGATCCTGCTGCCTCAGCCTCTCAAAGTGCTAAAATTACAGGTGTGAGCCACGAAGCCCAGATAATTTTTTATTTTTTTTTAGCCTGGATAATATTTTATATATTTTATATTTTATAGAGACAGGGTTTCACCATGCTGGACAGGTTGGTCTTGAACTCCTGACTTCAGATGATCCACCTCCCAAAGTGCTAAGATTACAGGTGTGAGCCACTGTGCCCAGCTTTTGTTTTTTTTTCCTGAGATAGAGTCTCACTCTGTTGCCCAGGCTGGCATGTGGCAGTATGATCCTTGATCACTACACCCTCCACCTCCTAGGTTCAAGCAATTCTCTTGCCTCAGCCTCCCTAGTAGCTCGGATTACAGGGTCACACCACCATGCCCAGCTAATTTTTGTATTTTTAAGTTCACCATGTTGGCCAGGCTGGTCTCCAACTCCTGACCTCAGGTGATCCTCCCACTGTGGCCTCCCCAAGTGCTGGGATTACAGGCATAGGCCACTGTTCCTGGCCATACTTGGTGGTCTTTAATGAACACCCTCTGAGTGAGTGCCCACTGGGAGATGCCAGGCCCACCCCCTGCATCTGTGGGGACTGCCCTTCCCCCACCATCTGCTGAGTTAGCTGGGCTTGTGTTCTTCCCATTTTCTCCAGCTCTCTAGGGACTTCATGAAGCCCCCATTCCCTACCCACCAGCCTGGGGCACAGGAATCCACTCTCCACAGTGTCCATCACCTCTGGGACTTATTTATTGGTTTGGTGGTTTTCAAATGTCAGCAATTAATTTCCAGCTCATCACTGTTGTGATGACAGTGCATGTCCTTTTGGAAAAAACATGTCTCCATCAAGACTTTGGTGCTGAAGGACCTGAGGGGGCCCACTCTAAAGATCCATTAATTGCCAGAGAAGGAGTTTCCTGTAATTAGAAAATCATATTCCTTAAAATTCCCCAAGTGCCTTTTCACTGAACAGCCCAAACCCATAGTCATTTTATGCTTTACAGAAAATTACAACATGAGGCTCTCCCAGATCCACATCACCCACACACTGAGGGAGCAGGTCCAGGACATTTTCAATAGAAAATACAGTGAGCAGTGGAACACCCCCGGGGGAGGGACATGCAGACACTGTGGACAGAGAAGTGGGAGGCTTCCCAATTCTAGCCCAAACTATTCACTCCCTTACACATATTTCTTAAGGATTTACTAAATGCCAGGCATGTCTCAGGAACTGGGGATACTGTGGTGAATGAAACAGGAACTGTACTCATGAGCCTTGCACTTGGGCAACATGGCAAAACCCTGTCTCTACCAAAAATACAAATACATTAGCCAGGTGTGGTGGTGCACTCCTGTGGTCCCAGATAGGAGGGTGAGGCAGGAGAATTGCTTGAGCCTGGGAAGTGGAGGTTGCAGTGAACTGAGATCACACCATTGCACTCCAGCCTGAGCAACAGAAGTGAAACTGTCTCCAAAAAAAAAAAAAAAAAAAAAGCCTGGGTTTGGTGGCTCACACCTACAATCCCAGCACTTTTGGAGGCTGAGGTGGGTGGATCACGAGATCAGGAGTTCAAGACCAGCCTGGCCAACTTAATGAAACTTCCTCTTTACTAAAAATACAAAAAATTAGCTGGGTGTTGTGGTGGCCACCTGTAATCCCAGCTACTCAGGAGGCTGAGGCAGGAAAATCGCTTGAACCTGGTAGGCAGAGGTTGCAGTGAGTCGAGATCGCCCTATTGCACTTTAGCCTGGGCAACAGAGTGAAACTGTCTTTAAAAAAAAAAGGAGCATAGGACATTGTAGCATGTTGGTGTGGCTTTTTATTTTATTTTATTTTTTCCTTTCAGACAGTCTCACTCTGTCACCCATGCTGGAGTGCAGTGGTGTGATCATGGTTCACTACAGCATCAAACTCCTGGGCTCAAGCAATCCTCAGCCTCCCAAGTGGCTGGAACTACAGGCATGCACCACCATGCCCAGCTTTTTAAAATAAATTTTTAGGAGAGACAGGGTCTTGCTATGTCCCCCAGGCTGAACTCAAACTCTTAGACTTAAGTGGTCCTCCTGCCTTGGCCTCCCAAAAGGCTGGGATTACAGGCATGAGCTGCCATGCTGGCCTATTTTTTTTTATTTTCTGATCAAATAGCTCAGATTGTAATGCCTATACGTTTCCATGGTGCTACAACACTTTTGCATGCCGTTCACTCTTCTGCATGGATGTCTTTCCATGTCACCCGTGAAATCCCATGTACACATGCCCCACACTGCCTCTCACCCACAGGGGAAGCCCTGGGCATCAGGTACCTGGTCCAAGTGCCCTACAAGTGGATAAGAGTAACCCCTGCCCCATAATCAGCAAGGGGCTGCTCCCAGAAATCCTGTTCTGAAAGCTCTGCACCTTCAGGCTTTCGCTCCAGCCTGCTCCCCTACCACTCCGGCCGCACTCCTACCCCTCCAGCCAGCTCCCCTACCGCTCCGGCCGCCCTCCTACCGCTCCAGCCGGCTCCCCTACAGCTCCGGCCGCCCTCCTACCACTCCAGCCATCCCCCTACCCCTCCAGCCTGCTCCCCTACCGCTCCGGCCACACTCCTACCGCTCCAGCCCGCTCCCCTACAACTCCAGCCATCCTCCTACCGCTCCAGCCTGCTACCCTACCGCCCCTGCCGCCCTCCTACCACTCTAGCCCACTCCCCTACCGCTCTGGCCGCCCTCCTATCACTCCAGCCTGCTCCCCTATGACTCCGGCCAGCCTCCTACCGCTCTGGCCGCCCTCCTACCACTCCAGCCTGCTCCCCTATGACTCCGGCCATCCTGCTACTGCTCCAGCCCGCTCCCCTACCACTCCGGCAGTCCTTCTACTGCTCCAGCCCGCTCCTCTATGACTCCAGCCACCCTCCTACCACTCCGGCCACCCTCCTACCGCTCCAGCCCGCTCCCCTACGACTCCGGCCACCCTCCTACCACTCCGGTCGCCCTCCCCTACCGCTCTGGCCGCCCTCCTTCTGCTCCAGCCCACTCCCCTACTGCTCCGGCCACCCTCCTACCCCTCCAGCCCGCTCCCCTACCGCTCTGGCCGGCCTCCTACCGCTCCAGCCCGCTCCCCTACTGCACCTTCCGTCCTCCTACCGCTCCAGCTGCTGCAGTTTCCGTCACCACTGCTCCAGCCGCTGCGGTTTGTGTCACCACCACCCACTGCAGCGAGGCCAGCCACAGTACCACAGGCTGCAGCCTCCAGCATGCAGTAGGTGGCTCCGCTGCCCCTTCTCCTGGTCCTCTAAGCCGGGAACACAATGGCTCCACAAGAAGATACACAAGAGCCTGGAACAGCGTGAGGCACCCTCGGAATGCTTTATATACTGAGGTTTTGCCCATGGTTCCTGGACTACATGTTCTGATTGGATGAGAGAAAAACCTCCAGGCCTACTCTGATTGGGTTTTATTTTCATGCTCTGATTGGTTGTCCTCAGACTTGTTTTCATCCAATGAGACCATGTAGTTCAGGAACCTCTGGGCATTAACCTCAGTATATAAATGGCGCTGATGGGAAGGCACTCCATTCCAGGATTTTCTGGGTTTGCTGGCTGTGCTTCTCGGTGCCGAGCTTAGACGAGTAGAATACGGGAGAGCCAGCTGCTTCATGCTGGAAGCTGTAGTCTGTGGTTCTGCGGTACTGTGGTTCGCCTCACGGCAGCTCACCTCACTGTGGTTGGTGGTAGCCACGGAGTCATACCCCTGAAGCGGTAGGAGGGGAAATGAGTTTGGGGCAAGGTGGGAGGGCTAAAGAGGGTAGTTATTGCCAAAGGGAAAAAAAGGATGGCAAACAGGATAAGGCGTTGAAAAAAGATGGTGAGGAAAAGATGGTGGGAAAACAATTTTGGGGTAGATGGAAGGGGGAAATAGAGTGGCAAGTAAAAGGAGGAATGAGAGGGTGGTGAGGGGGGAACCAGGGGGCGAGCAGGAGGGAAGAGAAGGTCTGAAAAAATATGGGAGGAAAGAAAGATGGAAAGAAGACGGTGGGTAAAAAGATTTTGGGCAGATGCAGAAGGGAAGAGGGGACAAGTGGGAGAAGAAAAGGCGATGCAAAGAGGGAGGGGGAAGAGAAAGTGGGCAAGCAGGAGGGAGAGAAGGTTTTGTGAAAAGAAGGGGAGAAAATTTTCTAGGTAGATGAAGAGGGAAAAGAGGGTGGCGAGTGGGAAGGAGAAAAAGTTTTGTGAATAGAAGATGGGCAGGAAAGAAAGATGGTGCAGAAAGAAAAGACAGTGGATAAAGTGAGTAGATTTAGGAGGAAGAGGGTGGCAAGTGGGAAGAGAAAATAGGGGGTGGCCAGAGGGAGTGCGGAAAGAGGGATGGGAAAAAGAAGATGGGGAAAATAGGGTTAGGGGCAAAAGACGTGGCAATCAGGATAAGGGGAAGAAGAGGGTGAGTGGGAAGCCGGGAAGGCTTTGCAAAAAAGATGGTGAGAAAATATTTTGGGGTAGATGGAGAAGGGAAAGAGGGTGGCAAGAAGGAAAGGGGAAAAATACGATGGGGAAAAGTTTTGGGGAGATGTAGGGGGAAAAGAGGGTGCTGAGCAGGAGTGGTGAGAAGGTTTTGGTAAAAGATAGGGAAAATGTTTTTGTGTAGATAGAGGAGCAAACGGGACGAGAGAGAGGCAGGAAAGAGGGTAGGAAGGAAAGGAAGAAAGCACAGTGGGGAAAAACGGTGTAGAAAAGTTTAGGGGTAGATGGGTGGGGAAAACTAGTCAGCAAGAGAGTAGAGAAGTCTTTGCAAAATGACAGTGGGGAAAAATGTGGAAAAAGTTTTGGGGTAGATGGAGAAAGAAAAAGGCTGGTGAGAGGGAGGGGGTCAAAGGCTGTTGGGAAAAGAAGATGGAAAAATAATGCTGGGGGACAAAGGGTTCAGGTAGATCTTTTCTGATTTTTAAATCAGGTTATTTGTATTTTTTGCTTTGGAGAAGTTTGAATTCTTTACATGTTTTCTGTATTAACTCCTCACCTGATGGCATAGTTTGCAAATTCTTCCATATTCTGAATTTTCTTCATTCCGATAGCTTCCTCTTCTTTGCAGAAGCTTCTATGTTTAATGCAATTGCATTTGACACTTTTTGCTTTTGTCGCTTGTGCTTTTGATATCTATTTGAAAATCCCTTGTCCTAACCAATTTAATGAAGGATTTATACTGTTTTCTTCTCTAGTAGTTTCATAGTCGCAGGTCCTACATTTAAATCTTTATTTTGAGCAGATTTTTATATTTGGTAAGATAACGGTCTAGATTTATTCTTGACCGTTTATTATGTATGTGTTGTGTTTTCCTAGCAGTTTATTGAAGAGACTGTCCGTTGCAAAGGTGTGTTCTTGGTGCCTTTGCTAAAAATGAGTTGACTGTAAATGCATGAATTTATTTCTGAGTTCTCCATTCTGTTTCATTTGTTTATGTCTGTCTGTCATTCCTCTATATCTGCGTGTCTCTCTCTGTCTCTCCCTTGCCCCTTTTATGGCCAGTACCATGCTGTTTTTGTTACTAAAGATTTATAATACATTTTGAAATCAGGTATTGTGATGTTTTCAGCTTTTTTCTTTTTGTTCATGATTCTTTTATCTATCTGAGATATTTTGAATTTCTATGTGAATTTTAGGATTTTCTTTTTCTATTTCCATGAAGAATGTCTTTGTAATTTCACATGGATTGCATTGATTCTGCAGATCACGTTGGGTGATAGATATTTTAATGTATTCTAGTGCTTGGACATGGGTTATCTTTCCATTTACACGTGTCTGTTTTAATATCTTTCATGTCTCTTTTATCATTTTCACTGTGGGATCTTCGAACTTTTTTGTTATCTTTAGGTATCTTTTTTTTGGTGGTAGAAGTAATGAAGCAGCTTTTTTTGAATTTTTATTATGAAGGAATGTTGAATTTTATTTTTTTCAGCATTACTGAAATGATATTTTTTTTCTTGATTTGCTGAATATGATGTGGCACATTTATTTATTTGGGTTGATTGACTCATCCTCTTATTTCTCAGATGAATCCCTCTTAATCATAGCAGATGATCTTCTTCTTGTCTTGTCAAATGCAGTGTTCAAATAGTTGGTTGAGTATTTTTTGCATCTGTGTTTATCAGGGATATTTGCCTGTGGTTTTCTTTTCTGTGTTGTGTTTTGGTCTGGTTTTTGTACCAGGGCTGGCCTCATAGGATAAGTTTGGAAGTGTTCCTTCCTGTTTATTTTTGGGGGAATATTTTGAGTATATTTGGTATTAGCTCTTTTAAAAATGTTTCATTGAATTCAATAGTAAAACCATGATTCTTGTGCTTTTCTTTTATGGGAGACTTTTTATTACTACTTTAATTGAATTACCCATAATTTGTATGTTCTATGTTTCTTATTTTTCTATCATTCTCTCCACACCAGCCAAGGAAAGCAGTGGAAGCCCCAGCAAGTGGCCACACTAGCTGCTGCCCTTCCCTCTGGCCACTGACACATCTGGTTCATCTCAGCATCCCCAGGTGTCATGTGGGGGGCAGAGTATAGCCTTCCCTGGCCTAGGAATGCACCAACACAGGGCCCCAGGGTGAGCCCATAGCTGGGGCTGCAGCTAGAACTTCAGGGAGGAAGAAGACCCTGACCTCTCACTTCCTGGTTCCAGTGGTAAGGTTCCAGGAGTGTGGCCAGAGTGGGCCCACTCAATGTTGTGTAATAACAGGACAGAGAAGACAGCAGCCTTCAACACTACATGAAAATGTGGCATAAGAACCACTTATCAATACAGTCTTGGCCAGAAAGCCATTGCCATTGTTGAGAGAGCCACTGTCTGAGTGCCTGTAGCTATGTATGTATGAAATATGTACATACATATATAATGCTGCTTGGCTTATGGTGTCTAAAATATTTACCATGCAGTGTGTCATAAGAAATGTTTTCCTCTCCCAGTGCTACCTGCTTATGGTTGTGCATGACCCTAAAAAGATTTAACTACTTTTAATAACAATAAACAATATTAGATACCATTTACTGAGCCTCAGAAATGTTAAGTAACTTGCCTAAGGTCACACAGCTAGTAAGTGGCATAGTGGGATCTTGCAGTGACAGTTTGGAGGGAGAGGAGAATAAGTGATGGACTTGATTACTGCCATGCAGATGCAGGTGGCTCCCTGGACTTCAGCTTCTCCAGGGCTGTGCATAATTCCAAAACTGCCAGGCAGCTCTGTGACCCCCATCTCTCCTCATGAGCTTGCTCTGGGATGGCTGCCAAAGCTTCTTTTTTATAAAAATCCTCATGAGAAAACTGTGGCCAGAGGTTCTATGTTTCTGGCATTTTCCTTCCTGTGAGGCCTGCCAGCCTCAGCAGTTCTTTTGTAACTTGGCTAACTCCTTTCAGGTTTCCTCCTAGGCTTTACCTTGTGAGTTCACAGGGGAGACTACTGTTGCTAAACCCTGCTGAGTGTCAATTCTGGTGGGCAGAGTTGACAAGCCACCTGCTTCTTCACTACTCCTGACTCATCTCTGCAGAGCAGACACACCTCACTTTTTGGGCATCACTGAAGAATGTTCTGGTAAGTACGTTTTTCAGGAATCAAAGCTTACTGCTCAGAACACTCAACTTTAGAAATTTGGAATTATTTTGCACATTAAATCTTTTTTTTGAGATGGAGTCTTGCCAAGGCTGGAGTGCAGTGGCACAATCTCAGCTCACTGCAACCTCTGCCTCCTGGCTTCAAGCAATTTTCTTGTGCTAGCCTCCTGAGTAGCTGGGATTACAGGTGCCTGCCACCACACCCAGCTAAGTTTTACATTTTCAGTAAAGATAGAGTTTCACCATGTTGATCAGGCTGGTCTTGAACTCCTGAGCTCAGGTGATCCACCTGCCTTGGCTTCCCAAATTGCTGGGTCTGTGCTATGGCCAGGTCCAAGACAGGACCCAACCAAGTCTAGGGTGACAGCCAGGGAGGGGTCAAACCTAGGGTGTGGCCTAGACAGAGACAAGGCAGGCAGGGCAGGGCTAGGGTGATGCCAAGGCAAGGGAAAGGACAGAGAATGGCCAGGGCAGTGCCAGAACAAGGGTAAGGACAGTGCAGGTTCATGGCATGGCCAGAGTCCAGGGAAATGGTCAGGGCCATAGCAGCACTGGCAACAGGGCTGGGTCTAGGACAGTGACAGCCAGGGTCAGGGCCAGAGTACTGCAAGACCAGGGTAATTCCAGGCATTTCAGGGTCATGACAGGATCAGGACCAGGACAGAACCAGGTAAGGCCTTAAGCATGGAAAGGCCAGGGACAGGGTCTAGGTTAGGGTCAGGTCAGGGACATAACAGAGGGGCAAGGCTAGGGAAGGACATGAGCAGGGTAAGGGCCAGGGTCAGATTGGAGACAGGGCCAGGGCTGTGACAGAGCAGGGTCATGGTGGAGCAGGGACAGAGCTGGCTCAAGACAGGACAGGACCAATGTCAAGGTAGAGCCAGGCTAGTGCCAGCTAGTACCAGGGCTGAGGCAGGGTCAAAGCATATCGAGGGCAGGACCAGGGTCAGGGAAGAGCCAGGAAAGTGTAGGGCAGGGCATTGGCATGACTGGGCTGTTGCAGGGCCATTTCAGTGTCAAGACAGGACAGAACAGGGCAGGATGATGGTAGAGTCAGGACAGGGACAATCCAAGGCTGAACCAGGTCAGTTCAGAGCCTGGATACTTCCAAGTCCAGTTCATGACAGGGCAGGTCCAGGGCTATGGCAGGACAAAATATAGGACCAGGACCAGGTCTGGCTGGGGTCAGGTCCAGAGCAGGGCCTAGTCAAGGCTAGGTTAAGGGCCAAGGGCAAGGTCCAGGGCTGAGGACAGAGACAAGACATGTCAGGGAAGGGTGGTTTAGGACAAGGGCTATATTAAGACAAACCAGGCCTAGGGCCTTGGCAGAGTCATGAGAGGTCCTTGGAAGGGCCAGGGACAAGGGAACAGTCAGGGCCTGGATAAGGGTAATGATAGGGTCAGGGATATGGCAATGACAGGGAAGGACCATGACAGGTCAGGTCCAGAGCCAGTCCATAGAGAGGGTAGAGAAAAGCCAAGGCAGGGTTAGGGCAGGTATAGGGAGGGACCAGGTCCAGGGCATAACCAGGGTAGGGTAGGGTAGGCCTGGGAAATTACATAACTAGGCTAATGCAGGGCTAGGTCAGTGCTGGGAGAGAGCAGAGCAGGCAAGGCCATGGTAGGGACAGGTTAAGGATGGGCCATGGCAAGGACAGGACCCATCAGGCACATGACATGTCCATGTCCAGGTCATGGCCAGAACAGGACCAGGACTATGACCACTGACAGCCTGAGGTCATGTCAGGACCAAGGTCAGGACAAAAAGCAGGGTCAGATGAGGGTACAGCAAGCCCAGGTCCAGGGAAGAGGCAGTGCATGCTGGGGCTGGGCCAGTGTAGCACAGGGCCAAAGAGAGGCCAGGGAAGGACAGGGCCAAGTCAGGGTCAGGGCTATGGCAGGACTGGTGGCAGGGTCAGAGCCATGGTAGGACCAGAGACAGGGCCAAATCAGGGCCAGAGCAGGTCTTGGACATGGATAAGGTTGGGCAGGGCAGGGCCAGAGTAGTGCAGTGCCCAGTCAGAGTTGGGCCAGGGCAGGATAGGGCCTGGGTAGAGCAGTACTAAGGTAGCATAGGGTATGGCCAAAAGCAGGGAAGGGTCATAGCAGGGGCAGGCCTAGGAACAGGGCCAGGACAAGCACTGGACCAGGATATGGTGGGGCAAATACAGGCCCAGGTTAGAGGATGACAGATTAGGGCCAAGGCAAGACCAGGGAGAAGGCATGGTCAGGGCCAGGGTCAGGCCAATGCAGAGAGGGCTGATGAAGGGTCAGTGCAGGGTGAGGGCAAGACCAGGATATGGAGGGGCAAGGAAGAGCATGGGAAGGACCAGGGTCCTGGATAAGGACAGAGCAGCACCATTGCAGGGAAGGGCAAGACAGGGCTAGAGCCTGAACATAGAGAGGGCAGGGTGAAAGCCAAGTGAGGGTCAGGGCAAATACAGGAAGGGGCTAGGGCAGGCCAGAACCAGGGTACAACCTGTATAGGGTAAGACAGGATAATGGCATGACTGGGCTATGGCAGTGCCAGGAAAGGGCAGAACATGCAGGACTTTGGTGAGTCCAGGGCAAGGATAAGACAAGGCAGGACCAGGATAAATCAAGCCCTGGACATGTCCAAGTCCAGGTCAGGACCAGAAGAGGACCAGGAACATAACCACTGGCAGGCCAGGGGCCATGGCAGGACCAGAGTCTGGACAAGGGTCAGGGTCAGGACCAGTGCATGTCCAGGGAAGAGACAGGGTAGCACATGGCCAAGATGGGGCCAGAGTGGGGCCAGATTAGGGCAGGGCACTGCAGGGCCAGAGTCCAGGACAATGGCAGGGCCAGGCTGAATGCTGAAGCCACCTTCAGAGCAGCTCCCAGGAAAAATCAGGGCTGGGACATGGCAGGGCCATTGCAGCAGTGGGCCAAGGAAACACCAGGACAGGTAGAGCCAGGGCTGGGCAGGGATGAAAGCATTGCCAGGGACAGAATCAGGGCAAGGTGAGAGGAAGGGCCGGAAAAGGACCAAGTCCTTGTCAGCACTATGGCTGAATGAGTGGTAGGGTGAAGACCATTGCCAAGTGTGGACAGGACCAGGACCAGGTCAGGATCCTCATATTGGCAGGGCAGGGCAAGGAACATGGCAGTGCCCAGTAAGGACTGTGCTAGGGTAGGGCCAGAGCCAGGGAAAGGTCAGGACCAGTACAGAGTAGGGCAGTAATAGGGTAGTGCAGAGCCAAGGCAGGATCGGGCCAGTGTAGAGCAAGGACACAGCCAGAGGATGGCAGGTCAGGGACAGGGAAGACCAGGCCTAGGATATGGAATGGGCAGGGCACACCTCATGGCAGGGACAGAAATGGGCCAGGACAAGGGCAAGAATACAGAAGGACCAAGGAAAATGCAGGGCCTCAGAGGAGCCAAGGCAAAGGCAGGGCCTGGTCAGACCCAGAGGAAGGGTCAGGCAGGTCCAGGGAAGGTAGGGCCTCAGAAGACCAGAGTAGGGCTGGGGCAAGGTCAAGGCTGAGGAAGGACTATGATAGCACAGGGTCAAGGCAGGGCCAGTGAAGGGTAAAGCCAGGACATCATTAGGGAAGAAGCAGGGCATGGCAGGTCCAGAGCACTGTCAGGTCCATGGCTTGGCCAGGTCACATTCAGTGACATGCCATAGCCACAGCGGGTCAAGGGACACAGCAGGACCAAGATAGATGAGGGCAAAGGTAGGCATAGCATGGGTTCTGTGAAAATGCATGGCTGGGTCAAGGACAGGGCCAGTCCAAGTTGAGGGCCAGGGAGCATCCAGAGCAAGGGCAGAACAAGGGCAAGGCAAGGTCAAGTACATGGAATGGACAGAGCATGGTCAGCACCATGCCATAGCCAGGGCATGTCCAGGGGAAATGCTGGGCCAGGAGGGTGCAGGGCTAAGCCAGAATAGTGTGGGTTCAGTGCGAAGGCACAGCTGGTGGTGGCCAGGGCATTGCCATAGCCACTATAGGGCCAGGCCAAGGCTGGGTCAGGGATAGAACCAGACAAAGGGCAGGGACAGGGACATTCCAGAGTAAGGGCAGGGCCAGGGAAGAACCAGGACAAGCAAAAGCAGGGACAGTGCAGGATACAGGCAGTGTGGGGCTAGGGAAGAGCAGGACTAAGGTAGCACAGGGCAAGGCTAATAGCAGGCGAGGGCCATAGTAGGGGCAGGACTAGAAACAGGGTTAGGGAAAGAACTGGGCACAGCATGGTAAGGACAGGACCAGGTAATGGACAGAGGAGACAAGGTGTCAGACCAGGGCAACTTTGAGGAGAAGGCAGGGCCAGGGCCATGGCAGAGCCAGAATAGAACAGGACCCGTGCAAGGCCAGAGCACAGAAGAGCAGGGCCATGGCGGGTCAGTGCTTGGACAAGGGTAGGGACAGGGCCAGGAATATTGCAGGACCAGGGCCAGGCCATTGGAAGGGCAGAACAAGTGCCAAAGCAGGGCCAGGTAATTCCAGGATTGAGCGATAGTGAATCCTATTGATAGGGCTGAGTCAGGGTTACATCAAAGACAAGACTAAGGAAGGAGCAAGGATATTCAGGGCCAGGACACAACTAGGGTAGGGTTAGGCAGGGCAGTGGAAGGAAGGGCTTGGCTATGGCAGGGCCAGATCAGTGCTGTGACAAGGCAGAGTCAGGCCAGGATAGCACAGAACAAAGGCAGGGCTGGTACAATGAAGGGACAGGTTTCCGACCATGCCCACAGAAGCTCCAGGGAAGGGCCAGGCTTGGGACCAGCACCAGGAAAGGGCAATTTCAGGACCAAGGCAAAGAAAGAGCAGGACCAGGACCATGACAGGACCAGGATCAGGAGCAGTGGTCATGGCTGGAGTCACGTCTGGTTTAGGGACCAGGTAAGGACCAAAGCAGGGCTGGGCAAAGGGGTGAGACAAGGACCAGGGTGAAATCAGGGCGAGGGTAGGACTAAGACAACACAGGGTCAGGACCAGGGCCAGAGCAAAGGTAGGGCCACAGAGAAGGCAGGACCAGGGAGAGTCCAGAGCAGGGGTAGGGCTACGGCAGAATGAGGACCAGGACAAAGCAAAGGCAGGGACAGCATAGACCAAGGATAGGATAGGGCCAGGGAAGAGCTAGGATAGCTTAGGGCATGGCCAAAAGTAGGGCAGAGCCAAGCAAGGGTAAGATTAGGAACAGGGCCAGGGCAAGCAGTGGGCCAGGGTATTGTGTAGCCAGTATAGCATCAAGATCAGACCAGGTCAGGGCCAGGGTCATACCCAGGCAGAGAGGGCCAGTGCAGGATCAATGAAAGGTTAGGGAAAGGCCAGGGTGTGGAAAGGCACAGAAGAGAAAGGGCAGATACAGGGCTGGAATGGGGAAAGGGAAGGCAGGGTCAAGAACTGGGTAAAGGATGGGGGGGCAGAGATATGGCAGGGTCAGGGTCCCAGTTAAATAAGGGCAGAACCATGGCAGGGCAGGACCAGAGACAGGTCATAGATGGGAGAAGGCAAAGCCTAGGTAGGGTCAGTGCACATCCAGGGAGTGGTTACGTGTCTGGGCAGGGCAGAAGCAGAAACAGTGCAGTGTAAGACAAGGTAATGCCATGTCTGGGCCATGGCAGGGCCAAGAAAGGGCAGTATATGCAGGGCCTTGATAGACTAGGGCAGAGACAGGTCAAGGAATGGCTGGGACAAATCAGGCTCAGGACATGTCCATGAGCCAGAACAGGACCAGGACAGTGACCACTGGCAGGCTGGGTGCTATGACAGGACCAGAGTAAGCAGGAGCAGCAGGGCCAGAATCAAACCATGGCAAGCACAAGTCCTGGGAAGGGACAGGGTAGCACACGGCCAAGACAAGGCTAGGTTAGGGCCAGAGAAGTGGGTAGAGCAATGCCTAGTCAGGACTGGATGAGGGCAAACTGGGGCTGGGTCGTGCAAGGGCAGGGTCACAGCTAGGGACATGACAGGACCAAGAACAGGGCCAGGAGAGGTCCAGACACAGGCAAAAACCAGAGCAATGCCAGGGACATGGCAGGGCCAGGCCTTGAGAAAAGGTGAGGTTAGACAAGCTCAGGGCCTAGGCAAGCTGGGGCTAAGGTAGCACCAAAGCAAAGCAAGGCAGGGACAGTGTAGGGTGAGGACAGTGTCAGGGTATGGCAGGGCAGCAACAGAGATGCTCAGGGCTGGTACATGGACAGCAGGGCCCACAACAAGGCAGTGTGAGGGAGGGGCTAAGACAAGGGCAGGTCCAGGTCAGAATTACAGCCAGGGTAGTGTAAGACCAGGGTTGAATATGGTCAGTGTAGGGAGGTCCATGTCAGGCTAGGATAGGCTGAGGGCAATGTCAGGGTTGAGGCAAGACTAGGATAGCACAGGACAAAGGTAGGGTCGGCGAAGGGCAGGGCCAAGGCAGAACCAGGAAATGGCAGGGCCAGCATAGCAGAGAGACAAGGAAAGGCTAGGGAAGGTAGTGGTCAGGGCAGGGACAGAAGCAAAGTAAGAATGACGGGCATGAATGAATGAAAGTGCATGACCAGGCCAAGTCAAGTCAGGGCTATGGCAGGATGAGGGCCATGGGCAAGTCAGGGCCCACACAGTATTAGAGTTAGGGCAGCACCGTGGCATGGGAATTGTAGGACAGGGCACTGGGGAGTACAGTGCCCAGTTGGCTGGGCTAGGGCACAACCTGGGTGGGTCATGGTCAGGGAAAAACCAGGGTAGGGTCACAGCCAGGGACATGATAGGACCAAGTCTAGGGCCAGAAGTATTGAAGAATCAAGGCCAAGACAGGAACGTGGCCATACCAGGGTTTGGCACAGGATAAGGTCAGGATGAACTGAGGGCCAGGTCAGGGCAGAACTAGGGTAGTGCAGAGCCAAGAGAAGGCAAAATCAGTATAAAGCAAAGGCAGTGCCCAGGGATGGCAAGGCAGGGACAGGGAATGCCAAGGTTTGGAAAAGGACAGGAGAGGACCCACAACAAGTGAGGGCCAGAAAGGGGCCAGGACAAGGGCAAGGGCAGAAAATGGCCAAGAAAAAGGCAGGGCCATGGAAAGGTGAAGGCAATGAGTGGGCAGGGCTAGGGAAAAGGCTGGCTGAGGCAGGACTAGGATAGCACAAGGCAAAGGCATGTCCTGGGAAGGGCAGAGCCCAGACATTGTCAGGTTTGAACCACGGTATGGCAGGGCCAAATCAGGGTCAGGTCTATGGCATAAACAGAGAAGGGTCAGCTCCATACCATAGACAGGGAAGGTCCAGGGACAATGCAGGGATAAAGAGGGGTTGGGGTGATTCGTATTATGCTATAGCCCCCTAATTTTAGTAATACTGCTGCAAGTACTATTGAGCCAGCAATAGGGGCTTCCACATGGCCTTTGGGAAGTCATGGGTGAAGTCTGTATAGAATTATTTTGACTATAGAAGCCATCATATATGACAACAATGTGGTATTATTAGTTCAAGAATATAATAATTCTTGGGTTATATTTGTTATTGTCTAGTATATTTACTGATGAGATGTTTTGGGTATAAAGGAGTGTAATAAGTAAGGGGAGGGATCCTCCTAGTGTATGAAATAAAAACTATGAGCTTCCATTAAGGCGTTCTGGCTGATACCCTCAGTGGGTAGTGATGATTAGAGTGGGGATTAATGTAGCTTCAAATGGAATATAAAATATAATTAGTTCTGTGGCTGTGAATGCTATAATTAGGAAAATTTGTAGAAGAATTAGTGTGGAAATACAGAGCTTTTTATGGGAAAGAATCGGTGGATAGGTGATGTTGAGTAGCTAGAATTACATGGGGTAGTAATCAGGCTGTTAAAATTAGAAGAGGGGATGTTGATGGGTCTGAAAGGAAAGTTAGTGAGACCCTGGTTGGCAAAGGCATAATAGAGCAAAGAGGACTAATAAATAAGCTGTGGGTGGCTGTGTTGATTCAGATTGTTAATTTTTAAAAGTCATGTTACTGGTAGCAGCATGATATCCCAAATTTTGGTGCTAACAATTTATATATATATATATATTTTTGAGATGGAGTTTCACTCTTTTTACCCAGGCTGGAGTGCAATGGTGAGATCTCGGCTCACTGCAACTTCCACCTCCTGGGTTCAGGCAATTCTCCTGCCTCAGCCTCCTGAGTAGCTGGGATTACAGGCACATGCCACCGTGCCCAGCTAATTTTTTGTATTTTTAGTAGAGACAGGGTTTCAACATGTTGATCAGGATGGTCTCAATCTCTTGACCTCGTGATCCACCCACCTCAGCCTCCCAAAGTGCTGGGAATACAGGCTTGAGCCACCGCGCCCAGCCTAATTTTTATATTTTTAAATTACTTTTTAGGGCATATGGAATATAGCTTTTTTATTGTTCCATTATACAATTTTACCTTTATTTGGAATCTCCAATTCTCATAGTGGCAGAAAATTTGTCATGGTCATTTCTGGGTAAATTCAGGCATTTTACATTTAAGCTTAGTTAATTAAGAATTGTTCTTTTTTCTTAGCCTGGCTCCTAGGCTTGGGGATATACTTTATATCTCAATCTCAGAGAGAGGTGTCTGCTCCCCAGACCTCCAGGTGGAAATCCATCACTGCCACTTCTGCACCTGCATCCCCCAACTTTATCTGGAGAATTCAATAATAGTCTCTCATACTTTTTTACATCTAACCCCCCAAAAATACAGTGATATCCCTTCTTTGAGACCATGACTGCTTTCTCATTACTTCCTCCCCATTTCACCTCTTCCCTCAACTCAGCTTTATCTAGCCTGGGGTTGGAAAGAGTGTGAAAAAAACTGATTGAGCCAATATACTATTTGTTCAAATTTTGGAACTTATTTCTGAGCTGAGAACTCTTATCCTAAATTCAAGAATTTGGCATATTTCTTCAGTGATTCCACCGTGACAGCTTCCCTAAACAATGGATATCTTGTATCTATTTGCCCAAATGGTAATTGGAGGAGGAATCCAGAGAAAAGGGACAGTGGGATGGGGAATCCATAATTGGTGAAACCTCACATATTATCCCAGCTATAAGAGATAGAGGATGTGAGGAAGACAAACCAAATATTAGCAGAGTTCACACCCAGGGCATAAGATGAAGAGAAGAAGGGAAAAGATTTTGGTTTTACATCTTTCCACATTGCTTAATTTGTTTTTACAATAAACATGTATTTTTTTGGAAATGAATTTAATTAGTCTAAAGATTCGTGGTTAAGGCTAGGTGAAATGGCTCACATCTGTAATCTCAGCACTTTTGAAGGCTAAGGCTGAAGGATTGCTTGAGCCCAGGAGTTTGAGACCAGCCTGCATAACATAGTGAGATTCCCATCTCTACAATAAATTTAACAATTACCCAGGCATGGTGGTACACACCTGTAGTTTAAGTTCTGCACATGGCTTAGGCTGTATGTGTTGGAAATTGTGACTAGTAGGGCTACACCTACTGCAGCTTCACATGCAGCAAATACCTGAAGGACAATAGGTATTAGGAACTCAAACTCAGTAGTTTGAGTTCTTTATGTTTTGTGTATTAACCCCTTTCCTGATGCATAGTTTGCAGATACTTCCATATTGTGGATTGTTTCCTCATTCTACTGATTGCTTCCTCTACTTAACAGAAGTTTCTAATTTGAATATAATTGCATTTGGCTCTTTTTGCTTTTGTTGCTTGTGCTTTTGATGTCTATTTGAAAATCCCTTGTCCTAACGAATTTCATGAAGCACTTAAGCTGTTTCCTTCTCTAGTAGTTTCATAGTTTCAGGTCCTACACTTAAATCTTTATTTTGAGTAGATTTTTGTATTTGGTGAGATAACAGTTGAGATTTATTCTTGTACATGTGGGTGTTGTGTTTTCCTAACAGTTTATTGAAGAGATTGTCTTTTCCAAAGGTGTGTTCTTGGTACCTTTGTTAAAAATGAGTTTCCTGTAAATGCATGAATTTATTTCTGAGTTCTCTATTCTGTTTCATTTGTGTATGTCTGTCTGTCTCTCTCTGTCTCTCACTTGCACCTTTTTTGGCCAGTATTATGCTGTATCTGTTACTATAGATTTGTAATATATTTTGAAATCAGGCATTTTGATGCTTCCAGCTTTTTTCTTTTTTTTTTTTAATTTTTATTGCATTATAGGTTTTGGGGTACATGTGCAGAACGTGCAAGATAGTTGCATAGGTACACACATGGCAGTGTGTTTTGCTGCCTTCCTCCCCTTAACCCACACTTGGTATTCATGCCCAGGCTATCCCCCCCACTGTCCCTCCCCCATTCCCCCAAACAGTCCCCAGTGTATCATAGACCACCTCTCTGTGTTCATGTGTTCTCATTTTTCTCACCCACCTATGAGTGAGTATATGCAGTATTTCTTTTTCTGTTCTTGTGTCAGTTTGCTGAGAATGATGTTCTCCAGATTCATCCATGTCCTTACAAAGGACACAAACTCATCATTTTTGATTGCTGCATAATATTCCATGGTGTATATGTGCCACATTTTCCCAGTCCAGTCTATCATCCATGGGCATTTGGGTTGGTTCCAGGTCTTTGTTATTGTAAACAGTGCAGCAAAGAACATTCGTGTGCATGTGTCCTTATAGTAGAACAATTTATAGTCTTTTGGATAGATACCCAGTAATGGGATTGCTGGGTCAAATGGAATTTCTATTTCTAGGTCCCTGAGGAATCACCACACTGTCTTCCACAATGGTTGAACTAATTTACATTCCCACCAACAGTGTAAGAGTGTTCCTATTTCTCCACATCCTCTCCAGCATCTGCTGTCTCCAGATTTTTTAATGATCGCCATTCTAACTGGTGTGAGATGATATCTCAATGTGGTTTTGATTTGCATCTCTCTAATGACCAATGATGATGAGCACTTTTTCATATGTTTGTTGGCCTCATGTATGTCTTCTTTTGTAAAGTTTCTGTTCATATCCTTTGCCCATTTTTGAATGGGCTTGTTTGTTTTTTTCCTGTAAATCTGTTTGAGTTCTTTGTAAATTCTGGATATCAGCCCTTTGTCAGATGTGTAAACTGCAAAGATTTTTTCCCATTCTGATGGTTGCTGATTCACTCTAGTGACTGTTTCTTTTGCCGTGCAGAAGCTGTGGAGTTCGATTAGGTCCCATTTGTCTATTTTGGCTTTTGTTGCCAATGCTTTTGGTGTTTTGTTCATGAAGTCCTTGCCTACTCCTATGTCCTGAACGGTTTTGCCTAGATTTTCTTCTAGGGTTTTTATGGTGTCAGGTCTTACATTTGAGTCTTTAATCCATCTGGAGTTAATTTTAGTGTAAGGTGTCAGGAAGGGGTCCAGTTTCTGCTTTCTGCACATGGCTAGCCAGTTTTTCCAACACCATTTATTACATAGGGAATCCTTTCCCCATTGCCTGTTTTTGTCTGGTTTATCAAAGATAATATGGTTGTAGATATGTTGTGTTGCCTCTGATGCTTCTGTTCCATTGGTCTATATCTCTATTTTGGTACCAGTACCATGCTGTTTTGATTACTGTAGCCTTGTAGTATAGTTTGAAGTCTGGTAGTGTGATGCCTCCCGCTGTGTTCATTTTGCTTAGAATTGACTTGGCTATGCGGGCTCTTTTTTGGTTCCATATGAAATTCATGGTGGTTTTTTCCAGTTCTGTGAAGAAATTCAATGGTAGTTTGATGGGGATAGCATTGACTGTGTAAATTACTTTGGGCAGTATAGCCATTTTCACAATATTGATTCTTCCTAACCACGAACATGGAATGTTTCTCCATCTGTTTGTGTCCTCTCTTATTTCGTTGAGCAGTTGTTTCAAGTTTTCCTTAAAGAGGTCCCTTACATTCCTTGTGAGTTGTATTCCTAGGTATTTTATTTTCTTTGTAGCAATTGTGAATGGCAGTTCGTTCTTAATTTCATTCTCTTTAAGTCTGTTATTGGTGTATAGGAATGCTTGTGATTTTTGCACATTGATTTTATATCCTGAGACTTTGCTGAAGTTGCTTATCAGTTGCAGGAGCTTTTGGACTGACGTGATGGGGTCTCCAAGTATACTATCGTGTCGTCTGCAAATAGAGACAATTTGGCTTCCACCTTTCCTAATTGAATACTGTTTATTTCTTTTTCTTGCCTGATTGCTCTGGCTAGAACTTCCAGTACTATGTTGAATAGACGTGGTGAGAGAGGGCATCCTTGTCTAGTGCCGGATTTCAAAGGGAATGCTTCCAGTTTTTGCCCATTAAGTATGATATTGGCTGTTAGTTTGTCATAAATAGCTTTTATTACTTTGAGATATGTTCCATCAATACCAAGTTTATTGA
The DNA here is from genome assembly GCA_031835075.1 of Saguinus oedipus. Lineage (NCBI taxonomy): Eukaryota > Metazoa > Chordata > Mammalia > Primates > Cebidae > Saguinus > Saguinus oedipus. The sequence continues at coordinate 3,555,107 of JASSZA010000200.1, forward strand.
GGGTTTTTAGCATAAAGGGCTGTTGAATTTTGTCAAATGCCTTCTCTGCGTCAATTGAGATAATCATGTGGTTTTTGTTTTTGCTTCAGTTTATGTGGTGAATTACATTTATACACTTGCGTATGTTGAACCAGCCTTGCATCCCCGGGATGAATCCTACTTGATCATGATGGATAAGTTTTTTAATATGCTGTTGCAATCGATTTGCCAGTAATTTATTGAAGATTTTTGCATCTTTGTTCATCATGGATATTGGCCTGAAGTTTTCTTTTCTTGTTGAGTCTGCCAGGTTTTGGTATCAGGATGATTTTGGTCTCATAAAATGATTTGGGAAGGGTTCCCTCTTTTTGGATTATTTGGAATAGTTTCAGAAGGAATGGTACCAGCTCCTCTTTGTGTGTCTGGTAGAATTCAGCTGTGAACCCATCTGGACCTGGGCTTTTTTTGTGTGTGTGGTAGGCTCTTAATTGCTGCCTCAACTTCTGACCTTGTTATTGGTCTATTCATGGTTTCGGCTTCCTCCTGGTTTAGGCTTGGGAGGACACAGGCGTCCAGGAATTTATCCATTTCTTCCTGATTTACTGGTTTGTGTTCATAGAGTTGTTTGTAGTATTCTCTGATGATGGTTTGAATTTCTGTGGAATCTGTGGTGATTTTTCCTTTATCGTTTTTTATTGCATCTATTTGGTTGTTCTCTCTTTTCTTTTTTATCAGTCTGGCTAGTGGTCTGTCTATTTTATTGATCTTTTCGAAAACCCATCTCTTGGATTTATTGATTTTTTGAAGGGTTTTTCTTGTCTCTGTCTCCTTCAGTTCTGCTCTGATCTTAGTTATTTCTTGTCTTCAGCTAGGTTTTGAGCTTTTTTGATCTGGCTCCTCTAGCTCTTTCAATTTTGACGATAGGGTGTCCATTTTGGATCTCTCCACTCTTCTCATGTGGGCACTTATTGCTATATATTTTCCTCTACAGACTGCTTTAAATGTGTCCCAGAGATTCTGGTACATTGTGTCTTCATTCTCGTTGGTTTCAAAGAACTTCTTTATTTCTGCCTTCATTTCATTGTTTATCCAAGGAACATTCAAGAGCCAGTTGTTCAGTTTCCATGAAGCTGTGCGGTTCTGAGTTATTTTCTGAATTCTGAGTTCCAAGTTGATTGCACTATGGTCTGAGAGACTGTTTGTTATGATTTCAGTTGTTTTGCATTTGCTGAGGAGTGCTTTACTTCCAATTATGTGGTCAATTTTGGAGTAGGTGTGATGTGGTGCTGAGAAGAATGTATATTCTGTGGATTTGGGGTGGAGAGTTCTGTAAATGTCCATCAGGTTTGCTTGTTCCAAGTCTGAGTTCAAGTTCCGGATACCCTTGTTAATTTTCTGTCTCATTAATCTGTCTGATATTGACAGTGTAGTGTTAGTCTCCCACTATTATTGTGTGGGAGTCTAAGTCTCTTTGTAGGTCATTAAGAACTTGCCTTATATATCTGGGTGCTCCTGTATTGGGTTTATATATATTTGGATTGTTGGCTCTTCTTGTTGTATCGATCCTTTTACTATTATGTAATGACCTTTTTTGTCTCTTTTGATCTTTGTTGCTTTAAAGTCTATTTTATCAGAGATGAGAATTTCAACTCCTGCTTGTTTTTGTTCTCCATTTGCTTGGTCAATCTTCCTCCATCCCTTTATTTTGAGCCTTTGTGAATCTTTGCATGTGAGATGGGTTTTCTGGATACAGCACACCAATGCGTTTTCATTTTTTATCGAATTTGCCAGTCTGTGTCTTTTTATTGGTGCAGTTAGCCCATTTGCTTTAAGGGTTAATATTGTTATGTGTGAGTTTGATACTGCCATTTTCATACTATCTGATTGTTTTGCCTTTTGGTTGATGCAGATTCTTCATTTTGTTGATGCTCTTTAGCATTTGTTATGTTTTTAGAATGGCTTGTACTGGTTGTTGCTTTCTATGTGTAGTGCCTCTTTCAGGAGCTCTTGTAAAGCAGGCCTGGTTGGAACAAAATCTCTGAGTTCTTGCTTGTTGGCCAAAGGTTTTATTCTTCCTTCACTTATGAAGCTCAGTTTGGCTGGATATGAAATTCTGGGTTGAAAGTTCTTTTCTTTAAGGATGTTGAATATTGGCCCCCACTCTCTTCTGGCTTGTAGAGTCTCTGCCAAGATATCTGCTGTGAGTCTGATGGGCTTCCCTTTGTGGGTGACCTGACCCTTCTCTCTGGCTGCCCTTAGTATTTTCTCCTTCATTTCAACCCTGGTGAATCTGATGATTATGTGCCTTGGGGTTGCTCTTCTTGCAGAATATCTTTGCGGTGTTCTCTGTATTTCCTGGAGTTGAGTATTGGCCTGCCTTGCTATGTTGCGGAAACTTTCCTGGATTATATCCTGAAGAGTGTTTTCCCGCTTGGATTCATTCTCTTTCTCACATTCTGGTATGCCTATCTAACGTAGGTTAAGTCTCTTCACATAGTCCCACATTTCTTGGAGATTTTGTTCATTCCTCTTTGCGCTTTTTTCTCTAATCTTGGTTTCTCGTTTTATATCATTGAGTTGATCTTCGACTTCTGATATTCTTTCTTCTGCTTGGTCAATTCTGCTGTTGAAACTTGTGCATGCTTCGTGAAGTTCTCGTGTTGTGTTTTTCAGCTCCTTCAATTCATTCATATTCCTCTCTAAGTTGTCCATTATTGTTATCATTTCCTCAAATTTTTTTTCAAGGTTCTTAGTTTATTTGCATTGATTTAGAACATGTTCTTTTAGCTCCCTGAAGTTTCTCATTATCCACTTTCTGAAGTCTGATTCCATCAATTCATCACTCGAATTCTCCATCCAGCTCTGTTCCCTTGCTGGTGAGGAGTTTTGGTCCTTCGTAGGAGGTGAGGTGTTTTGGTTTCGGCTGTTTTCCTCCTTTTTGCACTGGTTTCTTCCCATCTTCATGGATTTATCCACCTGTCATCTTAGTAGTTGCTGACTTATCGATTAGGTCTCTGAGTGGATGCCCAGATTGTTGTTGATGAAGTATTTCTGTTATTTAGTTTTCCTTCGAATTGTCTAGCCCCTCTGCTGTATGAGTGCTGAGGTCCACTCCATGCCCTGCTAGTCTGGGGTACCCCTGTAGCAGCTGCAGAGCAGTGAGGGATGCTACCACTTTCTTCTTCTGCTATCTTTGTCCCAGAATGATGCCCGCCAAATTTCAGTCTGATTAGTCCTTTTTTGAGGTGGCTCTTTGGATATCCAGGGGTCAGGGAGCTGCTTGAGGAGATGGTCTGTACTTTATATGAGCTCCAGTGCTGAGCTGTGAGCTCTGTTGTTCATTCAGGTTTGCTGGGCGAATGTGTCTGCTGCAGCAGAACTTATAAAAGCCCCCCTCTTTTCCCTCAGATGCTCTGTCTCAGGGAGTTGGGGCTTTCTTTTTGAGTATCTGTTGCACTTTCCTGCCCAGCTAAGAGGCAGTCTGTTCAGTATTTGCCTTCTGGGGCTCTGCCCTGCTAGCATGGGTCCGCCCTGCTTCCACGGGGCTCCATTCTACTGTGGTGTGCTCCGCCCTTTTAGCAGCATCTCTCTATTATGGCTGGTTGTCTCAGTAATGGCAGGCTGCATCAGCAGTGGGCCATACCTCAGTAGGAGCGGATTGCATCCGTAGTGGTGGACGCCCCTCCCCCACCGAGCTGCCCCGTTTGAATTCAGCTGACCCCACAGCAAAACTCTCAACCTTGATTGCCTCAAATCACCACACTGCTTTTCCCTGTGAGGGTGGAACTCGCCTAGCCTGATCACCTGGTTCCCTGCCTCAGGGTCCCTCCTCTCTCTCTCTCTGTTTTTCTTTCCAAATTGAATGGTTGACTCTCTCACAGGCGCCCCAGTCACCTGCTGATTGGGCACCAGGATCTGTGTAATATCCCATGTGGTGGCCCACTGCACCAGAACAAATTGCTCTTCCCAGGAATCTCCTGGTCTGGCTCACCATCCAAGTCCTGTTCAATCAAATGGACATGTCAATCTGCCCTCCCAAAACTCAGATTGCCGGTTTAACAGGGCACCCAGACCAGTGAGCTTCATGCGGGCTGCCGCTACACTGCGGCGTGGTGCTGGCCAAAACGGCCATGCAAGTGGGCTGTTCTGCTCTCCTGTGTCTCTCTTACACCTGGGAATTTGCCAGTTCTGTGGGCTACAAAAGTCTATCTGAAAATGCAGCTAGGACGCACCCTCTACGCCTTCACTGATAGCTGCAATCCTGAGTTCTTTCTATGACACCATCTTGGAACTGCTCTCGGTTTTCCATCCTCTGAAGGTTGCAGGGTCCTCCCTAGGGACTCCTAGTACCTGCAGGTCACAGAATAACAGGGGCTGTAGTAGCCTCACCTAGGCACTCCTGGAGCAGAGAAAACAGAACCAGGAGAGTTCTTTTCTCATAAAAATTATTTGACCATATATATGAGTGTTCATTTTAATTTTTTAAAAAACATGTTAAAATATTTTATTACTTTTAAAATATTTATTTTAATGCACTTTAGCATGTTTGTTTATGTTGGCTTTCCATATTACTCTGTTGGTCTATTTGTAGTATACTATATTAAACTTTTATACTGAGTTCTGAAATCAGTAAGTGTAACTTCTCTAACTTTTGAATTGTTTTTTTCAAAATTATTTTTGCAATTTAGGGTTTTTTGAGATTTTACCTAAACTTAAAAATGGATTTATTTTTAATATCTACACTAAGTCATTGGAACTTTACTTTTTGTTTACTTCCTAAGTATTTTATTATGTTCATGCTATTGTAAATTAAATTATTTTTATAGCTTACTTCTGAGATTATTTATGTTGCTATATAAAAATACAATTTATTTTTTGATGTTGATTTTATATGCTCTGCTCAGCCGAATTTGTTAATTATAATAGTTTTTATGTGGAATCTTTAAAATTTTCTACATATAAGGACATATTTTTTGTTTATATTTTGATGCAGTTTATTTATTTCTTTTTTCTAATTTCTCTGATGGGAACTTCCAGAACTGTGTTGAATAAAAGTGGCAAGAGCAGACATTCTTGCCTTGCTTCTGAGCTTAGAGAAAAGGCTTTTGGTCTTTTCCTTTGGAATATGTTGTTTGCTGTAGGTTTTTATATGTGAATTTTACAAAGATGGTTTCCTTTTATTTATTTAAACACAATAAATTTCTAATTTATTATAAAAATATTTTGAAGTTTGTAAACTACTTTTTCTGTATTAATGAGATTTTTTATAAAAATGTTTGTTAATGTGGTATATGCATTGATTGATTTTCATATGCTGAAATGTTTTTTAAGAAAGGCTAGCTAAGTGAAGCAGTGGGAGTGGAGAAAGAGTAAAGAAATCTGTAACTGGTTGCAACCAATCAGTTATAAATACCACTGCACAGAAACCAGTTATATGCTAAAACTTTCCTGGATTCCAATAATAAATTCTCCTGGGTCATGGGGTGTAATCTTGCCAGTATGCTGCTGAATGTGGCTAGCTAGGATTTGGCTGAGTAGTTTTGGTAGAATTTGGAAAGAATTTTTCTTCTATAAATGCTTGAAATAATTCACTAGTGAAGCCAACAACTCAAAGGCTTTTCTTCATCAAGTTTTTAATGACTGATTCTATTTACTTAATAGTAGTAGGTATATTCAGATTTTGTAATTCTTTGTAATGAAGTCTTGTATACATGGAAATCTGCCCATTTAATCTCTATTTTCCAATTTATTGTCCTCTCATACTTCATAGTATACTTTATAAAACATTCTTATCCTTTAGAATTAATATTAATGTCTCCTATTTATTTCTCTTTTTATTATGTAAATACTCTGATTTTTTTAGTGTAGCTGAAGATTTGCCAATTGTTAATGTTTTCTTTGAGGAACTGAGGACTAGCTTTTGGTTTCTTGGTATTCTGTTGTTTGTATAATCTCAATTTCATTTATCTCTGCTACAAGCTTTATTATTTACTTTTTTCTTTTTGCTTTGAATCTAATTTCGTATTATTTTTTGTATTATTTTTGATAGGTGACAAAGTTATTATTGATTTAAGGTCCTTGTACTTTTCAAATGTTTTTAGCTGCAGACTTCTTATCTTAGCACTGTTTTTGCTTCTTCCCATAACATTTGATATGTTGTGTTTTTATTTTTCTTCCTCTGTATTTTCCTACTTCCCTTGTGATTTCTTCTTTTACTTATTGGTTGTTTAAGAGTATGCTGTTAAATCTATACATTTGCAAATTTTCTAGTTTTTTTCTGTTATTGATTTAATTTTAGATCTAATATACAACCCATCCTGAAGAATGCCACATATGCATTTGAGAAGAGTGTGTACTCTCTTGTTGGATGGAGTGTCTTGTATATATCTGTGAGATCAGTTTGGTTTGTTGTGTTAGTCAGGCTCTCTGTTTTCCAATTTATTATCTGTCTCATTATTCTATTCATTATGCTGAGTGAAGTATTAACATCTCCAGCTATTATTTTAGAACTGTCTGTTTGTCCCTTTAATTCTATCAACTTGCCCTTTCTATATCTTAATGTTTTGTTATTAAGTTACATAATTGTTTAAAATATTACTATCTTCTTGCCAAGTGAACAATTTATTAGTATATAATGTCTTATTTTCTCTTGTAATTTTTAATGTATTTTGTCTGCTATTCATATAGTCATCCCAAGTCTCTTTTTATCCTATTTGTATTTTAAATATTTGTATAAAATATTTATTCTTTTTCTATAATGCTCAAGTTATGAGGAAAGCTAACAGCAGAATTACTTCATTTAAAGGCAGAAAAAAGATGGCATCATAGAGGCGACTCAGGATTGCAGCTCTCAATGAAAGCACAGAGGGTGAGTCTTAGCCGCATTCTCGGAACGGACCTTTTTTGCCCACAGAACGTTGAAAGTCCCAGGTGTGGGAGAGACACAGGACGCTAGTGCAGGCACACATGGCTGGTTTGGCTGGGCCAGCGCCACAGCTCAGGGGCACCCAGCAAAAAACTCACTGGACTGGGTGCCCTGTTAAACCGGCAATCTGAGATTTGGAAGGGCAAATTGGCATGTCCATCTGATTGAATGGAACTTGGACAATGAGCCAGACCAGGATATTCCTGGGAAATGTTATCTGAGCCAGTGCAGTGGGCAGCAGTGCGGAAGATCACACAGATCCCAGTGCCCTATCAGCAGGCTACTGGGGCACCAGTGAGAGAGTCAACTGTTCAGCTTGGGAAGAGGAAGAGAGAGAGAGAGAGGACAGACTCTGAGGAAGGGAGCTGGGTGAATGGGCTTGGTGGGTCCCACCCTCACAGGGACAAGCAGGGTGGCAATTGGAGGTGCTCATGGCTGAGAGTTTTGCTGTCAGCATCTAGGATGGTGCAGCCCGGTGGGAAAGGGGCGACCACCACTACGGATGCAATCCGCCCCTACTGAAGTACCACCCAGGGCTGATGCAGCCTGCCATTGCTGAGGCAACCTGCCATAAAAGAGAGACTCCACCAAGAGGGCAGAGTGCATTACAGCAGAATGGAGCCCATGGCAGCAGGGCAGACCCACACTTGCAGGGTGGAACCCCAGCAGGCAAATAGTAAATAGACTGCCTCCTAGCTGGGCAGGACAGTGCAACACACACTCATAAAGAAAGCCCCAACTCCCTGAGACAGAGTATCTAAGGGGGAAAAAAGGGGGGTTTATGAGTTCTGTTGCAGCAGACAGACACATCCTCCCAACATCCCTGAATGAACAAGGGAGCTCACAGCTCAGCACTGGAGCTCTTATAAAACACAGACCATCTCCTCAAGCAGCTTCCTGACCCCTGTATATCCAAAGAGTCACCCCAAAAAAGGATTAATCAGACTGACATTTGGCGGGCATCATTCTGAAACAGAGATAGCAGAAGAAGAAACTGGTAGCATCCCTCACTGTTCTGCAGCTGCTACAGGTGTGCCCCAGACAAGCAGGGCCTGGAGTGGACCTCAGCACTCATACAGCAGAGGGGCTAGACCATTAGAAGAAAAACTAAATAACAGAAATACATCATCATCAACAATCTGGGCATCCACTCAGAGACCCAATTGAAAAATCAGCAACTACTAAGACAACAGGTGGATAAATCCATAAAATGGGAAGAAACCAGCACAAAAAGGAAAACAGCTGAAACCAAAACACCTCACCTCCTACAAAGGACCAAAACTCCTCACCAGAAAGGGAACAAAGCTGGACGGAGAATGAGTGTGATAAAATGATGGAATCAGACTTCAGAAAGTGGATAATAAGAAACTTCAGTGAGCTAAAAGAACATGTTCTAAATCAGTGCAAAGAAACTAAGAACCTTGAAAAAAGATTTGAAAAAAGATTTGAGGAAATGATAACAAAAATGGACAACTTAGAGAGGAATATGAATGAATTGAAGGAGCTGAAAAACACAACAAGAGAACTTCACGAAGCATGCACAAGTTTCAACAGCCAAATTGACCAAGCAGAAGAAAGAATATCAGAAGTCAAAAATAAACTAAATGAAATGAAACGAACAACCAAGATTAGAGAAAAAAGCACAAAAAGGAATGAACAAAATCTCCAAGAAATGTGGGACTATGTGAAGAGACCAAACCTACGTTTGATAGGTGTACCAGAATGTGATGAAGAGAATGAATCCAAGCTGGAAAACACTCTTCAGGATATTATCAAGTAAAATTTCCCCAACGTAGCAAGACAGGTCAATACTCAACTCCAGGAAATACAGAGAACACCACAAAGATACTCCAAAAGAAGAGCAACCCCAAGGCACAAAATCATCAGATTCACCAGGGTTGAAATGAAGGAGAAAATACTAAGGGCAGCCAGAGAGAAAGGTCAGGTCACCCAAAAAGGGAAGCCCATCAGACTCACAGCAGATCTCTCAGCAGAGACTCTACAAGCTAGAGGAGAGTGGGGGCCAATATTCAACATCCTTAAAGAAAAGAACTTTCAACCCAGAATTTCATATCCAGCCAAACTGAGCTTCAAAAGTGAAGGAAAAAATCCTTCATGAACAAGTAAGTACTCAGAGATTTTGTCACCACTAGGCCTGCTTTACAAGAGCTCCTGAAAGAGGCACTACACATGAAAGAACCAGTACCAGCCATCCTAAAAGCATACCAAATGCTAAAGAGCATCAACAAAATGAAGAATCTACATGAACCAATGGGCAAAACAGCCGGCTATCATCAAAATGGCAGTATCAAATTTACACATAACAATATTAACCATAAATATAAATGGGCTAAATGCACCAATCAAAAGACACAGACTGGCAAATTGGATAAAAAACCAAAACTCATCGGTGTGCTGTATCCAGGAAACCCACCTCACATGCAAGGATACACAAAGGCTCAAAATAAAGGGATAGAGGAAGATTTACCAAGCAAATGGAGAGCAAAAACAAGAGGAGTTGCAATTCTCATCTCTGGTAAAGTAGACTTCAAAGCAACAAAGATCAAAAGGGACAAAGAAGGTCATTACATAATGGTAAAAGGATCGATACAACAAGAAGAGCTAATGATTCTAAATATATATGGGCCCAATGCAGGAGCACCCAGATATATAAGGCTAGTTCTTAATGACTTACAAAGAGACTTAGACTCCCACACAATAATAGTGGGATAGTTTAACACTCCACTGTCAATATCGGACAGATCAACGAGACAGAAAATTAACAAGGATATCCAGGACTTGAACTCAGACCTGGAACAAGCAATCCTGATAGACATTTACAGAACTCTCCACCACAAATCCACAGAATATACATTCTTCTCAGCACCACATCACACCTACTCCAAAATTGACCACATAATTGGAAGTGAAGCACTCCTCAGCAAATGCAAAACAACTGAAATCATAACAAACAGTCTCTCAGATCATAGTGAAATTAAGTTGGAACTCAGAATTCAGAAAATAACTCAGAACTGCACAGCTTCATGGAAACTGAACAACTGGCTCTTAAATGTTGATTGGATAAACAATGAAATGAAGGCAGAAATAAAGAAGTTCTTCGAAACCAACAAGAACAAAGACACAACATACCGGAATCTCTTGGACACATTTAAAGCAGTCTGTAGAGGAAAATATATAGCAATAAGTGCCCACATGAGAAGAGTGGAGAGATCCAAAATTGACACCCTATCATCAAAATTGAAAGAGCTAGAGGAGCAAGATCAAAAAAGCTCCAAACCTAGCTGAAGACAAGAAATAACTAAGATCAGAGCAGAACTGAAGGAGATAGAGACACGAAAAAACCTTCAAAAAATCAATAAATCCAAGAGCTGGCTTTTCAAAAAGATCAGCAAAATGGTCAGACCACTAGCCAGACTGATAAAAAAGAAAAGAGAGAACAACCAAATAGATGCAATAAAAAACGATAATGGGGAAATCACCACAGGTTCCACAGAAATTGAAACCATCATCAGAGAATACTACAAACAACTCTATGCAAATAAACTAGTAAATCAAGAAGAAATGGGTAAATTCCTGGATGCCTGTGTCCTGCCAAGCCTAAACCAGGAGGAAGCTGAAACTATGAATAGACCAATAACAAGGTCAGATGTTGAGGCAGCAATTAAGAGCCTACCACACAGAAAAAGCCCAGGTCCAGATGGGTTCACAGCCAAATTCTACCAGACACACAAAGAGGATCTGGTACCATTCCTTCTGAAACTATTCCAAATAATTCAAAAAGAGGGAATTCTTTCCGAATCATTTTATGAGACGAACAGCACCCTGATACCAAAACCCAGCAGAGATTCAACAAGAAAAGAAATCTTCAGGCCAATATCCATGATGAACATCGATGCAAAAATCCTCAATAAAATACTGGCAAACCGATTGCAACAGCACATTAAAAAACTTATCCATCATGATCATGTAGGATTCATCCCGGGAATGCAAGGCTGGTTCAACCTATGCAAGTCTAAAAATGTAATTCACCACATAAACAGAAGGAAAAACAAAAACCACATGATTATCTCAATTAATGCAGAGAAGGCATTTGACAAAATTCCACAGCCCTTTATGCTAAAAAGCCTCAATAAACTTGGTATTGATGGAACATATCTCAAAGTAATAAAAGCTATTTATGACAAACCAACAGCAAATATACTTAATGGGCAAATACTTGAAGCATTCCCTTTGAAATCCAGCACGAGACAAGGATGCCCTCTCTCACCACTCTTATTCAACATAGTACTGGAAATTCTAGCCAGAGCAATCAGGCAAGAAAAAGAAATAAAGGGTATTCAAACAGGAAAGGTTGAAGCCAAGTTGTCTGTATTTGCAGATGACATGATACTATACTTAGAAGACCTCATCACCTCAGCCCAAAAGCTCCTGAAACTAATAAGCAACTTCAGTAAAGTCTCAGGATATAAAATCAATGTGCAAAAATGACAAGCATTCCTATATACCAATAAGAGACTTAAATAGAACCCAATCAAGAATGATCTGCCATTCACAATTGCTACAAGAAAATAAAATACCTAGGAATACAACTCACAAGGAACATAAGGGACCTCTTTAAGAAAAACTATAAGCCAGTGCTCAATGAAGTAAGAGAGGACACAAACAGATGGAGAAACATTCTGTGTTCATGGTTAGGAAGAATCAATATCATGAAAATGGCTATACTGCCCAAATAATTTACACAATCAATGCTATCCCCATCAAACTGCCATTGAATTTCTTCACAGAACTGGAAAAACCACCATGAACTTCTATGGAACCAAAAGAGAGCCCGCATAGCCAAGTCAATTCTAAGCAAAATGAACACAGCGGGAGGCATCACCCTACCAGACTTTAATCTATACTACAAGGCTACAGTAATTAAAACAGCATGGTACTGGTACCAAAACAGAGATATAGACCAATGGAACAGAACAGAGGCATCAGAGGCAACACAACATATCTGCAACCATATAATCTTTGATAAACCAGACAAAAACAAGGAATGGGGAAAGGATTCCCTGTTCAATAAATGGTGTTGGGAAAACGGGTTAGCCATGTGCAGAAAGCAGAAACTGGACCCCTTCCTGACACCTTACACTAAAATTAACTCCAGATGGTTTAAAGACTTAAACGTTAAGACCTGACACCATAAAAGCCCTAGAAGAAAATCTAGGCAAAACCATTCAGGACATAGGAGTAGGCAAGGACTTCATGACCAAAACACCAAAAGCATTGGCAACAAAAGCCAAAATAGACAAATGGGACCTAATCAAACTCCACAGCTTCTGCATGGCAAAAGAAACAGTCACTAGAGTGAATCTGCCACCATCAGAATGGGAAAAAATCTTTGCAGTTTACGCATGTGACAAAGTGCTGATATCCAGAATTTACAAGGAACTCAAACAGATTTACAGGAGAAAAACAAACAAGCCCATTCAAAAATGGGCAAAGGATATGAACAGACACTTTACAAAAGAAGACATACATGAGGCCAACAAACATATGAAAAAATGCTCATCATCACTGGTCATTAGAGAGATGCAAATCAAAACCACATTTAGATACCATCTCACGCCAGTTAGAATGGTGATCATTAAAAAATCTGGAGACAGCAGATGCTGGAGAGGATGTGGAGAAATAGGAGCACTCTTACACTGTTGGTGGGAGTGTAAATGAGTTCAACCATTGTGGAAGATGGTGTGGCGATTCCTCAGGGACCTAGAAATAGAAATTCCATTTGACCCAGCAATCCCATTACTGGGTATATATCCAAAGGACTATAAATTGTTCTAGTATAAGGACACATGCACACGAATGTTCATTGCAGCACTGTTTACAATAGCAAAGACCTGGAACCAACCCAAATGCCCATCGATGATAGACTGGACTGGGAAAATGTGGCACATATATGCCATGGAATATTATGCAGCAATCAAAAATGATGAGTTTGTGTCCTTTGTAAGGACATGGATGAATCTGGAGAACATCATTCTCAGCAAACTGACACAAGAATAGAAAAAGAAATACCGCATATTCTCACTCATTGGTGGGAGAAAAATGAGAACACATGGACACAGGGAAGGTGTCTACTACACACTGGGGTCTATTGGGGGGAATAGGGGAGGGGTGGGGGGCTGCGGAGTGATAGCCTGGGGATAAATGCCAACTGTGGGTGAAGAAGAGGCAGGCAGCAAAGCATACTTCCATGTGTGTACCTATGCAACTATCTTGCACGTTCTTCACATGTACCCCAAAGCCTATAATGCAATAAAAATTTTGTAAATTAAAAATAAATAAATAAATAAATACAAGGCAGAAAAAACTTAAATTAATAGCTTGAGATGTTTGTAAAAGCATTTACATTGGAATGAACTACCCAGTGCCCCAGGTACAAAGGTATCAATTGGGCCTAAAAATAATCGTACTGAAAAGCTCTACTAGAAAAAGCTGCTGGGATTTAGGACTCTGGTCATTGTCCTAATAATCAAAGAAAATGGGGATGCTCAGGGTCATGCTTTGCAAAAGACCAGGAAACCCTAAACTCTCACCTCTCTATTTGAACGTCTGCACAAGTACAAAGTAGAGGCACAAGGGGAGTTGTATCTTCATGCCGGTTGGTAAAGGTTGCTTCAACACACATACATAGATCCCAGGTGAAAAGATCAGAAATTTATTTTTTTTGTGAGAGTTAAACAATCTAGAGTCTTACTTTCCAGTTAAGGTTTAGTAAAAGTATTTGGGGAAATTTTCATTGTACCATTTATCCTGAGGCCCATCAAATCTTGATTTTGACATTTAGAGCCTTAGGTAAAAGATTAGCCTCCACCTAGAGCTGTTCTTTTGGCTTTTGGACTCATAGCCATCTTGACACTATTACTGGTTACACTGATTTTAAAGTCAGCTAAGAGCTTGCCACAGAACTCCTGTCAAACTAAGTTTGACCCAATCTGGAAACAATTGGGTCTTCCTATATGAACTGGTTGTTTAAGAGAACGTTTTTAAATTTATACAAGTTTGCAAATTTTCTAGTTTTTCTTCTGTTATTGATTTAATTTTAGATCTAATATACAACCCATCCTGGAGAATTCCACATATGCATTTGAGAAGACTGATTTCTTCAGTTTTTCTACCTTTTAGAAATAAATCTTTATTTATTAATATTTAGGTAAATCAGAAACATAAGTCAGGTAAAGAATCCTGGGCACACACCCAAGAATAGGTGGATTCTAAACTATTTCTCATCCCACTTTATGAGATCAATAATGTTGACTCAGAGAGACAACCATAGATAGAATATCTCAGGAGTGATTAGAAAAGTGTACTTCTAGAGAAGCTGGCAGGACAGGGCAGGAGTCCCAGTGAGAATAAAAACTTCTGTCCAAAATTTCAAGTCCAGCTCTGTGTGGCTGATGAATTCAGAAATGATTCCAGATCCCTGTAAGGGATTATTAAGAAATAATTCATGTAGGTCAGAACACTAGGGTGGGTGTTTACTCATCATTCTCTGGGTCAGATTTTCAGGGTTAAAGTCTGTGGTAGGGCTTCAGAGCAATGCTTGCCTGTGAAAGCCTCTCATCAAGTGTAAGATATATGACTGGCACAGGGAGAAATCTATTTGATCAAAAATCACACGTGTGTGCGTGTAAGTCTGTGTCTTCCTCAGCACAGCACCACTGATGAATAATTGTTTCAGAATTATGCATAAGTTGGCCTTTATTATTTTAAATTTAGTTAATTTTGAAATAGAAACAAACATTTTTATCTACTTTCAAATTGAATAAGAGCATTGGCAACTTCCTGGAAAACATCACAGAAGAAAATTCTGGAGCCTTGCCCATTCCCAGAAACCTAGGAAATCCTGATACCAGCTGTAGCATTAACCTTATCAACACTTAATTTTTTGCCATACATATTTATATTTATAAAAAATATAATTTCACTGGACCTTTATTTTGTTATATGCCATGAATAATGAATCATTTTTGTGTTAAGAGCATAACATTTCTACACCTCAAGTATTAATGATGCCATTCTCCACATTGCTTCTATTGCTTACTAAATTATTGCTCTGGCCTGAATGTTTAGGTCCCTTTTCAAATTCATATGTGGAGAGTATTAGGCATCTGGCATTTGAGAGAGTGATTACGCCAAGAGTGCTTCATCTTCATAAATGGAATAAATGCCTTTTCAAAGGAGGTTAAAGGGAACACCTGTGTCCCTTGTGCAAGAAGGTACCATCTATGGGTAACAGGGCTCTCACCAAACACCAAATTTGTTGCTTCTTTGATCTTGCATGTTCAGCCTCCAGAACTGTGAAAAATATATTTCTTTTGTTCATTCTCATTCTGTCTAAAATATTTTGTAGCAACCTGGATGCACTATGACACTTTCATAGGCCCTTTGGTCTTTTTCTAAATTTTTAGTTTCAATGATCTATGAGTTTTTTTAATCAATCAAGATTTTTCACAGGGCTGGCCAGTCTTTTCTTTCTTTTAGTTTTCTTGGCTATTCTTATTTGTGTTTTCATCTGTATAATATTTAATAGTAACATGCCTACTTCCAATATCTAATGGTATCTGGTATCTCTATTGAAACAAAATTGAATTTATAACTTTCTTTAAGGACAATTTACATTGATAATATTGAGTTTTTCTGCCTAAGAATATAATACAAATTTTCTATTTGCTTGTGTCTACATTCATGTGTTTTAAAATTTTCTATGGTTTTTCTCATATTCTGCACAATTTTTTTAATGTTTATTCCTAGATAGTTTATTTATCCTTCTAAAAAGTAATTTGAGACACAATAAATTTGTAAACTGTTTATTTGAGTAAGAGCAATTGAAAAACTGTAGAACATCAGCTACATGTAAATGAAAGAGTGTTTCATTTACAGTGTAAGAAGCAAGTATTCAAAAGAAAAATGTAGAAAATAATCATTTGATTAGTGGTAGTAAAACATTTTTTATTCTTTCTTGTTTGGTTGGTTTTTTCTTCATTTTTTTTCTTATTGAACAGTTTCTATTTATATAAGGTTGCTGGCTTCTTTTGATTGGTTGAGCTTCATTTCTGTTTTTTAAATAGGCAGCTGTGAGAAATAATTTAAGTTTTGCTTATATATGCAAATCAAGCAAGGTTGAGATTACTTATGAGACCTAACTGATTTTGTCTGCTCAAAAATTCTTGAGACCTCATGTCCATTTTAATTTACTTTAACCAATTTTCTGTGCTTTTATTTTTTATCCTAACTGTAACTTCCACATTACTATTGTTGTACATATGTGGGCTCATGTTGTTTATGCTTTGAAGACATGTCCTGCTTTCAAACTCATTTGTAGTGTGGTATTAGTGAATTTGTCCCATTTATTGGAATGATAACCTGCTATTTCCCAACTACAAGAGCTATGAGTTCTAGGGAGATCAGAGTAAAGATGAAACAGAAGTGAAAACAACTCTCCAATCCACACATGCAGTAAAAACAAGCTTCACATGGATATGTGTAATTATCTAAAATTTAAAATACCCCCAAAACACTAATGTTTATCACATTTCTAAGTAATATAAAAATTACAAGACAAGAAATCCAAATACTTTTATCTTCTTAATAGAAATGAGGCTATTTATATGATAAAATAGTCCATAACTTAAGGGAAAATGCCAATTAAAAATATATTAAATAAAAGGAAATTATATGTTAAAGGACGATGTCTGTATTAGATTTAATATTCCACAATAAAATAAGTTGAAACCTACAAAATGGAAGAAAGTTTAAAATTAGGCAAATACTATGAGCCTGGTGAAGAACAAGTACATATGTCAATAAGCATTTAATATGTTTTGTTTTAGATTTGATATTAAATAATAAAATGTAAACAAACCAATAGCATGGTAATTTCACCTTGATTGCATCAAACTGAAAATACACAACCATTTCTCCATTAGAAGGTGTATCTATGGATTGGACTTATGCTGCATTCAAGCCCTTTGGCTAGGACCCAACACTTATTGCCAAGATGAACGTCATCAGACTAGTTTGCTTTTAAGATGTTCCCCAGCCTGCAACCAAGACACTTTGTCCTGGCTACTTCTTCAACCCTGACATACGTTGTGCTGATATAAATGCAAACCCAGCTCTATGCCTACCAAGCATCTATATAGCTAGAGCTGAGAACAGAGCATTTAGGCATCATGCAAGAGGTCTTCCCAGTTTTCCAACCAGACTTTCTAGAATTTTCCAAAAATACTGAATTTATCTTTTTCAGACTCCGTCTCCCAAAGAGAATCAGAGAGGGATTCTGGAAGCCATTTGGAATCTCCAGCCTACTCCCTGGTAACAATGGACTTAATACAAAGAGACAACCTACTAACCTCAAAGACACCAGCTCAGATACTGGGCATTGAATTCCTGATCCTCACAAAAGATCTCATCTGAGTCACGTCAAAGTACAAACTCTTCTTCAGAGTTCACCTTCCAGACATGTTCCAAATTAGCCTGTAAAAACTGTGGTGAGATGAAACAAAATGTGATGCAGTTTCAGGTTCAGAATGCCTGCCTCATTTCTCCCTTCTAAAAAGTCTACACGTGCTGATTAGAGCTCTCACAGCTTAGAGAGCATAGCCTCTTAGCAGGCATTCCTAACAGGACCTCCTGACCAAAAACCCACAAATGTGCCTACAAGACTCCTGGCATTTGCTCTACCTTAGGCACCAAATCTGTAGTGGAAACTTGTTTTTTTTAATCAACCCAGGCTTCTTTGTCACCCAATTATAATCTCATTTTCTTCATTGACACAGAAATAATTCAGAGCAAAGCCTCACCTGGGTCAGTATCTGTAGCATGAATCACTCTTTCCACCAACCCTGTACTGTCTCCCACTTGTGGGTTCTTAATGGCACTTTCCCCTCTTTTGCCTTTTAGTTCCCCACAAACCCTTTTTACACCTGCATGCAGTGTGCCCAAGGCCACCCCTCAGTTGCCTGAATCCAGCACCTACTAGAATTCAGATGTCCCATAGTTCAAGATCATGAGTCTAGACCTAGATTTTGCAGAAGCAAATACAAATTACAAATGAGAGGCTCTAGTATCCCACTTGAAAATAAGAAAAGATTTTTTCTTTTCCCTTTTCTTAAACAATATAATTTAGAAAACTTTTATTATTAACTTTGTAAGACAGAGTTTCACTCTTTTGCTTAACCTGAAGTACAATGGCATAATCATTGCTCACTGTAACCTTAAACTCTTGGGCCGAGCAGTTCTCCTGCCTCAGACTCTCAATTACTATATGTATTGACCACTATGCCTGGCTAACTTCATTTTTTTTTATTTTTGAGACAGAGTCTTGCTCTGTGCCCCAGACTGGAGTGCAGTGTCATGATCTCTGTTCACTACAACTTCTGCCTACCAGGTTCAAGCAGTTCTCCTGCCTAGTCTCCCAAGTAGCTGAGATTACAGGCATACACCATCACACCCAGCAAATTTATTAGCAGTAGTAGGAGTAGTAGTACAGACAGGGTTTCACCATGTTGACCAAGGTGGTCTTGAACTCCTGACCTTGTTATTTTACCACTTCAGTTTCCCAAAGTGCTGAGATTAAAGACGTGTGCCACAGTGCCTGGCCAACTTATTTTTAGTTTTTGTACTGACAGGGTCTCACCATGTTGCCTGTTCTTCACTCAGACATTTGACTTAAAGAAATCGTCCTGCCTTGGCCTACCCAAATGCTGGGATTACAGGTATGAGCCACAATGCATGGTCTGGAAAACTTCTATATTTATCTTTTGTTTCTGCTTCTTTTAAATATATGTAAATCATTTGAACAGCTAAATAATCTTTTGTCATTCTTTGTGACACAGAACTGTCTTTATCTAAGACCTGGAAACCATTGGGGTTTTTGTTTGTTTTTTTCAATTTGGCAAAGAGTTATTAATTTTTTTATTTTCAGTCTTTCAAAGTAGGCATAGCTCACCACAGTGGCATATACCTTTAATCCCAGTGCTTTGGGAGGCTGAGTTGAGGGAATTGCTTGGGCCCAGGTGCTTGAGACCAGTCTGGGCAGCATAACGAGGCTCCTTCTCTATAAAAAGTTAAAATCAGCCAGCCAGGCATGGTGGCACAGGAGGCTGAGGTGGGGGATTATTTGAGCCCAAGAGTTTGAGGCTGCAATGAGCCATGATTACACTGCTCTACCACTGTGCTTCAGGTTGGGTGACAGAGGGAGATGCTGTCTTTAAAATAACCTATTTTATCTTTCATTCTGCTAACCCAATTGTAAAGTAATTTCTAACAGTTTAGGGGCACAAATTCAGCTTCTGTCCAGTGGAATACGGAATAGGGCATCACTTATGTATTTGTCCAAAACTGCTGTTCCAAGGAACCTCAAACTAGGCAGCATATAGAACACAAGACTTAATTTCTCACACTTCTAGAGACTGGAAATTTGAGATCAGGGTGTGAGCATAATTGAGCTCTGGTGATGACTCTCTTCTGAATTTCAGACTGCACAATGCAGGTTTTATTCTCATTTGGCAAAAGGAGGAACAGAGACCTCTGTGCTTTGTTGTATAAAATCAGTAATTGCCATTATGAGGGCCCCACTCTCAGGACTTAATTAACTTCTCCTCCCTTATACCATTTCACTGGGGGTAAAAATCTTAACACAAATATTGAAGGAGGATTATTGTAACTCTCAAGATTTCTTTTTCTTTGAGTTGGAGTTTTGCTTTTGTTGCCCAGGCTGGAGTGCAGTGGCATGATCTCGGCTCGCTGCAGCCTCTGTCTTCCAGATTCAAGTGATTCTCCTGCCTCAGTCTCCCTAGCAGATGGGATTACAGGCATATGCCAACACTCCCAGCTAATTTTGTATTTTTGAAAGAAGCAGGGTTTCATCATGTTGGCCAGGCTGGTTTTGAACCTCTGACCTCAGGTGATCCACATGTCTCAGCCTCTCAATGTGCTGGAATTACACATGCGACCCATCGCACCAAGACAAAATTTGTTTTTTAAGCTGTCATTTTTCTTCTTTTTTTTTATCATTTTTTCTTTTTCCTTTTTAAATTTTTAAATATTATTTATTTATTTAGAGGCAGAGTCTCACTCTGTTCTCCAGGTTGCTGTGAAGTGGTGTGATTTTGAAGAAAAAAGAGACAGGAAGGGAAAGGGAGGCTCTGGGGGGGGGTCTGTCCACAGCTATTTCAGCCCCTGCTGTGAGAGTCTTTCCAGAGGAGGCCACAGATTCGGTGGGGCACAGACCAGCCACCCCCACCATGCATTATTGGAATTCCCAATCCACAGAACTACAAGAAGCAGTCATAAATTATTGTGTTTACTAACTTCGTTTTGGGATGAATATTTGTTATGCAGCCATAAATAACCAGAAAATTTTAATTTACTAACTTATAAAGATGTCACAAAATGTTGTAAAGTAAAAAAAGTTAATAGAGAAGTAACATGTATGGTACCACTTGTGAAAAAGAAAACATTGTATATGAAATCCATGTACACGTGCTATATTTACCCAGACTATAATTCTGATGCCTACTCTTAACTAACTCTGGAGAATCAGTATTGAGGGATAAATATATCTATATATATTTCTTTATTCATATATTGCGTTTCTTTATAACTATATATTTTATATTTATGTAGTTTATATACAAGTATTATTAAATTTATATAAAAAGTTATATACTTACATATTTATATTTTACAAATATTTACATACAGCTATTGTATATAAATTTATATATTTATGTATTTATATTTTATATAAATATATATTTTTTATTTATGTATATAAATATGGTTTTATGTTTATAAATATTTATATGCTTTTATTCATGAATGTAAATATTTATGTGTATTTATTTCTATGTTTCTTGTATAAATATCTTTTCATAAATGAAATATAAATTGCTTTTTACTTTTTTTGAAAAAAAATTTCAGAAACACAAATTAGCCAGTCAAAAAATGGCATCAAAGGTAAATATTTATATATAAAAAACATAAACATAGAATATACAACTATATAATTTACATATTTACTTATAACAGATTATATACTATATATTATATATGTACTATATAAAATACACTTGTATATAATACATATATAATACTTTATAACTATATAATATAATAATATGTATAATATATTGTTATTGGGTTTTTCTATTTGTTTCTTCAATCTTTCTCTCTCTGTCACTGTGTGAACTTGTTTGTCTAATTCTATCTCTCTGTCGTATTCCTCAAACAGAGGAAGCAAACTCCAATGCTGTGAGATGCTCTGTGTACAGACCCACATAACAAAGACCCAAGGGAGTTCTCAGGCCAGTAGACAGAAGAAAAGTCAGGCTCTCAGTGCACACTAAACCCTGCCAATTTTAACATGAGTGAGCTTAAAGGCTGATGCTATCCTAGTCCAGCTTCAGTTGAGGCCACAGTCCCAATCTCATAACAGACCTGAAGGCAGAGGTAGCCAAGTAAACTGTTTCCAAATTCTGGTCCACACAAATTGTGAGATACTATATGTTGTTGAATGGTGCTAAGATTTAGGGCAATGTTGTCAGAAAGGAGCAAATATCTAGATTTATCCTCCAGGCCCCAGGATTCTCCATTCATTTGTGTATCTCTTCTTTGGGCTGTCTGCAGCCTAACTGGTCCCTTTCTAACCCCTGCCAAACTCACGCCTGTGAGTCTCTTTACTATGGGTGGCTTCTCCCTCACACATGCTTGTGCAGAGATGTCTTTCTGTTGTCATTCTGATCATGGATTAAAAGTCAACTGAGTGAAGGCTTTGGGTCCTCCCATGAAATAATTTTTCAGCTCTTCTTCTCAACACTCTGCTTTATATTATAGCACTTGCCCTTTTCATTCACATATACTTGCTTAGTGCTTTTCTCCAGCTGTTGTGGACTATAGTACCAACTATGCTGAAAACAAGTTAGGCCACTGATTTTTTTTGCGTGGCTTCCAGGCACTTTTTACAGAGTTTCATTCAGAACAATGAGGAGGTGTTTGATGGAACAAACTCCTCCCTCTCTTTGGAAAAAGAGCAGGTGCACTACACCAGCAACCACAGACAGGACCGGGCTGTGGTGAGAGCAGCCACATAGGAATATCTGCAGACAGAAACTCAGGACAGAAGACCAGGACAAACCCAGGACCCAGACTCAAATATGGAAACTCCCTGGGCTCTTTTCTAAGGCCTTGCCATGAGTGACCCATAGTCCTGTTCCAATGGAAATCAAAACTTAAGTAAAACGCTATCTCACACTAGTCAGAATGGATTTTTAATAATAGTTTAAAAAAGATAATGTATGCTGGCAAAGCCATAGACAAAAGGGCACATTTACACACTGCTGGTGGAAATGTAAATTAGTTCATTCACTGTGAAAAGCAGTTTGAAGACTTTTAAAGAATGTAAATATTAAGCTCAGCAATTCTATTACTTGGTACCCACCCAAAGGAAAATAAATTATTAAAAAACCCTACATTGACTTGCATGTTTATTGCAGCACGATTTACAATAGGAACAGTGAAATGGTATGACATAGTGAATGGAATTGACATAGAATCAGTCTAGGTGACCATCAGTAAATTGAATTTTAAAAATCTGGCACATATGTAAGTATAAATGACTACACAAGTATAAAAAGAAAATTATATTCTTTGAAGCAACATGGATGTAGCTGGAGGCCATGATCCTAAGTGAAAAAAACACAAAAACAGAAAACCCACTACCACAGTTTTCACTTATAAGTGGGAAATAAATATTGAAGACAGATAAACATAAAGGTGTAAAAAATCTTTGAGTACTCGTCAGTTCTAGAGTGGGAGACCAGGGGAGGTGCAAGGGATGGAAAGCTAACTATTTGGCACTATGCTCACTGCCTGGGGATAGAATCGATCATATTTCAAACATCAGCATCACACAACACATCCATGCCACAAACCTGCATGTACTTCCTAAATCAAAAATAAAGGTTGAACTTCTAAAAAAAAAAAAAAAGGAACAACTGGACGGAAATAAATTGGTACATTATTTATAATTCTATTTAAATAAAGTTTATAAACACACAAAAAAAAATTATGTTAGAATTTTTGTTATTATTTTGGAAGGAAGGGCAATAATTTGAGAGGAGAATATGAGGGGGCCTCATGAGAGTTCATAACGTTCTATTTCTTGTGAGTACTTGTCACTGGGTGTGTTTCTGAAGATGATTTATTACTATATACAGATTGAGTATCTCTTACCAAAATGCTTGGGATTTAAAGTGTTTTGATAATTTTTTTGATTTTGGAATATTTTATGTACATAATAAGTTATGAATAAGACTCAAGTTGAAATTTAAAAAATTATTTATATTTTATATACACCTTGTACACATAGACTGAACTCAAATTTGTCTTCAGCCTTCAGATATTTAACTAATTTTTTTATAAAGCAAAATTTGTGTACATAAAACCCTGGGAAAGCAAAGATATTACTATTTTAACCACCCATTTTGAAAATCTCTGTTTCTTTTTTTGCATCATCATTATTCCTGACTCTGAATTTATATACAACTAATAAGCAATCATTTCCTTCAACTCATTAACACATGTATAATAAAAAATAAAAAGTATGACATAACACTATTACAGTGAAAAATAATGTGTTCATGGTAACTAAGCTGCATGGTAGAATTACGAGAATACCTACATTAGTTGTTAAGCAAACAGCTAAATCAAATGATAGCAGAACTTTAGTCTTCATGTGTGAGACTAAAATGCTCTATTTTAATTAAATGTTTACACTGCACTTTTTAGATTAAAAGAAACATCAGAAACAGTTAAGGGACAAAGAGATGAGTCCTTTAAAAATGAGGAGGCATTGTACTTGATGACTATGTTAAATTTTTCCTTCAGAGTTATTCACCTTATTTTCAATGAGACTAAAAGTTTCTCCTTGATTTTGTAAACTGACATGATTGTTTTTCTGTTATAAATGTAGTCACTCTAGTTTTCTAAGGGGCCAATCACACATTTTAAGCACACGTTTTCACCAGGTCATCTATAGGCACTTTTTTTGCAGTGTTAACAACATCATCTTCAGACTCACAAGATGGCGTCGTAGAAGCGACTCAGGATTGCAGCTCTCAGTGAAGGCACAGAGGGTGAGTCCTAGCCGCATTCTCAGATGGAACTTTTTTGCCCACAGAGCGTTGAAAGTCCCAGGTGTCGGAGAGACACGGGATGCTAGTACAGCCAGCTAGCGCAGCCAGCTCATGTGGCCACTTCAGCCAGCGCTGCAGCGGGACCCAGCACGGAACTCACTGGTATGGGTGCCCTGTTAAACCGGCAATCTGAGATTTGGAAGGGCAGATTGGCATGTCCATCTCATTGAATGGGACTTGGACAATGAGCCAGACCAGGAGTTTCCTGGGAAGCGTGATCTGAGCTGGTGCAGTGGGCAGTGGCATGGGAGATCACACGGATCCCAGTGCCCTATTTGCAGGTTACTGGGGTGCCAGTGAGAGAGTTGACCTTTCAGCTTGGGGAGAGAAAGAGAGAGAGAGAGGACGGACTCTGAGGCAGGGAGCTGGGTGATTGGGCTCGGCGGGTCCCACCCTCACGGGGAGAAGCAGGGCAGCGATTGGAGGCACTCAGAACTGAGAGTTTTACTGCTGGCATCTAGGATGGTGCAGCCCGGTAAGGGAGGGGCATCCACCACTAGTGACACAATCCGCCCCTACTGAAGTACACCCAGGGCTGATGCAGCCTGCGATTGCCGAGGCAACCTGCCATAACAGACAGATTCTGCCAGGAGGGGGGAGCGCTCCACAGCAGAACAGAGCCCAGCAGTAACAGGGCGGACCCACATGAGCAGGGCAGAGCCACGGCAGGAAAATAGTGAATAGACTGCCTCCAAGTGGGGCAGGACAGTGTAACAGATACTCATAAAGAAAGCCCAAACTCCGTGAGACAGAGCATCTAAGGGAAAAAAAAAGGGGTGGTGTTTTGTGAGTTCTGTTGCAGCAGACATAAACAACTTCCCAACAACCCTGAATGAACAACGGAGCTCACAGCTCAGCACTGGAGCTCCTATAAAGCACAGACCATCTCCTCAAGAAGCTCCCTGACCCCTGTATATCAAAAGAGTCACCCCAAAAAAGGACTAATCAGACTGACATTTGGCGGGCATCATTCTGGAACAAAGACAGCAGAAGAAGAAACTGCTATCATCCCTCACTGTTCCATAGCTGCTACAGGTATACTCCAGACAAGCAGGGCCTGGAGTGGACCTCAGCACTCATACAGCAGAAGGGCTAGACCATTAGAAGGAAAACTAAGTAACAGAAATATTTCATCATCAACAATCTCAGCATCCACACAGAGACCCAATTGAAAAATCAGCAACTACTAAAACGACAGGAGGATAAATCCATAAAGGTGGGAAGAAATCAGCGCAAAAAGGAGGAAAACACCCGAAACCAAAACACTTCACCTCCTACAAAAAAACAAAACTCCTCACCAGCAAGGGAACAAAGCTGGACGGAGAATGAGTGTGACGAAATGATGGAATCAGACTTCAGAAAGTGGATAATGAGAAACTTCAGTGAGCTAAAAGAACATGTTCTACATCAGTGCAAAGAAACTAAGAACCTTGAAAAAAGATTTGAAAAAAGATTCGAAAAATTCATAACAAGAATGGACAACATAGAGAGGAATATGAATGAATTGAAGGAGCTGAAAAACACAACACAAGAACTTCGCAAAGCATGCACAAGTTTCAACAGCCGAATTGACCAAGCAGAAGAAAGAATATCAGAAGTTGAATATCAACTCAATGAAATAAAACCAGAAACCAAGATTACAGAAAAAAAGCACAAAAAGGAATGAATAAAATCTCCAAGAAATGTGGGACTACGTGAAGAGACCCAACGTATGTTTGATAGGTGTAACAGAATGTGATGAAGAGAATGAATCCAGGCTGGAAAACACTCTTCAGGATATTATCCAGGAAAATTTCCCCAACGTAGCAAGACAGGTCAATACTCAACTCCAGGAAATACAGAGAACACCACAAAGATACTCCGCAAGAAGAGCAACCCCAAAGCACATAATCGTCAGATTCACCAGGGTGGAAACGAAGGAGAAAATACTAAGGGCAGAAAGAGAGAAAGGTCGGGTCACCCAGAAAGGGAAGCCCATCAGACTCACAGCAGATCTCTTGGCAGAGACTCTACAAGCCAGAAGAGAGTGGGGGCCAATATTCAACATCCTTAAAGAAAAGAATTTTCAACCCAGAATTTCATATCCAGCCAAACTGAGCTTCATAAGTGAAGGAAAAAAAAATCCTTCATGAACAAGCAAGTACTCAGAGATTTTGTCACCACTAGGCCAGCTTTACAAGAGCTCCTGAAAGAGGCACTATACATAGAAAGAAACAACCTGCACCAGCCATCCTAAAAGCATACCAAATGCTAAAGTCCATCAACAAAATGAAGAATGTACATGACCCAACAGGCAAAACACCTAGCTAGCATCAAAATGGCAGTATCAAATTCACAAATAACAATATTAACCCTAAATGAAAATGGGCTAAATGCATCAATCAAAAGACAAAGACTGGCAAATTGGATGAAAAACCAAAACCCATCGGTGTGCTGTATCCAGGAAACCCACCTCACACACAAAGATACACAAAGGCTCAAAATAAAGGGATGGAGGAAGATTTACTAAACAAATGGAGAGCAAAAGAAAAAAAGCAGGAGTTGCAATTCTTGTCTCTGATAAAATAGATTTTAAAGCAACAAAGATCAAAAGAAACAAAGAAGGTCATTACATAATGGTAAAAGGATCGATACAACAAGAAGAGCTAACGATTCTAAATCTATATGGACCCAATGTAGGAGCACCCAGATATATAAGGCAAGTTTTTGATGACTTGCAAAGAGACTTAGACTCCCACACAATAATAGTGGGAGACTTTAACACTTCACTGTCAATAACAGACAGATCAACTAGACAGAAAATTAACAAGAATATCCAGGACTTGAACTCAGACCTGGAACAAGCAAACCTGATAGATATTTACAGAACTTTCCACCACAAATCCACAGAATATACATTCTTCTCAGCACCACATCACACCTACTCCAAAATTGACCACATAATTGGAAGTAAAGCACTCCTCAGCAAATGCAAAACAACTGAAAACATAACAAACAGTCTCTCAGACCATAGTGCAATCAAGTTAGAACTCAGAATTCAGAAAATAACACCGAACTGTACAGGTTAATGGAAACTGAACAACTGGCTCTTGAATGTTGATTGGATAAACAAAGAAATGAAGGCAGTAATAAAGAAGTTCTTTGAAACCAACGAGAATGAATACACAACGTACCAGAATCTTTGGGACACATTTAAAGCAGTCTGTAGAGGAAAATATATAGCAATAAGTGCCCACATGAGAAGAGTGGAGAGATCCAAAATTGACACCTTATCGTCAAAATTGAAAGAGCTAGAGGAGCAAGATCAAAAAAGCTCAAAACCTAGCCGAAGACAAGAAATAACTAAGATCAGAGCAGAACTGAAGGAGATAGAGACAAGAGAAACCCTTCAAAAAATCAATAAATCTAAGATCTGGTTTTTTGAAAACTTCAACAAAATAGACAGACCACTAGTCAGACTGATAAAAAAGAAAAGAGAGAACAACCAAATAGATGCAAATAAAAAACAATAAAGGGGAAATCACCACAGATTCCACAGAAATTCAAACCAACATCAGAGAATACTACAAAAAACTCTATGCACATAAACTAGTAAACCAGGAAGAAATGGATAAATGCCTGGATGCCTGTGTCCTCCCAAGCCTAAACCAGGAGGAAGCCAAAACTATGAATAGACCAATAACAAGGTCTGAAGTTGAGGCAGCAATTAAGAGCTGACCGCACAAAAAAGCCCAGGTCCAGATGGGTTCACAGCTGAATTCTACCAGACACACAAAGAGGATCTGGTACCATTCCTTCTGAAACTATTCCAAATAATCAAAAAAGAGGGAACCCTTCCCAAATCATTTTGTGAGACCGATATTATCCTGATACCAAAACCTGGCAGAGACTCAACAAGAAAAGAAAACTTTAGGCCAATATCCATGATGAACATAGATGCAAAAATCTTCAATAAAACACTGGTAAACCGATTGCAACAGCACATTAAAAAACTTATCCATCATGATCAAGTAGGATTCATCCCGGTGATGCAAGGCTGGTTCAACATATGCAAGTCTATAACTGTAATTCACCACATAAACCGAAGGAAAAACAAAAACCACATGATTATCTCAATTGATGCAGAGAAGGCATTTGACAAAATTCAACAGCCCTTTATGCTAAAAACCCTCAATAAACTTGGTATTGATGGAACATATCTCAAAGTAATAAAAGCTATTTATGACAAACCCACAGCCAATATCATACATAATGGGCAAAAACTGGAAGCATTCCCTTTGGAATCTGGTACTAGAAAAGGATGCCCTCTCTCACCACTCCTATTCAACATAGTACTGGAAGTTTTAGCCAGAAAAAGAAATAAAGGGTATTCAAATAGGAAAGGGGGAAGCCAAATTGTCTCTATTTGCAGATGACATGATATTATTCCTAGAAGACCCCATCACCTCAGCCCAAAAGTTCCTGCAACTGATAAGCAACTTCAGCAAAGTCTCAGGATATAAAATCAATCTGCAAAAATTACAAGCATTCCAATACACCAATAACAGACTTCAAGAGAACCAAATCAAGAACGAACTGCTATTCACAATTGCTACAAAGAGAAGAAAATACATAGAAATACAATTCACAAGGAACGTAAGGGACCTCTTCAAGAAAAACTACAAACCACTTGTCAACGAAATAAGAGAGGACATAAACAGATGGAGAAACATTCCATGTTCGTGGTTAGGAAGAATCAATATCGTGAAAATGGCTATACTGCCCAAAGTAATTTACACAATCAATGCTATCCCCATCAAACTACCATTGAATTTCTTCACAGAATTGAAAAAAACCACCATGAATTTCATATGGAACCAAAAAAGAGCCCGAATAGCCAAGTCAATTCTAAGCAAAAAGAACACAGCGGGAGGCATCACACTACCAGACTTTAAAGTATACTACAAGGCTACAGTAATCAAAACAGCATGGTACTGGTACCAAAACAGAGATATAGACCAATGGAACAGAACAGAAGCATCGGAGGCAACACAACATATCTACAACCATATAATCTTTGATAAACCAGACAAAAACAAGCAATGCGGAAAGGATTCCCTGTTTAATAAATGGTGTTGGAAAAACCGGCTAGCCATGTGCAGAAAGCAGAAACTGGACCCCTTCCTGACACCGTACACTAAAATTAACTTTAGATGGATTAAAGATTTAAACATAAGACCTGACACCATAAAAGCCTTAGAAGAAAATCTAGGCAAAACCATTCAGGACATAGGAGTAGGCAAGGACTTCATAAACAAAACACCAAAAGCTTTGGCAACAAAAGCCAAAATAGACAAATGGGACCTAATCAAACTCCACAGCTCCTGCATGGCAAAAGAAACTGTCACTAGAGTGAATCGGCAACCATCAGAATGGGAAAATAACTTTGCAGTTTACACATCTGACAAAGGGCTGATATCCAGAATTTACAAAGAACTCAGATTTACAGGAAAAAAACAAACAACCCCATTCAAAAATGGGCAAAGGATATGAACAGACACTTTACAAAAGAAGACATACATGAGGCCAACAAACATATGAAAAAATGCTCATCATCACTGGTCATTAGAGAGATGCAAATCAAAACCACATTGAGATACCATCTCACGCCAGTTAGAATGGTGATCATTAAAAAATCTGGAGATAGCAGATGCTGGGGAGGATGTGGAGAAATAGGAACACTCTTACACTGTTGGTGGGAGTGTAAATTAGTTCAACCATTGTGGAAGACAGTGTGGCGATTCCTCAAGGACCTAGAAATAGAAATTCCATTTGACCCAGCAATCCCATTACTGGGTATATATCCAAAGGACTATAAATCATTCTACTATAAGGACACACGCACACGAATGTTCATTGCAGCACTGTTTACAATAGCAAAGACCTGGAACCCACCCAAATGCCCAACGGTGATAGACTGGACTGGGACAATGTGGCACATATACACTATGGAATATTATGCAGCAATCAAAAATGACGCGTTTGTGTCCTTTGTAAGGACATGGATGAATCTGGAGAACATCATTCTCTGCAAGCTGACACAAGAACAGAAAAAGAAATACCGCATATACTCACTCATAGGTGGGTGAGAAATATGAGAACACATGGACACAGAGAGGGGGTCTACTACACACTGGGGTCTATTGGGGGGAATGGGGGAGGGACAGTGGGGGGGGTCTGGGGAGGGATAGCCTGGGGATGAATGCCAAGTGTGGGTGAAGGGGAGGAAGGCAGCAAAACACACTGCCATGTGTGTACCTATGCAACTATCTTGCACATTCTGCAGATGTACCCCAAAACCTATAATGCAATACAAATAAAAAAAATAAAAGAAAAGAGAAAACATCATCTTCGTCTTCGTTATTTACCGTGATCTTTATTCAAAATTATTTTGGTTTGTTTCATCATCAGCTAATGAATAAATAAATGAAGTCTTATTACCAATGTTGAAAACTTTTCAATATTCACTTTTTCTAATTTAGTAATGAATATTGAAGATATAATTTTTGCATATGTAAAATGGGTTTGGGTAAGTAGAAAAATACACTTGTCTTAAAAAATTCTAATTCTAATTCCCAGATACTGGAACATATTAAAATTTATTGCAAATAAATTGTTGTAGGTGAAATAAAGATTGCTAATACACTGCTGAAAAAAATTATGTGTGCCAAATATCATGAAAAAAATAATAAATAGGAGACTCCCACCAAGATGGCCTAACAGGAACAACTCCAGAGCCCAGCTCCCAGTGAGAAAGATGCAGAAGACGAGTGATCTCTGCATTTCCAACTGCGGTACCAGGTTCATTCCAATGAGACTGGTTGGACAGTGGGTTTAGCCCAGGGAGGGTGAACTGAGGCAGGGCAGGTTGTTGACCAATCTGGAAAGTGCAACTGACTGGAGAATAAGGTACTTTTCCCCCTCAGCCATCCGGTTTAGATACTGTGCTTCTCCCATGCCCTTTGCAACCCACAGTCTGGGAGAATGCCACCAGGTTGAGAAGTGCCATGACTCCCCAGCACAGGTCGGAGCAACATCTCTGGCCAGTGGAGTGCCATGAGTTGTAGGCACAGAACTGGGTGGAGGTTTTAGTAAGCACTGAGAGCACCTGTGGGACAGATTTACCTGCCCCCCAGAAAAGTAAGAGCTGAAAGCAGGAGACAGGTGATATGGCTTGGCAGGTCCCACCCCCACAAAAACCAGAAAACGACAGCCCTCTAGCTTGAGAGTTTCCCAGCCAGTACATCAGATTGAGCTGGACCCAGGACAATAGGACTCAGTAAGAAGAAGGACATCCGTCATTGGGAAGGCTGGTCTAATCTCACCAGTGTAAACAAAAGGGAAAGAAAGCCTACACAGCCTCCTGGCTGAGTTCTAGACAGCTCAGCATTTCCTCTGCAGGCAGACAAAAGACAGATTGCCTCCTCAAGCAGCAACCTGTGCCCTATATAACAACAACAACAACAACAACAACAACAAAAACGCCTCTTACACCAGAGGGAACGGACTGTTAGAAAGAAAACAAAAAAAAGAAAACAGAAAAATAGCTTCAACATTAACAGAAAGGACGTTCACTTAGAGACCACATCAAAAATTACCAACTACAAAGATCAAAGGTAGATGAACCCATGAAGATGGGAAGAAACCAGCACAAAAGAATGAAATTATCAAAGACCGGAATACTTCTTCTGCAACGGATTACAACTCCTCAACTGCAAGGGAAAAAACCAGGATGGAGAATGAGTTTGATGAAATGACAGAAGACAGGCCTCATAACGTGGGTAATAACAAACTTCTCTGGGCTAAAGAAAAATGTTCTAACCTAAAGCAAAGAAGCTAAAAACCTTGAGAAAAAGATTAGATGAAATGCAAATGAGAATAAGCAGCTTAGAGAACATAAATGACTTGATGGAGCTGAAAAACACAGGACAGGTCTTGCAAAGCATACACAAGTTTTAATAGCTGAATTGACCAAGCAGAAGAAAGGATATGAGAGATTGAAGATCCACTCAATGAAATAAAATGAGGAGAGAAAAAAGAGCAAAAAGAAAGGAAGAAAATCTGGAGAAAATAGGGCATTGTGTTAAAAGACCTAAGATGTGCTTGATTGGCGTGCCTGAAGGTGATGGGGAGAAGAAATCCAAACTGGGAAAACACTCTTCAGAATATTATCCAGGAGAAATTTCCCAACCTAGCAAGGCAGGCCAGCATTCAAATACAGGAAATATGGAGAACACCACAAATATACTTCTCAAGAAGAGCAACCCCAAGGCAAATAACCATCGAATTTACCAGGGTTGAAATGAAGAAAATAATCCTCACAGCAGCCAGAAAGAAAGGTCAGGTTACTCACAAAGGGAAGCCCATCAGACTCGCAGCAGATCTCTTCGTAGAAACTCTACAGCCTGAAGAGAATGGGAGCCAATACTCAACATCCTTAAAGAAATGAACTTTCAATCCAGAATTTCACATCCAGCCAAATTCAGCTTCATAAGAATCGGAAAAACAAAATCTTTTGCAGACAAGCAATTATTGAGAGATTTCATCACCACCAGACCTGCCTTATGAGAGCTTCTGAAGGAAGCACTAAACACGAAAAAGGAACAACCAGTACCAACAATTGCAAAAATGTATCAAACGGTAGAGACCAGTGATGCAGTAAAGAAATTGAATCAACTAATGGGCAGAACAAACAGTCAGTAAGATAAATGGTGAAATCAGATTCACACATAACAATATTAATGTTAAATGTAAACAGACTAAATGGCCCAATCAAAAGACACAGACTGGCTTATTGTACTAAAAGTCAAGACCCATGAATGT
Source organism: Saguinus oedipus (assembly GCA_031835075.1). NCBI lineage: Eukaryota > Metazoa > Chordata > Mammalia > Primates > Cebidae > Saguinus > Saguinus oedipus. The sequence continues at coordinate 3,588,149 of JASSZA010000200.1, forward strand.
TCTGTATTCAGGATAGCCATGTCACAAGCAAAGACACACAAATACTCAAAAAAAAGGAGATAGGAATGGAAGAAGATTTATCAAGCCAATGGAGAGAAAAAAAAGAGCAAGGGTTGCAATTTTAGTCTGATAAAACGAACTTTAAACCAACAAAGATCAAAAGAGACAAAGAAGGGCATTACATAAGGGTAAAAGGATCAATGCAACAAGAAGAGTTAACTATTCTGGACACATATTCACCCAATATAGGAGCACCCAGATATATAAATCAAGTTCTTAACAAGCTAGAAAGAGAGTTATGCTCCCACACAATAGTGGAAGACTTAAACACTCCACTGTCAATATTAGACTGATCAATGAGATAGAAAATCGACAAGGATATCCTGGACTTGAATGCAGATCTGGACAAAGCAGCCCTAATAGACAACTACAGAACTCTCCACCTGAAATCCTCAGATTATACATTCTTCTCAGCACCACGTCACACTTACTCTAAAATTGACCATACAATTGAAATTAAATGACTCCTCAGCAAATATAAAAGAACAGAAATCATAACAAACAGTCTCACATAAGTGCAATCAAATTAGAAATCAGGATTAAGAAACTCACTCAGAACTGCACAACTTCATGAAAAATGAACAACTGGTTTCTGAATGTCAACTGAATAAACAATGAAATGAAGCCAGAAGTAAAGACGTTCTAAGAAGCCAAGAACAATGAAGACACAACGTACCAGAATCTCTGGGACACATTTAAAGCAATGTCTAGAGGAAAACTTGTAGCAATAAATGCCCACATGAGAAGCCAAGAAAGATCTAAAATCAACACCCTCTCATCAAGATTGAAAGACCTAGAGGAGCAAGATCAAAAAAACCTCAAAAGCTAGCAGAAGACAAGAAATAAGTAAGAGCAGAGCAGGACTGAAGGAGACAGAGACACAAGAAACCCTTCAAAAATTAATAAATCCAGGAGCTGGTTTTATTTAAAAGATCAACAAAATAGGCAGACAACTAGCCAGATTAATAAAAAAGAAAAGGGGGACTCACAAGATGGCGTCGTAGAAGCGACTCAGAATTGCTGCTCTCAGTGAAGGCGCAGAGGGTGAGTCCTAGCCACATTCTCGGATGGACCTTTTTTGCCCACAGAGTGTTGAGAGTCCCAGGTGTGGGAGAGACATGGGACACTAGTAAAGCCGGCTAATGCCGCCAGTTTGCACGGCCGCTTCGGCCGGTGCCGCAGCAGGACCCAGCACGGAACTCACTGGTCTGTGTGCCCTGTTAAACTAGCAATCTGAGTTTTGGAAGGGCAGCCTGGCATGTCCATTTGATAGAACGGGACTTGGACAATGAGCCAGAGCAGGAGTTTCCTGGGAAGCGTGATCTGAGCCAGTGCAGTGGGAAGTGGCACGAGAGATCACACAGATCCCAGTGCCCTATCAGCAGGCTACTGGGGCGCCAGTGTGAGAGTCAACCTTTCAGCTTGCAGAGAGGGAGAGAGAGAGAGAGAGGACGGGACTCTGAGGCAGGGAGCAGGGTGATTGGGCTCAGTGGGTCCCACCCTCACGGGGACAAGCAGGGCAGTGACTGGAGGTGCTCGGAGCTGAGAGTTTTGCTGCCAGGATCTAGGATGGTGCAGCCCGGTGAGGGAGGGGCATCCGCCATTACTGACACAATCCGCCCCTACTGAAGTATGGCCCAGGGCTGATGAAGCCTGCCATTGCCGAGGCAACCTGCCATAACAGAGAGACTCTGCAAGGATGGGGAGCGCTCCACAGCAGAAGAGAGCCCAGCAGCAACAGGGTGGACCCGCGCTAGCAGGGCAGAGCCCCGGCAGGAAAATAGTGAATAGACTGCCTCCTAGTGGGGCAGGACAGTGCAACAGATACTCATAAAGAAAGCCCAAACTCCCTGAGACAGAGCATCTAAGGAGGGGGAAAAAAAAGGTGGTGTTTAATGAGTTCTATTGCAGCAGACATAAACAACCTCCCAACAACCCTGAATGAACAACGAAGCTCACAGCCCAGCACTGGAGCTCCTATAAAGCACAGACCGTCTCCTCCAGCAGCTCTCTGACTCCTGTATATCCAAAGAGTCACCCCAAAAAAGAACTAATCAGACTGACATTTGGCGGGCATCATTCTGGAACAAAGACAGTGGAAGAAGAAACTGCTATCATCCCTCACTGTTCAACAGCTGCTACAGGTATACCCCAGACAAGCAGGGCCTGGAGTGGACCTCAGCACTCATACAGCAGAGAGGCCAGACCATTAGAAAAAAAACTAAGTAACAGAAATACTTCATCATCAATCTCAGCATCCACACAGAGACCCAATTGAAAAATCAGCAACTACTAAAATGACAGGTGGATAAATCCATAAAGATGGGAAGAAACCAGCGCAAAAGGGAGGAAAACACCCGAAACCAAAACACCTCACCTCCTACAAAGGACCAAAACTCCTCACCAGCAAGGGAACCAAGCTGGATGGAGAATGAGTGTGACGAAATGACGGAATCAGACTTCAGAAAGTGGATAATGAGAAACTTCATTGAGCTAAAAGAACACGTTCTAAATCAGTGCAAAGAAACTAAGAACCTTGAAAAGATTCGAGGAATTGATAACAAGAATGGACAACTTAGAGAGGAATATGAATGAATTGAAGGAGCTGAAAAACACAACACGAGAACTTCACGAAGCATGCACAAGTTTCAAGAGCTGAACTGATCAAGCAGAAGAAAGAATATCAGAAGTTGAAGATCAACTCAATGAAATAAAACGTGAAACCAAGATTAAAGAAAAAAGCACAAAAAGGAATGAACAAAATCTCCAAGAAATGTGGGACTATGTGAAGAGACCCAACCTACGTTTGATAGGTGTACCAGAATGTGATGAAGAGAATGAATCCAAGCTGGAAAACACTCTTCAGGATATTATCCAGGAAAATTTCCCCAACCTAGCAAGACAGGTCAATACTCAACTCCAGAAAATACAGACAACACCACAAAGATACTCTGCAAGAAGAGCAACCCCAAGGCACATAATCGTCAGATTCACCAGGGTTGAAACAAAGGAGAAAATACTAAGGGCAGCCAGAGAGAAAGGTCAGGTCACCCACAAAGGGAAGCCCATCAGACTCACAGCAGATCTCTCAGCAGAGACTCTACAAGCCAGAAGAGAGTGGGGGCCGATATTCAACATCCTTAAAGAAAAGAGCTTTCAACCCAGAATTTCATATCCAGCGAAACTGAGCTTCATAAGTGAAGGAAAAATAAAATCCTTCATGAACAAGCAAGTACTCAGAGATTTTGTCACCACTAGGCCTGCTTTACAAGAGCTCCTGAAAGAGGCACTACACATAGAAAGAAACCAGTACCAGCCATCCTAAAAGCAAACGAAATGCTAAAGACCATCAACAAAATGAAGAATCTACATGAACCAATGGGCAAAACAGCCAGCTAGCATCAAGATGGCAGTATCAAATTCACACATAACAATATTAACCCTAAATGTAAATGGGCTAAATGCACCAATGAAAAGACACAGACTGGCAAATTGGATAAAAAATCAAAATCCATCAGTGTGCTGTATCCAGGAAACCCTCCTCACACACAAAGATACACAAAGGCTCAAAATAAAAGGATGGAGGAAGATTTACCAAGAAAGTGGAGAGCAATAAAAAGCAGAAGTTGCAATTCTCATCTCTGATAAAATAGACTTTAAAGCAACGAAGTTCAAAAGGGACAAAGAAGGTCATTACATAATGGTATAAGGATCGATACAACAAGAAGAGCTAACGATTCTAAATATATATGGAGCCAATGTGGGAGCACCCAGATATATAAGGCAAGTTCTTAATGACTTACAAAGAGACTTAGACTCCCACACAATAATAGTGGGAGACTAACACTACACTGTCAATATCAGACAGATTAATGAGACAGAAAATTAACAAGGGTATCCGGGACTTGAACTCAGACCTGGAACAAGCAATCCTGATAGACATTTACAGAACTCTCCACCCCAAATCCACAGAATATACATTCTTCTCAGCACCACATCACACCTACTCCAATATTGACCACATAATTGGAGGTAAAGCACTCCTCAGCAAATGCAATACAACGGAAATCATAACAAACAGTCTCTCAGACCATAGTGCAATCAAGTTGGATCTCAGAATTCAGAAAATAACTCAGAACCGCACAGCTTCATGGAAACTGAACAACTGGCTCTTGAATGTTGATTGGATAAACAATGAAATGAAGGCAGAAATAAAGAAGTTCTTTGAAACCAACGAAAATGAAGACACAACGTACCAGAATCTTTGGGACACATTTAAAGCAGTCTGTAGAGGAAAATATATAGCAATAAGTGCCCACATGAGAAGAGTGGAGAGATCCAAAATTGACACCCTATCATCAAAATTGAAAGAGCTAGAGGAGCAAGATCAAAAAAGCTTAAAACCTAGCCGAAGACAAGAAATAACTAAGATCAGAGCAGAACTGAAGGAGATAGAGACAAGAAAATCCCTTCAAAAAATCAATGAATCTAAGAGCTGGTTTTTTCAAAAGATCAGCAAAATAGACAGACCACTAGCCAGACTGATAAAAGAGAAAAGAGAGAACAACCAACTAGATGCAATAAAAAACAATAAAGGGGAAATCACCACAGATTTCACAGAAATTCAAACCATCATCAAAGAATACTACAAACAACTCTATGCACATAAATTAGTAAATCAGGAAGAAATGGATAAATTCCTTGATGCATGTGTCCTCCCAAGCCTAATCCAGGAGGAATCCGAAATTATGAATAGACCAATAACAAGATCTGAAGTTGAGGCAGCAATTAAGAGCCGACCACACAACAAAAGCCCAGGTCCAGATGCGTTCACAGCTGAATTCTACCAGACACACAAAGAGGATTTGGTACCATTCCTTCTGAAACTATTCCAAATAATCCAAAAAGAGGGAACCCTTCCCAAATCACTTTATGATATCAACATCATCTTGATACCAAATCCTGGCAGAGACTCAACAAGAAAAGAAAACTTCAGGCCAATATCCATAATGAACATAGATGCAGAAATCTTCAATAAAATACTGGCAAACCGATTGCAACAGCACATTAAAAAACTTATCCATCATGATCAAGTAGGATTCATCCCGGGGATGCAAGGCTGGTTCAACATATGCAAGACTATAAATGTGATTCACCACATAAACAGAAGAAAATACAAAAACCACATCATTATCTCAATTGATGCAGAGAAGGCATTTGACAAAATTCAACAGCCCTTTATGCTAAAAACCCTCAATAAACTTGGTATTGATGGAACATATCTAAAAGTAATAAAAGCTATTTATGGCAAACCAGTAGCCAATATCATACTTAATGGGCAAAAACTGGAAGCATTCCCTTTGAAATCTGGCACTAGACAAGGATGCCCTCTCTCACCACTCCTATTCAACATAGTACTGGGAAGTTCTAGCCAGAGCAATCAGGCAACAAAAAGAAGTAAAGGGTATTCAAATAGGAAAGGTGGAAGCCAAATTGTCTCTATTTGCAGACGACATGATAGTATACCTAGAAGATCCCATCACCTCAGCCCAAAAGCTCCTGCAACTGATAAGCAACTTCTGCAAAGTCTCAGGATATCAAATCAATGTGCAAAAATCACAAGCATTCCTATACACCAATAACAGACTTCAAGAGAACCAAGTCAAGAACGAACTGCCATTCACAATTGCTACAAAGAAAATAAAATACCTAGGAATACAACTCACAAGGAATGTAAGGGACCTCTTTAAGGAAAACTACAAACCACTGCTCAACAAAATAAGAGAGGACACAAACAGATGGAGAAACGTTCCACGTTCATGGTTAGGAATAATCAATATTGTGAAAATGGCTATACTGCCCAAAGTACTTTACACAATCAATGCTATCCCCATCAAACTACCATTGCATTTCTTCACAGAACTTGAAAAAACCACCATGAATTTCATATGGAACCAAAAGACAGGCCGCAGAGCAAAGTCAATTCTAAACAAAAAGAACACAGCGGGAGGCATCTCACTACCAGACTTCAAACTATACTACAAGGCTACAGTAATCAAAACAGCATGGTACTGGTACCAAAACAGAGATATAGACCAATGGAACAGAACAGAAGCATCGGAGGCAACACAACATATCTACAACCATATAATCTTTGATAAACCAGACAAAAACAAGCAATGCGGAAAGGATTCCCTGTTTAATAAATGGTGTTGGGAAAACCGGCTAGCCATGTGCAGAAAGCAGAAACTGGACCCCTTCCTGACACCTTACAGTAAAATTAACTTCAGATGGATTAAAGACTTAAACATGAGACCTGACACCATAAAAACCCTAGAAGAAAATCTAGGCAAAACCATTCAGGACATAGGAGTAGGCAAGGACTTTATGACCAAAACACCAAAAGCATTGGCAACAAAAGCCAAAATAGACAAATGGCACCTAATCAAACTCCACAGCTTCTGCATGGCAAAAGAAACCGTCACTAGAGTGTATTGGCAACCATTAGAATGGGAAAATATTTTTGCAGTTTACACATCTGACAAAGGGCTGATATCCAGAATTTACAAAGAACTCAAACAGATTTACAGGAAAAAACAAACAACCCCATTCAAAAATGGGCAAATTATATGAACAGACACTTTACAAAAGATGACATACATGAGGCCAACAAACATATGAAAAAATGCTCATCATCACTGGTCATCAGAGAGATGCATATCAAAACCACATTGAGATACCATCTCACGCCAGTTCAAATGGCGATTATTAAAAAATCTGGAGACAGCAGATGCTGGAGAGGATGTGGAGAAATAGGAACACTCTTACACTGTTGGTGAGAGTGTAAATTAGTTCAACCATTGTGGAAGACAGTGTGGCTATTCCTCAGGGACCTAGAAATAGAAATTCCATTTGACCCAGCAATGCCATTACTGGGTATATAGCCAAAGGACTATAAATCGTTCTACTCTAAAGACACATGCACACGAATATTTATTGCAGCACTGTTTACAATAGCAAAGAACTGGAACCAACCCAAATGCCCAACGTTGATAGACTGGACTGGGAAAATGTGGCACATATACACTATGGAATATTATGCAGCAATCAAAAATGATGAGTTTGTGTCCTTTGTAAGGACATGGATGAATCTGGAGAACATCATTCTCAGCAAACTGACACAAGAACAGAAAATGAAATACCTCATATACTCACTCATAGGTGGGTGAGAAAAATGAGAACACACGGACACAGAGAAGTGGTCTACTATACACTCGGGTCTGTTGGGGTGAATGGGGGAGAAACAGCGGGGGGAGGCTGGGGAGGGATAGCCTGGGGATGAATGCCAAGTGTGGGTGAGGGGGAGGAAGGCAGCAAAGCACACTGCCATGTGTGTACCTATGCAACTATCTTGCACGTTCTGCACATGTACCCCAAAACCTATAATGCAATAAAAATTAAAAAAAAAATTCAAGATGCAGCTGGGCAAGGTAGCTCAGACCTGCAATTCCAGCATTTTGAGAGGCTGAGGCTGGTAGATCACTTGATGCCAGGAGTTCAAGACCACCTTGGCAAACGTGGCAAAACCCTGCCACTGCTAAAAATACAAAAAAGTTAGCCATAAGTTGCAGTGGCACATTCCTTTAATCCTAGCTACTTGGGAGGTTGAGCCATGAGAATTGCTTGAGCCAGGGAGGGAGAGGTTGCAGCAAGCCGGGTTTACACCACTGCACTTCAGCTTGGATTCCAGAAAGAGACCCTGTCTCAAAAACAAACAAACCGCAAAACAAGGTGCACTTATTGCTGTCCTTCAGATACTTATCTCATGTGTAATGACAGCTATTAGATCAAAGTAAAGGGTTAGAGAAAGATCTATTGTGCAGATAAAGAAAAGCAAAGGTCGCTGTTCTTAGAGCAGGTAAAACAGACTTTAACATCTGTAAAAACAAAGAAGGGAATGACATAATGACAAAGGATCCAAGTCAATAAAAGACTAAACTATTCTAAATATATATGCACCCAATATAGGAGCACATGGATTTTTAAAACAATAACTTTTAGGCCTCTGAGAAGATTTTAAATAACCACACAATAATGGTAAGTAAATTTAATACCCCAGTGACATATTAGACAGATCATTGAAGCAGAAAACTAATTTAAACTCTGCGTTTAAATTCAGTGCTTGACCAATTGGACCTACAAAATACTTCACTCATCAACCACAGAGCACACATTGGGATATGTGCCGATGAGTACACTGGCCAAAGCAATTTACAGATTCAGTGCTTTTCCTATCAAACTACTAGTGTAATTTCTCACAGAATAGAAAAAATATCTAAAATTTGGAGACATTATATTACATGACTTCAAACTATAGTAGAAGACTAGAGTAATCCAAACAACATGGTGCTGGTAGAAAAACAAACAGACCAATGAAACAGAATAGAGAGTGAGGAACTACGGCCACATGCCCAAAACCACCTCATTGTTAATACAGTTGACCAAGGTAAGGAATGGGGAAATGACATTTTATTTAATAAATAATGCAGGGATAACTGGCTAGTCATATGCAAAATAATATAACTGACTCCCCACATTTCACCACATACAAAAATTAATTTAAGATGGATTAAAGAGTTAAATGTAAAATCTGAAGCTATAGAAAACCTAGAAAAAAACTTAGAAAATACCCTTATTGATAATAATAATTTATGTGTAAGTCCTCTAAAGCAATTGCAACTAAAACAAGATTTGACACGTGGGATTTAATTAAAATTAAAAGCCTCTGCACAGTAAGAGAAACTATGAAGGGAGTAAACAGATAACCCACAGAATAAGAGAAAATATTTACAAACTAGGCATTTGACATCTATTATTCAGATTCTATAAAGAACCTAAACAAATCAACAAGCAAGCAGCAAGTGACTTTATTAAAAAGTGGGCAAAGGACATGAAGAGACACTTCTCAAAAGAAGACATGGATATGAGCACTCAAAAAAGATACGTAAAAGTGCTCATCATCATTAGTTATTAGAGAAATGCAAACCCAAACCAAAATGAAATACCATTTCACAACAGTCAGAATGGCTTTTGTTGAAAAGTAAAAAGGAAAACACATATGGGCGAGGCTGCAGAGAAAAGAGAAAACTTACACACTTTCTGAGGGAATGTAAATTAGTTCAGCCACCGTGGAAAGCAGACTGTGGAATTTCTTAAAGAACTGAGAGTTGAACTACCATTCAACCCAGTAATTCCATTAATGTGTACATACTCAAAAGAAAATAAATATCTGACAAAAAAAGACAGATGTAGCTATATTTTTATCACAGCAGTATTCACAATAGCAAAGTCACAAACTTAATCCAGGTGCCCATCAGTGGTGTTTTGGATAAAGACCCATGGAATACTATACAGCCATTAACAAAGCAAAAATTGTGCCATTTAAAGCAACATGAGGGCATTGTTCTCAGCAAACTAATGCAAAAACAGAAAATCAAATACAGCATGTTCTCATCCATAAGTGGGAGCTAAATGCTGGGTACATATGGCAATAATACAAAGAGCGGAGAGGGGTCAGGCACAGTAGCTCACACCTGTAATTCCAGCACTTTTGTAGGCTGAGGCAGGTGGATCACCTGAGGTCAGGAGTTCGAGACCAACCTGACCAACATGGTAAAATACTACCTCTACTAAAACAAAAAAGTTAGCTGGGCATGGTGGCTGATGCCTGTTATCCCAGCTACTCAGGATGCTGAGTCAGGAGAATCCCTTGAACCCAGGAGGTGGAGATTGCAGTAAGCCAAAATCACACCACATCACTCCAGCCTGGGCGACAGAGCAAAACTCCATCTCAGAAACAAACAAACACACAAAAACCAGAAAAAAGCAAAGAGAGATGAGGGAGGAAATACAGATTGATAAAAACCGTCAATAGGTTAGTGTGCTCTCTACCTTGGTAATAAATTTATTTATACTCCAATTCACAGCATCATACAGATAAGTGAACATAAATAATGCCACATAACTTTATTAGAAATTTTGACTAATAACCATATAAATAAAAGCATTTTGACCAGTAATTGGAGATCAGCCAGTAATTGATTTTACAGTATCAAATAAAAGTACATTAGGCCAGAGGCGGTGGCTCACGCCTGTAATCCCAGCACTTTGGGAGGCCGATGCGCGTGGATCACAAAGTCAAGAGATTGAGACCATCCTGGTCAACATGGTGACACCCTGTCTCTATTAAAAATACAAAAAAATTAGCTGGGCATGGTGGCGTGTGCCTGTAATTCCAGCTACTCAGGAGGCTGAGGCAGGAGAATTGCCTGAACCCAGGAGGCAGAGGTTGAAGTGAGCTGAGATCACGCCATTGTACTCCAGCCTGGGTAACAAGAGTGAAACTCCGTCTCAAAATAAAAAAAGTACATTAAATGAGAAGATTTGAATGCCACTGAACTTATACAGCAGACATTCATCAGGCTACACTTTTAAAAACTATAATTTAGTAAGAGGAAATATCAATTAAAGTGCAATTAGGGTTCAAAGTACTCACCATTATACAAAAATAACCTATGAGAACTAACGAACTAATGTAGTGAAGCTGCAGAATACAATATTGTTATATGAAAATCTATATAGTAAAAAAAGGTAACTGAAAAAGAAAACATTTCATTTACAATAGCATTAAAAAGAATCAAATAATTAGGAATAAATTGAATGGAGAAGGTGAAAGCTTTGTATACTAAAATCTGTAAAATGCCGATGAAAGAAATTGAAGAAGACACAAAATAAATAAGTAAGAAAATAAAATTAATTTAAAATGAGTTAAAGACTTAAAGATAAGAATTAAAATGATGAATCTTTAAAAGAAAATGCAGGAGAAAAACTCTTTGACTGTATTTTGGTGATGATTTTTTGAATTTGACATCAAAAGCACAGGCCAAAAAAGCAAACATAATGTAGTGAGACTACATTAAATTATAAAGTTTTGCACAAAATAAAAGAAAACATTCAACAAAACAAACAGGCATATTATGGAATAAGGGAAACTATTTGTAAACCATGTATTCAATAAAAAGTTAATATTCAAAATATATTAGAAAGTCATACTACTCAATCTCACCCTCTCAAAAAAAGGAAACAAAGCAAAAGCTAATTACTGGAATACTAATTGGGCAAGTGATCTAAATTGCCTTTTTTTCAGGGACATAAAAATGACAAGCAGAAATATAGAAAGATAGTCAAAATTATTACTCATCAGAAAAATAAAAATCAAAACTACAATGAGCTTTTAGAATTCAAACTTGTTAGAATACATATTACCAACCGGACATGGTGGCTCACACCTGTAATCCCAGCAGTTTGGGAGGCCGACGTAAGTGGATCACGAGAACAGGAGTTTACGACCAGCCTGGTCAAGATGGTTAAACCCTGTCTCTACTAAGAATACAAAAATTAACTGGGTGTGTTAGCGGGTGCCTCTAATCCCCGCTACTTGGGAGGCTGAGGCAGAGAATCGCTTGAACCTGGGAGATGAAGGTTGCAGTGAGCTGAGATAGAGCCACTGCACTCCAGCTTGGGTGACAGTGAGACTGTTTCTCAAAGAAATACAATAGAAAAAAATAATATATACAACCAAAGTGTCAAAAGACAAAACTGCTAGTGAGGGTGCACAGAGAAGAGTATATTTGTACACTGTTGGTGAGCATGTAAACTGATGCAGTCCTTATGAAAAACAGTGTAAGTATTTCTGAAAAAGTTTTAAACTACAACTACCATCAGTCTCAGTTCTGGGTATATATTCAAAGGACATAAATAGTATCTCAAAAAGTATTTCTATTTATTTGGTATTGAAACAACCTGTATTTATCAACAGATGAATGTATAAACTGCTATATATATAAAGTTTTTTGCATGGTGGTAAAATAAAAATGAAGGTGTGAAAGACATACCTTGAAAATATCAAATCGTGGTGGACATTAAACTGAAGAACGACATATTTTTTTGGCAGCAGCAAATTCAAAAATATTTTAGTGTTATAAAAATGCAATTTCACATGCTTTATTGAGATCAGATAGCAAATTCTTGAATTTAATTGGTAAAAGAAAATTCATATATAGAAAAATATTATTGCTGACTTGCTAAAGATGAAGGACACTGCCATTCAAACTGTTACAGAAATTGCTTATTTTTTTCTCAGGTCTGATTGGCATCAAAGGACTGGCAGTGGCAGAGACATTGACCACAGACTTTTGGACAAAGAAGACGACAGGGACAAATACTTAGAACTGAGGGTGAAGAGATAATGAAGTCCAGTGAGTCCATAACCACAAAGAAACTCATCAGCAGCAGGAAGATCTGAGTGGCCCTTTTTTCAGGGGAAGAACTTGAGGAGAGGCTGGTATTGTGAAGACACTGGGATTGCTTCTGACACCTAAATAAAGGAAATACCATGTGTGCACCTGAGATCAGCATAATTACTAAGGAGACATCCCTGAATAAGGACAGAGTGAGAAACAATCCCTCCCTGATGGAGCTTATGGGAGACACTGCATAGTGTTTACTGACATTCAGTAGATCTGGCTGGGTTATACTGGAATAATATACAGTGAACATAATCATGTCACTACTGAAAGGTAAACTGAGGGACCAAAGAAAGAAAAAAGGTAGGATATTGTCATTTTTGAATTTATGTTTAAATCTCATCAACCAGACAGTGTTCGGGCTGAAGATGATGGCCTGAAGCGCACTCAGGATGCAGACAGTGCAGGTGGAGAGGCCCCTTATCACCGTGCACATGTAAAACAGAGCCTGACAGGTGAAGTTATTCAGAAAATTTAGAAAATTATTCAGAGAATTTTTGTCTGGAGACAAAAATTCACGCCTCGCATAACAAATGTCTTTTTCAGGACATTTGTTCAAAATGAGTACCATTATCATCTTTAAATTTCAACAATGTGTTCTTACTTAATCCTAACTCATATAAATTCTCACTTATTTACCTCCTGCAAGTTTTTAAACAAAATTAAACATATGATCAATGCATTTACAATTATGCACTTTATTGATATTTCTGATGAATCTTAGCTTCCTTTTTTTACAAATCATAGCCCTATGATTCTGTGTTTTCTCACTCTATATTTAGTAACCAAAACAGTGACAGTAATATTAAATAATATGGTATTTGTAAATTAAATTGACTGTATTTTATGCAATGGGAAAAATGTCATTAAAACAATTTTAAAAAATATACAGGGTAGTTTTTTTCAGAATCTGTCACTTTGATACAATTTATTCTTTATATTTTTTATGATTTATGACACTTGTATAATTTTTTGAGTAGTGTATTTTTTAAGTAGTGAATTTTGATTTCATCTATAACTGCATTTTTTCTTTGCAACAAATTTTAATGTATTCCCAGTATCTGGGAATTATAATTTGAATATTTTTTCTTGAGGGAAGGGTATTTTTCTACTTACCCAAACCCATTTTACATGTGCAAAAATTATACCTTCAGTATTCATCACTAAATTAGAAAAAGTGGATATTGAAGAAGTTTTCAACATTGGTAATAAGGCTTCAGTTTATTCATTAAGTGATGGTAAATAGAACAAAATGATTCTGAATGAACATTGTAGTTAATAGTAAAGATAAAGACAGTGTTGTTAACACTGCAGAAAAAGTGCCTATAGATGACCAGGTGAAAATGTGTAATTAAAATGTGTGATTGGCCTCTTAGAAAACTAGAGTGACTACATTCATAACAGAAAAGAAATCATGTCAGTTTACAAAACCTGAGAGAAACTTTCAGGCAAATCTCATAAGGCAAATAACTCTAGGGGAAAGGTTGAAAATAGCCACCAAGTAGAATGCTGCTTCATTTTTAGAGGTGTCACCTCTAGGTCCCTTAACTCGTTCTGATGTTTCTTTTTACCTAAAAGAAAAATGCACTGTCCAGTAAACATTGAATTACAATACAGTATTTTAGTATTATACATGAGGCTGAAATCCTGCCATTGTTTGTGGCTGCTGTTGTTTAACAACTGATTCAGGGGATTCTGGTAATTCTACTGCATTGCTTAGTTACCATGAGCACGTTATCTTCTCACTGTATTAATGCCATGTCATACCTTTTATTGTTAATTTGTGTAAATAAGTGTGAAAAATGACTACTTATTACTGGCCTGTGAATTCAGAGTCAGGGATGATGATGATGTAAAGAATAAACAAGAGAGATGGTCTAAATGGGTGGTTAAGATAGTAATATCTTTGCTTTCCCAGGGTTTCATGTACAAAAATTTTGCTTCATGAGGAAGTTATTGAAATGTTGTACAAAGTTGCCTTCAGGCCATGTGTACAAGGTGTATATACAACATAAATAAATTTTGTATTTAGATTTGAGTCTTATTCATAACATATTTTATTGTGTATATAAAAATATTCCAAAATTCTAAGTAAAAATCTGAAACTCAAAATACTTTTAGTCTCAAGCATTTCAGGAAGGAATACTCAACCTATATATAGTAATAAATTATTTTACAGAAACACACCCAGTAACAAGTACTCACAAGAAATAACATTACAAGGCCAGTCATGGTGGCTCACGCCTGTAATCCAAGCACTTTGGAGGCCAAGGCGGGCGTATCACCTGAGGTCGTGGGTTCAAGAACAGCCTGACCAACATGGTGAAACCCCGTCTTTAAAAAAATAAATAAATAACGTTAAAAACCCTCATGAGGCCCCCCATATTTTTCTCTCAAATTATTGCCCTCTCTTTCCCTATGATAACAAGTATTCTAACTTATGAATTAGTTTTGCATGTTTTTAAATTTTATTTCAATAGGATTATAAATAATGGAGTCTTCTATTTCAGTCTAATTTTTTATCTTTTTTCTTATAAGTTCAACTTTTATTTTTGATTCAGGAAGTACACATGCAGGTTTGTTGCATGGATGTGTGTGTGTGATGCTGAGGTTTGAAATATGATTGGTAAAGAAAATGTGGCACATATACACCATGCAATACTATGCAGTCACAAAAAACGATGAGTTTGTGTCCTTCATAGAGACCTGGATGAATCTGGAAACCATCATTCTCAGCAAAGTGCCACAAGAACAGAAAACCAAACACCACATGTTCTCACTCATAGGTGGGTGATGAACAATGAGAACATGTGGACTCAGGGAGAGAAGCATCACACACTGAGGCAGTGGGGTGGGGCGGTAGGGGAGGGACAGTGGGGGTTGGGAAGGGTGGGGAGAAAGAACATGGGAAAAAATGCCAGATACAGTATGCACCTATGCAACAACCCAGCATGACATGCACATGTGCCCCAGAATCTAAAGTAAAATAGATAATAATAATTATAATTATACACCATGGACAAGTAGAATTTTTTTACAAATGCAATGGCTTAATATCTAAAAACCAATAATTTAATACACAATATTAATAAACAGAAGACCACAAAATGATCCTTTTAACAGACACAGGAAAAACTTGTGGTACACACAACACTGATTCATTATGAAACCCTTAACATGCTAGGAATAAGAAACTTACTAGAACTGAAGAAAAGGATTTATAAAAATCTTCCACTAATATTACACTTGATGATAAAAGACTGGGCGCTTTTCCTCAAAGTCTGAGAACTAGACAAACATGCCTACTTTTGCTACTTTACTAAATTTGAACTAAAGGTCTTAGTTAGAGGAATTATAAAATAAAAACAAAACAACTTAAAATTTATAAAAGAAATCTTTTTATTGTAAATGACATCAACTTATATGTAAGAATTTTTAAAGAATTTATTAAAATCAACTGAAACTTATATAAATGAGTTCAACAAAACACAAGATACAAGATAAATGCCAATATTAAATTTCACTTTTATGCACTAGCTATATGCAATCTGTAAATAAAATTAGAAAAAATAATTCTACTCAGTAGCTCAATGTGTAGTGGCTTAAAATTCCAAACATGTATTATTATGTCATAATTTCCATAGGCCACAAATTCTGACACAGATTAGTTGAATGGGTCTACCACAAGATCTTTGTGAGACTGAGGCTCTGTCTTAACATACGTTTGACTGGGGAAGAATGCACTTCTGAGCTCATTCTTGTTAGCTGTGGCATCATTGTTTGGATTGAGGCCTGAGTTTCTTTTTGTCTGTTGGTCAGGGCACTCCCTCCACTCTTTGTTACACAGGGCTGTCAATAGTAAAGCCCCAAACACTGAAGCTTGCTTCTCCAGAGCAAAGTATACCACAAAAAAGAGAGAAGAAGAAAATAAGAAAAAAAGAACACAAGAGAAATAAAATAAGACCCAAGTGACAGTCTTTACATAATTAAATATTGGAAGTGTTATTCCCTATTTTCAAGTGTATTCTACTGATAAGCAGTGAGTCACTAATCACTTACTTTTTTCACATGGTGTGTATACTGGGAAATAAAAATTATTATGAGTCATCATGAAGGCTGCTCATTACATGTGCCAAGGTAAGACAAGTGCAAAAATATCTAAATTTTGGTTTTCAATTTCAACGACTTCATGATGGATTTTGAAAAATGATATCGGGGTGGTTCCAAGATGGCGTCATAGAAACAACTCAGGATTGCAGCTCTCAGTGAAGGTGCAGAGGGTGAGTCCTAGATGAATTTTCAGACGGACTTTTGTAGCCCACAGAACTGGCAAATTCTCAGGTGAAGGAGAGACACAGGAGAGCAGCACAGCCCCCTTGTGTGGCCGTTTTGGCTGGTGCCATGCTGTGGTGCAGTGGCAGCGTGCACAAAGCTCACTGGTCTGGGTGCCCTGTTAAACTGGCAATCTGAGTTTTGGAAGGGCAGATTGTCATATCCATTTGATTCAATGGGACTTGGATGGTGAGCCAGACCAGGAGATTCCTGGAAAGAGCAATTTGTGCTGGGGCAGTGGTCCACCACAGGGGAGATTGCACAGATCCTGGTGCCCAATAAGCAGGCGACTGGGGCGCCTGTGAGAGAGTCAACCATTCAATTTGGAATGCAAAAGAGAGAGAGGAGGGACTCTGAGGCAGGGATCCAGGTGATCAGGCTCGGCAGGTCCCACCCTCACAGAAACAAGCAGCACAGTGATTCGAGGTGCTCA
The DNA here is from genome assembly GCA_031835075.1 of Saguinus oedipus. Lineage (NCBI taxonomy): Eukaryota > Metazoa > Chordata > Mammalia > Primates > Cebidae > Saguinus > Saguinus oedipus. The sequence goes on from JASSZA010000200.1 coordinate 3,605,339, forward strand.
GAATTGAGAGTTTTGCTGCAGGGTCAGCTGAATTCAAACAGTGCAGCTCAGTCAGGGAGTGGGGTCCGCCACTAAGGAAACAATCCACCCCTACTGAGGTACCACCCACTGCTGACACAGCCTGCCATTGCTGAGACAACCAGCCATAACAAAGAGATACCACCAACAAGTTGAAGGTGCACCACAGTAGAACGAAGCCCCGTGGCAGCAGAGCAGACCCGTCCTAGCAGGGCAGAGCCCCGGAAGGAAAATAGTGAATAGACTGCCTCCTAGCTGGGCAGGACAGTGCAACAGATACTCATAAAGAAAGCCCCAACTCCCTGAGACAGAGCATCTGAGGGGAAAAAAAAGCAGGGGCTTTTATAAGTCCTGCTGCAGCAGACACATTCGCCCAGCAAACCTGAATGAACAACAGAGCTCACAGCTCAGCACTGGAGCTCCTATAAAGCACAGACTGTCTCCTCAAGCAGCTCTCTGACCCCTGTATATCAAAAAAGCCACCTCAAAAAAGACTAATGAGACTGACATTTGGTGGGCATCATTCTGGGACAAAGATAGCAGAAGAAGAAACTGGTAGCATCCCTCTCTGTTCTGCAGCTGCTACAGGTGTAACCCAGACAAGCAGTGCCTGGAGTGGACTTCAGCCCTCGTACAGCAGAGGGGCTAAACCAATAGAAGGAAAACTAAATAACAGAAATACCTCATCATCAACAATCTGGGCATCCACTCAGAGACCCAATAGAAAAGTCAGCAAATACTAAGATGACAGGTGGATAAATCCACAAAGATGGGATGAAACAAGCACAAAAAGAAAGAAAACACCCAAAACCAAAACACCTCACCTCCTACAAAGGACCAAAACTCCTCACCAGCAAGGGAACAAAGCTGGACAGAGAAGGAGTGTGACGAAATGATGGAATCAGACTTCAGAAGGTGGATAATGGGAAACCTCAGTGAGCTAAAAGAACATGTTCTAAATCAGTGCAAAGAAACTAAGAACCTTAAAAACACATTTGAAAAAATATTCGAGGAAATGATAACAAGAATGGCCAACTTAGAGAGGAATATGAATGAACTGAAGGAGCTGAAAAACACAACACGAGAACTTCACGAAGCATGCACAAGTTTCAACAGCCGAATTGACCAGGCAGAAGAAAGAATATCAGAAGTTGAAGATCAACTCAATGAAATAAAAAGAGAAAACAAGATTAAAGAAAAAAGTGCAAAAAGGAATGAAAAAATCTCCAAGAAATGTGGGACTATGTGAAGAGACCTAACCTACGTTTGATAGGTGTACCAGAATGTGATGAAGAGAATCAATCCAAGCTGGAAAACACTCTTCAGAATATTATTCAGGAAAATTTCCCCAACCTAGCAAGGCAGGCCAATACTCAACTCCAGGAAATACAGAGAACACCACAAAGATATTCTGCAAGAAGAGTAACCTCAAGGCACATAATCGTCAGATTCACCAGGGTTGAAATGAAGGAGAAAATACTAAGGGCACCCAGAGAGAAGAATCGGATCCCCCACAAAGGGAAGCCCATCAGACTCAGAGCAGATCTCCCAGCAGAAATGCTACAAGCCAGAAGAGAGTGGGGGCCAATATTCAACATCCTTAAAGAAAAGAACTTTCAACCCAGAATTTCATATCCAGCCAAACTGAGCCTCATAAGTGAAGGAAGTATAAAATCTTTTGCGAGCAAGGAAGAACTCAGAGATTTTGTCACCACCAGGCCTGCTTTACAAGAGCTCCTGGAAAAGGCACTACACATAGAAAGGAACAACCAGTACCAGCCATTCTAAACACATACCAAATGCTAAAGAGCATCAACAAGATGAAGAATCTGCATCAACTAAGGGACAAAACAGCCAGATAGTATGAAAATGGCAGTATCAAACTCACACATAACAATATTAACCCTAAATGTAAATGTGCTAAATACACCAATAAAAAGATACAGACTGGCAAATTGGATAAAAAACCAAAACCCATCGGTGTGCTGTATCCAAGAAACCCATCTCATATGCAAAGATTCACAAAGGCTCAAAATAAAGGAATGGAGGAAGATTTACCAAGCAAATGGAGAGCAAAAAAAGCAGGACTTGCAATTCTCAAATCTGATAAAATAGACTTTAAGGCAACAAAGATCAAAAAAGACAAAGAAGGTCATTACATAATGGTAAAAGGATCAATACAACAAGAAGAGCTAACGATCCTAAATATATATGAACCAAATACAGGAGCACCCAGATATATAAGGCAAGTTCTTAACGACCTACAAAGAGACTTAGACTCCCACACAATAATAGTGGGAGACTTTAACACTCCACTGTCAATATCAGACAGATCAACCAGACAGAAAATTAACAGGGATATTCAGGGCTTGAACTCAGACCTGGAACAAGCAAACCTGATAGATATTTTTAGAACTCTTCACCTCAAATTCACAAAATATACATTCTTCTCAGAACCACATCACACCTACTCCAAAATTGACCACATAATTGGAAGTAAAGCCCTTCTTAGCAAATGCAAAACAACTGAAATCATAACAAACAGTCTCTCAGACCATAGTGCAATCAAGTTAGAACTCAGAATTCAGAAACCAACTCAGAACCACACAGCTTCATGGAAAGTGAACAACTGGCTCTTGAATGTTGACTTGATAAACATTGAAATGAAGGCAGAAATAAAGAAGTTCTTCGAAACAAACGAGAATAAAGACACAACATACCAGAATCTCTGGGACACATTTAAAGCAGTGTGTAGAGGAAAATATATAGCAATAAGTGCCCACATGAGAAGAGTGGAGAGATAAAAAATTGACACCCTATCGTCAAAATTGAAAGAGCTAGAGGAGCAACATAAAAAAACCTCAAAACCTAGCCAAAGACAAGAAATAACTAAGATCAGAGCAGAACTGAAGGAGATAGAGACAGGAAAAACCCTTCAAGAAATCAATAAATACAAGACCTGGTTTGTCGAAAAGGTCAACAAAATAGACAGACCACTAGCCATACTGATAAAAAAGAAAAGAGAGAACAACCAAATAGATGCAATAAAAAACGATAAAGGGGAAATCACCACAGATTCCATAGAAATTCAAACCATCATCAGAGAATAATACAAACAACTCTACGCACATAAACTAGTAAACCAGGAAAAAAGGGATAAATTCCTAAACACCTGTGTCCTCCCAAGCCTAAACCACGAGGAAGCCAAAACTATGAATAGACCATTAACAAGGTCTGAAGTCGAGGGTGCAATTAAGAGCCTACCACACAAAAAAAGCCCAGGTCCAGATGGGTTCACAGCCGAATTCTACCAGACACACAAAGAGGAGCTGGTACCATTCCTTCTGAAAATATTCCAAATAATCCGAAAAGAGGGAACCCTTCCCAAATCATTTCATGAGACCAACATCATCCTAATATCAAAACCAGGCAGAGACTCAACAAGAAAAGAAAACTTCAGGCCAATATCCATGATGAACATAGATGAGAAAATCTTCAATAAAATACTGGCAAACCGATTGCAACAGCACATTAAAAAACTTATCCATCATGATCAAGTAGGATTTATCCCAGGCATACAAGGCTGGTTCAACATACACAAGTCTATAAACGTCATTCACCACATTAACAGAACCAGAAACAAAAACCACATGATTATCTCAATTGACGCAGAGAAGGCATTTGACAAAATTCAACAACGCTTTATGCTAAAAACTCTCAATAAACTCGGTATTGATGGAACATATCTCAAAGTAATAAAAGCTATTTATGACAAACCAACAGCCAATATCATACTTAATGGGCAAAAACTGGAAGCATTCCCTTTGAAATGCAGCACAAAACAAGGATGCCCTCTCTCACCACTCCTATTCAACATAGTACTGGAAGTCCTAGCCAGAGCAATCAGGCAAGAAAAAGAAATAAAGCGTATTCGAATAGAAAAGGAGGAAGCCAAATTGTCTCTATTTGCAGACGACATAATGGTATACATAGAAAACCCCATCACCTCAGCCCAAATACTCCTGAAACTGATAAGCAATTTCAGCAAAGTCTCAGGATATAAAATCAATGTGAAAAAATCACAAGCATTTCTATACACCAATAACAAACTTAAAGAAAACCAAATAAAGAATGAACTGCCATTCACAATTGCTACAAAGAGAATAAAATACCTAGGAATACAACTTACAAGGAATGTAAGGAACCTCTTCATGGAAAACTACAAACCACTGCTCAATGAAACAAGAGAGGACACAAACAGATGGAGAAACATTCTATGTTCATGGTTAGGAAGAATCAATATTTTGAAAATGGCTATACTGCCCAAAGTAATTTACACAATCAACGCTATCTCCATCAAGCTCCCATGGAGTTTTATCACAGAACTGGAAAGAACCACCACGAACTTCACATGGAACCAAAAGAGAGCCCGCATAGCCAAGTCAATTCTAAGCAAAAAAATACAGTGGGAGGCATCACACTACCGAATTTCAAACTATACTACAAGGCTACAGTAATCAAAACAGCATGGTACTGGTACCAAAACAGAAATATAGATCAATGGAACAGAACAGAGGCATCGGAGGCAACACAGCATAACTACAACCATATAATCTTTGATAAACCTGACAAAAACAAGCAATGGGGAAAGGATTCCCTGTTTAACAAATGGTGTTGGGAAAACTGGTTAGCCATGTACAGAAAGCAGAAACTGGACCCCTTCCTGACACCTTACAGTAAAATTAACTCCAGATGGATTAAAGACTTAAATGTACGACCTGACACCATAAAAACCCTAGAAGAAAATCTAGGCAAAACCATTCAGGACATCAGAGTAGGCAAGGACTTCATGACCAAAACACCAAAAGCATTGGCAACAAAAGCCAAAATAGACAAATGGGACCAAATCAAACTCCACAGCTTTTGCATGGCAAAAGAAACAGTCACTAGAGTGAATCAGCAACCAACAGATTGGGAAAAAATCTTTGCAGTTTATGCATCTGACAAAGGGCTGATATCCAGAATTTACAAAGAACTCAAACAGATTTACAGGAAACAAACAAACAAGCCCATTCAAAAATGGGCAAAGGATATGAACAGACACTTTACAAAAGAAGACATACATGAGTCCAACAAACACATGAAAAAATGCTCATCATCACTGGTCATTAGAGAGATGCAAATCAAAACCACATTGAGATACCATCTCACGCCGGTTAGAATGGCGATCATTAAAAAATCTGGAGACAACAGATGATGGAGAGGATGTGGAGAAAGAAGAACACTCTTACACTGTTGGTGGGAGTGTAAATTAGTTCAATCATTGTGGAAGACAGTTTGGCGATTCCTCAAGGACCTAGAAATAGAAATTCCATTTGACCCAGCAATCCCATTACTGGGTATATAGCCAAAGGACTATAAATCATTCTACTATAAGGACACATGCACACAAATGTTCATTGCAGCACTGTTTACAATAGCAAAGACCTGGAACCAACCCAAATGCCCATCGATGATAGACTGGACTGGGAAAATGTGGCACATATACACCATGGAATATTATGCAGCAATCAAAAATGATGAGTTTGTGTACTTTGTAAGGAGATGGATGAATCTGAAGAACATCATTCTCAGCAAACTGACTCAAGAACAGAAAAAGGAATACCGCATATTCTCACTCATAGGTGGGTGAGAAAAATGAGAACACATGGACACAGGGAGGGGGTCTACTACACACTGGGTTCTATTGGGAGGAATGGGGGAGGGACAGCAGGAGCGGCTGGGGAGGGACAACATGGGGATAAATGCCAAGTGTGGGTGAAGGGGAGGAAGGCAGCAAAACACACTGCCATGTTTGTACCTATGCAACTACCTTGCACGTTATGCACATGTACCCCAAAACCTATAATGAAATAAAAATTTAAAAAATTTTTTTAAAATGACGAGTTTATATCCCTTGCAAGGACATGGATGAATCTGGAGATAATCATTCTCAGCAAATTGACAAAAGAATAGAAAAGGAAATACCACATATTCTCACTCATAGGCGGGTGAGAAAAATGAGAACACATGGACACAGGGAGGGGGGTACTATACACTGGGGTCAATTGGGGGGAATAGGGGTGGGACAGCGGGGGGGAGCTGGGGAGGGATGGCCTGGGGAGAAATACCAAATGTGGGTTAAGGTAAGGAAGGCAGCAAAACACACTGCCATGTGTGTACCTATGCAACTATCTTGCACGTTCTGCACATGTACCCCAAAACCTAAAATTCAATAAAAATTTTTTTAAAAAATCTCACAGTGGAAATAATTTCACTTAATATAGATGTCATATTGACATTATAGGTACACAGTTAGTTAAAAGCAAATAATGCCTTTGTTTATTCACTGGCTAGAGGTGTCTGACCTAATAAGCAGAGACTAAATTCACAATTAATTAAAGATTTCATGTTCATTCAGCCAAAAAAAAATAAAATAAAAAAATAAAAATAAAAATAAAAAAAGAAAAATGATATGAAGAGGGGAAATGAGTTTCTCAAGATTGAAGTGATAAAACTCAGCCATGTTTGAGAGGTGTTCGTGTTACGTCCCATCCCTGTAGTTTCTTTCTCTAAGTTTAGCATTAGCTATGTTTAATATCAACTCCCAAGAGTCATTAATCTTGTTTTGTACATGTCTCATGAGATTCCTTGGAGCTGCATGATAGCATAATCCCCATTTTGTGGATTTTGAGACTGTGGAGTCCCTGAGAGGCACAATGACATATCTGGGATCACATAATTAACATATTAAAAATAAAGGATGCATTCAGGTTTTCAAGAACTGATGCATGGGTGCTATGTTTGCATAAGTGTGCAAAGCTACTGATATAACCTGGGAGAGAAAGGTAAGCAGTCAGAAGTGCAGAAAAGCCTTTGCATAGGTCCTATTGTAGGTAGGCAGGTCTTATTGAAAGAAGAATAAAACCTACAAGAAGTGACCTCATTTCTCTGGTGAAAGATCCTAACAGAACTAAAGACTCTAGTAACCAAAAACTCAAGTTCTAAAGACAGTCCCCTATTACAGTCAGTTGGCCAGAATCTCTCAAGATAGAAAGATGTTCTGCTGTATACCAACTTTTCTAAAGACGCAGAAGTTGTCTCAGTTTCTAAATCTTTTCTAAAGATGCAGAAATTGTCTCTGTTCTCAATTTCCCCCCCAATATTTTAAGCTACTGAGCAAGAGGCAATCAAAAGTAAAATAGGAGAGCCCAGAGCTGGACCATCTAAGCAAGTCTTCATCTGTAAATCCACCAGGGCAGCCTCGTACCCCCTCATCATCATAAATGTGTGTGTAGGCGTTAGGACCAGGAAATGAAAGGGCTCTTATCGGAAACAGGAAGAAACACATTGTTAAGAGTTGCAACTCTGGTGAATCTTTTATGCTCATATCCCAGGGTGTGGCTGGTGAGATATAAAGGTAAGTGTTAGGATTCAAATTTATCTGCTTAGATGTTAATTCCAAGAGTCTATGCTGTCATCTAGATTCTCTGTGGCTCAAAGTCTGTGTCTAATCTGAGAAGCAAGTTTTCTAATGTGTGTGTTGTTCTGTGTGTAAAACATGCAAGGGGAGAGAAAAAGGCACACACACAATACCGTTAAGGGCAAACAGCCTTTATTCCAAGTCTATAGCAATACCGACATAATAAGCAAGTCATATAATAAGCAAATATTATGATAAGGAAATTGCATTGGAAAGGGGAGAAATGGACATTATATATATAATTTTTTTTTTCACTCACCAGACTATGGAGGATTCATCATCAGACTGAGAAGTAGCAGCATAGGATCCAGAGTTAGCCACCTGTTCATGCAAAGATGAGGAGAGGTCTCATGAAGCTTTGGTGCAGTCTGGGACCCTAGCTCTTTCTGTAATGAGTTGCCTGGCATAAGTCCCAGTCACGAGGGCCTCAAGGAACTTGACTGGGCGCAAGAAACACAAAAAGTCAACTTGTGTTTGAGATTGTAATAGATCGAAATAGAGATTTCTCCCAAACAGCACTGGATGAATGCCTCAAGAAACTCACACAACCTGTACCCGGTCTTGGTGACCATTGTTTGTGTTCATGTTTAATTGAGTTCAAATATAATATTTAACTTATCCTACACGTTCAGCCTCAATTTGATATTCAATTGTATAAATACACACTTACAGGCACACAAGGAAGGCACAGTTGATATAGATTACAAATACAGGGTTAGCACAGGAGAATTAAAATCACAATTAATAAAAATCAGATCTGCCATGGCTACCATAATTAAGAGCTCTTTATACATGTAAACTTAATAATTTTTTAATTTGTTGCTGAAGCAGAATTGTACCAGTGGCAGGGAAAATACTGTGATAGGGTACTACCACTAGGGAGTTTAGCATATTTGTATCCAGCGATGTTTGTAAGCATCTAGATTACTGTGGAGAGGCATAGTATCCCAGTCGGCAAATATAATTAATAGCCACGCCCAAGTGCATTTTCCCATCCAATATGGGGGCAGGTATCACAACCTGTAGGCTACACATACCCCAGAGCCACCAACCCCAGGTGACAGCAATGGTTTTACTGTAACTCCAGTGTATTAAGGGGTTATTAAAGTAGGAAACAGATTGTGTTTTATTGAGGGCAATGTTGCTGATTCAAAGTATGTGTTGACAATTTTCTGGCAGAAGAAACCCCAGAGTAACATTAGAGGAGCCATTTAAGGCCTCCAGACAAAGAGGGGTCTATGGATTGTTACATAGGTATACACATGCCATGGTGGTTTGCTGCCTCAATCCCCCTGCCACCTACATTAGGTATTTCTTGTAATGTTATTCCTTTCCAATCTCCCCCACATTGCTATCCCTCTCATAGACCCCCACCCCCCAATAGACCCCAGTGTGTGATGTTTTCCTCCCTGTATCCATGTATTCTCATTCTTCAACATCCATTTATGAATGAGAACATGCAGTGTTTGGTTTTCTGTGTCAATTTGCTGAGAATGATTGTTTCCAGATTCATTCATGTCCTTGCAAAGGACATGAACTCATTCTTATTTATGGCAGCATAGTATTCCATGTTGTATATGTACCATATTTCCTTTATCCAGTCTGATTTTGATGGGCTTTGGGTTGGGTCCAAGTCTTTGCTATTGTAAACAGTCTCACCATGAACATACATGTGCATGTGTCTTTATAATAGATCAATTTATATTTTTTCGGGTATATACCCAGTAATGGGATTGCTGGTTCAAATGGTATTTCTATTTCTAGATCCTTGAGGAATCACCACACTGTCTTCCACAATGGTTAAACTGATTTACACTCTCACCAACAGTGTAAAAGTGTTTCTATTTCTCCACATCTTCTCCAGCATCTGTTGTCTCCAAATTTTTTAATGATCACCATTCCAACTGGCAAGAGATGGTATCTTAGTGTAGTTTTCATTTGCATTTCTCACCTTGGAAGTAATGCCACACATCGACAACCATCTAATCTTTGACAAACTTGACAAAACATGCAATAGAAAAAGGATTCTTTGTTTAATAAAATGTTTTGGAAAAACTGGTTAGCCATGTGCAGAGAGCTGAAACTGGACCCCTTCCTTACACCTATATAAATATTTAACTCCAGATGAATTAAAGATTTAAACATAAGCCCCAACACCATAAAAACACTAGAAGAAAACCTAGGCAGTACCATTTAGGACATAGGCATAGTCAAGGACTTCATGACTAAAACACCAAAAGCAATGACAACAAAACAAAAAATAGACAAATAGTATCTAATTAAACTTAAGAGCTTCTGTACAGCAAAATAAACAATAATTAGAGTGAACTGACAGCCAACAGAATGGGAAAAAATTTTGCAAGCTACCCATTTGACAAAGGGCTAATATCCGGAATCTATAAAGAACTAAAACAAATATACAAGAAAGAAACAACCCCATGAAAAAGTGGGTGAAAGATATGAACAGACACTTTCCAAAAGAAGACATTAATGTGGCCAACAAACATATGAAAAAATGCTTATTATCACTGGCACTCTTTTTCTAACTTGTTTCTGCCTTAGATTCCAATTAGTATGTTGATCAAGGATAGTTACTTGCAGTTCTACTGTCCCATCTTGGATGGGCCATAGATCTAGGGCCAGTTAAAGCGCTTGTTTACCTTGTTCAGAAGCCATGCTCTCTTTCTTTCCCCAATAAACATGAAAGTATTTTCTAGTGACTACATGCAGAGGTTGTAAAAAAGTTATCCAAATGAGGAATATGATGTCTCCAGAATCCAAATGAGACAATAAATTTTTTGGCCTCCTTTTAGTGGTGAGGGTTGCATATTCTAGTGTTTTAGCCTTAGTCTTTGGTAAAATGGAGTATTTTCCTGCATTCCATAAAAAGCCAAGGAATTTTATGGTTTGTGCAGCTCCTTGAAATTTAATAGGGTTAATTTCCCATCCTTGAGAAAAAAACTAAGTTTTTACCTGCTCCAAGCCCTGGCTGACTAGTTCTTCAGTTTTTCCCTAACAGAGCCCCTTGGACAGTTGCTTTTCTCAGCAATAAGCTGATAGTTTTGAGCCTGATCAGTAAAGACATAGGGCTGGCACTGGGCCAAAGCCAGCATAGAAGTTAAGGTAGCAAGAATTCCACCAAGATGGATGAATAGAAACAGCTCCAGAGTGCAGTTCCCAGTGAGAGAAAAGCAAAAGGTGAGGGATTTCTGCATTTCCAACCAAGGTACCAGGTTTACCTCAATGGGACTAGTTAAACAGTGAGTTTAGCCCAAGAAGAGCAAACCAAGGCAGGACAGGGTGCTGCCTTACCCAGGAAGAGCAATGGACTGGAGGATCTAGGACTTCCCCTCCAGCATCCTGGTTCAGATACCATGGTTTTCCCATGGCCTCTGTGACCCACAGAAGAGGAGATCCCCACTGGGCTGAAAAGCATGTGAGTTAATAGCACAAATCTGAGTGGCAGCTCCAGCCAGAACTTCAGATTGTCAGCACAAATCTGTCAGGTGTTTCAATTAGCACCAAGAGTGCCTGTAGGACAGAGCTACCCTCTTCCCAGAAAGAGAGGTAGCTGAAAGCAGGGAGACAGATGATATGGCTAGCAGGGTCCCAACCCACAAAGGCCAGCATACTGAAGCCCTCTCACTTGAGAGTTTTCCAGCAAGCACATCAGTTTCAGCTCAACCCAGGACAATCAAGCTCAATGAGGGGAAGGGCATCCATCATTGTTGAGGTGATCTAAATGACCTGTGTAAACAAAAGCCAGAGGAAGCTTACACAGCAGCTGGACTGAGTCTGTGACAGCCCAGCAGTGCCTCTGCAGGCAGACAAGAGACAGACTGCCTCCTGAAGCAGCTCCCTGACCACTGTATAACCAAAAAAGTATGCCTCATAGAAGAGAGCTCTGGCTGACACCTGGTGGGTACCCTTCTAGGACAAAGCGACCAGAGGAAAGATTAGGCAGCAATATTTGCTTTTCTGAAAACCCCACAGGTGATTCCCAGGCAACAAGGTCTGGAGTGGATCTCCAGCAATCCTACAGCAAAGGGACCTGACTGTTAGAAGGAAAACTAAAAGAACAAAATGAAATAGTTTCAACATCAACAGAAAAAATGTTTGCTCAGAGATACCACCCCAAATCACCAACTTCAAAGACCAAAGGTAGATAAATCCATGGAGTTGGGAAGAAACAAGTGCAAAGGAATAAAACCATCAAAGACTATAACGCCTCTCCTCCTACAAGGGGTCACAACTCCTCACCAGCAAGGGAACAAAACAGGATGGAGAGTGAGTTTGATGAGTTGACAGAAACAGACTTCAAAAGGCGGGTAATAGCAAACTTTTCTGAGCTGAAGGAACATGTTCTAACCCAAAGTAAATAAACTAAAAACCTTGAACAAAGCCAGACGAAATGCTAACTAGAATAAGCAGATGAGAGAAGAACATAAATGATTGATGGAGCTGAAAAACACATCATGAGAACTTCAGGAAGTATGCACAAGTTTCAATAGCTGAATCAATCAAGAAGAAGGAAAGATATCAGAGATTAAAGATAAACTCAATGAAATAAAACAAGAATGCCAGATTAAAAAAAAGAAAGTGAAAAGAAATGAACAAAGCCTCCAAGAAATATGGGATTACATGAAAAGTAATGAGTAATCAATTAGATTGATTAACCAATCAATCTAATCTATGCTTGATTGGTTTACCTGAATGTGACAAGGAGAATGAATCCAAGCTGGAAAATACTCTTCAGAATATTATCCAGGAGAACTACCCCAACCTAACAAGTCAGGCCAACATTCAAATACAGGAAATGCAGAGAACACCACAAAGGTATTTCTCAAGAAGAGCAACCCCAAGGCACATAATAGTCATATTCAACAGGGTTGAAATGGAGGAAACAAATGCTAAGGGCAGCCAGAGAGAAACGTCAGGTCACCTACAAAGGGAGGCCCATCAGACTCATAGTGAATCTCTTGGTAGAAATCCTACAAGTCAGAAGAGAGTGGGGGCCAATATTCAACATCCTTAACGAAAAAAACTTTCAATGTAAAATTTCATATCCAGCCACTCTAAGCTTCATGAGCAAAGGAGAAATAAAATTCTTTACAAACAAGCAATTGCTGAGAGAGAGTGTCACCACCAGGTCTGCCTTATAAGAGCTTTTGAAAAAAAAACACTAAAAATAGAAAGAAACAACTAGTACAAGCCACTACAAAAACATGCAAAATGGTAAAAACCAAAGACACAATGAAGAAATTGGGTCAACTAATGAGTAATAAAACCAATCAGTAACAAAATGGTAGGATCAAACTCAAACATAACAATAATAATCTTAACTGTAAATGGCCTAAGTGCCCCAATCAAAAAGCACAGACTGGCAAACTGGATAAAATGTCAAGATTCATAGGTGTGCTGTATTTAGGAAACCCATCTCACGTGCAAAGACACACATAGACTCAAAATAAGGGGATAGAAAAAGATTTACCAAGCAAATGGAGACAAAAAAAGCAGGGGTTGCAATCCTAGTTTTTGGTAAAATAAACTTTAAGCCAACAAAGAGCAAAAGAGACAAAGAAGGGCATTGCATAATGGTAAAAGGATCAATGCAACAAGAAGAGCTAACTATTCTAAATATATATGCATCCAACACAGGATCACCCAGGTACATAAAGCAAGTTCTTAACAACCTACAAAGAGACTTGGACTCCCACACAATAATAGTGGGAGACTTTAACACTCCACTGTCAATATTAGACAGATCAGCAAGACAGAAAATCAGCAAGAACACCTAGGATTGAATGCAGATCTGGACCAAACAGGACTAATAGACATTTATAGAAATATCCACCCCAAATCCACAGAATATACAATTTTATCAGCACCACATTGCACTTACTCTAAAATTGACCACATAATTAAAAGTAAATTACTCCTCAGCAAATGCAAAAGAACAGAAATCAAAGCAAACACTCTCACAGACCACAGCGAAATCAAATTAGAACTCAGGATTTAAAAACTCACTCAAAACCACACTAACAAATGAAAACAGAACAACTGACTCTTGAAAGATGACTGGATAAACAAGAAAATTAAGACAGAAATAAAGATGTTCTTCAAAGTCAATGAGAATGAAGACACAACATACCAGAATCTCTGTGACACATTTAAAGCAGTGTCAAGAGGGAAATTTATAGCAATAAATGCCCACATGAGAAGTGAGGAAAGATCCAAAATTAACACTGTATAGTTAAAATTGAAAAAGCTAGAGGAGTAAGATCAAGAAAACTCAAAACCTAACAGAAGACAAGAAATAACTAAGATCAGAGCAGAACTAAAATAGATAGAGACACACACACACACAAAAGGTCAGAATTTTCAAGATGGCATGGTAGGAACAACTCAGAATTGCAGCTGTCAGTGAAGGCACAGAGGGTGAATCCTAGCCGTATTTTCAGATGGATCTTTGCTACCCACAGAACAAGAAAATTCCCAGGTGTAGAAGAGACATGGGACACCAGCGCAGCCCTTTCAGCTTGTGTGGCCATTTCAGCTGGCAATGCAGCACAGCAGAACCGTGCACAAAATGCACTAGTCTGGGTGCCCTGTTAAACTGGCAATCTGAGATTTGGGAGGCCAGATTAACATATCCATCTGGAACTTGGACATTGAGCCAGACCAGGAGATTCCCAGGAAGCATCATTTGAGCTGGTGCAGTGGGTCGCTGCATGGGAAATCACAGAGATCCCGATGCCCTATAAGCAGGTGACTAAAAAACCTGTGAGAGTCAACCGTTCAACTTAAAAAAAAAGAAAGAGAAAAACGGCTCTGAGGCAGGGAGCCAGCTGATCAGGCTTGGTGGGTCCCACCCTCAGAGGGACAAAGAAAACGGTGATTCAAAATGCTCGGGGTTGAGAGTTTCACTGCAGGCTCAGATGAATCCAGGATGGTGCAGCTCGGTGGGGAAGGGGTGTCCACCACTACCGACCCATTCCACCCCTACTGTGGTACACTCCCATTGCTGAAGCGGCCTGCCATTGCCGAGGCAACCCGCCATAACAGAGAGACTCTGCCAACAGGGCAGAGCCCACGACAGAAGGGTGGAGCCCACAGCAACAGGGCGGAGCCCAAGGCAGTAGGGCAGAACCCACAGCAGCAGGGCAGAGACCATGGCTACCCCGTGGTAGTAGGGCAGAACCCCGGCAGGCAAATAGTGAATAGACTGCCTCCTAGCTGGGCAGGAAAGTGCAACGGATACTCATAAAGAAAGCCCCAAGTCCTCAAGACAGAGCATCTGAGAAAAAAAGGGGGTTTTATAGTTCTGCTGCAGCAGACCCAAACGCACCTGCCTAACAGCCCTGAATGAACAACAGAGCTCACAGCTCAGCACTTGAGCTCCTATAAAGTACAGACCGTCTCCTCAAGCAGCTCCCTGACCCCTGTATATTCAAAGAGGCACCTTGAAAAAGGACTAATCAGACTGACATTTGGTGGGCATCAATCTAGGATAAAGATAGCAGAAGAAGAAACTGGTAGCATCCCTCACTGTTCCATAGCTGATACAGGTGTACCCCAGACAAGCAGGGCCTAGACCGGACCTCAGCACTTGTACAGCAGAGGGGCTAGACTGTTAGAAGGAAAACTAAGTAACAGAAATACTTCATCATCAACAATCTGGGCATCCACTCAGAGACCCAAAAAGTCAGCAACTACTAAGATGACAGGTGGATAAATCCAAAAAGATGGGAAGAAAACAGCGCAAAAAAGGAGGAAAACACCAAAAACCAAAACACCTCGCCTCCTACAAAGGACCAGAACTCCTCACCAGCAAGAGAACAAAGCTGGATGGAGAATGAGTGTGACAAAATGACAAAATTAGACTTGAGAAAGTGAATAATAAGAAACTTCCTTGAGCTAAAAGAACATGTTCCATATGAATGCAAAGAAACTAAGAACCTTGGAAAAAGATTTGAGGAAATTATTACAACAATGGACAACTTAGAGAGAAATATAAATAAATTGAAGGAGCTGAAAAACACAATACAAAAACTTCACGAAACATGCACAAGTTTCAACAGCCAAATTGACCAAGCAGAAGAAAGAATATCAGAAGTCGAAGATCAACTCAATGAAATAAAACGAGAAACAAAGATTAGAGAAAAAAGCACAAAAAGAAATAAACAAAGTCTCCAAGAAATGTGGGACTATGTGAAGAGACCTAACCTACGTTTGATAGGTGTACCAGAATGTGACGAAGAGAATGAATCCAAGCTGGAAAATACTCTTCAGGATATTATCCAGAAAAATATCCCCAACCTAGCAAGGCAGGCCAATACTCAAGTCCAGGAAATACAGAGAACACCAGAAAGATATTCTACAAGAAGAGCAACCCAAAGGTACATAATTGTCAGATTCAACAGGGTTGAAATGAAGGAGAAAATACTAAGGGCAGCCAGAGAGAAAGGTCAGGTAACCCACAAAGGGAAGCCCATCAGACTCACAGCAGATCTCCCGGCAGAAATGCTACAAGCTAGAAGAGAGTGGGGGCCAATATTCAACATCCTTAAAGAAAAGAACTTTCAACCCAGTATTCCATATCCAGCCAAACTGAGCTTCATAAGTGAAGGAAGAATAAAATCGTTTGCCAACAAGCAAGTACTCAGAGATTTTGTCACCACCAGGCCTGCTTTACAAGAGCTCCTGAAAGAGGCACTACACATAGAAAGGAACAACCAGTAACAGCCATTTCAAAAAGATACCAAATGCTAAAGAGCATCAACAAAATGAAGAATCTGCATCAACTAATGGACAAAACAGCCAGCTAGCATCAAAATGGCAGTATCAAACTCACACATAACAATATTAACCCTAAATGTAAATGGGCTAAATGCACCAATCAAAAGACACAGACTGGCAAATTGAATAAAAACCAAAACCCATCAATGTGCTGTATCCAGGAAACCTATCTCACATGCAAGGATACACAAAGTCTCAAAATAAAGAGATGGAGGAAGATTGACCAAGCAAATGGAGAGCAAAAAAAAAGCAGGAGTTGCAATTCTCATCTCTAATAAAATAGACTTTAAAGCAACAAAGATCAAAAGGGACAAAGAAGGTCATTACATAATGGTAAAAGGATCGATACAACAAAAAGAGCTAACAATCCTAAATATATATGGACCCAATACAGGAGCACTCAGATATATAAGGCAAGTTCTTAACGACCTACAAAAAGACTTGGACTCCCACACAATAATAGTGGGAGACTTTAACACTCCACTGTCAATATCAGACAGATCAACCAGACAGAAAATTAACAGGGATATCCAGGGCTTGAACTCAGACCTGGAACAAGAAAACCTGATAGATGTTTACAGAACTCTCCATCCCAAATTCACAGAATATACATTCTTCTCAGCACCACATCACAGCTACTCCAAAATTGACCACATGATTGAAAGTAAAGCCCTTCTCAGCAAATGCAAAACAACTGAAATCATAACAAAGAGTCTCTCAGACCATAGTGCAATCAAGTTAGAACTCAGAATTTAGAAACCAACTCAGAACCGCACAGCATCATGGAAATTGAACAACTGGCTTTTGAATGTTGATTTGATAAACAATGAAATGAAGGCAGAAATAAAGAAGTTCTTCAAAACCAACGAGAACGAAGACACAACATACCAGAATCTCTGGGACATATTTAAAGCAGTGTGTAGAGGAAAATATATAGCAATAAGTGCCCACATGAGAAGAGTGGAGAGATTCAAAATTGACAGCCTATCATCAAAGTTGAAAGAGCTAGAGGAGCAAGATCAAAAAAACTCAAAACCTAGCAGAAGACAAGAAATAACTAAGATCAGAGCAGAACTGAAGAAGATAGAGACAAGAAAAACCCTTCAAAAAATCAATAAATCCAAGAGCCGGTTTTTCAAAAAGATCAACAAAATAGACAGACCTCTAGCCAGACTGATAAAAAAGAAAAAAGAGAACAACCAAATAGGTGCAATAAAAGGCGATAAAGAAAAAATCACCACAGATTCCACAGAAATTCAAACCATCATCAGAGAATGTTACAAACAACTCTATGCACATAAACTAGTAAACCTGGAAGAAATGAATAAATTTCTGGACACCTGTGTCCTCCCAAGCCTAAACCACGAGGAAGCCAATACTATGAATAAACTAATAAAAGTCTGAAGTCGAGGCAGCAATTAAGGGCCTACCACACAAAGAAAAAGCCCAGGTCCAAATTGGTTCACAGCCGAATTCTACCAGACACACAAAGAGGATCTGGTACCATTTCTTCTGAAACTATTCCAAATAATCCAAAAAGAGGGAATTCTTTCCAAATCATTTTACGAGATGAACAGCACCCTGATACCAAAACCTGGCAGAGATTCAACAAGAAAAGAAATCTTCAGGCCAATATTCATGATGAACATAGACGCAAAAATATTCAATAAAATACTGGCAAGCCAATTGCAACAGCACATCAAAAAGCTTATCAATTATAATCAACTAGGATTCATTCCAGGGATGCAAGGCTGATTCAAAATACGCAAGTCTATAAATGTAATTCACCACATAAACAGAACCAAAAACGAAAACCACATGATTATCTCAATTGACACAGAGAAGGCCTTTGACAAAATTCAACAGCCCTTTATGCTAAAAACCTTCAATAAACTCGGTATTGATGGAACGTATCTCAAAATAATAAAAGCTATTTATGACAAACCAACAGCCAATATCATACTGAATGAGCAAAATCTGGAAGCATTCCCTTCAAAATATTGCACTAGACAAGGATGCCCTGTCTCACCACTCCTATTCAATATATTACTGAATGTTCTAGCCAGAGCAATCAGGCAAGAAAAAGAAATAAATGGTATTCAAATAGGAAACGAGGAAGCCAAATTGTTTCTATTTGCAGACGACCTGATAGCTATCTAGAAGACCCCATCGCCTCAGCCCAAAAACTCCTGAAACTGATAAGCAACTTCAGCAGTCCCAGGATATAAAATCAATGTGCAAAAATCACAAGTATTCCTATACACCAATAACAGATTTAAAGAGAGCCAAATAAAGAATGAACTGCCATTCACAATTGCTACAAAGAGAGTAAAGTACCTAGGAATACAACTAACAAAGAATGTAAGGGACCTCTTCAAAGGGAACTACAAACCACTGCTCAACAAAATAAGAGAGGAAACAAACAGATGGAGAAATATTTCATGTTTATGGTAAAGAAGAATCAATATTGTAAAAATGGCCATACTGACCAAAGTAATTTACAAACTCAAAGCTATTCCCATCAAGCTACCATTGACTTTCTTCACAGAACTGGAAAAAACCACCATGAACTTCATATGGAACCAAAAGAGAGCCTGCATAGCCAAGTCAATTCTAAGCAAAAAGAACACGGCTGGAGGCATCACACTACCAGACTTCAAACTATACTACAAGGCTACAGTAATCAAAACAGCATGGTACTGGTACCAAAACAGAGATATAGACCAATGGAACAGAACAGAGGCATCAGAGGCAACACAACATATCTACAACCATACAATCTTTAATAAACCTGGCAAAAACCAGCAATGGGGAAAAGATTCCCTGTTTAATAAATGGTGTTGGGAAAACTGGCTAGCTATGTGTAGAAAGCAGAAACTGGACCCCTTCCTGATACCTTCAAGTATAATTAACTCCAGATGGATTAAAGACTTAAACATAAGACCTGGCACCATAAAAACCCTAGAAGAAAATCTAGGCAAAACCATACAGGACATAGAAGTAGGCAAGGACTTTATGAACAAAACACCAAAAGCATTGGCAACAAAAGTCAAAATAGACAAACTCCACAGCCTCTGCATGGCAAAAGAAACAGTCACTAGAGTGAATCGGCAAACAACAGAATGGAAAAAATATGTTGCAGTTCACCCATCTGACAAACGACTGAAATCCAGAATTTACAAAGAACTCAAACAGATTTACAGGATAAAAACAAACTAGTCCATTCAAAAATGGGCAAAGCATATGAACAGACACTTTACAAAAGCAGACATACATAAGGCCAACAACCATATGAAAAAATGCTCATTATCACTGGTCATCAGAGAAATGCAAATAAAGACTACATTGAGATACCATCTCACGCCAGGTAGAATGGCGATCATTAAAAAATCTGGAGACAACAGATGCTGGAGAGGATGTTAAGAAATAGGAACACTTTTACACTTCTGGTAGGAGTGTAAATTAGTTCAACCATTGTGGAAGACAGTGTGGCGAGTCCTCAAGGACCTAGAAATAGAAATTCCATTTGATCCAGCAATCCCATTACTGGGTATATATCTAAAGGACTATAAATTGTTCTACTATAAGGACAGATGCACATGAATGTTCATTGCAGCACTGTTTACAGTAGAAAAGACCTGGAATCAATGCAAATGCCCATAGATTATAGATGGACTGGACAGGGAAAATGTGGCACATATACACCATGGAATATTATGCAGCAATCAAAAACGATGGGTTTGTGTCCTTTATAGGGACATCAATGAACCTAGAGAACATCTTTCTCAGCAAACTGACACAAGAACAGAAAATTAAACACTGCATGTTCTCACTCATAGGTGGGTGTTGAAAAATGATAACACATGGACACAGGGAGGGGAGCACTACACACTGGGGTCTGTTGGGGGGAATAGGGGAGGGACAGCAGGGGTTGGGGAGTTGGGGAGAGATAGCATGGGGAGAAATGCCAGATGTGGGTGAAGGGGAGGAAGGCAGCAAATTACACTGCCATGTGTGTACCTATGCAACTATTTTGCATGTTCTTCACATGTACCCCAAAACCTAAAATGCAATAAAAAAAGAAAAATAACTCACATTTACCCTTTTGAGACTATTTTCTATATGTTGTAAGCATAATTGATTCTTTTTAATTATTTTTCTTGTTTTCCCCTGGTGGTTTATTTTCAAATAGCCTGTTGTAAAGCTCTCTAATTTTTTCTTTCACTTCCTCCATTCTGCTATTAAGAGACTCTGATGTATTCTTTAGTACACCAATTGAATTTTTCAGCTCCATAATTTCTGCTTGATTCTTTTCAGCTATTTTAATTTTTTAAGTTTATCTGACAGAATTCTAAATTATTTCTCTCTGTTATCTGAAATTTTTCTGAGTTTTCTCAAAAAAGCTATTTCGAATACTCAGTCTGAAAATCCTATATCTCTTATTCTCTGGTGCCTTATTTGTCTGGTCTCTTGTGGTTGTTTTTCTTGATGGTCTTGACATTTGTGGATGTTTGTCATCATCTAAGCTTTGATAAATTAAGTATGTTTTTAGTCTTTGCAGTCTGAACTTGTTTGTATCTGTCTTCCTTGGAAAGACTTTTTAGGTATTCAAAGGGAGATAAGTGTTGTGATCTGTTTCTGATCACTGCAGCCATATCTGCATTGGGGGAATCTCAAGCCCAGTAATGCTGTAATTCTTGCAGACTCACAGAGGTACTACTTTGATGGTTTTGGATAAGATTCGAAAACTTTCTCTAAAACAAATAAACTATCTCTCCCTGTTATGTTTCCTGGAGCTTGGGGTGTGATATCACAAGCACCCCTGTGACCACCATCACTGGTACTGTGCTGGGTCAGACTGAAGCCAGCACAGCATTGGGCCTGACCCAAGGCCTGTTGTAACCAATACCTGGCTACTGCCTATGTTGCTCAAGGCCATAGTACAATAAGCAGGTGGTAAAATCACCCAATTTTGTGCTTTTCCCTTCAGGGTGGAAAGCCTCTCTATATTCCAGGTGTTTCCAGAGATGCTTTCTGGAAGCCATACTTTGGGTCAGAAACCTTTGAATTCTACTGTTGCTCTATTATATTATGGCTAAGCCAACACTGAAGCTACAGGGCAAAATTATCTTCACTCTTCTCTCCCTTTTCTCTAGGCAGAGAAGTCACTCCCTGTATTCACCATTACCACAGGCCCATGGGAGTACTGCCAATATTCACTTATGGATCAAGAGTTCTTAAGGCAGCTTGTAGTGAATGCTTCCAGGCCTGGGACTCACTCTTCAAAGCATTGGGCTTTCCTCTGCCTCAACTTATGTCCCAAAATGCTGTTCAATGACCAAAGCCTGGAGCCAGGAATCTTGAGAGGTTGCTTGGTATTCTCCCTCCCGGTGGCTGACTTGGTACCTAAGCTGCAATACAAAATTTCTTTTATTCTTCCCTTTCTTTTTCTCAAGCTGTGAATATGCTGGATTACATCAAAAGCCCATATATCTGTGTCTCTCTCAAGGCCCATAATGTGTTCTACCTGATTACTGCTACTAATTATTCAGGGTTCAGGAGCTCTGTAGTCAACAGGTGATAAATACTGCCTGGACTGGTTGATTTTCTTCAAGGCAGTAGGTTTGTTTCGGGCCTAGGGTGTATCTAGAAATGTTGTCTGCAAACTGGAACCTGTAATGAAGGTCTCACAACTTTGTTCAGTGCCCTCTTCTACTTTGGCTGAGATGGTATTTAAGTTGTGAGACAAAGTCCTTTTTATTTTTTTCTCCTCTCTTCTGAGTCAGAAAAAAAGCGTGCTCTTTTGGAGCTGTGAGCTACACTGTGTGGGGTTGAATGTGCTGTAATCAGGGCACTTCTTTCGCTGCCCCACCTGATGTCTTACAAGCCACATGACAACCAAGTCCATTTGCTTTGAGCCCAGCACAACAGTAAAACTTGCCTAGGAGTTGCAGTCTTGGGAGCCTTGACAACATTTCAAGTTGCAGTCTCGGGAGCCTTGACAACATTTCAAGTTTATTTAGGACCTCAGGCCACTTAGCCCATGATTGTGAGTCTTGCTGAAACTCAAGTTCTGACTGCTGAGATGGGCAATTTCCCTCTGGCTAAGGTTAGTGCCAATGCTCCTTCCATTAGCATCAACTAAGTTTTGTCTAGTGTTGGCAGCATTGAGCTCCAATGCAAAGTCCCACAATAAGTGCACTCTCCCTTTCACAATGCGCAGATTCTCTCTTTAAGCCACATGGCCACTTCCAGGTAATAAGGGAGGGGTGATGTTGGCAATTCAAGAGTGTATTTTCTACTTTCTTTAGTGTATTTTTTAGTAATAAGATGTTAAAACAAAATACTGTGATGGCTCACGTAGTCCTGAGTAACTAGGACTACAGGTGCATAGCACAATGCCTAGCTGAAGTTGCTTTTATAGCTAATGGTCAAAATTGGTGTCTCTGAGGAGAGGAAAATCAGTGTAAACTTCTGTTTAGCCACATTCTTCCACAATTCAAGCTAATTATTATACAGTCACTATAGCCTTCTTATAATAGCTGTTTGCAAATGCTTCTTCCTCTTTTATCCTCTTTCTTTGGGATCAAAAACTTTTGTAGTTTGTAGTAGAAATCTCAGTCTTTGCTGCTGTTGTCTTAAAATCCAGTGAATAGTCTCTGTCTTTTGATTTTATTGTTTAATACTTATATTTCATGCTAGAATCGATATGTTTGAACTTACAACTGCTGCTTTACTTTTGTTTCTGTGTTTGTCCCATATATATTATTCTTTATTGCACCTTTAATGTTTTTTGCCCTAAGTGAATATTTTTCACCTATTTTAATTTGTTTGATAATTTTTCTTTTTTGACTTTTTACAGGAATGTCAATCCTATATAGTTTTATTCCATTTCCCCATTATTTTAGTAATAGTGTTATACTTATCTATATAAGTTACACACTTAAAAACATTTTTTATAGTTATTTCTTAATGCAAGTTTTTTCAAGTAAGCTGAAATAAAAAATGGAGCAATTATATATCTATAAGTTTGTAATATTAAAATTCTTATTTCCATGTTTGGCTTCTTTTATTTTTGGATTTAATTTATTATCTTGAAATGTCTTCTTAGCCCAATAAGACTTTGCCATCACCAATATCTTCTGTGTTGTTATTGTAAAATACATTAAATTTTCATATGTTATAGCTCCCAAGAATACGCATTTTTATATAGTTGTTTAAAAATCAGTTAAGATTTTAAAAGCCCTTATAATGTCTTATACTTATATGATAAAATTTACCAGTTCTCTTTGTTCTTTTGTGCATTTAAATTTATATTTGGGCTCATTTACTTTCAGCTTAAATAATGCACGTGTGTGGTTTATTTTTTATTTTTATTTTATTTATTTATTTATAATTTTTATTTCATTTTAGGTTTTGGGGTACATGTGCAGAACGTGCAAGATAGTTGCTTAGGTGCACTCATGGCAGTGTGTTTTGCTGCCTTCCTCCCCTTCACCCACATTTGGCTTTTCTCCCCAGGCTATCCATCCCCAATTCCCCCCCCACTGTCTCTCCCTTATTCCCCCCAATGTACCCCACTGTGTAGTACCCCCCTCGCTGTGTCCTTGTGTTCTCCTTTTTCTCACCCGCCTATGAGTGAGAAAATTTGGTATTTCCTTTTCTGTTCTTGTGTCAGTTTGCTGAAAATGATGTTCTCCAGATTCATCCATGTCCTTACAAAGGACATAAACTCGTCCTTTTTGATTGCTGCATAATATTCCATGGTGTATATGTGCCACATTTTCACAGTCCAGTCTATCATCGTTGGGCATTTGGGTTGGTTCCAGGTCTTTGCTATTGTAAACAGTGCTGCAATAAACATTCGTGTGCATGTGTCCTTATAGTAGAATGATTTATAGTCTTTTGGATATATACCCAGTAATGGGATTGCTGGATCAAATGGAATTTCTATTTCTAGGTCCTTGAGGAATTGCCACACTGTCTTTTACAATGGTTGAACTAATTTAAACTCTCACCAACAGTGTAAGAGTGTTCCTATTTCTCTGCATCCTCTCCAGCATCTGTTGTCTCCAGATTTTTTAATGATTGCCATTCTAACCGGCGTGAGATGGTATCTCAATGTGGTTTTGATTTGCATCTCTCTAATGACCAGTGATGATGAGCATTTTTACATATGTTTGTTGGCCTCATGTATGTCTTCTTTTGTAAAGTGTCTGTTCATAATCTTTGCCCATTTTCGAATGGGCTTGTTTGTTTTTCTTTTTCTGTAAATCTGTTTGAGTTTTTTGTAAATTCTAGATATCAGCCATTTGTCAGATGGGTAAACTGCAAAGATTTTTTCCCATTATGTTGGTTGCCGATTCACTCTAGTGACTGTTTGTTTTGCCGTGCAAAAGCTGTGCAGGTTGATTAGGTCCCATTTGTCTATTTTGGCTCTTGTTGCCAATGCTTTTGGTGTTTTGGTCATGAAGTCCTTGCCTACTCCTATGTCCTGAATGGTTTTGCCTAGATTTTCTTCTAGGGTTGTTATGGTGTCATGTCTTATGTTTAAGTCTTTAATCCATCTGGAGTTAATTTTAGTGTAAGGTGTCAGGAAGGGGTCCAGTTTCTGCTTTCTGCACATGGCTAACCAGTTTTCCCCAAACCATTTATTAAACAGTGAATCCATTCTCCATTGCTTATTTTTGTCTGGTTTAGCAAAGATTGTATGGTTGTAGATATTTTGTGTTGCCTTTGAGGCCTCTGTTCTGTTCCATTGGTCTATATCTCTGTT
Organism: Saguinus oedipus; assembly: GCA_031835075.1. Classification (NCBI taxonomy): domain Eukaryota; kingdom Metazoa; phylum Chordata; class Mammalia; order Primates; family Cebidae; genus Saguinus; species Saguinus oedipus. The sequence continues at coordinate 3,630,454 of JASSZA010000200.1, forward strand.
TTGATACCAGTACCATGCTGTTTTCATTACTGTAGCCTTGTAGTATAGTTTGAAGTTCAGTAGTCTGATGCCTCCTGCTGTGTTCTTTTTGCTTAGAATTGACTTGGCTATGCGGGCTCTCTTTTGCTTCCATATGAAGTTCATGGTGGTTTTTTCCGGTTCTGTGAAGAAATTCAATGGTAGTTGGATGGGGATAGCATTGATTGTGTAAATTACTTTGGGCAGTATAGCCATTTTCACGATATTGATTCTTCCCAACCACGAACATGGAATGTTTCTCCATCTGTTTGTGTCCTCTCTTATTTCGTTGAGCAGTGGTTTGTAGTTTTCCTTAAAGAGGTCCCTTACGTTCCTTGTGAGTTATATTCCTAGGTATTTTATTTTCTTTGTAGCAATTGTGAATGGCAGTTCGTTCTTGATTTGGTTCTCTTTAAGTCTGTTACTGGTGTATAGGAATACTTGTGATTTTTCAACATTGATTTTATATCCTGAGACTTTGCTGAAGTTGCTTATAAGTTTCAGGAGCTTTTGGGCTGAGGTGATGGGGTCTTCTAGGTATACTATCATGTCATCTGCAAATAGAGACAACTTGGCTTCCACCTTTCCTATTTGAATACTCTATTTCTTTTTCTTGCCTGACTTCTCTGGCTAGAACTTCCAGTACTATGTTGAATAGGAGTGGTGAGAGAGGGCATCCTTGTCTAGTGCTGGATTTCAGCGGGAATGCTTTCTGTTTTTGCCCATTAAGTATGATATTGGCTGTTAGTTTGTCATAAATAGTTTTTATTACTTTGAGATATGTTCCATCAATACCGAGTTTATTGAGGGTTTTTAGCATAAAGGCCTGTTGAATTTTGTCAAATGCCTTCTCTGCATCAAGTGAGATAATCATGTGGTTTTTCTTTTCGGTTCTGTTAATGTGGTGAATGACGTTTATAGACTTGCGTATGTTGAACCAGCCTTGCATGCCTGGGATGAATCCCACTTATTCGTGATGGATGAGTTTTTTAATGTGCTGTTGCAATCGGTTTGCCAGTATTTTATTGAAGATTTTTGCATCTATGTTCATCATGAATATTGGTGTGAAGTTTTCTTTTCTTGTTGAGTCTCTGCCGGGTTTTGGTATCAGGATGATGTTGGTCTCATAAAATGATTTGGGAAGGATTCCCTCTTTATGAAGTATTTGGAATAGTTTCAGAAGAAATGGTACCAGCTCCTCTTTGTGTGTCTGGTAGAATTCGGCTGTGAACCCATCTGGACCTGGGCTTTTTTTTGTGTGGTAAGCTCTTAATTGCTCCCTCAACTTCAGACCTTTTTATTGGTCTATTCATAGTTTTGGCTTCCTCATGGTTTAGGTTTGGGAGGACACAGGTGTCCAGTAATTTATCCATTTCTTCCTGGTTTACAAGTTTATGTGCATAGAGTTGTTTGTAGTATTCTCTGATGATGGTTTGAATTTCTGTGGAATCTGTGGTGATTTCCCCTTTATCGTTTTTTATTGCATCTATTTGGTTGTTCTCTCTTTTCTTTTTTATCAGTCTGGCTAGTGGTCTGTCTATTTTGTTGATCTTTTTGAAAAACCAGCTCTTGGATTTATTGATTTTTGAAGGATTTTTCGTGTCTTTATCTCCTTCAGTTCTGCTCTGATCTTAGTTATTTCTTGTCTTCGGCTAGGATTTGAGCTTTTTTGATCTTGCTCCTCTAGCTCTTTCAATTTTGACGATAGGGTGTCAATTTTGGATCTCTCCACTCTTCTCATGTGGGCACTTATTGCTATATATTTTCCTCTACAGACTGCTTTAAATGTGTCCCATAGATTCTGGTACGTTGTGTCTTCGTTCTCATTGGTTTCAAATAACTTCTTTATTTCTGCCTTCATTTCGATGTTTATCCAATCAACATTCAAGAGCCAGTTGTTCAGTTTCCATGAAGCTGTGCGGTTCTGAGTTATTTTCTTTTTTTTTTTTTTTTTTTTTTGTTGTTGTTGTTGTTTTTTTTTTTTTTTTTTTATAGTGAATTTTTTTTTTTTTTTTTTTTTAATTTTTATTGCATTATAGGTTTGGGGGTACATGTGCAGAACAAGCAAGATAGTTGCATAGGTACACACATGGCAGTGTGCTTTGCTGCTTTCCTCCCCTTCACCCACACTTGGTATTCATCCCCAGGCTATCCCCCCCAGCCCCCCCCTGCTGTCCCTCCCCCATTCCCCCCAACAGTCCCCAGTGTATAGTAGACCGCCTCTCTGTGTCCACGTGTTCTCATTTTTCTCACCCACCTATGAGTGAGTATATGCGGTATTTCTTTTTCTGTTCTTGTGTCAGTTTGCTGAGAATAATGTTCTCCAGATTCATCCATGTCCCTACAAAGGACACAAACTCATCATTTTTGATTGCTGCATAATATTCCATGGTGTATATGTGCCACATTTTCCCAGTCCAGTCTATCATCGTTGGGCATTTGGGTTGGTTCCAGGTCTTTGCTATTGTAAACAGTGCTGCAATGAACATTCGTGTGCATGTGTCCTTATAGTAGAACGATTTATAATCCTTTGGATAGATACCCAGTAATGGGATTGCTGGGTCAAATGGAATTTCTATTTCTAGGTCCCTGAGAAATCGCCACACTGTCTTCCACAATGGTTGAACTAATTTACACTCCCACCAACAGTGTAAGAGTGTTCCTATTTCTCCACATCCTCTCCAGCATCTGCTGTCTCCAGATTTTTTAATGATCGCCATTCTAACTGGTGTGAGATGGTATCTCAATGTGGTTTTGATTTGCATCTCTCTAATGACCAATGATGATGAGCACTTTTTCATATGTTTGCTGGCCTCATGTATGTCTGCTTTCGTAAAGTTTCTGTTCATATCCTTTGCCCATTTTTGAATGGGCTTGTTTGATTTTTTCCTGTAAATCTGTTTGAGTTCTTTGTAAATTCTGGATATCAGCCCTTTGTCAGATGCGTAAACTGCAAAGATTTTTTCCCATTCTGATGGTTGCCGATTCACTCTAGTGACTGTTTGTTTTGCTGTGCAGAAGCTGTGGAGTTTGATTAGGTCCCATTTGTCTATTTTGGCTTTTGTTGCCAATGCTTTGGGAGTTTTGTTCATGAAGTCCTTGCCTACTCCTATGTCCTGAATGGTTTTGCCTAGATTTTCCTCTAGGGTTTTTATGGTGTCGGGTCTTACGTTTAAGTCTTTAATCCATCTGGAGTTAATTTTAGTGTAAGGTGTCAGGAAGGGGTCCAATTTCTGCTTTCTGCACATGGCTAGCCAGTTTTCCCAACACCATTTATTAAATAGGGAATCCTTTCCCCATTGCCTGTTTTTGTCTGGTTTATCAAAGATAATATGGTTGTAGATGTGTTGTGTTGCCTCCGATGCCTCTGTTCTGTTCCATTGGTCTATATCTCTGTTTTGGTACCAGTACCATGCTGTTTTGATTACTGTAGCCTTGTAGTATAGTTTGAAGTCTGGTAGTGTGATGCCTCCCGCTGTGTTCTTTTTGCTTAGAATTGACTTGGCTATGCGGGCTCTTTTTTGGTTCCATATGAAATTCATGGTGGTTTTTTCCAGTTCTGTGAAGAAATTCAATGGTAGTTTGATGGGGATAGCATTGATTGTGTAAATTACTTTGGGCAGTATAGCCATTTTCACGATATTGATTCTTCCTAACCACGAACATGGAATGTTTCTCCATCTGTTTGTGTCCTCTCTTATTTCATTGAGCAGTTGTTTGTAGTTTTCCTTAAAGAGGTCCCTTACATTCCTAGTGAGTTGTATTCCTAGGTATTTTATTTTCTTTGTAGCAATTGTGAATGGCAGTTCGTTCTTGATTTGGTTCTCTTTAAGTCTGTTATTGGTGTATAGGAATGCTTGTGATTTTTCACATTGATTTTATATCCTGAGACTTTGCTGAAGTTGCTTATCAGTTGCAGGATCTTTTGGGCTGAGGTGATGGGGTCTTCTAGGTATACTATCATGTCGTCTGCAAATAGAGACAATTTGGCTTCCACCTTTCCTATTTGAATACCCTTTATTTCTTTTTCTTGCCTGATTGCTCTGGCTAGAACTTCCAGTACTATGTTGAATAGAAGTGGTGAGAGAGGGCATCCTTGTCTAGTGCCAGATTTCAAAGGGAATACTTCCAGTTTTTGCCCATTAAGTATGATATTGGCTGTTGGTTTGTCATAAATAGCTTTTATTACTTTGAGATATGTTCCATCAATACCAAGTTTATTGAGGGTTTTTAGCATAAAGGGCTGTTGAATTTTGTCAAATGCCTTCTCTGCATCAATTGAGATAATCATGTGGTTTTTGTTTTTGCTTCTGTTTATGTGGTGAATTACATTTATAGACTTGCGTATGTTGAACCAGCCTTGCATCCCCGGGATAAATCCTACTTGATCATGATGGATAAGTTTTTTAATGTGCTGTTGCAATCGGTTTGCCAGTATTTTATTGAAGATTTTTGCATCTATGTTCATCATGGATATTGGCCTGAAGTTTTCTTTTCTTGTTGAGTCTCTGCCAGGTTTTGGTATCAGGATGATGTTGGTCTCATAAAATGATTTGGGAAGGGTTCCCTCTTTTTGGATTATTTGGAATAGTTTCAGAAGGAATGGTACCAGATCCTCTTTGTGTGTCTGGTAGAATTCGGCTGTGAACCCATCTGGACCTGGGCTTTTTTTGTGTGGTAGGCTCTTAATTGCTGCCTCAACTTCAGACCTTGTTATTGGTCTATTCATAGTTTCGGCTTCCTCCTGGTTTAGGCTTGGGAGGACACAGGCATCCAGGAATTTATCCATTTCTTCCTGATTTACTGGTTTATGTGCATAGAGTTGTTTGTAGTATTCTCTGATGATGGTTTGAATTTCTGTGGAATCTGTGGTGATTTCCCCTTTATCGTTTTTTATTGCATCTATTTGGTTGTTCTCTCTCTTCTTTTTTATCAGTCTGGCTAGTGGTCTGTCTATTTTGTTGATCTTTTCGAAAAACCAGCTCTTAGATTTATTGATTTTTTGAAGGGTTTTTCTTGTCTCTATCTCCTTCAGTTCTGCTCTGATCTTAGTTATTTCTTGTCTTCGGCTAGGTTTTGAGCTTTTTTGATCTTGCTCCTCTAGCTCTTTCAATTTTGACGATAGGGTGTCAATTTTGGATCTCTCCATTCTTCTCATGTGGGCACTTATTGCTATATATTTTCCTCTACAGACTGCTTTAAATGTGTCCCAGAGATTCTGGTATGTTGTGTCTTCATTCTCATTGGTTTCAAAGAACTTCTTTATTTCTGCCTTCATTTCATTGTTTATCCAATCAACATTCAAGAGCCAATTGTTCAGTTTCCATGAAGCTGTGCGGTTCTGAGTTATTTTCTGAATTCTGAGTTCCAACTTGATTGCACTATGGTCTGAGAGACTGTTTGTTATGATTTCAGTTGTTTTGCATTTGCTGAGGAGTGCTTTACTTCCAATTATGTGGTCAATTTTGGAGTAGGTGTGATGTGGTGCTGAGAAGAATGTATATTCTGTGGATTTGGGGTGGAGAGTTCTGTAAATGTCTATCAGGTTTGCTTGTTCCAGGTCTGAGTTCAAGTCCTGGATATCCTTGTTAATTTTCTGTCTGGTTGATCTGTCTGCTATTGACAGTGGAGTGTTAAAGTCTCCCACTATTATTGTGTGGGAGTCTAAGTCCCTTTGTAAGTCATTAAGAACTTGCCTTATATATTTGGGTGCTCCTACATTGGGTCCATATATATTTAGAATCGTTATCTCTTCTTGTTGTATCGATCCTTTTACCATTATGTAATGACCTTCTTTGTCCCTTTTGATCTTTGTTACTTTAAAGACTATTTTATCAGAGATGAGAATTGCAACTCCTGCTTTTTTTTGCTCTCCATTTGCTTGGTAAATCTTCCTCCATCCCTTTATTTTGAGCCTTTGTGTATCTTTGCATGTGAGGTAGGTTTCCTGGATACAGCACACCGATGGGTTTTGGTTTTTTATCCAATTTGCCAGCCTGTGTCTTTTGATTGGTGCATTTAGCCCATTTACATTCAGGGTTAATATTGTTATGTGTGAATTTGATACTGCCATTTTGATGCTAGCTGGCTGTTTTGCTCGTTGGTTCATGTACATTCTTCATTTTGTTGATGGTCTTTAGCATTTGGTATGCTTTTAGGATGGCTGGAACTGGTTGTTTCTTTCTATGTGTAGTGCCTCTTTCAGGAGCTCTTGTAAAGCAGGCCTAGTGGTGACAAAATCTCTGAGTACTTGCTTGTTCGTGAAGGATTTTATTTTTCCTTCACTTATGAAGCTCAGTTTGGCTGGATATGAAATTCTGGGTTGAAAGCTCTTTTCTTTAAGGATGTTGAATATTGGCCCCCACTCTCTTCTGGCTTGTAGAGTCTCTGCTGAGAGATCTGCTGTGAGTCTGATGGGCTTCCCTTTGTGGGTGACCCGACCTTTCTCTCTGGCTGCCCTTAGTATTTTCTCCTTTGTTTCAACCCTGGTGAATCTGACGATTATGTGCCTTGGGGTTGCTCTTCTTGCAGAGTATCTTTGTGGTGTTCTCTGTATTTCCTGGAGTTGAGTATTGACCTGTCTTGCTAGGTTGGGGAAATTTTCCTGGATAATATCCTGAAGAGTGTTTTCCAGCTTGGATTCATTCTCTTCGTCACATTCTGGTACACCTATCAAACGTAGGTTGGGTCTCTTCACATAGTCCCACATTTCTTGGAGATTTTGTTCATTCCTTTTTGTGCTTTTTTCTTTAATCTTGGTTTCTCGTTTTATTTCATTGAGTTGATCTTCAACTTCTGATATTCTTTCTTCTGCTTGGTCAATTCGGCTGTTGAAACTTGTGCATGCTTCGCGAAGTTCTCGTGTTGAGTTTTTCAGCTCCTTCAATTCATTCATATTCCTCTCTAAGTTGTCCATTCTCGTTATCAATTCCTCGAATCTTTTTTCAAATCTTTTTTCAAGGTTCTTAGTTTCTTTGCACTGGTTTAGAACATGTTCCTTTAGCTCACTGAAGTTTCTCATTATCCACTTTCTGAAGTCTGATTCCGTCATTTCGTCACATTCATTCTCCGTCCAGCTTTGTTCCCTTGCTGGTGAGGAGTTTTGGTCCTTTTTTGGAGGTGAGGTGTTTTGGTTTCGGGTGCTTTCCTCCTTTTTGCGCTGGTTTCTTCCCATCTTTATGGATTTATCCGCCTGTTGTCTTAGTAGTGGCTGATTTTTCAATTGGGTCTCTGTGTGGACACTGTGATTGTTGATGATGAAGTATTTCTGTTACTTAGTTTTCCCTCTAATGATCTATCCTCTTTGCTGTATGAGTGCTGAGGTCCACTCCAGGCCCTGCTTGTCTGGGGTATACCTGCAGCAGCTGCAGAACAGTGAGGGATGATATCAGTTTCTTTTTCTGCTGCCCTTGTTCCAGAATGATGCCAGCCAAATGTCAGTCTGATTAGTCCTTTTCTGGGGTGACTCCTTGGATATACAGAGGTCAGGGAGCTGCTTGAGGAGACAGTCTGTGCTTTATAGGAGCTCCAGTGCTGAGCTGTGAGCTCCGTTGTTCATTCAGGGTTGTTGGGAGGTTATGTCTGCTGCAATAGAACTCATAAAACCCCACTCTTTTTTTTTTTTTTCACCCTTAGATGCTCTGTCTCAGGGAGTTGGGGCTTTCTTTATGAGTATCTGTTGCACTGTCCTGCCCCACTAGGTGGCAGTCTATTCACTATTTGCTTGCCAGGGCTCTGACCTCCTAAGGCGGGTCCGCCCTGTTGCGGCCCGGCGGACTCTCTCTGTTATGGCAGGTTGCCTCGGCAACGGCAGGCTGCGTCAGTCCTGGGCGGTACTTAAGTGGGGGTGCACTTTGTCAGGAATGGTGGACGCCCCTCCCTGACCGGGCTGCACCGTCCTAAATGCCGGCAACAAAACTCTCAGCCCCAAGCGCCTCCAGTCGCCGCCCTGCTTGTCCCCGTGAGCGTGGGACCCGCCGAGCCCGATCACCCTGCTCCCTGCCTCAGAGTCCGTCCTCTCTCTCTCTCTCTTCCTCTCCCCAAGCTGAAAGGTCGACTCTCTCACTGGCGCCCCAGGAGCCTGCCGATAGGGCACTGGGATCCGTGCGATCTCCCGTGCCGCTGCCCACTACCCCGGCTCAGATCACGTTTCCCAGGAAACTCCTGGTCTGGCTCATTGTCCAAGTCCCGTTCAATCAGATGGACATGCCAATCTGCCCTTCCAAATCTCAGATTGCCGGTTTAACAGGGCACCCAGACCAGTGAGTTCCGCGCCGGGTCCCGCTGCGGCGCCGGCCTCCCGAAGAGGCGGCGGGAGCCGGTTGCGTTAGCCGGCTGCTAGCGTCCCGTGTCTCTCCCACACCTGGGACTTTCAACGCTCTGTGGGCATAAAAGGAACATCCGAGAATGCGGCTAGGACTCACCCTCTGCGCCTTCACCGAGAGCTGCAATCCTGAGTCACCTCTACGACGCCATCTTGCCTCCCTCCTCCCTGAGTTATTTTCTAAATTCTGAGTTCCAACTTGATTGCACTATGGTCTGAGAGACAGTTTGCTATGATTTCAGTTGTTTTGCATTTGCTGAGGAGTGCTTTACTTCCAATTATGTGGTCAATTTTGGAGTAGGTTTGATGTGGTGCTGAGAAGAATGTATATTCTGTGTATTTGGGGTGAAGAGTTCTGTAAATGTGTATCAGGTTTACTTGTTCTAGGTCTGAGTTTAAGTCCTGGATATTCTTGTTAATTTTCTGTCTGGTTGATCTGTCTGATATTGACAGTGGAGTGTTAAAATCTCCCACTATTTATGTGTGGGAGTCTAAGTCTTTCTGTAAGTCATTAAGAACTTGTTTTATATATCTGGGTGCTCCTGCATTGGGTCCATATATATTTAGAATCATTAGCTTTTCTTGTTGTATTAATTGTTTTACCATTATGTAATGACCTTCTTTGTTTCTTTTGATCTTTGTTGCTTTAAAGTCTATTTTATCAGAGACGAGAATTGCAACTTCTGTTTTTTTTTGCTCTTCATTTGCTTGGTAAATCTTTCTCCATCCCTTTATTTTGAGCCTTTGCATATCCTTGTGTGTGAGGTGGGTTTTCTGGATACCGCACACTGATGGGTTTGGCTTTTTATTTAATTTGCCAGTCTGTGTCTTTTGATTCGTGACAAAATCTCTGAGTACTTGCTTGTTCGTGAAGGATTTTATTTTTCCTTCACTTATGAAGCTCAGTTTGGCTTGATATGAAATTCTGGGTTTAAAGTTCTTTTCTTTAAGGATGTTGAATATTGGCCCCCACTCTCTTCTGGCTTGTAGAGTCTCTGCCGAGCCATCTGCTGTGAATCTGATGGGCTTGCCTTTGTGGGTGACCCGACCTTTCTCTCTGGCTGCCCTTAGTATTTTCTCCTTCATTTCAACCCTGGTGAATCTGACGATTATGTGTCTTGGGGTTGCTCTTTTTGTGGAGTATCTTTGTGGTGTTCTCTATATTTCTTGGAGTTGAGTATTGACCTGCCTTGCTAGATTGGGGAAATTTTCCTGGATAATATCCTAAAGAGTATTTTCCAGCTTGGATTCATTCTCCTTATCACATTCTGGTGCACCTATCAAATGTAGGTTGGGTCTCTTCTCATAGTCCCACATTTTTTGGAGATTTTGTTCATTCCTTTTTGTGCTTTTTTCTCTAATCTTTGTTTATCGTCTTATTTCATTCAGTTGATCTTCGACTTCTGATATTCTTTCTTCTGCTTGGTCAATTCGGCTGTTGAAACTTGTGCATGCTTCGCGAAGTTCTCGTGTTGTGTTTTTCAGCTCCTTCAATTCATTCATATTCCTCTCTAAGTTGTCCATTCTTGTTATCATTTCCTCGAATCTTTTTTCAAATCTTTTTTCAACGTTCTTAGTTTCTTTGCATTGATTTAGAACATGTTCTTTTAGCTCACTGAAGTTTCTCATTATCCACTTTCTGAAGTCTGATTCCATCATTTCGTCACACTCATTCTCCGTTTAGCTTTGTTCCCTTGCTGGTGAGGAGTTTTGGTTCTTTGTAGGAGGTGAGGTGTTTTGGTTTTGGAATGCGGCTAGGACTCACCCTCTGTGCCTTCACTGAGAGCTGCAATTTTCAGTTGTTTCTACTGTACGATCTTGAAAGATCGTTCTCTCTTTTCTTTTTTTATCAGTCTGGCTAGTGGTATCTGTCTATTTTGTTGATCTTTTCAATAAACCAGCTCTTGAATTTATTGACTTTTTTGGGGTGAAGAGTTCTGTAAATGTCTATCATGTTTGGTTGTTCCAGGTCTGAGTTTAAGCCCTGGATATTCTTGTTAATTATCTATCTGGTTGATCTGTCTAATATTGAGAGTGGAGTGTTAAAGTCTCCCACTATTATTGCTTGGGAGTCTAAGTCTCTTTGTAAGTCGTTGAGAACTTGTTTTATATATCTAGGTGCTCCTGGATTGGGTCCATATATATTTAGGATCATTAGCTCTTCTTGTTGTATCGATCTTTTTACCATTATGTAATGACCTTCTTTGTCTCTTTTGATCTTTGTTGCTTTAAAGTCTATTTTATCAGAGATGAGAACTGCAACTTTTGCTTTTTTATGCTCTCCATTTGCTTGGTGAATCTTCCTCCATCTCTTTATTTTGAGCCTTTGTTTATCCTTGCATGTAAGATGTGTTTCCTGGATACAGCACACCGATGGGTTTTGGTTTTTTATTCAATTTGCCAGTCTGTATCTTTTTATTGGTGTATTTAGCCCATTTACATTTAGGGTTAATATTGTTATGTGTGAATTTGATACTGCCATTTTGATGCTAGCTGGCTTGTTTGCCCATTGGTTGATGCAGATTCTTCATTTTTTGGATGCTCTTTAGCATTGTTATGTTTTTGGAATGGCTGTTACTGGTTGTTCCTTTCTATGTGTAGTGCCTCTTTCAGAGCTCTTGTTAAGCAGGCCTGGTGGTGACAAAATTTCTGAGTACTTGCTTGTTGGCAAACGATTTTATTTTTTCTTCACTTATGAAGCTCAGTTTGGCTGGATATGAAATTCTGGGTTGAAAGTTCTTTTCTTTAAGGATGTTGAATATTGGCCCCCACTCTCTTCTGGCTTGTAGAGTTTCTGCTGAGAGATCTGCTGTGAGTGTGATGGGCCTCCCTTTGTGAGTGACCTGACCTTTCTCTCTGGCTGTCCTTAGTATTTTCTTCTTCATTTCAACCCTTGTGAATCTGACAATTATGTGCCTTGGGGTTGCTCTTTTTGTGGAGTATCTTTGTGGTGTTCTCTGTATTTCCTGAAGTTGAGTATTGACCTGCCTTGCTAGGTTAGGGAAACTTTCCTGAATAATATCCCGAAGAGTGTTTTCCAGCTTGGATTCATTCTCTTCATTACATTCAGATACACCTATCAAACGTAGGTTAGGTCTCTTCACATAGTCCCCCATTTCTTGGAGACTTTGTTCATTCCTTTTGGTGCTTTTTTTCTCTGATCTTGGTTGCTCATTTTATTTCATTGAATTGATCTTTGACTTCTGAAATTCTTTCTTTTGCTCGGTCAATTCAGCTGTTGAAACTTGTGCATGCTTTGCAAAGTTCTCGTGTTGTGTTTTTCAGCTCCTTTGATTCATTTATATTCCTCTCTAAGTTGTCCATTCTTGTTATCATTTCCTCGAATCTTTTTTATTATATTTTTTCAAGGTTCTTAGTGTCTTTGCATTGATTTAGAACGTGATGTTTTAGCTCATTGAAGTTTCTCATTATCCACCTTCTGAAGTCTGATTCTGTTATTTCATCACACTCATTCTCCGTCCAGTTTTGTTCCCTTGCTGGTGAGGAGTTCTGGTCCTTTGTAGGAGGTGAGGTGTTTTGGTTTCGGGTGTTTTCCATGTTTTTGCGCTGGTTTCTTCCCATCTTTGTGGATTTATCCACCTGTTGTCTTAGTAGTTGCTTAATTTTTGATTGGGTCTCTGAGTGGACGCCCAGATTGTTGATGATGAAGTATTTCTGTTAGTTTGTTTTCATTCTAACAGTCTAGCCCCTCTGCTGTACAACTGCTGAGGTCCACTCCAGGCCCTGCTTTTCTTGGGTACACCTGAAGCAGCTGCAGAATTGTGAGGGATGCTACCAGTTTCTTCTTCTGCTATCTTTGTCCCAGAATGATGCCCACCCAATGTCAGTCTGATTAGTCCTTTTTTAGGTGACTCTTTGGATATACAGGCGTCAGGGAGCTGCTTGAGGAGACGGTCTGTACTTTATGGGAGCTCCAGTGCTGAGCTGTGAGCTCTGTTGTACATTCAGGGTTGTTGGATGGTTGTGTTTAGGTCTCTGCAGCAGAAGTTATAAACCCCCCTTTTTTTTCCTTCAGATGCTCTGTCTCAGGGAGTTGAGACTTTCTTTATGAGTATCCCTTGCACTGTCCTGCCCAGCTAGGAGGCAGTGTAGTCACTATTTGCCTGCCAAGGCTCTGCTTTGCTGCCACAGGCCTCCACCCTACTGCCACGGGGTTCTGCCCTATTGTGTTGGGCTCCACCCTGTTGGCAGAGTCTCTCTGTTATGGCAGGTTGCCTCAGCAATGGCATACTGCTTCTACAGTGGGTGTAAACCTCAGTAGGGGCAATATGCATCTGTACTGGTGGATGCTCCTCCCCCACTCAACTGCACCATCCTGGATTCAGCTGATCCCACAGTAGAACTCCCAACCCTGAGGGTTTTGAATCATTGTTTTGTTTTTCCCTGTGGGGGTGGGACCTGCTGAGTCTGATCTCCCAGCCCCCTGCCTCAGAGTCCCTTCTCTCTCTCTCTCTTTCTCTTTTTTTTTAAAAGTTGAATGGTTGCCTCTCTCACAGGTGCCTTAGTCGCCTGCTTACAGGGCACCAGGATCTGTGTGATTTCCTGTGCTGTGGCCCACTGCACTGGCTCAAATCATGCTTCCCAGGAATCTCTTGGTCTGGCTCATTGTCCAAGTCCCGCTCAATCAGACGGATATGTTAATCTGCCCTCCCAAATCTCAGACTGCTCGTTTAACAGGGCACCCAGACCAGTGAGCTTTGTGCAGGTTGCTTCTGTGCCACAGCGCTGGTTAGCTGTGCAAGCTGAGCTGGTGTCCCACGTCTCCCCTGCACCTGGGAATTTCCCCTTCCTGTGGGCAAAAAAGGTCCATCTGAAAATGTGGCTGGGACTCACCCTCTGCGCCTTCACTGAGAGCTGCAATCCCGAGTTGTTCCTACCGCACCATCTTGGAAATCTCCTATTTTTATTTTTAAGAGAAAAGATATTATCTGTTTCTTAGCCTGGAATGCAGTGGCACAATTACAACTCACTGCATCCTCAAACTGCAGGGCTTAAGCCATTTTCTAACCTCAGCCTCCTGAGTAACAAGGACTACAGGTTCATGGCACTATGCCTAGCTAATTTTGTTATATTTTTGTATATATGTAGTCTTTCTATGTTGCCAGGGTTATCTTTAACTTCTGGCCTCAAAGAATTCTCCAATCTTGAATTTCCACAATGCTGGATTTACAGGCATGAGCTACAACACCTAGCTAAATTTTTTCTTTCTTTCTTTCTTTCTTTCTTTCTTTCTTTCTTTCTTTCTTTCTTTCTTTCTTCCTTTCTTTTTCTTCTTTCTTTCTTTTTCTTTCTTTCTTCCTTTTTCTTTATTTCTTCTTTTTTTTGACAAAGTTTTGCTATTTTTTTTCCTGTCTGGAGTGCAATGGCATGATCTTGGCTCAGCACTCCTCCCACCTCCTGGGTTGAAGAGATTCTCCTGCCTCATTCTCCCAAGTAGCTGGCATTACAGTTATATGCTACCATGACCAGCTAATTTTGTATTTTTAGTAGAGACAGGGTTTCTCCATGTTGGTCAGGCTGGTCTTGAACTCCTGACCTCAGGTGATCCATTCACCTCAGTTGCCCAAAGTGCTGGGATTACAGTCATGAGCCACCGTGCCTGGCAAAAAAACATTTTTAGTATTTTTATTAAGTCTGGCCTATAGCAACAGCTTGCCTCAGTTTTTATTTATCTGTATTGTCTTTATTTCACCTTTATTTCTAATAAATACTTTCTGTAAGAGTACGATTTTTTATAGACAGTATATTTTATTTGTGCCTTGGACATAAACATAATAAAGAGGGAGTTGAAAAGTTTTCAAGAGTGCAAACAAATCAAGACTTAAAAACATTGACTGGATTGAGAACAAGATCATAGCAATGGCAGCTGGTGAGAAATAGGACTGGGTTAAAGCCTGCAGAAATAATTGCAATTAAAGGCAATATAAATTTGAGAATCCCCTGACCCTAACAGCATTCAAACAGATATTTGTTAGAGAACCTAAGCTGGAAGGTAGAAGGCATCGCAGAGTGAACACAAACATGCTTAGATCTGGTGATTTAGGTGAAGATTTATGGCCCCATTGGATGAATAGTCACCAGTTTAGCTTCAGACTGTATACCACAAATGCAGCAGTTACATTCAAGGTAAAGATTAAAGTCAGTAATAAACAGATGTGGGTTTTGGGAGTCACAGAAAGAAATAAAATTTGTCAGTTGCTAAGGATACTCTAATCATTTTATTCTACACACTCTAATACTCACTGTGTAAAATAAAACATTCCCATAAATATAAACTTCAGGGAAGACTTAGGGACAGAGTGTCAGAACACACCACAATGGGAACCTGGGTGACCACATAAACATAAGTCATCTTGCTATGAACAGTATATATATTTTAGCAGTCTGTGCTTGGTGAATGGAGCTTTCCTTTTTGTCTACCAAAATGCACTTTCATAAATGGCACAGGGCTAAAAAATGACTGCCCCTAGCTTTCTATGCTAGGTATCCTAACTCAAAGCTCTGTTTTCTGGAAGAAAGAACTGATGCAAGGGAATTTTCCTAATGACCAAGAAAAGAGGTACATAGGATACCTGTAGCCCAGAAATGCAGAAACCACTGGGAAACATGTGTGAAGACCACCAGGAGCCTCTTAAGTAAGCAAGAATACATTTGGAAATATATCATGGAAATGGAAAGGAAAGCTAGAAGTTACTGTTCAACTTCTGTTTTTTTGACAAGGACTAAGACCAGACAACTCATCTGGGCAGGGTTACCCTAAGTAAGTAAATTTACATGTAATCATTTGGAAGTCAGTTATTCCTACTCTGTTGTTTCACATTAGGTAAATTCAGTTTTCCTTTTGGTTGACCCTCTTCTAGCAATACCAAGGACACATCTCTTCTGCTTCTATAGGTGGCATGACAATTATGGACCTAGAAAATAATAAACTGACAGCATCTCCTGTTTATAACCAGGGCTTAGGGACCACAATTTATATGCACAGAAAGAATGCAAGATGCAGCTGTGTAGGGATCTGTTTCTCAGCTTTATTACCAGAAGTGTCCAAGACTCAGGTGGCTGGAGAGAAAAGACAGGATTTTCTCAATGACGTTTGAAATTTTATCACAATTGTGTTCTTATATTTAACTGAATTATTACTAAACAGTAGATGTTTCCACATGAAATATAAACAACATTAATACTATAAGAACATAAATGTTTATAATTTTTTAGTTAAATTTGTAATATTGTAATATATTTGAGTTCGAATTTTATTTAAATATTTCTCATTTACAACATTAATGCAACAAACTATTTTATGCATTTATAAAATTTTTATCTTTTATGACACAAAACAGAGTAATCAAAATAATATAATTATGCTTCTCTTTGTTAAGTTTAGGAATATTTTTGTATGTTTCTAATGCTCTAAGATTATTTAGGTAATAATGTCATATAAAATTACTTGCAACTAAAATGACAAAGCTTTTTTTAATTAAAATATTATGTAAATTTAGTATCCATACATCTACCTCTAAACGTTTCAAAGTGCAGTTAGCTTAATAAAATCATGTTTACAAAAATATGTGAGGTCCAATGTAGTTGTTGAAACTTACAAGTTAATAATGTAAAGTAAACTCAGTAAACTTAATGTCCTCTATCCTTTATTTATCTTTTTCTTTAAAACAAAAGAATGGATAAAATCAGGACTTTGTTGAAAACAGAGAAAATAATGAAAAAATTAATATTCCATTTGTGGCTCACAAGGGCATCCAAATCTCAAGAAGTGTATAGTGTAGAAAATTCCTCTTTCTGGTAAGTTGTGTCTTCATCCTCTTTGGTTTCGAAGAACATCTTTATTTAAACCTTCATTTCATTATTTATTTAGTCGACACTCAGAATCAAGTTGTTCAGTTTCCAAGTAGTTGTGTGGATTTGAGCGAGTTTCTTAATCCAAAGTAAATGTGGCACGTATATAACATGGAATACTATGCAGTCACAGAAAATGATGAGTTCATATCCTTTGCAGGGGCTTGGATGAATCTGGAAACCATCATTCTCATCAAACTGACATAAGAACAGAAAACAAAACACTGCATGTTCTCACTCATAGGCTGGTGTTGAACAATGAGAACACATGGACTCAGGGAAGGGAGCATCATACACAGGGGTCAGTTGTGGGGATTGGGGAGAAACAGTGAGGGGTGGGGAGGGTGGGGAGGGATAACATGAGGAGAAATGTTGGATAGAGATGAAGGCTGAATGGAGGTAGAAAACCACTGGGTTATGTATGCACCTATGCAACAACCCTGCATTATCTGCACATGTACCCCAGAACCTAAGGTACAGTTAAAAAAAAAACTCCTCTTTCCGTGAACACGATAACATATTAAATTTGCCATAAAGTATTTTTTGGTTAAGGTTTCTGCATTTTATACTTAGAAAGAAGGATGTCTGAGAGTTAGGGGTGGTGACTGATTGTAATCAGGGCTCCTAAAAAAAGAACAAATCCCTCCACTTTTTAACTACAATGTTTGACACAGTTTATATGACTGTAACAGTCTCATAGCTGTGATAGCTCAAAATATGTGTTGTATTTTGCTCCTGTCTTTGTAGTTACCATTATCAGAAAAATGTACTGCCAGACAGGATTTTAAGATTTACAAATATTTTTTGCTCATTATTTGTGATCAATGTCCCTCCTGTGTTTTTTTTTTCTATCTCTGCAATGACACTTCCTCTGCCATGTTTTCCACTAGTAAGCTAAAAATAAAATTTCTTTATATTAAAAATGTCCATGATTAGTGAGCATTGTGCTTCCAGCTGCACCCTACTGTAAAGTTAAATTTCATAGAAAGTAGGAAATGCATTTTAGGTTTTAAATAATATTTGAAACTTGACATAATGTTTTGTTTCTTTATTTGTAAATTGTTCAAAAAGAATTTTCATAGAATTTTTTTTTTTAGCTTGGAACTCTATTTTTCTTTCCTGAAGATGCCAGCTGTGTTTTTAGGTTTCCAATTATTTACATTAAATAAACAAGCCTTCTCCCTCACAAGCCAGGCTATTTGACATTCTCATAATCACTTTATGCTGTCAATGACCAAATGAATGTTTTAAAATGCTATTCACAGATTATGGTAAAATTGACAAGGAATATGACACCTATTTTTTGAGACAGAGTCTCACTCTGTTGCCCAGGCTGGATTGCAGTGGTGCAATCTCAGCTCACTGCAACCTCTGCCTCCTGGCTTTAAGCAATCCTCATGCCTCAGACTTCCAAATAACTGGGATTACAGGCGTGTACCACCAGCTCAGCTTTTTTTTTTTTGTATTTTTAATAGAGACCGGATTTCATCATGTTAGCAAGACTGGCCTCGAATTTCTGGCCTCACGTGATCCACCTGCCTCGCCCTCTCAAAGTGCCTGGATGACAGGCATTAACCACTGCTCCTGGTCAGTATATGATACTTTTGGTTATTGTTATTATAATAAAGTGCATAATGTTATTTTGTGATGTATATTTATACTTAAAATGTGTTAGTCAGAATGCATAGATTTGTATTAATATATTATTTATAAAATAATGCAACTCAATATTAGATATTATTACCAAAGTGACAAAATAAATTCCATCAAATTTTATTTTCTCTAATATAACATATTCTGTAATGTAAAATAGAATTGGGTTTTTCAATGACTTCTTTCATTTGAAGTCCTCTTCTTTTTTGCACATCTGATCTAAGAGCATAAACTTTACAATTAATCTTTGGTTCCTGGTTCATCTCACGGCCTTGCTTTCTTTGCGTTTTCATTATTGTGCACATACTTTGGGGCTTACAATATTAAGAATACCATAAGATGAAAGGGAGAAAAAGAACAATAAATTTGATCTGCATTTCCTGTCTTCTGAGATTCACCCTAAGTTCAAGAACTGTCCTGCTCAGCATAAGCAGCTCATAGTTATCTCAGATGTGCTTTCAGATTTACAAATTTATATAAAATTAGATAAAACCCAATTGACATTTTCACTCAGACCAATGTATATTATCTCTGTTTACGTTTCCTTGCTTTCTGTTTTTTCCAGATTTGCACCAGTTACAAGATTCCAGAGTTACATATATTATGTTGGGGTTTCCAGACTCATAAAAGATTTAGAACATACTGTTACATTTTTGATTTAGAAAGGTGACAAAGAACTTTTTGTTTAACTAAAATATATAAATATTTGCTTGAAATATTCTAATATAATACCTGGGAGAGATATATGCTATTCTTCAAAATTTCTATTTAACTGATTTCTAATATATATGTAGGCTTCAATGTATCGAAACCATAGTCTCCACAATCCAGGCTCTGCACAAGTTATCCAGAGTTCTATTAAAAAATTAGGCCACAAAATGATCTAGGAGACACACTCCTTTTAATATTTAATACTCATTTGAAATGAGGTCATGAATTAGAGGCAGTGAGCTGAATATGTATTTAGATAAGAGAAAAAATACTAAAATTTTTGTCCGTGTTATTTGTCTAATATTTTAATCTTTTCTGGCCCACATAAAGCCACAAAATATGTATCATTCTGCATATATGACCTAAATATATGCAGAAACATAATAAAATAGTTCTGATAGATAGTTATTAAGTAAGTCTATATATTGTTTTATCTGTACTAAATTGTGAACCTTAAAATACGAAGATTATTGTGCATTGAGTCAATATTTTTCTGTTGCTTCTTCTGAGTGTAACAAGGCAACAGATTCCAATTGAGCTGAAATTTCAGTTGTATGGTATTCAGAGATATTAGTTGCTTGTTTCTGGCAGTTGAGATAAATATGTTCATTTGATTGATTAAGCATTAAACAGTTAAAAAATTGTGCAGTTTCTTTTTTATAAACTTAAAAGGGTCATATTTAGAGCAATGTTCTACCTCAGCTATGATTTTTCTGTGAGTCAAGAACACTCTCACTCTTGAAATTATCTTACTTTTTTTTTTTAGTTTTCTGATGGCTTTCTATTTTTTTCTTACATATTTATATAAATGGATCAGTGCAGTTTTAAGAGACCTTGAAGACAGTTAAATTATTTTAAATTTTTATGAAATATTAAGTTCAGTATGGAGAATTTTTTTACCATCATACTGCTAAATTGTTCTAAGTTGAGTATTTAATTGATTTAATAGAATAATAATGTCTGCATCCAGAAAAAATAACATAAGAACATGACTTCTGAATTATTTGATAAAATTTTACAAAAAATGTTGATATAGAGATCCCTTGATTAAACATGAGAATTTTTTTTTTACTATTAAGTATTTTTGACAGCATGGTATGGTGTATTGGCAATAAGTAAAGTCTCAATGAAAATATCTCCACATAAGCATCTTAAAGTAACTTCGTAGGTGACATAAACTCAGAAAATGTGTTGTTTGTTATCTTGAAAATTGATCAGTAAATATAACTTCTGAGGTATAAGACCTAATACCTGGGTGATAAAATAATTTGTGTCACAAGCCCCTATGACACAAGTTTGCCTATGTGACAAACCTGCACTTGTACCCTGAACTTAAAATTAAATTTAAAAAAGAAAATCAAGAGCAGGGTCTTGCAGCAATTTTATTTAGAGATATTAAAGAGGACACAAACAGATGAAGAAATATTCCATGTTAATGGTTAGAAATAATATCGTGAAAATGGCCATACTGACCAAAGTGATTTACAGATTCAATGCTATCCCCATCAAGCTACCAATGAAATTCTTCACAAAACTGAAAAAAAAAACACTTTAAACTTCATATAGAACAAAAAGAGAGCCCGCATAGCCAAGTCAATTATAAGAAAAAGAACAAAGCTGAAGGCATCACACTATCAAACTTCAAACTATACTACAAGGATACAGTAATCAAAACAGCATGGTACTGGTACTAAAACAGACATATAGACCAATGAAACAGAACAGAAGAATCGTAGGCAACACAACATACCTACAACCATCTGATCTTTGACAAACCTGACAAAAACAAGCAATGGGGAAAGGATTCACTGTTTAATAAATGGTGTTGGGAAAACTGGCTAGCCAAGTGCAGAAAGCAGAAACTGGACCACTTCCTGACACCTTACACTAAAATTAACTCCAGATGGATTAAAGACTTAAACATAAACCTAACACCATAAAAACCCTAGAAGAAAAATCTAGGCAAAACCATTCAGGACATAGGAGTAGGCAAGGACTTTATGACTAAAACGCCAAAAGCATTGGCAACAAAAGCCAAAATAGACAAATGGGACCTAAGCAAACTCCACAGCTTCTGCTAGGCAAAAGAAACTCTCATTAGAGTGAATTGGCAACCAATGCAACGGGAAAAAATTGTTGCAGTTTATCCATCTGACAAAGGGCTGATATCCAGAATCTACAAAGAACTAAAACAGATTTACAAGAAAAAACAAACAACCCATTCAAAAGTGGGTGAAGGATATGAACAGACATTGTTCAAAAGAAGACATATATGAGGCCAACAAACATATGAGAAAATGCTCATCATCACTGGTCATTAGAGAAATGAAAATCAAAACTACATTGAGATACCATCTCACATCAGTTAGAGTGGCTTTCATTAAAAAATCTAGAGACAACAGATGCTGAAGAGGATATGGAGAAATAGGAACACTTTCATGCTATTGGTGAAATTGTAAATTAGTTCAACCATTGTGGAAGATAGTGTGGGAATTTCTCAAGGACCTGGAAATAGAAATTCCATTTGACCCAGCAATCCCATTACTGCGTATATATCCAAAGGATTATAAATGATTATACTATAAGGACACATGTACACGAATGTTCATTGCAGCACAGTTCACAATAGCAAAGACCTGGAACCAACCCAAATGGCCATTATGATCAACTGTACAGGGAAAATGTGGCACCTATACACCAAAAAATATTATGCAGCAATCAAAAACGGTGAGTTTGTGTCCTTTTTAGGGACATGAATGAACCTGGAAACCATCATTTTCAGCAAACTGACACAAGAACAGAAAATCAAACACCACATGTTCTTACTCATAGGCTGTTGTTGAACAATGAGAAAACATGGACACAGAGAGGGGAGCATCACACACTGAGGTCTGCAGGGGGGAAATGGGGAGGAAAAGTGGGGAATGTGGAGTTGGGGAGAGATAGCATGGAGAGAAATGCCAGATATAAATAAAGGGGAGGAAGGCAGCAAATTACACTGCCATGCATGTACACATGCAACAATCTTGCATGTTCTTTACATGTACCCCAAAACCTAAAATGCAATAAAAATAAAATAAAATAGAAATAGAAATATTAAAGAGATTTTATTAAAGGGGTCTCTAATATGGAAACAAAATTGGAAGGGAACCTGGATTATTTTGAAGGGATACAGTTAGTATAAACGTTTCCACATCCTCATTTCAAGACCCTGTAAATATATTATGTAAGATGACAAAAAATAAGGTAAAAATTGCATCATTTACTAAAAACCTGACTTCTTCATAGATTATTCTGCATCATCAAGGTAGGCCCCATGAAATTACAAGGGTACTTAAATGTGAAAGAGTGAAGAAAGAAAAAACATGTCAGAGTGAAGTAATACAATATTAACTCAATAGAACATTATGTTTTTCAAAATTATTTTGGTAATTCTTTCTGCGTTTGCACAAATTTCACTTTAGTTAGGTTGCACAAACACACTTAACTTATTTTTATATGCACATTATTATGGGTAATACAAATAAAATAAGAAATGCAGAAAGTAAAAAATAAAATCTGTTCAAAGAGTGAATCACAGTACTACAGGAGTATAGATAGTGTGCACCCCACACAGATGTAATGAAAAATGCTTTGGTGTTTGATAGATCTTATTGGTACAAAAGAATTCTCAAGCTGTATTTTATTTTTTATATATTGAGATGGAGTCTCACTCTGTCACCCAGGCTGGAGTGCAATGGGATGATCTTGGTTCCCTGCAACCTCTGCCTCCCAGGTTCAAGCAATTCTCCTGCCTCAGCCTCCCAAGTAGCTGGGATTACAGGTGCCCACCACCACACTGGATAATTTCTGTATTTTTAGTAGAGATGGGTTTCATCACGTTGGCCAGGCTGGTATCAAACTCCTGACCTCGAGTGATCTGCCTGCCTCAGCCTCCCAATGTGCAGGAATTATAGGCATAAGCCACCATGCCCAGCCTCAGGCTGTATTTTTTAAATTTTATTTGAGATAGTCAAAGTTAATTGAAATAAATAAATTGGTAAAACTATAATAATGACATAGGTGATAATCTTGACTAAAAAATAAACAGCATTTATAATGGGGATTCTATTGAAATACCGGCTCCCAATATATCAACATGGATTCAAGGTCTTTCAGAGTGATCTTTCCTTTTTCCTAAAAAAATAAAAAGGAAAAAGAAGCGGTTTTCTTCAAAGCTGGCCACAAGGAAGACACCACATAAAGCTGCTCTGTGGATATCTAAAATTCCCCTGAAAGCCTCATTTTTTAATTAGACTCTTTCAATAGGGGAGGGGGAGTGAGGCTACACTACAGTGTGGTTATGATCATACAAAAAGAATACATTTGGATTTCCAAGATGGCACCATATAAACAACTCAGGATTGCAGCTCTCAGTGAAGGCGCAGAGGGTGAGTCCTAGCTGCATTCTCAGATGGACCTTTGTTGCCCACAGAATGGAGAAATTCCCAGGTGTAGGAAAGACATGAGATGCCAGCGCAGCCAGTGTTTTGGCTCACGTGGCTGGTTCAGCCAGCACTGCAGCACAGCAGCACCCGACACAAAACTCACTGGTCTGGTTGCCCTGTTAAACCAGCAATCTGAGATTTGGAAGGGCAGATTGACATGTCCATCTGATTAAAAGAGACTTGGACAATGAGCCAGACCAGAAGATTCCTGGGAAGCGTGAATTGAGCCAGTGCAGTGAGCAGCAGCACAGGAGATTGCACAGATCCCAGTGTCCTATCAGCAGGCAACTGGGGTGTCTGTGAGAGAGTCAACCATTCAAATTGGGGAGAAAAAGAGAGAGAGAGGACGGACTCTGAGGCAGAGAGCCAGGTGATCGGGCTTGGCGGGTCCCATCCTCACGGGGACAAGCAGGGCAGCGATTGGAGGTGCTTGGGGTTGAGAGTTTTGCTGCGGGCTCAGCTGAATTCAGGGTGGTGCAGCCCAGTGGGTGAGGGGCGTCTGCCACTACAATCCGCCCCTACTGAGGTACACACCCAGTGCTGATGCAGCCTGCTGTTGCCAAGGAAACCAGCCATAACAGAGAGACACTGCCAGCAGGGTGGAGAGCACCACAGTAGAACGGGGCCCCGCAGCAACAGGGTGGACAGGCACTAGCAGGTCGGAGCCTCAGCAGGCAAATAGTGAATAGACTACCTCCTAGCTGGGCAGGACAGTGCAACAGATACTCATAAAGAAAGCCCAGCTCCCTGAGACAGAGAATCTGAGAAGTAAAAAGGAGGGGTTTATAAGTTCTGCTGCAGAAGACCGAAACACAGGTGCCCAACAACTCTGAATGAACAACGGAGCTCACAGCTCAGCACTGGAGATCCTATAAAGTACACACAGTCTCCTCAAGCAGCTTCCTGACCACTGTATATCCAAAGAGTCACCTCAAAAAAAAAACCTAATCAGAATGACATTTGGCGGGCATCATTCTGGGACAAAGATAGAAGAAGAAACTGGTAGCATCCCTCACTGATCCGCAGCTGCTACAGGTGTACCATAGACAAGCAGGGCCTGGAGTGGACCTCAGCACTCATACAGCAGCGGGGCTAGACCATTAGAAGGAAAACTAAGTAACAGAAATACTTCATCATCAACAATCTGGGCATTTACTCAGAAACTCAATTGAAAAATCAGCAACTACTTAGACAACAGGTGGATAAATCCACAAAGATAAGAAAAAACCAGCACAAAAAGGAGGAAAACACCTGAAACCAAAACACCTCACCTCCTACAAAGGACCAAAACTCCTCACCATCAAGGGAACAAAGCTGGATGGAGAATGAGTGTGATGAAATGACAAAATCAGACTTCAGAAGGTGGATAATGAGAAACTTCAGTGAGCTAAAAGAACATGTTCTAAATCAATGCAAAGAAACTAAGAATCTTCAAAAAAGATTTGAAAAAAGATTCGAGGAAATGATAACAATAATGGACAACTTAGAGAGGAATATGAATGAATTGAAGGAGCTGAAAAACAAAACACGAGAACTTCACGAAGCATGCACAAGTTTCAACGCCGAATTGACAAAGCAGAAGAAAGAATATCAGAATTCAAAGATCAACTCAATGAAATAAAATGATAAACCAAGATTAGAGAAAAAAGTGCAAAAAGGAATAAACAAAATCTCCAAGAATTGTGGAACTATGTGAAAAGACCCAACCTGCGTTTGATAGGTGTACCAGAATGTGATGAAGAGAATGAATCCAAGCTGGAAAATACTCTTCATGACATTATCCAGGAAAATTTTCCCAACCTAGCAAGGCAGGCCAATACTCACCTCCAGGAAATACAGAGAACACCACAAAGATATTCTGCAAGAAAAGTAACCCCAAGGCACATCATCGTCAGATTCGCCAGGGTTGAAATGAAGGAGAAAATACTAAGGGCAGCCAGAGAGAAAGGTCGGGTCACCCACAAAGTCAAGCCCATCAGACTCACAGCAGATCTCTTGGCAGAGACTCTACAAGCAAGAAGAGAGTGGGGTCCAATATTCAACATACTGAAAGAAAAAACTTTCAACCCAGAATTTCATATTTAGCCAAACTGAGATTCATAAGTGAAGAAAAAATAAAATCCTTCATGAACAAGCAAGTACTTAGAGATTTTGTCACAGCTAGGCATACTTTACAAGAGCTCCTGAAAGAGGCACTATACATAGAAAGAAACAACCAGTACCAGCCATCCTAAAAGCATACCGAATGCTAAAGAGCATCAACAAAATGAAGAATCTACATGAACCAATGGGTAAAACAGCCAGCTAGCATCAAAATGGCAGTATCAAATTCACACATAAAAATATTAACCCTGAATGTAAATGGGCTAAATGCACCAGTCAAGAGGCACAGACAGGCATATTGGATAAAAAACCAAAGCCCATCGGTGTGCTGTATCCAAGAAACCCAACTCACATGCAAGGATAAACAAAGGCTCAAAATAAAGGGATGGAGAAACATTTACCAAGCAACTGGAGAGCAAAAAAAAAAAAAAAAAAAAAAAAAAAAAGCAGGACTTGCAATTCTCGTCTCTCATGAAATAGACTTTAAAGCAACAAAGATCAAAAGAGACAAAGAAGGTCATTACATAATGGTAAAAGGATCGATACAACAAGAAGAGCTAACGATCCTAAATATATATGGACCCAATGCAGGAACACCCACTTATATAAGGCAAGTTCTTAATGACTTACAAAAAGACTTAGACTCCCACACAATAATAGTGGGAGACTTTAACACTCCACTGTCAATATCAGACAGATTAACGAGACAGAAAATTAACAAGGATATCCAGGACTTGAACTCAGACCTGGAACAAGCAAACCTGATAGACATTTACAGAACTCTCCACCCCAAATCCACACAATATACATTCTTCTCAGCACCACATCACACCTACTCCAAAATTGACCACATAATTGGAAGTAAAGCACTCCTCAGCAAATGCAAAACAACTGAAATCATAACAAACAGTCTCTCAGACCATAGTGCAATCAAGTTAGAACTCAGAATTCAGAAACCAACTCAGAACCACACAGGTTCATGAAAACTGACTAACTGGCTCTTGAATGTTGATTGGATAAACAATGAAATGAAGGCAGAAATAAAGAAGTTCTTTGAAACAAACGAGAACAAAGACACAACATACAAGAATCTCTGGTACACATTTAAAGCAGTCTGTAGAGGAAAATCGATAGCAATAAGTGCCGACATGAGAAGAGTGGAGAGATCCAAAATAGACACTTTATTGTCAAAATTGAAAGAGCTAGAGGAGCAAGATAAAAAAAGCTCAAATCCTATCCAAAGACAAGAAATAACTAAGATCAGAGCAGAACTGAAGGAGATAGAGACATGAAAAACCCTTCAAAAAATCAATAAATCCAAGAGCTGGTTTTTCAAAAAGATCAACAAAATAGACAGACCACTAGCCAGACTGACAAAAAAGAAAAGAGAGAACAACCAAATAGATGCAATAAAAACCGATAAAGGAGAAATTACCACAGATTTCACAGAAATTCAAGCCATCATCAGAGAATATTACAAACAACTCCATGCACATAAACTAGTAAACCAGGAAGAGATAAATTCCTGGACACCTGTGTCCTCCCAAGCCTAAACCATGAGGAAGCAAAAATTATAAATAGACCAATAACAAGGTAGGATGTTGAGGCAGCAATTAAGAGCCTACCACACAAAAAAAGCCAAGGTCCAGATGGGTTCACAGCCGAATTCTACCAGACACACAAAGAGGATCTGGTACCATTCCTTCAGAACCTATTCCAAATAATTCAATAAGAGGGAACCCTTCCCAAATCATTTTATGAGACCAATATCATCCTGATACCAAAACACGGCCGAGACCCAAGAAGAAAAGAAAACGTCAGGCCAATATCAACGATGAACATAGATGCAAAAATCTTTAATAAAATACTGGCAAACCGATTGCAACAGCACATTAAAAACTTATCCATCATAATCAAGTAGGATTCATTGCTGGGATGCAAAGCTGGTCCAACATATGCAAGTCTATAAATGTAATTCACCACATAAACAGAAGCTAAAACAAAAACCACATGATTATTTCAATTGACATAGAAAAGGCATTTGACAAAATGTTATAGCCCTTTATGCTAAAAAACCTCAATAAACTTGGTATTGATGGAACATATCTCAAAATAATAAAAGCTATTTATGACAAACCAACAGTCAATATTATACTTAATGGGCAAAAACTGGAAGCATTCCTTTTGAAATCCGGCACTAGACAAGAATGCCCTCTCTCACCACTTCTTTTCAACATAGTACTGGAAGTTCTAGCCAGAGCAATCATGCAAGAAAAAGAAATAAAGAGTATTCAAATAGGAAGGGTGGAAGCCAAATCGTCTCTATTTGCAGACGACATGAGAGCATACCTAGAAGAACCCATCGTCTCAGCCCAAAAACTCCTGAAACTGATAAGCAGCTTCAGCAATGTCTCAGCATATAAAATCAATGTGCAAAAATCACAAGCATTCCCATACACCAATAACAGACTTAAAGAGGACCAAATCAAGAACGAACTGCCATTCACAATTGCTACAAAGAAGATAAAATACCTAGAAATACAACTCACAAGGAACGTAAGGGACCTCTTTAAGGAAAACTACAAACCACTGCTCAGCAAAATAAGAGAGGACACAAACAGATGGAGAAACATTCCATGTTCGTGGTTAGGAAGAATCAATATCATTAAAATGGCTATACTGCACAAAGTAATTTACACAATCAATGCTATCCCCATCAAATTACCATTGGATTTCTTCACAGAACTGGAAAAAACCACCATGAACTTCATATGGAACCAGAAGAGAGCCTGTATAGCCAAGTCAATTCTAAGCAAAAAGAACACAGCGGGTGGAATCACACTACCAGACTTCAGACTATACTACAAGGCTACAGTAATCAAAACAGCATGGTACTGGTACCAAAACAGAGATATAGACCAATGGAACAGAACAGAGGCATCAGTGGCAAATCAACATATCTACAACCATATAATCTTTAATAAACCAGACAAAAACAAGCAAT
This sequence comes from Saguinus oedipus, assembly GCA_031835075.1. Classification (NCBI taxonomy): domain Eukaryota; kingdom Metazoa; phylum Chordata; class Mammalia; order Primates; family Cebidae; genus Saguinus; species Saguinus oedipus. The sequence goes on from JASSZA010000200.1 coordinate 3,658,625, forward strand.
GGAGAAAGGATTCCCTGTTCAATAAATGGTGTTGGGAAAACTGGCTAGCCATGTGCAGAAAGCAGAAACTGGACCCGTTCTTGACACTTTACACTAGAATTAACTCCAGATGGATTAAAGACTTAAACATAAGACCTGGCACCATAAAGAAACTAGAAGAAAATCTAGGCAAAACCATTCAGGACATAGGAGTAGGCAAGTACTTCATGACCAAAACACAAAAAGCATTGGTAACAAAAGCCAAAATAGACAAATGGGACCTAGTCAACCTGCACAGCTTTTTCACAGCAAAAGAAACAGTCACTAGAGTGAATCGGCAATTATCAGAATGGGAAAAAAATCTTTGCAGTTTACCCATCTGACAAAGGGCTGATATTCAGAATTTAAAAAAAATTCAAACAGATTTACAGGAAAAAACAAACAAGCCCATTCAAAAATGGGCAAAGAATATGAACAGACACTTTACAAAAGAAGACATACATGAGGGCAACAAACACATGAAAAAATGCTCATCATCACTGGTCATTAGAGAGATGCAAATCAAAACCACATTGAGATACCATCTCACGCCAGTTAGAATGGCAATCATTAAAAAATCTGGAGACAGCAGATGCTGGAGAGGATGTGGAGAAAGAGGAACACTCTTACACTGTTGGTGGGAGTGTAAATTAGTTCAACGATTGTGGAAGACAGTGTGGCGATTCCTCAAGGACCTATAAATAGAAATTCCATTTGACCCAGCAATCCCATTACTGGGTATATATCCAAAGGACTATATATCCTTCTACTATAAGGACACATGCACACGAATGTTCATTGCAGCACTGTTTACAATAGCAAAGACCTGGAACCAACCCAAATGCCCATCGATGATAGACTGGACTGGGAAAATGTGGCACATATACACCATGGAATATTATGCAGCAATCAAAAATGATGAGTTTGTGTCCTTTGTAAGGACATGGATGAATCTGGAGAACATTCTCCTCAGCAAACTGACACAAAAACAAAAAAAGAAATACCGCATATTTTCACTCATAGGCGGATGAGAAAAATGAGAACACATGGACACAGGGAGGGGGTCTACTACACACTGGGGTCTATTGGGGGAATGGGGGAGGGACAGCGGGGGTGGGCTTTGGAGGCATAGGCTGGGATAAATGCCAAGTGTGGGTGAAGGGGAGGAAGGCAGCAAAACACACTGCCATGTGTGTACCTATGAAACTATCTTGCACATTCTGCACATGTACCCCCAAACGTATAATGCAATAAAAATTTAAAAAAATTTAAAAATCTGGAGACAACAGGTGCTGGAGAGGATGTGGAGCAATGGGAACACTCTTACACTGTTGGTGGTAGTGTAAATTAGTTCAACCATTGTGAAAGACAGTGTGGCAATTCCTCAGGGACCTAGAAATAAAAATTCCATTTGACCCAGCAATCCCATTACTGGGTATATATCCAAGAGACTATAAATTTTTCTACTAAAAGGACACATGCACACGAATGTTCATTGCAGCACTGTTTACAATAGCAAAGACCAGGAACCAACCCAAATGCCCATTGATGATAGACTGGACTGGGAAAATGTGGCACATATACACCATGGAATATTATGCTGCAATCAAAAATGATGAGTTTGTGTCCTTTGTAAGGACATGGATGAATCTGGAGAACATCATTCTCAGCAAACTGACACAAGAACAGAAAAGGAAATACCAAATTTTCTTACTCATAGGCGGGTGAGAAAAATGAGAACACATCGACAAAGGGAGGGGGTCTACTACACACAGGGGTCTATTGGGGGAATGGGGGAGGGACAGTGAAGGGGAGCTGGGGAGGTATAGCCTGGGGATAAATGCCAAGTGTGGGTGAAGGGGAGGAAGGCAGCAAAACACACTGCCATATGTGTACCTATGCAATTATCTTGCACGTTCTGCACATTTACCCCAAAACCTAAAATGAAATAAAAATTTAA